>OU426934.1:13099791-14346564 GCA_911387795.2 Apamea monoglypha | reverse complement strand
CAGTCGGAAATGCACCTCGCTGGCCGGAATCAGAACAAGGTGCAGATTTCGCGCAGCGTGTGCTGTTTCGTTAGATTCCCTGGCAGGAAGCTTGTAGACGCCTGGTATTAGGGTGGGGGGTAGGGCGAATTCTCGCCCTACAGTCTCCGGATAAATCTACAGAAAATAACCAAAAATGACAATCCGAGACGCAGGCAGAATCTTTTATAACAAAAGAGGTGAAGAAAAGTTAAAATACATACCGAATTGTGACGCTTCGCGTTGAGACCACTTTCAAGTGATGAGTGATGTTATTACTTATATATTTATCGGGAACACAGCCTATTACAAAGAAAAGAATGGAATAAAATATAGGAAACGATAAGAACATTTGAATAATCGATAGGAAAGCAAACATACCCTTGGATCAAATGGATGACCACACAGAACTCGGTCGTTCAGTCTTTTAATGTTCACCGTAAATTACTTCGATGAGAAAGCAGAAAAAAAAATAATCTCACGACTTCCGTCCCGTGTCCAAAAACTACTTCAAATGAAAAATAAATCGGTCAGAGACAAGGCATGTCAATTTTTTTTGAAATTCAAAAATTCAAATCCAATATGAAGAAAAAACTTTGTGGTTAAAAATAAGGTTGGATTTGTTAAAAAAGAAGGTTATTCGTGATACAATTATAATGTAGCATTTGCCAATGCTACAGTACCCCCTTTCCAAGAAAAAAAACAGTAAGTGATAGAAGAAAAAAAATAATAACAATCAAAGGTAAAACCAATTCTTACAGGGTTCTGTAAGAATTAACCTTGCTAGGTCTAAGTTAATAAGATAAACAGCATAATAATAGGGTAATTGTTAATTAAATCAATGAATAAAAGAGAAGGTGTTTATAACACCACACTCATATAATTGTATCACGAATAACCTTCTTTTTTAACAAATCCAACCTTATTTTTAACCACAAAGTTTTTTCTTCATATTGGATTTGAATTTTTGAATTTCAAAAAAATTGACATGCCTTGTCTCTGACCGATTTATTTTTCATTTGAAGTAGTTTTTGGACACGGGACGGAAGTCGTGAGATTATTTTTTTTTCTGCTTTCTCATCGAAGTAATTTACGGTGAACATTAAAAGACTGAACGACCGAGTTCTGTGTGGTCATCCATTTGATCCAAGGGTATGTTTGCTTTCCTATCGATTATTCAAATGTTCTTATCGTTTCCTATATTTTATTCCATTCTTTTCTTTGTAATAGGCTGTGTTCCCGATAAATATATAAGTAATAACATCACTCATCACTTGAAAGTGGTCTCAACGCGAAGCGTCACAATTCGGTATGTATTTTAACTTTTCTTCACCTCTTTTGTTATAAAAGATTCTGCCTGCGTCTCGGATTGTCATTTTTGGTTATTTTCTGTAGATTTATCCGGAGACTGTAGGGCGAGAATTCGCCCTACCCCCCACCCTAATACCAGGCGTCTACAAGCTTCCTGCCAGGGAATCTAACGAAACAGCACACGCTGCGCGAAATCTGCACCTTGTTCTGATTCCGGCCAGCGAGGTGCATTTCCGACTGTCAGCGTGGAGTCCAGGATCAGCTTTTCATTGTTTACTTAGTTTAGTCATCGGAGAAATCTATTCCTAGATATACCACCAACTAGCCGTATAATATTTTTGTTATTATTTAGTATTACTAACATCTTGCTCCTTAATATCGAATTTACTTGGTGCCAATTACCCGTTAGGTCATCCTGGTATTTAACTGTTATGTAAGTTTAGGAACGTTTGCAAACGTATCTTAATCGACGCGTAACAAGAATACACAAAATTTAATATAGGGCTCGAACACCAAAGACGTTCTGTAATCCTTTTTAATAAATAATCGTTCTGTGTCTTTTGCTAAGTTTTCTATTTTATTATCAGTATGTCTTACATATTTTTTAAACCAAATTAAACGTGTACAAGTGAAGATCTGTTTTTAATTTCGCTACACTATGTAATATCTTTGCCGAGTAGGTTTCTAAATACTTAGCATAATCAGCCTATAACGTTCCCACTGCAGAGACACAGGCCTACTCTCTGTAAGAGGGAGTGGGCCGTAATCCACCACTTGACCCTTGTGCGATTTAGTGGATTTTTGGTTCTAGGACATGCCGGTTTCCTCACGATGCTTTCCTTCACCGTTTTGAGAGCTGTGGTGATGAAATAAATTACATTTACATTACTGGGCCACCACTGCTCAAGTACCTAAGTACTTGACTTTGGTAAAATTAAACAAAAGGTTCTATAAAAAAACTCAAAAATAATAGGACGTGAAAAATGGACAAAAATACATCAGCAACACGTTTTAAAGAAGGACTGGACTATAGCTATTTATTTTTTACAGTAAAATGGAGACTAAGCTTTCATTAGTAAAATGGCATAACCATAATCATACGGTTATTAAAGCTCCCAAAAGTCGATCGAAAAATATAGCAGATTGAACTGAAATAAATTCAGAACCAACCCTACACTACACTGTGCAATTCCCTCTTGCGTTGAAATCTAGAACATCAGCCGTAACAGGCTCCTTTTAAAAACATGAATGCAATGTTCATACTTCATACAAAATTCATAGCGGAGAGCATTAAGAGAAATTGTCGCCATCCCCGTCCACATAACACGAATAAAAAATAACAAGGAGACATTAAAAGGCTTGGGGTTTAGAAGGATGGTAGATGTGGTATAAAATCATGGCTTCAATACTTCAATAACACTAGGCCTTCATCCTCTGCCTAGCCTTTTCCCAACTATGTTGAGGTCGGCTTCCAGTCTAACCGAATGCAGCTGAATACCAGTTTTTTTACATGGAGTGACTGCCTATCTGACCTCCACAACCCAGTAACGGAGAAATACGATACCCCTTAGTAAGACTGTTTGTCAGACTTGAGGATTTCTGATGAGCCGTAACGACTGTCAAAAATACTAGAATGACAGCCGGGACCAACGGCTTAGCGTGCTTTAGATTATATGACGATATTTAATTCTGTCACAACCACGCACACTCGGTGCAGTGTTCTAGCAGTAGGAAACTATCTCTTTTCTTAAACTGAATGTTAGAACGTTGTACGCTTTGGAGACTCTAGATTTGTAGACCATTTTCTATTTTGTTAAATACCTGGTACTTGCTGACAAGCCTACACTGTCCTCCCATACCTTTTAACACTGTAATTTGTGAATATTGTCAAAGCCAATTATTTTTAAAAGAGTAACCGTGGAGTTTCTTGTCGGCTCCTTTCCATAGGAAACGACCAATTGAAACCATGCACCTAGCTTCTGACGTTTCATAGGTCGTTTCATAGAGGTTTCGTTGTAGATTTATGTGAAATAAAATAGTTTGACTTTGATTTCGTAGCACAGTTTTCACTCATCCTCCATAGAAATGGGAGGATTCTCCGACCAGACGGGTGTTGTGTCTGGCGGGCAGCTGCCCGTTGAATAATGTCGGGCTGTTGTATATATGCTAATTGCGCGGTAAACTCTGCTTGCGCGATGCAGGATTTGACGTGACGTCCGTGTGACGCGTAGGCGTAGGCAACTTAGAATCTTTTGTGGGGACCACTGTTTACACACAGAAAACCATAATAGAAACTCGATCCTCGAACTCACCCACAGTTGATTTTGCTGAGCCAAAACAGTTAAGAATAAATATTTCTTTAGCATATCCTCCTTTCTAAGATCCACGGAGAGAACTGTTCTTTATTGCATATATAATTAAATTTCAGAAGGAAGTTTGGATTTTTACGAGTCCTGCACTACGGACTATGCTCTAAAATTAAAATTCCTAAGAAAATATACTAGGAAGAGCTTTCTTTATGAACGGGAGTTTATCGTTCTACTTAATTAGCTTCTCATTGTACTTACATATTAAGGTTTCTTAAAAAGTGGTGAGTTATTAATGGATTTTATTATAATGTAATATCGTGAGGAAACCGGCATGTTCTAGAACCAAAAATTTGAAGGCATGTGACATCTACCAACCCGCACTGGGCCCGCGTGGTGCATGGATTACGGCCCACTCCCTATCACCGGGAGGAGGCCTGTGTCCCAGAAGTGGGAACATTATAGGCTGATTATTCTTATGCCTTATTACGGGGGAATATTATTCACAGTTTCCTCACAATTTTCATTAGGAAAGGCCATCCAGGAAATCCTATTTTCTTTAAATAGGATGCTCATAATCAGCTGTTTTTTGAGCCTGAATAATATATGAAGGAGCAAGAATTTACCTAAAACTGGGTCTTTATTGGAGGTTTCGCAACAAAATCTATGCTTATACTAAAAGATAATAAGTATAGATGGCCGGTGTTCCTCAGGGGTCTGTTCTCTCTGCACTCTCTTCCTGCTGCTTATCAACGATCTGCTGATGCCCGGAATCTATGGATATGCACATGACAGCACAGTTGTAGAGAGATACCTGCCGAGTGCTCGGGCTTGTAAGGAAGTAATCAGGTCCGAAAGAGAGGCTATGGTAGAGCGTACGAATGTCGCACTTCAGGCAGTCTCCAAGTGGGGCGAAGCCAACCTTGTAAAATTCAACGCCGCCAAAACACAAGCGTGTCTGTTCACCGCCAAAAAGAGCCCGTTCACCTTTGCTCCTGCTTATCAGAATGTATTCTTGGAGTGCACCGACCGCCTCCAGCTCTTAGGAGTTGAAATTTCCTCAAACCTAAACTTTGGGCGGTTTATTGAGTCCAAAGCCAAGATGGCTGCTAGGAAACTTGGCGTTCTTGCAAAAGTCCGGCGGTACTTCACACCGGAACAGCTTCTAATGTTATACAAAGCACAGGTCCGATCGTGTGTGGAGTACTGCAGCCACATATGGGCTGGTGCTGTAAAATGCCATCTAGCAGCTTTGGACTCAGTGGAGAGGCGTGCGAAGAGGCTAATTGGTGATCCAGATTTGGTTAAGACCAATCTACAAAGCCTGGAGCACAGGCATAGGGTAGCCAGCCTTTCGGTATTCTATAGGATGCATTCTGGAGAGTGTGCGCGGGAATTACATGACTTAATTCCGCCATCACCGTTCCATCATCGGACAACCCGTCGTACGGCGAGTTTCCACCCTTACGTTGTTGACAGTTGACACCGCTACGATCCGGACGAAGCGTTTCGCCTCGTCGTTTATACCGCTTACATCGAAGGACTGGAACAATTTGCCTGCAGCGGTCTTCCCGTCCGATTATAATTTAAGTGTCTTCAAGGCTAGAGTGAATAGGCTCATAATAAATTAATGCGTTTTACCTTCTACGATTGCATCACTGCTTTCCATCAGGCGGGATCACAGTCAAGCACTAGTGTATAACATAAAAAAAAGATATAAGTATTATAAAGAGGTACGCAAAATACGCGCATTGTCGTGGAGTTGCGGACACCAGCCAGTATTACCTTTAAAGAGGTAAAATTTTGGGAGTTCATCGACGGCTGTTACTTGAATTATGAGTTGAGAAAAACTGTTTACCTATGTTTTATCGTGTTTAGATATCTATAATTCGATACCCCTCACGTCTGCGAAGTTTACACAGAAAAAAAAGATTTTTAATACATATTTCAACTGACTACAATAACTATAGTCGACGAACCGACAAAAAAATAATAGGTAATTTTTTGTTTTATTGTGTTTACATCATGGAGGCCCATCGTGTCTGTGGAATTTCCCTAGGTAATAAGTACAATCAACCCACATTTCACAGCAACCCCGATGATTATCACCACGACCTACGAGTATCTCTCATTGTGACCTAAAAATTCCGTCCTACCGGAGCTTATTTCTCATTCCGTACGCCAGTTTTCTCAGAAAACACAATGAGGAAAGGTGTCAAATATGGATGCGTCTTCACTCTCATTAGAGCCGCGACACCCACCATTTACCTGATGGAGTTTTTTTGTTGTATTTTTGCATAAATATACGCCCGTACCTCGGCTGGGATGGAAAAAACTGAAACAGGCCTTTTAGAAGGGGGATATGATTCTTTTTTACGGTAATGGCCAGCGTTTTTGATGGGACGTGACGTTATTTTTTGCCTTTTTTTTTGTATAATAAAGGCGATGTGGGTTCCGTGTTGAACCTTTATGCGTGTACTGGCTAAATACTGGGTGGACGCTGGTTCGGTAATTTACGAAATATGGATGATTATCGTGGATTTTAGTTTGAGCAGAATTTTCGGCCTCGTCAAAAATATTTTTGTGAAAATGAAATATTTGGCATCGTCAATTTTGATGTGTTGGATTTTTTTTTCTGTGGAATTATATTTTGGGTTAGTATTTTTTGTGTAGTTTTCAATCATTTGTTATCTTTATTCGAGGAATAATTTTGAAATTTTGACAGTTGTTTCATACAAAAACTGTCATTCGTCAATAAAAGTTATCTGGCGATGGAAAAATCAGAATAGATGGAAAATTAGAATAATTAGACTGGTGTTAATATCGTTATCAACCAGGTAAACATTCGATAAGATACGATATTAATAATACCAGCATATTATTGTCCCACTGCAGGACAGAGTCCTCTTCATATACAGCGAAAAGTTCACTTCTTATACAGACAAAGAAGGCACGAGCATTGATTCACCACACTTGTTCAAGTTGAGTTGGTGATTTCAGACTCATATTAACCAACAGCTTCTGCCCGCGGCTTTGCCCGCATGAATTTTCTTATTTTAACATAAAATATATCCTATTTTATAGCTGTGCCCCGTTAATTCGTTTTCTTTTATTTTCCTTTTCTTTCTTCGTTTAGCGTTATTTCTTACTTTTTTTTTCTTTTTGCTCAGCCCCTAAGGGTCATAGCGTGGTGTTAAATAGCTTATAACCTTCCTCAAGAAATGGGCTATGATATTCAAAAATATATTTTCAATTCCGATTGGCACTTTCAAAAAAACTCTTCGGTTTTATGATAAACTAGCGGACCCGGCAGACGTCGTCCTGCCCGGAAAAGCAGCGCCACCTACCGAGTCCAATTGTGTTTTCAAACCATCAAGGAACCCATGGAAATATACACACAAATTTTCATCCAAATCGGTCCCACCGTTTAGGAGGAGTTAGGTAACAAACACACGTACAGAAGAATCAATATATTAAGAAGATAAGTCTTTATATGTTTCAATATATGTATACCTAGATATAAGAACATGCGAGATATGTATATCTTGGTAGGAACCTACTTAGGTACTTTATACCTCTACCAGATTTAAGTGTTACCTCTTAAACTTGGTAGGTAGCTTGGCTCGCTCAGTGATAAATTCAAGTAGTTGTATCTCAGGCTGGAAAAATGATACTTGGAATTTCTTTAGTTAATATAAAAAGCCTCATCTTTTTTATGGGCTTAGAGCATTAAAGACTAAAATTAAACCACTTAAAAGTATAACAGCTTTACTGGGAAGCACAAACAATGGACGGGAGCGAATTAATTTAAAACGGAGATAAAAGATAAAACCTGCTTTATCTTTGTAAAGGAATTGAATAAAACAAGATGCTGCGAGATAAATTACTACTTGAGTAAATCGTTGAGAGAGAATCTGGAGAAACCTATACTTTATCTTTTAAAATATTTTATTAAATGCGTATTACCTAAGTGTAAGTATTAAAATAAATTATGAATTCCATACTTTTACCTAAGTATTGCAACCATTGATATACAAAAACAGGCGACTTCCAAAAAAAAAACACTACGAAGTGAACTTTAATTTCAAAAGAAAGTTGGTGTCTTTGGATCTGTATTTTAGTTTTCGCTACCGACTTCCGAAATTAAAATTATTTTTCATTTTATACTCTTTTTTAAGTCTTTTGTTTTGATTTTGTAAAAATGAAGATTTCTCACTTTTAGTTATGGTGCCCCTACATCAATTCGTATACAACTACTTGTTATGTAAAAAAAAAGAAGTAAATATTAGAACATCATCAAGATACACAAAGTGGTTTAAATACGTATTATCGAAGGTTCCTTTTCCCATCTATGTTGGGGTCGGCTTCCAGTCCAACCGGATGCAGCTGAATACCAGTATTTTACATGGAGCGACTGCCTATCTGACCTCCACAACCCAGCTTCTGTGGAATACGATACCCTTTGGTAAGACTAGTTGTCAGATTTTCGGGCTTCTGACGACCCGTAACGACTGTCAAAGATCCACGAATAACAGCCGGGACCAACGGCTTAACGTGCTTTCCAAGGCATGGAGGGGTTTCAAATTTAATGGACGGTTCCCCATCCACGTACCCACCGCGGCAAGGGTAGCTTGACATTCGATTGATCCGTGTGGCTGCTATTATTTAGCCACGAACCCCAGTTCAACAGTGGCTGAAAATAACAAGAATGATACCTAATGAAAGATTCAAATAGATTTATTTTACAGTTAGCCTAGGTTCACGATTTTTTACCAGAGAGCGCATCCCAGCGCGTCACGAAAACATGCTGTTAGATTTTCAACTCTCGGCGCTAAGCAGAGCGTAGAAGATCCAGTGCGCGAAAAAAAAACCCCGCCACGATAAATTACGCTCGAGCGCCTGGCTTAGTGGTCACCGTTAATATTCCCACTGCTGGGACTCAGGCCTCCTCTGTGTGACAGAAAGTATGCTGTAGCTGTAATCCACCACGGGCGGGCCCCCGTATGGGTTGATTTTTTTGGTACTAGGAAAAGCTGGGTGTCTACTACGAAGTAGTATCGGCCGAATGTTCAGCCGTTTCCTGCTACGAAGTTACTATTTAGTTCAGTCGGTCCCGATCCTACACGCCTACACTCTTTCGAATATTGACTATGGTCCCGACCCAACTGAGCCGGTCCGAACTTTTTCGCATTTTTCAATAATATTCGGTTCGGCCATGTGTTGGTCCGATCCGATCATTCGCACTTTGCACTTCGTAGTAGACCCACGTTTCTTCACAGTGATTTCGTTCACCGTATTGAGAGCAGTGGTGATGTTATAAGTAGCACAACATTAAGGAGCGAATCCACGATCTACAACACTTGCAAGTCGGAGCCGTTAATTCGTCTTTCGCAATTATCTTCGATTTTTTTGGTAACAATGGGTTAATTGCGTAACACACTATAAGTAGGAATGACTTTCATTTTGATAGTTCACCAACATTCATTGCGTTATTTCATCATTCATCATCATTTCAGCCGATAGACGTCCACTGCTGGACATAGGCCTCCCCCAAGTGTCGCCACATTGACCGGTCCCGTGCGACTCGCATCCAGCGGATTCCCGCAACCTTCACCAGGTCATCGGTCCACCTAGTGGGAGGCCTTCCAACGCAACGTCTTCCGGTTCGCGGTCGCCACTCCAGAACTTTTCGGCCCCATCGGCCATCCGTTCTGCGAGCAATGTGCCCTGCCCACTGCCACTTAAGTTTGGCAATTCTTCGGGCTACGTCGGTAACCTTGGTTCTCTTGCGGATGTCCTCATTTCTGATTCGATCACGCAAGGAAACTCCGAGCATAGCCCTCTCCATTGCCCTTTGAGTGACTTTAAGCCTTCTGATGAGGCCCATTACGTTATTTACATTGTTGAGAATACACATTTTTGGAACATATGAAGCAATGGATTAGCAATATCCTTCAAAATAACTCAGATTGTGATTGAGTTTCTTACGCAATTAGGGTGTAGGATATTAACATAAACAACATTATTATTTCCAAATTAATTTATTTATTAACAATTATTATGGTTAAAAAACAATAATTTTAGGTAACAAAAGTCATGCAGTTGACTAAAAATGGCACCGAAAGTAAAAAGAAAAAGATTATAGAAATAAAGAAAAAACACAAGAGATACATCTGATTAATTCACTTTAATTTAATTAGTGTCTATTGACAAAGAATGACATTGAAAAAGTTTACTCCTAATAGCTAAAATACTTACATACGTTGAAGACAAAACAATTAAAAAATTATTAATTTGATAACGGATACGACCTTAATTTCAGCCAATCAGAGATCGCAGTTGAGCTACAGCGGCCAACAAAACCAATGCATCGGGTTTTGTTGCCCAATCAAACGCCAGTATATATAAATGTACCCAATCAAATGTGCCTGTGCAAAGTGAAAATGGATACCTACCACAGATTGCATACCAAAAATGTTAACGAGGTGTACACCTCGTTAACATTTTTTCACTTCAAGACACAAACATCTGTGTAGCCCTGGCTCTTGTACGGTCCGTTCACAGTTATTTTACCTTTGATTTTGCATCACTGTCCAAATCACAGTGATCTTTATTCTCATTCTAACAAGGTTGCTGTTGGGTTGCTGCCACTGACAAATCTGTCAAACCACTGTGAGCTTTATTATTGTTACAATAAGATTAGTGTTAGATTGCTGCTGGCAGAGGTGAACGGACGGTACCTACTAGGAGGTACTGTATCACAAGAGCCAAAAATGGAATGATTTTTATTGAAAGCTGTCTGATTTCGAAATCGCGAGTTACATATACTCGTGAATTAAAAAAATAAATAGAAAGATGAAATAGAAAGAGTGTTAAAGGCACTGTTTGACAGCGACTCCATGAGAAAATCTCAGTACCAAAAGATGAAAATATCACAACATTTAAAATCATACTTTGTCTTAATGTAGCTAGGTTTAAAATCAGGTGCCTAAAAAGACTCGTGTACACAGTGGGTTATGAACGAATAGAACCGATACTTCTACCTACATTGTAATGCTAATATCCTGGACTAGACGGTTGTGGTATCTACGTATTTGGTCTATAAAGTAAAGAAGATGAGGGTACATTTCGATAAAAGTTTGACGTCATATGTTCAAAGTCCATTTTTAAGCACAATTTTCTACAGGATGGCTGGGACATTGCCGCGCAAACTGAAAACATGAATTCAGTACATGATTCTAGACTCTCTAGCAATGCAGGGGTGTTAAGAGTCATGTATTGAATCCATGGTAACAGGCTGTGCGTCGATTTCCCTGCCCCCTATATACAGCGACATCCCCACATTAATCAGGTATATTTGTAAGAAAACTTTGTTGAAAACTATTATTCGGCAACAGGTTGAGCTCTCATCTCATGGATGACCAGGGATTACCAAAGATGTACCAACTATTATTCTATGCTCCAATCCTTCAAGTTTGAGCATTTTGGCGCTGCGCAGAAGTAAACTTTACATATTTATCTGCTTTGATCTGAAGTTGCGGACAAGGTATTTATTACCTACATATTCATCGTCGAACCACACACTGTGTCCAGGAGTCATAATTTACCACAGAGGAGAAAACAATTGGAGCAACGCAAACTCCATAAAATCAAGCACACAAAATCAAAAGTCGTAAGTGAGCCTCTTGAGCTTTTAGTAACTTTACATAGATCGATTGTGTACCTTGGCACTCCATTATTTCACTCCTCTGTGAGATTCAAATTAAATTATTAATTAACTCAGTCAACTGTTTATAACGATTCTGCCGTCAGTTTTGATGTTCAAAGGTGAGTGACCTCTGATGTAGGCTTCCAGAATCTTCTGGTCGCGTCCGATGTCTTTTGAGTTCTTTTTTTTTTTGAACATCTGGAAACAGAAATTGATGTTATTTTGTTGCTCATGACCATTGGGATTTCGATAAAGAAGGACCACCCTTTCTCACTGTATTTTATATGCGTTATAGAGGTATGAGGAACAGGGTGTAAAGTTCCCTCATCCTCCACAGAAAAGGGAGGATCCTCCGGGTGTTGTGTCTGGTGGGCAACTGCCCGTTGAATAATGTCGGGCTGTTGTATATATGCTAATTGCGCGGTAAACTCTGCTTACGCGATGCAGGGTTTTGCGTGATGTCAGTATGATGCGTAGTTCGCATGTGGCGACTGCTGAGCAACGCTCAGAAACGCACGCTCAGAATATCCATCTATGAAATTCATTTCAATTTCAATTCAATTGGGAATCGAACCCAGGACCGTGGGGTCCTGGCTTCGGTTCCCGAGTCAGGCAAAGTGTTATTGAGTTTTTCCATTAGGAAATTCATAGAAGGATATTGTCCGTTGAGATTGACTGCCATGACCGAAATGGTCTGGAGGACTATTATTATATGGATGTCGATTATTCCAAGATGTTAGGCAGCAGCGTCCTTCTGCCTTATAATTATCTAATCTTTGTCTCGGGTTTTTTCCTACAGTTTATGTGAATACAGACGGTATGACTTTGACTTCGTGCTGACTGTCCTATAGCTAGAATATTTACCACATTCTTACTAATGGATACCAACAACTTTCAAGACAAAGCCTTCTAGCACCTTCAATTTAAAACACAGCATTAACTGCTGGCTGTTCTGAGATCGACATTTCTCAGTAACAACCCAGAGTCTGGTTTTGTTCCCGGTTGATGGCAATAGGCTCGCCCCCTATTACATGGGACTTAAACGTAACTGGCGAAATGTAAGAGTACCATAGGTACTGTAAAGGTTGTCCACTAAAGTCAACCTTATGTTCAGCGGGATTGTCCGAAAGGGTTACCGCTACCCCGGAACATAAAGGGCAAAGGAAGGAACATGGGTGGGTTTTAGTCAGTAAGAGTCTGACACTCCCTTCCGCTCCACCAGAGCGGGAGGGGTCTTTTGATGATTTCAAATCCGGAAAAAAAAAAGTCAACCTTATGTAGTGCAGGCTGACTGTAATTTATCGCGGGTTCCATCCGAACATTCAAGCAAGTTTAGAACGGGGTGTCAGATATTTTATTAGGTTTTTTTTTGTTTAGGAAAAGACAGGGCTAGTTTAGTCGGCAATATGTAAAGACGTCAATATAAACGTAAAGAAATCGTATCGTTGTTTGATTCCTTTGAAGGGCTCATCAGCCCTTCTCAGTACACCTCTGTCTAACCCTTCGGAGAAACAAGACGTGAAGTTATCTTTATGTTAAGGGATCTCAATATCTGCTTCGTCTGATTGCGCTTGTCCCGTTACTTGAAAACTTGTTACTTTAAGACCATGTAATGTACCATATTCGGACAAATAAATGAATTTGAATTTGAAATTTGAATTTGAGCTCGGCACTAAATTTTTTCCTCTTTCATATTAGCTATTACTGTTGACTGTCTGACCCACATCTTGTATATTTTATGTAATCACCGTTCGCGATTGATTTGCCAAACATGTAAACAAATATGAGTATTTAGAAAGAAAAACTTTAATACCCACATACTCACACAATAAAATTCAGTTCACGCTACAAATTCAAACATTTTTATAAATTTTTAAATAGGCTCGTCACTCTGAAATCAACTTAAAAATAATAACTGAATAGACCTTAGTCTGAATAGTCATGAAAATACTTACAGAGAACCCATCACCTCCGTCTGACAGATACGCCGGTGCCGTCACCAGATATACTTCGTTATCATCCAGCGGTACAGCGTTGTCACCGACCGTCACCGAGGTCATGCGGTGTCCTTCGGGGAGGGATATGTTGTATGTCACTCGGAGGCCTGGAAAAGAAGCAATATTATAGAGGGTAAGTTTTGAGGAATCGGTAAAATGTTTTGGAAGGTACAGACGCCAGCACATCAAGCTACCCGAAACTGCCAAATTTTCCCAATCAACCTTGAACCTTAATGCTATAGCGATAGAGTTGAATATCTATTAAAGAAATTTGACAGTTTGCAGTAGCTTGACACTCAGGTCGTGTGACAGACTTTTTGAACATGTGTGTTTCATTTTAATGTGCAAAAATATGCGGCAGATTGTCTGTCATATGTGCAAGACATGTATGAAAGAAAAATAAAAAAATAAAATTTCTTCACCAATATGTTCTGTTACGATTATGATTAAGAGAAAAAAAATAGCTAAGCATTTCAAAATGACACTATTTGGTTTCGTTTTAACCCTCATGGCGAATCAATGCGAGGATGTCGAGAATGCTTTCGTCGTAGAAATGGGAACACCGATTATGGTTAAATCAATCTGCCTGCCTTTTCCCAACTATGTTCGGGTCGGCTTCCAGTCTAACCAGATGCTGCTCAATACCAGTATTTTACATGAAGCGACTGTTGTGTTAGGTACTAGAGATACCCTTGGTAAGACTGGCTCTCAGACTTTTGAGCTTCTGACGACCCGTAACGACTGTCAGAGATCCATAAATAACAGCTGGGATCAACGTCTTAACTAGCTTTCCGAGGCATGGAGGGGTTTTGGTATGGAAAGATCACCAGAGAGAAGGAGGGAGGAGGGAGGGAGGAGGGGGCGGAGGGGGTCGTGGTATGGAGATCATCTTTACATACCAAGGATGATCATCATTACATAGCAGGGATGGGTCCTGCCCATCCGCGGACCAACCGCGGCAAGCGTAGCATATCCTGATTGATCGCCCCGTGTGGCTGTTATTACTTAGCCACGAGCCCCTCCAGCGTAGCTTAACGTCACCGATTATGCTTAAATACTCACCAGCAACTTGCAGCAACCAGGGTCCTTTGAAAGGAGTAGCTGCCCACGCATCGAAGACGCTCCTCTCCAGTGCTTGTCGCACGTACTTGCCTTCCAGCTCGTACATCTCTACACGGTCGTTGAAGGGTAGCAGCTCGAATATCGAGCCTTCCGTGATTACTGGAAAATGACAGAAATAATGATAATAAATACCTTAAAAATTACAATCATTCTTGTTTAATCCATTTTCCAATCACTTTTAGAAATGTTTCCCGTGATAAGTGTGACTCAAAATCAAATCATCGCTTTTCAAACGTCATAATTACAAAAGACAGTCTCCCAAAACTCCCGCCCTTCACTACTTCCTAGTGCTCTCGTTGGGAAGAAGAAGTGGCGCAACAAACTCCCCAGCAGTTTAACATTGATTTTTGTTGACTTTAATGAGCTCGGATGGAAAGAGTTTACAAACTTTTTCATAATTATTGTTATAATTACATGCAATATAAGGTGATGGACAGACTGGGTGCAGAAGACGGAGAGCTGGGAGTTGTGGCGCAATTTGGAAACGACCTATATCCAGCAGTGGAGTGCAATAAATAGGCTGAGCTGATTTAGATTGTCATTAAAAATAGATGAGTTTTTGTAGTACTTAGTAACGTAAATTAATAAAACGTAACTGTTCCTTTCCAAGAATATAATTTAATTTATTTTTCTTACCACAAATTACAGCTTAAAGTTAAGTTTGTCTACAAATACAATTCTGTACTTAATTTGTGTAAGACTGGTGCCTAAACTAAGTTTTACAAAACCTGTAAGCACACGTCACCAGGCCCGCTTAACAATTTATATATTTCAAGTATTGTACTAAAGACGTTTTGTTTGAAATCACAGTAGTATTAATTCATTCATTAATATGTCATTTATCCCACTGCTGGGCAAAGGCCTCCCCCAAATCCTTCCAGGAACTCTTTTCCCGCGCCACATCGAACCAGCTAAACCATTAAATTCATTTAATTTATTAAAATTATTAAAGGATATCTAACTAGGTAATAGTAAATTCTTTTACTAGACTTGCTAAGGCAAGACGAAATAAAATAAATAATACTCACTTCCCTGCATAATCGAGGATTTAATGTTACCGCGCTGAATGAACGATAGATACTGGTGCGGGGATGAAGATACTGTCTTTTTGGCCTGAAAAAAGAAGAAACGATCTTTAGCTGGAACCTTTGTTGTCTTTAAACACTGAACTATGTTATACAAGGACACTGGACATCATACTATCGATGACAAAACGAAGACATTTGATTTTCGCCGTTTTGGCGCTGATAACAACGTGAGCGTCCGTGGAACCAATTTTTTTCTCTCATGACGAAAATGTTCTAAATATCTCGTAGTAAACACAAAATACACCAAAGTGTCTTATTCCACGATTTAGACCTAAATCATCAGACGTACCAAAACAAAACGACGGCCATTTGCAGCAATATGTCAATTTTAGTTCCTGAGAGGCTCCAGGGGGCGCTTTGAATCGGCACAAAAACAACTGTCATTTCGTATATACATTTAGTCCAGCGTAGGTACTTGTATAATACAGCCAATACAGGTCAAATCTCAAAATATCGTTTATTGCAATCCATAATGTACAATTACGGGTGGTTATTACCACCTGTAATTGTACATTATGGATTGCAAGGTCAAGGTCAAGGTCAAGGACAGGGTACAGACCCTGTCGGGTACAGCAAATTTTTAAATAAGCAGAGAGAGGAAAAGCACTTTATTAATTTTCTTTGTTTCTTTAAAGCAGTAGAAAACGTTTTGGTCAGAATCATCAGTATTATATTAATACGTCTGGAAACTAAGCACAGTACGGAAATGTATTTTTTGTCATTGATCACAGCGTGTTGCAGTAAAGTCAACCGTCCACTGCTACGTAGGATGTGCACGAAGAGTTACGCACGTTAGCCGCGCGAAAATTGTGCATGTTGACATTGTACTTATTGCTAAGATAATTAATTATAGGTAGAGAAATCGTCGTCATCCTTAAAAGGGCACATTCTTGACTTTATGAAAGAAAGAAAAATGTGTTTATTTGTCACAGAAACACGTCCGTACAAAAGATAATTAATTCTAATAATAAGGAAAAAAGCTGCTGAAGGATTTTTTTTTAAATGGCTTTTATGGTTTCAGAAATTTGCCTTCCTTCGAGCGAAAACCTAGATGTCTGTCTAGACGCCTGTGGGCAACAAAGTATTTACTCACGAACTCAAGCTGGGCATCGACCAGCATGTCCCCAATGGTGCACTCCCCGAACACGCAGTCATCGAACCGCATGGTGTTCTCTGTAGAGCCCACCGGAACGTTCTCAGCTTCATGCACTCGCTTAGCGTAAGGGGCCAGCTTCGCTTTTATTGTGGGGTCTGAAATGTACAGAATAAGACTTAGTAAGTATTATTCAATGTCAAAATACAGGGTGGTAGAGACATCAACGTGCAACCAGAGGGGCAATTCTCGTAATTTTAAGAACGTTCACAGTCTGATCTCAGTCTCAATCTATCAAAAATACCTCTAATTTCCCAAAATTGTTGACATTTGTTTGTCGCCGAGATGAGACTGCGACTAGACTTTGATTGTTTTAAATTACGATAATTGGCCTTCCGCTTCCATGAATTTAGTGCATGCT
Source organism: Apamea monoglypha (assembly GCA_911387795.2). Lineage (NCBI taxonomy): Eukaryota > Metazoa > Arthropoda > Insecta > Lepidoptera > Noctuidae > Apamea > Apamea monoglypha. The sequence goes on along the minus strand of OU426934.1, from coordinate 14,329,500 downwards.
TGATCCACCACCCTGCTTACATCTTGTATTTTTTTAAATTCAATTTATGTAACATGATATCTTAAAGTGTCACATTACCGAGATAAATAGAGTTAAAGATAGCCTTAATGAGTCCAAATATTTTCATCTCATTATATTAAAAACATTATTTAACGCTGAACACCGCTTCGTGAGATGATGAATGATGTGTTACATTATGACTATTACACGACAAAGAATATGCATTCTAACCAAGCACTTCGAATCAGCAAAGCTTTCAACTTGAAGAGATAAAAATCTAATACACTTAACATTTATTTTAAATTACTTTTCATTAAGATAATCACATCACATATCATTTTCAACAGAAAAAGCGCTTTGTAGCTTAAATTACCCGCTTTTGATATGCATAAAGCGAAAATATTTGCGCTCATCGTGGCCATTTTTAACTTTAATTATCTAGGTAATGTGACAGTTTAGGACTTTATATCACAAGACATTTTTAGTTTGTCTATATGCCCCTATCCATTAATAGGTATTATTGTGGGACGCCATTTTGAAAAATAATCAAAATGGCGAACCAGAACGAGGCGTCTCCATGCAAAAAAGTTCGATCCCCTTTCATCAACATCATTTTAGTAGTGTAGTCTTTAAATGTACCAAATTGTCTGACAGATATTCGTATTTATTTCAGTGTCACATTTTAATGTCAAGTTCGACTCTCGCGAAAGGTTATCAACGATGTTAATTCATACTAAGAGTTACATAAACTATTATTTTAAGGTTAATCTATTAATAAATAACCTTCGACTTATCATTGATACTGCAGTTTGTAAATAACAAACAATAACTGCAATCATCTTCTTAGCGTGTTAATGGCAATCTAAATGGACTCAGCCCAGAGTTCAGCTACGTGTTTGCCGTCATCTCTAGCGTCCATCAGTATTCATCATCAATAATTGCAATGATAAATTGTTTCCACTCTGAGAATCAAAGTGAGTCAGTCCATATTCATTATTTATTTATTTATTTAATTCGGGAAAACAAACAGTTACATAAACATCGCAATAAACATGTAGTAAGACAAAAAAGACATTACCTACATAAGTATAGCTCACGACGTTATCTACATTTTAAATACTACAAAGTTATTATGGAACTATTGCGCACGAGTGAAACTTAAAAGGCAAAATCTTAAGATTATTTTTAAATGAAAAGAAAAGATAAACACTATTTTACAATAATAGAGAAAGAACAAATCAAAACAACTAAAGATCTAAGTCACTAATTAATTTTATCAATGAGCTTCTAAACTTATTAGCAGACAATGTAAACAAATCAAAACACTGTGTTAAAATTATAATTATAAGTTCTAAAGTATCCGATTGTTACTTTTCCACGGCTAAACCACTGAACGGATTTCGATAAAATTTGGGCAAGGAGATGGATGGCATCCTTGGGAAGGATATACAGGATGGAATCCAGCACATGTTGATTAAATAATTTACATAAAGTAAAGCATCCGTTTGGGTTCGAACCAATGACCTACAACTCGTAAGTCGCACCCGATACTACTGGGCCACCACTGCTCTACAGATATGAATAAAGTAGATATAAGAATTTTCAATTTTTAAATCGTTACAAAATACGATACGTTTGCTCCGCGCGTTTGTGCTTGGCCTACTGAACTAGGACCAGAGAGCTTACCTTCAGGTATAGATCGGTCCAGGAACAGGGGGTTGCCTTCCCACTTGACGTAGTCTCCGCGGAAGTCGAAGTAGACCGTCAGGTTGCCCATGTACTTGGTGAAGGCTGATGCTTGGACTATCAGCACCTGGAATAGAGAAGAATTTGTGTGAGCATAAAATACCCAAAAGCGTTTTAAAGCCTGAAATAACGGAATTTCTCCTGTATCGTGTATGATCCAACCTCGCGATAACTTTCTGAAGGCCATACGAATATTTTTACGTGCAAGATCAAGCCCGCAACTGTTACCGCAGCAACCACTGCAACAATCTTTCAATGCGTCAACTAAGACGAAAAATAATGGATGCGTTCTCATCAATGATTCTGGAACCGTTGTGAAGCGTTGCTGGAAGAGTTGAAATTTCGTCGATTATTAAAAAAAATAGCTGTTTCATACATTTTGACCGCGTAGTTATTGCACTTTTCTATGAAACGGTTGATTATTCCTTTGATAACCGGCGATAAATGTCTACCCTAGGGCTCTAGAATCATGTGCTGAATTCGTGGTTATAGTTTGCACGTCGATGTCCCTGCCATCCTGTCGGCTGTATGTCTTGTTCAGACACAGATATTCAAAACCTGAGGAGCAATTCTTGTAATTTTAAGAATGTTCACAGTCTGATCTCAGTCTCAATCTGTCAAAAAATACCTCTAATTACTCTACATTTGACAAGTTTTTGACATTTGTTTGTCGCCGAGATGAGACTGCGACTAGATTTTGACCGTTTTAAATTACGAGAATTGGCATTCAGAAGGCCAATTCTCGTAATTTAAAATGTTCAAAATCTAGTCGCAGCGTGAACGTTCTTAAAATTACGATAATTGCTCCTCTGATCATAGAATAAAGTGTCATAAAGTGTACCACCATATGATTTAAATTGCTATGTATTTTATTTGAACAAATGAGTTTATTTAATAGAAATTAAGTATTTACATTATATAAGCTAAAATTTAAAATAATGATATGTACTTACATGAAAAAAAATAAGCAAAATAATCATAGGGCATCAAAAAATTCGTCCGCATCGCTGTCAACAGGAACAGTGCCCAAAAGGCTGGCAGCATTGCCACGTTGTATGGCGATGCTAATTCTTTGGTCAAGAAACAGGCCAGCCCTCTGGTCACGTGAAGAGTCGATTAACCGCTTGGCGATATCTCGAAAAACCAAGTGGGCACTCGGACCCCATGGCCCTAGTGTTTCAACCCCAAACGGCTCGAACATATAACTCCCAATCAGGTTGGAATATTTTCGCCGTTTGAGGTTTTCTGCACCAGCAGCAGCCGCTCCAGCACAGCCCACCGTGCTAGGAAGATGGGATGGCGCAAGAGTGTCGACACACGTTGCATCCCACACCAAAGGTCGGCCTAACTTCCAGGGCATTATGGTCATTCCGTCTGGTCTCTTCCCATCCCAAATACATTATTTTTATTCTTATTTACCTTATGTTTCTTATCAGCGTAATTCTCAACGAAGACCGGGTATGTTCCGTCGACCGGCTCCCCACTAGGAGCGGCTCCGTTCCACAGTAGAGAGTGAGTGTGTCCTCCCACTATGATGTCAATATGTTCTGCAGCTTCACGGGCTATCTCCCTGGAAAACAGAAGATTAAAAGATGCTCTTATCATCTTTTGTGACAGTCAAGAGTTATACCCTGGGTTTGAATCCTGCTTAGGGCAGGATTATTGGGTTTTTCCATTGGGAATTTCTCAGTAACAGCTTGAAGTCGGGAATTTATTCCCGGTTCACGGCTTCCCGTCTAACTGGATGCAGCTGTATACCAGTATTTTAAATAAATAAATAAATAATAAATAAATCCCTGGACATTTCACACAGCACCATTTGTCCCAAGCTAAGCAACCTAATGCTTGTGTTATGGTAACAAGATGGCTGATAAACTACTTATATACATTTTTTTTTTTTTTTTGTAAATACATACATATTATAGATAGAAAAACACCCAGACTCGGAACAAATACATGTAGGTCATACAAATATTTGTTCCGTGCGGGAATCGAACCCGCGACACGCAGCGCAGCAGTCAATCGCTTAACCACTGCGCCAACCGTGCCGTCGCAACATTTTTTTTTACATGGAGCGACTGCATATCGGACCTCCACAACCCATTTAATCGGTAACACAATACCCCTTGGTAAGACTGGTTGTCAGACTTTCGGGCTTCTGACTACCCGTAACAACTGCCCAATATCTAGAAATGATAGGCCGGATCAACGGCTTAACATGACCCCTTATGTTAAGCCATTGATTCGGGGTATTACTGATCGGTATGTAACGGATGGTCACCCATCCACGGTCTGACCTCGGCAAGCGCTGCTTAACCTTAAAGATCGACCCCAAGCGGTTGTTATTATTTAGCCATTATTTGAGGTAGGTACAACAAAAACTGTTCAAAATGAAGTGTAGCTTGAATAGCATAATTTCTAAGACAGCACAATGCAATCGGCATGCGCTCGTTTATCAACCGAGACGACCCAAATACCGACAGAGTTGCTTTTACTAGAACCTTGCAACGATTGTAGCAAAGTTAATAACATTAAAAAAAAAAAAAAATATTATGTAAGTACCTATGTTTTTCTTTTTGCTTCGGCTACCTTTTTCAACAGGGACAAATTAAATTAGCTAGCGAAACTCTGCCGACGTAATATCGATATCTTAACACGACAGAATAAAAAACTATTTTGCAAAAAAAAAAAAAAACAACCGACTTCCAAATAAGACACTACAAAGTGAAAAATAACTTTCATTTCGGAAGTCGGTGTCGTTGGGTTCGCATTTTCGTTATTTGCCACCATATTTTTACAAGTAATTTTGGTTTAAAAACCAAAATACTGAACCGTTTTTGATGAAATTTCTATGGGACCAATCTGAAAGTTATCCTTACAAATAAAAAGAATTTTGCAAATCCGCTTATAAATAACGGAGTTCTGAGGTAACAAACATAAAAAAAATACAGTCGAATTGAGAACCTCCTCCTTTTTTGAAGTCGATTAAAAAAAAATATGTTGCTTTTTTGGGGTCAAAGTAACGAAAAGTAGAAAAAAAGTAACAATACTATAAAGCGGTAGATGCTTTTAGTGTTGTTACTATAAGTATAAAAATGAGAAAATCTGTTCTCTTCGAACAGATTTTCTAATTTTTCATGATTTTTTCATAGTATTTTATCTGGTTTCTATATACTTCTCTTTAAAGTTTCATCATCTGCCTAGCCTTTTCCCAACTATGTTGGTATCGGCTTCCGGTCTAACCGGATGCAGCTGAATACCAGTATTTTACATGGAGGGACTGCATATCTGACCTCGACAACCCAGTTACTGGGTAATACGATACCTCTTGGTAAGACTGGTTGTCAGACTTTCGGGCTACTGACGACCCGTAACGACTGTCAAAGATCAATGAATGACAGCCGGGACCAACGGCTTAACGTACTTTCCGAGGCACGGAGGGGTCTTGATATTTGAAGATGATCACCCATCCACGGACCAACCGCGGCAAGCGTAGCTTAACCTGATTGATCGACCCGTGCGGCTGTTATTACTTAGCCATAAGCCCCTCCTTTTAAGTTTGTTACACATAAAATAATGATAGCATTTTAGACACAAATGCTTTCCACATAATGTTAAAATTCTTTTATGAACTTACGGAAGGGACTGGACCCCACGACACAGGGAATCCTAGTGTGGGGGCCAGAGATAAATTGTATATTTTTATTCTTTTGTGATGTTAAATGACATGTAATATGTGTATTTAACACAGAACAGATTATCTGTTCTGTGGTATTTAATATGTGTTGTACTAAAGTTGGAATGAATAAAGATTATTATTATTTTTTATCGTGTTGAAATATCGATACAAACCACGTCTGTGGAGTTTACATAAAAAAAACTAACTGCGGTCGTTTACCCCACAAAAAAAAAGTCATCCAATTAATTATTTTTTTATCTTATCATGTTCAGATATCGATATCCATAGAGCGTCGAGTTTCGCCATCCAATTTAATTTGACTGCTTACATAATATTCATGTAATTTATTATCATTTGATTGTGCTTTTGTGTGTTGTGCTATATCTTTTATATGTACGGACGCCAGCACATCAAGTTACTACAATCTGCCAAATTTCTTTAATAGATTTTCAACTTTGTCGCTAAAGCATTAAGGTTCAAGGTTGATTGGGAAAATTTTACAGTTTCGGGTAGCTTGACCTGCTGGCGTCTGTACTGAGTATATTTTTACGGCCCACTCCCTCTCACAGAGGAGACCTGTGTCCCAGCAGTGGGAATAAGTTTATAGGCTGATTATGTTTATGCATCTGAAAAGAACAAACTGTTGTATCATCAGTCATCAGTCATCAGTCGACTTATTTACAATGATACAATGTGCCATTAAATTGGTTCATACCTCGGCATAAAGTCCGGTAGTTATGTATGGTCTAATTGAGCAATTTATCGTCTTGTCTCGTTAATGTGGACAGGACAATGGATCCTCAGATCCAACGCTTGATAAAATTGTTTAACAAGAATGGGATGTTATTTTCTTATCATAATTATCTCGTTGAGGATAAGTTCATGATTGTAGATGCGAGTGAGATATACGAGTATCAAGAACTATGTAACAAGAACTATGTACCTTTGGAATCATGTTCTATGACACTGAAGACTGTCAAAAGTGGTGGGTACATAGCATTATCAGCCTATAATGTTCCCACTGCTGGGACACAGGCCTCGTCTCTTCGAGAGGAAGTGGGCTACAGTCTACCGCGCGGGCCCAGGCGTCCTCTCTTCAAGGGGGTGTGGAGGAGTGGCCTTTGGTTTTCGGGGATCTTTAATCTTTCTATAAATCATCGGAATCTTTATAAAAGTTCGTCACAGACGTCACGGAAGCAATCATGTTTAATAACCCGTTTATATAAGCTGATACAATGCATTCACCTTTTAGGAAGTGTTATTTGTGATGAAATATGCAGCTAATTGAGTTTGTAATGCATTGAATGAGTGTATTTTTTTATATTAGGTCCTTATCTATGAAATTGGCGATTTTTGATACTGGCTAGAAATTGTGAAGATCGATATCTTTCATTCTATTTAGAATTCCAATTTAAAATTAATTTTATAATATAGCGTGTCATTTTTTTTTTCAAAATCACTCGTTCATTTGTTTTCCCGCCGTTTGATTTTTTTTTTTTTAATATCGCTGTTTCTGTAACCATGGAAAAATTCGAAATTGCGCGCTGTTTTCGAATACGAGTTCCGTCGTGGCACCGACGCACCATAGACAGCATGCAATATTAACGACGTGTAAATATATAACTGTATAATGTTCATTATTTTGGTTTCTTCATAAATTTTCCTTGTTGGTGTAAAAATATGGGTAGTTTTTTTTGTGCATCATGGACGCTGTCTAACCAGATATAGTAGTGTGGTTCTACTAAGGTGTTATAGATATTGTGACGCAGTCTTTGTGGAATACATCGAACTATGTTTCGAAGGGATCCAAGTAGTGACGTAAGCTTTGTTTTCATAATTATGATCCAAATGTACCGTCCACTACAGAGAATAAAATTTTGGCAAAAAGTGACGTGTCAGTGCGATTTTCTACCATACATCGTATAACTTTATAGGCTAAAGCAGTTGCTGTCATGTGCTCTTGGCTTTAACTGTCACCTTGATCCATCCTGCATAGCACTAGCCTTGCAACTGATTATAGTAGGAATTAACCCTGAAGTGCCGACATAAAACCTGTGACTACTCCTGAGAAAAAGTGTCGGTCCTAGGATTTCATTTTTGCCTTATGAGGACTCTGTCCTTAAGGTTTTTAGTTACGGAGCCTTAAGAACCAAGTAATTTTCCAAGAACCTTGCATTTCAACTTACTTGTCAACTTTAAGTCCACAATGTGACAGCAGTATGATGATGTCCACTCCCTGTTCGTGCAACGCTTTTGCTTCGCGCTTCGCTGCTTCTTTGGGGCTGGTGAACCTCACCTTACCAGGGGATGATAGTTTCTGTAAATAGTAATTGTTTTTATTAGCATTTTTCGATCACAGTTTACGAGGGATTTGGGAAATTTCTAAATTATGCATGGAGATTGTAAAAAGATACAATCATTATCATCACTTCAGCCGAAAGACGTCCACTGCTGGACATAGGCCTCCCTCAAGCACCTCCACTTCGACCGGCTTCGACCTGCTTCTCCAAAAGATACAATACATTACATGGCTGTTTTCTAAGCATTACTAATTTATATTTATCAAACTATCAAATTAAGTTAGTTTGATGTAGTAACAGAATAACACGTATAGAGGTGTAAAGTTCACTCATACTCCGTAGAAAAGGGAGGATCCTCCGACAAGTCATGTGTAGTGTCTGGTGGGGACTGCCCGACGAATGATGTCGGGACGTTGTATATTCATGCTAGTTGCACGATAAACCAATCCGAACTCCTTCTCACAGAGAAAACGCTTGAGTCCCAGCAGTGGGAACATTATAGTCTGATTATGCTATGGTTTATACTTTTTCAATTGACGTTTTAGTGGTCGTTGGGTTTTAGTTCTAACTTTAGTTTTCAAAGAGCCGAAAGGTGACAAAACTCTCAATACAGATGTTTATCTATAGTTACCTCATGGTTCCAGAAAGTACAATTAAAAATTAAAGTTATATGTAGGAATCAGTCAATATTTGACGTCGTTTAAAAAGTACAATACATTGAAACATTTTCCGTCAACATATTCTGTTTTAATGTAATACCTGTCCCATAAAACTGTTTAAGTTACATTGACATTTATTATTTATTCTTCTGTCTAGCTATAACTTGTATTATTTACTCAACTACACTTTAGAAATTGTATGATTATACAAAATAAGAAATTCATGCAACGTGACTTGCAAGTTAATGTTTTTAGTTTGCAACAAGTCTGTATTCTGTTGCTATGACATAAACATAATGTTCCCACTGCAGGGACACAGGCCGCCTCTCTGTGAGATGGAGTGGGCCGTAATCCACCACGCGGGCCCAGTGTGGGTTGGTAGATGTCACGTGATTTCGAATTTTTGGTTCTAGGTCATACCGATTTCCTCACGATATTTTCCTTCACCGTTTTGAGAGCAGTGGTGAGTGATGAATTATTTTACACAAAGTAAAGCGCCTGTCTGGGTTCGAACCTATGACCTAGAACTCGTAAGTCGCAACGATTACCACTGGGCTACCACTGCTCTCCCCTTTGTTGCTATGTTGTACAAATATTAAATGATGTAGAAAGATAGAATTATTTCCTGAAGGAACCTCATGATATTCCCTATTGAATTAACTTTTGTTGTATCTAGTGTCAGTGTACTAGCATTCTTATTCATATCCTCGAAAAAGTGCTAGACTTTAACGTAACATAACCCCTGTACTCCATGAAAGATAAGACAGAGGTATAGTTACCTCCGGTAGTCGTCTTGCATTGACGAAATTATTATTAGAATTATACAGGATGACAGTTACACTCGACGTATTCATTGAAAGGCGTTATACTAGAGGTCATTAGCAACCAATTAAGTTCGATCAACTAGGGGTCAAAACTGGATTGTTACCGAGCTGTGTCGAATTTTCTGACTTGTTACCAAAAACAATTAATTATGAGAAAAAACTACTCCACTCCAAATATTTAATTGATACTTTTCTGAAAGTTGAGAAAAGAGTGTTCATTAAAAAAAATGCTTGCAAAACTTACATAATCTCAGAAATAAAAGGTCTTTGATAGCAAAATTTTAATTTTTTACCATCCAGTTGTGACCCCTAGTTGACTGTAGTACATCAACATTGCGCTAGTTATGTTTAAGTCCCATGTAATGAGGGGCGAACCTATTGTCATCTACCGGGCTGCTACTGAGAAATTCTAAATGTAAAAACCCAATAACTCTTTTATTTACTTATTTATTTAAACTTTTCGCACAAAAAGGTACAAAGGCAGACTTATTGCCTTGGGCATTCTCTACCAGCACTTTTCCCGGCCCTGGAATGGAACCCAGGACCTCATGCTCAGCAGTAGCGCTAGCAACTAGACCACCGAGGCAGTCATGTTAGTAGGCAATATACTTATTAGGTAATATGTATATTTGTTTACTTAGCCTTCATTACCTACTGCTGAGCAAAGTCCCCCCCAAATCTTTCCAGGCATCTTTTTCCAGTAATATTGTGTGTTATAAATGTTCACCAGCCAGGCTAACGTTATAATAGGAAGTCCTGCCTTTTACATAACTACGTATTTCACACGCAGAGCGTTAGTTACTCCAATATATGCATGGCTATTAAAATGAATGACTTTAAACACGCACGTTATTAAAGAGATTTTTAACATAAAGTTTTTAAACGTGACTTTTAAGGTGTTCACGCCAAATTCGTTAGAATCACGCTACGCATAAACACGGCACTAGCTTGCACGCTTGAGCATTATATAATCCTTCACGCACTTCCGCTTATGTGTCACAGTTATTGTTTAAGCTCTCTTATATAATTGGACAAAATCCTGACAACATTTTGAACATATAACCTAGCTGCGCCCCGCGGTTTCATCCACATAAGTTTCGATCCCGTAGGAATATCGGGATAAAAAGTATCCTACACGTTAATCCTAATTATAAACCATCTGTGTGCCAAATTTCATCTAAATCCGTTTAGTAGTTTTTGCGTGAAAGAGTAACAAACATCCATCCATCCATCCATACAAACTTTCAAGTTTATAATATTAGTAGGATATGTGACTATTAAGCAGTAATACCCCTAAGCTCGCCCCCTATTACATGGGACTTAAACATAAGTGGCGAAATGTGTGTACTATAGGTACACCTCTGTCTACCCATGGACTCGACGAGACAGGCTTTTTTTTTTCTTTTTTTCTGGTGGGAAATCATCAAATGACCCCTCCCGCTCTGGGTGGAGCGGAAGGGAGTGTCAGACTCTTACTGACTAAAACCCACCCATGTTCCTTCCTTCGCCCTTTATGTTCCGGGGTAGCGGTAACCCTTTCGGACAATCCCACTGAACCATATCTCCCTTTAGTTTATAAATCTGTGGTTGCCACCGACACGCCGTGGGAGTGGCGAAGTTTTGGACCAACAAGATCTGAAATACAGTCGTGCCAGCAAGAATTGAGACAGGCTCGACCTGAAAATGCCTCCTTTGCGTCTTATTTTGTTTTGTAAACCTAGCTATTCAGACTATAAGGAAACGTAAACACTGTTTTTGGCAAATAAACATTACTTATCTTATCTATCTATAATTTCCCTTTGGGGAATACCAGCGTGGTGTTGTGTTATGTGTAGTAGCCATACTTCGCCCGTCCGTCTAAGAACTGGGCTAAGAGAGACGGCACGGCCTTGTAATCTGCAATCTGTTTAGGGATTCCGTCGAAAGGTAGACAGCGTGTCTGCCTGCCACGGCCGCAGACGTCTGTGTAAGCAATAACCAGTGGGGTTGAAAGAAAATACACCGCAGACGCGACGACATAGCTTCTCATCTTTATGAATTGAATTCTCTAGGTTTTTTACCCCACCACACGAATTTAATTTACATCCTCACCAATTATTATTATTTACTAATTTGTCAAGTATTAAGAAAACTAGGATACCTACCTTGTATTTCCGAAACATTGCGGCACATATAAATCGTTTAATGTGTAATTGCTATTGACTTGCCTTCGAGAATCGATATGTAATAGTAAACCAACTGTTTTCCTTTTACCTGCAACACTGTAAACAATTTGTGTCTAATAACTAATTTATTTACGAATACCTTTAATACCTACCTACCTACATTCACCATAAGTAATTCTTATATTTAGTTTTAAGATTACCTTGTATTTCTCATATTAAGTGATTTGTATTATTTTTGAGAAAATAAATGTCTTAAACCGTATGAATTGTATTGTATATTGGGCTGGTGTTCACAGCCCCACGTACCAGCGCGTATGAGTAAAAAAAAGAGAAGTACCCCATGATAATGTATAGACAGACTAGCTCTTGCTTTACCTGTGTGCCAAAATTCATCGAAATTAATTCTGCCGTTGAAGCATGATAAGGTTACTTTCGCATCTATAATGTAGGTAGGTAGGTATCATTGTATCAATGATGAAATAACTACTGACACGAGACAGCTTTCGTCATCCATCGTGACTCGAGACAGATAAAACGCGAGATAATTTTATGAGATGTCAAAACTGTCTTTATCTTTCAAGTTTTATCTTTCTATTTAGGATAACTAAGTAGCTATCACAGAATCACGTGATCACTTGAAGTCTTAAGACAGAACCATAGATACCAATGTTATCAAGATGTTTCTAATATTTATTTATTTAACACTTCCAGCACACAAATTTACAGAGGTGGACTTAATGCCATAGGCAGTCAACCTTTGGGTGATGCAGAGACAAACAGTGGTAGGTGTAATATTACCTGGAACTACTATTGTGACATTTTGACATATGAGACACATTCTTGAGGATTGCAGCGAGACAGAACAAGATATGGGTAGTCGTAGAAAGATACAAAATGTAGATAGATATTGTAACTTACAACGAAGATTAGTAAAACTATCATTTATTAACGTGTCATGAAATGGAGATACTATGTATATTAACAGCTTAAGTGTGTAATACTACATATATGACCACGAAATTAGAAAGGTGTCAAGCTGGAAATTCACGATGATTAAAGAGAGAGACCACTGAGTTCAGTTTAAAACTCAGTGCCTTACTTGAGAAGTTAAAATTTTACAGAACAGCAGTCGAAAGATGTGGTGATCGCTGATAAAGTAATAAATGCAGAGCGCGAGTGAAATTCAGGAGCGTTGAAAGACGATAGCTAGATTAGTCCATACTCCATATCAATATTTAGCTCGATGAAAAACCTTAGACAAGATTGATACAGAATAGGGAATAATGGCATAAAAGACGGCAGGAGACTCTGCAGACGCACAAAATTGGTTGCAGATGACGAGTATTGAAACTAACTAAAGGCACAACCATCAGAAACTGTTTCACAAATTACATACCATCAACAAGCCTATGAACAGAATTCCTATACTAATACTAGCTGCGCCCCGCGGTTTCACCCGCATACATTTTGATCCCGTGGGAATTTCGGGATAAAAAGTATCCTATGTGTTAATCCTAGTTATAAACTATCTGAGTGCCAAATGTTATCCAAATCCGTTCAGTAGCTTTTGCGTGAAAGAATAACAAACATCCATCCATCCAAACTTTCACGTTTGTAATATTAGTAAAATAGTAGGATTATATTGCTTACCGCGGTATCAGGTGTAATCAACCCAATGAGTCCGATCTTCCTTCCCCGCCTCTCCACAATATGATGAGGCTTGTACAGTCCTTGCAGCACTGGTTCCTCGCTGATGTCCATGTTAGCTGCAAGTACTGGTGCCTTCAAGGCTGCAAGGTACGGCGCCAAACCCTCGGGGCCGTCATCGAATTCATGGTTGCCGATTGCCTATGGAACAGAAATGTTACAATTCATATGTTCATCTAGCATTTTACTAACTTTGTTGGGGTTGGCTTCCATTCAAAGGCCCCAGTTAATTATATTTGTTAGTTGTTATTAACAGTTCATAATAACTTATTAGTTATTTTAATTCACAAGAGTCAAATCAATCATCGCCCAACGCGCACTGGGCCCGCGTGGAGGATTATGGCCCACTCCCTCTCACCGAAAGGAGGCATATGTCCCAGCAGTGGGAACATTATAGGCTGATTATGTATGTATGTTATGTATATCGATCGTAAGTTTTCAAGTAGGAAGACTGATGTCAATGTGGTTCGATGGCATATTGTTAAGCTTATCCATAAGATACCCTAAACATGATTGGGACAAACCAGCAAAGAATGGCATAAAAGCGGTTTAGCTATGCCCTACAGAGAGAAGAAAAAGGCTGTGGAAGCGATTGTCAACATGTAGTACTTAATTGATATTTAATCGAAATGACGTCATAGCCCTCATAATGTAGGTACCAATTAACGAATCGCGATAAATCAATATAAGTGGTCATTAGTTAGTAATCAATCTGTGAAGTTCTGAATCAGGAACAGCCGATCGTTTCTGTAAAAATCACACCGTGAAAAGTTAGGTGAAGTGAGCTTAGAGTGAGCTGTCAATTTTGTCAATCCCTAGCATTAGTTCGAAAGACAGCTCACTCCACGTTCACTTCACCTAAGTTTTCACGGTGAGATGGTTACAGAATCGCACTGCAGATAGTGTCATTAGTATTTTATAAGTTACGGCTACCGAGTCACTTTTAAGTCATCATAATAATCATCATACGCCTCCCCCAAGTACCCCGAGCACCTCCACTTCGACCGGTCCTATGCTTCCCGCATCCAGTGGATTCCTGCGGCCTTCTGAAGGTCACCGGTCCACCTTGTGGGAGGCGTTCCAACGCTACGTCTTCCGGTACGCGGTCGCCACTCCAGAACCTTTCGCCGCACCGGCCATCTATTCTGCGAGCAATATGCCCTGCCCACTGCCACTGAAGTTTGGCAATTCTTTAGGCACTTTTAAGTAGTTAAATTAAATGTCAGTCGCTTGGCTTGTCCACAGAAGCGTAGAAAACAAAAAACAACCAACAAGATTCTAGTATTATCACATCTTCTATACGTCACGCATTTGTCTTGTTTTTGTCATCTCCGTTCCATTTCAGTAGACAGGTGACCTTAGGATCTGACAAAAGCGTCGAAAATTTTCATTTACTTTGGTACTAATGTCCAGCACCCTAATTGCGTTACACACTATCAAGCACAATCTGAATCATTTTGAAGGATATTGCTAATCCATTGCTTCATATGTTCGAAAAACATGTCTGCTCAACAACGTAAATAACGCACTGAATGTTGTTGAACTGTCAAAATGAAAGCTATTGCTACTGATAGTGTGTTACGCAATTACCCCGCAGCAGTAGATTTTCAAGGGCTAGCTAATACGATAGCGAGTATTCCCCTTAATGTAAGCACCTAAGTCTCATTATCTTATTGTAAATCATTGAATGGAAATACTTGAACAGTTGATTCTCCCAAGCATTTATTAATCTTAAGAATGTTAGAAAATATTTATGACTAAGTATGACAAGTATTTCCCCGATACAGTCAACAAGTTACTTGCATTTTTTTAAAAACAATGTGCAATAAAACTTATATTTTTACTGTTATGTCCTATCTACGTGTTGCCTTTTAAAAAATAACGCAGTTATGTTGGATTTATGACTCTGACTTGGTATGCTTATGCTCGATTGCTATAAACAAATATGCATCGTTTTTCTTACCAATGGTAGCATATTTCGTGTATATATAGATTCCTATGCTAATTGTCGAAGAATTGCCAAACTTAAGTGGCAGTGGGCAGGGCTTATTGCTCCCAGAACAGATGGCCGATGGAGCCGAAAGGTTCTGGAGTGGCGACCGCGTACCGAAAGACGCAGCGTTGGAATGTCTCCCACAAGGTGGACCGGCGACCCTGTGAAGGCCACAGGAACCCGTTGGATGCGAGAGGCACAGAGCAGGTCGAAGTGGAGGTGTTTGGAGGAGACCTACGTCCAGCAGTGGACGTCTTTCGGCTGAAATTATTATGATGAAGCTAATTGTATCTGTGATAGCTACTTCCATATGGGAGGGTCTACTATGCAAAGCTCGCGGCCGAAGTATGCGGTCTTTGCTTCATTATTTGTAAAGATTCAAGAGTCTAAATTTTAACCAGTAACGCTCCGTAAATTATATGAATCGGCCATTAGTGAGTATGCTGTTTTGATTTGAAAATAAGAGGATCTTTCGAAGTCCCTATTTTCTATTATTATTTAGAAAATAGGGACTTCGAAAGATCCTCTTATTTCAAAAAGTGATTTTATTAACTTTGACAACATATACAATGTTGTCAAAGTTAATAAAATCACTTTTCAGCAGTCGAATCTTGTGTTCGATTTTCCCAATTTCCGCAATTTCTATATGTGAACGACGGTGTGGGTTAAAATTAGATAAATAACTAAGTACAGGTATTATGGCACATCAAGCTACCCGAAACTGTCAATCTTTCCCAATCAACTTTGAACCTTATTCTTTAGCGATAAAGTTGAAAATCTACTAAAGAAATTTGACAGATTGTGGTAGCTTGATTTGCTGACGTCTGTACACTATGTGTACACCGAACTAATCATATCATTTATCAACGGCAATTCCTTTAGTGGCATTTTCTGTATGAATGATGACATGGTTAGAAAGGGGGTGACTACCGAGATGACGACTAATAGAGAATTATGGAAGAAAAAGACATGTTGCACCGAACCCAAATAAATTGGAAGAAGGGCAGGAGAACGCTGATGATGGAGATGATCAATGGTAATTCCATTAGGTAATATATCCGATCTAAAGCATCTTATAACTCTTAATCAAACTGTAGCTGCAATACACAAACGTTCCGATCCCTTCGCCGCCGCTGTGCGCGGGAATAGTTTCGGCGACCTGCGCGCCACCGCACGGATTTCTGTAGGAACTATATCTCATACGAATATTCCAACTGCGTTCCTATTGGTTGATTTAATGTTGTAAGTAGGCCACTACTTGTGCACCTAAGTTTAGGATAAGAAATGTAACATTTTTGTACAGCACTCTACACTCTACACGCCACACTTCCTCGTTTACTTTTTAATACACTTTCGTCGTGCATCTGGAGTATTATTGCCTCACACTACCTAAGCGCTACAAAACCATGAAACATTCAGGTTCATTAGAAAACCAGCTTCAGACAGCATCTGTCTGGCATTATGCTGAAATTAACCTATTTGGCTCAGCATCCGTGAGGCACACAGTCACACACTATTGTAGTTAAAACATTATTTACACTTTTTTATTTTGTTACTAGCTGCGCACCGCGGTTTCACCCGCATGAGTTTCGATCCCGTGCGAATATCGGGATAAAAAGTATCCTATATGTTATAAACCATCTGTGTGCCAAATTTCATCAAAATCCGTGCAGTAGTTTTTGCGTGAAAAAGTAACAGACACCCATCCATCCATCCATACAAACTTTCACGTTTATTAGTAGAATTTGTATTTTTGTATTTCACGAAATATGCCCAAATATACATTATTCCTCTATTTATTTTCTCCTTTATTTATTTATACATTATTATTTCTTTCTTTCTATTCTCATGTCACTAACTACAGAAATTTTATTTTGTGTCTCGTGTCAGCATGACAAAAACAAAAACAACAAACACCAACTTACATGAGCATCATGCGGTATCAAATTCATGAATTCTTGGGTGACATTCCACTTCAGCAACGTATACCAATAGGTGCCCTGAAAACTGTCTCCAGCGTTCAGGACTATGGAGTCAGGCTTCTGCTCCAACAGGGTGTGGATCTCCTGGTAAAGGCGAGGGAAGCCGCCTATGCAGGAGTTGTTGTTATAACGGCAGGTTGGTGTGTCTACCGAAGTCTCTTCAAATCTGGAAAAGGAGATAAGACATCGTTAAATACTTAATATCATAACGCCAACAGAAGCAGTGGTAGTCCATGTGGTAATGGCCACGAGTTGTATGTCGTAGGTCGAACCCAGACAGGCGCTTTCATCGTCATTTCAGCCGAAAGCTGTCCATTGCTGGACATAGACCTCCCCCAAGCACGGCCACTTTGACCGGTTCTGTGCTTCTCGCATCCAACGGGTTCCTGCGGCCTTCACAAGGTCGTCGGTCCACCTTGTGGGAGGCCTTCCAACGCTACGTCTTCCGGTACGCGGCCTTTCGGCCCCATCGACCATCTGTTCTGGGAGCAATGTGCCCTGCCCAATGCCACTTAAATTCGCCGTCCGTTGCTGGACATAGACCTCCCCCAAGCACGGCCACTTTGACCGGTTCTGTCCTTCTCGCATCCTGCGGATTCCTGCGGTCTTTGTTTACAGATGCTTTACTTCGTGCCCGCACTGGGCCTGCGTGGTGGATTACGGCCCACTTCCTGTCAGCTAGAAGCCTGTGTCCCAGATGTGGGAACTTTATTGACTGATTATGCTTATGCTTTAAAGCCAACAGAAGAATAGAACAAGGGTATCTACAAATCCAGCACAACGAAGGCTGCTGAGAATAGATTTCCTAAAAAAAAAATGGCGAATACTTGAA
This sequence comes from Apamea monoglypha, assembly GCA_911387795.2. Lineage (NCBI taxonomy): Eukaryota > Metazoa > Arthropoda > Insecta > Lepidoptera > Noctuidae > Apamea > Apamea monoglypha. The sequence goes on along the minus strand of OU426934.1, from coordinate 14,311,613 downwards.
GACAGGATTGAAAATATATTTCTAGAATTGGAAACGTGGCACAAGAGAAGCTTTGAGGGGTCATTTGATGATTTCCCACCGGAAAAAAAAAAAAAAAAAATGGGTTGCTTTGAAACACATAGACGTAGGTGTTTACATAATACACAGAAAACATATTTTCATGATTTGGAATCCCGAACTGTAACGTCACTCTACAACGTGTCTACAAATAAACTTAAAAATGCAGTTCGCATAAGGTCGCAAATACATACTTAGTTATGAATTTTAAGTATCTAACGCCTTGTAAAGCTGAATTGTACTGTTTGTATATAATATGAATTTTAAGCAACGCTTTGGGAAATGTATATTGTTTTATCATTTCGACATAAAGATAACTTCGACCCAAAGAACAAATTACAGTCAACTTCGTAAAATAAAATTGACATCTGACAGATTTTGTACGGAAGAACTGTCAAAAATTCAAAATTATTCCTCTGATTAATTTAAATATCAATTACGAAATTAGTTATCTGGCGTTGGAAAAATCAGCCTTGTGACAGTGAATACTTGTTTTGTTTTGACATAGTATTCCGCCCTAGTGAATCTTTTAGCAGACAAAAGTGTCACATGCGCTAAACGCCTAGAAACTAGGCCCTAGAGCCAAAACCACTTATCATCTGCCTAGCCTTTTCCCAACTATGTTGGGGTCGGCTTCCAGACTAATTGGATGCAGCTGAATACCAATATTTTACATGGAGCGACTGCCTATCTGACCTCCACAACCCAGTTACGGGGTAATACGACACTCTTTGGTAAGACTGGTTGTCAGACTTTCGGGCTTCTGACTACCCGTAACGACTGTCAAAGATCCACTAAACCACAAAACCAAAACAATACTTAAATATTTAAGTATCTCTCGCGGTGATTGAACCCAAGAGTCTAACTCCCCATAGCGCAGAAGTAAGCTAGCGACCTAAAGTAAACCACCCACGATGACCTTAATAAGTTATGGTGATTAACATCCAACATGGACACCAACATTTATGTAGGTTGTACAAACATTTGTGCCAACACGGAAGTTATCCGGAATTACATGAAAGGGTGCGCTATTATGATGATGAACCCCATATATAAACCATCTGCCACATAGAAAGCGTTTTTACCACTCACATTTTATCATTTACTAGCTGCGCCCCGCGGTTTCACCCGCGTAAGTTTCGAACCCGTGGGAATATCGAGATAAAAACTATCCTATATCTTAGTCCTGGTTATAAACCATATGTGTGCCAAATTTCATTCAAATCCGTTCAGTAGTTTTTGCGTGAAAGAGTAACCAACACCCATCCATCCATCCTTACAAACTTTCACGTTTATAATATTAGTAGGAAGTAGGATGTTCTACGTTCATAATAAAATTATGTTTCTATGTTTGACATGCATGTTTCTATGTTTGATATGTAAGCCCAGAGCGCAATTCTCGTAATTTTAATAACGTTCATAGTCTGATCTGTCTCAATCTGTGAAAAATACCTCTAATTTCCCTACATTTTTGACATTTGTTTGTCGCTGAGATGGGACTGCGAATAGATTTAAATTACGAGAATTGGCCCTCAGTTCTCTAATTGAAGTAAGCATTCCCATTGGTGACTCTGAGGTAATCAAATTTGGAAAATGCACCTAATTATTTCCAGCCGGAGACAAACATTTGAGGCTTATTAATCTGCCTAAGTGTAAAGGCTTCTTGAATGCCGATTAACAATTCACGTTCTTAACACGTTAACTGCCAGAAAACAGACACAATAGAAAATCTATCGTTGGCGGACACCGGTGACCGCGGTGGCAGTCAGTGCCTTAAGTAGACGTTTTTAAACGGAAACGACGAAGGTTTTGTTTGTGAGCTTCCTTCACCCTAATTCAATATGACCACTTAATGATTCTTTACTTCGAAACCACTTCAATTCCTTACCTAATCACGACATCTGCAGTTAATGTATTCTCTATGATATAATGAAGGAAACCGCGCAAAAAAACGCGAAATTGACGTGATTGAACTGTCAAAATACCACGCTTGACAACCGGTTTGCACGTGGTAAGATTACGCGGGGAATAATAAATTATGGTACAGAATTGGGGCCCTGAGTGAGTCACAATAAATATTATCTACTTTACTTTTTTTTCTTCTGGTACTGGCGCCGATTCCCTTGTTCAGAAACTAAACTAAATTTAAGTTTAGTGCATCTTTTTCTTTCTATTTCATTAAGAAAAGGACAGAAGATAAATATTAGTTTAGTCCTGTCAAATTAGTGAGCGCCTGACGTAAATTGTCGTATCTTTAGTAGTCATGTTTTTAATCACGTCTAAACTGTCTATGCAGTGTCCTAAACTAATATTTATCTTGTCCCTTTCTTAATGAAATAGAAAGAAAAAGATGCACTGAACTTAAATTTAGTTTAGTTTGTGAACAAGGGAATCGGCGCCATTGCCATTGTTTGACAGTTGTATAAAATTGTAAATAACCGTAGTTTACCAAAAATTTATTATTATTTAATAATTTCCATGACTAGAACTATATGAACTATAAATAAATGACTGTACAATTGTACATACATAATATACATATACAAACATTGCGTATAAAATTATAACAAAAAAAAATCACAGGAAAAACATGTTCTAAAATACCTACGTGTGAGCAATTGTTACCTACTGAGAATTATGCTAACGAGGTTGAGGATAAAGAACACAGTTTTAAAAAGTGAAAAAATGTAATGCAAAATGTAATGTTTTTCATTGTTTTTTTTTTTGCTTTTCTCCATATTCATTGTGTTGATGGTACAGATGCCAGCATAACAAGCTAATACAATCTGTCAAATTTCTTTAATTGATTTTCAACTTTATTGCTATAGCATTAGGTTTAAGGTTAATTGGGAAAATTATACAGTTTCGGCTAGCTTGATTTTCTGGCGTGTGTACTGTTGTTGTGTGAATATTATTATTATGTTGATGCCTCTGCTAAATATAGATCCCGCAATAACAACCATACTTAAAGGACAAAGGAAATTTCCATGATCAACACGCTTGGATTGAAATAACAGCTGATCAATTACTGTGGCGCGTGCCCGCTTTAGAATGTTGTATTTGCGACATTATTTAATACGTATTTGATAAAAATGTATGAGTTTAGATTAAATAATGTATGGAACTTCACTTGCTTAAGTATTCCCAGGTGATTTAACAGTTCAAATTGAATTGATTTTTATTATCTCTCAGCTGTGGAGGTCAGATAGGCAGTCGCTCCATGTAAAATACTGGTATTCAAATGCATCTGGTGGGACTGGAAGCTGACCCCAACATAGTTGGGAAAAGGCTAGGCAGATGAAACCTCTCAGTTGGTGCGAAAAGTAGAGTATTCTCCTCGGGGATAAAGGTGTCTTCGTCTTGGGTCAGCTTGAGTCCGGTCAGTTGAATCAGGATTATATTTTTAACTCCCTCGCTTCGCCCAGGAATTAACCCAAGAAGTCTCCAGAGTTAGAATCGCTATATTCGGCATTAAATATAGCGCCCGTGACATAAAACATGGTTTTATCCCCTAGGTGAATAATCTACTATTAGCTACTTCTCATCACGATTTTATTAGCACTACCTGTTTGTAACTAAGTAGGCACATCCTGCAATCGAATGTGTCCCTCACCTCTAGAGGTCCTGTTTATTTGATTTAAACAGTCACGTTTCATGGTCACACAGTGTGGTATACAGTAAAGTCAAGGAAATTACTTGTTCCTCAAATTGACACACTACGCCAATTTGCCATACTATAGCAATTTCATACAACTGTCAAAGAATGACAGTGGTGATTTGAATGTACAGGCAAAATACATTGGTAGTCAATTTGATAACTATTAATTACCATGACTGCTAGTTCTTTTATTATTGTTGTTGAGACCATAAAATGCACCAATCATAAAAATTTGAAGGGGAAAGCAAAAGAAGCAAAGGTGCTAAGATGGTGACTAATAGAGAAATATGGAAGAAAAAGACGTGTAGGGCAAGAAAATGAAGAGTTGTCTCCAGTTGAGTCACCACGGTAAACTAACCTGCACAAAGTAAACTGCATGACTATTTGTCTGACCTAGTGTTTATACACTCGACGCAACGTGTCAACGGCAGAGGCAACTGCAGCCATCGACGGCAGCTGTGGACGCGTCTACAGCTGACGCCGACTAGTGTCAACTGCAGTGGTCTCTGCCATTGGCAACGTGCCGCTAGTGTATACATATGAGCACTTACAACTCGTCGGTTGGAAGCAGTTATAGTGCTGTATATACCAAATTCTAGTAATATCTAACTTAATACTTAAAAGGTAAAGTAAGTAACCTTAATGTATATTGTAGTTATATCGATCTAACTCGTGCTAGTTCAAGAGCATGACCGTTCACCTTTGACTCATGTTAAGTGGGTGACTGAGCCAATACTGTCATTAAAACACACTTTAAACTGGTGTTTTTGACCATCTTAATATATTTTTCCGACAAATAACATAACAATTCGTTCATAGTTACTAATATCCACTCATTAGGTAGGTGGGTGCTTTACCGACTGATACTGATTTTAAATTAACGCTCTTGTCTCTTCATCGGCATTAAAATGAAGTTTATAATCGTTTAAAAATTAGTACGTGTCTTCGTTTAGGAGTGCTGACAGGAGAATTTTTTTGACGAAGAGAATGACTCCTACCGTCACCGTACCGGCTGGCTGAACTCACAAAAGACTGAATTTTGTGAAAATGGAGAGGGAGGCATTTGCCCTGCAGTAGGACAATACAGGGGGTCTACTTCGAAGTGGTATCGGCCGAATGTTCGGCCGTTTCCTGCTACAAAGTTACTACTTGGTTCGGTCGGTCCCGATCCTACACTCCTACACTCTTTCGAATATTGACTATGGTCCCGACCCAACTGCACAGATCCGAACTTTTTTCGCATTTTTCAATAATATTCGGTTCGGCCATGTGTCGGTCCGATCCGATCATTCGCACTTTGCACTTCGTAGTAGCCCCCAGGCTAGTTAGATTTAGACTCAGTTCCCCTTATTACAAAACAAGGATTTTCTTTAGATCAGCAGCCTAATTGCGTAACACATTTTCGTTAAGTGACTGAGATTAATTGGTTTCGTTTCGATCGCTTTTAGTTACATTTTACGATTTTCGTATTGCGTAACTCTACTATCATGTAATAGCGACAGCTGTTGGTTTGAAACGCTAAACAGTGAACGATATGTGCTTAAGAAAATCGTAAAATGAAACAAAAAGCGATCTAAACGAAACCAATTAATCTCAATCATTTGCCGAAAATGGTTACGCAATTAGGCTGCAGGTTTAAACCTCCGAGCCAGTTATTGAATTAAGAATTTGTATAACTGCATTTGTATAACGGTTAGGTCGTTATACAAATGCAGTTCTTTGTACAAAAAAGACTGCTTAGACCGAACGAAGCAGTCTTTTTTGTACAATAAAAAACATCTATTTCAAGACTTCATCGTCCCGAATTTGACAATGGCGCTGTGTCCCTAGTTCAAAAACTAAACTTAAGTTAGGTATAGTGCATCTTTTTCTTTCTATTTCATCAAGAGAAGGACAGAATATAAATATCAGTTTAGTCCTGTCAAATTAGTCAGCGCCTGACATAAATTGACATATTTTTAGTCGCCATGTTTTTAATCACGTCTAAACTTGTCTATGGAGTATCTTAATTTAACAGGACTAAACTAATATTTATCTTCTGTCCTTTTCTTAATGAAATAGAAAGAAAAAGATGCACTGAACTTAAATCTAGTTTAGTTTGTGAACAAATCGGTGCCATTAGCGTTTCTTTTTTAATCTTTTTTGGGGGGCACAGATGATATTGGTAATTTGCCTAGCAAATGCATTTTTGTGACTGTTATCTCATTTTAGCTACTGTAACGAAATCATTATCGCGATATGATTTTTTTCTCTATGTTAATTAATTTTATTTGGTTGTTATCAAAATGTTCATTACAGGAAAATGGCAAAGTGGAAAGGCAAATGGACAATAGCTTCCTCTTTATTTAATACTAGCTGCGCCCCGCGGTTTCACCCGCATAGGTCTCGATCCCGTGGGAATAACGGGATAAGTATCCTATGTTCTAATCCAGGTCATGTGCCAAATTTACGTTGTGTAAATAATTTCACCAACACTGCTCTCAAAACGATGAAGGAAAACATCGTGTGGAAACCGGCATGTCATAGAACCAAACATTCAGAGACATTTGTGACATCTACCAACAAGCACCACTCCCTCTCGAAAAGAGGGGGTTTGAGTCCCAGCAGTGGGAACATTACAGGCTGATTGTGCTCGTAATAACTACCTTTTCACAATTAGTTTTCTTTAATCACTAATTCAACTGTCAAACGTGGTGATTAGTATTATCTACCATATTATATTAACATTGTTAATCCAAAATCAGAAACCAGTTTGTCGCAAAATACCGGTGCGGTTTCGTCACAGAATTTTGACATTATAATTATGAATCATTGAGAATGGTATCAAGGTCGTTTTGAACCACCACAAACTTGTACCGAGTTGTACCACATGAGTAAATAGTTGACAGAGCCACAACCACGCTGCAAAGTCGAAAGTCATGAAATTATTTTATAAGCAACCACTAGGTACTTCTCTACTCTTCCTTTTATTTGTGAAACTATGTTATTTAGCAAAAAATAATCCTTATGATGAAGCCTTTCAATCGGTATGATAAAGCTACCGGGTGATTATTTTTCTCATGTAACGGGTTCGATTCCCGGTTCAACCATGTAATTATTTAAATATCTATGAATGCAATTTTTTTTTTTTTTTAAATTCATGTATTGTCTTCTTTCAGTAAAATGTTCCATCTACAATATTCAAGGTACTTTCCCTCCATGTGGCATATCCGTGGGACGCTCTGTATAATGGGTATAAGGGCCAATATTAATTTATCGCAACGCAATTATTTGAGGTTTGGTCTCTGTTGGTTTACTCATGTGCTCAAATTAATGACAGCTGATTAAAGAAGAGAAAGGCGTGAATACGTAATCAGCATGTTACTGGACGCTGATTTTATTTTTTTAATTATCATTTATATTCTTTCCGTGACTATAATCCAAAACGAAAGTGTTGATCTGTTGCTTTAGCGCTGATTTTTCCAACGCCAGATAATTTTATCGGTGGAATAATTTTGAATTTTTGACAGTTCTTCCATACAAAAACTGTCACACGTCAATTTTATTCCAATTTCGCAAATAAATTACAAAGACGTTTTGATTTCTTTGACAGAGAGTTAGATTAATATTTTATACCTGGAAAATGACGTTTTTATTTATAAAAAAAAACTGACGATTAAAGTAACTACTATAATTATAATATTTATCGCTATTATAGAAAGTGACTGTGAAATGGCTTATCGTCATGACATTAAATTATCAGAACGCGTCATGCAGTCAGAACGATTCCCACGCGAAAAATACGTTTATGTACAAGTGTATTTAATCATAAAAATATACATTGGATTAAAAGAGCCGCATATAACACACTGACGAAGACTGGGGAGGCTTCCATCAGCTTCTGATAACACGCTCCTGCACCGTAATTGAATAATCTCAATAAATGCATAAGCTTCACATGTTCGAAAAATTTGTCTGCCCAGCAACGTAAACAACGCAATGAATATTGTTGAACTGTCAAATTGAAAGCCATTACTACAGTTAGTGTACCGCCGAACATGTGTAGCACATGTTCGGCACACGCCTTACTTTGTTATCACGTCAGAGATGCATGGAAAGAACCTCTATGTGATATGACTTAGCCCCACTAAAATCACTGAGACAATATTTTACAATACCATAGGACTGTTTAGCCTTAGGATTTATCTCACAGTCATGACTGGAGAAGGAAATAATGTGTATAGAAGTTACACCTAGTCTTGCCATAAATATTATCATGAAGAAAAAAAAAATTTTTTTTTTGCAAATAATATTTATTACTTTTACAGTGTGTTAGTTTAATACATAAATATAAAACAATTTAAAATATAAAAATCTTATTCGAAGTGGTCTCCATTGGCTGCAATACAGTCATTAAACGTTGAGGCCAGTTATCAATAGAAGCACGCACTCTTTCCATGGGAAAATTCTTCACTGCCAATCGTATGGATTGTTTTATGGACTCGAAATTATCATGGCGTTAAGAGCAAGCCGTACTCTCTAAAACTGACCATAAATCATAATCCAGCGGATTAAGATCGGGACTAGACGACGGCCAGTCTTCAGCTCTGATGTGTATTTTGACTGTGTATTTGGGTATATTATATAGGTATATAGAAACAACTAGGAAAAGAAGAAAATATTTAGTCTATAAGTCATTATCAACACAGACGAATAAGACAGTATTGCTGTTAATTATGCTGCGTATTGCTGCATAAAAACATCTTCAGGTAAGTAGGTAAGTAACCTACCTATAATTAACGCTAATCTGAGTACAGAGCACTTACATTCACACAAAAACAACATTAATTCAAACACCCACTCCACATCATGTGCGTTTCACGTATCCCTAGATAAGACTTTAATTGATAAACTGCCGTTATCAATGTTGAGATGGCATCAAACTATCTATGTGGGTAATCGTATCATTGAATGATACTGACATACAAAGCGACACGCCTGTATGCCCCGAAGGGATAGGCAGAAGTGATAATATTGCACACACGTTGACATTTCCATGTGATTTAGAAGAAAAAAAACAAAGAAAAACAAAGAAAATTTTTCAAATGAATTTCCAATTCCCATGTGATAGGTGAGAGCATTGGTGGCCCAGTGGTAACGGCCGTGACTTACGAGTTGTAGGTCGTGGGTTCGAACCCAGACAGGCGCTTTACTCTATGTAAATTATTCCATCACCACTGCTCTCAAAACGGTGAAGGAAAATATTGTGAGGAAACCGGCATGTCGTAGAACCAAAAAATCGAAGACATGAGACATCTACCAACCCGCACTGGGCCCGCGTGGTGGATTATGGCCCACTCCCTCTCAGTGAGAGGAGACCTATCATGTGTCCCAGCAGGGGAAACATAAAAAGCTGATTAAAGGATTAAAAAGTCATCTAAGTGACCTACCCCGACGAACCTAACGCGAAAAACCGCTCACAAAATAAAAACTCCGTTTTTCTACTATTTTCCTAAAGGAAAAACTCAATAACACTTTCCCGACCCGGGAACAAACCTCGAGCCTTGCGCTCCACAGCGGCGCTTTCGAAGAAGAGGAAGAAAGAGAAAGTCAAGTGAATAGTACTGACTATAATTCTGTTACTATGAACTATATTATTTCAATGATACCTACCCATTATCAGTGTGTATTTGCTCTCGCATCAACATTACTATATTTACACCGTAAATGCTTTGAAATTACCTTCATAATTTCAGCAAAATAAGGTCCAAATCTCTTCTTAATTCGCCAATATGCATAGTGACCGCTGGGCATCAGTCTCCATACGGTGGGTGCCTGAGGCTAGACGGACCAGCCGAGACCGGCCCAGAAAGAGTTGGGCAGATGACCTAAGGGTTGGATAGACCTGCCGGGTCAGCGGGATTTTCCGAAAGGGTTACCGCTACCCCGGAACATAAAGGGCGAAGGAAGGAACATGGGTGGGTTTTAGTCAGTAAGAGTCTGACACTCCCTTCCGCTCCACCCAGAGCGGGGGGATCGGTCATTTGATGATTTCCCACCAGAAAAAAAAAAAAAGAAGGGTTGGATAGAGGTGGCACTAGAAAAGGATGCCTGGAAGGATTTGGGGGAGGCCTTTGCTAAACAGTGAGACAGAGTAGGCCTTACCCAACTATTTTGGGGTCAGTTTCCAGTCTAACCGGATGCAGCTGAATAGCGGTATTTTACATAGGCCGACATCTATTGGGATTCTGACCTCCACAGCCCAGTTACTGGGTAACACGCTAGTATGAAGGCTTTACAATTCACAGCTTGAAGATATATTTGCCATAATCAACAAACTTAGCAAGCAGATTGGTGACCGTAGTTTAATGGAATTTTTAGTCCACATTATTATCAAAATCTTCAGCAGAAAACCGACAAGGTAAACTTGAAAAAGCGATTTTAGAGTTATTTCCAGATTTATAAAACATCTCACATCTGTCAGACGATTCAGTCTTCTTAGGGTAATTACTTGCCGAAGATGCCACAGTGCAGTGCCTTGCGCTCGCAGTTTAGCTCACTACCTGGATGTTAACTCCATGCAAAACAAATTCATGCTAATAGACACTCACGCACATACCGAAGGATAACTCAATGTGATACATCGCGGTCCGCTTCGAAGTTTACCTCGATGCCTACGAAAAAACAACATATTTTATGTATTTGTATTTTCTTCTTCTGAAGAAGAGAAGATTTGTTAAATTGATTAAACTTGTTTTTCTGGAGTAGGTAGAGTTCAGCACAAACACTGGACTGGGCAACTGACCTTTCAGGTGCGACTGAACCAACGTGTTCACAACGGCGTCCATGTAGAAATAGCGAGTATCGACGTCGAGGTATCGAGATAGCGACCGCGATCATCTTCGGCATGTACCTAATTACCCATCTACATGAGTCAGCCCAGAATTGGCTACGAGTGTGGCACCTTCAGTAGCGTCCATCAGTTTCTGTAACGTTTAGGCAACAGGACAAGCTGGTCTCGATATACATACCTACATTGAGGGTGAAACGATTGTATATATAGAGAGTTGTGAGAATTTAGTAGCCTTACTGTATTTTGCAGCTCTATGTCGATCTAGAATATTGATAAGGCCACCTATTCTGAAAAGGTTTTCTTTATGTAGATAGATTTATTAATACGTACCTACTTGTCTTAAATCATCGTCATCATCCACAGCCCGACTTCACCAACTGCTGGGCATACGCCTCTCTTTTCTTGTCTTATATAATCAGCCTATAACGTTCCCACTGCTGGGACACTGGCTTCCTCTCTGTGAAAGGGAATGGGCCGTAATCCACCACGCGGCCCAGTGCGGGTTGGTAGATGCCACGTGTCTTCGAATTTTTGGTTCTAGGACATGCCGGTTTCCTCACGATGTTCACCTTCATCGTTATTGTGTTTTTATTGTCTTAAAAAACTCGTTTATTATTAAAAAATAGCACTCACTCAATTCGTAATACTTATTGTAATCGATAAAACCGCTATAAAGTTATGTTGAGTGCTTACTATTTTTTAATGGAGCAAATGTAATTCATCATAGCATACTTATTGGTAGAACGATAACAGTAGTGCCTCATCTGCCTAGCCTTTTCCCAACTATGTTGGAGTTGGCTTCTAGTCTAACCGGGTGCAGCTGAATACCAGTATTTTACATGGAGCGACTGCCTACCTGACCTCCACAACGCGCGCGCGATACCTCTTGGTAAGACTGGTTGTCAGACTTTCGGGCTACTGAGGACCCGTAACGATCAAAGATCCACGAAAGACAGCCGGGACCAACGGCTTAACGTGCTTTCCGAGGCACGGAGAGTTATGTGAAGATGATCACCCGTCCACAGACCAACCGCGGCAAGCGTAACTTAACCTGATCGATCGACCCGTGCGGCTGTTATTAGGTACTTAGCCACAAGCCCCTCACGATAATAGTAGTGCCTATAACAGGCTTATTCGAGGAAAATCACCATGCCTATTTCGTTCACCAAACAACGTTGCTATGTTCCAATTTACAGGAAAATTATAGGCATGACATGAGAATTTTTCAGGACACTTCATTTTGGGAAACCCCTTTGTGATCAAAGTGCCTACAGCACATGAATTCCACGTTCCACAGGCACACAATATTAAATTATATAGTCCTAAAAAATCATGAAACCACAAAAATAAAATAATATAAAATATCTTACCTAGCATGAAAATCATTATAATGTATTATATCCAATTTGTACAATCCCTCGAAAGCCAACGCAAATCCATTGGCGTACCCAAACAGGAATGTCAAACAGCACAAAACAAACATTTTACAGTTATTAACAAACGAGTTTATTTATTTCGTTATTTATTTTCACATTACGAGCGCGCGTGCGGGTCCTTCCACACCAAATCGCGTACTGACGTTAAGGTTAGGTGGGGCGAACGCACCACGTTATTGATGTAATTTTCTGAATGCGCAAGGATGTGCTGGCTGTATGTATGCAACAGGCATGGAAATAAGGATATCTTCTTCCCCTTCCTTTGTAACTAGCTTCCTTAGCCGACGTCTGGGATATTGTGGAAGATATCGATCGATGCCACAGCGGGTTACAGCCTACACGAACGTAACATTCCAACACTTTACTTTTACTGAAAAATTTTTGGTTTAGGACATTTGACCTACACTGTCCTCGTATGAGGACATTAGCCTAATACTTTACTCCACTGAGGATAAAATAGAAACACGTTTGAACTATATAAAAATGTAGGTACTCTGTGGTTTGAACGGGTTGAAACAACTCTAATGACATTGCCCGAAAAAAATGACATTGCTGTCGCGCAGACTCTGAAAAGGTTCATAAAAACAGTACCTACTTCTTTTACCCTCGCTTTGATCTCTTCTTCTAAACAATAAAATTCTACGTTCCATTTAAGAAATGCTTTCTTTACGATCCTTAAAAAGGTCATCAAGGTCATTTATCATTAGGTGCTAGATAGGTAGGTACACTCGACGACATATCAAGCTAAACTTTTCAGTTTTAGTTGACCCCGCATTTTATAGGCTTTTCGTACAATGAGAAGTCAGCCTATACTGGAAATATATAGCTTGATATAGAATAGAACAAAATAAGATAGAAAACTTTTATTTCAGACAGGACTCCATAGGGTTAGTAACAATTTTACTTATCTTCTAGTGTTAGTACGTTACAGACACAGATATACACACAGATATGTCGTCATGCGTACTGATTTAAGTTACAAGTTGTTTGTAAAACGTCGATTAAACTATTTTCCTCGTAAAAATCCAATTTTTCCAGAATTTTGCCCCAAACACCTCCACTTCGACCGGTTCTGTGCTTCTCGCATCAAGCTACCCGAAACTGTCATATTTTCCCAATCAACCTTGAACCTTATTACTTTAGCGATAAAGTTGAAAATCTATTAAAGAAATTTGACAGATTGTAGTACCTTGATGTGCTGGCGTCCGTAAATTTTTTTAAATAAAAAAAATGAATGAATATAATGTATACTCGTATTATAATATACATTATGAATAAATAAAGAATAGAAAATTCTTTTTTACGGTGTACATAATAAATAATTCTATTATATTCTAATAATGTGGATAACTTTCCCATTGAAAATATTGTATTATTTTCTTTAGATAACATCACGTCATTGTTACATAAATAATGAAGAACGAATGCTCTAGTAATGGCGTCACGCTGATAACTATTGGACCAATTACACCAGTAAAATCCCCTATTAAGATAATTATAAAATCAAATTAGGTACACTTTAGCGGACTGTAACGAAACGACTTCAGGGCGTAATCCTACTCCTACTAATATAGCCCTAGGCTTTCCGGCCGAGGATCCTGGTGACGTCGAGTGACTCTGAGGGCTCTTTGCGGGCCAATCTGGTGAGATATTTCCGATTAATTCAGGGATCTCCATGGAAGCTGTATTTGGCTGGGTTTTAGTTTGTTGGGACTTTTGAAGCCACGCGCGAATTAACATCATTTTAAGCTATAGCTAAGCTTTAGAACAATGTTTTCATATTATATAATACATTCTATTATTCTTGCGGTATCGTTCTAGACTTCGTACTTCACGCTTTTCATAGTGTAACATTGTACTAAATTACCAAAACTGCCTTGAACAAGTTACATATCTATTTTCTAACTTGTAAGTCAAGTTTCTATACCCACTCCCGCTGCAACAAAAAAACGTCGCTATGCAACAAAAAACTACCCCGAAGTCTTAAGTTTGCATAACAAGATGTATTTCTAAAGATAAAAAAAGTGCGAAGCTCATAAGTTTCATAGTTCCGAGCACATGTGTCGAGAAGCTCTTGTAACACCATAAAAACAAAAGCTATTACAATGTATTGCATAAATGTGCCGTTGACAAAAGACGGGAATTCTTTGTTCGGGGCGAACCGGTAGCCCACCAAATAACTTAACGGGTTTAACTTTCGACCACGTGACTGTCTGTGAAGACCTCGCTTCATATTAGCACTTCTAAATAATATACAAGAATTTCTCCGTAACAGCAATCTCTTCCAGGAACAAAGGACAACAAAATACATAACCACGCAGTTTAACATGACGTTCTGGGGAGGAGAGGATATCCTAATCGCCGCGTCCGAGTGCTATCTCGTAAATGTGCACACGGATACCAGCATCACACTGGTGTATTCTCCTACCGACGAACCAGAACCTGGCAATATAAACATCCAGTAAAAGGATCATCGTTATGATAGCTGTGTCATGACCGACGACGAACACTACAACAGCAACCCGATAGTTATAATGCAAGAACGAAACAACCAACGTCAAAACACCACAACATATTAAGCCTTTAGTTAACCAGTACAACACACGTGAAGAGCAAGGACAATCCATGAAACCCCAGCCTCAAACAAACAGACCCCAATTGGCTAGCTCATTAACACAGTATGAACAACAAAAATGTAGTGGGAATCATTAATAAAATGCGTAACGGGACAGCTCCCGGAACTGACCAAGTGGTAATTGAGATTTACAAAGCGATACCCCATTTCTCTTTTATCTGTTCTGTGCCCCATTTATTACAGGAAACCGTCACGTGCGTCACCAAACACATGTACAAAGCCTGGACACAGAACGAAACGCCCAACACGTGGCTGGAGCAGGTACCAATTCCGAAAAACAATAACCCTAAAGATGCGAATGAATAACGGAGTTTGGCAACTATCAAGCTGCCTTTTTAAATAATAGATCAATAGACGACTACATCTTTACGCTTAAAAGGGTCTTAGATGAAGAATGGCTTGCAGGTAAAAGAATTTATGTACTCGCTATATGAGCGAGTTATCATGAGAGACAACCACGCTAGGAATAAATCAAGACAAAAGGAAATGCATGAAATCTCAGGTGCAAAAACTGTTACCAAACACATCAAGACCGACAGGATGTGCTAACTCGCACATGTTAATAGGCGCCGCGAACTACACCTGCTGCATACAGCAATGCAGTACAAGGCCAAATCCAAGAAAATCGGCCAACCTATTCACACATGGAACGACAACTCAAAATAGGACATGAAATACTTGGGAATCAATTTTTGGAGGGATACGGCGGAACACACAAATAGGATCAAGAAACCTGCTAGTGAGATTTACAAAAACACTGGCAGTAAAACGCTGACAGTAGCAAGACCCGCGACGAAGACATTGAAAACAGCAACATTTAACACAGCAGAGCAAGGACATAGAAAAGAGCCGAGCAGGCAGTTGAAACCCCGCCAAAAGATTCACAGGTGAAACTCGACCTGAACTGCACCTGGCCGCGACGTCGTTAAAAGATGCCCATCCATAGACAAATATCACCCATCTCTCCACTAGTCCAATGCTTACTCTAGGATGCATATCCGGTAGGCTCTTAAATCCTACCTTTTCCTACGGGCACTTCTTCCTTACCATTACCGCGCCCCCCGGTCTACTCTTTGATATGCATTGGTCGCTGTAGCACCATGAACATGAGGCTACAGGAGCTAGTGCGAATCTTGGTGTTCATTCGATTAATCGAGTCTGGTTTAACCACGCTGGGATCCGTGCAATTCATATTCATATTCATATAGAGTATTGAAAAAAAAAACAGTTTTACATATATTTTATCATGATTTCTTAGTAAACGCGTTGGTTTGAAACCACAAGCATTTTTATTTTCAATAAACAAACTGGTGGAGGGGTCAGAGTGCCTTATCTTAGGGGTGGAAAATCATTTACATGGTTACAAAATATACCAATACAAATATTTGTTTTATGACCCACGAAGATTAGTTTAACAATCGAGAATTATCTCGGGATCAGAGCATAATCACTAATCAGCCTATAATGTTCCCAGGCCTCCTCTCAGTGAGAAGGAGCGGGCCGTAATCCACCATATGGGCGTGATGAAATAATTTACACAAAGTAAAGTGCCTGTCTGGGTTCAAACCTACGACCTACAACTCGTAAGTCGCGCTCGTTACCACTGGGCCATCACTGCTCCCACCGTGCCTTAACAATGTTAGACAATATTTATGACTAAGTATGACAAGTATTTCCCCGATACAGTCAACAAGTTACTTACATTTTGTTTAAACAATGTGCAATAAAACTTGTCATTTTATTGTTATGTCATAACTAGTTGTTTAAATAATTAGCCTTTTTCAAATAACGCAGTTATGGTGAATTTATGGCCCTGGCTTGTTATTCTGAGTGATGCTAATACTAGCATACTGAAAGATGTCCAGCGGGATAATTAATCCAGGAGCCATGACTTCCATTTTGACAGTTCAATAACATTCATTGCGTTATTTACGTTGTTGAGTAAACAAATTTTTCGAACATAAGAAGTAATGGATTAGCAATATCCTTCAAAATGATTCAGATTGTGATTGATAGTGTGTTACGCAATTAGGGTGCAGCACTGCTCTCTCTGTCCACTCTCTCGGGATAAGAGCGAGCGATTATATTTTTTCTTATTTTTTGTTAATTTCGTCCCCATTACACTAGTACACGAAAATATCCCCAGAGATACTAAACTACGTACAGCGACAAGACCCCCAGAAAACACAACTTCACTACGATTTACAGTGTTTTATAACACGGTTTCAAACCTAGTGCCAAGAACCCTCCTAGAGGGTTCACTTTAGCGCAAAAGTAATGCTGTTGACTCTTCCGGAGGTCGTTTGTTCTGGAGGACATTTTTAGCTCACAGTACCCATTCTACAATACGAAATACATAGATATTTGTGTCTCAACCAGCCTATTGTGACCCATAGTTAGTTGGTTGAGGGGTCCGTAGATAAATAATAACCGCCGCACAGGTCGACCGATCAGGTTAGCTAAGCTTGCCGCGGTTGGTCTATGGATGGGTGACCATCTTTACATACCGAGATCCCTCCGTGCCTCGGAAAACACCTTAAACCGTTTGTTCCGGCTGTCATTCGTGGATCTTTAACAGTCGTTACGGGTCGTCCGACTAACTAGGTTGTGGAGATCAGATAGGCAGTCGCTCCATGTAAAATACTGGTATTCAGCTGCATCCGGTAAGACTAGAAGCCGACCGCAACATAGTTGGGAAAAGGCTAGGCAGGTGATGATGAGTTCTCAATTAGTTATCATTTAGGCTTAATTAGAAGCCTGGGAGGCTGCAAGCGTTACTGCTGAGCATGAGGTCCTGGGTCGAACCAATTAGCAGCCTGGAGTCTGGATTTGTGCCCGGTTGATGGCAATAGGCTCGCCCTCTATTACATGGGACGTAAACATAACTGGTGGAATGTGGGGTACCTACATTGGTACACCTCTGCCTTACCCCGGAATTCAGGCGAGAAATTATATTGTTACACCTTCTACATAATAATATTGAAGGTGTAACTACATAAGATCACGCTTTGTTTCCCCGAAAGGCGAGCAGAGGTGTACAGACGCCAGCACATCAAGCTACTACAATCTGTCAAATTTCTTTAATAGATTTTCAACTTTATCGCTAAAGCATTAGGTTCAAGGTTGATTGGAAAAATTTGACAGTTTCGGGTAGCTTGACCTGCTGGCGTCTGTACCTTTTATTATGCCTTAAAAATACACCGTGAAATCTTTTGTTACTGTTTTTACATTGGGAGACTATTATTCCTATAATTCTTATTGGTCCTTTGTTTTTGGACCTTTTGTGTGGGTTCAATTCTCAGGTAGAGCAAAGTGCTAGGTTTTCCTTGAGAATTTCTAAGAAGCAGCCCGGACTTGGTCAATGGCAATACACTCCCCACCTATATACATAATCAGCCTATTATGTGCCCACTGCTGGGACACAGGCCTCCTCTCTTTGAGAGAGAAATAGGCTTCAATCTACCACGCAGGCCTAGCGCGGGTTGGTAAGATGTCACATGTCTACGAATTTTTAGTAAAGTACTAGAACATGCCAGTTTCCTCACGATGTTTCCCTTTACCGTTTTGAGAGCAGCGGTGATGGAATTATGTACACAAAATAAATCGCCTGCCTGGGTTCGAACCCTTGACCTACAACTCATAAGTCAGGGCCTATACCACAGGACCACTGCTCAACTGGACCATCACTGCTCGCCACTGGGCTACCACCACCACTGGTGGTTACTGCTTCACCAACATGGGACTAAATAAAACTTAAGTGGATGGGTAAAACACCTCCCATCCGTTTCGGGAATATGTCCAATCAATGTTATCTTAGTCTCTTGTTTAGTGGTAAAAAAAGATAATCAAAATACTTATAGAAAATCGTAAACGTACACCGAATTGGTATGGCTTGTGAAAATGCATCGTTTCCTTGTCTCGACTCATTTTATATGTAACCACGAGTGTGCCTAAAATCGACTTAGA
The DNA here is from genome assembly GCA_911387795.2 of Apamea monoglypha. NCBI lineage: Eukaryota > Metazoa > Arthropoda > Insecta > Lepidoptera > Noctuidae > Apamea > Apamea monoglypha. The sequence continues at coordinate 14,293,029 of OU426934.1, read as the reverse complement.
CTTAGTGACGTCAAGGAAAAACCAATATTGCGGGCACATGATGCAAAATCGAGAATGTCAGCTATATTTGGTCGATGAACACTATCAATCGTTTGTAAACGCCTGACGATTTCTTGTTTGTGTTATATTCGCTTATCTACTACTTTTTGCTATATGGTTTATATGAGGCGTTTGCAGAAGTAGGGGTTTTGGAAACGCCGCGCCGTTGAAAAACAGATAGCAAAAAGGCCTTGAGTGTGTTTTTTAGAAACAAAATAATTACTTTTAAATCGGAAAATTATGAGATACTAAAGAAACCGGGATTCGAACCTTGCACCTCAAGATCCACAGACAATAAGACCAACGAGACGGTCGAGGCATTCATGTATTAGGTCAAATTAATACCAAGTATTGTTGCTTCTGTTTTATGCTTTACCATAATCATAAGCATAAATAAAATATATAATACTTTTTTAACAGTTGGGCTAAAAGAACCGGCGGCAGTCCAAGACGAAGAAGGTGGGACGACCTTGACTCCTACCGACTGGTCGGCCGGCAGTCGCAAAAGACAGAATTGTGTGGAAAAGGGAGAGGGAGGTCTTTGCCCTGCAGTGGGACAATACAAGCTAGTTGTATTAGATTAGAACAGTTTAACGCCTGATAACTTTCAACAGCAAACAGAAGTGCTTACAAAAATTGAATCTAAACGCACGCATGAAATACAGGCGCTTCCTCCTGCCAATATATTCGTGTTTATTTCATTATTACTTTAGTTAATCATAACTAACAATTATTACTATTTAATAACATAAAAGGAGATACTGACAGACTGACTGACATATTCCTTCCCGTTTTGAGAGCAGTGAAATTATTTACACAAAGTAAAGCGCCTGTCTCCCTCTCACAGAGAGGAGGTCTGTGTGCCAGCAGTGGGAACATTATAGGCTGATTATTTTATGATAAAGCGCCTGTCTGGGTTCACACCTAGGACCTACAACTCATAAGTCACGGCCGTAACCACAGGGCCACCACTGCTCAGGCTAAAACCACCGAATTATCTGTAAGTACAAAACAACTCAAAGGGGTCTAGTCGCAACAGGGGAGTAGAGCCGGACTCTCTTGAAACGCTACAATCGAGTTGTGCGTATATTACAAGTCAAATAATATTTAAAACGTCACAAACAATTTTTCAAAACTCAACCACTTTCTGGCTCGCTACACACAAGCACATCAGCGCACTCTGCGTCCAATATAAAAACGCGTTCAGGGCGGTGTTGAGGCTGCCCCGCTTCTGCAGCGCCTCAGGCATGTTTGCAGAAGCGCGCACTGGCTGTTATTGTCCTTATGAAGGCCGCAGGAATCCGCTATATACGGGAAACACAGAATCGGTCGAATTGGCGGTGCTTGGGGAGGCCTTTGTCGAGCAGTAAACATCTTTCGGCTGAAATCATGATGATGATGTGAAAGCGGCGCGTGTTCTTAGTGCGCAGGGTGCGGGCCAGCTCCACTACTGTCCTGGTAATGATCGTTGAGCGATTTGTATGCCCTATATTAGTATACCTAACAAATCGCTCAACGATCATTACCAGGACTTACGCCTGTTGCACGCCGGTCCTCAGCATCTCCTAGCATCTATAAGGGAACGCTATTGGCCTGTAGGAGATACTATTTTAATTCAATTTTATTGAGTCTTCAATAATAACATTATAGAAGACTCAATAAAATTGTAATTTTTTTTTGTTACAGCATTTTAGTAAATAACAAACATGTATAGCCAGGGCACTTAATTTACAGTGCGGCTGACGAGAGAATGTGTTCTTGACGCCGAGATGTATCTGTATATATTATAAACACGTATTTTAAATTCACAAAACGTGTGCACACGTTTTTTTTCATATGTGTAACGCACTCTCAGTAGCAATCGCTTTCATATTGACAGTTCAACAATATTCATTGCGTTATTTACGTTGTAGAGCAGACAAATTTTTCGAACATTACGAAGCAATGGATTAGCAATGTCCTTCAAAATTATTCAGATTGACCGTTGCGTAATAAGGGTGCAGGTCGTGGGACCACGCCACTGCGAGTGCAACCCAGTGAGGTAGGGCCCTAAAAGTAGAGTGCAAGTAGTACGGACGCCAGCACATCAAGTTACTACAATCTGTCAAATTTCTTTAATAGATTTTCAACTTTATCGCTAAAGCATTAAGGTTCAAGGTTGATTGGGAAAATCTGACAGTTTCGGGTAGCTTGACCTGCTGGCGTCTGTACATATAGCACAAATCACACGCCTTTTAGTTTAGATTACAAACATCTCAGATAATTTTCTTAAATAGGTACCTAGTTGTATGCTTTCGTTTTATGAAGTTTGTGATGTTATCTACTTTAAAGTTTTGTCTTGTACAGACGCCAGCACATCAAGTTACTACAATCTGTCAAATTTCTTTAATAGATTATCAACTTTATCGCTAAATCATTAAGGTTCAAGATTGATTGGGAAAATTTGACATTTTCGGGTAGCTTGACCTGCTGGCGTCTGTACCTAGTTTCCTAAAACCTAAACTTAATATTGGTGACGGGTTAATTAGGCTTAAAAATAAAAATGGCGGCTTTTAAAGCGCCAAAATTTACTTACACCTCACCAGTCTTTAAGTCACTGAACCTAATTTTAGAGCCTTGTACTTTATTAATCTTTAAGTTAGTATCAGTTAGATAAAACCAGGATTGTTCCTTAGTTATACCGTGCCATATACCTAATTCCTAATCAGCCTATAATGTCTCCACTGCTGGGACACAGGCCTCCTCTCGATGAGAGGAAAGGAATCCTGGCACTCATTTTGTATAAATAAATATAATCTTAATTAAATTCATAATAATGTCAAAAAAAATTGTCACTACCTTTGTGTATGTACAGACGCCAGCACATCAAGCTACTACAATCTGTCAAATTGATCTAATAGATTTTCAACTTACCTTGGAAAATTTTGACAGTTTCGGGTACCTTGACCTGCTGGCGTCTGTACCTACGTAGAAAATAGTAACATTTAGGTAATATTTAGTTTTTACATTAAAAAATGTATTTTCGTATTTTTTATGCTTTAATTTTTTTTCTCATAAATACTTCATTCTTAAGCCTGGTTCGGACTATGTAAGTAATTTAGTCAAGTAGCGAGTAATTTAGAAAAGAAATACCTATGTCTGAACAGCGTTTAGTTATTATATTACTCGCTACTTGACTAAATTACTAACCTAGTCCGGGCTAGGCTTAAAACAGCGCACAACTTTGTTGTTTTTTTTGTTTTAATTAGAAATGATGTTACGAAACATTTTTTGGAGCAAAGTTATACTTTCCTTATACTCTGCACACTTGACGAGTGAGCGCTAGACCGAAAAAAGTGTAATATTTTGACTGTCACGACCCTTCAGTTACAGCCCGATTCAAACTTTATGGCAGCTCTGAAGTGCGCTACTCGCCGCGCAGTACCTCACCCCTCACCCCCGCTGACACGAGATTTTGTAGTAACAAATTCACGTGTCAGCGGGGTTAGGGGTGAGGTACTGCGCAACGACTCGCCTCATGTTCCAAGCCTCCATAAAGTTTGAATCGGGCTTTACGTAACAAAAGTGTGCAAAAGCGAAAGGAACTTGGTTCCGACTGGGTGTCCCACAACACCTCTCGTTTTTTTTATAAATATTTTGAGCTGTTGTTCCATATATTTATTGTTATCTTACATTTAAGATAGGTACTTGAATGAAATGTTATTATTATCAATTATGGGTCAATTTTACTGTTGTACGCAACTTCGGTTCGCACGACACTACGGACTTCGTGCTAGTAGACCCCCTAAGCCGAATGCCGTCTAACAAATACGATGCAATGCCTTTTTAATTTTGTTTTGTGAACCTTCTCCGGCGCTCACAGCCTGCAAAGGTCCATCAAAATCGGTCGAGACATTTTAGTTTTTTCGAGACTAACGCACGTCAATTGATTGACGGCAACAGACTCTGCTCTGATAAGTGATGCGACAAGTGTTTTTGTTTGGTGTGTAAATATAAAAATCATGGCTTTTCATAGTTTTATTTCACAAACAAAAGTAGAAAACACTTTCAATCAGGTTTAACCAAGTTTAAATCACAAAATATACATACAGGATTCTCTATTTCTAAATCGGACCGGGCCGTTGAACCGCAACTCCGGCAGTATAAATAATCATCACTCACGATTGGAGTAAAGCTCTCCATACAAAACATGTTCAAATGTCCCTTTTTACATGAAAATCCCTGTATTTTATCATCGCAGCACTGACACACGTATTCACAATTATTTTCTAAAGCGCTCAGTACATCTTGGTCGAGCTCTATTTCCGTTTTATGTTTTTTGGAATAATATTCTACATAATTTTTACTGCCATACAAAGATTCCATGTCCAAATCGCTTAGTTGTCCCTCTATTTGACATTTTTCACATAGACTATTTAGCAATGACTTTGCATGTAGATATAATATTTTTTCTTTCACGATTTCTGGTGACGCTTCAGGTAATTTCACACCGGAACATACTCGCAAAACCTTTTTTAAGCCAGCAAGGTAAGTCATGAGGATATAATAGATCTTAAGCTTATATGCATCTTGCGATGCTGTAGCATACAGTTCATCGTAGTCTAGCTTTGGGAATATCTTCAACTTTGTTACTTGAAATCTCAAAAGTTCTATGCAGTCCCAGTAATAAGTTAGTTTCTTTGTTGGGTTGTTCATGAGTGTTGGTAGTATTGATTCTAGCTTAGAGTCTGTGCTTATGAAAATCACTTCCATTTTATGGGCTTCTTTTCTACATAGCACTCGTTTGTTCACCATAGATAACGCACACATAACATTGTTCGTAGAAAACCGGAGACCATGCAGTTCATAAGTTGAATACGGATCTTTAATGTTTAATTGATCAAGTTCGACATTTAAATTACCATTTAGAAAACTGATATTAATTTTGTATATTTTGACATTTACCGTTGATAAATAAATGCTGTCTTTTGTGTAAGCAATGTCTGTAATGCGGTGATCGTTCACATTGTTGAGATATTGGGACAGAATTTTGCCATTATCATCAATAACTTGTATTAATAAATGCCTATGTTTACTGCATAAGAAAACAATATTATTATCTATAATAGTGTACTTTAATTGAACGGCCATCATCCTATCTTTGTGGGGCCAGAGTACATGGGGCCGAAGTAGACTTATAATACCATTCTCTATTTCCATATCATAAGCATGTATTAGTCCCAAAACATCAGTACATATTAAGTAAAAGTTATTAACACACTTCGGTATCCATTTAATTCCAGTTATTTCCCCCATATCAGTTAAAATACGGCCTCGTACTTTTGGTACATCCTCATTGCTAAATATCTGCCAAAACAATACAGTACCATTCTTCTGTGCGGTGACAAAGAAGCAAGAATTGTCTGCATTTAATTCCGGTGCCCAGCATATTGCCGATGTTTCAAGGATAAACACAGATTCTTTCAGGTCTTCGAAGAATACTGGAGCCCTATTGTGTTGTAGAAGCTTTGTGACGTAAGGAGACAAGTTCAGAATACTTTTCCATTGTAATTGTCTTTGACCAAAGAATTCAACACCTCCGATGTTATTTAGCACTGCGAGAACACATTCGCTGTCGTCACTAAACTTTAGTGGCGACCACTTACACATAACCACGCTGGTCATTTCTTGAGTCAGAGCTGAATTGTGCGGCCAAAATGATGAATTCACTATCATTTCCGTGTAGTCAACATTCCGCATTTCAGACTTCAAAAAATTTGCATTACACACCTCTGAAGCGGGACTGTTCTTAGGACTAAGTATTGAACTTTCTGTAAAATCTATATTTCTTTCCAAACACTCCAAATTGTAGGAGTATTCGAGAAAATTCACACGTTTTGTAGTGCGTACAGTTATAACTGAATTACGCCATGACAAGTAGGCAGTTTCATTCTTGATTATGGGAACAGGTCGCTTGGTTAGCTCGAAGTATGTTTCCTGTGCCATTTTGTTATTGTCGTTCAATTTAAAGATATAAAAACGCACATTGTTTTTCAAAATAATAGAATTTCGCTAACATGTGAGTCTGACTGTCTGACATGAGGTTGACATTGACATTGACACTCAAAATCTTTGTAAAGTCCGTTTCACAAAAGAAGTCTCGTAGACGCGGCGCCACTGTCGTAGGACGGAATCATAAATATTGATTTATTTATTAATCTCGAGTAGCAGGCTTGATTATTGGTTAATAAAATGCACATTCTTAAATAAAGAAAGGTGTCTGGGGTAGGAGAGTCCGTTTCCGGAAAGAAGTCCCGCGGCAATAAGTGGAACTAATTATTATTATATAGTTAGCAACATTCCTACAACAACTCTCCCACCCCAGACACCTTTCTTAACCTTTATTAACCAATAACCAAGCCTGCTACTCGTATATGATGTCGAGATAAATAAATAAATCAATATTTATGATTCCGTCCTACGACAGTGGCGCCGCGTCTACGAGACTTCTTTTGTGAAACGGACTTTATCGTGGGTGCGTTTACAAACATTTAAACTCACATACACAAACAGCCAGACCCGGAACAGCTACTTGTAGGTCATACAAATATTTGTTCCGTGCGGGAATCGAACCCGCGACACACAGTGCAGCAGTCAATCGCTTAACCACTGCGCCAACCGTGCCGTCAATATTTATTTTAGCTGTATCACAAACATGACTAAAACTGAAATAGTCAGATATTTAGACTCCAACTCTAACTGTCAAACTATTAAAAAAATTAAAGTCATAACAAAAACACGTGGGTTTGTTGGTGTCGTGTGATTGTTCAATGGCCAAAGAAGAAGAAAAGAAAAAACAACTTTTTCTATCTAATAATTTTCTTTATTAATGGTATTCGAAGTCTTGGAGACATTCTATAAAGATGGGGAAAGGACGCTACAATGCTAAAGCGCGGCAAGTTGTGAAGACGAATATCGATGATTCGCAAACAAATGAGGTAACCAATTTCCATGTTGTATTTTTCTATTAGAGCCGTAAATTAGGTTTTCCCTGCTTAACACACATATTGTGCAAATATTTGTTTGAAGTAGGTATCAACATTTCTCTAATAGATCATTCAAGAAAGAAGAAACAAAAGAACTAAGTAAAATAAACTATTTCTCGAATTTTTAATTGCAATCGTAAGGACGGCTGTACTTACTCGATTTTAAAATTAGATAGTATACAGCAAGGAAGGCAAGATAATAGGCTGCCTTTAAACAATTTTTTTATACCAGCGATCCGCCCCTGCTGCGCATAGTTTATACTTTGTAACCATATTTTGATTTAAAGGAGTGTCCATGGAGTTTCTTGCCCGTTCTTCTCCATAGGTACCTACTACGCTTTGGAATGGGCAACTAGCTTCATTTTTCTGACTGACCGACCCCTTGAAAGTGCCTGTAATTGGTTTAATTGAAATAAATACTTTGAGTTTGAGTTTATACGACTTGACAAAACATCGGGACATCTTTATTATTATTATAAAAGTTTAATATTAATGTTCCGGAATAAATTCTCAATATGATGGTGAAAACCTCATCAAAATATGTTGCATAGTTTAGAAGAACAATGCAGTCACAGAGACAAAAAGAGACTTTAATTTATAATATGCACAGATATATGGCAGTAGCAAAAGACAGAATTGTGTGGAAAAGGGTGAGGGAGGCCTTTGCCCCGCAGTGGGACAATACAGTTAGTTTAGACAGATATAGAAGGCTTAGGAGGCTGTTAGAGGCAGCACCTACACTGCAGAAGACCGCATAACTTGCAGACGTGACATATGTGGTCGTAATCTTCAACATTGAGGGAACAACAAAGAAGCAGAAAAGCAGCAAAGAAGGATACATGAGTCACAGTATCCTGTGTGTCCAGTCTCATGTATCCTCGAAGGAAGGTTTAAGTTTTAAACATTTTTTTTCTAGATTCAACTAGAGTTTTCGACCAATGAGTATGGGGCCAGTGATGCTACCAATCTGCTTGTGTTACCATCAAAGAAACGAGACACTAAAGTTGTCAAGGAAAAGAAAGAGAAGATCAGGTTCCTGTCCAAAGCACAGAGGAAAAGGTTAGAGAAGATTGTTGAGAAGAAACAGAAGAAGGAGAATGTAAGTTTGTTTTGTATTTTGTTTTAAATAATTGTTATAATGTTGTGAACAATGGTACAATGGATTGTGTACACAATGTATGTTTGATTCTACATTATATTGAGAGAAGTAGCTCCGAATCATGCATATAAATGTTTAGACATTCTCAAACCTAGTGTATTATTATAATTTCTTGAAAGTCCCCAAGACACATTTATATGTACACATTACATAAATGAAAATAATGTAATGTTATTAATCTCTTGGACAAACTGAAGCGAATCCCACGGGATCTGGGACGCAATTCAGTCACTCTGTATGGAGGCATTCAAATCTGCCCGAATAGTTACCAAGAGTATTTTTATATTTATTGAAACAAGGTTATACGATTAGGTTTCGCCTCAGTGTTCCCAGAGGTTTAAAAAAAAGGATATGAACATAATATCCTAGCCATCCTCCTAGCTATCCTCTGACATAGTAATGTTAGAACTTTTATATATAATTTTCTAATTCCTCAGCGAGCCTCTCTCCTAGAATCTCTATCACAAGTGCAAGCCACAGCAGAGGAAGCGAGGCAGTTGACTGGTATATCCGCGGTCCAAACTATTGGCCTGAGGAAGTTGAACGAGCTGAACTCGGAACTGGCAACCCAGGAGGTTTCTGAGAAGAATAAGAATAAGAAGTTAAGCAGTATTGCTGGTATGTGTTTGTATTAATGAAGATACTGTTGGTTTGTGGAATGCTGACCTGTTTGTTTGGCTGGTTACCAAAATCAGAATATCCTGCTGTGCTGTAAGCTGTTTGGTCAGATACCTGGCGGGAAAGAAAATATAGCCAATTTGATAGACTTTAATAAAATTCTCTTCTGATTTTCTTGTTGTAGGTAATTTTTATTTTGATCAATATCCATAATCTGCCGGATATTGATCTAGTGTCCGGTATCCGTCAGAATATAAAAATGAACCGTCTTGGCCGAATACCGGAGTTTTGTTTTATCAAGTAGTCCTAAATAAATTTGGCAGTACAGACGCCAGCACATCAAGCTACTACAATCTGTCGAATTTCTTTATTAGATTTTCAACTTTATCGCTAAAGCATTAAGCTTTAAGGTTGATTGGGAAAAATTGACAGTTTCGGATAGCTCGATGTTCTGGCGTCTGTACATTAATATGCTGTAAAATGATTAAATGTATCAATTTTGTTTCTCAGGAGCTAAAAAGCGCCTACGCCTTCTAAAAATGGATAATGCGGAAAAAATTAAAAAGAAGAAATTTGACCCCAACGTAGTTGGTCTAGAACAGTCATCTGAAGAAAGTTCCTCCGAATCTGATGACGAAGCAAGTGATGATGAACCGGAAATTGTAAATGGTCACGTTAGCAATGAAAATAAGACTCTAAACACTGATAATAAAGTTGAAATTGCCGAAACAGAGGCCAAAAATGAGGTAGTAGAAGCAAATGCTTCGAAAACTGACGTAATATTAATAGAAGATGACAATAAATCAAACAAAATGAAGAAAAACCAAGATTTTAATAAAAAAGTAGAAAAAGAAATTAAAGTCGAAAAGAAGCCACTCCTACAACATCCTACAGTTCATGTAGAAGTGAAAAGAGACCCTAAGATTCAGGTGGCAAGGTTGAAATTACCAATACTAGGTGAGGAGCAAAGAATTATGGAGCTGATCAATGAGAATGAATTTCTTATTGTTGCTGGTGAAACAGGTAATCAACCTTTATATTTATCTGTATTTACATAAGAATTAGTTTAAGAATACAGGGTGGAAAAAAAATGCAGGCAGTTGAGGGAAAAAACTATTTTATCCAAGGAACCAACTAGTGGATGCAAGCACAACTGCTGAGCATAGAATCCTGGGTTCAATCCCCAGGTTAGGCCGAACTTTCTTAATACGCAATTATACAGGATGGCAGGAACATCGACGTGCAACCCTGTTACCATGGATTCAGCACATGATTCTGAACCAAAAAAAAATCACAAATATACATTTCCACCGCGTAGCTATTCCAGTTTTCTATGAAACAGCTGAAGTTTTTTTTTTTTTTTTTATAAAGGTTGTAAAGGATGTTTCAAGATTCATGCCCTTTTTTTTTCTGTTCGGAAATCATCAAATGACCCCTCCCGCTCTGGGTGGAGCGGAAGAGAGTGTCAGACTCTTACTAACTAAAACCCACCCATGTTTCTTCCTTCACCCTTTATGTTCCGGGGTAGCGGTAACCCTTTCGGACAATCCCGCTGACCCGGCAGGCTTCGGCCCTAAGGGGCCCCTCAAATTATGCTGACATCTCTTTGAGGCGCGCGTGGAACACTTACGCGCCGTCCGGCACGGGCCTGGTCCTGACCAGGCGGTGAGCTACCCATTGCTCTCCGCCCGCAAGCCCGAGATTCATGCCCTAAAGTAGTTAAATAGGGCATGAAACTTTGTATCACGTCATTTTTACCGATAGGAAATCCCGTCGGGCACACGGCTTGTCCTAATATAAAACCTCTTTTATCTCCAGGCAGTGGCAAAACCACACAGATACCTCAATTTCTATATGAAGCGGGGTACGCCGAACACAAAATGATAGCCGTCACCGAACCGCGCCGAGTGGCGACGGTCGCTATGTCGGCACGAGTGGGGTACGAACTGGGTCTGAGCAGCAAGGAGGTTTCGTATCTGATGCGGTTCGAGGGAAATGTAACTAAGGATACAAAGATCAAGTTTATGACTGATGGTGAGTTTAAAAAATGATGTATTTTTTTAAATACAGGCTGTAACAAAAACCCTGTCCGATCCAATAAAGGCGTATTCCTGGGTCAACATACGTACTAGAAAAAATCGTTATAAAAATGTAACTCATAAAAACCAAAAGTTATTGATTTTTAATTTTTATAATCCATGCGAAATTTAACACTGAATATGGCAAATTTTCATAAGTTGACAACACTCCACCCGCCGGCAAAATCTTTTTATTTTTACCTATTTTTATTTCAAAGAACACCGCCCTACACTACCGCGTCGTAGACACTCTTTCAACTAGTCGCCGACTCTTTTGATGTCGCCGCCTAGTTACCTACCGACGCGATACTTGTTGCTAGTCTTTCGTGGAGATAGCTTTCGATCTGACGTCCGTACGTATCAAGCGCTGTCGTTTCGCGAACAATGTCGTATTCTAATCAGGAATATTTTAATATGTTGATGTGCTTAGGCAAGACCGACTGCAATTATGCAGCTGCGCGTAATACGTAGGTACGAGGTGCGTTTCGCTAATAGACCAGGTGTGACAGTACCGTCGGAGCGTGCGTTCCAACGCCTGCATAACGGTGTATACACCACAGGCAGTGTTCATGGGCACGAGTCGCAAGCCACTGATGCTGGAAGACCACGAGAGCGCAACGAGGAAATTGAGGAACAAGTGCTGGATATGTTTGCCGCGGACCCCACGCAAAGCACACGCTCTGTTGCGCGACGATTAGACACAAACCACAGTGCGGTTTGGAGTGTGCTGAAGGGAGATGGTCAGCACCCTTATCACTACCGGCGGGTTCAATCCCTTCTGCCCACTGATTACGAACCAAGAATGGAATTTTGTAAATGTGTTTGTGTGTGTTTTTTTTGTAAATTTAGCAAAAAGGTGTCGAATGTGTATTAGTGTTGGAGGTGGACATGTGGAGCATGAGTGAACGTTTTAATAAACTAACACCTGGAGTCGGTAAGTACATTGCCAGAAGCACATCACATTTAAAAAAAAGCCCTTATCAGGGCTACATTTAATTCAATTAATTGTTTCTTGATAAACAGAATTAAGTCAAAAACACAAAATACAGAGAGTATCTGAAATCCGGATTACTATGCCTACAAAACAATATCAGCTGATACCTACGCGCACCGCGCGTAATGTAGGTATGTTTGGCGGCACGCGACAAAGCGCGGTTAATGACACGGGCGGCTTCTTTGACACAAAACTGTAGGTAGTAAGACGTGAACTTTGTCGAGCGATCAGTGTTGCCTTTGGTCAGTTTTTATTTTTTATTTTAATTTAATGATATTCACTGGGGAAAAATAATAATCTCAAATCCATTAAATGATTACGCATATGTGTACGCAGTACGATGCCGAATAATACTCTTAAGGATCGGACAGGGTTTTTGTTACATATTGTATATTATAATACTTGATTACTAATAATATTGGCTTGAGGAACAGGGTGTAAAGTTCACTCATAGTCCATAGAAAAGGGAGGATTCCAATTCAGACCAAACGGGTGTTGTGTCTAGTGGGCTACTGCCCAATGATTGATGTCGAGACGTTGTATAATACAGACGCCAGCACATCAAGCTACTACAATCTGTCAAATGTCTTTATTAGATTTTCAACTTTATCGCTATAGCATTGGGTTCAAGGTTGATTGGGAAAATTTGAAGGTTTCGGGTAGCTTGACCTGTTGGCGTCTGTACATATGCTAGTCGCGCTGTAAACTCTGCTTGCGAGATGCAGGATTTTGCGTGACGTCGTACATGCCACCACACTATCATGTATTAATACGTATTTTATATTTTAAGCTAGGATGATTTCTCGGATTCTTCGGAACTTGAAGTGTGCCAACAGGTCCCTTGTTGAAGCGCTGTTTCTTTTTAACCGAAAAATACAGTTTTTTACCATTTATGCATTCAAAAACACAATTTTAAATAGAGGTTTTACAACCTTATATACCATGTTTTATGCAAATAAATATTATTTATATGTCTATTTCTTCGGTACCACTGATTCTTTCAAATCTAACAGACAGACGGCGTAGACTTGCAGTAAAGTCCCGTCAGCCCTTTGGTTAACCAACCCAAAACCCACTTCAAAATATTTACATACTTACTTTTGCTTTCCAGGTGTACTCCTCAAAGAGGTCCAATCAGACTTCCTCCTAAGTAAATACTCCGTGGTCATCATAGACGAGGCTCACGAAAGGAGTGTGTATACCGACATCCTCCTTGGTCTTCTATCCAGGATAGTGCCTTTGAGGAGGAAGCGGGGGTCCCCCTTGAGGCTTATCATTATGTCTGCCACCCTCAGGGTCGAGGATTTTACTGAGAATACCAGGCTGTTTAAGGAACCACCTCCTGTTATAAAGGTAGGGTTTATAAAGATTAGTTTTTTTAAGTTTCTATGGATGTTATAAATAAGCCGTTATGTACCCGAGTTTCATATCATAGCAGAGATTCATAATCAGCCTATAATGTTCTCGTTGCTGGGACACAGGCCTCCTCTCTGTGAGATGGAGTTGGTTATATCTACAACGTGAACCAGTAGGAGTTTGTAGATGTCTTCGATTTTTTAATTCTAGGACAAGCTGGTTTCCTCACGATGTTTTCCTTCACGGTTTTGAGAGCAGTAGTGATAAAATTGTTTACACAAAGTAAGGCGCCTCTCTGGAACCCCCGATCTACAACTCGTAAGTCGGGGCCGTTACCACTAGGTCAACACTGCTCTCGACATTTTTTTTTCAAACATTTGAAAAAAACCTTTTTGTTTCTGATAAAGGGTTTTTCAATAGGGACGCTCGAACTTTGACAGCGTATAGCGGCCATCTTGGTAAAGCAGTAGCTGTCAAATTGGGCGGTGTACAATCAAGGACCTGCATAATCCGACCCCTCTTCTTCTTTTTAACGAGGGAGAAGGATCACTAGGTAACGACGCGGCTGACGAGCTGGCTATCCAGCACGTCAGTCTATGGACCGGAACCAGTCGTGCCCATCCCCTTCAATCAACTACGCAGGTGGCTACAGGAGCACACCCACACACAAGCAGAGAACTGGTGGTCCTCGTCACCGGGCTGCAGGCAGTCCAAGGAGGCCATGCCATCACTAGATGGCAAACTAACGAAAAGACTACTACCCCTGGATAGGACAGGCCTGCGCCTGGTGACGGGGACCATCACGGGGAACTGCTCACTAAACAAACATTTTCACACGATAAGTATAACGGACAGCCCTTGTGCAGGGCCTGCATTGAGGCTGATGAAACCGCCGCGCATGTTCTCTTTGAGTGCACAGGCGTCACCCAGATTATGTCGGAAACCCTCGGGACACCCAGATCTTACACAGATGTTCTCAACAGACCAAGAGACCTAATAAGCTTCTGGAGGGTGGGCTGGTTAGAATAACCACTGACGGCCATGGCCATGGCCCACGTACAATGGTCTACCTGAAGGACTAAGTGCGGAAACCAAACCCATAACATAGAACATAGAGGGAGAAGGATATGCTTCGAAAAACTATATATTTCCTTTATTTTTCTATACATAAGTATCACATTGTATTGTCTACAGATAGACTCCAGGCAGTTCCCAGTGACAACGCACTTCAACAAAAATACGCACAGTGACTATTTGAAGGAAGCTTATAAGAAAGCTGTTAAAATACACACCAGGCTGCCGGAGGGGGGAATACTCATATTTGTTACAGGACAACAAGAGGTAATACTTTCATATTGAGTTAGACTTTTTAAAAGAAAGAAAAATTGTTTATTCTGCAACAAACAAAACGCACATTTAAAAAGAAAAAAAGACAAATTATATACATATAACATACAACTTAGTCAAAAGCCTCGTACTCAAACAAATAAAATGTTGACCATTTTGTCCATTGCTTGATGATGTAGGGTAAGCCTTTAAACGAGGTTTTTACATAGATTGGCAAACATATCAGCCCAGCAAACAATGGAGGGGCTCGTGGCTAAATAATAACAGCCGCACGGTTCGATTAAATGTCAAGCGACGGTTGCCGGTTGCAGTGGAAACGCCGGGAGGGAACGACCTAGAGGAGATATGGTGACCTTATTGGTGATGTTCTTCAGAAAAAGTCAGGTGCGTGGTACTCGCAACCGGCGTGTACGTATGACCAGAAGGCCATTTCTCGTAATTTAAAACGTTCAAAATCTAGTCGCAGTCTCATCTCGGCGACAAACAAATGTCAAAAACTTGTCAAAATGTAGGGAAATTAGAAGTATTTTTTGACAGATTGAGACTGAGATCAGACTGTGAACGTTCTTAAAATTACGAGAATGGCCCCTCAGATGTATGACGTAAACGAGGCAAAAGGCTCATTGCAGGTGACGTTCTGTAGTTTCTGTCAACCCCCATGGGAAAAGGCGAGAATTTATGAATGTATGTATTTTATGTGATTTAAATCATTTTAGGTACATTACCTAGTCCGCAAATTGAGGGCAGCTTTCCCATACCGGAAGGACGTGGACTACACCAAGCTGATAACGAAGACTAAGGCGGTGTCTAACGCTGATGCTGCACTGGATTCAGAGCCTGAGGATATTGAATCTGATGATGATGAGGTACACAATATTCAACAGTACGCCACGTACTCACGGGTGCTTTTTTAAAGTTTTTCGATTTTCAACGCTCGGATCAACGTCTAGAGTTGAAAATCCTGTGCGCGGTAATAAAAATGTCGCATTTAGCCCAAGTATGCACTGGCGGTTAGAGAACCGCCAGTGCATACTTGGGCTGAATGTGCATACTTACGAGCGGCACGCGTCAACGGCAGAGGCAACTGCAGTCGACACGACGGTTGCGTCGCTCGTGTGCATGCTGTAGCGAAATTAAAAACATATCGCCACTGGTACACGTTTTAATTTGATTAAAAAACTAAAAAGATATTCTAACAACGAAAATATAGAAACTTAAGACAAGACACAGGACGAATAATATTTTTTTAAAATGATGTAGTGACGCCGAAGCGGATGTTTTTGGTATTCAACTGTTTACTAAATTTTACGTATTCTTGGTACGCGTCGATTAAGATACGTTTGCAACACGTTGTAGAAACACTTTTTTTCTATTTTTACTGCAGTAACATAAATTAAATTATTTTCTATTGTATTCAAAATTACCATACTATAACCGACTTGCCGTTTCAGGTAGAAAGAGAAATGAAACGCGCCCGCAAAGCGCGTAGGAAGGCTAAGCAGAAGTCTAAAGCTCTGCCTAAGATCAACCTGGATGACTACGACATGCCCGAAGATGATGGCCAGGCTGACTTAGTGGATGACGATGACGATAGTGAAGGACATCTGAGTGATTCAGGTACGTTTTTTTAATTGTAGCTATAATGGGAGTAAAAATACCTTTAACGAAGCCCAGAGTCACATGTTCTTCCCGTAATTATGGTATTTTTTTTGTATTGAACCATAACTGGAAACCTTCTGGTTACCGAGATATTGAAGGTCAAAGTTTCAACTTTATTTAACTTAAAACATAACTGGCAAAATACAGGGTAGCATGAAGTCAGCAACTGATTTTTAATAACTAGCGAAAATTTTCAACGCAGGAGTTTTAGAATCATGTACAGACGCCAGCAGGTCAAGCTACCCGAAACTGTCAAATTTTCCCAATCAACCTTGAACATTAAGCCTTTAGCGATAAAGTTGAAAATTTATTAAAGAAATTTGACAGATTGTAGTAAATTGATGTGCTGGCGTCCGTACTGAACCCATGGTAACTGATCGAGCGTCGATGTCCCTGCCACCCTGTATATGCTCTGCCGGCCCCTCTGCGAAATACAGGGGTAATAATAATACATTATATTTGTATTTTCTCTAGATACGGAAGAAGACTCGCTAACCCCCTCTATAAAGTCCTGCCGTCAGCCACTATGGGTACTTCCTCTATACTCTATGCTCAGCAACAGCAAACAGTCACGAGTGTTCAACCCGGCCCCTCCGGGGGCCAGGCTGTGTGTTATCAGCACTGATGTTGCTGAAACTTCCATTACTATACCAGCTGTCAGATATGTTGTGGATAGCGGGAAGAAGAAGATGCGGTAAGTCTTAAGCCTGAATTTACATGACATGAGTCATCAGTCAGTCATGCTTTGTAAAATATTATGTTATATTTCTCTGAGGGACCACGGGTAAAGAAAATCCTTGTGGTACCTTCCAGGGACTACGGGAGGGCGTAGGTGTTTTTGCCATACTTCAGTCAGACCAAAGTTTACGCTTATTTACGCTTAAACGCGACCCTATATCAATAACCGTCCGTAAAATTATAGGAATTGGCTATAAAAGGTATTGACAGCAGATAGCCGTCATTTTGCGGCAGTTACATGACGGCAACGCTGCCTAAGGAAAACCAAGCTCCAATAATTTCTTTATTACAGCGTATACGACCACGTCACCGGCGCAAGTGCCTGGCGCATAGTGTGGACATCTCAGGCGAGCGCAGAACAGCGCGCGGGGCGAGCGGGGCGAGTGAGTTCAGGACACACGTACAGGTTGTACAGCAGTGCGGTGTACCAGCACGAGTGTCCCGAGCAACACCCGCCGGATCTGTGCAGGCGGCCCGTCGACGATCTCGTGCTCACCATGAAGTGTATGGGCATTGATAAGGTAATAACATCTTCTATTTGTAGCGGTATCTACAAAACGTCACATGCGAACTACGCGTCATACTGCCGTCACACAAAATCCTGCATCTCGCAAGCAGAGTTTACCTCGCAACTAGCATATATACAACGACTCGACATGAGTCATCGGGCAGTTGCCCGCCAGACACAACACCCGTCTGGTCGGAGGATCCTCTTTTTTCTATGGAGGATGAGTGAACTTTACACCCCTTATTCAAAATCTTAAATTCACTGACAGACAACGTATAGCCTGAACCGCTAGCTCTAGAAGCATTAAATTTTGCACAAGAGTTAAGAAAATTCATCTCCTAAAGTGGTTACTGACAACCAGACTTACCAAGGGGTATCGTGGTACCCAGTAACTGGGTTGTGGAGGTCAGATATGCAGTTGCTTCATGTAAAATACCTATATACCTCAGCTGCATCCGGCTGGATAGAAGCCGACCCCAACATAGTTGGAAAAAGTTTAGACAGATGATGAATGATGATCTTCTTTTCTGCAATAAACAGAGTATAAACTATTTTCTTTTCTTTTTCACACAGGTAGTCAACTTCCCGTTCCCGACGGCCCCAGACAGAATGCAGCTGAGATTGGCTGAGAAGAGACTGGAAGCTCTCGGTATACTTGAGAAGCCTCCCATAAAGAATATCCGGAAAGATGCAGAAGAGGTCAGTTTGACGTATTGATATCAAATATATTAATATTGAACAAAATAGCGCTCGAATTCGATTCACGTGAAAATAAACTCAATTTCCTTAGCTTTAAAGTTTATTAGTTATTAATCATAATATTACCTGCTTTTATTTAATAAAATCAACTACTACCAGATATTTCAAACCAATGTTATTCCAGAACATCACAAACTATCTGGCTCGAAGGGCCAATAATTAATTTAGGGCTGATTTTTCAATTATGGCCTAAATATAAAAAAAAAACAAATGAGGATTTATACAAAATCTGTCAAATTGCCATGTTTAAAAATCTATCCTTAAGACCCGAAGACGGCGGCACATGTCAATCAATTTTAAAACTTAATTAATTTCCTCCCTAGGTACTAAAAGTGACACCTCTAGGCAAGGCGGTATCCGCCTTCCCCCTGCTTCCCCGCTACGGCAAGATGTTGGCGCTGAGTCACCAACATAACCTACTGCCCTATACTATCGCGCTCGTCTCTGCGTTGACTGTGCCTGAGGTATGTTATTTTTACCCTAATGTGTGTTCTTTTTACCCTAGTATGAGCAAATGTTACCCTATTGTACTTTCTTTAGAGTAGTTGTGGCGAACCCAAGCAGACGCTTTACTTTGTGTAAATTATTTCATCACTACTGCTCTGAAAACGGCAAAGGAAAACATCGTGAGGAAACCGGCGTGTCCTAGAACCAAAAATTCAAAGACATGTGATATCCACCTATCCACACTGTGCCCGCGTGGTAGATTATGAACCACTACCTCTCTCAAGGAGAAGGTGACTTTGCAAACTGAGCACAGGAAGCGTTTTATACGAAAAGACCTTATTTGATAAGGTTCATATTGCGATATAAGCGATCGCATGTAATCTAGAAATTGGCGCCGATTCCCTTGTTCACAAACTAAACTAAATTTAGGTTCAGTGCATCTTTTTCTTTCTATTTCATTAAGAAAAGGACAGAAGATAAATATTAGTGTAGTCCTGTCAAAATGAGATACTCCATAGACAGTTTAGACGTGATTAAAAATATGGCTACTAAAAATACGTCAATTTACGTCAGGCGCTGACTAATTTGACAAGACTAAACTAATATTTATCGTCTGTCCTTTTCTTAATGAAATAGAAAGATAAAGATTCCCTGAACTTAAATTTAGTTTAGGTTGTGAACAAGGGAATCGGCGCCATTATTAACATTATTTTTTTACGAATTCGACCATAGCTAAGTTAATTGTAAATAGGTTCGTTTTATAGATCTCGGCCCGAGTCCCAACAGTATGAATGATTTTGCTGAACTAGACATATTTGATGCAGCCGTGAGGCACACAATTTGTTTATTTGGTTCCTTCTGTATCACCAACGCGTATTTGCATGACGATCGCTTTTAAATAGGACGTGGCCTGAAGAGATTCGGGCTATCTGTGCTGGCTTGTGACTTGAGTTTTTCTCTCTTTAATGTTGTGAGCGAGAAGCCCAGAACCGGTTGAAGTGGAGGTACTTCGGGAGGCCTGTGTCCGGCAGTGGACATCTTTCGGCTGAAATGATGATGATGATGATTGTTGTGTCGTTGGTTTACTGGTCGCAAGCGCTACTGCTGAGCATGAGGTCCTGGGTTCAATTCCCAGGTCGAGCAAAGTGATATTGCATTGTTCCATAACTGGCGAAATGTGGGTGTACTGTATCTATCTATATCAGAAGGTTGCGTGTTCATATCACGTCGGGGTCACCAATGTTAGGACCTTATTGAGTATCGTGTTTGGAGAAAGGAGAGTAAGTAAAATCCAAGTCATCACCATCATCATCTGCCTAGCCTTTTTCTCAACTATGTTGGGGTCGGCTTCCAGTCTAACCGGATTCATCTGAATACCAGTATTTTACATGGAGCGACTGCCTATCTGACCTCCACAACCCAGTTACTAGGTAATACGATACCCCTTGGTAAGACTGGTTGTCAGACTTTCGGGCTTCTGACTATCCGTAACGACTGTCAAAGATCTACGAATGACAGCCGGGTCCAACGGCTTAACGTGCTTTCCGAGGCACGGAGAGGTCTCGGTATATAAAGATGGTCACCCATCCACAGACCAACCGCGGCAAGCGTAGCTTAACCTGATCGATCGACCTGTGCGGCTGTTATTATTTAGCCACGGGCCCCTCTAAAATCCAAGTGTACTAGTTAAAGTCTATTCAAATTACCATGAACGTTGAGAAATGTTTTTGATTGTATGTATTATTTTATGTCTCCTTTACAATTTCACACGCTGTCTACATCTCTGTATCTATTGTCCTGTCTCGGGTGTGCTGGAAGAGATGTCTTGTGAAATAAGCATCACCTCTGTACCTATTTTTTCTGGTCTGTTTATATATGTGTGTACATAAATGATAAATAAATAAATAAACGTTAGGCACAATGACACTTCTTACAATTGTACATGGGACACAAGTTATCGCCACGGCGCAGCGCTGGGAATACGACTTGCCTTACCGCTAACTATATGCGCGGGGAACATTGCATTTTGCACTGCTACCAGTACTGCTACCTGTAGTCCCTACAGGTAGGTACACCTCTGCCTAACCCTTCGGAGATTACAGGTGTGATGGTTTGTTATGTTAATGTTGTTTGTACTTGTGACATGTGCCAAATAAACATATTTTATTTCTTTTTTACTATGCTGATGCATTTATCATTTACAGGTAATGTCAGGTAAACCGGACAGTTGGCCGGCGACCGGCAACGTGCTACTTCTGGGTGACCCGGGCGTGTTGTTACGTGCAATCGGCGCGGCGGAATTCGCCTACGTGAAGGGAGAGGAAGAACTGTTCTGTGCCAAGTATGGACTCAGAGAAAAGGTATGTACCAGGATGTTCCATGACAGTATACAAACCAACGAAATAATAACATAAGATAATGAGAAAGAAAATGATGATGACTTATCAAGAATCTTCCCTTTCATCCCAGAATACCAGATTCTCAAAATACCAGATTCTCAAAATACCAGATTCTCTAAATAACAGATTCTCAAAATACCAGATTCTTAAAATACCAGATTCTCAAAATACCAGATTCTCAAAATACTAGATTCTCAAAATACCAGATTCTCAAAATACCAGATTCTCAAAATACCAGATTCTTAAAATACCATATTCTCAAAATATCAAATTCGTGTATAAATCTTCCAACAGGGTATCAAAGAGATTCGTAAGCTGCGCAAACAGTTAACTTCGGAGATAAACCTCAGTGTGGCCGGCGTTGATGTAGCCGTGGACCCTGAGATGAGACCTCCTGATGATAACCAGGCTCGTCTCCTACGTCAACTGGTGCTCAGTGGATTGGGTGACCAGGTCGGGAAGAAGGTAGCTCTTGAGGAGGTTAAGCAAGGTTAGTAGCATGCTTAAGAACTATGTCCGATAAATTGTGTATTCGGCCACATAATTCCATTACCACCCTAATGCATGTTAGGACAGGCTGGTTTTTCAAGCTAGGATAGCAAGCAAGTAATATTCTGGCTTATTTTCCTAGCTTGGCACATGTTAAAGCTGTTAAATAGAATACTAGCTTTGCCGGCCACATGAGGCTAGTACACAAGCCAGGGGGTTTACTACGAAGTGCAAAGTGCGAATGATCGGATTGGACCGACACATGGCCGAACCGAATATTATTGAAAAATGCGAAAAACGTTTGGATCGGCTCAGTTGGGTCGGGACCACAGTCAATATTCGAAAGAGTGTAGGAGTGAAGGATCGGGACCGACCGAACCAAATAGTAACTTCGTTGCAGGAAACTGCTGAACATTCGGCCGATACCACTTCGGAGTAGACCCCCAGGATAGTAAAATCCGTCTTAAGGGGCGCCACTAGCTCAAAAATAGAAACCCATCCCATTAAGCTACTATCTAGCTTACTAGCCTAAAAATGAGGATAGTTCTGTATACACGATGCGCGGCGCCAGAGTGATTAGCTTGCTAGCTAACTAGCATAATCTAACAGATAGTTTCAACTATTAGTGAAGTTTCAATTTACCTGAAGGTTTTGCAATACATTTTTCAAGAATTAATTTCATTTATTTTTTAAATATTTCCTTTTATTTTCTTCTTTTCCTTTTAAATAAAAAGTTTCAGTCAAAAGTGTTAAGCAATTACGACAACATGGTGGCAGGAACATGAGTTCACAAAAAATACTTTACATGTGATAAGCTGTATTTAATGGAAAAAATATTCTTTAATACCACGCTACCGATTTGGGGTAACCTGTTATGATAGTTGTGGGAATAATAAATAAATAAATAAAACATCTACGCGCAAACTGTAACCTTGAATTCAGCACATTATTCTAGAACCCTAGCGTAGAAAATTTTATTTGGTTATAAAAAAAAAAAAAAAAACTGCCGTTTCATAGAAAAAAAAACAATATACCTATTAAAAATGTATGAAACAGCAATAAAAAAAATATCGACGAAATATTTCTACGTAGGGACCCCTCCCTACGTAGAAATATTTCGTAGGGAGGTCTACGTAGGGAGGGGGGTTTAGAATCATGTACTGAATCCATGGTAACAGGTTGAGCGTTGATGTCCCTGCCACACTGTATAGAAATGTACTTCGATCACAGTTATGTTCTTAATATCAAACTCGATGTATAAAGAAAATTCTTGTTTTGCCATGGTTTTCATACCAATGATATTTTATTTTTGCTTTATTTTCAAACAGGTGAAGACAAACGCAAATTCAAATACGCGTACCACTGCGGAGAATTAGAAGAGCCGGTGCACCTCCATTCAGAGTCCATTCTTCGGAAGACGATACCAGAATGGGTGGTGTTCCAGGAGTTGTATGAGACTGGTGGCGAGGATCGAAGGAAGATGGTGATGAGGAACGTGACCGCTATTGAACCGGAGTGGCTGCCTTTGTTGGTGCCACAGCTTTGTAACTTAGGTAAGATATAATATGGGTAGTTTTACGAAACGATATGCAGTAGCCGAGTTTAGAATCAAGATTGGATTTTACTATATTTTTGGATTGAATAAAATTTAATGGTTCAACCCATCGGTTTTCTGTCAGTGAATGAATGAAAAATAAATGTAAGAATTTTATTAGGTAGACTTCTTCGTGGCCTCGTCATATACATCGATTTCCACCGTATTTTATTTCTAGGTGATCCCATGGACGATCCACCGCCGAGATACGACGACAAGTCAGGCCGAGTCAAGTGTCACTTCAAAGGCACCTTCGGGAAAGCAGGATGGGAGCTGCCCTTGGCTGAAGTCGACTTCCCCGAAAAGATTGAGAGATACAGGTAAATTATCCGGACGTATGCAGAATTACCATCCGTACTTAGTTCTTCTTCGTGTCGCTGACCCGTCTGAATTTTATATCTTGTTGGCCCAAAGCTTTGCCATTTCCACGGCGTTGTCAGTGGCAGCGCAGAGGTCACTTTGACTGCATGTTTTGGGACACATAGGGCAGGATAGTTTTCGAGGTGGAGCATATTTTGCGACATAGCTCCACAATCACACCCTATTGCCGTTCCGTTAAGGTAGCCCCACTTTGCCAGGTTGGACTTTCATCTTCCCACTTGTGTCCGGAGACGGTTCAGGGACTTCCAAGTGGACCACGGAAGGTTACACGTACTTGTTAATATCCCGACAGGTCGCACCGCCTGTCCTAATACTTATTATTATGCGCAGACGACCATCCGAGCCGACCATCTGCGCTTATACATTTTGTGCTTTGACAAAATGACACACACGCTTCACGTACAGCGAGTGCAAGCACACCCGTAGCCATATTTATGTGCGTGCGCCTTTTTTTGCTCATTGTATTTAGCCGACCTTCCACATCTTTCCTTATTGTTGTCAAAGTGTGGAACTCCTTGCCTGTGTGTTCTTAAAGTCTTATAACTATGTAAAGCTTATTTAAATCATTGTTTCTAATTAACGTCATTCACAAACATCAACTTTACGTTAATTTAAATAAGGTTGATTTTAGAATGACCCATTATTAAAGATGTCTTAAAATATTCAAGTGCTAGTGTCAACTAAACTTTATGTGTATAAATTTTAAAGTTATTTATCAAAAATCTATGTAACATAACTCACTTGCGACTTTAAAAAAAAAAAATCTCTGTCCCACAGATGGTTCGCCCGTTTCCTCCTAGAGGGCGCCGTGTTCCCGAAACTGAAGAAATACACCAGTTCTCTTCTGTCCCCTCCATCCACTATGGTCAAGAGTTGGGCCAAGCTGCAACCTAGAACCGAAGTGCTTCTGAAAACGCTCATAGCGAAGCGCGCCGGAACTAGAGAAGCTTTGAAGAGTTTATGGCAAGAACAGAGCACTTGTAAGTATTTTTTGTTAAGGAAGCAGCATTTACACAGAACGAAGATCCTATCTATACATATAGTAATAATAAAGCTGAAGAATTAACTGCTTCGCTGGTCTCGTGGTTGCAAGCGCGACTGCTGAGCGCGGGGTCCTGGCTTCGATTCCCAAGTCGAACAAAGTGTTATTGCGTTTTCCATTAGGAATTTCTTAGTAACAGTTCGGAGTTTGGAAGTTGTTGGTTTAATACCCCGTGCCTCGGATAGAAAGAAAGAAGAAAGAAAATGCATTTATTTGGCACAAACTAAAAGACACACAATACACCAGATACATACATCAGATAAAAAACACAATAAACACCACCCATCCCCCCCCCATCTCTTCACCACCCTTGGTTGACTGGTAGAGAATGCCTAAGGCATTAAGTCCGCCTTTTGTGCGAAAAGATGAAATAAATAAATAAATAATATAAAAAAATAAAAGATTAAATAAAAAGTGTGAAGTCCGATGTAAGAAATTAGTAGGAAAAGTGTGCCTCACGGCTGCGCCAAAGAGCCCAGTTCAGCAAAAAATGCCAGACAACTAGTGCCTGGCGCTGGTTTTCAACTGAACCTGATGTGTGAGGTGACGGATGTAAATCAGCTAGCACGTAAAGCCGTATCAGATTGCCGTCCCATCGGACTATGAGAGTAAAGGAACAGAGAGTGCACCTGTGTTTACGCACACACTTGTGCACTATAGTATCTCCTGCGTAGCTAGATCCCAATCTCCTTTGAGATTGGCCACCGTGACCGAAATCGGTCGGGGGGGGCTATTATTATTAAAGCTGAAGAGCAATTTGTTTGTTTGGACGCGCTAATCTCTGGAACTAACAGTCGGGTTTGATTAATTATTTTTACACTAGCTGCGCCCACTGGTTTCATTCGCATAAGTTTCGATCCCGTGGGACTATCGGGATAAAAAGTATCCTATATATTAATCCTGGTCATATGTGTACCAAATTTCATACAAATTCGTTCAGTAGTTTTTGCGTGAAAGAGTAACAAACTTGCATCCATCCAAACTTTCACGTTTATAATATTATTAATAAATAATTAATTAATTACCTAATTATATATTTTGTCTCCATTTTCTGCAATAGTCCTGCACCAACCGGAGGTTGTCCTTGGGTGCACTTGCATGGTGCATACAGGGATAATGGTCGGTTGGTGCCTCCTCATCATTTAAAATTGTCTAAAGGGCCTCTGCGAGTTGCCTTCGGCGCCTGGTACGCCTTTCAAAGGTCTGGAACCCCAGGGTCCCGAGATATGTCAAAGACAAAAAGGAATATTAATTAATTAATAATATATAATTAATTAATTAATCAATAAAAAATAATGTTTCAATTATAATGAATAAATCAATAATAATTAATTAATTAATAATATTAATAAGTATAAGAAGGCCTATGACTCGGTACCACATACATGGCTCATGAGGGTGCTGGAGTTGTATAAAGTAGATACAACTCTGCGCACCTTCCTGATGACGTGTATGGGGCAATGGAGGACGGTCCTTCGCTATCCAGGATGTCGAAATATCCAGAGGAATAGCGAGCCGATAAGGATCGAGCGAGGCATATTCCAGGGCGACAGTTTGAGTCCGCTTTGGTTCTGCTTAGCCTTGAATCCTCTAAGCACGCTGCTTGAAGATTCAGGTCTAGGCTATCGGTTGAGGAGAGGTGGTCAGGTTATATCTCACCTCCTCTACATGGATGACCTAAAACTCTTTGCCCCCAACAATTTGCAACTAATGGAGCTACTGAAAATTACTGAAACCTTCAGTAGCGCCATCAGGATGGAATTTGGTGTGGACAAATGTGCGGTCATGCATGTAAAGCGAGGGGAGATTGTGGAATCCGTGGGAACTCAACTCTCGGATTCCACAAACCTTAGAGCCCTCTCCGCATCCGAAACCTATAAGTATTTGGGTATGTCGGAAGCGTTAGGCATCAATATTACTGACATGAAGCAATCGTTGAAGGAGCGCTTCTTTGGCCGCCTGAAAAAAGTACTTAATAGTCTTCTATCAGGCGGAAACAAGGTGCGTGCCTTCAACAGTTGGGTCATGCCGGTTTTGATGTACTCTTTCGGCATACTCAAATGGACTCAAACCGAACTAGACGCCCTGGATAGGAGGGTCCGGACGCTGTTGACCGCAAATCGATTGCATCACCCACGGTTATCGGTAATGAGGCTGTATATCCCGCGAAAGTGTGGAGGTCGAGGCTTTTTAAACGCTAAGACCCTCCACAATCGCGAGATATGCAGTCTCAGGGAATATTTCCTAGAAACCGACGTGGGGATGCATCGAGATGTAGTCGCGGTGGACAAGGGCCTCACCCCGCTCTCCTTGGCTAAAGAGAACTGGCGCAAGCCAGTAGTGCTTGACACCAATGATCGCATGGAAGTATGGCAAAGTAAGGAGCTTCACGGACGCTTTTACCGGGCCCTACATGGACCCGATGTAGATTTACTAGCGTCCGTAGCCTGGCTGCGGTTCGGTGACCTCTTTGGAGAAACCGAAGGTTTTGTCTGTGCAATTATGGACGAAGTTATGATGACGAACAATTACCGGAGATTTATTGTGAAAGACGGCACGGTTGACATCTGTCGGGCATGCCACCGGCCGGGGGAATCAATCAGGCATATTATCTCCGGGTGTTCTCGTCTAGCTAACGGAGAGTACTTGCATAGACACAACCTTGTAGCTAGGATAATACATCAGCAACTTGCTCTGAAATACAACCTTGTGGAATCGGAGGTGCCGTACTACAGGTATGTGCCCGACCCAGTTCTCGAAAATGGAAATATCACATTGTACTGGGATCGATCCATCATCACTGACAGGACTATTGTTGCCAATAAGCCTGATATAGTGGTGGTGGATCGATCAGAGCGGCGTGCAATGATTGTTGACATAACCGTCCCGCATGATGAGAACCTCGTGAAAGCCGAGAAAGATAAACAAATCAAGTATCTTGACTTGGCTCGCGAGGTTGTCGACATGTGGCATGTGGACTCAGCAATCATTGTGCCGATAGTCGTGACAGCCAATGGCTTAATAGCCAAGAGCCTCGACCAACACCTGAGGAGGCTCTCGTTGGGCAGCTGGATCAAGGGCTTGATTCAGAAAGCGGTACTTCTGGACACGGCTCGCATTGTCAGGAGGTTCCTCTCTCTGGAGCCCTGACCGCCGGTAGCTTGGACCCTGTTCCCGATACCGGTGGGCTACTATTTTTTATATTTTTAAATGTTTTTTTATCTTTTTGTTTATAAAAATATTTAAAAATGTAATTTGTAGGTATTTAAATGAAATAAAGGACTTAATAAGTACTAGTGAATAGTATTATATTATCATATTGTGCCAGCTATGCCAGTGATAAGGATCAACTCGTGATTTTTTCACTATGATACTTACAATCGGTTTCTGAATTGAGAATTTGTAGTTGAGAACTTGTCACAAGCTACTTTAGTATGGTTCTGTATCCAAAGTATGCCAACGCCGTCTGTCTGTTAGTCTGCCTGTCCGTCTGTCACAAGATTGTAGCTTTTAACCAACCGTAAAGGTTTTACAAGAAAGTTAATATTTTCACAAACTATAATAGTTGCTTTGTCTTTCTTGCAGCAACAATAAATAATATTCTCTTTTTTCAGTTCTTCTCAACGAATACCTGAAGTGGGTGCCAGAGTCTGCACACAACGAAGTTAGCCTGTACTGGCCACCTTTGAAATAATAATAATAATGTGTATAATATTTTGTTTTTTTATATTTTTAAATGTTTTTTTTATCTTTTTGTTTATAAAAAATATTTAAAAATATAATCTGTAAGTATGTAAATGAAATAAAGGAATAATGTGTAACAATATACAAGGTGTCGTTTTGCATCCTCGTCAAATTCAAGGAGGTAACTATGCTACTGATTCTCGACACGAATTATGTATTTAATTTTCGGAAATCGGCATGTGTGGGACACGCATTTTAAAACGCTGCCTATGTGAGACCGCACTGTAACTGCCCTTTTACACACACATAAAAACGCGGCCGCTTTTACGACACCATAACGCGATTCTGTTTATTGAATGAGATACTGTTAAACTTAAATAACTAAAAAAAACAAGTATGTGTTCATTATTTACCAGGGATCGTAATTTTATTTGATTATTTATGTATTTCGTAACAGCCTCCTGAAATTTGACGAGGATGCAAAACAACAGCTTGTATACTTATCTACCTGTAAATATTGTAAATAAATGTTATTTGAAATAATAAGTTTTTATTTTTGTATAGCAGGTGTAAAAGGACCCTAAACGACCGATAGCAGAGAGAGAGAGTATCTATTCTGATGTGATAGTCACATATTCTTTCTATCATTGTGATTTTTTTGTACAGGCGCCAGCACATCAAGCTACCCAAAACTGTCAAATTTTCCCAATCAACCTTGAACCTTCATGCTTTACGGATAAAGTTAAAATCTATTATAGAAATTTGACAGATTGTAGTAGCTTGATGTGCTGGCGTCTGTACTGGGTGCCTGCCGTTTTGCCGAAAAGATTTTGCCAAAATTTCATTACCCAAACAAATTTTAGCAACCTTTTTTTATACCATTGCAATATTTCGAATGATTTTAGTTCGCATATTTTCATTTGGTCAAATTTTTACTTGGCAAAATATTGCCAAGTATAATGTCATTATGGCATTTGGTCTATAATCAAATGATTTATTACAGCAAACAATCTTTAGACAATAAACGTTTGGTGAAATGATTTGTTAAGACAAAAAATGTTAAGGCAAAAATAGCATTTTTTGGTAATTAGGTTAGATTAAAACTGTGACCTCCTACGCACGAGCCGAGCGAGCGAAGCGAGCGGTGCTGCGGTAGCGGCTGGCGAGTGCCAGACACGACTTGCATTAATAGGAAAAAGATATTGTTTTTAGTAGGGTACCCGGAACTCAACTATTTAGATTAGGTTAATTACTTATTTAAAAAAAAATGGTTAGGTTAGGTTAGGTTAAAACTGTGACCCCCTACGCACGAGCCGAGCGAGCGAAGCGAGCGGTGCCGCGGCAGCGGCCGGCGAGTGCCAGACACGACTTGCATTAATAGAAAAAAAGATATTGTTTTAAGTTACCCGGAACTCAACTATTTAGATTAGGTTAATTTCTTCTTTAAAAAAAATGGGTAGGTTAGGTTAGGTTAAAACTGTGACCTCCTACGCACGAGCCGAGCGAGCGAAGCGAGCGGTGCCGCGGCAGCGGCCGGCGAGTGCCAGGAACGACTACATTATATAGAAAAAAAATAGTTAATATTCATATTATTATTACCTGTTTAGAATTTTTGATTTACCTCCTACCCACTTAGCAGTTCACATTTTTGTCATTGAAGCATTTGACTGAATAGGAAAGGGTGAATTGAAAACTGACGATACTAAATATTTGGCTTATTTGATTTTGCGTAAAAACTGTTATTCCAACTGAAACATTTGATTAAATGAAAAATGTTAAAAGTACTAGTTGGTAAACAAGTTATAGTTTAAACGTTCATTTGCCAAACATTAGGTTTGCGTTACAATTTTTTGTCAATAGATTTTTTGCTAAGTAATAATTTGGCAAATGAAATTATGCGAAACATTTTTTGGGAAATGAAAATTTGTCAAATTCCTTTCGGTCAAACAAGGGAGACCCGTCTGTACTACCTCTTGAAATGGAGGCGGTGCTAGCGCGACATTTACTTAATAAAAATCTTAAATTCACACAAATTACATGTTTTCACGATACGTCACGTCTGCGGGGTTTCGCTAGATAATTTAGTTTGACCCTCTATAGATATAGATAGACAGATGCATCTAGCTTTAATTATTGTAAGTTCATAAGGCTTCATTATAATTAATTGATTTCTCTATTCGAACGCATTTTCTTATAGGGCGCAACTGGTAGATGTTGAGGTACCTACCTATTTCATATGTCCAAAGTGCCCTAAAAATTATAGGTAATCTGCATTCACGATTTATTTGCCAAAAATGGAAACAAATATGAGTTAATGGAAAAATAACTTTAAATCCTGCACAATAAAGTTCAGTTTACGCTACAACTTCAAACATTTTTATAACGTTTTCAATATGGCTAGTCACTCTGAATTCAACTTAATTACCATTAAAATAAAGTTGATACCTAAGAGTATTTGTTTAACTTGAAATAATATTAATTTGAAACATAAGTTTGAATAGACTAGGTATGTATATCTTTTTAGTATCCTACTTGACTGCTACTGTTTGATAAATAGGTAGATCAAGATTAGCCACACCTTGCTCACCTATCGTTATTTTAACGTTCATAGATTAAAAAACAACCACATTAAAAAGAAAAATTGTACCTACCTACCCACTTGAAGATAAATCTAATCAGACAAATACCTGCAAGAATATATCACGAGGAGTGGTAGCTACTGATAGTAAGACGGTTCAGTGATTATAGGTGCAAATAGACTTGATAACGAGGATCCCATAGCAACAATCTTTTAACGTTGAGCGCCGAGATTGGGTGTCCCTATAACCTCAATTCGTTTATGATTTTGATACGATATACAACACATACATAATACATAAGATAAAAAATATACATACATGCGTGGCTAAGTAATAACAGCTGCACAGGTCGATCGATCAGGTTAAGCTACGCTTGCCGCGGTTGGTCTGT
Source organism: Apamea monoglypha (assembly GCA_911387795.2). Taxonomy (NCBI): domain Eukaryota; kingdom Metazoa; phylum Arthropoda; class Insecta; order Lepidoptera; family Noctuidae; genus Apamea; species Apamea monoglypha. Next base: position 14,261,743 of record OU426934.1, on the reverse strand, counting down.
GGATGGGTGACCATCTTTACATACCAAGATCCTTCCGTGCCTTGGAAAGCAAGTTAAGCGGTTGGTCCCGGCTGTCAATCTTGGATCTTTGACAGTCGTCACGGGTAGTCAAAGCCCGAAAGTCTGACAACCAGTCTTAGTAACTGGGTTGTGGAGGTCAGGTAGGCAGTCACTCCATATAAAATACTGGTACTTAGCTGCATCCGGTTAGACTGGAAGCCGACCCCAACGTAGTTGGGAAAAGGCTAAGCAGATGATGACATGCACAAACTCACGCCTTCTCCCCATGGGGGTAGGTAGAAACTACAAACTGCCACCAGCTACGATCCTTACATACTCCTTTTGCTTCATTTACGTTCATACATCTTGTCATTCACACACGCCTGCTGCGAGTACTACGCACCTGACCTTTCTGAAGAACATCACCAATAAGATAAAAAATATGGTTACCCAAAATTGATTTTAACAATAAATAATTAATGGCCGTAATTTCATTTTATGTTTTAATTAATTAAATAATGTTAGCAATCTTCAATAGTTTACTAACAAAATGGCTCATGTTTTCTGAATAAATAAATTAATAATAATAACGGGTAGGTATACCAATCAAACTACACCATGCCCAATAACGAAGGCCCGAATCATTTGGTCTAGAGAACACTGCCCGTACTCTATAAGTATTCCTAATTAACGAACGCGCTCACGAATATTAAAGTAGAAACCATGAATTCAGGGCATTTATTAAAGAAACACATACAAAAAAAAATTGATTAGGTAGTCTATGGTTCAGGGGGATGAGATCAAGGCCCCCGTCATTTCCTTGATATTAGTTCTACGAGTATTTTGACTATCCATACAAATTATGATGAACGCTATAGCATAAATCCAACTACCGATGTACGTATCTGGTATCTCATATCATTTATTATTCATCCATTTAAATACTAATATATTTATTTCTAATACCAATTATATGGTAAGGAGAGGGTTGCTATAAAGTAAGTCATGACTTAGTAGATAGGTAATGAGTTAAACACAATGTTAATTATTAATTAGATTTATTACAAAAATAAATTAAAATATTAACTAAACATTAACTTATACAGCCTTGTAGTACCTCTTGGAAACGCCGTCGAATTTGTTGCCAGTGATAGTCTGAAAATAAAAATAAAACATATTGTTACACAAAAAAAAAGTTAACAGTACCTACCTAAGGATTATCAGTTGGTATCATATGATAATATAAAACCTAAGGTCTTTTTGCTGTTAACAATAATGGGCTAAGAGTTGATAATTTGATAAGTTAAGTACAGACGCCAGCTGCAGGTCAAGCTACCCGAAACTGTCAAATTTTCCCAATCAACCTTGAACCTTAATGCTTTAGCGATAAAGTTGAAAATCTATTATCGAAATTTGACAGATTGTAGTAACTTGATGTGCTGGCGTCCGTACATACCAACTAATTTTTTTTTTTTTGCAATCATCATTTCCATGTTTCTCATTCACATCTGACGTGGAATGACGTGCATCGATAAAAATAATAATCAATAATTGTGCTAAAAATGCTGTAATAATCATTTACAGCAATTATCAATCGTTTATGCAGTTACGACAATAAAGTAAATTATAAGTTCAATCAATTTTCGATATTGTTATTAATAACTGGTTTGTAGATTTATATAGGTTACATTTTACATACTCAATTCAATTAATGAGAGTGTGATGGCCCCAAGTTGGAACCTTGCGGCACTCTTGTAGGTATTTTACAAAAGCAAGCAGGGTTCCATCTTCGGACCACTTTTCTCTTGGTTATATTCGATTCATTTTAATATTACATTTTAAATAAATAGAAGATCGAAATTAGTGGTGGGGTTGAGGCTATGCTATGGTCTGGCCCTGTATTTGAAAGGATGTATTTTGTTATTTCAGTACACATATTTTATGTTTGTAGTGCACGTTAAAACATAATACTAATACTCAGGCTCGTTACTTAAAAGTATTAGGTAGGTAAATTAGTAACTTTCATTGAGAAGTTTATAATGGAATGTTGTCAGTCTAAAATCATGACCGATAGAAAACATTTCAATTTTGTTAACATTGTTCTTAGATAAGGTAGTCAATTAAATTTAATGATTGATTGTTTTTAAGTGACGCGTCTGAGTGCGGCAGTATGTGATTCAATCCATACTTAATATTATAAGTATTTACGAAACTAACTCTGACTATCTACTCGTATCAGTGACCATTTCACGCTTTAATGGCTGAATGGATGGGAATAAAACTTGGCACACGGATAGACCATGACCTGAGTTATGATAAATAAGTTTTTATTCCACTCCTAACACCAGACTACTTAACTTTAAGAAGGACATTCCAATAATTTAATCTTAAAATATTTTATAGATTTCAATGCATAAACCATGATTGTATACATTTTGCATGCCTTACGGTAGAATCGCTTGAAATATGTACATTAATAACACTATTCTAAGTGTTTTCTGCAACAATAAATAATTTGATTTGTTTCCATATGGCAAAAGCTAGAATGATTTATGTTACAATTTAAAAACTATATGCTGAACTTACCACAACGAGGTCATCGCCAGTGTACTCCCTCTTAAAGGTGGCGGTACCCAGGGAGCTGGTAATGGTCTGCGTGACTACGTTACCGTCGACCACGTAGGTGGTCTTGATCTGGAGGTAAAAGAATTTGTTTTAGTACAACATAAAGTAAATGTAGCAATTTCGCCTCTACCGACCGTTATTTCTCCTGATAAAGTTTATAATCTATGTATTTTTTATTGCATTTTTTCTTGCATTGTTATTATTATTTTGTAGTTGTTATTAGTTATCTATCCCTTACGTTGCACCAGCCATGTTTCTCTCTGCATGACCCCTGACCCAGACCCTGGTAGAAATACCTCAGACCGCCGTTTTACGGTATTTTTTTACTTGTTCATCAAGTTTTAATAAATAAATGAATCCTACATTTGAAAAAATGGTATTTCATGGGAGGTATCATGACTAAGGTCTAATATTGGGACAACTAACACGAATAGCATATCTCTAATCTATGAAGAATAGACACACCTCTTTCTATACAAAGTGGCATTTATTTTCTTCATTTGTGACCTCTGAGTTTGTTTCGGCCTTTCTTCTCAGAGTAGTCAAGTAGGAAACGCCGACCTCATCTAGTTTTTAAAATATGATTGGCGTGTTTGTTCAAACCTACTTACAGAAATCACCATCTACCCCTAGCCTTTTCCCAACTATGTTGGGATCCAGTCTAACCGGATGCAGCTGAATACCAATATTTTACATGGAGCGACTGCCTATCTGACCTCCACAACCCAGTTACTGGGTAATACGACACCCCTTGGTAAGACTGGTTGTCAGACTTTCGGGCTACAGACGACCCGTAACGACTGTCAAAGATCCACGAATGACAGCCGGGACCAACGGCTTAACGTGCTTTTCGAGGCTCGGAGGGGTTTTGTTATCAGAAATAAAATTATTTATCATTAATTTCTGACATCGTCGTTGAAATTTTTTTACAATCTATCATTTTGCCTTTCATGTCTTCGGTGATCAAGATACGCATGCTGGGGCAGAAGAGAAATACGGAACTGCTAAGACCAGAGACACTATTATCAATTCTATGCATAGCATAAGCATACTCAGCCCATGTTCCCACTGCTGGGACATTAGCTTCCTCTCTTCATGAGGGAGTGGGCTGCAATCGACCACACGGGCCTAGTGCGGGTTGGTAGATGCCATATGTCTTCGAATTCTATGCATATCCAAATAATTTTTGCAATTTCCCCTATAGTAAATTATGTAGTTCGAACACACCCTATAGTGAACATGGGTCAAAAACAGTAGGCGTTAGTCCGGCCCTCTTGATAATGTTAAAACAATAGTGAGGCCATTAATGGTTCCTTATATTCAGTATACTAAAATAGGTAAAACTTATAATACTAAGGTACAGAATACTTACGGGGGTCTTATCAGCGCCGATGACGTCATCGAATTCTACACCGGACTGGAATTTGACTTCTCTGGGACCTTCGAACCCACTTGTGTGGTAGGTGTAGGTGTCACCATCCTTGGTCAGCTTGTGGTCCGGGGAAAACTTCAAGACCTGTTCGATCTTGTCTTCAGGGAGACCTAGATTGAGGGGAAAATAAATTATTAAGTATATAATGTTTAATTTTTTACAATGCTGGGTCTTTGCCCAGCATAGTCAACATATTTTCTAAAAAAAAAAATTTATATATTTTTTCACTTGGGCTATTTATTTTATTCGGTAAAAGTGGTTGGTTTAACCCGCAGTTTAAACTTTTTCCAGAAAAATCTCGGTTAGTTCCTCAATATTAATTCGTAGGTACGAATCACAAGATAACACAAATTCGAAAACAACTTTGATTAAAAGTAATCGAACGAGTTTTAACACATCTTTCTTATCACCACTTAAACCAAATCACTGATTTTAATCCCACAAGGAAATCACTGATTGACTCATACTACAAAACCAGCAAAGTAGATATAAAAATCGAGACCAAACACATACCGACTGCGCGCAGGAATCCATCGAAGTTCTCCTGCTTGACGAAACTATAGGTCTTGTTAAGGAAAGACATGGTGATGTTGACTCTTAGCAATCGACTGACGAGACACCGACCAGCCCGCGCTTATATCTGACCGCTAATCTACCTGATATGATAAGGGAAATTAGAAAAATTGTAACCGACTGGTCGAAAAGATGATTCATATAGAAAAAAAATCGCTGACGTGTCGTGATGGGTCAGGTAATATGGGTAATCTAAAGATAAAGGTTGTATTTTATTGCAAGTAATGTTTATCATAATCTAATATATATATTCATAGCAGTACTAGAATCTATCTTTAGGCAGCTAGACTGGAAGAAATACGGTATAAACATAAAAGGCAAATATCTAAACCACCTCCGCTTCGCAGACGATCTAGTAATAGTAGCTGAAACGGGCTCGCAACTTCAATATATGATTGGATCTTTACACAGAGCAAGTGTAAAAGTAGGCCTCGAAATGAACTTGGCAAAAACCATGGTGATGACAAACAGCACAGAAAAATTAATAACCGCGGGAGGAGAGCATCTGGAATATACTGATCGGTACATATACCTAAGTAAACAAATAAGTTTTAACAGAAAAAACAACGAGAAGGAAATTGAAAGAGGAACACACAGCACCTGGAATAAATATTGGAACCTGCGAGAAATATTCAAGAGTATCCTGCTTGTATCCTTGAAAACCAAAGTCATGAACTCATGCCTACTCTGACATACGGCTGCCAAACATGGAAGTTTACGAACAACATAGAGGAAAAAATCAGAACTTGTCAACGTGGAATGGAGAGGAGCATGCTTAGTTTTAGGAAAATACAGAAAATAAGACATACAAAAATAAGGAAACCAACAAAGGCTGCAGATGCTCTACAATATGCGAAAAAAATTGAAATGGAAGTGGGCTGGCCATATAGCTCGACTCCCAGATCAACGCTGGCCCGGAAGAGTGACGTCATGAAAGGGCCCGAACGGCAAAAGAGGCAAAGGAATACCTACCCGTGAGTAGATGGGAAAATGAAATTAATAACGTCGCCAGTCCACACTGGATAGAATTTAAGTAGCCCAAGACCGAGACAATTGGCTAACTTTGGAGGAGGCCTTCACCCACAGATTTATAAACTAAAGGGAGATATGCCAAGGGGGCGTGGCGCGTGTGAACAATGTATGCATAAAACAGAAACAAACGCGGGCGCCGTTGTTTTTTCAATAAGAATTGTCAACGTAGTTGTGTGTCTCGCGTTGAGCGTTACTGTTATAGTGTGAGTGAGCGCGTGTTCGTATTGTAGTGCTTATGTAGTTGAAGGCGACAGCCGGACTCGAACAGTTGGGCAGCCACACCATATCTCCCTTTAGTTTATAAATCTGTGCCTTCACCTGTGAAGACGGGGTTCTTGCTAAAAATAAGAATACATGATAAATTTAGTAAACTAACACTAGAATAAGCAAATAACATAAACTAACAACCAACAAAGCAATTCTAAAGTGCATGCAAGAAATAAAAGGCTTTTTATTTTATTATTTATTATTAATGTTTATCAATTGGTTAAAGTTCAGTGCTGAAAATAGGTAGGTAACCTAATTTAAATTTAGGTATGTAATGTAAGAGAAAGTTGGATGTAGGCCTCTCGTATTGCACGCCATTCAACACGATTTTTGGCTACTCTCATACAGCTGCTACCAGTCACTCTGCGAAGATCGTCGCTCCACCTAGCCTGAGGGCTGTCTAACAGTGGCAGAATCAAATTATATGTAGGTAACTAGGTATAGGGGCAAATATAAAATTGATTGCCAAATATGAACAAAATATTGACACACAAAATCCTGTACCTCATTCAAGACACACCCCGTTATGACACAGCAATACCAATATTTAAATACTGAACATCTTTTTTTCGATCAACAATCAAGCGAGAGCATTTATTTAAGCAAACATTACCAAATTAGAAAAGGTTCTAATTTGGTAATGTCTACATGTGAGGTATAACGGCTTTTTTTTTGTAACCTACTTTCTGTCCCACTGCTGGGCAAAGGGCTCCCCTTTTTCATTCCAAACCTCTTGTGCGATCTCTGGCCATGTTGGCCCTGCAAACGTTACCAGATCGTCACACCACCTTCGCCGTGCCTCAACTGTGATGTCCTAAATAAAGTCCTAAAACATCAAAATAATTATGATTCAAATAAAAAGTTTTAATCCCGACACACTGGCCATCATTTTTGGGTCATTGATCCGAATATGAATTCACGACCATTTATAAAAAAAAAGGAAAGGAGTTCTATACAAAAACTACAGCGTGGCTCGATTTAGGAGTCCGGGAATGATTATACGTACACTGTATAATCATTTTCAGAATACTTCTGGGATGTAGGCTTAGGTATGTCCTACCAGACTTTTATTGCGTTAGGAAGCTGCAACTAAAGAATTAATCATGGTTATTCGAAAATTTGTTACCCCTGGTTTTCCGAAATCCGTAGTTCGAATAGACTATTGTTATTTTGGTCAACCAACAGTAGTTAACACGTAATTTGACAGTGGCGCCGATTCCCTTGTTCACAAACTAAACTAAATTTATGTTCAGTGCATCTTCTTCTTTCCATTTCATTAAGAAAAGGACAGAAGATAAATATTTATCTTCGTTTCGTTAGTTTGTGAAAAAGGGAATCGGCGTCTTATTTAGGTATTTTCAGAAACGGCGATAGATCCTATCTCCGAAAATCCCCGTTCAAAGATACAATTAGATATAAACTCCGGATAATTATACGAAATTATCAAATAATTAATTATACCTACATGACTGGCGTTAAGGTTAAAATACTTGGGTATTTTAGGTCAGTTGTGTAAAGGAATTATGTCTTTGGTCCTGGGTGGATTTTGTAATTCAGTAGGCAAGTATTCCATCTTGGTAATCATCATCAAAAGACTTTAGAAGTTGGCATCTGATGATAGACTCATTAAGTTTATTCTTTTTATTAGGGTTCCGTATCCAAAGGGTGCCAACGGAACCCTATCCTCCTAAGTATTATAGCCACCGTGGTCCGTCCGCCCGTCCGTCCGTCTGTCCATCTGTCTGTCAGCGGGCTGTATCTCATGAACCGTAATAGGTAGACAGTTGAAATGTTCACAGAGTGTGTACCGTAAAATGGGGTGAATAGACACAATTTTCAACTTCTACACTGATTTTCTTACATATTTTGTATGAAAGCTGTTATCAAAGAATTGTCGAATTGCGAGTCTCGTTTTAATTTACCAAATAGTTATTCTTTAATTATACATAAATTTGAGAATTATTTGTGAAATAGGAAAAAGTAGGCGGTTTCTATTTACCTTGAAACTGGGGTCAAAAGATACGACAGAGGGGTGAATAGAGAAAAAACTTTAGGGTTGTCAAAATCAACTTTTATTGTACTTACGTACCTAACTAGTACTTATTTGTTTTGATTTTGATTATTCGATGTGGCGTATCTGTTTAAAATAATCATGAAGAATTCGTGAAAATTAAGTACAAGAAATGATGTAATTCACCTTATGTGAATTAATCATAATTCGAACACAAAATACTGATCGTCGCTACAGTCACTTACGCGAACCAGTTTAAATTAAACAAGTAAAACTAAAGTAGAATCTAGAATACCTTTTTTTTTTTTTTAGGTGGTAAAAATCATCAAATGACTCCTTCCGCCCTGGGTGGGGCGGAAGGGACTGTCAGACTTTTACTGACTAATACCTAATATTTAAATATATTAATGAACATTAAAATAATAGGGCATATCGAGAATATGTATTTTTAAGAATTATTCTTTTTGCAAATGTACCCACAATTAGGGCATTTTTGGAATGAGGCTAATCGCAAATAAATCCTTAAACGGTCTTAAATATTTATCTCAGAAATCCAGAAAATGTTAAATTAAATTGACCAAAGCCGTTGAAGATAAAAAATCTAAATTTCAAATTAAAGTGTCAGAAAAACATTTTAACTAAAATTTTTAAATGAAAACTGTCATGATGAAAAAATACTCGATTGACAACCCTGAAAATCATGTTTCTATTAACCTCTTTCTCGTTGCTATTAACCCCTCACTCATATCTATTCACCCCTTTCTTCGTTTCTATTGACCCTAAAGGCGTTTCTAATCACCCCCGACTCGGTTCTATTCACCTCGAATTCAGTAAAAAAATACTAAGTCTCGATTTTACTAAAAAATAAGAACAAAATGATGGAATATTGATACTCATCTTTTTATTCCTAATAGATGAGAAACTTAACTATCCAAGTATGCAAATTGACAAAGAGATAACAGTGAAGAACTTGATGTTTTTTTAAAAGTTTGACACAGTCAATAAACACTTGTACGCAGACGTTCACTTCAACAGCTTTTTTCTTTATGTCATTAGACTTGACGTAAATTTTAGGGTTGCCAGAATGAAGGAAAAATGTTGCAGTGTTATTAATAGTGGGAATAAAGATACTTTAACAGACTATAGAGCAACTAGAACGACCATAATCAAGTTCTCAGTTTTGTTTCTATACACCCCGCGATTTCTATTCACCCCATTTTACGGTATTTCCGCTTATCAAACTAAAGGGGGGTCTCCATACAAGAAACGTGTTTGCCTTGTGGTACGGAACCCTGTCGTGTAGCGACAAGTAACTAAGATTAAATTAAAGAAAGAGAGGCCGAAGTTAATTAAAGATTTAATAAAAGAAAAGATTATATAAAAAATGGAGATGATTTGGTCAGTGGTGTGTAGTGTGTAGGTGAGGAGGGATGAAGATGAGTGATTGGTGGGTTGAGGAGGCTGAAGGGGTAGACACGACGCGAGGCAGGTGTCGGTGGCAGGAGCAGGCAGGCGTGGAGATACCCGTAGGGGGCCCACGCGACAGTAGTAGTTCGCCGCACGGCCGCACGACACAGCAGGCGCGCAGGCACGGTAGGGGCCCACGCGACAGTAGTAGGTCGCAGCACGACCGCACGGGAGGGCAGGCACGGCGGCGCGAGCGAACAGGCACGGCGGCGTGAAGGAGCAGGCACGGCGGCACGTAGAGCAGGCACGGCAGCACGCGGCCAGCCCGCCAGGAGAGACGGCCCTGGTTGTGAGCAGGCCAGTAGTTTCAGGAGGACGGAGGACGAGGTGCAGCGCTGGTACGACAGGTTCCGGAGTCAGAGAGTTCCCTGGCTAGGTGACTCCGGAGTACCAGCACTACTTTGAGGGTTCCTTTTTAGAGGCGAAACTCGAACTCCAACTCGAACTCGAACTAGAACAGAACTGACAGTTGCGTTGCTTGGATTCCACAGGTAAACTCGCAGAACAGCAACTTGAAGAAATAAATATGAATTTGAAATATTATGGCCAGTATTGATTTGCAATAGTTTGAATATATTTTCAGCTAAAAGTGACAGGCTGAATTTATAAGCAAACTTGTCATGGCGACGTATTGACAAACGTCGTTGTCAGAACTGTCATAATAAAATAAATTAATAAAATACAATTAAATATATAGTTATTTCGTATTAAAAGCGTATTAAAAGTATAGTGTTTATAGGAAAAATGATATCAATGAATGTGGGCGAAATTTCCAGCCCTTGGATGTTACTAAATCGTCATAGTGTTATGTTGAAGTTTGATGATTAAACGTGACCTGGTGTTGTGAGGAATAGCCAGATCAGCACCTAACGGTGACGGAATGCTTGTCTGACCTGGAGGAATGAATGTAGATAACTGTGAGTATGTACATTACGTTACAACCCTTGGTGTTCGAGTCCGACTCCCACTTGGACGGTTTTTAATCGGAAATACTTAGACGTCGTTTGTAAGGTCACACAACATGAAAATTTAATTACATATTATATAATTAAATTTTCTAACATTCTTATAACACCGAATTAATACTCTTTCGTATTATAAACGGTAAAATATATTTAAATAATCTCAAGTTTAGATACCTACTTATATGAGAGAAGGAGGTTGGGGCTTTGAAGCAATGATAATCAAAGTTTAAAATATTAAAAGTATTTATCACAAAAATAAATTAAAATATTTATTAACTACTTAGTCGAACATATTATTATGCAGCCTTGTAGAATATTTTACAAACGCCGTCCCATTTGTCCATGGTGATAGTCTGAAAACGGAAAATAGGTAAACATTTAGTAGTCACTGTGTATTACTATATGAAATACGCGTTTAAAGCAAGGAAATATGCTATTATTCTTACTGTTACTAGACCAATCAATTAAGACCGGGAGACATTAATAAGACACCGGATTGGAATCACATCATAAAATGGAATGGTCCTAATATGGAACCCTGCGATACTCCTACTACTTTACATTCAAGAAAGCTATACTTACTCTAAAGCACCAGTAATTATCTTGCTAATTTTAGGCTTAGATGGATTTATACTGAAACTATAAGCCTATTGCGTATGCCTAAGGAATTTTCAGAATTATGTTCGATTTCAATGACTTGTTTGCTTTTGAAAAATCGTTTTTTATGGTTATAGGTAAGAAAGATAGTTGAACTTACCACAACAAGGTCATCGCCGTTGTATTCCCTCTTGAAGGTGGCTGTGCCTAGTTCGGGCTTAGTCGTAGCTATGATTGTCTGAGACACTGTGTTACTAACGACAATGTATGTTGTCTTGATCTGAAAATGGTTAAATTTTGTAATGTAGATAGAACATTTCAATAGTGTGTTCAAATTAGTTCAGGGCCCTAATTCACTATGACCACTTAATGATTCCTTAATTCGAAACCACTTCAATTTCTTAGCTGATCACGGCATCTGCTACTAGCGTATTATCTATGATAACGAAACCGTGCGAAAAAACGCGATGTTGGCGTAGTTTGATCTGACAAAATACCACGTTTGACAACGGTACGTGGTAAAATGGTGGTACGTTTGTTAAAACTACTACACAATAAGCATTATCGTGTAGTAGTTTTTTTCATAAGCAACTAATCTTTTAAGAAAAAAAGGTGTTTTTTCGTAGGTGTTGTGCGATATGTAATTTATAATAATATTTTAATAAATAGATTTTATTCAAATTCTTTGTTTATTTACATGATACCTACATGTTGGTCAATAATATTTGTGACGATTTTCGTAGCGTGCTTGGAATAATATTCCTTTGATGTGGCATATTTTTATGAGGTTCCTGTTTCTGGAGACCACCCGCCATCGCCTTTAGCTTAAAAAAAACAGTAAATCATATAGGTTACCACTTAATCGTGTTACGATCACTCAAAATGGGAAAAAATAATCTTTTAGTATTTTAATGTTAAAAATCTGGTTAAACATTTCATATAAATAGAGAAGTTAATTTTATTTTATTGATTCAGGTTCTGTGATTTCAAGGGCTGGGGAGGTAAACGTGCGTGTGCGTGAGCACACACATTCATTCACTCAGAGCGAAAAAAATAAAAGATTAAACTTTAAAAAAAATATTTTATTTCTGAAATAAATTAAAACATTAACTAGGTATTAAGTTCTTAAACATTAACTTATGCAGCCTTGTAGAACCTCTTGGCAACACCGTCCCATTTGTCCACGGTGATAGTCTGAAAAAAAAAAAACAAATATATTTCATACTTTCTCTAAAGACTCCTTCGAAGTGGAACTATGTAGTCCTCATCATCTGCCTATCAACACTTAATCGCTAAGAACGAAATTGCGTCTGACAAAAATGAACTAATTTGCAAAAAATGAACTAATCATAGTCCTATTATGGAACCCTGCAACATCACAAGTGGTGACAGCGACGGTTGAAGCGATCTCAAGATTTGTGTAAATAAGTAAACTTAAACAGTATGATTTCATTGTGGTTCAGTGTGCTAAATGCCTGTGAAAGGTCGTTTCTTCACTGTGTGAAAGTTAGAGGTAAGCAAAGCTGAACTTACCAGAACAAGGTCATCGCCGTTGTACTCCCTCTTGAAGGTGGCTACACCCTGTTCGGGCTTGGAAATGATCTTCTGCGTCACTGTGTTACCATCGACCGTGTATGTGGTCTTGATCTGTATTTAGAAAATTGTGTTTAATACAACATTATAAATACATCAGGTGACAGCCGCTCCAGTTAACATACTGATTATTTGTAGCATCCGGAGCTGCTGCACCCAAACTAAAAAAAAACTGATAATCAAATGCTACTGCTCCTTAGATGAATCATAAATAGCAAAAAAAGTATTAAAAATTAATGATAACCATGCAATTTATAAGAATGTTTAAAATATATTAATGATACGGCAATAATTAATAAATAATATAATAAAGAATTATTGTTATTCAAAGAATACCAATATATATTATAAATTAATTTATATTGTAAATAGAATTATACTACAGGTATATAAAAATTATCTAAAATATTTAAGCACATTTAGCATATAAAACAATACATAAATTATAGATAAGCGAAATGTTAGTATCTTATTCGCTTAATCTCTTGACTTTGATTATAATATGTGAATTAAAACTTGTTCCCACAAAAGCAACTTAATTATCTCCTAAAACAGGGCTTCCTCTCTTCTACCCTTTTGCTGTGCCCTACAGGGTCCATAATGATCTAAATTATGTATATAGTTACCACCTACATAAGTACACATTATGGTAAAGCTACAAAGATATTGAGTATTGAGTTAGACTGGAAGGACCAAGCCCAACATAGTTGGGAAAAAGGTAGCCATCTGATGAAAATTATGTATTATTATTTGTTACTATTCATTATATTGCTGTTGGGGGAGGCCCATGTTCAGCAATGGACGTCTTTCCACTGAAATGGTGATGATGATGACGGTAACTATAATGACCCAGTGGTAATGGCCCCGACTTACGAGTTGTTGGTCGTGGGTTCGAACCCAGCCAGGTGCCTAACTTTGTGTAAATAATTTCATCACCATTGCTTTCAAGACGGTTAAGGTAAACATCGTGAGGAAATCGTCGATCGTCAATCGTCCTAGAACCATACATTTGAAAACATGTGACATCTACCAACCCGCACTGGGCCCGCGTGCTATATTACAGCCCACTCCCTCTCGACGAGAGGAGACCTGTGTCCCAGCAATGGGAACATTATAGGCTGATTATACATATATTGCTGTTTACGAGTACTTGCATTTATCGAGCCATCAAAGACTAGAACAGAATTGTAAAACACAATTTTAATAACATTGATTCTCAATGATCCCTAAACGTTTTATTGAGATTGAGTTTGCTGAAAGTTTAAGAAAGCCAGTGATAAAACTTTTATTGGTCCTCAAATACCAAATTCTAAAACACTTACGGGGGTCTTATCACTGCCAAGGACGTCATCGAACTCCACACCGGACTTGAATTTGGTCTCTTTGGGACCCTCAGGTGTCACTGTGATGTACGTGTAGCTGTCACCATCCTTCACCAGCTTCTGGTCAGGGGAGAACTTCAGGAGCTTTTCGATCTTTTCGTCGGGGAGCCCTAATTCGAACACAAATTTAGATCAAGCTATATTGTATTATCACACGATACACAATAAATATCCATAAATTTCACCACTGTTCAAAACTGTGTCACTGATTTTAATTCAAAACGAAATAGACTGTGAAAAAATTAACTTTTCATATACGTTCAGAACTAGTACATACCGACAAACTTCAGGAATCCATCGAAGTTCTCCTGCTTAACGAAGATGTAATTCTTGCCGAGGAAAGACATGTTGACTGTTGTTTCGACGGGCGATTTAATAACGATAAACCAGCAAATCCAGGCTTTTAAATAAAAGCTAATCTTTACGATACCATAATAATAAAAAATATTACCACTTAATTCATTTATGGCAAAATATTTCGAGTCATCATGATGTGAAATTTGTTATATTATAAGGTTTAATAAAATATAGTATATTATCGATATAAATAAAACAAAGTTGGTTTAGTTACACCATTTATAACTCAAGAACAGCGAAAGCGATAAGGCCGCCCATTGTGTATGTATGTACCTATGTATAAATAAATAAACGGCTGGACCGATTTTTATGATCTGAATAGCAGAATAACTATCAAAACATGGGAAAAATCACGAAATAAAAATGAAGATAATTCATGTCCTCATACATTTATTCTGAGGCTGTACGAAGTTCGCCAGGTCAGCTAGTTTTTAATAAAACCATCGCTGATTAAAGGCAACCTTTTCATAAGAATCAGCCGGTGTTTGGCACCTCTGAATCGGGAGGAACTGGGGCCTTATGAAAACGGTGCACGGGAGATATCAATTCCTACCAGGTTGACATAAGAATTCTAATCGTTCTGTAAAATTAAGATTTGGCTGATAGTTGAACAAAAATGCTTACGCATCGTGACACCTAATCTTTGTGTGCATGTCAAGTGCATTATATTTATGGCGTTATGACTCGCCATATATTACATGGGACTTACTGGCGAAATGTGGTACCATAGGTGTGTACCTATGGTACCACAGGCAGAGGTGTCTCTGCCTAACCTTTTGGGGAAACAAGGATGTTATGTTTATTTCTCATCATCTTATATGTTTCGACGTTAAGCCGTTGGTCATGCGCCTAACCTCTCTCCGGTCGTGTCGGATTGCCATCCCATCGGACAATGAAAGTGAGGGAAGAGAGAGTGCCGATGGCTAGTCTCCGCTTGAGATTGGGCACCATGCCCGAAACTTGGTCTGGAGGACTTTATATGCTTCGATTAACCTATTTTGACTTAGTTTCCATATCACTACTGAACGAATAGTAAATTAGAAATTTAAGAACTTGTGGTGCAGTCTTCAGCTGCGCCACAGGTTCTTAAATTCCAAATTGTCGTAGAGGGTTTGCTTCTTAAGCACGCGAATGGGTTCACCCACTGCTGGGTATTGGGTATACCTATTTTCATTTCTGCCATTCTACACGATTCTTCTTCCTCCAGTTTGATGATGGCGTTAGCCCAAGGAGGTATCGGATTAAAAGGCCAGAATTTAATTGCAAAGACCATATTTTCTTTATCGGTCATCCTCACGTCTATCCGGTACTAAACTGCACTTAACATTTACATAGCGCCCAATTTAGTTATCCTTATCTTTATAAATATTATTTTAGCTGTCAGACCTTTAATGCTGGGCATATACCATGGGAGGCTTTTGTCCACTTCTGTACATAGACTTAATGAAATTGCCTCGACCTTCACTAGGTCATCGGTTCTCCTTATCGTAATAAAACTACAGCAAGATAAGGTTATCTTATTGATAGGCATTTTAAAAGGTTCTCAATGTGCTTTATATTTTACGTCCGTCACTTTTTTTCGATATCTCCGATATTAGTAAATTGATTTCCTTAATTGAATTAATTCTAGTTCGTTGTTTCTTGTTCTTAGAAATTATTTATCAATAGAATGACAATAATTATATGAGTGACGTCATCTGGATTTGCTCTAAAACACCCATTTCTATGCTTTCCATGCCATCTTACCCAGGCGCCGGTTATAAGGTCGGCGCCGGTACTTACTTCTATCTAGCTATGGGGCATTCCAGGCTATGCTTGTGTTTCGAGATCTCCACTCAAAGATTTAATTGTTCTGCTTTATTTATCAAGGATCCGCTCCATTAGCAGGCATGACTGACCCTGACAAAATTTGCGATTGAACAAAATCCTCATTGTATTTAAAACAATCAACTGTTGTTGTTCATCTAATTTTAATTAATCTGGGATATTTGGAGATCTGATAATAAAAATGTTCAACAGATTATATGAAATGGTAAAGAGATGAAGGCTTACTCAAAATTGACAAAAATAACTTTGCACTGTTTTTTATTTATTTTAAATCGAAAACGCTTATTGGAAAGCGATGGATGAGGTCTATGTTTTCTTTACTATGTAACATTATGCTTATTAGTATAAACGCATTTTTCTTTCTTTCTTTCTTTATATTTGGTTTTAGGCACATGCAGATGTTTCTAATACATTCATCTTTTAAGGAAATTTCGAAACGGCTGGTTAACACTTCCTGTGAGGCTGTGACCCACGGCTGGCTTTTACCTTGGCCAGAGACTAAGCGTTGACATACACCGCGGTAATGCCGCCAGTCTCTTGGGTACACTTGATAGTGTACAAATTGTAAAAATTCATCCGCATCGCTGTCTACTGATGTAGACAGCGATGCGGATGAATTTTTCGACGCTATATTTTAGTTTGTGAATAGTTTTAGTTAGATTATAATTTTTTTATTTCTTATTAATTAATTAGGTATTAGTTATTATTTACTTACATGTTATTTTAATGCTAAATAAATATATACAATATGTGGTAAATAAAGTCATCTCATTGTTAGTTTGAGATTATTTTAATTTTAGTAGTGCATATTTTGTAGTCAGAGGGGTGCGAATAAATAAAAGTAAATAATTACAATAATTAAGTTTATTACAAAAAATAAATTAAACAATAATAATAAAAGTTTATTTGGAACAAGTATCAGGACACAAATTTACAATAGGAAACGAGGATAGCTACAAAAGTTAGACTGTGGCGCAGCTATCAACGCCCAGGTCAAAAATATGGTACATATTATATTCCAGACTAGTAAATAAAAAAAAATAAAAAAGAGAGAAAATTGTTAAAAATAAAGGTACTAACTATTGTTGTGTGTGTGTGTGTGTGTGTGAGTGAAGGTGTGTGTCAGGGTATGTGTGTGAGTGAGGGTGTGTGTGAGGGTGTGTGAAATTAAAATATAAACTACTCAAACACTAACTTATGCAGCCTTGTAGAACCTCTTGGCAACACCGTCCCATTTGTCCGTGGTGATAATCTGAATAAGGAAACACATATTATATTTTTAATATCATCATCTGGCTAGCCTTTTTCCAACTACATAATGTTTTTGGTCAGCTTCCAGTCTAACCGAATGCAGCTGAATGCCAGTATTTTACACGAAGCGACTGCCTATCTGACCTTCACTACCCAGTTACTGGGTAACACGATACTTCTTAGTTAAGACTGGTTGTCAGAGTTTCGGGCTTCTGGTGACCTATAAATACTGTTAATGGTCCACCAATGACAGCCGGGACCAACGGCCTAACGTGCGTTCCGAGCCACTGAGGTGGTATTAGCATCTAAAGATGGTCACTCCACGAAACAACCGCGGCAAGCGTAGCTTAACCTGATCGTTCGACCCGTGCAGCTGCTGTTACTTAGCCACAAGCCCCACATATACTTTTAAAATACAAATTATATTATTATTTTTATATCACTTTCATACTTTTCATTACCTACATCTTGCGTGAAATGACAACAATAACAAGCATAAAACACTTACACGATTAAATGAATCCGTTAATCCAAAAAGATAGTGAGTACATTTAATCGTCCATTAATACAAAGTTCAAGTATCCACCAACCCGCACTGGGTCGGCGCGTGGTGGATTATGGTCTACTCCCCCTCTCACATAGAGGAGGCCTGTGTCCCAGCAGTGGGAACATTATATAGGCTGATTATTATAAACGTGAAAGTTTGTATGGATGGATGAATGTTTGTTACTCTTTCACGCAAAAACCACTAAACGGATTTGGATGAAATTTGGCACACAGATGGTTTATAACCAGGTTTAACATATAGGCAACTTTTTATCCCGATATTCCCACGGGATCGAAACTTACGTGGGTGAAACCGCGGGGGGCAGCTTGTCAATATATAATTTGGCTACTGCTGGAATTTTAGGGCTCCTCTCTGCCGAAAGAGGGTGGCCGCAACCTACCACGCTACCATCTTTGCATTAAATCTACGTAGCTCTAAACTCAAAAAGCTTGCTGGCTGGCTAATGGTCATGAACTATTCTCTTAGGACGATCTAACTATAGGTATGATAGCTCCGTCTACTTTCTAAGTCCGTCAACAAAGATACGGGCCTGTCTCCAAGTATTTCGATAGTTACTCCTGATTAATAAACTTTTTCGGAAGAGTACAATCACATCGGGAGTAAGGACAACTGTCAAATGGTGTTGTCAATCGATTTTAATTTGGGCCGCGGACTTATCTTATGTCCGTAGGTGTTATGGAACAGGATACGTCCGTTACTTCGGTCGAAACTACGGATTTCACGCTTAAGGAGTAGACCCCCTGGTCATTCATCATCATTTCAGCCGAAACACGTCCACTGCTGGATATAGGCCTCCCCCAAGCACCTTCACTTCGACCGGTTCTGTGCTTCTCGCATCCAACGGGTTCCTGCGGCCTTCACAAGATCGTCGGTCCACCTTGTGGGAGACCTTCCAACGCTACGTCTTCGGGTACGTGGTCGCCACTTCAGAACCTTAGCCTAGAAAACCGGACCCCCTGATACGAGAGATCAAAAGAAGAAGACAAAGCTGAACTTACAACAACAAGTTCATCGCCGTTGTACTCCCTCTTGAAGGTGGCTTTGCCTGATCCAGCGGGGTCAGTGACGGTCTGCGTCACAGTGTTGCCATCGACTACGTAGGTGCTCTTGATCTGGAAGAAATAAAATTGTCTTTAGTACAAAATAACACTAAAATAACAAAATTGTATAATAACTTAACTAAAACTATTCACAACTAAAATATAGCGTCAAAAAATTCATCCGCATCGCTGTCGACTGGTAATGTACCTAAGAGACTGGCGGCATTACCTCGTTTTATGGCAATGCTTGGCGTCTGGCCAAGGTAAAAGTCAGCCCTTGGGTCATGGGAAGTGTCAATCAAAATAAAGTGTATTTTGCTGGGGTCAAACGAGCTATCAATGAGTAGATTAGAGTTGAAAATTAAGCAATTTTAATTTTCAAAAAGAAAAGGCAACTTTAAAAAAATAGGATTGGAGCCGAGCGTTAAAATTTTTACCGAGATCTTTTATTCTTCTTTCTTTATTCTTCTTCTTCTTTTACCGAGATCCATTATTTCGAAAATAATTCTCATTGATTGAGGTACAGATTTCTCATTGGTCCTAAGAGTACAGTTTTCTAAAATACTTACGGGAGTCCTGTCAGTGCCAATAACATCATCAAACTCTACTCCCGACTTGAATTTAAGTTCTCTGGGACCGTCGCGTGTTGCTGTGATGTATGTGTAAGTGTCTCCATCCTGTACCAGCTTCTGGTCAGGGGCGAACTTCAGGATCTTTTCAATATTTGCTTCGGGTACACCTTGAATAGTGAATAAAAAATTAGAACTAGCTTCTGCCCGCGGCTTCGCCCGCGTGGATGTCGGAAATCATCACACGGGAACGTGCTACTGAGACAAAAAGTAGCCTTCCCCAGGATGCCAACTGTCTCCTTGACAATGTTTAACCCCCGACAAAAACAGAGGGGTGCAATAAGTTTTATGGAAATCCGTTCAGTGGTTTAAAGGTAGCATACAGACAGGGTTACTTCGAATTTATAATAATTACTAGCCGCGCCCCGCGGTTTCACCTGCATAAGTTTTGAACCCGTGGGAATATCGGGATAAAAGGATTCCTATGTGTTAATCCTGGTTATAAACTATCTGTGTGCCAAATCCGTTTAGTAGTTTTGGCGTGAAAGAGTAACAAACATAGATCCATCCATCCATCCATACAAACTTTCGCATTTATAATATTATTAGTTATTTCCTTTATTTTATTTACATACTTACAAATTATATTTTTAAATATTTTTATAAACAAAAAGATAAAAAAACATTTAAAAATATAAAAATAATAATATAATAAAATAATAATATAATTTATTAGTTATTATTATTAGTTACATTAGTTAAGTTAAGTTATATTAGTTATTAGTAGGATATTATATAAATATATAATAAAAATAAAATAAATATATATTAAATATTTAATATAATTATTATAAATTCGAAGTAACCCTGTCTGTATGCTACCTTTAAGTTTTTGATTGGATTACCGAAGAGAGAACAGATTGTTGGTTTAACTATTGTGAAGCTGGAAAAAGTCATTTAAAATTGTGTTTTTTTGGATATTCGTTCAATATTTGACATCTATTTTCGGTTAGGGAATTTGAAACAAGAGGTTCATAAAATTCTCGACTTTCAAAACTGTCACTGATGTTATCAGATTGGTAACTATTGATTAATTTTTACGTGCACAGAAAAGAGAATAAAAGTTATGGATATAGCTACTTCATAGTAACAAGTACATACCGACTGATTTCAGGAATCCATCAAAGTTCTCCTGCTTGACGAAAGTGTAGTTCTTGCCGAGGAAAGACATATTGACTGATGTATCGACAGACGATCTAATGGCATGGCAAATAGGCACAGGCTATATAACTAAACCGTAATCTGTTCGACATGATAACGGTAATGCGAAATATAATATTATGACGGTCTGGTAAGCAGAATGACAAAGTGAATCATATTTTTAAAATTAACTTATGTGTCGTTATTAATCTTTGGTGAAAAGTCCTGTTTATATTCTGATTATTTTTTGTTTTATCAACCAGTTAAAGTCCATTGCTGGCCGTAGGTAATCCCATTAGATTATTACTATCAGTAATTATTTATAATTATGATGCAGTTATTCTTGAAATAATGTTGACACACCCGGTGCCTTTTCCAATGCTTACCTTGTATTATCAAATTAACTAAAGGTTAGATCAATCACAATAGCCAACAGCCTGTCACTGTTTACTCTTGGACATGATTCATAATGGTCCCAATATGGACCCCTGTGGTGTATCCCTCGGCCCTTATCCCAGTTTATTTGGGATCAGCGCAACATGTCTTTATCTTCCATGGTTCTCTATTAGTCGTCATCTCGGTAGTCACCCCTTTTTTTTTGCAGCCATATCATATTTCACACAATTCTTCCATCGTTTCTTTGGCCTTTCTCTACTCTTATACTACTACTACTACTACTAACATTCATACTCCTTATATAGAATAGAATAGAATAATTTATTTCAGATAATTAAAATCCATATCTTGTTAGTATATATTAGCAACAATATTAGCTTACAATTATGTTAGTATTGTTAGTACTTATCTTTTGTAGACTACCTATTCAAAACCATTCAATACCCTCACCCAGTGTTGAATGGGGCAGTCAAATCTAGCAGCAATGACTTTTAGAATGCCATTTTTAGCACCCCGCAGACGCTGCAGCGAAGAAGCCGATTTTTTGCGAATTATGGCCTTGAAGCCGTCTGTGTTGGCTTCTGCAAACATCCCGGAGGCACTACAGCGCCACGGTAGCCTTAACAACATTCTGAAAGCATTGTTATATAGGTGTACTTGATTTTTCTGGGCTTCAGGGAAATTGTGGTTGCATATGTATTGTATGTATTGTATGTATTGTGGTTGTATTTGTATGACCTACATGTATTTGTTCCGAGTCTGGGTGTTTTTCTATCTATAATATGTATGTATTTACAAAAAAAAAAAAAAAAAAATTGTATATAAGTAGTTTATCAGCCATCTTGTTACCATAACACAAGCATTAGGTTGCTTAGCTTGGGACAAATGGTGCTGTGTGATATGTCCAGGGATTTATTTATTTATTTTATTTATTTATAACCACCGTTTACATCATCATGAAAACACATTGAGGAATTATAGAAAAAAAATATTTTATAATCGGTTGATCAAGAATACGTGCTCTTGTTTTAACTACTTCGAATTAAAAAAAAATCTAAGTATCGTACGAGCAGTGTTGATATCCAATCAGATGTGTGTAAACAATTTGTCACTATTATTAAGCCAAATGATAATTTAATCGGTGCAGGTGCTGATAACAAGACGAAGGCAATGCACTTGCCCCCCCGCTGAAATAAATCAACCTAACTATGTTTAAGAAATAGAGTATAGTAATAGAGTAAATATTGATACCATACCATGAATGACGGCCAACTTCGTCTTCTTCGTAGCACTCTGGTCAGAGCGGTCGTGGTCCTCATGCAGTTTCTTGTCTAGGGACTGATGTGATTCACCTCACGATTTCTCGCCACCTAATTCGATTTTTGGTATTTGTAGTGCACTCATACAAAGGATCGGCCACTGCGGATTTAATTTGGTACGTCCATCTCATGGGTTAGCGTCCGCGTGGTCTAGTGCCATATCCGAAGTATTTAAGGATGCGCGTATGACGGCAGCATAAGCATAATCAGTCTGTAGCGTTCCCACGGCTGGGACACAGGTCTCGTCTCTTTGAGATGCTGTAATCTACCATGCGGTCCCAGTACGGATTGCTGGATATCAAATGTCTTCGAATGTTTGGTTGTAAGCCATCCCGGCTTAAGCCATCTCAATTTAAGAGAGCCAGATGATAAAATAAATTTATCACCACGCACACACGACAAAACGGTAAACGAAAACATCGTGAAGAAACGATGTGAAGGCATGTTCTAGAAACAAAAATTCAAAGGCATGTGACATCTACCAACCCGCACTGGGCCCGCGTGGTAGATTTATAGCCCACACCCTCTCACAGAGGAGGCTTGTGTCCCAGCTGTGGGAACATTGTAGGCTGCTAGGTATTTCTGATACACGCTGTACAATATTTTTATTTTTATTTTATTTATTTGGCTCACCAACAATTGAATACACTGATACAAAGATAAGAGATACATCCAATAGACTTATAGACTAGTGTACCAATTTCTTACAGGTAAGCACATCATGCATTACTTATTTATCGAATGATATTGAGCGAGTTCATTACTCTCCGAACATAATTATTTTTTCCACCAAATTCCAAATTAAGGTCACAATCATAATTAAAATCACATGCAATCAAAATCAAAGTTGAAATGAAAATCAAAATACAATATTAAAATCTACAAATCAACATTAAACATTAAAATCACAATCAACACTACAAACGAAAAAATCAAAATCGTTATTTAAATCTAAATCAACACCTAAACTTAAATTAAATAAAAATTAAATTCTAAATTAAATTCATCTACAATAAAAAAAACAATATCAAGTAGAAGTTCGCTTTCTAAATATGTGTTTAGTCAATTGAGTGAGGTTTGAAGTAAACTATACAAAATTAAATTGGTTTATTTGTATCTAAAATGAACCAGGTACACTTGTACTTCCATGCCGTTCTCAATTCATTCAATCAATTGATATTCTGATCATGTTGATATTCTAGTCAGTGTCATGCGTTCGTTCACACTTGTGTGAATGTGAAAGTGAGTTTGTTTATTGGTTTCGTTTTAACGACTAAACCACCGAACCGATATTGATTCAACTTGGCAAAAAAGTACTAGGAAAATAGGCAACCTTAGCCAACTCATTGATTAGCAAATCTAGTCCAGAGTTTTTATCAAACTGACCAAAGATATCAATATTAGCTTCGAAAACGGAATCGTCAAGCTAATTCATAGATGTATGGATTAGGGCCAAAAATCCAATTATGAAGAGAAAAAGATTCGACTTTTTGTATGTTTCTTTGTTATACTTATCTTCACTTTTTCGGGTCTATGTAAGAAGGAACTTACAATAAACCAGCTGACCCTGCAGACGTTGTATTTAGTTATACCGAATTTTATTTTTTTCTGGGTAACTTTTGCAATTTTATCTTTCTATAAAAACCTGATTTGGACTTTCTATTACAAACATTTCAAAACAAAACAATGCTAAATCGGTACGCCGTTCTTAAGTGATGCGCTTACCAACGAACAGCATTTCATTTTTATTATATTGATCTGTGTCCTTTTTCGATCAGGGTTCGGGTCATCCACGATCGATTAGGTTAAACTACGCTTACCGCGGTTGGTTCGTGGATGCATGACCATCTTTATATACTAAGCGCTCTCCGTGCCTCGGTAAGCAAGTTAATCCGTTGGGCCCGCCTGTCATTCGTAGATCTTTGACAGTTGTTACAGGTAGTCAGAAACCCGAAAAGTCTGACAACCAGTCTTACTAACTACTAAGTCTGGGTTATTGTATTACCCAGTAACTGGGTTGTGGAGGTCAGATAGGCAGTCGTTCCATGTAAAATACTGGTATTCAGCTGCATCCAGTTAGCCTGGACCCCAACATAGTTGGGAAAAGGCTAGGTAGATGATGGTTCGGGTCATCCAAGATTCGGGCACCTTATTCAAAGTATCAATAAATAAAACAATTTCACTTCTGAGAAAATTTAAATTATCTTATGTCTGAAAATATTGTAGATAGTATATATACTTATTAGATACAGTAGGTCAATAAATTAAGCCTTATAATATCTGCGGGCCACGCCGTCCCATTTGCTGGTGGTGAGGGTCTGAAAAGATGGAGAAATTCATAAAATAAAATAAAATTCATAAAGCATTATTATAAACATTTCTAATACTGGACCCTCTCATTGGTATAATGGTCGGAAGTGCGACTGCTAAGCGTCCCAGACCTGGGTTCGATCTCCAAGTCAGGCATGAGCCATTACGATTTCCCAATAGGATTTTTTAGTAGCAGCCCGGACTTTGGTTTTCATTCGGTTCATGGCAATAGGTTCGCCTTGACCCATGTCAAGACGACAAAGCCCATAATATCATAAATAACAACAGGTGAATAATGGGTCCGGTGACATCCATCTAACTCTTATAATATTATTCCTAACATTTACTTGTAAGAATGAATCTCAAGTCGGGCTTCGCATCAGGCCCAGGTGAAGATGGCGAGATGAATTAGATGCCTTTGATAAAGACTTATAGGTACTTTAATAGCCCCAGTTAGAGAGAAGAGGAAGTAAGGAGGATGATCCATAACAATAATATCTCGTATATGGAACAGCTATGGGAAAACCACAGCCGTTTAAGGAATTGGAGGTTTTCGAACCCTAAATTACACAAAAAGAATACTAGTATTGACAGCCTAATTTTATCTAGATAACAGTAAAAAATAAGCAACATTGCTTGCGAAAAGTAACAGTTTGTTTATCATCGCGGCAAGGTGTGTCCCTTAAGCCTACCCATATCTTACACGCGTACTTAGTATTTTCCATCTATCTAAAGCAATAAAATCCATATCTAAATTCTACGAACTCTTCGGCATTTAGGTTAGCAACAACTACCTGCAGTACGATTCTGTAACCATCTCACCGTGAAAACGTAGGTGAAGTGAGCGTGGATTGAGGTGTCATTCCAACTAATGCTAGGGATTGACACTATTGACAGCAGTGCGATTCTGTAACCATCTCACTGTGAAAACTTAGGTGAAGTGAGCGTGGAGTGAGCTGTCATTTCAACTAATGCTAGGGATTGACACTATTGACAGCTCACTCTAAGCACACTTCACCTAACTTTTTGAGAGATGTGAGATTTTTACAGAATCGATCGGCTGTAGTAACATTTAAGGCGTCTTTAAAGCGAAAGTGTCAGGATAGTCCACGAAATTCAAATTTTCTGACGTTTTTTGCAATATCCTGTATATTGCAATAAACATCAGAAAATTTGAATTCAATACCAGGTTGTACGTTGATTTAAATTGTGATTCGCGGCCGCATCAACTATTTATTATATTAAGTATGGAATCTCTAATTCTCTCTCCGAAAGGTCTCTAATTTCGAGCAGGCTGTGCTGTGTGTGAATCGCTGCTGCACTATTTCCCATGGAATGGTTCAGCCGCGGAGAAGCGTCGGACAGTGCTGCTGCTGTGTTTATTATACAGGAATTTGTTTAGAATGTCGACAAAATTATCTCAATTACTAACATAGGATAAGTTTTTTTTACTAACAAATGAGTCATGGTTACTTGAATAAAAAAAATTGAATTGAATATAGAATTATAATCATAAAAATTATCAATACATGTCCCGAAGTTCATATTACTCTATTTAATGATTACTTCATGAAATTAAGCAATCAGAATTTGCTGTTACCGCCAACCAACCACAATCGACTAGTTATATCACAATATACTGGATCAAAGATTTAAAAGTTGAGTGACCGTTCGTTTAGGACAAAATGGCAAGTCCCAAGACCCTCAAATTTTACTGGCGCTTTTAAAGACAAGATATGACATATGATAAGGCGGTGGATAAAGGTATGGAAGGCCACCAGATAGTGGTGACTTAAAGTAGTATAAGAAAGTATAATCAGCCTATAATGTTCCCACTGCTGGGACACAGGTCTCCTCTCGAAGATAGGGAGTCAATTTGGGGGCATAATCCACCACGCGGGCCCAGTGCGGGTTGATAGATGTCACATGTCTTCGAATGTTTGGTTCTAGGACATACAGATTTCCTCGCGATGTTTTCTTTCACCGTTTTGAGAGCAGTGGCGATGAAATAATTTACAAAAAAAAAATTAAAGCGCCTATCTGGGTTCGAACCTACGTCCTACAACTCGTAAGTCACGGCCGTTACCACTAAACCACTGCTCCACTAGTATTAGAAATCTGGCCTCTTAACCTATTGAAACTCCGTTCCTACAACGCTAGGCCAGCAGCTCAAGGCCAAAGTGTTATCACTGACGACCAATCTACGAGTACTAAACCTTTCAGTAAAACTTCTTCCCGAAATTATTAGGTAACTTTTACTAGTTACCTCGAGATTTAGCTAAAATAAGATGTGCACTTACCACAGTCATTTCGTTGCCAGAGAACTGCCTGACGATGGTGAGGTCGTTGCCATCTTCGAACTTCTGTACTCGAGTGACTTTGTCGCCGTCAACTGTGATGGTGGTCTTGCACTGAAAGGCAGCACCAAGAATCCGTTAAAGATACAGGACTTTGACACTGAGATTTAGAAAAACATCAAATTTATGTGAAAAAAACACTCTTTTCACTTTTTCCCAACTATGTTGGGGTCGGCTTCCAGTCTAACCGGATCCACCTGAGTACCAGTATTTTTACATGGAGCGACTGCATATCTGACCTTCAAAACCAAGTTACTGGGTAATACGATACCTCTTGGTAAGACTGGTTGTCAGACTTTCGTGCTTCTGACGACCCGTAACGACTGTCAAAAATCTACGAATGACAGCCGGGACTAACGGCTTAACGTGCTTTGTGAGGTATGGAGGGGTCTTGGTATGTAAAGATGGTCACCCATCCACGGACCAACCGCGGCAAGCCTGATAGATCGACCGGTGCGGCTGTTAATACTTAGCCACAAGCCCCTCCTATACTACTACTACTAAAGTCGTCGATCAATCGTGAAATGATAGTGAAATTTACTCACGGCGCGGTCAGCGACTTTTTCGTCGAAAGCGACTCCACACTTGAAGGTGGTCTCGTTTTTGGTCTGAGGGGTTGCTGTGATCACGGTGTAGGAGTCCCCATCCTTGGTGAGCTTGACGGAAGGTGCATAGTTGAGGTAGCCCTGAGTTTGTTCTGCGTTCAGACCTGGAGAGGCAATGGTATGGGATATAGACTTTGTTTATAGGAGCTGCACTTTCTGCTCTACCAAAACTGATATGTTATTCATTTAGTGTCAGTTTCAAGATGTATGTAAGAAGAAGAAATGCTGCACCGACCCAAAATAAATTGGAATAAGTGGAAGAGTATTGTGCTGAAGTCTGATTTGAAGTTATTCTGCTTTGTAATTCTGTACGACATGCTCTTAGTTTTGGATTAGTTCCAGTTAACTAATTTGTCATATATAAGTCCGGATACTATGAAACTGGCCTTTGTCCTAACATAAGCATAAAAATAATGATAATGTCACGATATCTGAAACAATAAAATTATGATATTATAATTTATACCACTTGAACTATATGTTTCAATATCAATCGGTCAAGCTAGGGCTTTTCTGATAAAGGTAGTTACGATCGCGTTAACGCTTTTAATCAGAAAAGCCATCCATTAGATTAGCATAATACTTTGGAGAGATATCTGAATGCACTTGGTGATATAAATAATAATATAGATATTGTAGACTTTGATCTGTCAATTAAATATTAAAAAATCACAACCGATTTCATGATTTTAAAATCAAATTCGATTTTTTAAATTCGCTACTCGTAATTACAATCTCTTGAAATAGCCGAATACGTTTAAAATTCAAAGAGTTTGACTTTCGAACTGATCTCTAAACCCCTGAGCGAGAAAAACAAAACACTATCGGGGCTAATCGAAACTCAAACAAATACATATTATCATAAATATTATTCGCTATCTGGTAATCTCATAATATTTTGCTGACAATATTTAACCACTGCAGCTGCAGTCCGTAAATCTATGCGATGTTAAAATTTTATATTATCCGATGCATAAGATGCAATTAAGGATACAGAGTATGACAACAAATTTAAAAATGACCTACAAAACCACTTAAACTTAAAATCATATTATAGCCTAAAAGAATTTTTAACCGAGAAATAAATAAATTAATATCGACTTGAACACATTACACATAAATAACTAGGTACTCTATAAAACACCAGTCCGCTACTACCTCATTCCTGTATTTTTTAGTGATTACTTTCTATTTTATTTTATCTGAAAATGTGACATATTATAATGTAAAACTAATCTATTGACATTAAATTAACTGAGATAATAATGACATTTAGGCTCATTGCAAATGACATAAATTGTAGTAAGTATGAGATTATAATGTGAAAATGATAATTTATTTATTTTATTTAGTTTATAAGAATGACATAATGTATAATAATAATTAATAATTTTTAAATTAATCTATATTAACAAATTTTATGAATAATGATAGCATGTTACATTAATTAAAACCTATCGCCTATACATTGCTGTGCCCTAGCAGGGTTCATTGTTTGGAACTATCATAATGTAACAACCTGTAAACAACATGAAATGCAATAAATGAATGATTATGATTATGATTAAGATCATGTCAAGAAATTTGGATTTTCTAACGCTTAAAAACTAAAGACATTGTGGTCACTAATTCTCTATAATGTACATGGTGTGGATGACATTTCATTTTTACCATATACGTACACGCAATATTTTCACTATCAAAGAAATGGTAAGCTTTCGGAGTATCCAAGGACAAAGATTGTTGCAGGGTAACATACTAGGCCCTCTGCATGTATGTATGCATACTTGCAGTATTATCAGAGAATTTCAAACAGCTCGCAAGTATCTTTGCAACTAAATCTCTCAATAACAGCGCTTAGTACAGGGTTCAAGATTTTGCCTTTAAATTAATTTCATTTTTATCCTTCAGGAATTTCGTAGTAGTAGCCCTGAGTTTGGATATGTGCCCGGTTGATGGCAATAGTGTCGCCCCATATCACATGAGACTTGAGCTTCGCTGGCGAAATGTGGGCTCTCTGCCTAAACTTTCGCGGAAAACAGTCCAGGGGGTCTACTCCGAAGTGGTATCGGCCGAATGTTCGGCCGTTTCGTGCTACGAAGTTGCTATTTGGTTCGGTCGGTCCCGATCCTACACTCCTACACTCTTTCGAATATTGACTATGGTCCCGACCCAACTGAGCTGATCCGAACTTTTTTCGATTTTTCAATAATATTCAGTTCGGCCATGTATCGGTCCGATCCGATCATTCGCACTTTGCACTTCATAGTAGACCCCCTGGAGTTATGTGCTAATAACATTTTGTAATTAAACTTACCTAAAGCCTTAACAAAGTCCTCAAAGTTCTCCTGCTTCTCAAACTTGTATTCCTTTCCTAAGAATGCCATGTTAGCTGGTTTGATGACTCTGGAGAATTGCAAACTGAAGGGTCTAGGGGGTATGATAGTGTGTTATATAGCTGTGCTGTAATCCCGTGGCTTTAGATAAAGTAACGTTTGCGGCATAAGTGATAACGTTTATTGCATCTCGACCTCACGTGCAGTCGGCTTTTCTTTTATCAGTGTTAAGATGTGTTTAATGTCATTAGCTTTAGGAATACCTACTACAGTTTCGTGTAGGATTGGTTAGTTCTGAGTCGAGCTACACGATTACTGACACATGCTTGCACTGACTGGACTGGTCCACTCAAATCTGTGTGGTACTTTCCTCAAAAGACCATTTTAGACATCAATGACATCATCATCAATCTTCTCTTGTTCTTTCTCTTCATATGATCTGACCAAGATTATGTCTGGACTTTAAAAGACACGGTGACCTTTGGGTTTGTTTCGGCCTTTCTTTCCCGAGTAGTCAAAAGATAGGAAACGCTGCTGATTTTTTATAATTTTCATGATGTACCTATGTTTTCTGTTCTGTTTTTCTTGTCTGTTTATATATGTGTGTACATAAATGGTAAATAAATAAATAAAAAATAGGTGTGTGTAAGCAAGTGATTCGGATAATCCTATTCACAGAATAAAATAATTTCATTTCATTTCAGTAATCCGTATTTTCGGTTCAAAAGTCGTTCATGCTTGCATTCGTGTTAAGATCAAAATCATCTGCAAGATGTAGAAAACATTCGTTGTCATGAATGGAGATAATAATAACATTGAGCTCTCGATTCGTAAATGTCAGTATTTCGGATACTTTAAATACAGATTTTTGTTGTTATTTTAAGCATCAATATTATTGAAAATTGAGCGTGCTCAGAGGGCAGTCCTGAAAGTTGGTCACTTCTTACCATACTTGCATCCAACTAAGGACCTATATGAGCTCACTGGTGTCCTGACAGTTCGTCAATTATTCATCCTTAATGCAACCCTCCGTAAACATTCCCAGCTTCAATATAATCCCACACTTTTTGAAAATAAACGACGTAAGCACACCGTTTGTCCGACAATGAGATTCCATACAAATTTCTCACGTCGACATTTCATGTTTCTCGGCAGTTACCTTTACAATAAATTAAACGAAATCTTGTCGATCTACCCCCTCACTAATCAGCGCTGTAAAAAAACGCTATTTAATTGGCTGAAAAAGCTGGATTACGATGGCACCGAGCAAATATTGTTCATTCCTTCCTGATCGTCTACTCCAACTGCGATGGATCCAGTGCACGCACGCATACTCACTACCACACAACATACTCATCTTTTCTCGCATATAAGCATGAATTCACTCCCGATTATCCCCATGACTGAAACAAGTACCACTCACACACTTCGCACGACACGCACAACACACCACACGTACACAGACCTCAATACAGATATACCTATTTGCATGATATTATTATTTGACATTTATTTTTATTTTTTTATTTTTTGTCTTTTTTTTTCTCTTCCATAGAAGTTACAAAATGATTGTTAATTGTCCTAAAACTTGTGCAATGTAGTTACAACACCTAAACACTGTGGTGGGCCTGGAGATCTGTAACACAGGGTTTCCCTAGCACGGACTCCAGTCTCTCGCAAAGGAGCTTTTAACTTGTTTTTATTGTTTAGTCTTAAGGTGTTTTTTATAAGCTAACCTTTGTGGAGAGAGAAATAAACTATTTTATTATTATTATTTTATTATTTGTACCGTAGTCTGTCTCGGCCGAAAACCATAACCATTTCCTTTTGCCCCGGTATGATCTTCAGTGTCTTAACTGGAGTTGTTCAGTAAAATTTAGGTACCTAACAACCCGGAATAACTACGAGTAAAAGCCATGGGAGAATGCCTTTCTGCAGACCCTACGATACTGCAAGCTGACTGGAATCAGTAACCAGAGGCCAAATCAGCCTATAATTTTCCCACAGTTGGGACACAGGTCTCCTCTCTGTGAGAGGGAGTGGGTTATAATCTACCACGCGGGCCTAGTCCTGGGTGGTAGATGTCACACGTTTTTGTATTTTTCGTGTGGACATGAACATCCTTTAGCTATGCGTACGGACTTTCGCATCTTTTTGGTGTAGCAAACGTAGGTACTTATATCAAAAATATTGTGTGTTCCCACGGTCGTAATAATATTTGTTGATTACAAAACAAACCAAGTTTTTATGACTATAACAATAATTTGGCATTCTCGTAGTCATTTTCATTACTGTCATTATGTAAAACTGCTGAAGCACTTCATACTACAAACATAATATTACAATATATTATTTTCTGCAATCGTAATAATCGTTTCTTCAATACGTTATCAGATTGTTATGCACATCAAGCGGTGTGCCTACAGTAATAGTAATATATCTTTATTTATATCTGCTTGAACAAACAATATCCTATTGATGGAAAGGCTAAAACAACAAGGTTGACAAGCAACCAATCTTCTTCGTTTTCTACTATCTTTTTTTTTTCTTATCCAACCTTTTTTGTTTTAAGTTGTTCTAAAATTTAAAGTAAGTAATATTGTATTGTATTGTAATTTTATTTTGTTCTTTAATTGAAAATATCTGGCATTAGTCCGTTCGCATGTATTATACATATATCCCAGTTATACAGGGAAACCTATAATTGGCCATAATAACTGTAACACGAATATTTTGTATAATATTTTTATGTATCGCTGTTGGTTACCTAAATAAATAAATTAAAAAAAAAACAGTAGTACAGGCACTATGATAAATAAAGGATTTCGACAAGTGGTAAGGGCGGGCTCGGATAGTAAAAAATAATATTTTTGGCTTAGAAAGAGAAAGACGATAGTGTTGAAGTAGGATCGATTTGTTTTTGCTATACTCCAACATTGGCTTCCTGTGTCCCAGCAGTGGGACATTCTAGGTTGATTATGACTGGCTTGCATGAAATGAAAAATGTCTTTTTTATTTAGGTTATTATTTACTTTAAGCCTATGCCTCGGCTTACAAGACACAATTAAATCTTTTTTTCGTGGCTTTCTTGATTTTTCCTATAATATAAATAATAAGAGTCGACCAAGGTATAACCCAAGATCGGCTCGTTCAAAAATTTCGTTCACCAGTGGCCAATCTAACCGGTTCGTTTTGCCGCTACAGTGCGACCGTAGTACGAATCAGTACAAGTCCCTACCTTATTCCGTTTTGTGAACGTAACCATAGCGAGATCTAATTCGACGCCAACGCCATCTATCGCGTTGGCCGACAACTCTGACTTTTAACATTAATGTAATGCTACGGCCACCGTGACCCCATTTGGTTTATCTTTATGAAAAATATATGTTTTATGTGTATATAGAAAAATATTAAAGTTTATTTTGGATTTTTCAGTAGCAGCGAAGATTGGATTTATGACCGGTTGATGGCAATAGGCTCGCCCCCTATTATTACATTGGACCTAAACATAACTGGTGTAATGTGGGTGTACTATAGGTACACCTCCCAATCCTTCGGGGTAACCAGGCGTGATGTTATGTTAAGAAACAGCTCTGTCGTTCGTCTACAAGATGTCTACAAGATGTCCGCCAAAATGTAATTGTGGATGTCACATGTCGTCGAATTTTTGGTTCTAGTACATTCTGGTTTCCTCACGATGTTTTGTCACGATGGTAAGACTAGTTCTCAGATTTTCGGGCTTCTGACGACCCGTGCGGCTGCTATTTCTTAGCCACAAGCCCTGCTTAGGCCATTTATATAGGGTGAAAATGGCGCCGATTCCCTTGTTCACAAACTAAACTAAATTTAAGTTTAGTGCATCTTTTTCTTTCTATTTCATTAAGAAAAGGACAGAAGATAAATTTTAGTTTAGTCCTGACAAATTAAGATACTCCACAGCCAAATTAGACATGATTAAAAACATGCCTACTAAAAATACGTCAATTTACGTCAGGCGTTGACTAATATGAAAGGACTAAACTAATATTTATCTTCTGTCCTTTTCTTAATGAAATAGAAAGAAAAAGATGCACTGAACTTAAATTTAGTTTAGTTTGTGAACAAGGGAATCGGCGCCAATGTGAGGGAAAGAAAATGGAACTAATGGGTAAGCTAAGGTTATTATGGTTACGTATATATACAAAGAGAGAGAGAGGTAGGTACAGACGCCAGCAGGTCAAGCTACCCGAAACTGTCAAATTTTCCCAATCAACCTTGAACCATAATGCTTTAACGATAAAGTTGAAAATCTATTAAAGATATTTGACAGATTGTAGTAACTTGATGTGCTGGCGTCCGTACAAAGACAGACAGAAGGAGTAGGGAGGCCTTTGCCCAGCAGTGGGACATTAACGGCTAATAAATAAATATAAACACAGGCTATTATGGTCAGCAGAAAAAAATAACGGGCTGCCATATTATTTTACGGTGGTTGTTAAATTAAAACATGAACAGTAATAAAAAGAAAATTGATCGGTTATTTAATCCCACAATGTCAGTGCAAAAATTAGGTAGTGTAATAAATGAATGGTCAGTAGTTCGGCACTTTACAGGTTAGGTTGGAACTGTGATTAACCACGCGCGAGCCGAATTGTTCGCAGTAACTAAGCCAGACCACCCCGACCAAATGGGTTAGGTTACGTCAGAACTATGACTAAGAGTGCGCGAGCCGAGCGAGCGAAGCGAGCGGTTTGGTAACGTGCCGCTCCTGTATATGAGCACTAAGCACTATGGCAATAGACTCTATAATCAGCCTATAATGTTCCCACTGCCGGGACACAGGCCTCCTCTCTGTGAGAGGCAGTGGGCCTTAATCCACCACGCGGGCCCAGTGCGGGTTGGTAGATGTCACATGTCTTCGAATTTTCGGAGTTTCCTCACGATGTTTTCCTTCACCGTTTAAAGAGCAGTGGTGATGAAATAATTTACACAAAGTAAAGCGCCTGTCTGGGTTCGAACCTACGACCTACAACTCGCAAGCCGCGGCTGTTACCACTGGGCCACCACTGCTCTATATGCAATCTGGTGATAGACTCGCTACCAATAAAATAGGTCTTTAACATAAAATAAAACATGGAGGATTCTTATCAGAACCAGCTGTATTATAATTTAACGTATGACGGCCACCCATATAACAAATATATTAAATAAACTAAATTCTAAGGATGTTTTAATCTTTAACTGCTTCATAAATTCTGATGCACTCTCCGTCCCAACCATCGGCTGTCGTTATCTGAAACAAAATGTGTGAAATTAAAGTCTGTAGAGAAAGAGCTATTTTTACAGATTTAGACATAAATCAGGATTCAGACGTTCTTAAAAATAAGGGAATTACCCCCCCCCCCCTCCCCCTCCCGACCCCTTCAGGTCAAAGCCCAAAATTTTAACCAGAACCATACTTTTCAAACCGGAACACAGCATTTGGCGGCAGAAATAAGCTGTACCTACCTATCTAATAATCAGACTATAACATTCCCACTACTGGGACACAGGCCTCCTCTGTGTGAGAGGGAATGTGTCCTAATCCACCACGCGGGCCCAGCACGGGTGGGTGGATGACACATCTCCTCGAATTTTGGGTCCTAGGACCTAGGACATGCCGGTCTCCTCACAATGTTTTCCTTCGCAGCTCTCACTGTGGTGATAAAATAAATTATAGAAAGTAAAGCACTTGCCTGGGTTCAAAACCCACGACCTACAACTTTTAAGTCGGGGTTGATACCACTCGTCCACCACTGCTACTATCTATCTAATATGATAAAAACCCTTGGACGACCTCTACTTATCACAAGGCTATATAATCTATCACTATAACCACTCCACGTAATCTTTAAACCAGCCACATACCCAGCAGATATGATTAGGGCAATGACACATGAAGACACGTAACTCCCAAAACCCGATTAGATTCAGAATAAATATTCTATGGATGATTCATCACGTGATGACTAGGTACCGAATGCTGATGAAATGCTTTTGTTTTTAGTAAACGAACGAGTCATGGGCTAAATCTACTACCATGCAGGTCCCAGAAAACATCCGACAACATCGAGGCAGACACAGGAGAAAATGGCAAGACGAGCATGACGCCTACAGACAGGATTGATCCACACTAGCTCAAGACACAGAGGAGTGGCAAAGAGAAAGGGAAGGTAGTAAAAACGTGATTCAGATTTCACTGACATGTTGATATTTGAATGAGAGATAACGTAACAGGGAAATCCATCCAGGTACCAAAGGTCAAGAGAAATCTTTGTTCAAATTCTAGCGAAATTTGTGAACATCCACCAAATCACACAGTAGCAGTGCAACTAGCAACAAGAATCAATAGGTACGAACAAAACCAGACAAAAAGATAATAAAGAAATTGATACAGTGACCTAATAGAGTTAACAATATTAGTAATCATCTGCCTAGCCTTTTCCCAACTATGTTGGGGACGGCTTCCAGTCTAACCGGATGCAGCTGGATACCAGTATTTTACATGGACCTCCACAACCCAGTTACTGGATAATACGATACCCTTTGGTAAGACTAGTTGTCAGATTTTCGGGCTTCTCACTACCCGTAACGACTGTCATAGATCCACGAATGCCAGCCGGGACCAATGGCTTAACGTGCTTTCCGAGACACGGAGGGGTCTTGGGGTATAAAGATGGTCAACCATCCGCGGACCAACCGCGGCAAGCGTAGCGTCACCTTATCAATCGACCCGTGCGTCTGTTATTACTTAGCCACAAGCCCCTCAACGATATTAATAATATTGATATAATATTAATATAAAATTTTTAATGGGTTCAAACAACCATCCAAGATCTTCCTCTACCAAAATTCAAGAAAGTGCTTAAAGAGGTACTTCTAAAAAAATGATTTACTCTGTGATCGAATGGTTACAGGAATAATATATATATTTTGTGTGTAAAAGTGTGACATTGCCTAACATTAAAAAATAATAATAATAATATCTGACTTTGATATTATTGACATGCACGCCGATTTCCAGAGACATTGTGACGAAATTATTACTAATATTAAATTCCCATTTCTTTTCTATCTCTTTATATACATATTGGACCAAATAAACTTCACATGCCATACCACAGGCTAAATAGAATATAAGACCGAATAATGTAACATGAGAAACCATCGATTGTAATTACTCTATTTAAATGTGAATAAATGAATTTGAATTTGAATGAATTTGAATTGGTGTTAATCATATTGTTGTCATCAATTTTGTTGGTGTTTACAAATCAATCAAGTACAATTATTTCAAATGTTGTCCTTCGCCGGCTTGGAACCCAGAAATCCAGACAGGAGAAGTATAGGCTAGCGAACTAGTTTCATATCTTTATTAACTGTTATCTCAGAGTTAACTTCCTTCCTAGCCATATCTTCTTTCGCACAGTACATCTTCTCGTCGTCTTCTCGTGTCTTTTCTGTTTTGTGCTTGTGATCTATTTTGTTTTTATTTTTCTTTATTATTCGAGTTAATTATGTTTTTTGTGACAAACAACCTATTTCTCTTTCTTTCATCTATCCTTTCTTTGTTCTGTCTCTTTTCTTTTAACAATCCACATTCATCATAAATACTTTTCAGATATTTCATTTAAGTAGTACAGACCAACTTCATTAATAAAATATTCACCATAATTCTACCATCGATCGTTTAAGAGGAAAGCCACTTACCATTCCCTTTAACCACCAATTATTATAACTACTTGAACATTATTAATTCCATCCAAGGCTACTGTCCTAGAACCATTTAGTGCCCTTTAGTCTATACTCGTAATTATAGTCTTAAGTCTAGAATTATTAGCCTTAAGTCCGTTTATCAAGTCTAAACTTACCACAGTTAATAAATCCGGTGTGAAAGTTCGCACATGTGTCGATTTTCGTCCATTGTCCTCTGTTTGAGTTTGTGTCATGATGTCTCCGTCGAGCACCATTACAGATTTTAACTGAAAAATTAATAATTTACAACGAATTATAATTAAAAAGAATTATAGTATTTTAGACTGCCTCGTTGGTCTAGAGGTTGCAAACGCTACTGCTGAGCAAGAGGCTCTGGGTTCGATTTCCTGGTCGATTGGTGTTTTCTCAGTAGCAAACTGGAGTCTGGATTTCTGCCTGGTTTTTGGAAATAGGCTCGCCCCCTATTATATGTTACTTAAACATAACTAGGTGAAGTTCGGGTGTACTACCTATAGTAAACCCACATTTCGACTAGTTATGTGAACACCTCTGCCTAGCCCTTCGGGGATTACAGACGCGAATTTATGTAATTTAGAAAGAATTTACTGGCAATAATAAAGCTCCTTCTAAAAAGGTTGAAGAGCTAAGGAAGAACTGCAAGTAGAGTTGCAAATTGAATTCTCTGTTGAAGGTATATACTCGTATCATCATCATTGACACTTTCGACTTCCAGTCTTACCGGATGCAGCTTAATACCAGTATTTTACAAGGAGTGACTATCTTTGCTTTGATTTGGAGGTCCTTGGCATCAGCCATTTTGTTTTTTTTTTTCAAAACGGCGGTCAGGTCATACCAAGCATAATTGTGATCAAACCCCGTAAAGTGTCACGTTTCCGAGATATTAATGTTCAAAGTTGATCACGTGACATCCATACCTATGGAACATATAACCCATCCATTTTTGGGTTATATGTTCCATAGGTTTCAATCGGGGCCGCCATTTTGAAAAAAGAAACAAAATGGCGTATCAGTAGATATGCCAGGCTCCGTATAAAAATCTTCAATCCCCTTTTAGATGATTATTACTATGGCTATCAACATGACAAAATATGAAACCTATTAATCAATCTAATAGCCTTAATACTGATAAATTATTCAGAATTCCTCGAACTCATACAAAGTTATCATATATTCTAACTAATGGTGCAGTAAGCTGCAATAAAAATGCCAATTTCTTTGTTTCTTTATATAATATTCAAAAAGGACAGGGAAGTGATTGATACACAAGGGGCCATTTCTTCGAAAGCAATATTGCTCGCGTAATCGCTGCTTACCGGTTTGAAAAGAGAAAATTGCTGGGAAAATATGCACCAGCGTAGGTAATGGTTGCCACTTAAAATAAATGGTAGAAATTGCAGTGAAGGCTAGCGGCCAAGGCTTCTTGAAGAAAGTTCAAGCTTTTTCCTTATTTTTATAATTATTTAAGGGCAAATTTTTTCAATGCCAGGTAATTATAACGGAGGAATAATTTTTAATTGTTGACAGTTATTCCATACAAAAACTGTCAGACGTCAATTTTATTCCACGACTAAAAATTATCTGTGGATTGAAAAATCAGCCCTAAAACATGCATTTTACAACAAAAAGCCACGCTTAAATAGAATTGGGCTGGACACATCTGATGCATGTCAGACAATGAGCCAAACTGACGACCCAGTGGGTCTCGACATCGTGGCAGGCCCAGATGGAGATGGCGAGATGAGCTGGACTGCTTGCTGCACCATGGGGTCCAGTCTCTTAATCCGTCAACGAAGATACGGGCTAGTCCGAAAGTATTTGATCCGTCAAAACTGGTGTCAAATTCATTTTTCGGGTTTAAACAATAAAGCAGAAACAACTGTCAAATTGAGTTTATCATTAATTCTTAGTTCGGGCTCTGAACAAATCTTATGTCCGTTGATGATACGAAGTAGAAAACGCCCGTAACTTTGGACGAAACTACTGATTACATGCTTAGGGAGCAGACCCTCAGCTTACGATCGCAGAACGAAACCGCTCAAGATTTAATTATTTTCTTAAAATACTTACATGAAAATGTCGTGAGGATAGTTTTGAATATGAATTTCGATGGCTATAAGAGTAGGGGAAAACCAAAGAAACGATGGATGGAATGTGTGAATGATGATATGGTTAGAAAGGGGGTGACTACCGAGATGACAACTAAAAGAGAAGTATGGAAAAAAAAGCCATGTTGAGCCGATCCCAAATAAATTGGGATAAGGGCAGGAGAATGATGAATACCTACAGGTAGGTGTGGTGCAAAATGTAAGGATAAAGACAAGACAAAGCGTCCTCACCTTAACCCCATCGGGCCTTTCCTCAATAAACTCTTCATCAAATTTGAAGCTAAAGGTGATGGTTTTGAAGGTGGTGGTCATTGTGAAAGTGTAGGTGTCACCCTGTTTGGTCAGGGTGGCGATTGGGCTGACTGCGCAGGCGGCCTTGCGGGATATCAGGCCCACTCCTGGAAAGTAGAGATAGAAAATGATTAGGTTTTGAGAGGTAGAGCTCTTTGACTCGCTAAGCTATTCTGTAAAAATCTTATAGTGAAAACTTAGTTGAAGTGAGCTTGAAGCTGCTCAAACTTATAAGGAAAATCTATGCAAAATTGAAAAAAAAATCTATCCGGCAGTACCTATTTCCTTGATGCTGGAACATACATTCAGACAAACAGAAAAAAAAAAAAATATTTCGGGCATTAGAATCGTTCGCCGACCTCGCAAAACTTACTTTAAAAAGTTTTGACTTTGTGACGACTTTGTATAGATAGATATATTTAAAACCTACAACACGCCTTGTCAAAAACCTAGTATTTCTTGCAA
This sequence comes from Apamea monoglypha, assembly GCA_911387795.2. NCBI lineage: Eukaryota > Metazoa > Arthropoda > Insecta > Lepidoptera > Noctuidae > Apamea > Apamea monoglypha. The sequence goes on along the minus strand of OU426934.1, from coordinate 14,221,048 downwards.
TATTAAAACCAGTCTATATGAGGAAAACTGAAGGTCAATAGGTTTAACTAGTACTTCTTAAGTTATATTGGTTGTTATTATTGTTCCTTATTTGTTTATGTGCATGTCTTAGGGCTGATTTTTCAACCGACCGATAATTTTTATTCGTGGAATATTTACTTCTGACAGTTTTTCTATGGAAGAACTGTCAAACATTCAAAATTATTCCTCCGATGACGTTATCTGACGTTGGAAAAATCAGCCCTTAGATAAACAAAATTATAGGTAATGTGCCTGAATTAAAGATAAATAAATAAATATAATTATGCTCTAACATGAATAACTATCGTGGAATATTTTAAATCAAGTTTACATTAAAAAGACAAAGACATTGTTTCTTGACACGTCACAGGAAACTTAACATGATTTGAATATGGACATTTATTTAATGAGCATGGAAATTAGTTCTATAAATTCTATAATGCCTCCAATATGAGTCGCCAACTATCAGTCGATTACTTTAACCCACACAGAAATTTATTCAGCCTATATTTTATTATAAGTCTAAACGCGGGGACGTGTAATTGGCTTTCTGTCGACTATTGTTTCCTTTTTTTTTTGTTTGTTTTTTTTAGCTGTAAGTCTTCCATGGTGTATTAAATAAATAAATAATATTACCACTGCTGGGACACAGGCCTCCTCTCTGTGAGAGGCATTTAGAACCAAAAATTTCGAATACATGTGTCATCTACCAACCCACACTGGGCCCGCGTGGTGGATTACGGCCCTCTCCCTCTCACCGAGAGCAAGCCTGTGTCCCAGTAGTGGGAAAATTATAGGCTGATTATGTATTTTATGTAATTCGAGTTAATGAATAAGATGCGTGTTAATCCTAGCAGGATATATTTCTAGCGATAATAATTAATTGCAGTTCAAGCATCATCATTAAGTTTATAATGTTATGACTGCCAGCCATTGTTTATGCAAGGTTACACTATAATTAACTTCCAAGCAGGTGAATGTTGAATAGACTAGATTTTTTATAAAACCTGTCCTGTTTTTCTTCGCTTTGTTTTATTTACAACGTACAGACTCGACTTTGCTTCATGTGAGTTTGTATGCACGGAAATGATATTGCTTATTTTGGAGTAAGTTGTTAAGTAACCAACCGAAAAATTTGTTTGTACCGAATTCGCATGGGTCTGGGTAATACGATACCCCTTGGTAAGACTGGTTGTTAAACTTTCGGGCTTCTGACGACCCGTAACAACTATCAAAGATCCACGAATGACAGCCGGGACCACCGACTTAACGTGCTTTCCGAGGCACGGAGGAGTCTTGGTATGTGAAGATGGTCACCCATCCAGGGACCAACCGCGACAAGCGTAACTTAACCTGATCGATCGACCCGTGCGGCTGTTATTACTTAGCCACAAGCCCTACGCCTTGGTAAGACTGTTTGTCAGACTTTTAGGCTTCTTACTAGCTGAAACGACTGTCAAAGATCTACGAATGAGAGCCGCGATTAAAGGCTTCGTTCTTTTCGAGGCACGGAGGGGTCACGATACATATTGGATGGTCACCTCTCCACGAACCGACCGCGGCAAGCGTGGCTTTACCTTCGATCGACCCGTACGGCTTTAATTATTTAGCCACGAGCCCCTGGGGAATTTACACACAACAAAAGACGCGTGTATGTAAAAATTAATTTAGGTACGACAGTTCCCGTATTTACGTCATAAATGTTTTTTTAACAAAAGTCCAAACTCTAGTTCCCACCAAAATTATACTAACAAATTAAGTATTTAAATTTTAATTACCTACATCCCATACTAGTATTTTTAAATTACTCGACTAGTATAAGTACTGTAGAGATTTGTCTGCCGAAGGCAACTTCACATAGTGCAGGCCGGCTATAATTTAGCGCGGGTTACATTCGAACGTTCAAGTGAATGTCATATATTTTCTATTAGGACTTTTGTTTAGAACAGTCAGTGGTAATTTAGTCAGAATATGTAAAGACGTTAAGACAATATAATTTTAAAGGAGTCATAAGTTGTTTGATTCCTCCCGTTACCTCAGAGGGCTCTTCAAGGCCTCTACAGTACCTATCTACCTAAATTAACACTTTGGAACAGAAAATCATAGGTAGTGATAAACTAAACTGACCTAGGCATTAAATCACGCTAATATACACATATTAGAGGTGAAAGTTTGTGTGTGAGTGTGTGTGTTTGTATGTTTGTTACTTCTTCACGCTCAAACGGCTGGACTAATTTTGATGAAATTTGGTATAGACGTAGCTGACACTCTGGATTAACACATAGAATACTTTTTATCCTGATATTCCCACGGGATCGAAACTTATGCGGGTGAAACCGCGGGCCGCAGTTAGTAAATTATAGATGCTATTATCAACTACCGTCAAAACTGGCTACTTTACCTTGGAGTTTCGGCTTTGCCCAGTAGAGTAACCTATATAAAATCACAATTATAAAATCGTAGCGAATTCAAGTTTCATCAAGTTTTTTTAAGTAATTTTTGCGAGGTCTAGGAACGATTTTAATGCCAATTTGTTTTTTCTGTTTCTCTTAAGTATGTTCAAGTATCACGCAAAAACTACCGGATAGATTTTCTTCAAAATAGATATTCCCTATAAGTCTGGTCAGCACCCTAATTGCGTAACACACAATCAATCTCAATCAGAATCATTTTGAAGGATGCTGCTAATCCATTGCTTCATTCGAAAAAATTGTCTGCTCAACAACGTAAATAACGCAATGATTGTTGTTGAACTGTCAAAATGAAAGCTATTGCTACTGTCTATAATGTGTTACGCATTTTTTTTTTTTTTTTTTTTTTTTTTTTTTTTTTTTTTTTTTTTTTTTTTTTTTTTTTTTTTTTTTTTTTTTTTTTTTTTTAAACGTTGCCCCACACTATGAATTTCTCCTGTACCGTGAGGGCGTTTACAAACATTTAAACTCACATACACAAACAGCCAGACCCGGACCAACTACCTGTAGGCAATACAAATATGAACCCACGACACGCAGCGCAGCAGTCGATCGCTCAGCCACTGCGCCAACCGTGTCGTCAAATTTTACATATTATAAATTACCTCGCTGTTTCTTATAAGGATCATAATATTTTATAAATTACCTCGCTGTTTCTTATAAGGATCATAATATTTTATAAATTACCTCGCTGTTTCTTACAAGGATCATATATTTTATAAATTACCTCGCTGTTTCTTATAAGGATCATAAAATTCTATGGGACCAACTGAGGCTTGAGTACTAGAACAGTCAGAAATCGCAAATTAACTTCCCATATATTTCTTAGAGGAGTCGCGTGACGACTACCGGCCACCGTAGGCGCGGGCCTGCGGGCGGAGAGCAATGGGTAGCTCACCGCCCGATCAGGACCAGGCCCGTGCCGGACGGCGCGTAAGTGTTCCACGCGCGCCTCAAAGAGATGTCAGCATAATACGAGGGGCCCCTTAGGGCCGAAGCCTGCCGGGTCAGCGGGATTGTCCGAAAGGGTTACCGCTACCCCGGAACATAAAGGGCGAAGGAAGGAACATGGGTGGGTTTTAGTCAGTAAGAGTCTGACACTCCCTTCCGCTCCACCCAGAGCGGGAGCGGTCATTTGATGATTTCCCACCAGAAAAAAAAAAAAAAAAAAATATATATTTCTTGGGAAATGAGACTGAGATGACTGTGATAACAGTCGAATTATTCGATTACTTCACTGGGCTGAATAGGAAACGAATATAGCAGAATATAACAAATGAAGAAAAGGGAAAAAAAAATGATTTTCTATTAAATGATTTATCATTCCCGCTATATTCCTTTAAGGAGCTATGCAGTCAATCATGCCGTAATATAAGAACGGCTAGTTTAGTCAACTTTCAACAAAGCAAATAGCTTAGCGGTTCGACGACTGCTCTGCAAACCTATGATCGATTCCCAACAATTAATATTTCTTATTATACATTTTGTTATACTATTATATTATGATACTTCATAGAATATACACAGAAAAACATAAAGTTTAGGCCTCTTCTGTTATCTTTGGTTATAATAAAAATAAGTAGGTATACACCGTGTTCCGGACGATATACATAAACTTCGACCAGATGTTCAGACCATGCAAATAAGCATTTTTCATTATGGACACATTAATGAATTCTTATTTTTTATTTTTTGTTAATTTTCATACAAACTAAATATCTTGACGTAAATCAAGGTTCCTCTCGTACGTGCAAATGAAATGCAAATAGCATTTGATAGATTTATCATTTTAATTGCACTAAGCGCCAACATAGGCCAAATTAAGACCCTTTCTTACTGCATAGCCGAATTAAATTTCACTAAGGGCTGATTTTTCCATCGCCAGATAACTTTTATTCGAGGAATAAAGTTGACGTTTGACAGTTTTTGTATGAAATAACTGTCAAAATTTCAAAATTATTCCTCGAATAAACTTATAAATGATTGAAAAATCAGCCCTTATGAAATTACAAATATCTTTGTAACGAAGCCTTTTTAAGTAGGTACTATTTCCTTTGTTAGATTTGATTTGTAAAAGCTATAGAAGCGTTTGCCAAAGTTTATAGATAACGTGAAGAACACGGTGTATATGAGTAATCCCGTGTGTTTACAATCTAGGTACTGTTATATTATTTTAGTGTAGCAATTGAGGTGGTGTAATATACTGAGAGTCTATATGTATATCCCGTCTTTTCACACAAACTTTGCAGACAAACCATAAAACCTACCACTCTATAAATCATCTAAAAACAAAAACAAACACTCACCAATAACCTTCAAATACTCCTCAAAATTTTTGGAAGACTTCAACTTGTATTTGACATTAACATATTTGTCTATGGGATTGGCCATTTTATAGACCGTACTTTAACGCAGTCAGCTGACGACTAAACGCTTTCAAAACCACTAACTATGAGGTGGTGGTGGTGGAGGAGTAAGATGCTGTCGTAGTTCTTCTTAGCAATCAACTTGCAGCTCTGAAAGTAAATACAAGATCTCGGTTAGCGTAATGGGAATTTATTTAGGGTTCATTTACACGAGACGGTTTCTTGAGAGAAAATCGAGATGAGATTCGTATTGATATTACCTATAACAGACGCGCAAACTGAAACCATGAATTCAGCACATGATTCTAAACGTATTTCTTCGTCGGTCATCAAAAAAATCAAAATCAAAAGTGCAACACCAGTCAAAATGTATGGCAGATCAATTTTTTAATAAACATATGATGAAAATTTACAACGCATTGCGCGTCGATGTCCCGCTACCCTGTATAGTTGCGGGCAACAGTTAGTCGTAACTTATACAATATGATATAAGATGTTATGTCCAATATCTAGGTAAGCTAAAAAATCCCAAACTCAAGGCCTATTTGACTCAGAAATGTTACTATACAATAAGTGATTTTTTGAATGACCCTCTACTGTGACATTGCAGTTACACCATGAACACTGTATTATTGACATGAAGTATTAATGACATGAAGCAGTCATGCTAGCGAAGGAGGTGGCGTGACGGATGAGGGAGAGAGCCTCCCGTCCCAGCCGCCGCGGGAGACGCCCCGGGCGTCGGGAGTCGAGCGACGACTACCGGCCACCGTAGGCGCGGGCCTGCGGGCGGAGAGCAATGGGTAGCTCACCGCCCGATCAGGACCAGGCCCGTGCCGGACGGCGCGTAAGTGTTCCACGCGCGCCTCAAAGAGATGTCAGCATAATCAGAGGGGCCCCTTAGGGCCGAAGCCTGCCGGGTCAGCGGGATTGTCCGAAAGGGTTACCGCTGCCCCGGAACATAAAGGGCGAAGGAAGGAACATGGGTGGGTTTTAGTCAGTAAGAGTCTGACACTCCCTTCCGCTCCACCCAGAGCGGGAGGGGTCATTTGATGATTTCCCATCCCAAAAAATAAAAAAAGTATTAATGACATTAATTATAATTGACAATAAGTAGCTATTATTGGCATTTTAATTTGAAATTATTATATTAATTATTTTATTAGTTATCCATAATAATGTATTGAAGTTTAAAATTTAATTTTGAAATTATTATATTAATTATTTTATTAGTGTTCCAACTGTATTTAAATTTGAAACTTATCTTTGAAATTATTAAATCTATTTGGTGTTCCTTAGTATTTAAATTTGAAACTTAATTTGTTACCCTCGCGCGTCGAGACGTGTCCAAAGTATTTGAGGATGCGCGTTTGGACCTAACAGATAGACGCTTTGATGTCAAGTTCTTGGCTTAAAGAGGAATTCGATCATTATCGTAGTTTTGTTGCACTATCTATAGGAGTTACTTCTTAAGATGGATAGTGCAAGCCTCGAATTGGGTGTTTAGTCCCAATTCGAGGCTTGCACTATCCATCTTAAGAAGTAACTCCTATAGATGACTTGCGATAGTAGAAAATAGCGTGGTGACATCGGCGTATCACAGATTTGCAATTTCATAGCCATCGATTGAGACCGTCTGTCCAGTCCTCCAGAGTAATTCGCACGTTGAGTTTTGTGTAAACAAACGTAGAAAGAAAAGGAGTGATGATATTATGGAAGCTTGACGGACACGTGCACTAGGATGGAAATTTTTCGACAAGATTTCGTCGGTTCGATCTGAAGCTGTGCCTGTCTCATACAGCTTTCTCAATTGATGTACTAGGTGTTTCAGTGTGCCCATTCCTAGTAAAGTATTTCACAATATTGGCCATTTCACCGAGTCGAACGCCTTGGAGAAGTCGACAAAGCAGACAGAGAGCAGACATAGAGAGAGCGGGCAGAGGTCAGTTTGTTAAATATGGCTTTCTCAATAACCTGATGAACAATTAATATTTGTTCCCGGGGGCCTTTCCCCTTCACAAATCCAGCTTGCTCCATTGCAATCTCTGGAACTACCAGTCGTTAACTTCTGGAACGTTATAGGCGTTATAAACCCTTAGAAGACCCTTAGAAGCAGAGTAAAAAGAAAAAAAGTACCAAATCTTCGCAAACGAAGTCGCGGGCAACAGGTAGTTATCTATACAGCGTAGTACCTACACTTCAATGCACCTGTTATGTTAATTTATTATTATTTAAATACTGCTATACTAATAAATACTTAATTAATTATGCATAAATATTCATAGAAGTCTTGTCTATACCGTGATTCGCATCATTAAGGCCCAATTTTCCAATCATAATAATTTATAACTTTTATAACAAAGGTTTAATTTATTAATTATCCGGTCCAGCCTGTCCCTTGCTGCCCTCCCCCAGCGACGCCCTAAGCTGAAATAAGGCATCATTAAGGCATCTACAGGATAGCCCGGCCGACCACCTAATATGTTGACGGAAGAGATCGCATTAAAAAAAATACAGGGTGGCAGGGACGCGTAACCTGTATTACCATGGATTCAGTACATGATTCCGAACGTTTCAGCCTTGGAAACGAAATCTAACAGTGTCCAAATGATTCCTCCGTAATTGTTCTGCACTTCAAACATAGTATACTATCCCCTGAGATACAGGTTCCCGCCTAGTTCAGGGGCTAGGATCAATACTCTGTGCACCTTATTATGATCACCACAAAAATGAATGTTGAAATACTTGTCATGTACGGTCACCAAAGTAGATAAGTAACCAGGGCCGTCGGATATAGTTGAAGTTTTGTAAGAAACCGACGGATGTTTTCGAACAAAATTTAATTTAATTAACAGAAAACAAACAGTTCTTTTATCAAATTAAATTTCATTAGAAAAAATCCATCGATTTCATACTAAACTTCAACTAGGTATATCCGTCGACCCTGGTTACTTATCTCCTTTGGCGACTGTACCTTATTGTATAATTGTAACTTTTAATGGTGATAAAATAAACTTTTTTTTTCCCCATAAATTTATTGTAACGTATCTTTATCCTGTTGTTTCATGAGCTCAGCTAATGTTATAGTCTGCAGATTGCATCGTTGGTCTAGTGATCGCAAACAAGTGTAGAACTCTCTGCCAGCGTCTCTGGTTCCTTTCACATTTAACCAATCTGCCTTCAAAGCAAGAGTGAACAGACATGGACCTCATCCATTCCCATCTCATAGGATTTCCATCAGGCGTGATCGAAGTAAAGAGCGGGCCCATTCAGCAATAAAAAAAACACGCTACTGCCGAAGTTGAGCTTTGACGTTTGGCTTGTGGCCGTGGGTTCGATTCCCAGGTCGGGCAAAGTGTTATTAGGTTTTTCCATCAGGAATTTCTCAGTAGCAGCCCTAAGTCCGGATTTGTGCCAGTTTGATGGCAATAGGGTCGCCCCCGCTTACATGGGACTTAAACCTAACCGGCGAAATATGGGTGTACAGTAGGGTACACTTCTGCCTAACCCTTTGGGGATCGCAGGCGTGATCTTATAGTTCGCAGTTCTTCACCATGTTGTTAATTAAACTAATTCGCCTGAACCGTTTTAATTATAGGAAAAATCAGAAAAATAAATATGTAGGTATTTCAACGTTAATCATTACAAATTCATGTTACCACCAAGGAAAACTATTTACTATTAAGTTTTTTTTACAATAACAAACGACATCGTTCAATACATAACCAATATAAGCTCCCTTCTGATTGTACGAAAAAACCTGTACAATGTGAGGTCATCTAAAACTGGAAATGTATAGCTTGATGTACCCAGGTCTACAGTTACTATAACAACATCAACACGAATACGCTCTGTTCGAATTTAATAAACACATAACATAACATCATGCCTGTATTCCCCGAAGGGTTTGGCAGAAGTGTACCTTATAGTACATACCTACACATTTCGCCAGAATTTAGTAAACACTTCCAAAAATAATATTAAACTAATACAAAATTCTAGTTGCGCTACACTACAAATAAATAGCAAATAATTATTTACCTACCTACTAAAATCGACACCAGCAATAAAGTATTTATATACTTACCTACGTTTTCTTTCGATATAAATCAATGAAATACACAGCAAATTATACACACTATTCCAATCCAATGCATTAGTTAATAATCCAAAAATACATACCTACCAATTATTCAAAATCACAATATTTTCATTTATTTTCCCTCCAAAACCACAAACGACTCCTACGCACTGTACTAATCTATTGCCCAATGGCTACTAAATCATTTGTTTACGCAACACAACAGTGTAGTACGACCTGTACGACGGTATGATTTATAATAAAGCGGTTACTACACTGCCCACGCGCATGACGTGCTAGTAAAGTCTATTAAAATCCTTGTTTCCAATTGATATTACTTCCAGTTAAACGAAAATCAACTTTATGACGTGGACGTAAAGTTGATTTAAGAATGACTAGTACAATGAAAAGTCATAAAAATGTTTGACGTAGCAGCGCAAAAAGAATTTTGTGTGTGGGTTTTAAAGTTCGTTTTCGAATAACATATATTTGTAAACATCTTTGGAAACTAACGCAGTATTGCTAGAATTAAACCTCTTTAAGTTAAGGACAGTGTAATGTAATTACTGTTAATTAAATTACGAGTAGTTGCACTTGACCTACGAAACACATACTGCTACGAAATAAAGGCGTTGTCAAAGTCTAATTGTTACCACTTATTTATATATACTTTATTGCACACCAGAAAATACACAACAAAAACAAATACAGTTTTTAAAACAAAACACAATGGGCGGCCTGATAAGGCCGCCCATTGTGTTTTGTTTTCAGAAAGCGATAGCTTTCTGCGATCTCTTCCGAGCAACCCTGGAATGGACAGTGACTGCATTTGCCATTGAACGCTGCAATTCCCTGTACGCTGTACCGTACATTTAAAAAAAAAAATGTATACCTATACGTTTGACGTTTGAGCTGTCAAACTAAATGGACTTCAGTCGCGATAAAGAATATATGTATTTGATCAAATGACCTCAGTAGCATAGTTCCAGTGGATTGTATACTTTGTCTATGGAACCAAAATCTCAATCATTTTCAAAAAGATTAGGATGCCAATGATTTCATGTTTCATGTGAGCCGGTAGACCACCTGCTATAACAACAATGTGTTTACGTACAACCTATTTCAGGGCTAGATCTATTATTATTTTACTTTATTTAATTTAAATACCTACAAATTACATTTTTAAATATTTTTATAAACAAAAAGATAAAAAAAAAACATTTAAAATTATAAAAATAATAGCCCACCGATATCGGGAACAGGGTCCAAGCTACCGGCGGTCAGGGCTCCAGAGAGAGGAACTTCCTGACAATGCGAGCCGTGTCCAGAAGTACCGCTTTCTGGATCAAGCCCTTGATCCAGCTGCCCAACGAGAGCCTCCTCAGGTGTTGGTCGAGGTTCTTGGCTATTAACCTATTGGCTGTCACGACTATCGGCACTTGCTGAGTCCATAAGCCACATGTCGACAACGCGAGCCAAGTCAGGATACTTGATTTGTTTACTAGATCTATTATTATTTTGATCGCAGTACCTAGCAAAGATTAGGTCAATCATGGTTGATAGTGGGCAAACTTGTTTTCTTTAGTACACTCGAGAGAAATGAATTAGGGTCACATAAAGATACCTGAAAGTCTCGGAAACTAAGAATGCTAGCTTAATTAAATAAATTGTGTTTAATAGACAATTAAATGTTCCTTAAATGAAAGTAATAAAACTTCAGTTACTGTAAAGTTATAGCTATCAAAAATGACAAAATAAAAAATGGGATTGTTGTAAATGGAACTACGAATGTCCTGCATCTGTTTTTACTTTTACTTTTGTTTCTATTCTGACATACAAAAAGGTTACATGCCTTTTTATACTAGTCTTTATGAACGTTGTTACTAACAAAATGGACACCATGGTCTGAAATAAAGTATTTATTAATATCCATCAAAATGATTCAGATTAACAATGTGTATGTTTAAGGGGGCCAGCTTATCGCTACCCGGGCCCAAATCTAGATTCCGGTCTGTTACTGTTTCCTTATGAAAATCCCAATAACCCGAATAAGCCGAGAATCGAAACCAGAAAATAATCTTTCTAGAATCAGCTAGTTTGGAGAAGATACACCACATCTATATAAATAAATAAAATGGAAGCGTCTGTTTGTAATGTCAAAATAAAAGCTCTTTAGTGATTGCATATTGTGAACGTAATTATACGGTGCTTATCGCAAAAAAGTATGTATTTCTAAAAAGGTAGTATTTCAGTCTGTTTGTTCCAGATAATCTCAGAAACGGGTGGACCGATTTTGACGGGACTTTGACTGGCAGACAGCTGGTGTTATAAAGAGTAACATAGGCTTTTTGTCCTGGTAGCAAGTTAATTTCCGATATTCCTGCGATTGAAGCTGCGGACAGCAGCTAGTACATTGTAAGTTTCCAGTTGATTGAAGCCACACAAGACAATTACGTACAGAACAAGATTTTATCTTCGTTCAAAACAATTATCTCGTTGCAATCTTATTTGAGGAAACTGCACTGCTTCAAGCCATAAAAAAACAGTGTCGTGCAATGAAAGATGACACTAAAATAAATATATGTATACTGATATATTGTGAACAATACAGATAGAAAACAACATCTTTAAAACTGAATAAGTTCTTTAAACCAGAAATAACAAAACGTCCAAGAGTACAGCTTAGTAGTTGAGCGTAGAATGTTGTCCGACCAGTTTACCTGGAGCCAGTCATGCATACACATTTACCTACTTTATGCTAGAATCTAAATACATAGCTACTGCAATTTATTGTAAATAGATATGATGACGCAATTTTCCTTAACTATAAGTGCATCATAATATATTATTATGAATGTAAACTAAATGATGAAGGAGGCATGTCCTAGAATCAAAAAAATCGAAGACATTGTGACGTCTACCAACCTGCGTTGGGCCCGTGTGGTGGATTACGGCCCACTTCCTATCAAGAGAGGAGGCCTATGTCCCAGCAGTGGGAACGGTATAGGCTGATTATGCTATATGATGAAAATGAGTTGCCAATTTGCAATCTGCAGCATAACCATTTGCTTCAGATTCAGACACCTTCTCGGATCCGGCAAATCTCCGAAACGGCTGGACCGATTTGGACGGGACTTTCACTGACAGATAGCTGATGTTTTACGGAATAACTAAGAGTAAAAATCCATGAACCTTCCGACATCCACGCAGGCGAAGCCGCGGGCAATTACAAGGGATACTCAATATACGTATTGCATTCTAGAATGTGTGGGTGTGTCTGTGGTTTATTTTTTATTGCCTGTTGATAAATTACGCTCAAAACGCCTGCCTTCTATTTGCTATTAAATATTGGCTAGGCATACAAAACACGTAGGAACTTGAGACATGCAATTGAGTGCTTCTTTAAACGAGTCTCAGAAATAAGTCGAGTTGAGGGGGAATACATAGGAATTTCAAGTTTTAGCTTTATGAACTTCAGTAACATATGCATTTGACATTTTAAGCTTTCAGTATTTTGAATATAAGTGAAACAATCATTAGGTAGGTATTTAGATTTTAGGGATTTTGAACGTAGGTTATTTTACGTTAGTTCTTTTAATTTTAGATATTGCAATACGTACCCCTCTAAACTTGCAAATATGTATGAATTTCTGTGGGGTAGGTAGGTACAACTAAAAAGTAACAAATAAAAACTTTGAACGTAGGTTATTTTACGTTAGTTCTTTTAATTTTAGATATTGCAATACGTACCCCTCTAAACTTGCAAATATGTATGAATTTCTGTGGGGTAGGTAGGTACAACTAAAAAGTAACAAATAAAAACTTTTTCGTCATCGGTTGTTTCTTTTTTTTTTTTTTTTTTGTAAAAATGTTTTTAATTTTATCCCACCAATTAAAGAAGACTAACCCTAATTTAGGCGACGCCCATGTTAGTTTTATTTTAAGACTTATGGAATAGGGTAGGTAATCTATAAGTGAGTTAAACAAATCTAATAGAATAACGTTTATTTAAATAATAAAACAATCACAATCTTATTGTAATAAGATCTAAAAATATACAATAGATCTAATATTGAGTTTCTTTTCTACGTCTAAAGATGATTTACAAATTTCCAGTCCTTAGTAGAAAGCGAATCTTTAGCCGTAAAAACCAGCCGGTTCCATAGCTTGCACTCTACTAAACACTGGAGACGTGTGAACACTCTAATTTAGTTACAAGTGCCTACAATACTAACAATATCTGCTGGTGATGAGATTTTCTACTAAACCTATCGTAGTCAAAATATGGCATAATAGCGTGGTCCTTGTCCAGCATTGGACATGGACTAGAGGAAACGTAACTAATCGTTTAAAAACATTTTTTTTTTTGTGAATTAAACTGTTTGAATATCAGTGGCGTCTACGACAAGATTCTATTGATTTTTTTTCTTTTTAAGCCTAATAAACCAGCTTTCTCTATAAAAACTTCGAACTTAGGTGGATCACACACAACGAAGCGCCACGCGACGGGAAGCGGGCGCCCCGTCGCGTGGCGCGTTTTAGGGGGCCTTACTTACTTACGACTGATGTACCTATATTATTGATTTTACCTCTACGGAAACATATTTTTCTACTTACCTACATTAACGGCGTCAGTGGAAATGATAAGTTTCAACTAAAAGACGACATTACTGTTCCATAAAACCATAATTTACCACTAGCAGATATAATCACATCATCTGTCACTTTCGGTGATTGACAGTTGTCATAACAAATAAGTAATGTATTAAATACTTTTTCATAATTATGTTTATTAAACCTGTTTCCTACTAATACGTTTGAGTTTGATTATTCAATTAAATACTAGATTATTACATAAGGCTATTATCACACAGCACCGCGCTCCGTCGCGTTGCGCGGGGCGGCAGTTTTAACATTTTATTAGTTTTTATAGAAAACACAATCTGCGCACCGGCGCGCACCTGCACGCATATTGTTTGCTACGGCCGCACCGCGCTACGCGTCACGCGTCGCGTAGCGCGGGCGGCCATAGTGTGATAATATATAGGTAATATATGTGTGATAATCGCCAAAAATAACCTAATTTACATCGCTTCCATCGTCCAATAGACACTTGTGAACAAACAGTTTAGTAAAAGTAGGGCAACTTATTTCAAGTTTAAGCAATCGTAAAACACATGCCTATCTATCGCACGCACTACTCTACAAGTCCGTTCACTGTAATTTTATCTCTGAGAGCAGCAACGTAATATCAACCTTATTTTAATGAGAATAAAGATCACAATTATTTTGACAGACTTTTCAGTGGCAGCAACGGCAACCCAACAGCAACCTTATTGGAATGACTATAAAGATCACTGTGATTTTGACAGTGATGCAAAAGCTCTGTGAACGGACTGTACTCGACCCTCAGCTCGAATCGTGTGAACATGATGATTTAGTCGAGATAAGCTTTACGATGCCGTTTTATTGAAGCTGCAATTTATGCCAGGTGAAAATCAGGCTATTTTCGCAATGTGCATTAAATTAAACTTGTGCTAAATGTTAAATAATAAAAATAGTTTATTCTCTAGGCATTTCTAAAGCCATTTCTTTTAGTTTTCTCCTGTGCACCTTGGTGGACGCGGTCATCGGTATGGCGTCGACGAATATCACGCCGCCTCTGAGTTGCTTCGAGTCTGAGAGAAATTCTGTAAGGTTGAACTTGTATGAGAAAAGTAGGCGAAAGTGAGAGTCATATCATAATCAGCCCATGATGTTCTCAATGCTGAGACAAAGGCCTCGTCTCTTCGAGAGGCAGTGGGCTCTTATCTACCTCGCGGGCCCAGTGCGGGTTGGTAGATGTCACATGTCTTCGAATTTTGGTTCTAGGACATACCGGTTTCCTCACGATGTTTTCCTTCACCATTTTAAGAGCAGTGTGATTAAATTAATTACACAAAGTAAAGCGCCTGTCTGGGTTCGAACCCACAACCTACAATTCGTAAGTCGGGGCGGTTACCGTGCTCATCGTCGTCACTGTCATCATATCGGGCAGTAATATCATTGTACCTTTTTGCCTTAATACTGATTACTAAATTTTTGGTTCTTGGTACTACTTAAAATCATTGCGATTTTCGTACTTCAAGTCTCACCAAGTAAGATTTACCGTACCAAAGGACCAAATAACTTCGTTGAAATTCTTGATAGTAATATTGTTGATAGTTGTAAATGTTCTTAAATTCTTGTAAGCAGTACCTTTGACCCAGTCCTTGATCTCGTCGGCACTAGGTTCAGCCCCTGGCCGTGGCACTACGCATGCGACTGGCAAGTCACCACACTCGGCGTCTGGAACCCCTGTCACCGCCACGTCTAACACTCCTGGGTGCTGACGGATTACTCCTTCCATTTCTACGGGCGATATCTGGGTGAAAGAAAATGGGCTTTAAAAGTTAGTTATATACATAAATACATAAACTCACGCCTTGTTTCCATGGGGGTAGGCAGAAACGACAGAACGCCACCTGTTACGATCCTTACAAACTAATTTTTCTTAGGAAAGAAAGAAAAGAAGAAGAGGAGAAGAAGAAAAGAGGGAAGAAGAAAAGAAGAGAGGGAGAGAAGTAAGTTATATTTCCTTTAAAGTTAAAAGGACTTTTCAGTGGCCTTGTCGCAGCCAAAGAATTTGCTAAGTTACCATATACTTCAGCTGAGATTATATCCCCGTCTCTATCTTACACTTGTAGTTTAAAAATTGTGCAACAGTGACAGGAATAAGGCTTAGCCAAAGCACATACTAAGTAACGTTTATTAAGAATGTTAACGTTTATTATTCTCGGCCTTGGTTTTTCATTTCTTGTTGTTAGGATCATTATTATAAAATCAAAATCAAAAGTCATTTATTCAAATTAGGCTGAGAATCAGCACTTTTCGGACGTCAAAATTACAAAAGACAGTCCCCCAAAAACGCCCGCCCTTCACCACTTCCTAGTGCTATCGCTGGGAAGAAGAAGTGGCGCAACAAACTCCCCAGCAGCACAGCTGTCTATATTTACAATCCTTTTTGGTTTTGTGTGAGGTTAGGTCGAATTCATACCTGATAACTTTTGTATTTCAGCAATAATTTGATCCTTTCCACAAAGAAGAAGTTCCAGTTCTCATCTCTATAGAAAGTGTCACCAGTTTTGAACCAGCGGCCTTCGGCGAATGTCTCTTCTGTGGCCTCGACGTTATTGTAGTACTCCTGTAACATAATCATAATTTCAGCCTGTTCCAATGACACTGCACAAGCGGTAACCCAAGTAAAGATGGTGTAATGTTAGGGATACACCAGCGAGGTAATTGCGTAACACACCATCAGCAGCATCATTTCAACAACATTCATTGCGTTATTTACGTTGTTGAGCAGACAACTTTTTCGAACATATGAAGCAATGGATTGGCAATATCCTTCAAAATGATTCAGATTGTGATTGGTGGTATGTTACGCAATTAGGGTGCTCCTCCAATGACACTGCACAAGCGGTATTTTACTTGGGGCTTGTGGCTACGTAATAACAGCCACAGGGGTCGATCGATCCGATCGAGAGGTTAAGCTACGCTTGCCGCGGTTGGTCCATGGATGGGTGACCACCTTCACAAGACCCCTCCATGCCTCGGAAAGAACGTTAAGCCGTTGGTCCCGGCTATCATTCGTAGATCTTTGACTGTCGTTACGGGTCGTCAGTAGCCCGAAAGTCTGACAACCAATCTTACTAAGGGGTATCGTATTACCCAGTAACTGGATTGTGGAGGTCATCTGACCCCCACAATCGCCTGAATGCTCGCATACAGATATATGATATGCTCGATATTCAGGCGCTCCATGTAAAATACTGGTACTCAGCTGCATTCGGTTAGACTGAAAGCCGACCGAAACATAGTTGAGGAAAGACTAGGCAGATGATGATGGTTCATTCTACAATACTTTTCTATACGAATTCATATTCCGGAAACCAATAAAATTAGCATTCCTTTTACATTTTACTGAGAAGCAAACCTTACCAACGCCTTTTATGAAAAAAAAAAATGTTAGTATAACTATTTAGATCGATCGAATCGATGTGCGATTAATTATTCCTAATGTACCTGGGCAAGCAGTTTTGATTGGTTAACAACATTGGGATTGGGAAAAAAACATCACGTGGACGAGGTCGCGGGCAGAAGTTAGTATTAAATAAAAGTTAGCTACACTAATATACCTACATAAATACCTAGTACATTGCAACTAAGTATCTAGAAATCTTTATTTCCAAAGTGTTAGCTTACAACTACGATTGTACGGTAGAAAAATAATTTGGTCCTAATATCCTACCTTGAAAACACTTGGTCCTTTGATCCACAACTCGCCCGGCACGTTGGCCTCGTAAATATCTTCCTGTGTCTCAACGTCAATAATCTACAACCAACAGAAGAAAATATACAACCAAAGCAATAATAAGTCTTTAAGTTAATAATTGCTAAGACATTTTTAGTAAAATCGTCTCTTTTAATTTAGAACATGCTCCATGTAGTATTTAGTTATTTTATCACATTTATAAATATTTATTAAAATATAAAAATAAAATATGAAAATCATTTAAAAATATAAAAAATAGTGGTCCGCTGGTGTCGGGAGCAGGGCTCCCGCGGGCTTGCGGGCGGCGAGTTATGGGCAGCTCGCCGCCCGGCAAGGACCAGGCCCGAGTCGACGGCGCGTTGTGTTCCACGCGCGCCTCAAAGAGATGTCAGCACGAAGTGACGGGGTCCGTTAGGGCCGATGCCTGCCAGGGCCGCGGGTTGTTCGAAAGAGATACCGTGGTCCCTGGCATAGGAAACTGAAGGAACACGGGTGGGTTTTAGTCAGTAAAAGTCTGACACGCCCTCCTGCTCCGCCCAGAGCGGGAGAAGTCATATGATGATTTCCCACCCAAAAAAAAAAAAAAAAACTACTGGTGGTTAGGGCTCCAGAACGTCTGCCTTCTGAATCAGGTCCTTGATCCAACCGCCTAACGAGAGCCTCGATAAGTGTTGATGGAGGCTTTCGGCCATCAGGCCATTGGCCGATACGACAAGTTTAGTTTCTTTATTATTATTATTAGGTTCGACACACTAATTCGCAGCTAATTAGCTGATGCGTCTGTATCAAATAGCTTGGAGATATTGAATCTGTCCAGTCGATTCTTAAAGCAGTTCAGTGTGGGAGCCGTCACAACATTTTCCGGGAGCCTATTCCTACCACTCGGTTAGACAAGAATTGCTTAAAGACTTTGTCTTTGATGAATTTTCCCATAACTTTCTTGCCGGTTCTTCTCCATAGGAACCTACTACGCTTTGGAATGGGCAACTAGCTTCATCTTTGTGACTGACCTGAGTCCCTGACAATTCAAAAGTGCCTGTAAATGGTTTAATTGAAATAAATGCGTTGAGTTTGAGTTTCCATGCTCGTCTTATTTTCCATAGGAACACTTTTGTGCCATGGACGCGGCCAAAACTTTTTCATTTTCTATTTATTTATTTAATCTATAGTTTCCTTACCCGATATTGAAAGCAACCCAATGGCTTGCCACATGAGCCTGGTGCAGGATTATCTCCGTGGAATCCAACACCACTCAGCTCACTCATGCCGTACACGTTCAGGACTTCTGTGTCTGGCGATATGATCTAGAACAAATAAAAAAAGCTGTACTTGAATGAGACTGCCGGTTTCCTCATGATGTTTTCCTTCGCCGTTTTGAGAGCAGTGGTGATGAAATAATTTACACAAAGTGCCTACCTGGGTTCAAACTCACTACCTACAACTCGTAAGTCGGGTCCATTACCACTGGGCCACCACTGCTCCCATGCGACTGATATGACCCACCTAATTCCATTTGGGCCTGGCAGCCTTCTTGTTTACGTCTATTATAACCGTTTTGGAACGCTGTTTACCTCATTAAAATGCCAAGCATCAGACCAGTCCAACGTAAAAGCTGGTTAACTTCAAAAATCAGTAAATTAAATACAAACCTTCAATTCATCAATAAGGTTCTGGGGCACAGCGCTTCCACCCAACATGAGCAGTTCCAAGCTTCTGAAGTCGCACCGATCACGTTCATCAGGGTTTATGAGCGTCGTCATCATTGTTGGGCTGAGGATTGTGAAGGTGGGCTGCAAGAAAATGTCTTAATGAGAACAGTACAAGCAGCCCAGCCTGCAAAGCCTGGCTGGTATAACATTTTATAGTAAATAATAAAAGGCAATTGCATGCAGCTGCAATGAGGACGCTAAGAGGGATATGTGGTGTTACACGAATCGATATAATAAGAAATGAATACATAAGAGGAAGTCTGATAGTAACCGGTAACTAAAAACTTGTGTGGAAATCGGTTGTCATGTGATACGGAAGAATGAGGAAAATGTCTATTTATTTATTTATTTATTTAGGTAACCAACAGCGATACATAAAAATATTATACAAAATAATATGTGTGTTACAGTTATTATGGCCAATTATAGGTTTCCCTGTATAACTGGGATATATTTATAATACATGCGAACGGACTAATGCCAGATATTTCCAATTAAACAAACAACAAAATAAAATTACAATGCAATACAATATTACTTACATTACATTTTAGAAAAACTTAAAACAAAAAAGGTGGTATAGGAAAAAAAAAAGATAGTATGTCATGAGGAAAGTTTTGAGTATGAATGTCGATGGTTATAAGAGTAGGGGAAGACCAAAGAAACGATGGATGGACTGTGTGAATGACGATATGGTTAGAAAGGGGTGACTACCGAGATGAAGATTAATAGAGAAGTATAGAAGAAAAAGTCATATAGCGGCGGCCCCAAATAAATTAGGATAAGGGCAGGAGAATGACGAGTAAAGAAAATTAAACTATTGCTGGAAATGTCTGAATTCATTGAGATGACATGGCCGCATATTTATCAATGTTTTTAATAATGAACTATCCCAATAAATAGCTCAGAATCAACGGACATCGATGGCGGCGCAGACTACAAAAGTTGGAAGCCAAACAACGGCTTACCCATGTACATTGTGTCTACATAAACGACGACTCAGAACATGAGGCGAGTCCCTGCGCAGTAACAAATTTACGTATCAGCGGGGGTGAGGGGTGAGGTACTGCGCAGTCAGTAGCGCACTTCAGAGCCACCATAAAGTTTAAATCGGGCTGTGTCAGTGAGGTTATTTCTCATTTAAAATCCTTCTCTTACCTTATAAGTGTTAATCAGATCATAAGCATGCTCCTGGGTCATCGTCTGCGAGGTTTGTAGTCTGGAGAACCTCAATATTGGGGATATGATAAAGTTCAAAATGGCGGTCAGCCACTGCAGCGGTGAACCGATCAAGGCGAGGCGGGTCGGTGTTGGAAATGTTGTGAATCTAGACCTTTTAGAAGAAATAAACATTTTAGCTAACTAGTATCCGACTTTTAAAAGATGTACAGACGCCAGCAGGTCAAGCTACCCGAAACTGTCAAATTTTCCCAAATAACCTTGAACCTTAATGCTTCAGCGATAAAGTTGAAAATCTGTTAAAGAAATTTGATAGATTGTAGTAGCTTGATGTGCTGGCGTCTACACAAATCTATATCTGCAGGTAATTGCGTAACACACTAACAGAATGGTTTTGATTTTGACAGTTCAACAACATTCATAGCGTTATTTACGACGTTGAGCAAACATTTTTTTCTGAATAACAAATAGATTATCCTACAAAATGATTCAGATTGTGATTGATAGTGTTTTACGCAATGATGTATTTTTGAAATATCTCCAATTTTTTAGATAACCTTATACTAAACGTGTTAATAAAAATTTAAACAGAGGTGAAATTTTATTTTGGATTTTCTACTCTCAGTATTGAGTCAAGCATTGAGAATCCAAGCAGCACATCCCGGCGCATCAACAAACCACACTGTTGGAGTATCAACTCTCGGCACTAAGCAGTGCGTTGAAAATCCAATGCCTGAAAAAATCCCGCCGTGATAGTTTTAGTCCGCGCCAACGTCGGCAAACACCATTTGGTAGACCAATAGTAGCAATCAAAGCAAATAAAAGATTCAGCAACACTCACCACACATACGGCGTACTGATAGCGAAATTCTTGTGGGTAACAGCAGCAGCCTTAGGCAAGCCAGTAGTACCACTCGTAGCTATAAGGAATGCAGGGGAGTCTTCAGGGTCGAAGTCTGTACACCTGGAAATCAACTAGAAAGTTGTAGTCACCGCAAGCAAAAATACATGGTTAATATATACACCATCAGGGATTTTTACATCACATTCGCTCTGAATCATGCCGTCGCTTTTCAAATATTTGAATTTCCCACAGTTTTATTGCATTATTTTTTAAATTAATTTCTTGTTCATAAAGAAATTATAATCAAAAATATTTATGGAGGCATAATTATGAAGTAACTAGCTACGCCCCGCGGTATCACCCGCGTAAGTTTCGATCCTGTGGGAACATCGGGATAAAAAGTGTTAATCCTGGTTATAAAACACCTGTGTGCCAGATTTAATCCAAATCCGTTGGATGTTTGTTACTCTTTCACGCAAAAACTACGGAACGGATTTGGATGAAATTTGGCACACAGATGGTTTATAACCAGGATTAACATATAGAATACTTTTTATCCCGATATTCTCACGGGATCGAAACCTATGCGGTTGAAACCGCGGGGCGCAGCTAGTAATATTAAAAAAAGAAAAGATTCGTTTTTTTGTATGTGTCTTTGTAATGGATAAACTCAAAAAATACTTAATTGATTTTTTTTAAAAATCTTTCACCTATAGAGAGCAACGTTTTCAGCGAGTAACATGGGCTGTATTTTATTTTTTCTAAACAATTTTAGATGCTAGGAGATGGCGGGATGAGTGGATGGGTTCCGACAAGGACGGGTCTGGCGCGGGCTCGCGAAAGATAGAAGGAGTGGAGGAAGGCCTTTGCCCAGGAGTGGGACAGCGTTGGCCAGTAAAATTACAGATCCCTACGAAAATTGCAATAATGTAACCCAAGGCATCAAAAATTTGCCTTAATAAAAGTCATTATTTGGCGTGCGTTGTGAAAACTGTTGATGATACATAAAATAAAATTATACGCTATATGACATCACGCTATGACCCTTAGGAGCTGAGCAAAAAGATCCAAAACCAGGAAGAACGCTAAGCAAAAACGAAGGAATGGCGCAGGCAGGAAATGTGGCCGTTCTTTTAGTATATTTTGGTGTCTAACGACTTCCACGCGGACGAAGTCGCAGGCAGAAGCTAGCTACTAAATCAAGCAACAGGAAAACATAAATATGAAATTCAGTTTAAAAATTTTAAGCAAATATCGAAAGGACCAAAATTGCGGAAGGATAACAGGACGTACGTAGTGTTAAAAACTTTTCTTACCCGAACTCTTCCACTAGCGAGTCATCTCCATACTGCTCCATAAAATCCTTGAAGCTGCAAAGGTAATCTCCCTTATCGAAGCTGACGATCTGAGCGTCCAAATTCAAGTTGTTCAGGGTCAGCTGCACGTCAGAAGCTCTGTCACTTTGGCAGAATATTATCTTTGGCTTTGAGAAAGCGAAGGTGTGTTGTAGTTCATCTAGGACATATAAGACAACATTAGGACTGTTCCTCGAACGGTAGGCAGAGACTACAGTTTTGAGAAATACGATCTTAGCATAATCAACCTATAACGTTCCTACTGCTGGGATACAGGCCTCCTTTCTATCATAGGGAGTGGGCCGTAATCCACCATGCGGGACCAGTGCGGGTTGGTAGATGTCACATGTCTTCGATTTTTTGGTTTTAGGACATGCCGGTTTCCTCGCGATGTTTTCTTTCACCGTTTTTTAGTACAAAGTAAAGCGCCTGGCTGGGTTCAAACCCACGACTTACAACTCGTAATTCGGGGCCGTTACCACTGTGCCACCCATTGCTAGATTGTCTATAAAAATGGCCATATTATTGAAGAAGGTAGATTTCGCTTGCTATATTTAAAGTTCAATATAATTGGTGCTTTCGGGCATAAGTGCATTTTCCGGGTTGCTACCGCGGATTCCCTCAAGGAAGAACCCAAATCACTGCTCAAATCGACACTTGCCGAGGTCGGTTTGTGGATGGGTGACCATCCATTAGGTACATATTAAGACCCTACCGTGCCTCGGAATGCACGTTAAGCTGTTGGTCGCGGCTGTCAGGATCTAAACGATTGAGGCATACAAAACTTTGAACTATTTACGTTTCTAGAAGAAGTAAGTTACTTAAGTTCTTAGACCTAAGAATCGATAAATTGGCTGCGCAAGGTAGGTCATATTTGTATGGCCTACAAGTAGTAGTTCCGGGTCTAGCTGTTTGTGTATGTGAGTTTAAATGTTTGTAAACGCACCCACGATACAAGAGAATTTCCTAGCGTGGATTGACACTTCAAATTCACTTCACCTTTTTTTTGCGTCATCATCATTCATCATTTCAGCCGATAGACGTCCACTGCTGGACATAGGCCTCCCCCAAGTGTCGCCACATTGACCGGTCCCGTGCGACTCGCATCCAGCGGATTCCCGCAACCTTCACCAGGTCATCGGTCCACCTAGTGGGAGGCCTTCCAACGCAACGTCTTCCGGTTCGCGGTCGCCACTCCAGAACTTTTCGGCCCCATCGGCCATCCGTTCTGCGAGCTATGTGCCCTGCCCACTGCCACTTAAGTTTGGCAATTCTTCGGGCTACGTCGGTAACCTTGGTTCTCTTGCGGATGTCCTCATTTCTGATTCGATCACGCAAGGAAACTCCGAGCATAGCCCTCTCCATTGCCCTTTGAGTGACTTTAAGCCTTCTGATGAGGCCCATTGTGAGCGACCACGTTTCAGTCCCGTATGTGATCACTGGCAACACACACTGGTCATAGACTTTCGTCTTTTTGCGTTTTTTTGCGTGGGGTAATGAAATCCTCTTGGATACCCTCCGTCTGGGAAGAATGGAGGGTTATGTCGGAATCCTACTGACAAAAACCCCACTGTTCCTTCTAGTACCATGAGTCGGAGGCCCGGGAGATTCGCCGCACCCCTGGTATCAGCCCGTCATGCCTAATGGGCCCCATCACCAAGTGCGGCCGATCCCATAACCGCACGTGCTTCCATTAAGGCGCGCATACTGTGTGCCATCTCTTTGAGTCTGACCACTCCAGCGACGACTCGGCCCCGATTTCGCCGCCCGCAGGCCCGTTCTTATGGTGGCCGGAGATCGTTAAGCACCCTTCGACGCTCGGGCTGCTCTTCTGCAGTGCGATTCTGTAACCATCTCATCGTGAAAACTTCGGTGAAGTGAGCGTGGAGTGAGCTGTCATTCCAACTAATGCTAGGGATTGACACTATTGACAGCTCACATCAAGCTCACTTCACTTGAGTTTTCACTGTGAGATTTTTACAGAATCGACCGGCTGGTGCGGGTGGAAAACTCACTTCACCTAAGTTTTCACGGTGAAATTTTTACAGATTACACTGGCTAGTCATATATTTATACAATCTAGATATAAGCCTTTGGACACCGTACACGCACACAAAAAAGGGAGTAAGAAGGTCAAAATACACTCTTTTTCAAACAGGACAAAAACATGCTTACTTGTAGTCAAAGTCCTGTCAACAGCGCCAACGATAACTCCAAGGTAAAGAGCAGCATACAAAGGTATGGTCACGTCCAAATGGTTGGGAGCCATCAGAATCAGCACATCTCCTTGCTTTAGGCCGAGGTTCGTCAGGCAGTTGGCACATCGCACTGTCCTCTCTAGGACTGAAGCGTATGTTTCTGATTCACCTGTAGCTCCATCAATCTGTCGAGATGATTTACAGTAAAGAAACCTCTCCTATATCCTTCGATAGTCCTTGAATTTATCTTTAAAATAAACATCCTTTACTAATCAGATATTTTGTAGTTTGCAAATGAAATAGCTCATAACTCTTATAAATAAAACGGTCTTGACACCCTCAGGCTAGGTGGAGCGAAGATCTTCGCAGGGTTGCTATAGGCTGATGATGATAATGGCCGATATTTTGCAGTCACGAAGGCCATCGATTTTTTAATAATATGGCTTTCAACGTTTGCAGGACCTGATCAGCATCATCCGCCTGCCCTTATCACAATTTATTTGATGTCGGCAGTATATTATATCTTCCTCTTACAACATCTCTATTCATCACCATTCTAAGCCGTCATCCTCATTCTAACCATAATAACCATCTTACCCCTATTTATAAACGTCGCTTAAAGTTAAGTAAGGATTAGCGTCTGATTAACCATACTGTTTTTTTAAGTTTAAACCTCTCTTACTTTAAGAAACATTTATAAACAAGGGGGTTTATCTTTCATTTCTATTAACAAGACCTGATAAATGCCTTAATTGAAACTTACCTGCAACACAAAATCTGGGTCATCCTTAAAGCTTTGCAGAAGAATCTTGCCAAGATGGTATCGGTCTGAAGGGACCCCTGATTCGGCCACTATTCGTGAGGTCAACTCTTCCATAAACCAGTGCACCGAGTCATTAGCCATCCTACGTAGCGTCATGTTTGGTCCTTTGAGTTCAGTTTTTGGTCCTAAATAGTTAGTTCAGCCTGAAACAAAAACTTAATGTTTATAGGTGAGTTAGTTGGTCTTCAATTATCATAACTAAGTATAGAAAAATCCTACTGACCGAATTTCGGCCATGGCGACAAATCTCAGCGAACACTAGACTTCGGCGCGGGAGATATTACAGTGCACAAGTGCCAAACTCCGGCCTGTTATTAAGAAATTTCCAATGGAAAAACCCAATAACACTACCCGACCCGGGAATCGAACCCAAGACCCCACGATCAGCAGTCACGCACGAAGCGGTCTCAGTATGTAAAGATGGTCACCCATCTACGGACCGACCGCGACAAGCGTATCTTAACCTGATCGATCAACCTGTGCGGCTGTTATTTCTTGGTCACGAGCCTCTCTTAAACATATGACGTTCTATCTATAGAATATTTATCTGTTACTTATATTAGTAGAGTCAGAGACACTTTATCAGTAGTTCATTAATAAACAATAATAATGCGTTTACGATCCAAGATATCAGTTACAAAGGAAGTGTGAAGTTCGTAAACAATGCACATGTTTATATAATTAATATTGTCAATATTATTTACTTCAATACTTCGCTGTGACGTCCAATTACTGCAAAGATGTAGATAAAGATATATTTATTTGTACTCATGTGTAACATTAAACATATACATGCAAATGTGGATACACATGCCTTTACATTTATCGAAGCACTTTAAAAAAAAAATGTGGAATTTCCTATTTAACAAAAACATTATGAAAGTTTTTATTCAATGTTTACATAATTTAAAAATCTAAAAGTCTTAAAATAATAATAATAATATGTGCAAGTATATAAAAAGGAGGGGAAATAATCAAAAGGACATCAACAAATTCGTCCGCATCGCTGTCAATAGGAAACGTGCCCAAAAGGCTGGCAGCATTGCCACATTGTATGGCAATACTTCTTAATAATGATTCTTTGGCCAAAAAATTTAAAAAAAACATACATAAACGTTTTGAATTTAATGGCTGTTAAAATAAAGTTCTTAATCAGTAGTAGATGGGAATCCTTTCCTGTTCTTCTATGTATGTATGCTTAATTAAATTCGATTGATCATCCTTCTAGGTCCTGCACCTTATAGAAGTGACAAGGGGAAGTGGGCTTGAAGGTTGAGTCAGTCAAACTTCTAAAGAGGGTGTTGTTGTTTACATCTTCATTTGATTTGGAGATTGCGTTGCTTATTAATAATAAAGTTAAAAATTTGTTTCTTTGTTTGTTTGAACGTACTAATCTCTGGAACAGGCGGATTTGACAGTTTTTTTATTCCATTTGATGGCCCAATTCTTAAGGAAAGCTATAGGCATCATAACATCACGCTAGGACCCTAAGGAAACGAAGTAATAGCGCGGGCAGGCGATGCGATACGACGCCCCGACGGGATGGGTCGGGAAACAAGAAATTTCACTCGGGCAGAAGCCAATGCGGAATATAGGACCAAAAATGAAGGCTAGTGTTGACCAAGATTTAAAAAATTGTTAGAGTGTACATGCAATTATAAAAATACATTAGTATGATTTCAATCACGAGTTTTATAGTATATAAATTACTACTTAATATCAATAAAAATGTAATTAATATAATTTATGGGAAAGATAGTTCAATTAAATAAAAGGTGACTTTCCACTTTAATAATAGTATTGCATAAAAATATATAAGTACCTATTTAATGGATTGGTAGGACAATGCTCGGAATCTTATGTACTCAGAATCGTAAAAGATTTCTTGTATTTTTATTGCTTAGTATTATAATCACATATTTTGCCAGAAGCCACAGATTCACCCAGATGGCAAAAATGGTCCTGTTTAAAATAACTGCGGGGTAATTGCGTGACACGCTAACAGTAGGAATGGCTTTCATTTTGACAGTTCACCAACATTCATAGCGTTATTTACGTTGTTGAGCAGACAAATTTTTCGAACATACGAAGCAATGGATTAGCAATATCCTTCAAAATGATTCAGATTGTGTTTGATAGTGTGTTACGCAATTAGGGTGCTGGTCCTTTTGCCTACGTGCGTAGTAACACTAGCTACACAAGTATCTGGAAAAACTAATAATATGTATGTATAAAACAGTCTTTCAATTAAAATTGGTTTATCATTTGAATGGAAACACTTTCTTTTGTTTCTTTGACAATAACGCTCTAATATTGAATCGTTACACTAATTTATTTTATCGAATATCAAAACTATACGAAATACATTTGGTTGAGGTTTTAAAATTATTGTTTTCGTTGTATTTTCTGCATTGATTTCAGCGGGATGCCTAATAAAATTATTCCAAATGATATTCTGCCATCTTCATAGTATGCCAAGTGAAATTGTACCAAATAATCGTCGCTCTAAATAAACGTTATGCTAAACCAAATTATGCGGAATTTTAACTTTTCCAAAGGTAAGTATGCCAAATATAATTCGGCCATCGTAAAAGTATGCAATTGTAAATTCGTACATATAAATATTTGGCCACACAATAATTATATTAAATAATTTATATGCTTATAAAATATTCGTTTAAAGAAGATTCTGCCAAGTGTGTTATGCCAAATAAATTTCGGAGCATCAAGATTCTGCCAGCTATTATTTTTTAAGGGAACCCATAAAAAATAATAGGAATAACGGAAAAATAAAAAGAAGGATAACTAATATTATTTGTGTAATGTACTGTATCAATAGGTTGAGGTGCGGCAGTAAATTGAATTTGGTGCATGTGCACCAAATTCAATTCGTTATGCATGGGTAGACTTTGGCCGAAGTGAGAATAAACCGTATATTACAGTTTATTCTCGCTTCGGCCAAAATCCACCAGCTATAATTTTTTACAGATATTTAGGAAGACACAAACCTTTTTCGGATATAAATTCAATTAT
Organism: Apamea monoglypha; assembly: GCA_911387795.2. NCBI lineage: Eukaryota > Metazoa > Arthropoda > Insecta > Lepidoptera > Noctuidae > Apamea > Apamea monoglypha. Next base: position 14,192,612 of record OU426934.1, on the reverse strand, counting down.
TTTGACAAAAACATCATTGAAGTAATTATTTTAGTCCGGTCCAGTCGTGGTTTGTAAGTTTATATAATTATAAGAACATTATAGCAACATCGCTGTAGTTAGGTAAAAGGTAATTGTTCTTGCAAGTAAATTATCATTAGTAAGTCATTAGGCTAGATGAGCCTGACTTCCTGGCAAGTATATATGATCTATTCAAATTCATGTGTCCAATTGATGTTATTTCAAGTTAAACAAATATCAACTTTAGGAGAGTGAAAATTACGTTGATTTCAGAGTGAATAGTACTATTGAAAAAAATATAGAAATGTTTGAAGTTGTTGCGCAAACTGAAATTAATTGTGTAGGTAATAAAGTTATTTTTCTAATACCTAACTCATATTTGTTTACATGTTTGGCAAATAAATCGAAAACGCAGTATAGGTAACGTATGAGGCTTAAAATTTTCGTTGGACCAATATCGGTACCTTATCTAACTTAATATAAATAGACATAAGAAGGGGTCGAATAATTATAGCATTAAGTCATTTACTGGACTTTTTTAAAACTAGATCCTCCTAATAAGCTCCGAATAAAAGTGCCTTGTGGCTAATTAATAACAGCCGCACGGGTTGTTCAATCAGGTTAAGCTACGCTTGCCGCGGTTAGTCCGTGGATGGGTGACCATCTTTACATACCAAGACCTCTTACATATCGTGCCTCGGAAACTCAGACTCAAACTCAAAGTATTTATTTCAATTAAACCAATTACAGGCACTTTTGAATTGTCAAGGGGTCGGTCAGTCAGAAAAATGAAGCTAGTTGCCCATTTCAAAGCGTAGTAGGTACCTATGGAGAAGAACGGGCAAGAAACTCCATCGACACTCTTTTAAATCAAAATATGGTTACAAAGTATTAGTTACATCATTCATGTTAAAAATTATGCATGTGAGAACGATGCAGAACGTTAAAAGCGTCAGTAATGAAAAGTTTAAAACAATTCAAATATTAAATTAAATTAAAATAAGCCATGGCAGCAAAGAGATGACCAGTCCCTACTGACGGCGCCCGTTCACGGACATGACGCATGGATTAGCACCATTCAGCTCAACCATTTTGAAGGGAGCTAAATGATCCAACACATGTGCCACCATCAGCGAGACATTTGAGTGAGCATGACATACTCTCATCCGCCAGGGCACATTCAAGGCAATGAAAGACGTACCCAGTAAATGGTAGCTTTATAGTATGTACATAGTACTCACACATGTGCTATACAACTATGCAATACTGGGAGATTGAATTTATATAATGCAAAAATAGTTTTTTACAATTTTCAGCGGCTCCAACAGTACTTTCAAATGGTAATCAATTTATTTATGCGTCCTGTGGAGCAGGACCAGCGTTTACCCAAGCATTTTTATCAGCGATGTAATCTCCCAATTTATAATATGCCTGGCTGGAAAGCACGTTAAGCTGTTGATCCTGGCTGTCATTCGTGGAACTTTGACAGAAGAAGCCCGAAAGTCTGACATCCAGTCTTACCCAGTAACTGGGTTGTGGTGGTCAGATAGGCAGTCGTTCCGTGTAAATTGCTGGTATTCAGCTGCATCCGGGTAGACTGGATAGGCAGATGATGTTGCCGCCTACTAAGGTACCTTGTTATCTTAGTATACCTACGTAACTAAGGGCTGATTTTTCCATCGCCAGATAACTTTTATTCGAAGAATAAAATTGACGTTTGACAGTTTTTGTATGAAATAACTGTCAAAATTTCAAAATTATTCCTCGAATAAAGCTATCAGATGATTGAAAAATCAGCCCTAAGAAGTAAAGTTTTGGAGGTAAGTCACATTTCTAGGAAAAGTTAAGTTGTTTTAGAAGAAAGTTTTCTTTCAGTAGACATCATTTATCTATTAGCATACCTACATTATCTTATTTACAATCCCTATCCCTATTTAATTTCCACCGGCATCGAGGCCAAAGAGCAACGACCGTGCATGTCGCGCCTGCTAAGTGCACTTTTTGCATCAACCTCTGGATCCAGCTGTATAAGGAGATCCTCCTTAGATCGACAGGTTTTGAACTTTAGGCCTTTGGCTATAAGAGAGAGCCTTCTGAGTGTGTCGGTTTTCTTCTCAGAGTATTCGGGTAGGAAACACCGACCTCATCTAGTTTCAAAATATTTTTGAAGTGTAAAAGTGTATAAAACTACTTAGGTTCAAATTTTTATCTTTTTCACATTCAGGATTGACACCTGTCCATTTCTAAGTTATGAATCCCGTAATAATTACTTTTACTATTATTTTTATTTTATTGCTGCTTTGCAAGCTTATGAATAAAAAATATTCGTCGAGCAGAGTTATTAAAAGCTTAAAGTTTGATTCCCCTTCACCAAAAAAGTTTTGGCCAAGCAGAGATTCGAAAACCTTTCGTTCACGTAATTTGGGCACTAAATTTTCAAAAACAAAGGCACGCGCACACAATCGTAATTAATAGCAAGTGTATTGTTACACTTGCTATTAATGAAACTTAATTATGACTTTCGTTTCAAATGATTAAAAAATCGTTTGAAACTTGAACGTCTAATTAAAATTAAACACTGTCACTGTTCTGTTCTTCATCAAGATCGAAATCAAATATTTACACGTTCTAAAAAAAAGTAACAAAACTAAAAATAAAATACTTTTTTTTTTCCTAAAATATATTGACGAACCAGGTACTTACTATTAAAGAAACAGCCTCAAGTTCCCACAAAAAGAAAATCAGTTAAAATCCAACTCCGCAACTACCAAAACTTCTTAAAAAAAATAATTTAGTTGTCAAGAAATTCTGGTCCTTCGATACAACTTTATTAACTGAACCACTGTACTATAAATAATAATAGGTAACATAAAGATGTGTTATCCGTTTTGAGTTCCGAAGTATTCTGTTCCAAGTTAGTCTGCAAGTAGATAATAGATACCTCATTATATAAGTTACAATAGACACACTGATAAAGTTAATGATACACTGGGTGAGAAAGTGCAGCACTAAGACTTTATTCTATGCAATACTGGCGCCGATTCTCTTGTCCACAAACTAAACTAAATTTAAGTTCAGATAGATAGATAGATAAGTCTTTTTTTAGGTAAGTCTTTATTTGCCTTAAACGTGGTATAAAGGTGTTACAGTTTGGTGATATAATATAGTCCACATATTTAGCTATACAACATCGTGTATCAATTGCATGCAAAATACTTAGAATCAATTAGTAAGTAGAAATAAAATGTCAAAGCTATAAAACATTTACACATTTACCACAATACAATCAGCATAACATAATACTATTTAATGTCAGAAATTAATCTCCACGAACAAAATTAAAAAGTCATAATTGTAAACATTATTCGCAACAGTTCTATAACATTACATAATATAACTTTAAAGTAAAAAAAGGAAATCAATAAAATCAATAATTATAAAATTAAAATGTCAAAATTATAAACATTAACGACGAAAAATCCTTAATGTCATAAGAACTATGTTCATTCAGCCATTTATAGAGTCTGTTTTTAAAAGAATTAATATCAAATAGCAATTTCATTCAGCGGGATTGTCCGAAAGGGTTACTTACCGCTACCCCGGAACACAAAGGGCGAAGGAAGGAACATGGGTGGGTTTTAGTCAGTAAGAGTCTGACACTCCCTTCCGCTCCACCCAGAGCGGGAGCGGTGATTTGATGATTTCCCACCAGAAAAAAAAAAAAAAAAAATAGCAATTTCATTTCTTTTGAAATTTTATTATAAATGCGTACACACATCACCAGAAAACTTATAGAGTACTTGGCTGATTTAGGAGTATCCTTCAATACAAGTGTACATGGATCCCTATTACGAGAGTATATTTGATCGACTTTCTTGAATAATTCCTTATCATTATCTACAAAATTACATATCTCGTAGATGTACAGTGAAGGAAGTGGTAATAAACCAAGCCTTTTAAAATGCGGTTTACAGGACTCGTCAGTACGGATCCCACAAATGGTTCTGATGCATTTCTTTTGCGCGATAAGCGCTCTGTTTTGATCTGTACTGTTACCCCAAAAAATAAGTCCATATCGTAAAATCGATTCTATGTAAGCATGGTAGGTTATAATGGCGGTTTTTTTTATTCGTCACATTCTTGACTTGCCTGAGAGCATAAACGAACTTATTAGACTTGTTGCACAAATTATCTACATGTATTTTCCAATTTACATCTTGGTCTATGAGTATACCCAGAAATTTTGTGCATCAGTGCATCTTTTTCTTTCTATATCATTAAGAAAAGGACAGAAGATAAATATTATAATATTATTATTTTTTAGTTTAGTCCTGTCAAATTAGTCAGCGCCTGACGTAAATTGACGTATTTTTAGTAGCCATTTTTTTTAAATCACGTCTAAACTTGTCTATATGGAGTATCTTAATTTGACACGCTTTTGCTCCGTCGAACACACTAGAACCTAGCCTAGAATTTTTATTGCAGATTCCCTGGTGATATTTACTTAGTACAGACGCCAGCACATCAAGCTACCCGAAACGGTCAAATTTTCCCAATCAACTTTGAACCTAATGCTTTAGCGATAAAGTTGAAAATCTATTAAAGAAATTTGACAGATTGTAGTAGCTTGATGTGCTGGCGACTGTACAACAATTTGCACGGCATCTGCACTGCGTACAGGCCAATTTGATACAGCTCCTTCAATTGAATCTAAGGTTGCAGTTACAGAAATATAACCAATACTGTCAATTAGATGGAATGTGATAGCACGGAGATAATTTAACTGCCAATTTGGATAATATTATTTACTAATATTTTGTGTTAGTACACGGGGCCACACATCAAGCAATACATTTCCAGTACCTACCTGACCTCGCATTGTTTAGGTTTTTCGTACAATCAGAAGTCACCTTATACTGGTTATATATAGCTTGATGTGTAGCCGTGCGTACCTACCTGTTCCTCGTCGGGAGCCCTATTACATGTCATTGTTCACTCCAGCCGGCGAATAAAAGCAAGCCAGATTTAAGGAACAAGACTACTCCTGGGTGTTAGGGTCCATCGGGTCGCTACTGCCCGACAGCTCGCCATATAACTTTGCGGGTTCCTGTCTCTTGGTCTGGCTCCTCTACCTATTTTGGTAAAGTAAACTACAGGTACAGTCCTAAAGTCCACGAGCGCGCAAGCCCCACCACGACGTCTACGTAGAGATACGGCGGTGGGGGTTATTGGGGGCTATCGTCAGCTCGACAGGACCTTATGTCAATTACCGGTTTTTGTCTTCAGTTTATCCAGTCTATAAATAAACACAAGGGCTGCCAACTGACTTCCGGAACCTGCCTACGCAGCCCATATGAAGACCACGCTAGACCACGAGTCTGGTCAGTTATGGGCAAGAACCATTCAAGGATATGACGTGCGGAAACGATTCATAATAATTAGCAAAGTTGGTTAGTCAAAAAGGCGTACAAATGGACTATAATATCTATCTATAAATTGTATACAATAATGTCAATTTTTGCTTGCCTTCGCTGATCGCTTTGTTCTTCTAAATTACACAATAGATTTGATTTGAATGCGGTTTTCACAATAATTTAGAGAAATTTAGAGATTTCGGAAGGTTTATGCATATAATACATTCGTATATTAAACATACGAGTAAATATAATAAAGAAATATCGATGTTTTGTCAAATCGTAAAACCGTACAAAGCAGGGCGAGTCGCTAGTATTACATATCATTATACAAAATCATCATCATCATTCTCCTGCCCTTATCCCAATTTATTTGGGGTCGGCGCAACATGTATTTTTCTTCCATACTTCTCTATCAGTCGTCATCTCGGTAGTCACCCCCTTTCTAACCATATCATCATTATACAGTCCATCCATCGTTTCTTTGGTCTTTCCTTATCATTATGCAAAAGTAATCACCTTTAACTGAAATCTTATTTTTCAATCAAATAATAAAATATCAAGAAAAATTAAATAATATCGTATCATTTCATTTAAAATAATATATAGCTCTAAACTCCAGTCTGCCACCATCTTTATCCTCCACAAACGATCGACTCGTCGTTCTCGTTCAAATATACAGTAGTGGTTATGAATTATTTCGTAGATAATGGGCGCTCTTCGTGGGACAAAATTACTAGTTCAACTTGACAATTGTTTTCAAGGACGTGTATTAAATTTCACCTTGTAATGGCTAATAATGTGGACAGGTAATGGGTTCGCATTGTGCACGTGCAGAAGAAAATACAATTTTCATTTTTTCTTTATTAGCTTTGCCATAATACTATGTCGCTCCATCATAACCAAATTTTTAATTTCAAATTAATTTATATGATTGTAATATATTTTGTACAGAGTTTAAACCTTGTCCGACATAGGCTTAGCTAAAACGCTATTTAAAGTACAGACGCCAGCACATCAAGCTACTACAATCTGTCAAATTTCTTTAATACATTTTCAACTTTATCAATATAGCTTTAAGGTTCAAGGTTGATTGGGAAAATTTGACAGTTTCGGGTAGCTTGACCTACTGGCGTCTGTACCAATTTCAAACATATTTTGGGAATCAAAAACATTTCTCCTGAGGTGTTCGCCCCGCTCACACTCGGTCAAGATACTTGTATGATGTACAGACGCCAGCAGGTCAAGCTACCCGAAACTGTCAAATTTTCCCAAATCAACCTTGAACCTTAGTGCTTTCGCGATAAAGTTGAAAATCTATTAAAGAGATTTGATAGATTGTAGTAGCTTGATGTGCTGGCGTCTGTACGTCCTCCATTATTCCACATTTCTCGCAATTAGGTGAACGTGTGATACCCATAAGGAAAGTAAACTTCCTGGAAAATACAATGTTGACCTGCATTGTTGATATACTTACATATTTCAGCTGAACATTGATTACCAACGAGAGTGGCGAATTGCTTTACATAATCAGCCTATAATGTTCCCACTGCTGGGACACAGGCCTCCTCTCTGTGAGGGGGAGTGGGCCCTAATCCACCACGCGGACCTAGTGCGGGTTGGCAGATGTCACATGACTTCGAATTTTCGGTTCTAGGACATGCCGGTTTCCTCACGATGTTTTCCTTCACCGTTTTGAGAGCAGTGGTGATGAAATGATTTACACAAAGTAAAGCGCCTGTCTGGGTTCGACCTACGACTCGTAAGTCGCGGCCGCTACCACTGCGCCACCACTGCTCCAGAAGGCTTTACCTAGGGGGTAATTGCATAAAATACTTACAGAAGCTTTTACCTAAGACACTGACAATGGCTTTCATTTCGACAATTCAACAACATTCTGCCGAGGGGCTTGTGGCTAGGGAATAACAGCCGCACGGGTCGATCGGTCAGGTTAAGTTACGATTCTCGCGGTCGGTCCGAGGATGAGTGACCATCTGTACATACCAAGACTTCTCCGTGCCTTGGCAAGCACGCTAAGCCGTTGGTTCCGGCTGTCATTCGTGGATTTTGTCAGTCTAAGGGCCTATGGTTTTACGCCGTAACTGGGTTGTGGTCACATAGGCGGTACTCAGCTGCATCCGGTAAGACTGGAAGCCGACCCCAACATAGATGAAAAAAGGTTAGGCAGATGATGATGATGAAGTTGTTGAGCAGAGAAAATTTTCGAACATATGAAGCAACTAGCTAGCGCCCCGCGGTTTCACCCGCATAAGTTTCGATCCCGTGGAAATCTCGGGATAAAAAGTATTGTGTGTTAATCCTGGTTATAAACTATCTGCGTGCCAAATTTCATCCAAATTCGTTCTTTAGTTATTATAACTACTTGAACATTAAAACAAGGTAAACAAATTATTTGTGTGTGTTAAAAATCTATCTAATAAGAATTAGTAAAAGATTCAAGTTGGAAAAATAAAGTAATACGTAATTTATATATAATTATATATTTGCGGTTACATACTTTTTGTTAAAACTTTCATTTGTAGTAAATAACCTTATTTTAACCCAGTGTGTAATTCTACTGCCACAATTTTTACAAATATGTTGAAGCATTAAATAAGCTTAGTAAATAAGATACTAATACTACTACTACACTAATACTACTCTACAAGTCCGTTCACTGTAATTTTATCTCTGAGAGCAGCAACATAATATCAACCATAATTTAATGATAATAAAGATCACAATTATTTTGACAGACTTTTCAGTGGCAGCAACGGCAACCCAACAGCAACCTTATTGGAATGACTATAAAGATCACTGTGATTTTGACAGTGATGCAAAAGCTCTGTGAACGGACTGTACTCGACCCTCAGCTCGAATCGTGTGAACATGATGATTTAGTCGAGATAAGCTTTACGATGCCGTTTTATTGAAGCTGCAATTTATGCCAGGTGAAAATCAGGCTATTTTCGCAATGTGCATTAAATTAAACTTGTGCTAAATATTAAATAATAAAAATAGTTTATTCTCTAGGCATTTCTAAAGCCATTTCTTTTAGTTTTCTCCTGTGCACCTTGGTGGACGCGGTCATCGGTATGGCGTCGACGAATATCACGCCGCCTCTGAGTTGCTTCGAGTCTGAGAGAAATTCTGTAAGGTTGAACTTGTATGAGAAAAGTTGGCGAAAGTGAGAGTCATATCATAATCTGCCCATGATGTTCTCAATGCTGAGACAAAGGCCTCGTCTCTTCGAGAGGCAGTGGGCTCTTATCTACCTCGCGGGCCCAGTGCGGGTTGGTAGATGTCACATGTCTTCGAATTTTGGTTCTAGGACATACCGGTTTCCTCACCATGTTTTCCTTCAACATTTTAAGAGCAGTGTGATTAAATTAATTACACAAAGTAAAGCGCCTGTCTGTGTTCGAACCCACAACCTACAATTCGTAAGTCGGGGCGGTTACCGTGCTCATCGTCGTCACTGTCATCATATCGGGCAGAAATATCATTGTACCTTTTTGCATTAATACTGATTACTAAATTTGGTACTTGATACTACTTAAATTCATGGCGATGTTCGTACTTCAAGTCTCACCAAGTAAGATTTAAATATCTTCGTTGAAATTCTTGATAGTAATATTGTTGCTATTTTAAAATGTTCTTAAATTCTTGTAAGCAGTACCTTTGACCCAGTCCTTGATCTCGTCGGCACTAGGTTCAGCCCCTGGCCGTGGCACTACGCATGCGACTGGCAATTCACCACACTCGGCGTCTGGAACCCCTGTCACCGCCACGTCTAACACTCCTGGGTGCTGACGGATTACTCCTTCCATGTCTACGGGCGATATCTGGGTGAAAGAAAATGGACATTAAAAGTTTTTTTTTTTTTTACGAGTTCTATTACCGCAGACATGAGGGTCCGCGCCTTTGTTTACATAATTATAGGATTGTTTACAGTTTTTTGTTTTTTATAAATAATTACAGTTAAAGTGCTCCTACGGCGGACACTTCTTAATTAAGACATCTGTCTTAACTACTAAGCTGCTTAAGTCTACGTGAGTCCATCTAATTTTTTTTTTTTTTTTTTCATTATTACAATAATACAACTTTTCTTAATCTAACAATCACAAAAACTTTAAATATATCTAACAATCTAAGGACATGGTTAAGGAACTACATGGCAGGTCGAGCCGACCAGCCCCGATCGACGGCATCCGTTCACGGACATGACTTGCACATCCGCGTCGTTCAGTTCAACCATATTATAGGGAACCCAACGACCGGATATGCAACGCCACCATCGGCAGGACATTTAAGTGAGTATGACAGACTCGCTCCGCCATGCAGTTTTACAATATAATTATTAACACTATTGTTATTATTATTATTTTTTTATATTATTTGTTAGTATACCTACACGCTGTTATTACTATTATTTTATTTATTATATAATTACAAGTTTGTGGTTTGGTTATGTTGGTTTAGGATTGGGATGGGAGTTGGGGTTTGGAGTTATTAGTTCTGTTAAGCTGTGTAAGTGGGTCTGCTGACCAGGGATTTCGCTACCCCGAGCAACGCCTCCACAACGACTGCGTCTCGATGCTGCATGGCCGTCTTCAAGTTGTACTCGACGACCGTCTTAGTTGGCGCATCCATCGCTTTCTTTGCAAAGCGGCCCGTGGCGTCGTCGGCGTCGTCGGAATAGTAGACGCAACTGGCTGTATGCCTCGACACCGCCACTACCGCGTGGGAGATGCTGTCGTGGATTTGGAGCCTCCTGGACTTCGTGTTGATGATTATTACGCTGTCGTAGGTCAACCCCTGAGCCTCGTGTATGGTTAACGTGCGCGACCCTTCGCGCGGACCCATATCCCTGACTCTTAAGAGAGGCTTTCTCCTCTTGCGTATGAACCAGGAACAGGGTGTTTTGGGCAGTGCTTGGTATTTGCGCTCCTGTGTAACCTTTCACTTTCAGGGAGTGGACCCGCGACAGCGACGACTTGGAGGAGTATATACCGGAGTATATCTCGCTCAGCGCAAATGCCACGTCCATCGGATTGCGGTGCGTGCAAAGCAACTCCTGTGTGATGCCAGCCACCAGATTTGGACGGGTATACCTTAAGTCGAATAGGTTCTCTCTGTCCAAGAATGGAAGCTGGTTTACGTCTCCGATGAGGACAATCTCGCTTGCTCCAGACAACTTTACTGCCATGACTATGGCCCCAAAGTGGTTCATCAGGGCCTCGTCTACCGTGAGACGGTAGCATTTATCCTGCTGCTTGAACCCGTTGGCTAAGATTGAGGCCATAGTGCGCACCTTTGTCTTTACTCGGTCTCCTAAGCGGTGCGCAAGCTTTTCCCTGAGATCTTTGGCAGCTTCGGTCGTCATGGTGGCTACGACGTCCTTCTCCTCATCGAAGTGCTTCACCACCCAGGTCGTCTTGCCGCAACCCGGAACTCCGTTTACCCACCTGATATTGGGTACCGCCCAACTTTCCTGCGATGCTGGGATGTCTGAGGTCCTCAGAATGGACTGTGCCATTTCAAGGATCTTATCGTCCAGCATGATCTTGGTACATTTGGCGGTAACCACCATCGGGTCGTCTTCCGGTGCTCTGAATTTCATTTTGCCCGAGCGCTCCGTCTCCTCTTCGTCCAGGGCCACAAAACCTCTCTCCGCGCTGTAGGCTGCCATGTACGACCCCGTCATTTCCCCTTTGATGACTTGAGATTTGACGTTGTCGTACACTGCAGCCCCTGCTTCCTCGAGTAGTACCCTTAGCAGTCCTTCCGAGTCTCTCTGGAAGGTCTGCAGGATCTTCCTGCATGTCATAAGATTGACCTCTCTGGTCGCTCTCACGATTGCTATGTACTCGAGGAAAGCGCTCTTCACGTGGTCCGTGGTGCCCGAGTTTATTGCGAGGGTCGGCGGGCTGACCTGCCCTTTGTCGGCTCTTGTTGGTGTGGGCTTTTGTTGTGGAGGTTCCCTTGGCCGTTCTCTGAAGAACCTCTCCACTGCTGCTTCTTGTTTATGGGATGGTGATGTGCGGCTTGTGCTCGGGAGCAGTGCACTGAGGAAAGTGCCAATGGCTTTCAGGCGACTCCTCGACCGGGTCTGCTCCTCCGAGCTCACGGTTTTGCTCTGCTCCTTTGCAGCTTTTTCGGCGGCTACCTTCTGCTGGGCCCTCTCTGAACCGCTTTGAGTGGTCGGGGCTGTTTAGGGGCTCGTCGCACTGGCTGTTGGGTGTCTGGGGGCTTTGAGGAAACTCAGAGTTTCCCCTCTGTCCTCATAGACAACTACCTCGTGATGTTCCGAGGCTTTTAAACAGCCAAATCGGTCTGCGACATCTCCTCTCTCCCCTCCGACCATCATCGCGTCAACGCTTATGGTGCGTGCTGAGACTGCCATATGTTCTCCTGCCTCCCTGATCTTTTGAAGCAATGAGCTTGCCTGAGCGAATGGAGTCTCCTCTCCCCACTCGAAAAGTGCGATCGTCTTCCCTTTGGATCGCACTAGACGGCATCGGTGAGAGGCTACTTCCACTCGAGGCAGTGCAGCATACTTGCTGCCTTTCATTCTCGTTTTGGTGGTGCTTCCGTTGATCAAGGCAGCAAGGCCTGGTGATATGGCTATACGGGCCCTAGCTCGGCTTGAGCCTACGCAGAAGCTTATGCCCAGTCTTTCTCCTTCCCTGTTCATGAACAGGGCAGGAGAAAGACTGACGCCTGGGACACCGACTCCTCCGCATGCCAAGAACTGCGTGATGGGCATGGTGCTAGGGGCTGGTTGTAGGCGGGCTTCTGCTGCTGCTGCTGCTACCGCTGGTGCCGGCTGGTGGTTGGTGTTTGTGTGTGGTACTTGTGTTATGGTGTGTGTTGTTGTTGTTTGTGTGGTGATTGTTGTTGTTGTTGTTGTTGTTGTTGATGTGGTCGTGACTGCCCGAGCAGATGGTAGTCGGTTTCGACTTTGCAAGGTTCTGTCCGTTTTGTTAGCCCCTGCTGCGACTGTGGCGACTTTGCTCGCGAATGCCAAGAATGGTTGTCTGGTAGCCGGTCTCTCCATGATGGTGCGGAGTGTGGACTGACTTAGCTGGGTTTCGATCTTTAGTTCCAGCTCCATTCTGTCGTGACTGAATCTTGGGCATTCGAAGAGTAGGTGCCAGACTGTTTCATCGCAGCTGGGGTCACAGACACACGAGGGACTGTCTTTTAGATGAAAGCGGTGGAGGTACGCTGAGAATCCTCCGTGTCCTGTTAGGACTTGTACATGGACCGGTGTGAGAACTGCGTCTCTGAGTATTCTTTTCGCCGCTAGGATGTCTGGGAAGAACACTTTTGTGACCGCTCCTGTACTCGAGGACTCGTATCGCGCCTGCCACTTCTTTATAGTCGCCTCCCGTATTTTTCTTCTCACGAACGATATAGGAACCTTGTTGTAGTCCGCTGTCTCTGTTGTCAGAGCTGCCTCCTTGGCCAGCTCGTCCGCTCTCTCATTCCCGGCGGTTCCCACGTGGGCCTTGAGCCAAAGAGTCTCACTTCTCTGCCCTCCTCTCGGGTCTCTCGGACGCTTCTCTTGATCTGGAGTGCCAGGTGGTGAGTGACAGACGGTCTCCTCAGCAGGTCGAGTGACGATCTTGAGTCACTTAAGATGCTTACGGAGGCCGCCCTTGATTCTCTTGCCATCCTGACAGCTCTGAAGAGAGCGTACATTTCCGATTGGAAGACTGTGTTGTGAGGCGCCAGGCCAAAAGTGCTGAACTTTGACTCTTTTCCGTTTTCCCACCAAGTTAGGGCAGCGCCGACTTTCCCCTCTATCTTGCTGCCGTCGGTGTATATTTGGGGACCGATTACTTGATGGGTTTCGAGGGTTTCGGGAGTCTAGTCGTCTAGGCGTGCATACTCTGTTGTTACGAGTAGCGCTGGGTGGGGATTTTGGGAGTGGTGCACGTTGCACTCCAGCTCGCAGCCCGGCGGTATGAACTCTTGGGAATGTCCCTTTTTGATCTTGAAAAGGGTTGCGGCCTCGATTACCCGGAGGTCTAAGGGGAGTTGGCATTAAAAGTTAGTTATATACATAAATACATAAACTCACGCCTTGTTTCCATGGGGGTAGGCAGAAACGACAGAAAGCCACCTGTCCTTACAAACTAATTTTTCTTAGGAAAGAAAGAAAAGAAGAAGAGAAGAAGAAGAAAAGAGGGAAGAAGGAAAAGAAGAGAGGGAGAGAAGTTATATTTCCTTTAAAGCAAAAAGGACTTTTCAGGGGCCTTGTCGCAGCCAAAGAATTTGCTAAGTTACCATATACTTCAGCTGAGATTATATCCCCGCCCGTCTCTATCTTACACTTGTAGTTTAAAAATTGTGCAACAGTGACAGGAATAAGGCTTAGCCAAAGCATATACTAAGTAACGTTTATTAAGAATGTTAACGTTTATTATTCTCGGCCTTGGTTTTTCATTTCTTGTTCTTACAATCATTATTATAAAATCAAAATCAAAAGTCATTTATTCAAATTAGGCTGAGAATCAGCACTTTTCGAACGTCAAAATTACAAAAGACAGTCCCCCAAAAACGCCGCCCTTCACCACTTCCTAGTGCAATCGCTGGGAAGAAGAAGTGGCGCAACAACCTCCCCAGCAGCACAGCTGTCTATATTTACAATCCTTTATGGTTTTGTGTGAGGTTAGGTCGAATTCATACCTGAAAATTTCTGTATTTCAGCAATAATTTGATCCTTTCCACAAAGAAGAAGTTCCAGTTCTCATCTCTATAGAAAGTGTCACCAGTTTTGAACCAGCGGCCTTCGGCGAATGTCTCTTCTGTGGCCTCGACGTTATTGTAGTACTCCTGTAACATAATCATAATTTCAGCCTGTTCCAATGACACTGCACAAGCGGTAACCCAAGTAAAGATGGTGTAATGTTAGGGATACACCAGCGAGGCGTAACACCATCAGCAGCAATGGTTTTCATTTTGACAGTTCAACAACATTCATTGCGTTATTTACGTTGTTGAGCAGACAACTTTTTCGAACATATGAAGCAATGGATTGGCAATATCCTTCAAAATGATTCAGATTGTGATTGATGGTGTGTTACGCAATTAGGTTGCTCCTCCAATGATACTGCACAAGCGGTATTTTACTTGGGGCTTGTGGCTACGTAATAACAGCCACACGGGTCGATCGATCCGATCGAGAGGTTAAGCTACGCTTGCCGCGGTTGGTGCGTGGATGGGTGACCACCTTACAAGACCCCTCCGTGCCTCGGAAAGAACGTTAAGCCGTTGGTCCCGGCTCTCATTCGTAGATCTTTGACTGTCGTTACGGGTCGTCAGTAGCCCGAAAGTCTGACCACCAATCTTACTAAGGGGTATCGTATTACCCAGTAACTGGATTGTGGAGGTCATCTGACCCCCACAATCGCCTGAATGCTCGCATACAGATATATGATATGCTCGATAGGCAGGCGCTCCATGAAAAATACTGGTACTCTGCTGCATTCGGTTAGACTGAAAGCCGACCGAAACATAGTTGAGGAAAGACTAGGCAGATGATGATGGTTCATTCTACAATACTTTCCTATACGAATTCATATTCCGGAAACCAATAAAGTTAGCATACCTTTTACATTTTACTGAGAAGCAAACCTTGCCAACGCCTTTTATGAAAAAAAAAATTGTTAGTATAACTATTTAGATCGATAGAATCGATGTGCGATTAACTGTTTGAATACCGTAATTACAATAACAATTAAAAAGCCATTTCCTCTCGCGTGGATCCACGTTCATACGAAGGGATAATGGCAAGGCTCTGCACCTCCAATTACTTACACTTATAAACCTCATAATGCCATCCTTATAATTATTCCTAATGTACCTGGGCAAGCAGTGATTTGATTGGTTAACAACATTGGGATTGGGAAAAAAACATCACGTGGACGAGGTCGCGGGCAGAAGTTAGTATTAAATAATAGTTAGCTACACTAATATACCTACATTAATACCTAGTACATTGCAACTATCTAGAAATCTTTATTTCCAAAGTGTTAGCTTACAACTACGATTGTACGGTAGAAAAATAATTTGGTCCTAATATCCTACCTTGAAAACACTTGGTCCTTTGATCCACAACTCGCCCGGCACGTTGGCCTCGTAAATATCTTCCTGTGTTTCAACGTCAATAATCTACAACCAATAGAAGAAAATATATTATCAATAATAAGTCTTTAAGTTAATAATTGCTAAGGCATTTTTAGTAAAATCGTCTCTTTTAATTTAGAACATGCTCCATGTAGTTTCTTTATTTAGTTATTTTATCACATTTATAAATATTTATTAAAAAATAAAATATGAAAAACATTTAAAAATATAAAAAAATAGTGGTCCGCTGGTGTCGGGAGCAGGGCTCCCGCGGGCTTGCGGGCGGCGAGCTATGGGCAGCTCGCCGCCCGGCAAGGACCAGGCCCGAGTCGACGGCGCGTTGTGTTCCACGCGCGCCTCAAAGAGATGGTCAGCACGAAGTGACGGGGTCCGTTAGGGCCGATGCCTGCCAGGGCCGCGGGTTGTTCGAAAGAGATACCGTGGTCCCTGGCATAGGCAACTGAAGGAACACGGGTGGGTTTTAGTCAGTAAAAGTCTGACACACCCTCCTGCTCCGCCCAGAGCGGGAGAAGTCATATGATTATTTCGGTGGGAAATCATCATATGATTTCCCACCTAGAAAAAAAAAAAAAAAAGAACTACTTGTGGTTAGGGCTCCAGACACAGGAACGTCCCCACAATGCGAGCCGTATCGAGGAGTACTGCCTTCTGAATCAGGTCCTTGATCCAACCGCCTAACGAGAGCCTCGATAAGTGTTGATGGAGGCTTTCGGCCATCAGGCCATTGGCCGATACGACAAGTTTAGTTTCTTTATTATTATTATTAGGTTCGACACACTAATTCGCAGCTAATTAGCTGATGCGTCTGTATCAAATAGCTTGGAGATATTGAATCTGTCCAGTCGATTCTTAAAGCAGTTCAGCGTGGGAGCCGTCACAACATTTTCCGGGAGCCTATTCCTACCACTCGGTTAGACAAAAATTGCTTAAAGACTTTGTCTTTGATGAATTTTCCCATAACTTTCTTGCCGGTTCTTCTCCATAGGAACCTACTACGCTTTGGAATGGGCAACTAGCTTCATCTTTGTGACTGACCTGAGTCCCTGACAATTCAAAAGTGCCTGTAAATGGTTTAATTGAAATAAATGCGTTGAGTTTGAGTTTCCATGCTCGTCTTATTTTCCATAGGAACACTTTTGTGCCATGGACGCGGCCAAAACTTTTTCATTTTCTATTTATTTATTTAATCTATAGTTTCCTTACCCGATATTGAAAGCAACCCATTGGCTTGCCACATGAGCCTGGTGCAGGATTATCTCCGTGGAATCCAACACCACTCAGCTCACTCATGCCGTACATGTTCAGGACTTCTGTGTCTGGCGATATGATCTAGAACAAATAAAAAAAGCTATACTTGAATGAGACTGCCGGTTTCCTCCTGATGTTTTCCTTCGCCGTTTTGAGAGCAGTGGTGATGAAATAATTTACACAAAGTGCCTACCTGGGTTCAAACTCACTACCTACAACTCGTAAGTCGGGTCCATTACCACTGGGCCACCACTGCTCCCATGCGACTGATATGACCCACCTAATTCCATTTGGGCCTGGCTGCCTTCTTGTCTACGTCCATTATAACCGTTTTGGAACGCTGTTTACCTCAATAAAATGCCAAGCATCAGACCAGTCCAATGTAAAAGCTGGTTAACTTCAAAAATCAGTAAATTAAATACAAACCTTCAATTCATCAATAAGGTTCTGGGGCACAGCGCTTCCACCCAACATGAGCTGTTCGAAGCTTCTGAAGTCGCACCGATCACGTTCATCAGGGTTTATGAGCGTCGTCATCATTGTTGGGCTGAGGATTGTGAAGGTGGGCTGCAAGAAAATGTCTTAATGAGAACAGTACAAGCAGCCCAGCCTGCAAAGCCTGGCTGGTATAACATTTTATAGTAAATAATAAAAGGCAATTGCATGCAGCTGCAATGAGGACGCTAAGAGGGATATGTGGTGTTACACGAATCGATATAATAAGAAATGAATACATAAGAGGAAGTCTGATAGTAACCGGTAACTAAAAAGTTGTGTGGAAATCGGTTGTCATGGTGCGGGCATGTGATACGGAAGAATGAGGAAAATGTCTATTTATTTATTTATTCATTTAGGTAACCAACAGCGATACATAAAAATATTATACAAAATAATATGTGTGTTACAGTTATTATGGCCAATTATAGGTTTCCCTGTATAACTGGGATATATTTATAATACATGCGAACGGACTAATGCCAGATATTTCCAATTAAACAAACAACAAAATAAAATTACAATGCAATACAATATTACTTACATTACATTTTAGAAAAACTTAAAACAAAAAAGGTGGTATAGGAAAAAAAAAAGATAGTATGTCATGAGGAAAGTTTTGAGTATGAATGTCGATGGTTATAAGAGTAGGGGAAGACCAAAGAAACGATGGATGGACTGTGTGAATGACGATATGGTTAGAAAGGGGTGACTACCGAGATGAAGATTAATAGAGAAGTATAGAAGAAAAAGTCATATAGCGGCGGCCCCAAATAAATTAGGATAAGGGCAGGAGAATGACGAGTAAAGAAAATTAAACTATTGCTGGAAATGTCTGAATTCATTGAGATGACATGGCCGCATATTTATCAATGTTTTTAATAATGAACTATCCCAATAAGTAGCTCAGAATCAACGGATATCGATGGCGGCGCAGACTACAAAAGTTGGAAGCCAAACAACGGCTTACCCATGTACATTGTGTCTACATAAACGACGACTCAGAACATGAGGCGAGTCCCTGCGCAGTAACAAATTTACGTATCAGCGGGGGTGAGGGGTGAGGTACTGCGCAGTAAGTAGCGCACTTCAGAGCCACCATAAAGTTTAAATCGGGCTGTGTCAGTGAGGTTATTTCTCATTTAAAATCCTTCTCTTACCTTATAAGTGTTAATCAGATCATAAGCATGCTCCTGGGTCATCGTCTGCGAGGTTTGTAGTCTGGAGAACCTCAATATTGGGGATATGATAAAGTTCAAAATGGCGGTCAGCCACAGCAGCGGTGAACCGATCAGGGCGAGGCGGGTCGGTGTTGGAAATGTTGTGAATCTAGACCTTTTAGAAGAAATAAACATTTTAGCTAACTAGTATCCGACTTTTAAAAGATGTACAGACGCCAGCAGGTCAAGCTACCCGAAACTGTCAAATTTTCCCAAACAACCTTGAACCTTAATGCTTCAGCGATAAAGTTGAAAATCTATTAAAGAAATTTGATAGATTGTAGTAGCTTGATGTGCTGGCGTAGTAGGAACGGTTTTGATTTTGACAGTTCAACAACATTCATAGCGTTATTTACGATGTTGAGCAGACAATTTTTTCTAACATAAGAAATAGATTATCCTACAAAATACCTATATAAACCTATACTAAACGTGTTAATAAAAATTTAAACAGAGGTGAAATTTTATTTTGGGTTTTCTACTCTCAGTATTGAGTCAAGCCACAGATATAGATAGACATAGATAACGCAAGTAATACGATCTGTATGAAAACCAAGCGTGCCATTTTTTGACTACCTACTATGACGTCACAAGCACTCTTTCTCACTCACGCTCACCCAGCCTGCAGTACACAGGACTGAGCGCGAAAGTGGCGGCTTATGATTCTGCATCATAAGCTGGGCACGCGAAGTGGCACGCGAAGTAGTTGCTTTCGCGTTATCTATGTCTATCTATATCTGTGAGTCAAGCATTGAGAATCCAAGCAGGACATCCCGGCGCATCAACAAACCACACTGTTGGAGTATCAACTCTCGGCACTAAGCAGTGCGTTGAAAATCCAATGCCTGAAAAAATTCCGCCGCGATAGTTTTAGTCCGCGCCAACGTCGGCAAACACCAGTTAGTAGACCAATAGTAGCAATCAAAGCAAATAAAAGATTCAGCAACACTCACCACAAATACGGCGTACTGATAGCGAAATTCTTGTGGGTAACAGCAGCAGCCTTAGGCAAGCCAGTAGTACCACTCGTAGCTACAAGGAATGCAGTGGAGTCTTCAGGGTCGAAGTCTGTACACCTGGAAATCAACTAGAAAGTTGTAGTCACCACAAGCAAAAATACACGGTTAACATACACCTACATAAAACCACGCTTTTCCCCATCAGTGACTTTTACATCACATTCGCTCTGAATCATGCCGTCGCTTTTTAAATATTTGAATTTCCCACAGTTTTATTGCATTATTTTTTAAATTAATTTCTTGCTCTTAAAGAAATTATAATCAAAAATATTTATGGAGGCATAATTATGAAGTAACTAGCTGCGCCCCGCGGTATCACCCGCGTGAGCTTCGACCCTGTGCGAATATCGGGATAAAAAGTATCCTATATATTTATCCTGGTTATAAAACATCTGTGTGCCAGATTTAATCCAAATCCGTTGGATGTTTGTTACTCTTTCACGCAAAAACTACTGAACGGATTTGGATGAAATTTGGCACACAGATGGTTTATAACCAGGATTAACATATAGAATACTTCTTATCCCCATATTCCCACGGGATCGAAACTTATGCGGTTGAAACCGCGGGGCGCAGCTAGTAATATTATAAAAAGAAAAGATTAGTTTTTTTGTATGTGTCTTTGTAATGGATAAACTCAAAAAATACAACATCGATTTAAAAAAATCTTTTACCTATAGAAAGCAACGTTTTCAGCGAGTACCTAACATAGGCTGTATTTTATTTTTTCAAAACAAATTTAGATGCTAGGAGATGGCGGGATGATTGGATGGGTTCCGTCAAAACTGGAAGGACGGGTCTGGCGCGGGCTCGCGAAAGATAGAAGGAGTGGAGGAAGGCCTTTGCCCAGGAGTGGGACAGCGAAGGCCAGTAAAATTACAGATCCCTACGAAAATTGCAATAATGTAACCCAAGAAATCAAAAATTTTCCTTAATAAAAGTCATTATTTGGCGTGCGCTGTGAAAACTGTTGATGATACATAAAATAAAATTATACGCTATATGACATCGCGCTATGACCCTTAGGAGCTGAGCAAAAAGATCCAAAACCAGGAAGAACGCTAAGCAAAAACGAAGGAATGGCGCAGGCAGGAAATGTGGCAGTTATTTTAGTATATTGTGGTGTCTAACGACTTCCACGCGGACGAAGTCGCAGGCAGAAGCTAGCTACTAAATCAAGCAACAGGAAAACATAAATAGGAAATTCAGTTTAAAAATTTTAGGCAAAGATCGAAAGGACCAAAATTGCGGAAGGATAACAGGACTTATGTAGTGTTAAAAACTTTTCTTACCCGAACTCTTCCACTAGCGAGTCATCTCCATACTGCTCCATAAAATCCTTGAAGCTGCAAAGGTAATCTCCCTTATCGAAGCTGACAATCTGAGCGTCCAAGTTCAAGTTGTTCAGGGCCAGCTGCACGTCAGAGGCTCTGTCACTTTGGCAGAATATTATCTTTGGCTTTGAGAAAGCGAAGGTGTGTTGTAGTTCGTCTAGGACATATAAGACAACATTAGGACTGTTCCTCGAACGGTAGGCAGAGACTACAGTTTTGAGGAATACGATCTTAGCATAATCAACCTATAACGTTCCTACTGCTGGGACACAGGCCTCCTTTCTATCAGAAGAAGTGGGCCGTAATCCACCACGCGGGACCAGTGCGGGTTGGTAGATGTCACATGGGTTCGATTTTTTGGTTCTAGGACATGCCGGTTTCCTCACGATGATATCTTTCACCGTTTTTGAGGGCAGTAGTGATGAAATAAATTAGACAAAGCGCCGGGCTGGGTTCGAACCCACGACTTACAAATCGTAATTCGAGGCCGTTACCACTGTGTCACCATTGCTAGATTGTCTATAAAAATGGTCATATTATGGAGGAAGGTAGATTTCGCTTGCTATATTTAAAGTTCAATATAATTGGTGCTCTTGGGCATAAGTCCATTTTCCGGGTTACTACCGCGGATTCCCTCAAGGAAGAACCCATATCACTGCTCAAATCGACACTTGCCGAGGTCGGTTTGTGGATGGGTGACCATCCATTAGGTATCAAGACCCTACCGTGCCTCGGAATGCACGTTAAGCTGTTGGTCGCGGCTGTCAGGATCTAAACGATTGAGGCATACAAAACTTTGAACTATTTACGTATCTAGAAGAAGTAAGTTACGAGTACTTAAGTTCTTAGACCTAAGAATCGATAAATTGGCTGCGCAAGGTAGGTCATATTTGTATGACCTACAAGTAGTAGTTCCAGGTCTGGCTGTTTGTGTATGTGAGTTTGAATGTTTGTAAACACACCCACGATACAAGAGAATTTCCCAGCATGGAACAACGTTTTTTTTTTTAAAAAAAAAGTTCCCAAGATACAAAATCGTTCGGAAAATTCCTTGTACATTACATAAAGTATTGCAAGTACTGCGTTAATGGCGTTAAAGACTCTGATAACATTATTATTTGTTCTATTAATATTATTTTCCGAAAGCATCTACAGTAGGATGACTCTTTAATCATTACTGTTGGCAGTCATAATCAAACTGGTGATTGGTTCGGTGATTGTAAATTTTACCCATCATCATCATCACTTCTACCGAAGGTCGTCCACTGCTAGACATTGGCTTCCCCTAAGCGTCGCCACAAAGACCGATGCTGTCTTTGTCACATACTGCGGATTCCAACAACCTTCACCAGCCGATATATTCTGTTAAAATCTCACCGTGAAAACTTAGTGAGCTGTCATTCTCAGGTAGAATTACAGCTCACTATTGACACACTGACACTTCAATTTCACTTCACCTTTTTTTTGCGTGGGGAAATGAAATTCTCTTGGATACCCTCCGTCTGGGAAGAATGGAGGGCTATGTCGGAATTCTACCGACTAAAACCCCACTGTTCCTTCTAGTACCATGAGTCGGGGGCCCGGGAGATTCTTGTACATTCACCGCACCCCTGGTATCAGCCCGCCGTGCCTAGCGGGCCCCATCACCAAGTGCGGCCGATCCCACGACCGCACGTCCTTCCATTAAGGCGCGCATACTGCGTGCTATCTCTTTGAGCCTGACTACTCGAGCGACGACTCGGCCCCAATTTCCGGAGGCCGGAGATCGTTAAGCGCCCTTCGACGCCCGGGCTGCCCGGCCCGGACTTCCTGGTGCGGGTGGAAAACTCACTTCACCTATGTTTCACGGTGAGATTTTTACAGATTACATTGGCTGGTCTTTATACAATCTAGATATAAGCCTTTGGAAACCGTACACGCATATAAAAAAGGGAGTAAGAAGGTCAAAATATACTCTTTTTCAAACTGAACAAAAACATGCTTACTTGTAGTCAAAGTGCTGTCAACAGCACAAATGATAACTCCAAGGTAAAGAGCAGCATACAAAGGTATGGCCACGTCCAAATGGTTGGGAGCCATCAGAATCAGCACATCTCCTTGCTTTAGGCCGAGGTTCGTCAGGCAGTTGGCACATCGCACTGTCCTCTCTAGGACTGAAGCGTATGTTTCTGATTCACCTGTAGCTCCATCAATCTGTCGAGATGATTTACAGTAAAGAAACCTCTCCTATATCCTTCGATAGTCCTTGAATTTATCTTTAAAATAAACATCCTTTACTAATCAGATATATTGTAGTTCGCAAATGAAATAGCTCATAACTCTTATAAATAAAACGGTCTTGACGCCCTCAGGCTAGGTGGAGCGAAGATCTTCGCAGGGTTGCTATAGGCTGATGATGATAATGGCCGATATTTTGTAGTCAAGAAGGCTATCGATTTTTGAATAATATGGCTTTGCAGGACCTGATCAGCATCATCCGCCTGCCCTTATCACAATTTATTTGATGTCGGCAGTATATTATATCTTCCTCTTACAACATCTCTATTCATCACCATTCTAAGCCGTCATCCTCATTCTAACCATAATAACCATCTTCCCCCTATTTATAAACGTCGCTTAAAGTTAAGTAAGGATTAGCGTCCGACTAACCATACTTTTTTTAAAGTTTAAACCTCTCTTAACTTTAAGAAACATTTATAAACAAGGGGGTTTATCTTTCATTTCTATTAACGAAACCTGATAAATGTCTTAATTGAAACTTACCTGCATCACAAAATCTGGGTCATCCTTAAAGCTTTGCAGAAGAATCTTGCCAAGATGGTATCGGTCTGAAGGGACCCCTGATTCGGCCACTATTCGTGAGGTCAACTCTTCCATGAACCAGTGCACAGAGTCATTAGCCATCCTACGTAGCGTCATGTTTGGTTCTTTGAGTTCAGTTTTTGGTCCTAAAGGGTTAGTTCAGCCTAAAACAAAATTTGAATGTTTATAGGTGAGTTAGTTGGTCTTCAATTATCATAACTAAGTATAGAAAAATCCTACAGACCGAATTTCGGCCATGGCGTCAAATCTCAGCGAAGACTAGACTTCGGCGCGGGAGATATTACAGTACACAAGTGCCAATTTAAACTCCGGCCTGTTATTAAGAAATTTCCAATGGAAAAACGGAATAACACTGCCCGACCCGGGAATCGAACCCAAGAGCCCACGATCAGCAGTCACGCACAAAGCGGTCTCAGTATGTAAAGATGGTCACCCATCTATGGACCGACCGCGACAAGCGTAGCTTAACCTGATCGATCGACCTGTGCGGCTGTTATTTCTTGGTAACGAGCCCTTCTAAAACATGACTTTCTATCTTTAGAATATTTATCTGTTACTTATATTAGTAGAGTCAGAGACACTTTATCAGTAGTTCATTAATAAACAATAATGATGCGTTTACGATCCAAGATATCAGTTACAAAGGAAGTGTGAAGTTCGTAAACAATGCACATGTTTATATAATTAATATTGTCAATATTATTTACTTCAATACTTCGCTGGGACGATTACTACAAAGATAAAGATATATTTATTTGTACTCATGTGAAACTTTATACATATACATGCAAATGTGGATACACATGCTTTTACATTTGTCGAAGCACTTAAAAAAAAATGTGGAATTTCCTATTTAACATAAACATTATGAAAGTTTTTATTAAATATTTACATAATTTAAAAAGCTAAGTCTAAAAATAATAATAATAATATGTACAAGTAAGTATATAAAAAGGAGGGGAAATAATCAAAAGGGCATCAACAAATTCGCCCGCATTGCTGTCAATAGGAAACGTGCCCAAAAGGCTATTGCCACATTGTATGGCAATGCTGATTCTTTAGCCAAAAAATTAAAAAAAAACATACATAACCTTACATTTTGAATTTAAGGGCTGTTAAAATAAAGTTCTTAATCAGTAGTAGATGGTAATCCTTTCCTGTTCTTCTATGTATGTATGCTTAATTAAATTCTATTGCTCATGCTTCTAGGTCCTGCACCTTATAGAAGTGACAAGGGGAAGTGAGCTTGAAGGTTGAGTCACTCAAACTTCTAAAGAGGGTGTTGTTGTTTACATCTTCATTTGATTTGGAGATTGCGTTGCTTATTAATAATAAAGCTGAGAAGTTGTTTCTTTGTTTGTTTGAATGTACTAATCTCTGGAACTACAGGATTTGACAGTTTTTTATAGCATTTGATAGCCCAATTCTTAAGGAAAGCTATAGGCATCAATAACATCACGCTAGGACCCTAAGGAAACGAAGTAATAGCGTGGGCAGGCGATGCGATGCGACGCCGAAGGGATGGGTCGGGAAACAAGAAATTTCACTCGGGCAGAAGCCAGTGCGGAATGTAGGACCAAAAATAAAGGCTAGTGTTGACCAAGATTTAAAAAATTGTTAGAATGTACATGTAATTAAAAAAATACATTAGTATGATTTCAATCACGAGTTTTATAGTATATAAATTAGTACTTAATATCAATAAAAATGTAATTAATATAATTTATGCGAAAGTTAATTCAATTAAATAAAGAGTGACTTTACACTTTGATAATAGTATTGCATAAAAATATATAAGTATTTAATGGATTGGTAGGACAATGCTGGAATCTTATGTACTCAGAATCGTAAAAGAGTTCTTTTATTTTTATTGCTTAGTATTATAATCACATATTTTGCCAGAAGCCACAGATTCTCCCGGAGGGCAAAAATTGTCCTGTTTAAAATAACTGCGGGGTAATTGCGTGACACGCTAACAGTAGGAATGGCTTTCATTTTGACAGTTCACCAAAATTCATAGCGTTATTTACGTTGTTGAGCAGACAAATTTTTCGAACATACGAAGCAATGGATTAGCAATATCCGTTAAAATGATTCAGATTGTGTTTGATAGTGTGTTACGCAATTAGGGTACTGGTCTTTTT
Organism: Apamea monoglypha; assembly: GCA_911387795.2. Classification (NCBI taxonomy): domain Eukaryota; kingdom Metazoa; phylum Arthropoda; class Insecta; order Lepidoptera; family Noctuidae; genus Apamea; species Apamea monoglypha. Next base: position 14,166,757 of record OU426934.1, on the reverse strand, counting down.
CCCTACGTGCGTAGTAACACAACATTTACTTTCTACACTACATTATTTATTTTCTACACAAGTATTTGGAAAAACTAATAATATGTATCTATAAAAACAGTCTTTCAATTAAAATTGGTTTATCTTTTGAATGGAAACACTTTCTTTTGTTTCTTTGACAATAACGGTCTAATATTAAATCGTTACACCAATTTATTTTATCGAATAGCAAAACTATACGAAATACATTTGGTTGAGGTTTTAAAATTATTGTTTTCGTCGTATTTTCTGCATTGATTTCAGCGGGATGCCTAATAAAATTATTCCAAATGATATAATAATAATAATAATAATTTAACCCGCAGGGCAGCATATGGCGAGCTGTTGGGCAGTAGCGACCCCACGGACCCTATCTCCCGGGAGAAGTCTTGTTCCTCACCTCTGGCTTGCCTTTATTGGCCGGCTGGAGTGAACACTGATGAGGAACAGAGCTCCCACCTCATTCTTGCCTTTATTGGCTGGCTTGAGTGGAGATTCGCAAGAGCAAACGTGCTCGGAGGAAGGAAGTATTTCAGTAAGATGCTGGTAGGGATCTTGACCGTACTTCCGGGATTGTCCTGATAGCCGTGGAATACCTCTCCATTCCTCACAAGCACCTCAGGACATGTTGCCCCCTTGTTGCTACGACACTGTGTGCTAGCGACCGTTTTCGGGGGCCCATTATTGAGTGTGCAAGTCACCCCCTGCCATTTCATCTGTGAATATTATATTTCATTGGTCAGGCAGGGGACATAGACCTTCCATAGTTCAAGGTAACCGGATCCACTATAGCCACCCAAACCCATAGCCCGGTATATTTTGTTTCCATGTTCTGCAATAGTCCTGCACTAACCGGGGGTTGTCCTTGGGTGCACTTGCATGGTGCATACAGGGATAATCGTCGGTTGGTGCCTCCTCATCCTTTAAAATTGTGTAAAGGGCCTCTGCGAGTTGGCTTCGGCCCCTAGTACGTCTTTCAAAGGTCCGGGACCCCAGGGTTCCGAGATATGTCAAAAAATAATAATAATTTATTGTCTCCAAAAAATCTTAGCACTAAGTTACACACAATTTGGCAATGGATATGTACTAACAGAATAATCTAGCATCTGTAACCGAACTAGGCAGTGCCTGTATTTCGGTTATCAGCGCCCATCCCCATCAAATATTATAAACTAAAAACAAAGCCATTATACAATTTAAAACATTATGCAAGAAGAATTTAAGAAAATATCGGCGTCTTTCCAGCAGGCACGGATCGTAAGTCAGGTTAGAGTGTTGTTGGAGGATAATACTGAGAATGAACAACTGCCTGACCGTTAGTACCTCACACATTTGGTAAAGCAATGCAGTGGGAAAGTAAATAGGCTTGAACCTACTCACCTTCAGAACAGCACGCTGAGCCATCTCAACGGACTTCATAGTAGTTTTGCACGCACCTCCCCAAGAAGATATACAATATGTGAGTAGCGACTGACATAGAGCGTAATATATTTGCCTCAGCAATTCAGAGTCAGCAACACTTCGCAAAGTTATGAAGACGAAAAGGAGTTTTCGAACTCTTGAACAAAGAAGCTTGATGTGCTCTCCGAAGGTAAGCTTATCGTCCACTGTTACACCCAGATATTTAATGGAGCGCACACATTCAAGTGTAGGACATGTAGTACAGTTAACATCAGAGAGACACTCATGTGAAACAATTTCGTGGATGCCGCTAAGTCCGACGGAGTGTTTAATGCTGAAGCATATATACTTCGTCTTAGCTATATTTTTTTACTTATTTATTTATTATATTTGGGAAAACAAACAGTAGTACATTAAGGGTAAACAGTGTTGTCTTAACATTAAACTTAACAAATATACTACCCACAACATTTTCCACAGATTACTATACTACATAATAAAAAAAAAAAAAATCAGACTGTAAGCAAACGTTAGCTGTAACAGGGCTAATTTGTAACGAAAACCAAAGAAAAATTACTTAAGTATTAAAAAAAAAAAAAAAAAAAGGTATTAACAATATTCTATCAAACGGTAGGAAAGAACATGACAAATACGAGTATGCAGGTCTGCGTATATACTACGACAAAGAAAATCAAAAAAAAAAAAAAAATCCTATTAATAGAGCCTACTGCCGATCCTTAAGAATTTCAATTACACAATTTTTAAATTTACTTCTGCTCACGAACAATATATCTATTGTACTAAAACGCGTATTGTAAGTGTCGACTAATCGAAATAAAGGTGAGCGCACACCAGCGTTGGATTTGCAAAAGCCGGTAGCAAACAGTCGTCTGGTGCGCACCTCCCGCCCGTGAACTGTTCGAGGGACCAGGTAACACAAACCAGCCACCAAGTCAGGACAATCAAACTTGTTTCGGCATACACTAAATAAGGTCATTGCCTCAAGGAGGATGCGTCTCGACTGTAATGTTAGCAGGTCATATTCTTTTAGGAGCAATTGATATGATTTTCTTTTCCGAAAGCATCTAAATTGCAGAGCGCGAAGGTACTTACGTTGGATTAATTCAATAACTTCGATATATTTCACATAATAAGGATTCCAGATCGCTACTGCGTATTCTAATTGCGGCCTAACTAAGGATTTATATAGGTGCAAGAACGTGGACGGACGATGAAAATCTCTAGATGCTCTCATTACAAAGCCGAACATTCGATAAGCCATGTTGACAATGTTCTCCACATGAATATCCAGATGAAGTTTCGAGTCTAATTGCACACCAAGATCACGAACGCTGTTAACTTTTTTAATAACACTATCAGCAAGACGGTAATTGTAATGTATGATATTTTTCTTTTTAGTGAACGTTATAAAGTGACACTTCGGTAAACTAAGGTATAGTTTATTATAAGAGCAATAGTCCGAGAAACGATCTAGATCGCACTGGAATGCTACACAATCTTGTTCATTTGAAATTTGTTTAAAAACTTTTAAATCATCAGCATATAATAGAAATTTTGAATTTTGAAAACAATATTTTATATCATTAATAAACAGTATAAATAATAAAGGTCCTAAAATTGAGCCTTGAGGAACTCCTGATGTCACTTGAATGCAGCCAGACTCGAAACCATTGATCACAACCTTCTGGGTTCTATTAGTTATATAGGAGACAAACCAGCGCAAGAGGTCCCCTCTGATACCGTTATATGCGATTTTATTGAGCAGCAATCTATGATCCACTTTATCGAATGCCTTTTGAAAATCGGTATATACCGTGTCCGTTTGCTTTCTATTATCTATATTTTCAAAAAGTTGCGTTGTAAATACTAAAAGATTACTTATGCACGACCTATCTTTGACGAAACCGTGTTGCTCCTTAATTAATACATGTCGAATAATAGGATAAATCTCAGCATGGACAAGCTTTTCAAAGAGCTTAGATAGTGCCGATAATATTGAAATTGGACGATACATCTCCACATTGTTCTTTGAACCACTTTTGTGGACGGGTACTATATTAGCCCTTTTCCAAACATCCGGAAATACTCCAGACGAAATACATTTGTTAAATATTATGTATATCGGATAGCATACTGTACTGTGAGTATTTTTTAAGAATACCGCAGGTATACCGTCTGGACCAGGACCTTTAGTAGAATCCAAAAGTTTTAGTTCTCTACGAATATTTTCTAATGGAAAGTACAATTTACACAGATTAACATCATGATCAGCACTTGCAGGTGGAGGTACCCATGAATCTGAATTAAATGTGGAGGGTTCGTACACTGAATGAAAAAAGGAAGAGAATAAATTACACGCTGTAGTAGGATCACTGGCTGAATTGTCTCTGAAATGTATCGTGCTAGGAATTCTATTCGCGGTTTTACGAGTGGAGATGTAAGACCAAAAAGCTTTGATATTGGTAGCAATGTTATCTTCAACTGACGTCATGTACCGTTTATAGCATGTATCAGCTTCTTTTTTGAACCTTGTTCTAATGACAGAAAACTTTTCATAGTCACTTAAATTGCCACGTTTTTTCCACTTTACCCAGGCACATGTTTTATTTTTAAAAGTACGTATGAGAGAACTCGTGAACCAGATGGGAAAATTGGAATTCCTCTGTTTGCGTGTAGGTGTGTGAGATCTAATTATTTCGAATATTTTTTCATAGAAAGTAGACACAGCTTCCACAGGTATCAACCCTTCAAGTAAACCACTCCAATCAATATTACTAATATCCTTATTAATTCCGTAGTAATCAGCTTTGTAAAAGTTGAGCGGACTCGGAATTTTGCATTTCGAGATACGTGCTGAATATATAAATGGTACGTGGACATAAAATGCAGGATGATATGTGTCGATGGGCAACAGAGGAACATCAGAAGCGAAAGTTATGCAATGTACATTACTGAAAAATAAATCCAGTATCCGATCGTTGCAATTGGTCAAGTGATTATATTGTTTCATATTAAGTTGCGAGCACATGTTTAACAGCTGACGAGTTACGTTAGACGAAGTATTTGCAGCACATTCCATGAATGAAGTCTTTTTAACCCAGTTTAGTTGTGGCATGTTGAAGTCGCCCGCTAGAATAACATTGTCAACATGGGGATCATCAAACACAGCTGAAAGAGAAATAAGAAAATTTATATATATTTCTTCCGACGTATTCGGTGGTATATAAGAAACACATATTAAATTATAATTGTCGCGATAGGAAGGTATTTTAATTATTTTATGCTCAGGCAAAGTTAAGGGGGGTGAAAGTGAGAGGCAAGACGGTCTTAACTCTCTAGAGACTGCTATAAGGACACCACCGCCGTCTTTTTTCTTGGTAACAATACGGTCACGGTCGCACCTAAATACTAGATATCGTTGGTCAATAAACTCGTTATCTAAAATATCAGGCGTCAGCCAAGTCTCGGTGAAAACAATAATATCATAAGCATTCGCCAGAATATTCAAATACAATGACATCTTCGTCCTGATCCCTCGACAGTTCTGGTAATAAATAGACACATGACTATTAGCCATTAATTGAGTACATAAATTCAAAAGTATTAATTATAAGCAATATTGGCAAGATAAATAAAAAACGACACATTATGAACATAGCAATGTAAAACATAGGTAACGCGTCTAGTATGGCATCTGTAAAGGTATTAATATAAGCATAGATATATTTATAATTATACATTAACAATATAATATGGATCGGCGGCAGCACCATTAAACTTATTTTTACGCTTAGTTTAACAAATTCACATATAGGACGATTTAAATAAACAAAAATAGGCACTGCAGAAGACAGCTTATTACAATTTATAATAATAACAACAACAGAAAATGCTTCTACGATAAAAACACTATTAAAAACTGGTTTAATTGTTAGTGATATTCTGAGAATTATTCGTTGAGATTTTGTTTGATATGTCGGTTTCCGTACGAATAGCAAAAGTAGCTGAGTCATCCGCTTTTTTGACCAAGACGGTCGCATTCCTAATCCATACATACTTGAATTTATTGGCATTGGCTGCTTCACGACATTTTCGAAACAAATTCTTATTTCGAAGTGTTAAGTGCTCATTAACGTAGATACGACACGGCGCACCTGAGAGTCCAATGCGATCGGATGTTAGCCCCTTGGATAGACGGTAGGCGCATAATAAATTATCGCGAAGCAAGCGGGACGCAAACTTCACAACAATATTCTTCGGGCGATTATTTTGCGCGTGCGCGTGAGGAACACGATGAATTGCGACCACATCATTCCTTGCTATAGATATATTAATTGCTGATGCAATTGACTCCAGCACTGTAATCAGGTTTTCACCTCGCCTTTCAGGAATGTTCCCCAGCTCAACGTTACACTGCCTCGCCTGCTGTTCCAGCACGTCTATTTTACTTTCAAGCAAAGACATCGACGACGCCGCCGAGTTCTTGATACTCATATTTAGATCCGCAATACTCTTCGCATTGTCGACGCAGTTAGCAGAGTTAAAATTTACAGTTGACTTGAGCTCTGACACTACACGAGACAGATCATCATGCTTAGCACTCAGACTTGATATTTCTAATTTTGCTGTAGAATAGTCTGTTCGCAATTCCTTCAATTCACTCTGTATTTGTGAATAGGATGTTGATAGGATATTAAACTCATCTCTTAAGTTACCAATAGTCTCGTTAATTTTTGAAAACTGGTTATTTATATCGGCGCGCAGGTCGCTTATGGTTTTCTTAAACTCGGCAGATAGATCAACAATAGCCAGCGTCAGCTCGCAGTCAGGTTGTTTCCTTTTTCTTTGCGTGACATTAGCAACGGCACTAGAGTCTTCATCTGTGTGCAGATCCGGACTCGACTGGCTTTTATTTGGTGAGCAGAACATAATGGTAAAGTTATTATTTACGTACCCAGATGAGACTATACCGACTTAATTATTCAATAGACACCAACACGACGATAGGACAACAGGTACGACACGTTGCAGTACACGTAGATAGCAGTGCGGTAATTCGCCGCGGGGCGTTCAAGTTGCGGTGGCTAAGCGGCTTAACGTGCTACACTCCGTGACGGGCGACCTCAGGTTCGAACCCCAGCGCACGCACCTCTTTTTCCGAATCTTCAAATCTGGTTTGTGCAGTTGCTGGCAGTCACTGAGCGAGAGGGACACCGCTCCACAAGTTCCAAGATGGCGCAGACACTATATGGCACACCCCGCAAGAAAGTAAGAGAGGCACCGAATATATCAAACGCGTAGAACAAAAATACTTTCAAACAATTTAAATCATAAATTAAATCAGCCCCGACACGACCATGCAGATCAGAACAGCACGTCTGCTCACAGCAAGCGAATGAACTGACTATTTAGTGTAAGTATGTTTTTCTGAAGCCAATGACTAGTCGTATTGAAGCCCCGCTGAGCAGCATCAAAGACCGCTTCCCATGTATCCGTAGCGAACACAAGCGCAGTATCGTCCGCGAACGAGATAATTTTTCCTAGATGTAGTCGGAGATTCGTGAGCTCGTTTATGTACACGAGAAATAAGGTTGGTCCCAAAATGCTTCCCTGCGGGACTCCGTGTGTAACTGGCAGGTACGAGCTTCTATAATTACCAATTCTGACACATTGAGATCGCCTCGATAAATAACTCCGGAACAGGTCAAGTTGTGTTCCTCTGATACCTATCCCCTCAAGCTTATCAATAAGGAAGGAAACAGAAATCGTATCAAACGCCTTGGCCAAATCTAGGAAAATGGATAGGCATTTCTTTCCTTTGTCTAATTTTGAGCTGACAAAATTCACAAGATTATTCACAGCTTGTTCGGTTGATTTTCCGTGCCTAAACCCGAATCGATTTGGGGATAATAGGTTATTCTTTTCAAGGAATTTTACTAGTCGAGTATTAATAATTTTTTCAAGTATTTTTGAGAGCGTTGGTAAGATGGATATTGGCCTATAATTGTTGATAAGACTTCTGTCCCTGCCCTTGAAGATGGGACACACTACGGATCGTTTGAGGGAGTCTGGAAATACACCCGAATTTAAACAGACGTTGAAATTTTTTGTTAGAGGAGGAACAAGTATATGTTTAAATTGGTTGATGAATTTACTGTCTATGTTATCACAGCCCGCCGCACAGTTAGTTTTCAGACCAGTTATGAAAATTTCCACCTCGTCCTCATCAGTGTCGTACAATACAAAAGAACAAGGCTTGTTGGCGTTTGTGACAGATTTTTTATGTTGGTCGTTAGAAGTGGGAGCACTTTTCTGATAGATTTTTTCTGCAAGAGATCCGCCAATGTTTACAAAATAGCTGTTTACCTCATTTAGTGATTGTTGTGGAGAGTTACAAATATTTAAAAGTTCTTTAGGATGTTCTGTCTTTTTAGCAGTGTTTGTTATATTTTGAATTACTTTCCATAACTTTTTGTTATCGTCCTTTGCATTTTTAATTTGAGTTTGTTCGTATGTTCTTTTTACTTTACGCAGTAGGTCATTACAATAATTTCTGTAGCGTTTATAAGTCAATTTAGCTATTTCGTTTTCCAGCGCTAAACTTGATTTTTTATGCAGTTGGTCCCTATTTCGCATGCATCTTAGAAGTCCGGGAGTTATCTAAGTCTTTATAATTTTTTGACGTCTAGAAAGAGATACTACTTGAGTGTTTTTTTCAATGAGACTTTGGAGGCATTGGATTAGGTAGTTTAGACAATTATTTGGATTTTCAGACTTGTAAATTGGTTCTAGGTTTATGTTTTTCACATCCTTAGCCAATCCTACGTCATTTATTGTTTGTTTCGTGGTGGTAGTATAAAGTCGTGTTTTTTTCTGATTCAAGCATAATAAGACAGGATGGTGGTCGGTAATTGTAACCCGTGGGACTATTGCGATGGAAGTGCTTTTAGTTTTAATTAGGGCATGATCCAGACACGTATTACTACCAGTACGTGTGACTAAGGTGTGCGCTGGTAAGAGGCTATATGCCGCAGCCAAAGTCAGGTACCTTTCCCCGATATGGTCAATTTTACTTGTGTTTATGGCTATATTTATATCACCAATGACACAGATAGATTCGCATGTCGAGACCTGCTGTAAAACCATTTCTAAAGAAGTGAGGAACGGGTCTATTTTGGGATAGGACGGTGATCTGTAAAGTGCAATAATGGATGTAGTATTTTCGACAGTAGCAACTAAACAATTACAGTCTTGGAAATCCGGTTCACTAACTTTGACGTTTAAATTTTCTTTGTAGTATATTATAACTCCGTCATTTTGTTTGGGATTCACCGTAGTTGAAGCATGACAATAGCCAGCTAAGTTTGGAACTACAGATGTACCTAATAGCCAACATTCAGTCAAAATTATTATGTCACAATCCAGTCTCAGTCTCTGTAACATAACTTCCAGTCCAGACATATTACGATTTACATTGCGTATATTCTGTGTCAATACCAGCAAGCGATCGGATGAGAAGGTAGTAATAATATCATGGCAGTCTTCGAGATCTGCTGTTTGCGAGTGCGATACGGATAGTTGGTCAAGGTTTTCGCTTAGACTGATAATGTCACCGAATGTTTATAAATATACAACTTTTTAACGAATTGTAGTCGCAGTTTAAACTGATGTTATGGATTGCATTTTTAATTTTATTATATAGATTTTTTGGGGTATTTTGAGGTATTGACTGTTGTGATTGTAGTGTAAGTGTGTAGTTATATTGTATAAATATGTGTTAGTAGTGTTTTTTAGTGAGTGTTGACTTGTATAGTAATATTTGTAAGGTAAGTTAGTGTTAGTGTCCTAACCTACGGTGCTCAGACCTGGTCGCTCACCGAGTCACAAAAGTTCCGCCTTGTAGTTTGCCAAAGAGCGATGGAACGCAGCATTCTGGGTGTTAAAAGACAGGACAAAATTCGGAACACCACGCTGCGTTCCAAAACGGGCATAATGGATGTAGGAATGAAGGCTGCCAGGCTCAAATGGGATTGGGCGGGTCACATCAGCCGTATGCACGATGACCGCTGGGCAAAGGCCTCCACACAATGGCTGCCTGAAGATGGACGGCGCCGCCGAGGCCGGCCCAGAAAGAGATGGCGAGACGATCTGGACGCGTACCAAGAGGGCTGGTTCGATGTGGCGCGGGAAAAGAGTTCCTGGAAGGATTTGGGGGAGGCCTTTGCCCAGCAGTGGGACAGTATAGGCTAATAAAAAAAAAAAAAAGTTAGTGTAGTTTTTATAAGGTAGAAATTTGGAGTGTTGGTATACATACAAAAATAAGCTATTTAAAATAAAATAACAGGCATGCAATGTACAAACTATTACAAAGAGACAGAATAGTCATATGTTTACAACATTATTTCTTAACTTATCCAGATCATTATCATTATTTATACGTATATGAGACGAATCTTCATTGTTCTTTAGATATACAATTCCATTTGCCGTCCAACAAAAGCTATAGCCATGTGCCTTACGGAATTGACGTGCCAAATAATATAGTCTCTGAGTCTTGTGAGTGAGTGTTTCAGAGACATAAATCGCTTTTGAGTTATAGTTAGGATTTATGTGGGTAGTATTTAATTTATTAACCTTTGTTTTATTGAAGGTTTTGACAGCTTTTAAAACCCTTTCTTTCATCAGAATAGTGGTAAATTCAACAACTACTGGGTCAGAACCGTCTTTTGTTTTTAACCTGTATAAATCCCTAACTTCATGGCTATTTATATTTATATTAAGTGTATCTCCAAACTAGACAATTTCCCTTAGAAGAGCATCTTTAGTTTCTCCACTCAGCCTAGGTAGATTGCGAATTTCTATTCCAGAGCCACGCATTTTTCGCTCTACGCTTTCCAATTTATCCTCCAATTCTTGGATCTTCACTTTATCAGACTGCCTTTCCTTTTCTAGGTTGGAAATTTTTAGTAAGAACTCGTCATACTTGCTAGACAGTAAATCTATACAGGATTTCAAGTCTTGGAAACGTTTCTCCTGCTCAGTAGAAAAGGATGAGAACATTTGTTGAATAACCTTAAGGAAATCTGTCTCTTCCCCGTCGTGTTTTCTCTTTTTCCTCTCAGTAGTACTGGCTGCCAATGAGTGAAGATCGGGCTCTGATTCACAATGTTGCAATGGCGAATCTCCTTTTTCGGTAGTCGTTGCGGGCAATACAGAACGTGCCTCAGGACCAGCAGAGGGCATTGGCGGCGCCGGTGCTGCGGATGGCGTACGTTTAGGTGGCATCTTCAATCACGTACTCGTCGCTCAGATACTTGAGAGATAATTGGACACAATTTTTTTAAATCCAAAAAGTGTACGAGTTTTGCCAGATTCGAACTCAAAACACCTTGCTCGTAAGTCGCCGTCGTTCATACACCGGCCAACGAAGTTAACTTATTGTGTTCAAATTATTGACCAGTATGTGGAACACTCAGATTTTTGTCAACGACTGGCCGATGATAAATTATTTTGAAGGTAGACCACTCAAAATCAAAACTGACAGTTGAAAAACTTTTCGATTTTTTATCAACGAATAAATGGTCACTTCACTGTTTTTTATGCCTGATTTAGGTATAGATCGGTCCACTTTTAATTTGTTTTACTTTGAAGCAATGATTTGCGTGATAAACTAGATTTTTAACACTTTTTTATAATTAATATTGCGGAGCTAACAAAAACACGTCCGTACGCTACTCAAATATTCTGCCATCTTCATAGTATGCCAAGTGAAATTGTACCAAATAATCGTCGCTCTAAATAAACGTTATGCTAAATCAAATTATGCGGAACTTTAACTTTTCCAAAGGTAAGTAAGCCAAATATAATTCGGCCATCTTAAAAGTATGCAATTGTAAATTCGTACATATAAATATTCGGCCAAACAATAATTATATTAAATAATTTATATGCTTATAAAATATTCGTTTAAAGAAGATTCTGCCAAGTGTGTTATCTATACTTATAATAAATCTGGAGAAGTGAAAATTCTGTACATTGAAAATATCAAAAAAATAAATGGCAGGGGGTGTTACTAGACCGACACCGAACCCAAAAATGTGATAAAAAAAAAATTTGTCTGTCTGTCTGTCTGTTTGTTCAGGCATCACGCAAAAACTACCGGTTCGATTACGATGAAACTTGGTATAATTATTCTTTGATATCGGTAGGTAGGTTATTTTATAATAGTGTTAGGTAGGATTAGTCATTCGTATAGATATTAGTTTTTAGGGATTTTGCTTATTTATTGAGTTTAGATTAGTTATCATCAGAAATAGGTTTATTTAGATAGGTAGGTATTTTATTTTCTGTTATCGAGTTTTTTTTTTTAATTAGGTAGGTAGGTACTTATGTTTACTTTTATAATAGACGCGTAGATCGTATAGATTTTAATTTCAAGTATAGGTAGGGGCCCGCGCCGGGACAGAAGTATTAATACCGATATGCTCGAAAGATAACGTTCTACACAAATAGCACTTTAGATAAAAAACTCATTGATAAGTTTCGTCATCCACGCGAACGAAGTCGCGGGCACAGCTAGTGCCAAATAAATTTCGGAGCATCAAGATTCTTCCAGATAGAGGGAACCCATAAAAAATAATAGGAATAACGGAAAAATAAAAAGAAGGATAACTAATATTATTTGTGTAATGTACTGTATCAATATGTTAAGGTGCGGCAGTAAATTGAATTTGGTGCATGTGCACCAAATTCAATTCGTTATGAATGGGTGGACTTTGGCCGAAGCGAGAATAAACCGTATATTACAGTTTATTCTCGCTTCGGCCAAAATCCACCAGCTATAATTTTTTACAGATATTTAGGAAGACACAAATCTTTTTACGGATACAAATTCAATTATTTTGACAAAAAAATCATTGAAGTAATTATTTTAGTCCGGTCCAGTCGTGGTTTGAAAGTTTATATAATTATAAGAACATTATAGCAACATCACTGTAGTTAGGTAAAAGCAAGGTAGGTTCTTGCAAGTAAATTATCATTAATAAGTCATTAGGCTAGATGAGCCTGACTTCCTGGCAGGTATATATGATCTATTCAAATTCATGTGTCCAATTGATGTTATTTCAAGTTAAACAAATATCAACTTTAGGAGAGTGAAAATTACATTGATTTCAGAGTGAAAAAAATATAAAAATGTTTGAAGTGGTTGCGTAAACTGAAATTATTGTGTAGGTATTAAAGTTATTTTTCTAATAACTCATATTTGTTTACATTTTTGGCAATTAATCGAAAACGCAGTATAGGTAACGTATGAGGCTTAAAATTTTCGTTGGACCAATATCGGTACCTTATCTAACTTAATATAAATAGACATAAGACGGGGGTCGAATAATTATAGCATTAAGTCATTTACTGGACTTTTTTAAACTAGATCCTCCTAATAAGCTCCTAATAAAAGGGCCTTGTGGCTAAATAATAACAGCCGCACGGGTTGTTCAATCAGGTTAAGCTACGCTTGCCGCGGTTAGTGAGTGGATGGGTAACCATCTTTACATACCAAGACCTCTTACATACCGTGCCTCGGAAAGCACGTTAAGCTGTTGCTCCTGGCTGTCATTCGTGGAACTTTGACAGCCGTTACTAGACGTCAGAAGCCCGAAAGTCTGACATTCAGTCTTACCCAGTAACTGGGTTGTGGTGGTCAGAATGATAGGCAGTCGTTCCGTGTAAATTGCTGGTATTCAGCTGCATCCGGGTAGACTGGAACCCGACCCCAACATAAGTAGTTGGGGAAAGGCTAGACAGATGATGATGCCGCCTAATAAGGTACAGACGCCAGCAGGTCAAGCTACCCGAAACTGTCAAATTTTCCCAATCAACCTTGAACCTTAATGGTTTAGCAATAAAGTTGAAAATCTATTAAAGAAATTTGACAGATTGTAGTAGCTTGATGTGCTGGCGTCTGTACCTTGTTATCTTAGTATACCTACGTAACTAAGGGATTTTTCCATCGCCAGATAACTTTTATTCGAGCAATAAAATTGACGTTTGACAGTTTTTGTATGAAACAACTGTCAAAATTTAAAAATTATTCCTCCAATAAAGCTATCAGATGATTGAAAAATCAGCCCTAAGAAGTAAAGTTTTGGAGGTAAGTCACATTTCTAGGAAAAGTTAAGTTGTTTTCGAAGAAAGTTTTCTTTCAGTAGACATCATTTATCTATTAGCATACCTACATTATCTTATTTACAATCTCTATCCCTATTTAATTTCCACCGGCATCGAGGCCAAAGAGCAACGACCGTGCATGTCGCGCCTGCTAAGTGCACTTTTTGCATCAACCTCTGGATCCAGCTGTATAAGGAGATCCTCCTTAGATCGACAGGTTTTGAACTTTAGGCCTTTGGCTCTAAGAGAGAGCCTTCTGAATGTGTCGGTTTTCTTCTCAGAGTATTCGGGTAGGAAACATCGACCTCATCTAGTTTCAAAATATTTTTGAAGTGTTAAGTGTATAAAACTACTTATGTACAAATTTTTATCTTTTTCACATTCAGGATAGACACCTGTCCATTTCTAAGCTATGAATCCCGTAAGGATTACTTTTACTATTATTTTTATTTTATTGCTGCTTTGCAAGCTTATGAATAAAAAATATTCGTCGAGCAGAGTTATTAAAAGCTTAAAGTTTGATTCCCCTTCACCAAAAAAGTTTTGGCCAAGCAGAGATTCGAAAACCTTTCGTTCACGTAATTTGGGCACTAAATTTTCAAAAACAAAGGCACGCGCACACAATCGTAATTAGGTAATAGCAAGTGTATTTTTACACTTGCTATTAATTATGACTTTCGTTTCAAACGATAAAAAAATCGTTTGAAACTTGAACGGCTAATTAAAATTAAACACTGTCACTGTTCTGTTCTTCATTAAAATCGAAATCAAATATTTACACGTTCTAAAAAAAAGTAACAAAAATAAAAATAAAATACTTTTTTTTTCCTAAAATATACCGACGAACTAGGTACTTACTATTAAAGAAACAGCCTCAATTTCCCACAAAAAGAAAATCAGTTAAAATCCAACTCCGCAACTACCAAAACTTCTTATAGAAAATAATTTTGTTGTCAAGAAATTCTGGTCCTTCGATACAACTTTATTAACTGAACCACTATAAATAATAATAGGTAACATAAAGATGTGTTATCTGTTATGAGTTCCGAAATATTCTGTTCCAAGTTAGTCTGCAAGTAGATAATAGATACCTCATTATATAAGCTACAATAGACAAACTGATAAAGTTAATGATACACTGGGTGAGAAAGTGTGCACTAAGACTTTATTCTATGTGTGACTGTCTGTCACTTGTTCCTAATTAATAACAAAATGTTTTATTCTAAAATCTTATTTAACATTGTTCCACAATATGGGCCCTCTTGGAAGCGCATTGAATCTTGAATTTATGGCCTGACAGCTCGACATGTTACCCTAATCAATTATAAAAAATTATATTTCTTTAAAATTGTCAAACAATATTGAAACCCTTAAAAACCCATCTCATTTATATTTTATGGGAAACAGACCGGCAATTATGGCCAGTCATCAATAGAAAGCGATATTTTACGTCACTAAAGATGCAATATTTTGTACAAATTCTAAGAACATTTAGACCCTTGGACAATACGAGCCCACACATTTGTTGATCATAAAATGCGTCCGTAGGCCCCTTGAAACAATTGAGAAAGCTGGGGGCTGAACGCCGGAGCGTGGGATATTTGAGGAATTGTTAGGGAACGGATCGAGGAAGGCAGGACACTCGATTTGGAACCACGAGAGACGACGGACTTGCTAGTCCAGGCTAGTTAAGTTAGGAGATTTAAGGAATATCAGGAGGCTATGTCCGAATGGGCTGTCGCGAAATAGCGAGTACATTAATATAATAATAATAATAATAATAATAATAAAATAGTTTATTTCTCTCTCCACAAAGGTTAGCTTATAAATAACACCTTAAGACTAAACAATAAAAACAAGTTAAAAGCTCCTTTGCGAGAGACTGGAGTCCGTGCTAGGGAAACCCTGTGTTACAGATCTCCAGGCCCACCACAGTGTTTAGGTGCTGTAACTACATTGCACAAGTTTTAGGACAATCAACAATCATTTTGTAACTTCTATGGAAGAGAAAAAAAAAGACAAAAAAAAATAAAAAATAAAAATAAATGTTAAATAATAATATCATGCAAATAGGTATATCTGTATTCAGGACTGTGTACGTGTGGTGTGTTGTGCGTGTCGTGAGAAGTGTGTGAGTGTACGGGGTACTTGTCTCAGTCATGAGGATAATCGGGAGTGAATTCATGCTTATATGCGAGAAAAGATGAGTATGTTGTGTGGTAGTGAGTATGCTTGCGTGCACTGGATCCATCGCAGTTGGAATAGACGATCAGGAAGGAATGAACAATATTTTCTCGGTGCCATCGTAATCCAGGTTTTTCAGCCAATTAAATAGCGTCTTTTTACAGCGCTGATTAGTGAGGGGATAGATCGACAAGATTTCGTTTAATTTATTGTAAAGGTAACTGCCGAGAAACATGAAATGTCGACGTGAGAAATTTGTATGGAATCTCATTGTCGGACATACGGTGTGCTTACGTCGTTTATTTTCAAAAAGTGTGGGATTATATTGAAGCTGGGAATGTTTACGGAGGGTTGCATTAAGGATGAATAATTGACGAACTGTCAGGACACCAGTGAGCTCATATAGGTCCCTAGTTGGATGCAGGTATGGTAAGAAGTGACCAACTTTCAGGACTGCCCTCTGAGCACGCTCAATTTTCAACATGGATGTTTTACTAGCTCCACCCCATATGGTAATACAATAGGAGAGCAATGATTGACACAATGCGAGATATACCATTTTTATAATTTTAGGGTTTGCGACATGGCGAAGGTTTTTAAATATGAAAATTAATTTTCGAGTTCTTGAGACAAGGAGATCAATGTGTGGATGGAAGCTAAGCGCGCTGTCTATTGTAACTCCCAGGTACCTAATTGTGTCGGTCTTAAGCAGGGTGGGACACAAGCAAGTAGAGGAATGTACAAAAGAACAGTTAGAGGAGTGGGCCGTTATATTATGACTAGGGAGGGTTAAAGTTTTAATGGAGAATGAGATATATTTCGTTTTATCAACATTTAGTGTTAGTTTATTGTAAGCTAACCATGCCTGGACCAAATCAAAGCCCCGCTGAGCACAACTGTAAACCTCACGCCATGTATCGCCCTGGAACAACAGAGCCGTGTCATCGGCGAACGAAATAACCCTCCCATTGGGCATGTTCAGATCGCAGAGGTCATTTATGTATGTTAAAAATAACGTGGGACCGAGGATACTGCCCTGCGGGACTCCATGCGCAATGGGAAGATCACAGCTAGTCCATTCACCCACACGGACCCTCTGGAATCGGTTTTTCAGATAGTCCGCGAACAGTTCAAGCTGAGTATTCCTAACCCCCAGGCCTTCAAGCTTTGTCAATAGTAGCGGGACGGAGACCGTGTCAAAAGCCTTAGCCAAGTCCATAAAGATTACGACAACCTTTTTGTTATTATCGAGGTTTCCCGCGACAAAGTCCGTTAAATTGTGTATGGCATCACTGGTTGAGAGGCCAGACCGG
Source organism: Apamea monoglypha (assembly GCA_911387795.2). Classification (NCBI taxonomy): domain Eukaryota; kingdom Metazoa; phylum Arthropoda; class Insecta; order Lepidoptera; family Noctuidae; genus Apamea; species Apamea monoglypha. Next base: position 14,149,652 of record OU426934.1, on the reverse strand, counting down.
AAACCGAACTGACAGGGTGAGAGAAGATGGTGTTTTTCTAAGTAATTGACTAAGCGCTTGTTCATGATTCTCTCTAATAATTTTGATAAGGTTGGCAATATGGAGATTGGTCTATAGTTATTGACACAGGCTCCGTCACCGCTCTTGTAAATAGGAAGGACTTCGGCCAATTTCCAATCGTTTGGGAATTTTCCGGAACTAAAGGCAAGGTTGCAAATGAATGTGATTGGTGGAATTAAAATGGTTCTATATCTTTTTAAGAAGGTGGTTGAGATGTTGTCTCGACCGACAGCACAATCATTCTTTAATATAGTTGGGTTGGAGCCCAGATAAGCTAATCTAGTATTTAAAGTGGTGTGTGTGTGTGTTTGTTGGTGTGATTGGGTGAGTCCTTCATCATAATAATTATCCCGGGCTGATAGGGTTATTAAAGTTCTTATAATTAATCAGACAGAGAAGTGTTGCTGGAGAGTTTGTTGCGCCACTTCTTCTCTCCAGCCCAAAACACTAGGAAGTGGTGAAGAGTGGGAGCTTTGGGGCTGTCTGTAGACCTTCAAGAGAGTTGATCCACGACTCTAATAATTAATAATTCTTAATTTTGACTCTGCTCTATTATCTAGTAAATCCTAGTATATAATTCTTGAACGCTGTGTTCTTTGCCTCCGGCCAATAATAGTGCCTTAAGAGAGATTATTCAAAACTCTGTTAAATGATTAGTTTCGAGTTTCGAATCTCAACTCTATTGTCTAGTAATTCTTGAATGTTGAATTCTTTATCTCAGACCAATAATTCGGTCAGACTGACATGAACACGTGTCTTGCAGATATGCTTGTTGTGTAAAGGGTGAACTTCCAGGGGTTGGGGTGACCAAATCTATCTTATATCCAGTCCAAGGACTGGTAGGGACCATGTCTCCTTAAGAGCATGATGACGACGTAATGCCGCTGGAACTAGCCGCTCCATAGTCAGACAAGGACGGTCGCTTGGTTGCTGCAGGGAAAGCCGCTTCGTCACGTTTATCAGTTCGAAAGAACTGCTAGGGACCATGTCTCCAAAAGAGCATGATGACGACACAATTCCGCTGAAAAGCCGCTTGCGTCACTATATGGAAGTGTTGCCCTGAGTACTCCGAGTGTAGATGTGAGGTATCGTATGAGTAATGACTGATCAAATACCTGTTACGCTAGCGTATGGGATACTCACAATTTAATAATAATAATATACTTTGCATCCCTCTATTATTACTAGTTTTCTAAAACCACATTCAATCTATGTTCTTAACTATGAATTCCTAAGTTTTATTTAACATTTCCTTCAATCCTTTCCTTGTTCTATTGATGAGACAAGGCACTGGACTTCTTCATATTTGGCATTCATTTAATCTATATCGGTGGAAGGGTGTCCAGTCTGGAGCCGAGCCCTACAGAACAGTACGGAGGCGGGGTACTGTTCTTCCCCGAAAGGGGAACCGACTCCTTTTCCTGTAATTTCCACATAATTAGGAAAAACGAAAATTTTATCAGCCTAGGGTAATTTAGGAACAGTCACATATGCAATACTGGCGCCGATTCTCTTGTTCACAAACTAAACTAAATTTAAGTTCAGATAGATAGATAGATAAGTCTTTTTTTTTTTTTAGATAAGTCTTTATTTGCCTTAAACATGGTTTAAAGGTGTTACAGTTGGGATGTCAGGGCAGAAAACCTCCACGTGTGCCCGAGGACTGGGGTTCCTTTCTGGATACGTCCGGGGGGAAGACCAGTGTTCGGGCCGGTACATCCTGGGGTGCGGGCAGCAATTTCCCATTGGGATTATTTCCCAGTGGGATTTCGCTGTCCGCATGCTAATGTTCTGCCAGGAGGATCGCCCCACACAGGTCGCTCTGAGTAGCAGAGCAACAACTGTGAGGGGTCAGAGCGGGCCCAGTGTGCACTTACCCTGCCGCCGAGCAGGCAGGAGGAGCAACCCTTCTGCCACTGCTGCTAGTCTCGTAGCCCCGGAGACAGTTAAGGTCATGTCTCTGGCTGTTGAAGGGGGTCGAGGGTCTTGGCTTAACTGCCCGGACCGCGAGGAAGATTAACCTCTATAAAAAAATCCCCAAACCTCCAAGCGGCGGCGCACCGTGAGGGAGGTTGTAAGCTTGGCTAATGGTTAGCTTGATTTAGTCGCTAGTGCGGACCATTAATTTGAGCAAGTACAACATGTTATATACTCGTGGGAACAATATGGAAAATTTCTTAAAAAACCACAATACAGAAGAGATGGGGAGTGATGCGGGGTCGGAGTCCGACGCCGTATCTGGAGGCGCGAGCATGGGAGGCTCAGTGAGCGGCCAACAAGTGGTGGGCTGAGATGGAGGAGTAATGGCTCCACTGCGCCTGGGTGGAGGACCTGAGCGGCTCAGTGGCCATAATTTCGGCGGCCGCCGCCGGCACCCCGTCCCTCGAATGCGTCACGAAGGGACAGGGGTGTGTAGCAGCACGGTTCGGAGAAATTGTAGTAGTGGGAGTGTACTTCTCTCCGAGCCGAACTCTCGCCGAGTTCCACAACTCTTTAATAGACTGTCGTCGTCGCCGGAAACCATCCCTTCCCCGTTCTAGTGCTCGGGGACTACAACGCCAAGAATTTGGCCTGGGGTTCCCGTTGCACGGATGTGCGGGGCAGGATGGTGGAGGACTGGGCTCTGGAAACAGTCCTGGTCGTCCTAAATCGGGGCTCTGTTCCCACGTGTGTGCGGATGCGGGGTGAGTCTGTGGTGGACCACCAGCCCCGCTCTGTCACAGCGTGACTGGCGCGTTATGGAGGAGGTGGAGACCTACTCCGATCACCGGTATATCCGGTTCGACGTCTCCGCCAAGACCTCTAGCGCGCTGGTCCGCCAGGCCCCGAGTGGTCTGCGGTGGGCGCTAAAGCAGCTGGACCGGGAGCACCTCCTGGAAGCCTCGATCGTGCAGGCCTGGGTGTCATCACCGGACAGGCCTGCCGATATCAACGATGAGGCGGAGTGGTTCCGGGAGGCCATTTCCGAGATTTGTGACGTGGCAATGCCCCGAGTCCAGCCGGGACGCGCCCGGCGTCGGGTGTACTGGTGGTTGCAGGAGTTGGAGTCGCTACGCAAGGCGTGTGTCGACGCGCGACACCTGTACACCAGGCACCTCAGGCTCCGCATTCGCCCTCCGGATGCGGAAGCCACGGAGGCTGAAGTGACCGGTGTAGAACTGAGAGTGGCGGTAGGAAGGTTGAGTTTAGAAAGGGGGTGACTATCGAGATGACGACTAATAGAGAAGTATGGAAGAAAAAGACATGTTGCGCCGACCCCAAATAAATTAGGATAAGGGCAGGAGAATGATGATATTATTATTATTATTTTTTTATTTTTTAGTTTAGTCCTGTCAAATTAGTCAGCGCCTGACGTAAATTGACGTATTTTTAGTAGCCATTTTTTTTAAATCACGTCTAAACTTGTCTATGGAGTATCTTAATTTGACTTAAACTCACACGCTAACACGCTTTTGCTCGGTCGAACACACTAGAACCTAGCCTAGAATTTTTTATTGCAGATTCCCTGGTGATATTTACTTAGTACAGACGCCAGCACATCAAGCTACCCGAAACGGTCAAATTTTCCCAATCAACTTTGAACCGAATGCTTTAGTGATAAAGTTGAAAATCTGTTAAAGAAATTTGACAGATTGTAGTAGCTTGATGTGCTGACGACTGTACAACAATTTGCACGGCATCTGCACTGCGTACAGGCCAATTTGATACAGCTCCTTCAATTGAATCTAAGATTGCAGTTACACAAATATAACCAATACTGTCAATTAGATGGAACGTGATAGCACGGAGATAATATAACTGCCACTTTGGATAATATTATTTACTAATAATTTGTGTTAGTACACGGGGCCACACATCAAGCTATACATTTCCAGTACCTGACCTCGCATTGTTTAGGTTTTTCGTACAATCAGAAGTCACCTTATACTGGTTATATATAGCTTGATGTGTAGCCGTGCGTACCTTTTCCTCATCGGGAGCCCTATTCCATGTCATTGTTCACTCCAGCTAGCCAATAAAGGCAAGCCAGATTTAAGGAACAAGACTACTCCTGGGTGTTAGGGTCCGTGGAATCGCTACTGCCCGACAGCTCGCCATATAATTTTACGGGTTCCTGTTTCTTGGTCTGGCTCCTCTACATGTTTTGGTAAAGTAAACTACAGGTACAGTCCTAAAGTCCACGAGCGCGCAAGCCCCACCACGACGTCTACGTAGAGATACGGTGGTGGGGGTTATTGGGGGCTATCGTCAGCTCGACAGGACCTTATGTCAATTACCGGTTTTTGTCTTCAGTTTATCCAGTCTATAAATAAACACAAGGACTGCCAACTGACTTCCGGAACCTGCCTACGCAGTCCATATGAAGACCACGCTAGACCACGAGTCTGGTCAGTTATGGGCAAGAACCATTCAAGGATATGACGTGCGGAAACAATTCATAATAATTAGCAAAGTTGGTTAGTCAAAAGGGCGTACAAATGGACTATAATATCTATCTATAAACTGACTGTCAATTTTTCCCAATCAACCTTGAACCTTAAAGCTATATTGATAAAGTTAAAAATCCATTAAAGAAATTTGATAGATTGTAGTAGCTTGATGTGCTGGCGTCTGTACGTCCTCGATTATTCCACATTTCTCGCAATTAGCTGAACGTGTGATACCCATAAGGAAAGTAAACTTCCTGGAAAATACAATGTTGACCTGCATTGTTGATATACTTACATACTTCAGCTGAACATTGATTACCAACGAGAGTGGCGAATTTCTTTACATAATCAGCCTATAATGTTCCCACTGCTGGGACACAGGCCTCCTCTCTGTGAGAGGGAGTGGGCCCTAATCCACCACGCGGGCCCAGTGCGGGTTGGCAGATGTCACATGACTTCGAATTTTCGGTTCTAGGACATGCCGGTTTCCTCACGATGTTTTCCTAAACCGTTTTGAGAGCAGTGGTGATGAAATAATTTACACAAAGTAAAGCGCCTGTCTGGGTTCGACCTACGACTCGTAAGTCGCGGCCGCTACCACTGCGCCACCACTGCTCCAGAAGGCTTTACCTAGGGGGTAATTGCATAAAATACTTACAGGAGCTTTTACCTAAGATACTGACAATGGCTTTCATTTCGACAATTCAACAACATTCTGCTGAGGGGCTTGTGGCTAGGGAATAACAGCCGCACGGGTCGATCGGTCAGGTTAAGTTACGATTCTCGCGGTCGGTCCGAGGATGAGTGACCATCTGTACATACCAAGACTTCTCCGTGCCTTGGCAAGCACGCTAAGCCGTTGGTCCCGGCTGTCATTCGTGGATTTTGTCAGTCTAAGGGCCTATGGTTTTACGCCGTAACTGGGTTGTGGTCACATAGGCGGTACTCAGCTGCATCCGGTAAGACTGGAAGCCGACCCCAACATAGATGAAAAAAGGTTAGGCAGATGATGATGATGAAGTTGTTGAGCAGAGAAAATTTTCGAACATATGAAGCAAAAAAGTATTGTGTGTTAATCCTGGTTATAAACTATCTGCGTGCCAAATTTCATCCAAATTCGTTCTTTAGTTTTTGTGTGAAAGAGTAACAAACATCCATCCATTCATCCATACAAACTTTCACGTTTATAATATCATATATAAATATATAATAAATATATTAGTAGGATGGATTAGCAATAACCTTCAAAATGATTCAGATTGTGATTGAAGTGCGTCACGCAATTAGGGTGCTGGTCATTATCACCTATCCATAAGCTAAGCGTGGTGAATGTGGTAAGGAAAGCCTAAAGCCTAAAGTATAATCAAATATCACCCCAATACGTAGATTGGCAAGACATGTTTGATGAGGTAAGAAGGTGCCTGGAGTGGAGATCCAGAACTGGCAGTAGCAGGCTACGTAATTTAAAACATTCATCTCGGCGACAAACAAATGTCAAAAACTTGTCAAAATCTAGGGAAATTTGAGGTATGTTTTGACAGATGAGATCAGACTGTGAACGTTCTTAAAATTACGAGAATTGCCCCTCTGGTTAAAATAGGAGGCAGGAGTTGGATTCGAGAGGTCCAAGACTGGAAATTGACGTGCAATGGAGGAGGATACAGGTGACGCTCAGCTTTGGTGCAGCAGCAGGTGGATACAGGTTGAAAAATCGACAGAGATGGGCATAACGTTATGATGGCAGGTGGAGTAAATAGTCATCCAGACCGAATTTCGACAACGGCGACCAATTTCTGTATAGACTAGGCTCCGGCGCGGGAGGTATTATAGTGCATAAGTGTGCGCACAGACACAAGTGCCCTCGCTCACCCTCTCACGCACTAACTGAATGATTGTCCTTAGTTGTAGGAGTATTTGTTGTGTGCGGTTAAGACCTGGAGAGTAACAAAGACCAGGGCAGCATAGCACAAAAGGAAGGAGGTCTATACTAAGCATTGGATGGTTCAAGGCTGACGGTAAATAAAATGAAATAGCATTAAAATATGGACCTTGTACATGGCGTGTGATCGCAAAGTGTCATAGTCATCCGAACTAAGTTGCTTTTTTAACTACTTATTAATAACGAGGTTAAAAACAATTGGTGACTTACATATATAAAAATTTAAGGTTTGAAAGTTCCGTATGTTAGTTGGGTCGTAAGGACGGTGGGGCTGGTCCACAAATTTAAGGTCGCTCAGCGCACTATGGAGCGAGCTATGCCCGGAGTCTTTTTGAAAAATAAAATCATACATACATACATACATAGCTTGCAGAGTAAGCAAAGTGAAGTAAGTGGCAGTGGGCTGGCCACGTTTGTCGAAGGACCGATGGCCGGTGGAGCAGACGAGTCCTGGAGTGGAGACCGCGTATCGGCAAGCGTAGTGTGGGACGCACTCCAGCTAGATGGACGGACGACCTTAAAAAGGTGTATGGGACAGACTGGATGCGGAAGGCGGAGGACAGGGTGTTGTGGCGAAGCCTGGGAGAGGCCTACATCCAGCAGTGGACTGGGATAGGCTGAGTTGATTGATTGAAGGTCGTCAGTCCCAAGGAGGTACCTATTATATATTTCCATCGAGGTCGAAAACAAATCTGTGTGGTTCTTTCCTAAAAAGACACTTCAGACGCGGATCTAGAGTCACGGACACGGTCCTCACATGATCTGACCGATGATGTGCTTATGTCTGAACTTTAAAAGAGACTGACTTTGTTTTATTTCTATCGAGTACCTATTAGGAGGGCGGTCTACAGCAGGCTATCATGAAGTCTTGTCAATGGGGCACAATATACTTAGGACTGTTGTTTGTAAACTGGAGGGAGGCCTAGGAGGGTAGGTGGTGTGTTGGCCACGATACCAAGTGATCCACGTATTTTAACGAATAAAAATAGTTTAAGGAAGATTCAGGTGACAAAATATTACTCAGTTTTCCGTTAAAAGTGTAAATAGTACGGACACATCTGGGTGTAAAATTCCTACAAGAAAAACTTCAGAAAAACCAAATGGTAAACAAGTGTAAATTGTGACAACAAAAGTGCAAGAATAAACAAAATTATACTAGTTTAAGTGCGTGGTGATAATAATATATCAGTAACAAGGCCAGCCCTACGACGTATCTGATAATAAACCAGCAACCGGTGAATATTTATTTATCTTTAGTTATTTTTTCAAGCATGATGACACGCATATTTTGAATGTTAAACGGCCAACGATTTGACACTTGATAAATGACATACCGACATACTATGTGACTGTAAATAGCGACATCTATGATAAACTGACAGAATCATTTGCTATTAGTATTAACAACGACCTAATTGAAGACAAATACGCGGCTATATTATTCACAGAGTAATCTGACCACCATAGTTGATCTTATCTATAAACTGACACGGTAGCCGAACGGCTGAGAGCTGGTCCGGCGCAACGTTGAGTGCGAGTTCAAATCCCATTCGGGATAACACTTTTTGTGAATATTATCATTATCATCGGAGCAAAAGAAAAAAAATAAGTAATTAAAATCCATTAATAACTTACAATACAAATAAAGGCAAAGATACACCTGCAACACCAAAATGAATTTCTTAGAAAATATTACCTTTCGCCGTACCAGAACAAACTCGGACTCGATCCTAAACAACAGTGATAATATGACACATAATCTCAATAATACGGTCACTAGTGTACCTGAGATGTCAGACGATGAGGATGCCGAACTACAAAAGCTACGAGAACAGGTTATGAAACTTACGCTGGAGCTTCAAAGTGCTCATTCAGAAATAGAAATAAAACAATTACATTGTAATCTGACAAAAAAAAAGGTTTATTTAAGAAAGTGACGAACAGTCCAGCTAAATTAAGGCCATCTAGTGCCAAAGAACAGAAAAACAAACGAACAATTAGCAATAAACAAATCCAAACCGAAACGCCAGATAGCAAAAAAAATTACGAGACTACAGAAATAAACAAAACTTGTCTTAGTACAGACGCCAGCACATCAAGCTACTACAATCTGTCAAATCTCTTTAATAGATTTTCAACTTTATCGCTGAAGCATTAAGGTTCAAGGTTGATTGGGAAAATTTGACAGTTTCGGGTAGCTTGACCTGCTGGCGTCCGTACTATAAATAACCAATCCGCAAGTCCCAACCCAAATAACAAGAAAAGATGCAAAATATGTATTTTGAGTTCAGATAATAATAATAAAATTCTGAATATTGCAGAAGACTCTTTTACACGATCTGAAATCTGTCACTACCTAACACCTCACGGGAATGCACACTTATTGCTAAAAGGGTTAAAAAACAAAATATCCAACTTTACGTTAGAGGACTACTGCTTATTCATAGTGAAGAAGACTTCAGAATAACAAACAGCTATTTTGACATTATTCTACGTATCACACAAGTACTACAGGAACTCAACCATACTAATTTTATTTTATGCGCTCCATCATATAAATGCGAGAATTACACCAATTTAAATAATTTGTGAGAGTGGAGACATTTAATAATTTACTTTTTCTGGATATACTGACGCACGAATATGCATATCTAATTGACAGCAACAAAAATCTCACTTATGACTACACTGAATATAACAGACGGGCTGGCGCAATAAATAACACTGGACTAGAAATATTTTTTAAGGACATAGTAAATTTAATTGCTGACATAAAATATAATAACCAAATGATATCGACTGACATGAACTATACTATGGATAATTTGTCACACGGTGAACTTTTTCGTGACTAAACATCTCCGTATAATGCATCAGAACATAGCAGGTTTATTCAATAAATCGGATGCGCTCACAGTTTGTTTGAATGAACTTACAGAAAAAAACAAACAAGTGGATGTAATATGCATTACAGAACATTTTATGATGGAAGGCTACGAAAATCAGCTGAACACACCAAACATAGCCGCTCATTACAGTAGGAAGGAAGTTAAGAGAGGCGGGTCATGTATCCTAATTAGAAATGGACACGAATGGAAAGAGCTAATAAAAGTCTCAAAAATGTCAATAACAGGGATTTTTGAATGCTGTGCCATTGAGCTCACCATGTACAAGACGGCCTTTGTATGTGTTTACCGAATTCCAAATATAAACAATCTCAATAATTTCTTTAATCAGTTTGAAACAGTCTTACATGAATTATCAAAGAATTCCTATAAAAACATTGTCATAGCCGGCGATTTCAATATAGACACGTTTAAAGGGATTATCAGTCGTTGGAGTTTGAATGCCTTCTACTTAGCTTCAACCTAAAACTAGCAATAAATCAACCTACTCGAACGGAAAGTCAGACATGTATTGATAATTTTGCGCATAATTATAACAAACGGTGTGAATCAGAAGTCATAGAGTTTGCCCTTTCAGACCACACAGCCCAGCTTTTACAATGTCCGGTAAATAAAATATGTACTATTGACAAATACGGTACTATTCGACGTAATTACAACAAGGAAAATTTAGCGAAATGTAAATATTGTATGAGCAAAATTTACTTTTCCGAAATATATGAAACAGATGACCCTAACATTGCCTACAACTTTCATGAAATATTTTCGTTATTCTACAACCTCTGTTTTCCTAAGACTATGATTACAATAAACGTAATAAAAAAGCCAAGGTGGATATATAAAGGTATTAAATCCTGTAGTAAAAAAACGGCAACTTCTTTGGACCTACAGATTACAACCAAATGAATTAAATAGAACTCGCTTTAAAGACTACTCGAAGCTGTTCAGAAAAATCATGACTCTGACACAGCGTTCACAAAATAACCACAAAATCAAAACATCACACAATAAATGTAAAACCGCCTGGCAAATAATAAATCAAAGAAAATTTAATGTACCTAAAAATTATATTTTCGAAATGAAAGTCAATACTGACCAAATTACAGACGCGAAACAATAAAATAGTTATTAAATTGATTAGCTATTATCAATTTAATAACTATTTTATTATTAAAATACAATCCATCCAATCCAGTTATAAAACTACAATGCCCATCTTAAATAACAAGAACTCGATGTTTATGGCACCCTGTACACCACAACAAGCACAGCAAATTATTATGACTTTGAAAAACACAAATAGCGTGGGGTACAATGGCATCTCAACCAAAATAATAAAAGCTGTAGCATCTGAAATTTGCCACCATTTGTCTCATATTATAAATCTATGTATTGTAGCTGGCACGTTTCCTGACGCACTGAAGATAGCGATCGTTAAGCCATTATTTAAAAAAGAGGATAGAGAGCTTATGGAATATTACAGGCCCATTTCTCTGATCCCTATCTTCTCTAAAATATTTGAAAAATTCATACAAAGGGAATTAAACGGCTACATTGAAAAAAATAATATATTACTCGTATGTAATGAGCAAAAGGAATTTCGCGAAAATAAGACTATAAATATGGCAATCTACGAATTTGTATACACTGTGTTGACAAAAGTGGACAAAAAAACACCCGTATGTGCTATCTTCTGCGATATGACTCAAGCATTTGACTACGTAAACCATGACATTTTAATAAAAAAAACTTGATGCATATGGTATAAGAGGTAATGTTCTTAGATTAATTAAATCTTATTTAAACAATAGAAAGCAAAATACAGAAATCACTAGATTAATACACACACTAAAAAAGAAGAGATGTACAGACGCCTGGGACTGAAACGTGGTCGCTCACAATGGGCCTCATCAGAAGGCTTAAAGTCACTCAAAGGGCAATGGAGAGGGCTATGCTCGGAGTTTCCTTCCTTCGATCACGAATCAGAAATGAGGACATCCGCAAGAGAACCAAGGTTACCGACGTAGCCCGAAGAATTGCCAAACTTAAGTGGCAGTGGGCAGGGCACATTGCTCGCAGAACGGATGGCCGATGGGGCCGAAAAGTTCTGGAGTGGCGACCGCGAACCGGAAGACGTTGCGTTGGAAGGCCTCCCACTAGGTGGACCGATGACCTGGTGAAGGTTGCGGGAATCCGCTGGATGCGAGTCGCACGGGACCGGTCAATGTGGCGACACTTGGGGGAGGCCTATGTCCAGCAGTGGACGTCTATCGGCTGAAATGATGAATGATGATGATGATGTACAGACGCCAACAGGTCAAGCTATCCGAAACTGTCAAATTTTCCCAATCAACCTTGAACCTTAATGCTTTAGCGATAAAATTGAAAATCTATTAAAGAAATTTGACAGATTGTAGTAACTTGATGTGCTGGCGTCCGTACCTGTCGGATGAAAGTTACACTACTTTTGGAGTTCCACAAGGTAGTGTATTGGGACCTTCACTTTTTACACTATACATTAATGATTTGCCCAAATCAAAACAATTTCACACCCTATGACTTTATTTGCAGATGATAGCACGGTGACAATTTCTAGTAATAATAATGACATGATCCATATAAACTTGACATTCACAATACCTTGACATCAATAGTAAAATGGTTAAACAATAATAATTTAAAGATTAATTTAGATAAAACTAAAATCATACATTTTAGCAAACGTTTGACGATAGAAAATATGGACATAAATATAGATAATAAAATTATTGAAATCGTAAATACTACTAAATTCCTTGGATTAGTAATTGACAAAAGACTTGACTGGAAATCACAAATAGAGAACCTTTGCAAAAAAAATTGTAGTTCTGCATTTGCATTGCACTCTCTAGCTGCAGTTGTGAATTTAGTTTGATTGCGGCCTACCATGGCTTAGCTGCGTTTCACCTAAGATACGGCATCATATTTTGGGGAAACTCTACCGACGCTAACACGGCATTCAAGGCCCAAAAGAGATGCATTAGATTTATGTTTGTGCTAAAAACGCTTGATTCATGTAAACCATATTTTAAAAGGCACGTTAAATTAACTCTTCCTAGTTTGTATATACTCGAAACCGCAATGTTTGTTAAAACAAACCCCAAACTGTTTCCACGTCTACAGGACGCTGTACCGCGTAACAGACGGGATATAACCATTCTTCGTCTATCCAGCAAAAACGGCACTCATGCGCAAAAGTATCGTCTGCATGGCTCCTGCTATATTTAACATACTGCCAAAACGTTGGAAGGAGCTAAATGGTAGTGCATTTAAGCGTCAATTGAAAATGTCTCTTTGGCAGAAAGCTTACTATAGTGTCTCCGAATTTCTAGCCGAAAAAGTTTTTTGATTGTTAATAATTTTTCTGTCACTAAAATTTATAAAAATTTGTTAGTAATTTGTTTGTAGTTTATAATATAATTCCTGTAATTTGGATATAAATCTTGTAATTTTGATATTAATCATATTATTCTGATATCAATCTTGTAAATTTGACATAAATCTTTTAATTTTGACATATATTCTGTAACTTTGACATTATTCTTGTATTTGTTTGACATTATAGTTTTTTAGTTATTTTGAATTTTAAACTGCATAAAAATAATTTTTGATTTCTAAAGTTTCATAATTATAAATTGTGCAAATGCTTAATCTAGGTAATTTTATATGGTTTTTTTAGCTTACTATTAATTATTTTCAATGTTATGGAAATATTTGTACGCCGATACTTACGGCTAAACATGACTGGACTCAAACGACGTAATATCTTGCATGCTTTTGTATGTATACAATGTTTAAACAAATAAAGAAATCTAATCTAATATAAAACTACATACTTACTTTGCACTTTGAGTTGGCCCTGAGGGCCGGTTTCTTGATCCGTAGTTAAACTCAACCAATTGATAAAAAAATAACTAAAGGTTAATTTTTTTCAAAATGTGTTTTTTGATATTTTTTTAGTTTATATAATGATATAATATCATTGCTAATGGTCAAAAAATAACCATTAGTGACCATTAGATAAACTAACAATTGATAAAAAAACACATTTTGCAAAAATTTTACTATTAGTTACTATTTTTTTGAGAAGGCCGGAAATTAGAAGAAATAAATACTAGATTTGAAAAATTTCTTATACCAGTCAGTGTGGTCAACTTAATATGATGCGAAGCTCAACACACCGAAACTTTAGACAGTGCACGCTGGCGGGGATCAGTGCATACTTATACAATATCAGCAATTTGGGAATAGGATATTCATGAGGGGCTTGTGGCTAAGTAATAACAGCCGCACGGGTCGATCGATCAGGTTAAGCTACGCTTGCCGCGGTTGGTCCGTGGATGGGTGACCATCTTCACATATCAAGACCTCTCCGTGTCTCGGAAAGCACTTTAAGCCGTTGGTCCCGGCTGTCATTCGTGGATCTTTGACAGTCGTTACTGATCGTCAGTAGCCCGAAAGTCTGACAACCAGTCTTACCAAGGGGTATCGTATTACCCAGTAACTGGGTTGTGGAGGTCAGATAGGCAGTCGCTCCATGTAAAATACTGGTAGTTAGCTGCATCCGGTTAGACTGGAAGCCGACCCCAGTATAGTTAGAAAAGGGCTAGGCAGATGATGATATTTGTTTGTCATGTCAAAAATACGAATTCCGTTCAAAAAACATTAAGAACCAGTCAAAATGGTCTTAATCTAAGAGGTGAGGTTTTAACTGCAGGGACATTAATAACTAGTCAGGTGTTAACCTTAGAGGTGAAGTTACAACTGCAGTGACATTAACAACCAGGCATTATTTGGAAAAAAAAAGGTTTTAACCGCAGAGGTAACACTGCAGTAGGTACGATAAAAAGGTACGAACTAAAAAGAAAGAAAGAAAGAAAATACGTTTATTTGCGGCAAACATGACGCATAAAAAGGAACTTAAACACACAAAAAAAGTAACAAGGTGGGGGTAAACATGCGTCACATTCACGCAAAACGGTCATCGCTCAGCATAATGCTAAGACTCTATACGAGACAGAGCCCCAGCGCTGGTTTTCAGCGGCAGCCGGCGTCAACGTGATGACGTCAACCAGTGTAGCATGCAATTATACACAAATAAATAAAAACAACAATCAAGACAAGAAATAAAATAAACCATTGCAACATATGATTCTCAACTACTACTAACTAATCTAAACTAGCTTCATAATTTCCGGCCGACCGTATAACTGAAATAAATGCTTAAAAAAGTCAGCCGGCATATCTCTTTTTACCGTGTGGACAAAAACAGGGTATAAATGGTGAGCGGAGTAGAAGCCTATAACATAATTCCGATCCAGCCTGTCCCATGGTGCCATCTCCCAGCGACGCCCTAAGTCGCGGTCTGTACCCCACAGCCAGAGCTAAAAAACTTACAAACTAAGCGACTATACGCTAAGGGTGCCCCCCTTAGCGTGTAGTCACTTAGTTTTTCAGTGTTTTAAGCCCTGGCTGGAGGCCTTAATTCATTAAGGCATCCACAGGCAAGCCTGGTTAAGCAGATGACATAGGTTAAAATGCGAGATGACATTACCAAAAAAAAAAAAGGCTATGGCACAAAAAATGTGATGTGGTGTTGCTATAACCATGTCCCAGAGACATGCCTAGCCAAATCCCAACTACGTCGGGGTCAGCCTCCAATCTTACCGGTTGCAGATAAATTCCAGTATTAGCCACCGCATAATAGTAACAATGCCAGTGTCGAATATTAGATAACGTTTTAAATTACTGATCAACCAATCGGAATTACATTATAGTGATTGTTTAATAATTGCAGGATGCAATTACCGACATTTCGCGTGAATTCCCCTGAAGATCCTAGCACTTTGCACATGCTGCAGACGGATTGTTTTCTGTTCTATGCACTGGCGCCGATTCCCTTGTTCACAAACTAAACTAAATTTAAGTTCAATGCATCTTTTTCTTTCTATTTAATTTGGAAAAGGACAGAAGATAAATATTAGTTTAGTCCTGTCAAATTAGTCAGTGCCTGATGTAAATTAACTTTAGTATTATTTTTAGTAGCCATGTTTTTAATCACGTCTAATCTGTCTATGGAGGACTAAACTAATATTTTATCTTCTGTCCTCTTCTTAATGAAATAGAAAGAAAAAGATGCGCGTTACTTCAATTTAGTTTAGTTTGTGAACAAGGGAATCAGCGCCAATATAAGGTTATAATCAT
This sequence comes from Apamea monoglypha, assembly GCA_911387795.2. Classification (NCBI taxonomy): domain Eukaryota; kingdom Metazoa; phylum Arthropoda; class Insecta; order Lepidoptera; family Noctuidae; genus Apamea; species Apamea monoglypha. The sequence continues at coordinate 14,134,074 of OU426934.1, read as the reverse complement.
AATAATTAATTTAATAATAATTTATTTAATTAATTTATATTTTTTTATTTATTTGCCAAAAAAAATACAGATTAACCTAGGTGAATCTATTCATATACAAAATATCCTGCTTAATATTATAAATGCGAAAATAAGTTTGTTTGTTTGTTTGTTACACTTTCACGCAAAAATGGCCGAACGGATTTGGATGAAATTTGGCACATGGGCAGACCATGACCTGGAGAAGGACATGCTTATTATCATCCTAGGTAGCAGAAGTCAGAGAGAGCAGAGTCGCGGGCAATAGCTAGTTAAATATATTTTAAGAGATACACCTATAGGTGGTAAAGAAGCCATAGAATCGTTTTCTTTTTTATTTAAGCACATTTTTATTAAAAAATACTGGGCACACTTAATATGTAAATACTAGCTCTTCATATTTTTTCACATCCATTACGCTAGGGTTTACGTAGTATTTACTGTCATTGAAGCAGATTAAAGATTTTATGCCAAGTGTCTTTTTTTTTTTTTTTTTTTGGGATGGGAAATCATCAAATGACCCCTCCCGCTCTGGGTGGAGCGGAAGGGAGTGTCAGACTCTTACTGACTAAAACCCACCCATGTTCCTTCCTTCGCCCTTTATGTTCCGGGGTAGCGGTAACCCTTTCGGACAATCCCGCTGCCCCGGCAGGCTTCGGCCCTGAGGGGCCCCTCGTTATGCTGACATCTCTTTGAGGCGCGCGTGGAACACTTACGCGCCGTCCGGCACGGATGCCAAGTGTCTCAAGTAATATTTTTCATTGCTATGGTTTCAATACTACCTATAGATATTTCTCTTAAAATATTTTGTGTATGAATAAATACACCTATCCTACTTAGCGCAAAGTATTATTATATAACACTAGCTGCGCCCTGCAGGTTCACCCGCATAAATTTCGATCCCGTGGGAATATAAAAAGTATCCTATATGTTAATCCTGATTATAAACCATATGTGTGCCAAATTTCATCCATCCGTAGTTTTTTGCGTTAAAGAGTAACAAACATCCATCCATCCATCCATTCAAACTTTCACGTTTATAATATTAGTAGGATTATCTTCATCATCGGCAACCTTGTTCCACTCAATGCCGAGTATAGCCCTCCTCCCTTTTGTGCCATGCTTCCCTAGTTCGTGCGATGTGCATCTGGACTGAGGGTCCAATTTATTTTTCCTTTCGAAACAAATTTAGATTTAAAGGGAAATTAGTTAAAAATAGTAAAAACTTAAAGCAATCACACTAATACGAGTATTATAAAGGCGTATGTTTGTGAGTGTGTGTGTGTGTGTGTGTGACTGTATGTTTGTTACTTCTTCACGCTCAAAAGGCTGGGCCAATTTTGATGAAATTTGGTATGAACGTAGCTGACAGCCTGGATTAACACATAGGATACTTTTTACTCCGATATTCTGACGGGATCGAAATTTATGCGGGTGAAACCGCGGGTTAGTGGTCCATACATTTCTTAAGCGTGGACTTTTACGAACTTGGGTTCTCAATCCAGACGCTTGTATAAAGTGGCATAGCTAAATCTCAGAAAATACTATCTCTGTGTTGTGTGTTGTGTTGTGTAATGTTTTTTTTTCAGAATTTAGTTAAGATTTTCTTAAATCTTTTAAGAAATTTACAAGTCTTTAGAATATGGCGTTACAGATTCATGGCAGTTTTACTTGGGCCTTCAGTTCATTAATATCAGTACTGAGAAATCTACAAAATATGCATTTAACTGAGAGAATAGATGTTCAACTATAAGATACTAGCTGCGCCCCGCGGTTTCACCCGCATAAGTTTCAATCCCGGCCCGGCTACTAGGATTTCTTATGAGAAGCACTCAAGGGTTTAAGCTGGTAAGAACAAACATTGTGCTATATAACGCCTTAGTTCGGAGCCACCTTGAATTTGCCAGCGTGGTGTGGAGCCCGCACTATGCAGTACACTCACAAAGAGTAGAAAGCATCCAAAGGGCCTTCACAAAACACATGGCATATGCCTTCGGTGATATATCTCCCCGGTGTCCATACGAACAACGTACTCAATATTACAAAATGACTACTCTGCGCGACCGTCGACTGGTACAAGATCTCATGTTCTTTTTCAAACTGGTTAACAATAAATTGGACTGCGATAAATTAACTGAACAAATTGGACTAAAATTCTCCTATAATTTACCCAGACATCCCATAACCCACTTATTCTGCACTAAAGCATCCAGAACAAATATAGGAGTAAACTCACCTCTCAATAGACTCAGCCGAGAGATGAATTCTTATATAAAATCCACTCCAGATGTTGACATATATCATGACTCCGTAAACATCTTTAAAACTCAAATTTTAGGGTCCCAAAGCACGCAACCCACACAATCTAAGGATTCGTTGTGTTAGTATGTAGGTATTTCTTGCAACCTCTGTAACTTATTTCTTGTGTCATTTTCTAAAATAAACAACTGCCGCTTTAATTTAAATCAATCACCAATCATTCAATCGTCAATCAAAATGTATCGGCTAGGCAAGTAGTTAAACGTTAATGATCCAAGTAATTAGCCTAGCTGTTTGATTGAATGGCTGCATATCATTCAGGCCGCTAGTTGAGCAGCGCCGTTTTGTTAAAAGGCTAGGCAGTTAACTGAAAGGCTGATTAAATCAGTTGGCTGCGACATACAGACACCAGCAGGTCAAGCTACCCGAAACTGTCAAATTTTCCCAATCAACCTTAATGCGTTAGCGATAAAGTTTAAAATCTATTAAAGAAATTTGACAGATTGTAGTAGCTTGACGTGCTAGTGTCATACCTTAGGTATGTTAAGGTCTCTGCACACAGCGGGCGCAGCGCGGCAGGACCGGACGGCGTCGCGACGCAGAGCAGTTGTAATGTACTAGATATTACGGACGAAGCCACACAGAGCCGTCCCGCTCGACGCGACGGTAACCGTCGCACCACGCCGCCGCCGCGCCGAGCGGGAATACAAGTCAGAACCGGCGGGGTGCGGCGTGGCGGGACGCTAGCTCAGCGCCGGACGACGCTTTGTGTTGTATGGTTTACGTATGTAAAAATCACACTGCCGGCGGGGCGTGAACACGTCGCGTCGGACGGGACGGAGCGTGAATGTGATTTTGTATTGTTTTTCAGAAATGGATGTTTAAAAACTAATTGAATGTGTACGTGTTTTTTTTTTGGGTGGGAAATCATCATATGACTTCTCCCACTCTGGGCGGAGCGGGAGGGCGTGTCAGACTTTTACTGACTAAAACCCATCCGTGTTCCTTCAGTTGCCTGTGCCAGAGGCACATATCTCTTTCGAACAACCCGCGGTCCCGGCAGATGTGTACGTACTCACTTATGTTTGTACGATTTAGGCCATAAGCAATATAAAAACACTGTTCTTAAAATTTTGGGAATCTACAGGAACTATAGGAAGAGGGTTGAATCAAAGCGGTAAGCGGTTTCCACGTCGCTCAACATCTTTTTGATGAATGAATCGCGTCGTGACACGGTCGGCGTGAAAGGGCGCGGCGGGACGGGACGTGATCGCGCCCGCAGTGTGACCGCTGCCACCGCGCCAGCGCAGCGTCGCCGCCACGCCGCGTCCCGCCACGCAGTTATACACATTAGGCAAGAGGACCTTACGTGAAGAACTCGTGTTTTAAAATACTGTAAGTGTGGAGGCATTTTGTTATTAAGTGTTTTTGAATTCCTTTTGTGTTGTGTTTTGAAACTTATTTACATGTTACAAAAGTAAATGGTGTTAAAACTATAATTTTCGAAATATCTTGGACGCAGTTATACAGGTAGATATAAATACCAACTTTCATAATTTAATGGGAAGGATCACTTTTTATCTTAATCATCTACCTACGTAGAATCAGACCTAGCCCAATAAAAAAAATCTTTTTTTTTTTTCAAAAAATTAAGTTTACTTTTAATTTTTAATTTTATAGGAAAAACAAGAGCAACGTCCACATCAACAGTTACAAAAATTGACTGTCTATCATATCATATTCATTTATTACATTTCATATTGTAAAAAAGTTGCAACAAACGGCTTAAAGGTACATCAAGCTATTACAATCGGTCAAATTTCTTTAATAGATTTTCAACTTTATCGTTAAATTGTTAAGGTTCAAGGTTGATTGGAAAAATTTTACAGTTTCGGGTATAAATATCCTGTAACAGGATAAAATAAAATTTTTCCAATAAACTAAGATTGAAACTATTAGGTACCAATATAAAAAAATCAAGGTATTTAAATTAATTTAACAATACAATGAATAATAAATAATTATTAAAATAAGGTGATAAAAAAAATTATTATAACTAGCATTTATTAGTAATTACAAAGATCGATATTAACTATTTTAGCATTATGTTATAATTGAGATAAAGAAACGTTGGATGGACTGTGTTAATGATGATAGGGTTAAAAAGGGGGTGACTACCGAGATGACGAATAATAGAGAAGCATGGAAGAAAAAGACATGTTGCGCCGACCCCAAATAAAGTAGGATAAGGGGCAGGAGAATGATAATGTTTTAACTATAGTTAAATTAGTTGTTTAAACTCAACGCGAACGATGGCAAAGATATCACAATTTACGTACTAAAATAACTGTGCATATTTTCTGGAGAAACATTATAAAACATTTACGGACGACGTCATTACATCGGCGCCGGCTGTCGCTGAAAACCTGTGCTGGGGCTGCTCTGTCTTGCATAGGGCCGCAGCATAATGCTGAGCGATAGCCGTTTTGCGTGGATGGGACGCATGTCAACCTTTTCTTATTGTTTTTTTTTTTTTTGTTTTTTATGTTCTTTTTTGCGTCATGTTTACTGCAAATAAACGTATTTTCTTTCTTTCTTTATTTCATTTAAATAATAGGCAAATGATATTATACTATTTATCATTATTATTCCTATAAAAATGCTAAGAGGGATGTAGGGATGTGTGCTATTACACGAATGGATAGAATAAGAAATGAGTACATAAGAGGAAGTTTGAAAGTGGCACCGGTAACTGAAAAGTTGCGTGGAAATCGGTGGTCATGGTATGGGCATGTGATACGGAAGAATGAGGAAAATGTCGTGAGGAGAGTTTTGAGTATGAATATCGATGGCTATAGGAGTAGGGGAAGACCAAAGAAACGATGGATGGAATGTGTGAATAATAATAATAATAATAATAAATGGACGAAGTTATGATGACGAACAATTACCGGAGATTTATTGTGAAAGACGGCACGGTTGACATCTGTCGGGCATGCCACCGACCGGGGGAATCAATCAGGCATATTATCTCCGGGTGTTCTCGTCTAGCTAACGGAGAGTACTTGCATAGACACAACCTTGTAGCTAGGATAATACATCAGCAACTTGCTCTGAAATACAATCTTGTGGAATCGGAGGTGCCGTACTACAGGTATGTGCGCGACCCAGTTCTCGAAAATGGAAATATCACATTGTACTGGGATCGATCCATCATCACTGACAGGACTATTGTTGCCAATAAGCCTGATATAGTGGTGGTGGATCGATCAGAGCGGCGCGCAATGATTGTTGACATAACCGTCCCGCATGATGAGAACCTCGTGAAAGCCGAGAAAGATAAACAAATCAAGTATCTTGACTTGGCTCGCGAGGTTGTCGACATGTGGCATGTGGACTCAGCAATCATTGTGCCGATAGTCGTGTCAGCCAATGGGTTAATAGCCAAGAGCCTCGACCAACACCTGAGGAGGCTCTCATTGGGCAGCTGGATCAAGGGCTTGATTCAGAAAGCGGTACTTCTGGACACGGCTCGCATTGTCAGGAGGTTCCTCTCTCTGGAGCCCTGACCGCCGGTAGCTTGGACCCTGTTCCCGATACCGGTGGGCTACTATTTTTTATATTTTTAAATGTTTTTTTATCTTTTTGTTTATAAAAATATTTAAAAATATAATTTGTAAGTATGTAAATGAAATAAAGGAATAATAATAATAATAATAATTTTTATTTCGGACCAAAGAATCCATAGAGTGTTAGTAACATAATATTAAAACAACTTATTATTTAGTGTTAGTACCAATCACCCTCTGTACAAACTGCTTTACCTACAATGGGAGAGCCGAAACTATCCGCTACAGTTCTCAGGATGCTGTTGCGACTGTCTCTCACTCTCCTCAGGAGTGACGCTGTTTTTTTGCGAATAATCGCGTGGAACCCGTCGGTACGAGCAAGCGCAAACATTTCTGACGCGCTGCAGTAGCGAGGAAGTCCCAACAACATCCTGAAACCATTATTATATTGAACGCGAAGAACATCCAACGACCTTTTAGTGTAATTGACCCATAGATTACTCGTGTATAGACTCTGGCAGTATGCCTTGAAAATAGTTATTTTTACTAGGTCCGTACACCGAGCAAATCTAACGGGCCAACATGTTGCACCGGACAGCGAGTGCCCTGCGCTCCCTCTCTATATCTACATGGTCCTTAAGGTCGTCGGAAAGAAAGTGACCAAGGTATTTAAAACTGGATACCCTTTTAATTACAGACCCGTTTACAAGTAGCTCGGGTCCCACTTCACGGCATTTGCCACCGACCTCAAAGACCATGTATTCACATTTCTTAACATTATAAACTAATCCATGTGCAGCAGCGTAGGCTTCACAAGTCTTTAGCAACTCTCTGATTGCCCCTGCAGACGGACCCAGCAGCACCATGTCGTCAGCATAGCTGATGTTGTTTATGCTAACCCCATCAACACTGCATCCGACACGCATGCTGCTGAGTCTCTCAATGAGGTCATCTACGTAGAGGTTGAAGAGCCTGGGAGACGTCAGACCTCCTTGTCTCACCCCGCACTCCAACCTATACGGTTCAGAGAGCATACCATCCCATTTCACATGATTGGTCTGATTATTGTACCAATGGCAAAATAGTCCACATATTTCCGCGGGTATACCCCTGCTTACCATCTTCTCCCAGAGCACATCATACGAGACAAGATCGAAGGCCCTGGAAAGATCAAGGAAACAGGCGTACACCGGCGTCCTGCGATCTATATAGTATTGAACGGTATGCTTGAGACCTAAAATAGCGCTTTCAGTTGAAAGTCCGGGACGAAACCCGAACTGCGCATCATGAAGATGAATAAACTTATTTAAACAAGTATCAAGCATACCGTCCAGCGCGGGCCTGCGGGCGGAGAGCAATGGGTAGCTCACCGCCCGATCAGGACCAGGCCCGTGCCGGACGGCGCGTAAGTGTTCCACGCGCGCCTCAAAGAGATGTCAGCATAACGAGGGGCCCCTCAGGGCCGAAGCCTGCCGGGGCAGCGGGATTGTCCGAAAGGGTCACCGCTACCCCGGAACATAAAGGGCGAAGGAAGGAACATGGGTGGGTTTTAGTCAGTAAGAGTCTGACACTCCCTTCCGCTCCACCCAGAGCGGGAGGAGTCATTTGATGATTTCCCATCCCAAAAAAAAAAAAAAAAAAAAAAAAAAAAAAAAAAAAAAAAAAAAAGCATACCGTCCAACACCTTTGCCATTATTGTCGCAAGGGAAATGGGACGGTAGTTACCCTTGTCTGAGATATCACCCGTCTTGTTCTTCACAATGGGAGCCACGATGGTCTTCATCAAATTAGCAGGTAAGTAGGTACGCGTGACTAATACACATTGTGAAAAACATAGACAGGACTCGCGGCAGGTGTACACCTGCGTGCTTCAATCAATGATGATATGGTTGGAAAGGGGGTGACTACGGAGATGACGACTGATAGTCATGATGCGCCGACCCCAAATAAATTGGGATGGGTAGGAGAATGATGACTCCATAACAATGCATAAAAAAAAATGATTAAAAGCAATCACTAAAAAACTGTTGGGGATTGAACTTACGAACTGTGGCTATGGAAACAGGCTGTTTACTTCGCTTCTAATTTAATTAAAATAGTAGTAGTAAAAGTTTTTTTTTTAACAATTTTTTCTCTCATCCAAAGCTCCTGCCATCTAATCTCTTCACCACCCTTGGTTGACTGGTAGAATATACCTAAGGCATTTAGTCAGCATTTGTACCTTATTGTGCGAAAAGTTTAAATAAATAAATAATAAAATAGCCGTTTGTATTTATTTATTTTTAAGATTACATGCGCAACATTTACAATATTAAATTCCAAGGCGTTGTTCTGCGCAATTTACAAACTCAAAACTGACACATATTCATACTTTAGTAACTTAGGTAAACAACAAACAAACAACACAACAAAAAAATGTTAACTCAAAAATTAATAAAAAATAAAAATAACAAAATTAACAAACAAAACACTGATGACTAAAAAAAATAAAAACATTATTTATAAGTACTTATATTATTATAATGTTTCATCCATCTTCTCACAAAATCCATTAATTATATTATTAAAAGAATGTATATATTTATTTTAGCATTATGTAGGTATTTATATGTTTATATATATGTTGTTTTTTGCATTATATATGTAGGTAGGTATATTTTAGATTAAGACGTCACAAAATCAAATTCTTCTTGTTCTCACACAATCTTTTCTATATTTCTTTATCATTTCTCCATTTTTTAAATAACAATTTAACATTGTAACAACAACAAAAAAAAAGACCTGTCTGAGGCCAAAAAGGCTCCTATGTCAGCATAATGCTGCGATATACAACTTGTCCCGGAATTAACGCACACCACCAGACACCCCAATTAGAATGTTATGTTATAATCATAATACATACACTGATTTTTTATTATTATGTAATAAACATTGTTTTTCTCATAAATTAGTTACACTGATTGTGGGAGAAAATTGTGGTCACATTACAAATCTACGCATGCAAACAGTCGCACTCGTTTAGGGGTCTAGCGCAGTAGGTACTTCATCTATTTTGGTTTGTTTTGACTGTACAGCGGAAGTGTGACAGTAATTTACGTAGTTTTAATTATTTTTGGGATAAAATATTACCTATATTAAAAATTACAGAAATCGATTCAGTAAACGATTCTGAACAAACTACTTTCATAATGTGCATTAATTCAGTTACACATTGTATATAAATACCGCAGCGCTGGTATTCTGATAAGGCCCGCTGTGATGCCACGGACCCACCTACGGACTATCTATATATCCCATTATGGGATGCACCTGTGTCTGCGCACACACTTCTACACTGTAATATCTCTTGCGTAGGTACAGACGCCAGCACATCAAGCTACTACAATCTGTCAAATTTCTTTAATAGATATTCAACTTTATGGCTAATGCATTAAGGTTCAAGGTTGATTGGGAAAATTTGACAGTTTCGGGTAGCTTGACCTGCTGGCGTCTATACTTGGCTAGTCTCCCTTGAGAATGGCCGTCGTGATCGAAATTCGGTCAGCAGATATTTATAGGGCGTGCCAAACAGTTACTACATCTTTTAAAACGTAAGTAAATTGATTTCAGAATAACAATAATCATGACGAGACGCGCTTTCGACGTAGTGCACTGGTACATGGCCGAGGTAGGGTCCCATGTGGTGGCGAAGACCGGGATCCCTTCAGACAGACACCACATCGGAAAGCTCATACTACACAGCTTGCAAGATGACCCCGATTTTCTTATGCAGGTATATTCACTTTTTATAAACATTTTTTTTTTCAAACGGTCGAGTTACACCTCTACCAAAGTTTATATTTACCACTCAATTTAACATGTGTGTGTGTCCTGAAAATCTTAGAAAATATTTTCATCCGATTTTTTTTTTCATTTTTTTCCGTTAGTTACCTATAAGGAGGTAGCGTAGAATTTTTTTGGCGATTACCAAAAAAAAATCGGATGTTTCATACCTACGCGGTCAGAATGTAAGGAACAGCTATTTTTTTTTTAATAACCGGCGAAAAATGTCAACGCAAGGCGGTTTAGAATCATGTACTGAATCCAGGTAGTGCGTCAATGCCCTTGCCACCCTGTGTAGGCAAAGCGCATAAAACTTGCGACCTTACATAACTCCAACAGATCGATGGAGGAACAGGGAAATCCGAAACCTATGGATCGGTTCTAGACAGGAGCATCCGATGTGCTGTCTCTCTCACGAACTTGGGACTGAAGAAAGGCGACGTCATGGTGCTGATGGGACCAAACCACATTGATTTCTGCATACCCCACTACGCAGCGCTGTATCTTGGGATTATGATAGCATCTACAGATGTCACTTTGGGAACTAGTAAGTTTATTTTTAACCGTCTTATTGTCCGTAATATGTGAAGACTATGTTCGTGATCATGGTTTGCGATATAATGTGGCAAAGAGCCAGTTCATGGTTTTTGGACTTGGTGCAGTAAGTCCCCAGAATGTTCCGTCTGTTTGACTGAACGGGACACCTCTGGAGATGGTGAATAAATTTAAATACTTGGAACACATTCTTACGCCTGACCTGAGTGATAATGAGGATATTGAGAGAGAGCGGAGGTCGCTCTCAATACGAGCCAACATGATAGCCCGCAGGTTTGCTAGGTGTTCAGGGGGGGTAAAAGTTACACTATTTAGAGCGTATTGTACATCCCTTTATACCTGCAGCCTGTGGGCTCATTACACAAAGAAGTGCTATAGCGACCTCCGCGTTCTCTACAATAATCATTTAGGTTTGTGGTGGGGCTGCCTCGGTTCTGCAGCGCCTCGGGTATGTTCGCGGAGGAGCGCCTGTTTTCACGCAACTATGCGCAGGCGGAGTATCTCTCTGGTGCGCAGAGTACGGGCCAGCTCCAACGCAGTCCTGGCGATGATTGCTGACAGGCTGGACTGCCCCCCCTTTTTTCCTTTTTTTTATATTTTTTTTTTTTACATGCTGCATTGCTGCAGCAGGCATGTTCAGGCAAAGCCGTTTAGCAGGCGTTATTAATTGACTGTATTGTATGTATTTAAAGTATCGTAATTTTATAATTTTAATTTGAATGCTATCATATTTTGACATTTACTCGTATTTTGAATTTATTTTATTATTATTTTATTATATTATTAGTGTGAAATGTTTTGTTATGTTTTGTAAATTGTCTTCTATAGGCCTAGTTACCCGAAATATATTTTTTTTTTTTAATTATAACGGCCGTAAACGGTCAAAGCATCGAGCCATTTTTCAATTTCGAAGATTATTCCGACAAAGTTAAATTTCTAAATACATAATAAATACATACAACAAATACATAAATAATCAGACATTAAACCGGAGTCTAAGTAGTAAATTTTATCATTTAGGAACTCTATTTCAGTCGAAATAAGGTTCTAAATACAAAAAAAAATGCTGAAAAGTTTACCTAAGTTTGGGCCAAAGTTAGAACATGGTTATTAATGACAATGAGACGGTACCGGTTTTTTGACTCATAGTCATTATCAATAGCCAGGAGAAGACAGAGAGAAAGCATGAAAAGCTCGCCGATAGCAGCTCTCTCCTCTTTATGGTCTTAATAATATGGACATGTACTTGGGTTTTTCCATTGGGAATTTCTTAATAACAGCCCGGAGTTTGGAAGTTGGCGGTGTGATACCCCCGTGTCTCGGAAAGCACGTTAAGCCGTTGGTCCTACGCCTGATCTCTCTCCGGTCGTGACGGATTGCCATCCCACCGGACTATGAGAGTGTGGAAAGAGAGAGTGCACCTGTATCTGCGCATATATTTTTGCACTATAATATCTCCCACGCCGAAGGCTGGTCTCCTTTGAGTTTGGTAGCCATGGTCGAAATTTGGACTGGAGGACTTTATTTATTTATTTAATATGGATCTAGGTAATAGTGGCATGGCAAGGCAAAGGATCTTCATGCTCTTCACATATTGAAAAGCGTTCTGTCAATGTAAGTTTCGTTACGATGTTTTCCTCGTGGAATTGCGTGCGGCCTGTTGTACAGACGCCAGCAGGTCAAGCTACCCGAAACTGTCAAATGTTCCCAATGAACCTTGAATCTTAATGCTTTAGCGATAACGTTGAAAATTTATTGAAGAAATTTGACAGATTGTAGTAGCTTGATGTGCTGGCGTCTGTACGTTCCAAGAGTTTCCTTTTTTACAGATAAACAACATGAACTCCTTACATTTCAGATGAATTGAAAGATTTATTCCACACGAGCCGGCCGAATATAATATTCTGTCAGAGCGAAAAGACGACAGACATTCAGGAGGCGTTAGAAATGTCCAAAGTAGATGCAAAAGTTGTGACTTTTGATAATGATAGTAAATATACTACATTAGCACACCTCCTTAAAAATGAAGATGATAAAAAACTCAAAAATTTTAAGTAAGCAACTTTTTTCTGTATTTTAACGAAATCATTCGGAGACATCGCGATTTAAAAATATGGATGTTGTTCCATATTGTAGATAAGCGCTATCCTAATGGATATACTTTAAGAAAACCACTTATAACGATAGAAAGACATAACAAGGACATTTCATTGTCCAGGGTTCTGGTTGCAACCCTTTCGATTGGCAAAATGTCATGCTAATTCTTCTCACTACCAACTATTTTATGATCAGCATAGAAAATGCAGCATCAACCACTTCAGTCGACTGCGTAAGTTCTCCACAGTTTTTAGCTAGACTGGTGTTTAAAAGGGCTGGTCTAATATATATAAAATGCTGGCTCAACCAACTGGAGCCAGAATCTAGTTTGTTAATTTCCACCCCAGTCATACATAGATGATCTTTAGCTAGCGTATTCACAACTGGAAACAATAATATCCTCAATTTTATATTGATTGGTAGAAAAAGAACCATTCTAACTAACTAAATCTTCCTGCATTTCCAGGCCAACGGACTTGGAACCCAAGGACACCGTAGCGTACCTGACACCAACAAGTGGTACCACGGGGGTGCCAAAAACGGCCATGCTTACACACAAGAACTTAACTATTGGAATGCCTTATCTGTGGTAATTAACTCATTGCTCTCTTGTTCCTCTATACCTTACGTATCCGAAATCCTATCGACACCTAAAACTTCTTGGTGTTTCTCCCGTTACCACGAGTCGGGGGATATAATACTCGAATATGCATCATACTCACTCACAAATAACGGAGACAGAGCAAGAGGTTAGGACGCCACTCCACCTGCTTTGGGTGTCCCTGTGTCGTAAAAACGGGATCCGGACGCTCATTGTCACCACTGCGTTCACTTTTAGGAGGACACGGCGCGGCTTACACTGGCAGAGTATGCCGCATAGGAGCCCCGCCGTGCCTTCGTATCAGAATTCGGAGCCGATCTCACACGTTCGATGGTCGGGAATGCCGAGTCGTGGGCTGCAGTGATCTCCTTCTGTGAAACCGTCGTTTCGCAGAAGGCGCAAAGTTCGCATGATGCTCCAAGTGTGGGAAGAGAACACTGGGGTGGTTTTTAGTCAGTAAGAGTCTGTCAGACACCCCCAAGGTAGAGGATATCCATGAGGGCTTTCCACTTTGGAACAAAAAAAGGGACGCCACTTCACAACAACACACGTAAAGTAGACACGTATACTAACATAGCTTCACTTTGTCGTCCACGGAGACAAACGGCATTGCTACGCACGAATGCTTAGCCAAATGAACCGCGCTGCTAATTCGGTTTCCTCTCCGTGCGTGCACATTCTACTAGAAGAAGAAGTGGAAAGAATCATCGAATTTTTATCATCTTATTATCTTCTTTCAGGGCTAGTTTCTCCAAATTCCCAACGCCAACAGGGTTGGTGATGATGACCTCGCCAGCGCAGTGGCTGTCAGCTGGTTGCCACTACATTTTGTCCCCGATCCTGAAATTTACGCGGCTGCAGACATCATCACCTCTCACTCCAGAACATTTCGCCGAACTAGTTAATAAATATAAGGTAGGGGTATAAAAATCCCTGGAAATCTGGTTAGCGATGAACAATGAAGGAAGATTGACCTTCCTCCATTGTTCATCGCTAACTAGATTCCAGTTCATCGGTGAATGGGGGAGCCAAAAAGTTTCGGAGTGGTGACCGCGTACCGGAAGGCCCAGCGTGGGTAGGCCTCCTACAAGGTGGACCAGGAGAAGGTTGCGGAAATCCGCTAGATGCGAAAACCGAGAACCGGTTGATGTGGCGACGGTTGAGGGAGACCTATGGCCAGCAATGGACGTCTTTCAGCTGACAATGATATTGCCAAATAAATCATCACACTTGTTTCGCAGTTCAATCACTGTCTGGATTTAAATAATATTTCAATCACAATTAAACCTGATCGATTCATCGATATGTAAGGTTGCTAGCATGCAGCTATGGAGTTCTGTATTCACTAGAGGTAGCCTTAAGTAGCCTGAGTTTATTTTACTAGTGTCTGTTCGCTCTGGGGCAAGGCATTGTCGATTCTTCTACATTAATATTGATTTGTTATTCCCACAGCCTACCTACATCGCTACTAGTCCTACAATGATGACGACCATGATGACAAGTGCTAAATGCGACTTCACCTGCTTCGAATCCATCTTTTTAGGTGGCAGTGCTGTTACGCCAGAGATCGTTGATGAATTAAAGGCAAGCTTCTTTATCTTCTTTATATAAAGATTTGGAAACAAATGTTCTCTTTATTAACTTTATAGAGGTATGAGGAACAGGGTGTAAAGTTCACTCATCATCCATACAAAAGGGAGGATCCTCCGACCAGACGGGTGTTGTGTCTGGCAGGCAAATGCCCAACGATTGATGTTGGGAAATTGTATCTATGCTAATTGTGCGGTAAACTCTGCTTGCGAGATGCAGGATTTGCGTGACGTCAGTATGACGCGTTGTTCGCATGTGGCGTTATAGATACCGCTACAACTTTATAAAATCCCCAGCGCATTTTCACGGCGATTTGAAGTGTGACGTTAAACCACGGGCAGCTTGTGAATGCTATACCAACAAAGTGGCCTATTGCCTCATAAAGTGAAAAAGCGATGAAACCCAAACTTGAAACAATGATGGATATGGCTTATTTTTAGCCCAAAGAATCAGCATTACCATCCAACGTGGTAATGCTGCCAGCCTCTTGGGCACTTATCCCATTGACAGCGATGCGGACGAATTTTTTGATGGCCAATGAGCTCCTCTCTTTTTCTTTATTTTTTTTACTAGCAGCTCCCCGCGGTTCCACCCGCATAAGTTTCGATCCCGTGAGAATATCGGGATAAAAAGTATCCTATGTGTTAATCATCCTCATCATCATCCTGGTTATAAACTATCTGTGTGTCAAATTTCATCCAAATCCGTTCAGTAGTTTTTGCGTGAAAGAGTAACAAACATCCAACCATCTATCCATCCATCCATACAAACTTTCGCATTTATAATATTAGTAGGATTACATATATATATATATTTAAGTGTTAGCTTGTAAAAATAGTAATTAATCAGTGTATGTTAAATAAATAACGTTAAGATGGATATTAATAGCGCAGAGGTTCTTAAATGTTTATTTGTTTTCCAGCAAATTGCGAAAACAGATAACGTGTACGTGATATACGGCCTGAGTGAATTGAGCGGGCCTGTAGTTCAACACGACTTCCCACCGGCTCCGGGGTCCTGCGGACGACCAATTGGTTGTGTTGAATTGAAAGTAAGTATACAGTAATTAACGTATATCCGTTATTAAACGGTATAACTATAACGTATAGTATAAACTGGTAGAATGGTTACTGGTAATTCGACGTATATCCGTCAGGGGCTGATAAGGGGGCCAAAATACAACAAATTGAACCCCCCATATGTATGGCCGAAATTCAATAGTTTTCGAGATATTTGAATTTTAAGGGTTTTTCGATATTTACCCAAAATTTGACATTTAATTCCAAATAAAAAAAACTACATATTTGAATGAGTACCATTAAAAATGATGTTGTAGCTGGCACTTCAATTAAGCTATGGACATAATTAAAACTACTTAATTAAACAAAATAATTAAAATAATGAGCGATATGAGAATAATATCTTACCAATATTTTCATTTTACGCTTCAAAAATGTTGTCTCGTCACAAAAATTTCTATGACATTAATCGTACAAATAACTAAAACAACTTGCCTATTCTGTAAGCTTTCCAAAAAGGTATAAAAGTCAATTTTAAAATACATAATTCGTGGCTTGGCATGTGTTTGAATCGGCGCGGGGAGAGAAAGGGTCATTTGTATTTGTATGAAATAAAATGCATTAAAAAATGTACGTCAAATTTTATTAAAAATTTTACACATCTTGTTCAAAATGAGCCCCTCGATTACGAATGCAGGTTCGAATTCTCTTCCTAACTTCGGTTTTCGTCACTCTTGATGTGAACGTTGTTCTCATCTGTTGCGCCGCATTTATTATTCGCTGTCGAAGTTCTTCGACTGAATTTATTGGGGTCACATAAACTAATTCCTTCATATGACCCCAGACGTAAAAATCAAGTGGTGTGATATCAGGGCTTCGTGCTGGCCACGGAATTGGCCCTCCCCTCCCAATCCATCGGTTTGGATATCTCTCGTCTAGCCACTGTCGGACAGTAATCCGGTAATGTGCTGGGCAACCATCATGTTGAAACATGAGGTTGTTTTTTATTTCTTCGGGAACATCCGCCAACAAATCGTCTAGGTTGTTTCTCAAAAACTCCTCGTAATTTTGGCCGTTCAAATTTTGGGGCAAGAAATGAGGGCCCACCAAATAATTATCAACGACACCCATCCATACGTTCAGGGAAAATCTCATTTGCGACGCAGTTTCTTTTAGTTTTTTTGGATTCCTGCCTGCTTTAGGTGCCCAAAAATGTAAGTTATGGTAAATCGTTATACCATCCCGGTCAAACTTTGACTCGTCAGTCCACAAACTATTTCTTAGGAAATGTTCCTGGTCAGCGTCAGCGTTTAACATAAACCGAGAAAATTCGAGTCGCCGGGCAGGATCTCCCTCGTGTAATGTTTGGACAGGTTGATAATGGTATGGGTGTCTACCTGATAGATGAACTACCGACCACACTTTCCACTGGGACATACTGAGCTGTCTTGCAACAATGTTCGTTGAGATATTTGGGTCATGAATAAAACACTGAAGAATGGTGTCCTCTTCGTCAGCCGTGTACCGTCGAGGTCTGCCAGCGTTGAATTGTGCTCTCTGAACACTGCCAGTTTCAGACAATCGTCGGTAGGTGCTCCCGAAAACAGTAACGTGGGGAAGTCGACGATCGGGAAAGCGGCGTTGGTATTCTCGCCGAGCCGCAGCCGCGTTTCCATCGGCAAAACCATAACAAAACATTATGTCTGCGTATTCGTTATTAGAATACGAAGCCATGTTATCCGAAATAACAATGATAACAAAAAGAATAACAAGAGAAACAAGAATTAACAATAATGATCGATAACAATTTAACGCGATGAGAGATTGGTTAATAGCAAGATAACAACACACGTGCTTGCGCGGCGTAGAGTCGAAACTTACTAAAGATTAGGAAGGCGACGCGAGCGCAGCAGGCGCCGTGTAGTCCCCCGCCCGCACACCCCGCCACAAGAACAACAACAAGAATTTCGCCAGTAAAATCGGTTGTTTTATCGAGGATCATAAACTAAAAACACAGATGATTTCTCTCCCCGCGCCGGTTCAAACACATGCCATGCCACGAATTATGTATTTTAAAATTGACTTTTATACCTTTTTGGAAAGCTTACAGAATAGGCAAGTTGTTTAAGTTATTTGTACGATTAATGTCATAGAAATTTTTGTGACGAGACAACATTTTTGAAGCGTAAAATGAAAATATTGGTAAGATATTATTCTCATATCGCTCATTATTTTAATTATTTTGTTTAATTAAGTAGTTTTAATTATGTCCATAGCTTAATTGAAGTGCCAGCTACAACATCATTTTTAATGGTACCCATTCAAAATGTAGTTTTTTTTTTATTTGGAATTAAATGTCAAATTTTGGGTAAATATCGAAAAACCCTTAAAATTCAAATATCTCGAAAACTATTGAATTTCGGCCATACATATGAGGGGTTCAATTTGTTGCATTTTGGCCCCCTTATCAGCCCCTGACGGATATACGTCGAATTACCAGTAACCCTGTATAATTAATATCAAGGGACGCCCTGACCTTTTGATAAATTTCTTCAGAAAGGACAGGTGTCATCACTCGCAACCGACGTGTATGTGACCAGATGTATGAACGTGCAGGAAGCAATTGAGGGAATATGTAAGAATAGCAGCAGGTGACATTCTGTAGTTTCTGCCTACCCGCCATGATGTGTAACCATTACATATGTCAACAATTCATAGTACCTAGCCACTACCGCTTTGTCAAGAGCAAAGCGAAAAATGAGAAAAGATACGCGCAGCACAGGACGGTTTTTGTGGCTATGGTTAGAGAGACCTACGTCCAGCTTTGGACGTCTTCCGGCTGAGATGATTATACTGTGGAGAAGCTTCCCTTCGTCCTTATTTTTATTCATGTGGGGTATCCTACCTCTAACAACAGTAGCTATGTAATAAAACGTGTTTCAGGCGATATGATATATGCAAGACTTGCTGCTACAATCCCAATTTTTTGGGATAAGTTCAGCTCAAAGTTTAGTTTACACATCCTGTTCAAACATTTTATGTTATTTTTTTTTTGTTTTAGTTGGTGGACCCTGAAAACAAGAAGGATATCGCAGAGCCTAATGTCTTGGGAGAATTATGGTTCAGAGGCCCAACTGTGTTCAAAGTAAGATTTTTCTTTATTTATATAGAGAAATTATCATACGGCTCACAATCACGCATGTTTTACGAATAACCTTAGGATTCAAAGGCATAATAAAAAATATATAACGCAGTAGTACTCGTAACTACCTTGAAACAAAATCAAACTGTGTTTCATCGCAAAATGCCAAAAAAATGCCAAATGTTTACAATCGAAATTCTGGGTCTGGATAATCATTAAAAGTAAAGTCACTATATCACAAAAACACAACTCCTATCCATAATTTTCTCATAAGCATGAATAAATCCAGGATCTTATCACATGTATGTCCAATCTCATACTCCATCAATTCCTGTATATTTTCAGGGATACCACAACAACCCAGAGGTGACAAAGGAGACGTTAACAGAAGACGGATGGCTCAAGTCTGGGGACATCTTCTACAGGGATCACTCCTGGAACATGTTCTTTGTTGAACGATACAAGTTATTATTGAAGTACAGAAGTCATCAGGTGAGTTCACTACATCTTGTTGAGGATCTGAGCCCTGAGTACTCAAATGCCACGTTACTCTATGGCGGTCACGTTGAACGGGTCAAATTGTTTCTGTCCCTAAATAAACCTTAAAGTTGATTTGCGTTGGATTTCGCTCGTTACTTTTCTTCTAAAATATATCATTATATCTCCCTCGCACAATACC
The DNA here is from genome assembly GCA_911387795.2 of Apamea monoglypha. NCBI lineage: Eukaryota > Metazoa > Arthropoda > Insecta > Lepidoptera > Noctuidae > Apamea > Apamea monoglypha. The sequence goes on along the minus strand of OU426934.1, from coordinate 14,114,723 downwards.
ACTTCTGAGGAACTAAAAAACGGCCCTGATGTCGCGATCGGTGTGGTCACTTACTGGACCCAACTCGCTTAACACCATATATAAAATTTACAATCGACTCGAAAAGAAGAACTCGTGTTTAGGGATTAATATTAACAGACACGGTCCAAAGATCATTTAAGTTTTGACCACTTCGTATACAAAAAAAATTTGGTGATTGCAGGTGTCTCCAGTAGAAATTGAGACGGTGATAATGAGACACCCTGGAGTATTCCACGTGGCGGTGACAGGTATACCTGACAGAGAGTGCGGGGACCTGGTCGTGGCGTGCGTTGTTCCAAAACCTGGATGTAGCCCTACAGCACAGGAGATCAAGGACTTGGTTAAAGGTAACCTCCTATTCAGTAGTGGTAGAACTTTTTATGAAGGAACTCTAAGTAAGAAAGTACCTACCGCCTGCTTGTTTGCCACCCAGGTATGAAAAGAATGATATGTAAAGAATGGAAGTTTTGGGCCAGTATATCGTTACAAAGAAATAGATACTAAATGAAAAGAAAAAACTAAATATAAATGGGGTAAAAGAGAAGACTCTCAGAAGAAATAAACTCGTGAGAGTCATAATAACATTAGAATTATTTTTCCAGAAACGCTGACAGACTCCAAGCAACTAAGAGGGGGCGTGATCTTCATGCAAGAGCTACCACAAACCAGCACATCTAAGATACACAGGAAGAAACTTAAAGAATTGGTCCTCACTATGCCAAGAGAATAAAATTCGAATACAGAAATTTTCTAAAAAAAATTGCGATACGTAAATTATTTTCCAGTAAAACATGATTTTAAATAAAATAAAAATTGCCCCTTGGTTAACTTATCCTACAACGTCGGAGCTCCCAATCATTATAGGAATTACAATCGCACCTAGGTACATAGAATTTCTGAAAGTGGCACCTGAGGCTGTAAAGTTGTATGGAAATCGGTTGTCGTAGTACGTGATGCGGGGGAGTGAGGAAAATGTAGTAAGGAAAGTTTTGAGAATGTCTGTAAATGGCTATAAGAGTATAAGACCAAAGAAACGATGGATGGACTCTGTGAAAGGGGTGACACTACTGAGATGACGACTAAAAGAGAAGTATGGAAGAAGACATGCTGCGCCGACCCCATATAACTGTGTCCGTTTCGACTGCTCGGACACAGTGTCGTAGAAGAAAAACGACTACGTCAACATTACGAAGGAATGTGTAAAACACTAACAATGAAAGTCGCAAATTCGTAGATCTAATATTCAGAAAGTTGTAAAGGTTTTGGGGTTTTGGGTTTTTCTGTGGTTTTAGATTTATGTGTGGAATATGGACAAGAGAATGATGATGACATATGTAGTTCTAATAACATTATACTGAAGGTGCTTCTGTTATATAATATTTGGGTACATTATTTTGGTGATTACTAGAAAACATGAACGGAAATGCAGAAAACACTACCTAGGTAGGTACCTACTCATTTTCTTACATAGATAAGTGGTACCTAATAAACTCGTATATGTATGTTTATCGCCGGGGCCACGGGACTGTCTAAACAGGTTACCGTGGCCCTGGAACGCAAAGGGCAACCGAAGGAACAGGGTTTTTATTAGTCTGTAGAACTGTCGTTTATCTCCAAACGCAATCAGATTTGAGACTGGCGGCTATAGTAAATATTGTTCCTCTTGGTAAGACCTTTTAAACGACACTACAATCATATCTATTGGAGCCGGGTACCATTTTGCCCATTCGCCTTTAGCGACTACAGGAACCTTCGCGGATGACACAGCTGTGTTGGCATCCCATTCTGACCATAAAGTAGCATCAGCTATGCTGCAGACCTGTTTGGACGACATAGCCCTCTGGCTCAAAAAGTGGAGGATAAAAGCAAACGAGACCAAGTCCGTAAATGTCACATTTTCTAGGAGAAAGAATACATGCCCACCAGTACAGTTAAATAGAATACAAGTGCCTCAAGCTGAACATGTTAAATACCTAGGTTTATACCTTGACAGACGCCTTACTTGGAAAAAACACATCTTCACCAAACAGAAGCAACTTGGGTTGACACTAAGAAAGTTCTACTGGTTAATTGGCCGAAATTCACAATTACAATTGGAAAATAAAATCCTTTTATACAAAGCCATAATCAAGCCTATATGGGCCTATGGCATCCAGCTATGGGGAACAGCATCACACTCTAAAATAGAGATCATACAGCGTTTTCAGAACAAGCTTCTGAGAACAAACACAAACGCCCCATGGTTTGTTCCAAATGAAGCTCTACACCACGATCTGAAGATACTTCCAGTCAAAGAAGAAATAAAAAGCTACATCAAGTCATACAAAGCAAGAATAACTCGTCACCCGAATATCTTGGCAAACCGTCTCATGGATAAAAAATGAATCCGCAGGCTAAAACATAAAATTCCACAAGACTTTATCGGACAATCTGAGCATTATGCTTTTTAAGTAAGAGGTTGTGTCATAGGACGCATACCAGGCAAGCCATCTAACACGCCATAGAAATGACTATGTCCTAATGAATAGTGACAGATTATAAGCGAAAATAGACAAAAAAAAAAGTAATACGCAGAATATTATAGTGAAAGTGGTTGATGAATACCAAATAAATGAAAAAGATTTTCTAATTCCTAAACCAGAGCTGCTGCCATTGAAGTGTACATTAAACGTACATCAAGTTATATGGCACAAAGGAAGAGAAGAATTATTATTCAGGGAAGCAAGTTGTTTTGTTTGTATCGATGGTAATTGCTCAAATACAAAATTGGTAAGAAAGTTACAATACACAGCACATAATGTTGACAGCAAAGAAAATGACAACCCTCATATTGAAAGACCAGCAGTGATTATCCACTCTAATATTTTGTTAAATCCAGCTAGTAAAAAGAACTCTGAAGTAACTAGACTTTCTGATATAATGCCGGATAATAAACTTCATTTATATCCGAATGTTGACATAAATGAAATGATACGAAAATACAATATATCTTGTACTACTGCCAATTGTTCTGACCAATTTGAAGATTTTGTTCAATCTAGCCAAAGTGTGTTACAAGAACTTGAACCAAATAATCTTGAAGGTGATTGTGGGCCCCTGACATCGTTAGCTAGATCTAGTGGAAGCTCATATAAGGAACAGCCTATAGTTGAAAATATTTCTGAAGCTAACTCCACTGTTGAAGCGCCGCCGATCAATCAGCAACATACAATGCCGCACGAGAAGCTACAAGCCAAAGCATACAAAATTTTACAGAATGATAAAGATGTAGAGTAGCAAGGATAATAGTTTTGAAGAGAGCTTTGTACTCCAAAGACCGATTGAAGATTTACGAAAGCGACTCTTAAGTGACAGCAGTTCGGATAGTGACATGGAAATTTTTCCAAAGAGATAATATTTTAAAAAATAATTTTCTAATACGTAAATATGTACTACTTATTATTATTAATTGTTATATTAATAATGTTATGTTTGTACGTTAATGATTTAGTTAGTGCGAAGTAAATAAGCTACGGAGCAGCCAGAAATGATTGATTTATTAAAGTTTCAGAATAATTATCGCTACTATGCTATTCTGTCAATGTAAATTGAAGCGCTAGGAGGCGCGTTATTTTATTAAATTATAGATTGCCATAATTATTATTTTGAAGTGCATATCAAGCTACGGTATCAAAGATTATTTTAGAGATTCTGTATGATTATGTTTTGTTTCTGTATTATTTTATAGTTTTATCATATGTACAGTCGCCAAAGGAAATAAGTAACCAGGGCCGTCGGATATAGTTCAAATTTTGTAAGAAACTGATGGATGTTTTCGACTAAAATTTAATTTAATTATTGAACACAAACATTTCATCTATCAAATTAAATTTTATTCGAAAAAAAAACATCGGTTTCCTACTAAACTTCAACTATATCCGACCCTGGTTACTTATCTCCTTTGGCGACCATACCTATTTTGAAGTTGATTTATAGGTTTGTTTTATTGAAATTAAAGGCTGATTTATCAAACTGTTGTTGTATTGTTAGTTACCATTTTTTCTACCTCATTACCATAAATACGAGTAGATATCTAATTTCCGTTTATGTTCAATCTCATTACCGTTCCTTCAAAAAAACAAACGTCAATATCTTAAAAATTAACGGTCTGGTTACTGTCCCTTTGTTATATTTCACTTATCATCAGTAAACACTTTAATAAAAAAATATAATGAGCATGATTAGGCACATTTATTTGACTATTCTACAATATATGCACGAATTGAAATATTCACCCTACTACTACTGTTCGTCATCGTGACTAGCATGATTTCTGTTCATACAATGTTTTGCGATAAGACCGCCTTAAGTGATAATTAAAAGTGGAAGCCTTCTTGTCAGTCATGACGCGTCGACTATTTTTGTTTTATGCTCGTGATTATAGATATACTTTGTTATTTTTCCATAGTATTAGAATTAATTAGGTATCTTTTTGTATGCACGTGCTTCTGTGACAAATCAATCTATTTTTTTTCCTTCTAATTAGGTAATTGTTTCGTCTGTTTGTCTTAGTCCGTTGGGGCGGCTACACCGGCTACAGGCTTTGCATGAGCCACACGCGTCGATTGCAGAGGCAACTGCAACCATCGACGCGTGTCGGCGGCTGCCGCGGACACGTGTTAAAGTCTCGCTCATGTGTAAGCACACTAAGTTTCAGCGGGATTGTCCGAAAGGGTTACCGCTACCCCGGAACATAAAGGGCGAAGGAAGGAACATGGGTGGGTTTTAGTCAGTAAGACTCTGACACTCCCGTCCGCTCCACCCAGAGCGGGAGCGGTCATTTGATGATTTCCCACCAGAAAAAAAAAAAAAAAGCACACTAAGTTAACCAAGGGGCAAATATTTTGTATTCATAATCTATTTTTATTCATTTTGGATACAAAATATCAATATAAAATGATTAATGCATAGCTTTTTCCAATCGCCTTTATTTATTTACAAGTCTATCTATAGAGCATCCATGGAACATTTTGGTACCTATTCGAATTTATTCTCTTGGCATAGTAAGAGCCAATTCTTTAAGTTTCTTCCTGTGTATCTTAGATGTACTGGTTTGTGGTAGCTCTTTCATGAAGATCACGCCCCCTCTTAGTTGTTTGGAGTCTGTCAGCTTTTCTGGAAAAAAGAATTCTAATTTTATTATGACTTTCACGAGTTTATTTCTTCTGCGAGTCTTCTCTTTTACCCCATTTATATTTAGTTTTTTCTTTTCTTTTAGAATCTATTTCTTTGTAACGATATACTGACCCAAAACTTCCATTCTTTACATATCATTCTTTTCATACCTGGGTGGCAAACAAGCAGGCAGTAGGTACTTTCTTACTTAGAGTTCCTTCATAAAAAGTTCTACCACTACTAAATAGGAGGTTACCTTTAACCAAGTCCTTGATCTCCTGTGCTGTAGGGCTGCATCCAGGTTTTGGAACAACGCATGCCACGACCAGGTCCCCGCACTCTCTGTCAGGTATACCTGTCACCGCTACGTGGAATACTCCAGGGTGTCTCATTATCACCGTCTCAATTTCTACTGGAGACACCTGCAATCACCAGTTTTTTTAGTACTAGCTGTGCCCGCGACTTCGTTCGTGTGGATGACGAAACTTATCAATGAGTTTTTTGTGTAAAGTGCTATTTGTGTAGAACGTTATCTATCGAGCATACCGGTATTAATACTACTGTCCCGGCGCGGGCCCTTTCTGGCTAATTACAATAGAAAACCAATTGTGTCTCATTAGCTGTGATTAAGAGGGTATATGATATCTTTGCTCGCGGCATCGCTCGCGTTCTGTAAGTTTTTTTGTAGTAGATTTCTACTTTGGTACCTGTTTAACAGGATAACCGATAGCGAAGCTGACGTTCATTGCAACGAATGCTCACAAAGATAATGGTAACGATCTATACGGTCTACGCCTCATAAAAGTAAACCTAAGTACCTAACTAATTAAAAAAAAATAAACTCAATAACAGAAAATAAAATACCTAGGTACCTACCTAAATAAACCTATTTCTGATGATAACTAATCTAAACTCAATAAATAAGCAAAATCCCTAAAAACTAATATCTATACGAATGACTAATCCTACCTAACAGTATTATAAAATAACCTACGGTCACTGCGTACGCTATCAAATATACTACCTATACTTTAAAATTAAAATATATACCTACGACTTATAAAAATACCTAAATAACTCTACCTTAAACTGTACTTAGTAAAAACTAAAAGGAATAAAAAGGTCGCACTGAAAAGCACGGTTTAGAATTGCAAGTAACAGTTAAAACATACAATTTATAGAATGCTAATAAGAACGAACGCTCGCCACTCGACACGTCCGTTCAAATCAAAGTTCAAAAAATGTATGATGTGCGCGCTCAGACTCCGTCCTTATATACGGTAGCGATCCGTGGCGGCCGCGCGCCACGCGTGTGCTGCGAACGGTGCAAGCCAAATTCAACCTTCAGCACTACATTTACAACATAACTTTGGGGCGCTACACACGGCTAAGATACTATAATATTTTATCTTTAGATACAATATCGCTCGCCATACAAATTCATCTTAAGATACGAAAATATGAAATATTATTTATTATCTTCGTCGTGTGTGATAGTCCATTGAAGTGTATGGCGAGCGAAATTGTATCTTAAGATAAAATATTATAGTATCTTAGCCGTGTGCAGCGCCCCTTAGTGAAAACCACTGCGGGTGACGTAACCTACGACAAACTTATTATTTGCGGTTGGTACAGTAATCGGGTCTAGGGATCGAACCGCAAAATTAAGTTTGTTTTTTATTGTATATACTTTTCCGGGATAAAAAAGTACCCAGTGTGGTGCCCAGGCTATTAAAGAATAATTATACCAAGTTTCATTGTAATCGAACCGATAGTTTTTACGTGATGCCTGAACAGACAGACAGACAGACAAAAAATTTTTTAATCACATTTCTGGGTTCGGTGTCGGTCTAGTGACACCCCCTGCCATTTATTTTTTTGATATTTTCAATGTACAGAATTTTCACTTCTACAGAGTTATTATAAGTATAGATATGAAATGAACAACACGTACGTACATATAAATGACCTTTGGACAGGTGGCTCCTTTACAAGATGTATGGAACTAACCTGATGATTTCTGTACTTCAACAATAACTTGTATCGTTCAACATAGAACATGTTCCAGGAGTGATCCCTGTAGAAGATGTCTCCAGACTTGAGCCAGCCGTCTTCTGTTAACGTTTCCTTTGTCACCTCTGGGTTGTTGTGGTATCCCTGAAAGCATACAGGAATTCAACGTATGAAATGTAAGATTGGAGTATTGGACATAATTCTGATAACATCCTGATCACGCTTATCAGAACCTAACACCCCAAATATGGATAAGAGTTGTGTTTTTGTACTTTTAATAATTACTCCAGACCCAGAATTTAGATAGTATAGAGGTATGAGGAACAGGGTGTTAAGTTCTCTCATCCTCCATAGAAAAGGGAGGATCCTCCGACCAGACGGGTGTGGTGTCTGGAGAGCAACTGCCCGATAAATCATGTCGGGCTGTATGTATGCTAATTGCGCGGTAAACTTTACTTGTGCGATGCAGGATTTTGCGTGACGTCAGTATGGCGCGTAGTTTACATGTGATGATGAGATGTTAGATTTTGTTTCAAGGTAGTATAGCGTTTATAGGTAGTATACCTATTATAGCGTAACATTTTTTTTATTATACCTTCGTATTGGAAGATTACCTGTTAACCATCATTTAGGATTTTGAGCCTTCTGTCAATTTCTCTAGTTACTCAAAATAAAAATACATTAGATAAATTAACAAAAATCTTACTTTGAACAGAGTTGGGCCTCTGAACCATGCCTCTCCTAAGACATTAGGCTCTGTGATATCTTTATTGGTTTCAGGATCCACCAACTGGAACGAAAAAAAAAACATTAAACATGTGAACATCATCATCCCCTTTAACCTGCCCTTATCCCAAAAAATTGAGATTGTAGCAGCAAGTATTCCATACATCTAATCGAATTAAACACGTTTTATTACAATATATATTTACTTAGGCATGTAAGCTACTATTGTCAGAGGTAGGATACCCCACATGAATATACGTAAGGATGAAAGAAAGTTTCTTCACAGTACATTCATTTTCATCATCTCAGCCGAAATTCGTCCATTGCTGGATCGATCGCCACAACTACCAGCCCAGCATTTCCCGTATCCTACGGATTCCTACGACCATCAATAGTTAAGTCGTCGGTACCTATACCAAAATAGGGTGCTCAACCCACGTTGCACCTTCCGGTACGCGGTCGCCACTTGAGATCTTGCATAACAAAACATTATGGTGTTGTTTTCTGCTTAGCTCTTGACAAACCGGTAGTGGTTAGCTACTAAGAATCGTTGACAATTGTAATGATTACACATACATACATAAACACACGTCTTTTCTCCATGGCGGGCAGGCAGGAACCACAGAACGTCACCTGCTACGATTCTCACATACTAAACTTGTTTCCATCACGTTCATACATGCACGTCGGTTGCGATTGATGACACCTGTCCTTTCTGAAGAACACTACCAATGAGGTCAGAGCGTTCCTTGATATTAATTATATACTTACTTTAATTTCAACACCACTAATAGGTCGTCCGCAGGACCCCGGAGCCGATGTGAAGTCGGGTTGTACAATAAGCCCGCTCAATTCACTCAGGCCGTACATCACGTACACGTTATCCATTTTAGAAATTTGCTGGAAAACAAAATTAAAAAAACATTAGTATGAAGCTCCAGGGCTCTTGCCATGAGAGAGAAATAGAGCTACACAAGACGAAAACCGTCCTTTTTGACATAAACAAACTGCGACTTTCTTTTAAAATGTTCCATGGTCGTTCAATCAATCAATCAACCTATTGCAAATCCACTGTTACACATAAGCCCAAGTTTCATCAACGGGCACAGTTCTCTATCTTCGGCCGATCACGGTCAATCCAGGTAGGATTCGTCCTTCAGCCACCCCAGGGATTGAGACTGGACAAAATCTTCGTAGTTCACTTAATTGACACCGACTAAGGAACATAGTCAATTACTGAATTGCTTTATAATACTAGAGAACATAAAGAAAAACAAACCTTAGCCTCATCGATGACATCTTGCGTAACAGCGCTGCCACCTAACAAAATGGTTTCGAAGCAGGTGAAGTCGCATTTAGCACTTGTCATCATGGTCGTCATCATTGTAGGACTAGTAGCGATGTAGGTAGGCTGTGGGAATAAGAAATCAATATTAATGTAAAAGAATCAACAATGTACTCACCCAGGGCAAGTGGATGCTCTAGTACGGCTCTAGTGAATACGAAACTGTTGAGTTTGAAGTTACAAATCGAGGAATAGATCGGCTTTAAGAAATGAGGTATTATTGTGACTGTCCAGACAACGATTGATGTGCGATAAAAACGAGATCTATTTTTTTCAATTCATCGTTCATTTGTCATCATTTCGTCCAAAACACGTCCACTGCTGGCGGTAGGCCTCCCAATAGCGTCGCCACATCAAACGGTTCTCGTGCTTTTCGAATTCAGCAGATTCCGGCGACCTTCTCCAGATCATCTGTCCACCTTGCGCAAGGCCAACCCGCGCACCGCCTTCCAGTATGCGGTCACCAGACCAGAACCTTTACGACTCCATTAGCCTTCCTTCATTGTGCATCGCCAACCAGACTCCTGTTCATCAGTGAATTGCCCCCTACCTTATATTTATTAACTAGTTCCGCGAAATGTTCCGGAGTGAGAGGTGATGATGTCTGCAGCCGCGTATACTTCAGGATCGGGGAGAAGAGGTAGTGGAAGCCAGCTGACAGCCACTGCGCTGGTGAAGTCAATATCACCAGCTTTGTTGGCGTTGGGAACTTAGAGAAACCTGTCCTGAAAAGTAGAAAATATATTACGTGATGTTAAAAAAAGAGATTTTTATTTTGACTCCATTTGAGCTCTTCTACATTATCCTTTCTTTTGGAGAAACCTTACTTTTTACATAATAGGGGTAGCAGGGAGATTCCTGGAATTTTAGTCGTTCGAAGTACGGATACGTAATGTATCTGATCTATTGAGTAAAGGAGCCCTGAAGTGAACTACTTACCACATATAAGGCGTTACAATAGTTAAGTTCTTGTGTGTAAGCATGGCAGTTTTTGGCACCCCCGTGGTGCCACTAGTAGATGTCAGGTACGCTACGGTGTCCTCGGGATCCAGGTCCGTTGGTCTGGAAGTGAATAAAGATTAAGTTACATAATCCATAGACATCAGTCTTGCCAAATGTGATTGTGGTAAAGGTACCTACAGATTTGCTCTATTTTTAAAGATCGCTTTTATCGCTCGATATGCTGTATTTTGGATTTATGACGATCAATAAGACATATTGAGAACATTAAGAGATATTGTACATTGATGTTGTATATTTGATATATTTGATGTTGTATATATATATATACAACATGTATATATATATACATACATTATATATTTTGCTCGATTTCATCGATCGTTACTGCCATCTGTTGACGATCGATAAATATCAACGTTAAAGGGTGTTCTCCTAATTGGAAGCGCACACTATTTTTTTCTTTCTATTTCTTGTTTACTTGCATGTAATCCTTTGTTGAATCTGATCATGAGAATGATCTAATTATCATCATCATCATCATCATCAGCCTATAGCAGTCCACTGCTGGACATCGGCCTCTCCTATTGTACGCCATTCAACTCGGTAAACGTAGGGTGGGACGCCCTCAGGCTAGGTGGAGCGACGATCTTCGCAGGAAGGCTGGTAGCAGCTGATTGAGAGTTGCCGAAAATAGAGTTGAATTGAGATCTAAAATAAATTACTAAAATGAGACAGACGCATCATTTGTTAATTGCCGTCCGTAACGTATACAACTCGATTTTGTTTGAGCACACGGTCGCGTCGATTGTCAAAAATCGAGCAAATCTGTACATAAGGTGCTAGAAGACCAAAAGCTACTTACTTAAAAAAAAATATTAATTTCTCATCTTCATTTTCTAGTAGGTCCGCTAAAGAAGTATGTTTACTATCATTATTAAAGGTAACAATTTTTGCATTCACTTCGGACATTTCTAACGCCTTCTGAATGTCTGCCGTCTTTTCGCTCTGACAGAATATTATATTCGGCTGGTTCGTGCGGAATAATTCTTTCAATTCATCTGAAATGTGAACATATTTTTACATTGTTTATCTGGCAAGCTCTTGGAATTTTATACTTACGATCTGGAATAATATTAGATTTCGAAAATATATTAAAATACAATCAAAAGAGATTTAAGATACTAGTGTTAAATATGCTAGTTTATTAAATTTCTTTAGATTTTTGTTGGTGATGGAAAATATTATATAGAAACCTTAGTTTAGGGATAATGATTTGTAATTGACAGTCCACTAGAAACAAGTGTTGTAAATATTTATTATGTGAACTAAAACTTGCTCCCACAAAAGCAACTTAGTTATTTCCTAAAACAGGGTTTCCTCTCTTCTATCCTTTTGCTGTGCCCTACAGGGTTCATAATGATCTAAATTATATGTATACCACTTATGTACACATTATGATAAAGCAATAAAGATATTGAGTATTGAGTATTGAGTATATTGAGTATTTAAATTATACCTATTTGGCTAGTTGACTAATTTTTTTTTTATTATTTAAATTGAAGCTTTTTTACCTCACCAATAGCTTGGTATAACCAGTTTTTTTTAATATCTTCGGAAATTAAAAAGATATAAGCTTTCAAAACTCTCAATTAGACAGAGAGGGAAATACTGAATTGTGACATCATAGTTCAGTATCGCCATATAAAGTACATGCAAAACTTCGTTTTGCCAGAAAGAGGTATACAAAAAGCTTTTATAAGTTATAAGTTTTTTATTTTTCGACCGATTTCAAATTTGATTTCGAATTCTGTTATCGTATCACGCATGTGAATGTATTATCTACTAGAATATATAGTATTCAATATCATGTAACTACCCAATTATTTATGTTTATTGAATAATTACCTACAATCATGTCTATGAACTTGTATGATCAAAAGTAGTTGTATTGACTTCATGTGATTGTCCGAAATTTTGACAGTGATCGACGACCAATCAATCAAAAAATAAGCTAGTAAAATGGTGGGAATAAGAAAAATGGTCGGGGGGCATTTTAGTGAAAATGCCCGCCATGCCCACCATTCGTGCTCCGAAATCGATGCTAGTCACTTGCATTGTATCGCTAAATCAAACTGTATTGCTGTAACTATAGTAATAAAGCTGATCTTCAAAATGTATAAAGAGTGTTTTTATATCCAAAGTCTTCGCTTCTGAGTGTTGAACCAGTGCGGTTCACACAAGTGTGGTGAATCATTAACAATACGTGAAGAGCCTTTGTCTTGCCTTGTCATGTCTGGCTGCAGAAGGAGGGCTTCTATTACTTTTTTCTCTTGTGCTATTCAACCAGTGAAAAAAAAACTATCATTCCCTAATTAACAAGGAAAAATATAAACTCACTGGCTCCCAAAGTATCATCGATGGATGCTATCATAATTCCAAGATACAGCGCTGCGTAGTGGGGTATGCAGAAATCGATGTGGTTCGGTCCCATCAGCACCATGACGTCACCTTTCTTCAGTCCCAAGTTCGTAAGAGAGACAGCACATCGGATGCTTCTGTCTAGAACCGAGCCATAGGTTTCGGATTTCCCTGTTCCTCCATCGATCTAAGAGAAATACGGGTTCAATTTATGCGTGTTTCCTACACCCAAGAATCATTTTGAACCTACCGATGGTCGATGGTTTGAAAGTAACGACAACTCGAATGGCTGGACTCGTCTATAATCTGTCTATAAAGCAAAACTAAAGATTTGTTCACATTCCTTTGTTTTGCGGCTGTGAAAGTGCCCATAACACAAATACATTTTGTTCTGCAGTTTGTAGCACACAGATCGATCGACCTTTGGTCAGGCCGTGACAGTTCCTAACACAAGCAGCAGAGAACACCTCGTAAGGCATCTAAAGAACAAATGATTGGTCAAGTGGAAACCAAGAGCTTTGTCAGAGGTTTTACTTAATTATACAGGGTGGCAGGGACATCGACGCGACGCAGCTCTCAGAATCATGTACTGAATCCATGGTTATAGTTGGCGCGACAATGTCCCTGCCACTCCGTATGGTGTAACTGTAAAACGAAAGATATAAAAACTTAAAAATTATATACCTGCATAACAAAATCCGGGTCATCTTGCAAGCAGTGTAGTATGAGTTTCCCGATGTGGTGTCTGTCTGAAGGGATCCCGGTCTTCGCCACCACATGGGACCCTACCTCGGCCATGTACCAGTGCACTGCGTCAAAAGCGCGTCTCGTCATGATTGTTTTTATTTACTTCTGAAATAAATTTACTTACGTTTTAAAAGATGTAATGTCTGCTAGCGATGTTTTCGGAGGATCATTGGCGGTGTGTAACTGTCATTTTATCTGTGTAATTTAGATAAATCATTGGTCAGGCAGGGGTTTATATCTTTCCATTGTTTTTGATAACCTTTAGCCACCCAACCCCATAACCCAACCCCATAACCCAACCCCATAACCGCCAACAGCATCCTGTCTATGATAGCGAGCAGGCTTGATTGCGCGTTTGTGAACCACTGCTGCAGAGTATCGGCTGGGCCTGTCACCGTGCAGCAGTGATGTCACAATCCGTTTTCTGTTTTTTGTTTTGTTTTGTAAGTGTATTACTAACACAGTTTGTAAGTATATTGTTACTAACACTAGGTATGAGTCTTGTTGCTCGAAATAAAATTATTATTATTATAATCCAATACATCTTTGTTTCCTTAGATCATGGATCAGAATGTTGGGCCACAAAAGGGATGAATGGAAGGCAATTGCATGCAGCTGAGATGAAAACGGAGAAATGAGAAAAATGTCGTGAGGAGAGTTTTGAGTATGGATGTCGATGGGTATAACAGTAGGGGAAGACCAAAGAAACGATGGATGGAATGTGTGAATGATGATATGGTTAGAAAGGGGGTGACTACCGAGATGACGACTAATAGAGAAGTATGGACGGCTTTTCCATATTTTGAGAGATTATCCAATAGACAAAACAATTATATACATATGCTTAATAACCATATGCATTTCTTAGTAAGTCATTACAGTGACAAACTTATATTTTTTGACACCAACAGTTTTGTTGATAAATTGAAATCGACAAGGAATACAGTGTATCTGCCCATTAGGTTTAGACATAAAATAGCGAGGCTATTAGCTTATATAAACTCAGACATAAGTAGTATGTCGAAGTCTTGTACCATAATTGACACCGCAAGTATTAGTAATAATTCTAATGTACAGGTGGTTACCCGAAATAACTGTAGCACTAATGCTATAACTATTTACAATGGTTGTACGAAAGAGGATCCATGTGTCACTTTGGCAAATACTTGTCCTTATGTGGGGTCCACAAGTAGTCGGTTATCATTGCCTGGTGATGGCTTGGGAGTCTTGGGGCTCACTCTGGATGTAGATTTAAACTAGTTAGTAAGACAACAGAAGACACTAATAACAATATTGTTATACCTACAAACAACAAGGTGTCTTCTTGCTCTCAAATAGTAAAATGTAAAAAAGGGTCTGAGCAGAATTCCTTGAAATTATTTCATCAAAATATTCAAGGTTTTTCTTCCAAACAATTAGAAATTGAGCTATTTTTAGAAAAAACTATGTTTGAAATTATTTGTTTAACTGAACATTGGTTGAAAGAGTATGAAATGCTAATTCATTATGAAAATTATAGTGTGGGCAGTTGTTTTAACCGGAAATCTATTCTGCGTGGGGGTTCACTAATCTTAGTTAAAAATTCTGTTAAATCTAAGACTCGTAAAGATATAGTTGATCTTTCGGTAGAACATAACGTTGAACTGTCCTGTGTTGAGCTAGATAAGCATGTTATAGTGTGCGTTTACAGACCCCCTAATTATCAAAACTACTCCATATTTGAGTCAGTAATGGAAGATGTTCTAGCAAAACTTGGAACTGGCAAAAAATCGCTAATTATCTGTGGTGACTTCAATATTAATATCTTAGAGAATAGTTCAAATAGCAGTCGATTATTAAGTCTCTTTAAATCATTCAATTTGTCAAATGTGTTTTCAGAACCAACCCGCGTAACTATAAATTCTGCTACATGCATTGATAATGTTTTTTGTTGCTGCGAATACTTAGATAAAGCCATAGTAAACTATCTCCCTTCTGATCACAGCGGTCAAACCGTTGTGTTCAAGTCTAATACACCAGTACAAAAAATTCTGATACAAACTAGACAAATAACACCGAGCAGTCTAAATAGATTTAATAATCACTTAATTAGTAAGTTAAGTGTACCAGGCCATATGAAAAACAATGTAAATGAATTATATGAGAGGTTCTTTTCGGTAGTACGCACCGAGTTCAATAATACTTTAAAAAAGAAAACTAAAACTATTTGTCCAAGTTTTTTGTTCAGTAACTGGGCAACTAAGGGTATTAGAAAAAGTAGGGAAAAATTGTTTGAGCTGTATGGTCTTAAGCCTTATATTAACTCTGAAACTTTTAATAAATACGTAGCTACCTACTCTAAAACTTTTAAAAATATTTGCAAGGTAGCTAAAGCCTTGTATATTAGCAACAAGATCAAATCAGCCGATAATAAAATAAAGACGGTTTGGAAAATTATCAATGACGAAACTAACCGGAATAAAAGACATAATAATGATTTCACAATAGAGACTTCGCGTGGTTTCATAAGCAATAACAAAGAAGTTGCTCAAGAATTTGTAAATTTCTTTACCAGTATCCCACATACAACCACTGAAATCTTAAATTCCTCGCCCTTGCGTTCTATTAATTTATTAAGAGCAAACGTCTCATCCTGCCAGATTGAATTTAAATTCAAGCATATAAACCCCATAATAGTAATAAAAGCTTTCAAGCAAATCAAGATCAAACTAACCGAAGATCTATGGGGAATGTCTATCAAAGTTTGTACCTCCATTATTGAGACTATAGCGCCGTACTTAGCCTTAATATTTAATTTGTGTGTGGATCAAGGAGTCTTCCCAGATCTAATGAAATACAGCAAGGTGATACCCCTTTTAAAATCGGGGGACAGTAAACTTACCAATAATTATAGACCCGTATCCGTTTTACCGGTCTTCAGCAAGGTGTTTGAAAAGGTGATGCTGAACCAAATGCTCAATCATTTTAACACCAACAGAATATTACACGACCAACAGTATGGTTTCACCAAGGGACGTTGTACGACTGATGCCGGTATCACCTTATTAAAACACATTTTTACAGCGTGGGAAGAGTCCCAAGACGCCATAGGAATTTTTTGTGACCTCTCCAAGGCTTTTGATTGCGTCGACCACGAAACCTTACTTTTAAAACTTGAGCATTACGGAATAGGAAAACTTGCGCTCAGTTTAGTAAAATCTTATTTAAATGATAGACAACAGCAAGTTCAAATAAATGGTGTCAATTCACTCGGTTTAAAAGTAAAAATGGGTGTTCCGCAAGGCTCGATATTAGGTCCTTTCCTCTTTTTAGTTTATATAAATGATCTACCCCATTTGTTAAAAACCCAACCACAGATGGTGTTATTTGCTGACGATACTTCCTTGATTTTTAAAATTAATAGACGTGCATCAAATCTTGACGACGTAAATAACGCCCTACTGCAGATCCAAAATTGGTTCACTGCTAATAATTTAGTATTAAATGGGAAAAAAACGAAGTGTATAAGATTTTCTTTACCAAATGTCAAAGGTAGTCATTGTGAGATAAAATTGAATCAAGAGAAACTAGAATTCGTCGATGAAACTGTTTTCCTGGGGTTCACGCTCGACTCAAGGCTTCAATGGGGTCCTCATTTAACATCCCTTGCAGGACGACTAAGTTCAGCAGCGTATGCTGTGAGAAAAATCCGTCAACTTGCTGATGTCGATACCGCGAGACTGGTCTATTTTAGTTACTTTCATAGTATCATGTCGTACGGTATTTTACTATGGGGACGGGCTGCAGACATCGAGTCTATTTTTATTCTGCAGAAAAGAGCCATCAGAGCCATATATAGCCTCCGCAGGCGTGACTCTCTAAGAGAACTGTTTAAAGATATTAACATCATGACGGTACCTTGTCAATATATATATGAAAACATTATGTACGTAAGGAAAAATCTACATATTTTTAGTAAAAGAGGTGAAAGACACAATTATATCACTAGAAATAGGGACCAATTAGTTCAACCAGGTTTCAGGCTGGCTAAAGTAGACTCATCTTTCATGGGGTACTGTTTAAAATGTTACAATAAAATACCTCCCCACATAATTGAACAGAATGAAACGAAATTTAAATCTTGTATAAAACGCACACTATGCAGCCAGGCATATTATAAATTGGGAGATTACATCGCTGATAAAAATGCTTGGCTAAACGCTGGTCCTGCTCCACAGGACGCATAAATAAATTGATTAGCATTTGAAAGTACTGTTGGAGCCGCTGAAGATTGTAAAATACTATTTTTGCATTATATAAATTCAATCTCCTAGTATTGTATAATTGTATAGCTCATGTGTGAGTACTATGTAGGTACATACTATAAAGCTACCATTTACTGGGTACGTCTTTCATTGACTTGAATGTGCCCTGGCGGCTGAGAGTATGTCATGCTCACTCAAATGTCTCGCTGATGGTGGCACATGTGTTGGATCATTTAGCTCCCTTCAAAATGGTTGAGCTGAATGGTGCTAATCCGTGCGTCATGTTCGTGAACGGGCGCCGTCAGTGGGGACTGGTCATCTCTTTGCTGCCATGGCTTATTTTAATTTAATTTAATATTTGGATTGTTTTAGGCTTTTCATTACGGATGCTTTTAACGTTCTGCATCGTTCTCACATGCATAATTTTTAACATGAATGATGTAACTAATACTTTGTAACCATATTTTGATTTAAAAGAGTGTCCATGGAGTTTCTTGCCCGTTCTTCTCCATAGGTACCTACTACGCTTTGGAATGGGCAACTAGCTTCATTTCTCTGACTGACCGACCCCTTGACAATTCAAAAGTGCCTGTAATTGGTTTAATTGAAATAAATACTTTGAGTTTGAGTTTGAGTTTGAGTTTGGAAGAAAAAGACATGTTGCGCCGACCCCAAATAAATTTGGGATAAGGGCAGGAGAATGATGATGATGACATCTTTGTTTCCTTAGCCTGCAATAGTCCTACACCAACCGGGAGTTGTCCTTGGGTGCACTTGCATAGTATATATGTTGTCCTCTTTGTAAAATAACTATACATATGTATGTTTGTAATTTATATGGTGTACGACCGACTCTACACCAAAATATTGGTGACTACTAAAAGAGATAAGTAATCTGGGTCGTCGGATATAGAATGTAGTTTAATAAGAAACCGATGGAGGTTTTCAAATAAAATTTCATTTGATAAATTAACTGTTTGTTTTCTATTGATTAAATTAAATTTTTTGAGAAAACATCTATCAGTTTCTTACTAAACTTCAATTATATCCAACGACCCTATCTCCTTCTTTCGTATATATATTATATTATTATACATTCTATTCTATTATAATAATTTGTGATCATCTAATTTTAATAACTATTTGGCCCTTATTATATTGTCAAATTAATTTACTTGATATTTTTATATCAGTAATACTAGTATATGTACCTACTTAGTATTACATGACTGTGCTATAATTTTATCTAACATCTTGCATGTCATGTGTGCGTGTTTTGGACATATAAATGATCTATTTTAATTTTGTTTATTCTATTTTTTTAATCATAATTTTATCCTGTTGCTGTGCTCTTTTTTATTTTAGCCTGCGCTGTCCCACTCCTGGGCAAAGACCTCCCTCCATCTTTTGCGAGCCCGCGCGTCCTCCTGCCAGTTTTGATGGAACCTATCCAGCTCGTACCGCCATCTCCTACGTGGACCTCGCCTCGCTGTCTCGGGGCACCAATTCTGTGCTATTTGGGCCCACTGCTGTGCTCTTACAGGTCCATATTTCTGTACCTAGCTTTAACCCTTTTGTTGTAACAACTTTTTAACAATATGGAATGCAATAAATGAATCAAATATGAATATGAACATTCATCGTCTGATAGACCAATAGTGCCGAGATGGTTACCTACTATAAAAAGTTAAACTTCCCATTACATTATTGAAGTTGGTATTTATACCTGTATATGTATTACTGCCAGTGTCGTATTAAGCTAGCGCGGGGCCTGTAGCAAATTTTAGGTACCCAGGGGTATTTATGGTATGGTAATTATGGTAAAACTTAGTTTGTTTAAGGTTCTAAAGTTTACAAGATAAAAAAGAACATTTTTCGGAGTTTCTGCAACCTTTTTTTATGAATGGGCACAATGTGCGCAATTTTCCAAATGGTTGGACAGTACCCCTCATGATAACATCTATTGAAAATATAGGTGATTGGTAAAGAGAGCGATTTGGCACATTTAACGAAGAAAAGAGGGGGTATAGTGTCACTTCCTGGACCCTTTGACGTATCCAGATTCTCCAGGAGTTTCAGGATCCTCGCACTGTCAATTGTCAGGCTGTGTAGTGTATCACCATATGTTTCACAGTCAGTCGAAAAGGGGGTGTAAGGCCCGAGCGTGCTGCTAATTTTTTTATAGTAAAAGTCAAATGTCGGCCTCAATAGTTAATTTATTGTTATCGTACGCTATGTATTTAGGATAAGCACTTTTATTCTTCTTTCTAGCTTTAACGTACGCTTAAAAATATTTAGGTGAAGTTTTTATGTTTTCTTGTGATCTGTATAAGTAATTCATAGGACATTCCATTTGAATCTTTTTTTTTTGTCGATCCTTTAATAAAGAAAAAGTAGCGTAATCATGGGGGTTTTCATATTTTCTCCATTGCTTGTGCGCTTTAGACTTTTCCTTAATAACATTAATTAGTGCTCGACTGTACTAGACAGGCCAGCTATAGGTTCCCCCAATGGTGACTTTACATATTTATCAATAATTGTATCAATCACAGAATAGAACATTTCTATTACAAGCTCAAGTTGTTTATCAATACTACAGACTAATCCCCAATCACTCTTAAGTAATTCGTTGTTAATGGCCTCATAATTTACCTTCTTATAAACATGTCTTTGAAATAACCTAAGTTTCAAGGGAGGAATTAAAATATCTGTAGCGTTAACATTAATTGCTGGATGGAACGCGTCTTCTGGTACCAATGGACAGTTCGACTCTATAACAGTATTAGGAAAATTGGCAAAAATTTAATCCACAGTATGATTACGAGAGCTGGTGAGAAAGTTAGATTGGTTCAAACAGCAGAACAGCGTTGAGTTAATAGGGTGATACGCGGAGTTTTGCACTTCAACGGCGCTCCTCTTTAGCACTACAGGCTGTCTACTTTTCCAATCAATACAAGGTACTTAAGTTATAATCGCCCGGTATGAGAAAATAATCATTAGGGTTCTGATCAATTAACTCAGATATTAGTCGCGTTAACAATTGAATACGTTCCGGTATCGCGCGACCTGGCGGTAGGTAAACAGTCGCGATGTGCAGATTGCGCTTTACTTTACGGCGAGCGATCGTGCGGGAATAGTTACCCAAATGCATTCATGGTCAGGTCGGTCCCACTCGAGCCGTAGGCGCGCTTGCACACGGGAAGCCTAAGCAATCATTACCCCGCTGCCTAGCGAACTGTGATCGCGACTAAACAAATCATAAACATCATTACTTAGCTCAGAGTCCAAAATGCCGTCATGTAGCCAAGTCTCGGTAAACATTAAGATGTCATTATTTGATGATAGTATGTTCTCATAAAAAAAATATTAGTTTTAGTGCGCAAACTCCCGCACGTTTTGATAGAAATAATGTATGTAATCAGTATTGACCATCGCTAATGATTAGTTGCCGTAATGGTTCATAAAATGAGATAGTGACACCTGCGCCTGCGTCCGAGTCAATGACACGACCGCGCACATTGTGATATTCATGTATACCAATAAAGATAGGTCTTCAAATGAATTCAATAATATCGTCTGAGTAAAGGTATTGTATGATGGATGTATATAAGTAGGTATGTGTTGTGTTGTGTGAAGAGTAAATGTGTTATTAAGAAAGGATCACTTTGTTGTGGGTAATGTTTTGTGAGGTTGTTGATTATGCAATAGAAATGAGTTGTATCAAAGTTGGTGTTTTTGTACTGGTGACGATAATAATAGAAATACAGAGTGGTATCTAGCATAGTTAAAACAAAACATGATAAACTAGTAGGTAGGTACTGGTACAAAATAAAAGCAGATAACAAGATGAGATAACCTCACTTTAAAATTAAACCCCCATTTTGGCCCCTGTTACAATGAGACTAACAATATTTAAAAAACCGGTCAAGTGCGAGTCGGACTCACGCAACGAATAACGTACAAAGTAGGTACAGACGCCAGCAGGTCAAGCTACCCGAAACTGTCAAAATTTTCCAATCAACCTTGAAAATTAATGCTTCATGGATAAAGTTGAAAATCTATTAAAGAAATTTGACAGATTGTAGTAGCTTGATGTGCTGGCGTCTGTACCTATGTAAATAGTTTGCTGATATACATTGCGTTTTGCCAAATTTCATGATTCTAGGCATATACAGGGTGGCAGGGACATCGACGCGCAAACGTCGCGAAAAGGTTACACCTGATGCCATAAATTAATTTACGTTATTCATCTCGGAAATGACCGGTTAAAAAAAAATACATTTTTGAGCGCGCAATGTATTGCAAACAACGCGATTAAAACGCTGCGCGGATGGCGCGCGCGCGCTCTACCTAACCTACACACACACACAAGCACGGTAATATTATCCCTACAGTATTGTAACTCGACCGTATCTTTGAAATAAATGCCTACAGCCGCGCGGTACGTAAACATTCGATAGGGCTGCCCGCCTCCAGCATTTTAATTACATTTGCGTACTTTGTGTTCCATTTAGTTTTGTGATTGTAAATAGGTATACCTACTTTTTTTATATAAACAAATAAAATACTTTGTGAATTGAATAGGAAGTGTTAAATAAAAATGCATGTTGTTTTTTGATTGGTAGATTTAATTTAAAAACTCATAAACATGGTTTTTTTAATTAAATCTAACAAATAAGAATGCGGATTTTTTATACTTTAAAATTTAATAATAAAACATTTCGTACGTCTCAGTCGAGGCGCAAATATTTTTCGGTCGCAAATTTATAAGACCGATTTGTTATTCAAACATAAACATGTTTTTTTAAATTAAATCTACAAATCAAAAAACAACATGCATTTTCATTGAACACTTCCTATTCACAATTCACAAAGTATTTTATTTGTTTATATAAAAAAAGTATATTTACAATCACAAAACTAAATGGAACATAAAGTAAGCAAATATAATTAAAACGCTGGAATGTTTGGAGCCCTATCGAATGTTTACGTACCGCGCGGCTGTAGGCATTTACAATACTGTATAGATAATATTACCGTGTACATGATTCATTTTTCGCTTATTAGAATAGAATAGAATAGAATACTCTTTATTGTACACCATACAAATTATAAAACATAAAAGGGTGACACAATGGGCGGTCTTATCGCTAAGAGCGATCTTTTAAACAAAACTTTTATCGCGTGATTTAACAGTAATTGCAAGTTCTGATAGAACCTTGTATGCAAAAGCGAGCGAAGCAAGCTCGAAAATTTTTAGCATCTCGCCTCGGAGAGCTTAGGCTTTTTTTGACTATTCTTTCCTAGTATTTCAATGAACCATCCAACGTCCACGTCCAATCGCGGGGCCCCCACAACGCGGGGCCTGTAGCATAAAATTTGCTACACCTGCTATGTAGCTAATCCAGCACTGATTACTCTTGATTGATCTTGGACGCAGTAGCGTCCAAGATATTTCGGAAATTATAGATAGGTACACCACTTACCACTTACTTACACCACTTACTTTTGTAACATTTAAATAAGTATCAGAACACAACACAAAGAAACAAAATGCCTCCACACTTACAGTATTTAAAAACACAAGTGCTTCACGTAAGGGCTCCTAGTTAAATGTTTGTAATCAGTTCTCAAATCCCATAAATACATTTATGCCTATGTACTTATATTTTGTTTTTTACTTAGAGATAACACAAGACACGAAATAATAGTTATCGTTTAGTTACAGATATTGATGAAAGTTCACATCAAATTCAGAAATAACACTCACTTTTTACAAGCTTCTATTAAATTGCAATGTTTGTATGTATGTATGGTCTATGATTCGGGTCAAATCTTGCAAGCTGAATTAAAACCACTTCCTCTTATCCTACGGAGTTGAAATCATTTTTCGAAGACAAAGCATTTTTATGATGCATGATCTGATTCTACACCCAGGATTGGCTCCAGATGAAGGAACTCATTACTTATGATAGTCCGTTCTAAAGTCCACCATGACCTGGCTGCTGCAACCAGGATTGGCTTCAGTCGAAGGAACTCTTCAACGGTCAACAGTACAGACAAGCAATTTTATATATAAGGTGTTAAAAAATTAACTTTAAGAAAGTTGAGGAGTTGTTTGGAATAATAAATGAAAATGATCACGAAAATTTTTTTTCTAAATAATAATCCGTTTCAAAGATATGCAATATTTTCACTACGCACAAATTTATTGAATATGCGCACTGTACACCGTGTAAACCGCCGGCGCCGCTGGCGTGGCGCCGCGTGGCCGCGCGCTCGAGTTCGTTCACCCCTGCGACAGCGCAAATTCGTAAACAGCTGATTCTAATTTTCCCATCACATTTTCAGACTTTGGACTGGCAATTTATCGAATTTCTTACAAGTAGCTTTTTTTATTGGCCATATTAATGAATTACTGTTTTTAAATTAAGTAAGCTCGATTATAAGTTGGTATATTTAAAAAATTTGAATCAACCTATTTACAATCATTTAAAAACTATTTAAAAGATGTCTTAATTTTTACCTTTTACAAAAGGTGCTGAAAATGTCCACCACTTTGTCCAATGCACAAGTGAGCATGACATATTACATTGGATTGCACTGCGATTAATGTGTCTCTGTCACTTTTAATTAGATCCAATGCACTAATTATGCGGGTCTTTAATTCGTTCACGTTTCGAATATTGTTGCCACTGTGTCGATATACTAAGTCTTTTACACGACCCCAAAGATAAAAATCGAGAGACGTAAGATCGGGCGATCGAGGCAGCCATGCAATAGGCCCACCACGGCCTATCCAATGGTTAGGATAAGTAGCATCCAGGTAAGCACGGGCTTCTCGGTGATAGTGTGCAGGCGCTCCATCTTGCTGGAAGAAGTGGTCCCTTATTTCGGCAACAGAAACATTTTCCAGCATCTCTTGCACAGACTCGAGCAACTGCAGATATGTTTCGCCGTTAAGGCGTTCTAAGAAGACGGGTCCAAGTACCGTCTGCCCTAATGGTGGAGGCCGATGGCCATCACGCTTTGAGTTGTCGTCGTTGCTCGGGGAGGCTTCCGTGTCACCATGCGCTCAATGATATTGTTCGGAGGGCTTTTGTGTCGGCTGATGTCCCCTGCCTGTTGAAGCCTCCGGGTCTGTGCAGGACTGATGGCAAGAGGCCGGATGGGCTGACCTTGATGCCTTGGAGGGACGGCAAGTGCCTAATTTGGGACGCAACTTACGTCAGCACTGTTGCTGCACCGTCGCACCGTCCACTCACCGTCAGCAGCAGCGGAAGACGCCGCTGAGAGGAAGAGGGTGAAGTACGCACCGTTGGTGGACCGTTACCATTTTGTGACCATGGGTGCTTGGGGCGCTGAGGCTAGGAACCTCATTAGTGAGATAGGGCAAAAGCTCCGTGACAAAACGGGTGACTCCCGCTCGGGCTCGTTCTTGGTGCAAAGGTTAGCCATTGCTGCATCCAACGTGGCAATGCAACAAGCGTTTTGGGCAATTTTGCGCCGGGTACAGTTAGGGGCGGGTTATTTGACTAGGCTGACGCGTTGTTCTTGTCCTTAAGTTTCTATATGTAATGTTAGTATTGTTTAAATTGATTTTGTGGTGTACAATAAAATATATATAAATAAATATCTTGTTTGAAAATAAAAACTTGTTGCTAACTGATTTTGTGATTCCAGAAAGATTTACAACCGGTTTCTGATTCGATAATTTGAAGTTCAGAATTTGTTAAAACTCTAATTTGGCATTACCTAGTACAGTAAAATTTCTTAGGTTGCTAAAACAGGAGAGCACTAGGGTACTTTCTACACGGCACGGTTTCTTTACGGTACGGCGTGTTAAGCACGGCGCAGAGAATCGTGTGACATGTAAAGTCAACAAAAGAGATAACGACCCTGCATACGGTCGTTGGATATAGTTGAAATTTAGTAAGAAACGGATTGATGTTTTCCGATAATTTTTTATTTAATTAATATAAAATAAACAGTTCATTTATCAAACTAAATTTCATTCGCAAACATCCATCGGTTTCTTACCAAACTTCAACTATATCCGACGACCCTGCATACTTATGTCTTTTGTTGACTGTTCATGACATGGTTCTATAGTATATGGCGACCGCGCCGTGCCGTAGTGCCGCCGTGTCAACAAGCTTACATAGTGATACATACAACACTAACGACCATGCCTACACACGTCGAATAACCAGTAGTTTTTCATGGCAAGAAAAACGTGGTCAAAGGGCCCAATACGGCATGCCGTGGTGTAGTGACGAGTACATACTAATGCCGTACACGTTCAATCTGCGCAGTGCCTGACCAAAAAGATTAGGAACAGTGTCTGACTAAAAAGGTTTGGCGCAGTGCCCAACTAAGGGGAAAAAAAAAAAAAAAATGTTGCCTAGTGTTTGACCAAAAATAGGAACAGTGTCTGACCAAAAAGATTTGGCGCAGTGCCCAACTAAGGGCTAAATACTCATTGCGGGATCGGGTTATTCCATTTATCCACCCTAAGGTGGATACGTGTGGCTAGAGAGGCGCCACGGCGCCCTCACCTACCGCCTGACGCAGGTCCTCACCGGACACGGAAGTTTCGGGAGGTTCCTGCACATCATCAGGCGGGAGGAAACGCCCGGGTGTCACCATTGCCAGGATCGCCCAGAGGACACGGTGGAGCACACGGTGGAGGTCTGCCCCGCTTGGGCGGAGCACCGCCGTGTCCTCGTAGAGGCGATCGGCAGCGGCGGCGGCCTCTCGCGCCCGGCCCTGGTGCAAGCCATGGTCCGGAGCGAGAGGGAGTGGGAGGCAGTCGCCTCCTTCTGCGAAGCAGTCATGCTAGCGAAGGAGGTGGCGGGATGGATGAGGGAGAGAGCCTCCCGTCCCAGCCGCCGCGGGAGACGCCCCGGGCGTCGGGAGTCGAGTGAAGACTACTGGCCACCGTAGGCGCGGGCCTGCGGGCGGAGAGCAATGGGTAGCTCACCGCCCGATCAGGACCAGGCCCGTGCCGGACGGCGCGTAAGTGTTCCACGCGCGCCTCAAAGAGATGTCAGCATAACGAGGGGCCCCTCAGGGCTGAAGCCTGCCGGGTCAGCGGGATTGTCCGAAAGGGTTACCGCTACCCCGGAACATAAAGGGCGAAGGAAGGAACATGGGTGGGTTTTAGTCAGTAAGAGTCTGACACTCCCTTCCGCTCCACCCAGAGCGGGAGGGGTCATTTGATGATTTCCCATCCCAAAAAAAAAAAAAAAAAAGGTGGATACGTGGAAACGCATGTCCGAGAATCCATCCTAAGCCTAGTTGGATACACGGAATTTATAGGTTTAGGGTGGATCGTGGACATGTGTTTTCGTGTATCCACCCTAGGGTGGATAAACGGAATAATCAGCGGGATCGATATCCTAGCAAAGAACCAATAAATGAACCTATAGATAGGTTCTACCGAATGACATAAATAAAACCAAAACCATACCAAAAATAGACAATTTTATTAATAATAGTTAAAAATAGGGTGTAAGCAACCCTCATAAATTCTAGGAAACAGCGCGAAAGCACAACAATTGATAAGTAACGAACATAAAACACTTCATTTCGTCAAATTTAACATTAAATAATACTGATATATGTCAAATCTTTATAACTGTGTTGTAGTTTGACAGGTTCACCGACCCTCGCAGCGTTTGCTTTTGGAGATTCTGAAAGGCAATAAGTAGTTTTGAATAGACAGTTTAGCACAATCAGCCTATAATGTTCCCACTGCTGGGGCACAGGCCTCCTCTTTCTGTGAGAGGGGGGTGGTCCACGCGGGCTCATTGCGGGTTGGTGGTGGATGTCACATAACTTCGAAATTATGGTTATAGGACCTCACGATTTCTTCACGTTTTCCTTCAAGGTTTTGAGAGCAGTGGTGATGAAATAATTTACACAAGCCCACGACCCGTAAGGGACCGTCCCCACGAGCGAGACAATCGCGGCGATATTATCGCGCCATCCAATTCTCGCCGTGTGGAGACACGTTCTAAGAGAGTATATAGAAATACGTGGCATGACGATAATATCCCCGCAATTCTCTCGCTCGTGGAGACGGCCCCTAAGTAAGTCGCGACCATTACCACTAAGTCACCCCTGCTTATATACCGGATGAAATTTTTTATAGTCTTGAAAAAAATAGGGTATAATAGGTGAACGGAGTGGAAGCCTATGGCATAGATATTATTTTTTTTATTAAATTGAAAGAAATTGGTCTAGCAATAAATACTATAGAGGTAACAGGGTGTAAACTTCACTCATACTCCATAGAAAAGGGAGGATCCGACCAGACGGGTGTTTTATCTGGCGGGCAATTGCCCAACGATTGATGTTGGGAAATTGTGTCTATGCTAATTGTGCGGTAAACTCTGCTTGCGAGATGCAGGATTTGCGTGACGTCAGTATGACGCGTTGTATTAATTGTGTGTTACGCAATTAGGGTATACATACTGGATTTTTTTGTAAGGTTGGGGTCAATCTGATCACACGCCGACCGCGACCGTCGACGTGTAGAACTGTCAAAATGAAAGCCATTGCTACTGATGGTGTATTACGCAATTACCCCGCTGGTCTTACCTTTCTAAACATATTAGCCATCAATAAATTAGTCTTCTTGATATTTTCTTTTTTCTTTTCTTCTTTCTTCTGAACGACTTCTGGCAACGTATTGTATATCTTCTCAGAGTGCTTCTTCATTTCACGTTCACTAATACATTTTGAGGAAGCTGAAATGTTAAAAAAAGTATATAATATAAGAAACTATACACACAACATAGGCTTTTAGAAACGTAGTGTCAAGGATGGATTGGGTGACTCATTGGTTCATTTATTTCATCTTCGTCGTGGTTTTCTCCTCTCTGTGAGAGTGAGGGAGTCCACGCGGCCCCAGGGCTGGTTGGTAGTTTCACATGTCTTTCTTCGAATGTTTGGTTCTACGACATGCCGGTTTCCTCAAGAGCATGTTTTTTCTGTATCTCCATCTCATTGCTAGAGCGAGAAGATCGCAAGCATACGCACCAATGCGCATTGAACGTGCGTTTATGTGCAGATGGACTTCTAGCTCTAACAAATGACTCCTCATAGTGACAGAAAGAGATAGAGGTACAGAAAAAACACTGATCCGTGCGTGTCAGTATAAAGTGATCGCGTGCATCCACGCGAGACCCATTGGCTTTTTAATTGTTTCTTTAATTACAGCATTCAACCGGTTAATGGTTTAAAAATAATCTGAGCGGCAATTCTCGTAATTTTAAGAACGTTCACAGTCTGATCTCAGTCTCAATCTGTCAAAAATACCTCTAATATCCCTAAATTTTTGACATTTGATTGTCGCCGAGATGAGACTGCTACTAGATTTTGAACGTTTTAAATTACGAGAATTGGCCTTCTGGTCTAAAGCCCCATTTACATGATGCAAGTTTCTTGCTAGATAAAATAACAATACTTTTCTTGTTGCTAGAACTTATGGTATGCCACAGGCAACTAAGGGCCGGTTTTTTGATCCGTAGTTAAACTCAACCCAATTGTTAACAATAGTAACGAATGGTTAATTTTTTGCAAAATGTGTTTTTTTATAAATTTTTAGTTTATCTAATGGTCAAATAATTAACTATTAGTTTAAAAAAATAACCTTTAGATAAACTAACAATTGATCAAGAAACACATTTTGCAAAAAAATAACCATTAGCAACTATTTTTAACAATTGGTTGAGTTAACAACGGATCAAAACACCGGCCCTTAGGCTCAATTCACACTGCCGCGGAACGGAGTGGAAGCGCTTTTTTCTGTACAAAGCATAATGAACTTTATGTCAAAAGAGTAACGCACAAATTAGATACACACATACACACAGGCGGCACAGGTCGCGGATCTTCTGGAGAATTGTCGCGCATTCTCGGGAATTCCGGCAGTAATAAGCTCGTATCTAGTTTATATGTTAGACAATTGACATAAAGTTCATTTTGCTATGTATAATATCGCTACGAAAACTCGCTTCCACTCCGTTCCGCGACAGTGTAAATTGAGCCTTAATCGCACTGTGTAAATCAGGCTTAAAACGACGAAGTAGTAAAATTCCTTACGTTTTTTCCTTCGCAAGTCGAAACCGATCTGTTTGGCCAGTAGTCGCAGTTCGTCCGAGCTGAGGTTCGTTAGGTCTGGCTGTTGTTCCACGTGCAGTGATAGCAGGTCCCGTTGGGCAGCACGCTGGTTTGCTCTGCAAATTAAGATGTTAGCGCAGTTAGAATAAGGGCCATAATTTTGTGGCGAAGTGCAGCAAACCTGGGTTTCACTGGCAAATAAATATAAACTTTGCGTTAGTTGAAAATGAAACTTTCATCATATGCGAACAGCATCAACGCGGACAGTGGTACGCGGTTAAAGTTATTATTTTAGACGTTATTTTAAGTGAAGCAATGTTGATATTTGTTTGGCAGGGAAAACCGCCCTTCATTAGGTCCCTAAGACCTTTTTTGATGATCCCTCAGAAATGATAAATTACGAGATTAGCGCCCTTTGACTTGCTTAAGCAAAGATCTTCACATGGCTGGTAAAGTCGAATGGGGGGTATAGTCGAATTATTAATTCACTGGAGTAAAGTGACAGATGCTAATGTCACTGTATAAAATACTTTACTCATATTTATTGTAAGCCCAAGTTTGATGTAAGAATATCGCGTCGAGACTTATCGCGCACTGGATTTTCAACTCTCGGTGTTGAACCGAGCGTTGAGAATCCGACAGAGAGAATCCCAGCGTCAAAAAAACACGGATTTTGAACTCTCGGCGCTATGCAATACGTTGTAAATCCAATGCGCGAAAAAAATCAGCGCAGGAATAAAAAAATGTAAAATAAGTGGAAGGTCTAAAATACAATAAATATGATTAAGTAGACTTTACAAAGTGACATTAGACCTGTCAGTCTACTCCAATTGCCATAGACAATATTTAAGAACTCACCAAATCTTTTGTGTACCGAACGCATGTTACAAGGATCGACACACTGATTACAAGGATCAAAGCAAGGATTGCAAGGATCGTTGCACGGGTTGCAAGGATCCATGCATGGGTTACAAGGATTCTGGTCACAAGGACTGTAAGACCTGCATGGTGCGCAAGGGTCAGTATCGCACGGATTGCATGGCTCTCTTGCATAAGGAATGCAAGGTTCGACTGTTTCGCAACGTTTGTAGCATACACCTACAAAAGTATCAGGTTTAATAATGATCAATAGACTAAGGATAATACTACTGGCTACTTCGTTAAGCGAAGACCCAATCGTTAAAACTACAGTCCGGCCGCCGAGAGAATGCGGTCCTGACACCTGTCACTTTCATAAAAACGAATGCGTGTTTTACGAATTTGATCTTTATTAGCAACTAGAATTGTCGCACTGATAGAAGTCAGGAACGCATTCTCTCGACCGCCAGACTGCAGTCA
Organism: Apamea monoglypha; assembly: GCA_911387795.2. Classification (NCBI taxonomy): domain Eukaryota; kingdom Metazoa; phylum Arthropoda; class Insecta; order Lepidoptera; family Noctuidae; genus Apamea; species Apamea monoglypha. Next base: position 14,083,625 of record OU426934.1, on the reverse strand, counting down.
GTCTCCCCGAAATATTGTTAGGCAAATTAAATGTATTTTAAATTCATTGAATGAAGTGGTCTCCATTCAATGAATTTAGCTCTAAACGTATTTAAAATATCGTTCCATTTCGTTTGAAGTTGACAGAGACAGGAAGATGTGTAAATATGTTTAGCGCTAAACGCAATCAGTGATAAGTGAGCCTAAGAGGGGAGAATACAACAGCTATGTCAAAAAAATACGCAAATAATCTAAGTCAAATCTACACCTAAACATGTAACTTTAAGGTTCAATTTACAATGACAAAGTACCTCCACAGTACACAGGGACCGGCGCTACATTTCCTGAGCATCTAGGTTTGTGTACAACGACCATCTTCAAACTCGGAGCGTATCGGGCTTGAGTTCTGAAGTGGGAAAACTTGGTGAGTTCTTAAATTGTCGCAAAGTGTACAATATATAGTCGACCTTAGAATTGAATGGACCTAAGGTTGAATTTCACTTGCTCGTCTTGAGTTCTGAAGTGGGAAAACTTGGTGAGCTCTTAAATTGTCGCAAACTCTACAATTTATAGTCGACCTTAGAATTGAATGGAGCTAAGGTTGAATTTCACTTGCTCGTCATACGACGACAAGGTCTATTTTTGCTTTCAAGACCAATGTACATAACAGTTAGGTAGTTCAACCTTTCTGAAGTTTCAAATTTACTGAGAGTTTTGCCAAAAGTCGTTTTTAAAGAGTTTGCGATTGCTGGTAAGGTAACCCGGTAAGGTAAATAGAAAGTTCACCGCGCCCGTATTCGTACTTATTGATAACGCAGTGAGTTCAAACAGTCAATAACTAACTGTATTTCTCACTATATTCCACTTGCTGTGAGCGCGTCCACAGACTTTTAGAAAGACTGTTTGTGACTCTTCGCAAAGACGACGCTCTACAAAACCGAACTTTAGCTAAAACTCGATGTGCATACATCTGTTTTTCTATACAAATAAATAAAATTGAAGTATCAGTTTGTAATGGCAAAATAACAGCATTTTACTAAATACATATGATAGTATTAGATACGGTACTTATCAACAAAAATCCAATTTTTGTCTGTCTGTCCCTTTGTTCCGGCTAATTTCCGAAACGGCTGGACCAATTTCGACGGGGCTTTACTTTTATTTTAGAAAAAAAAGAAAGAAAATCAAAAGGACACGAACGAATTCGCATGCAGCAGCTAGTAAAAAATAAATTATATTTATTTCTAGAAATTGAATAAAAAAAAAAGAAAATGATGTTTTTAAACTAAATGATGTCTTACCTCCTCTCACTGATGAACTTCAAACAGTTCTGCCGTTGCGAGGTCTTCTCCACGAAGTCTGGCCGGTTCTGTTCCAAATACTCTCTAACTGTGGCCATCTCGATCCTCCTACCACACTCATCAGACGACTCATCGGGACAACTCCTCGACCTGTTTTTACTACATTTGGGGCTGCAGCGCGGGCTCGAACGGCCCGACACTTGCTCCCTACATGTACCCTCTTTTTTGCCATCGCACTTACGTTTTGGAACTTTCACAATGATATTTTTTAAAGGACGCCCCTTTTTCTCGCAAACCGTCTCTTCACTTAGCATGCTTTCTGAAGTCTGTATTATAAGATTGTAGGCAATGCATTTCTTTTGCAGCTTCTCGAATGCCTTTGAGCGTTTGCACTTGTGGTTTCTGCAAGCACAATGATGTACTTTCTTGCATTTTTCGCAATTAACTGAGGTGCTACTAGAAACTTCGCATTTCCTACCCCTGCATTTGACCTTTTGGTGGTATTTCTCACATTCTTTCTTAATTTTTTTGAGTACTTTACAAGCAGCAGAATCAGAGGATGTTGTAGGCATATCCGAAGAACAGGGCAGGTCAGAAGATTCTGGGCAGTCTTTGTCGTCTTTGATAGATTTTGTGCACGAAAGTTGGACACTTTTATCGATAAATTTGTCTGGACAACACTCGCCGTCAGATATTTTATTTTGTTTGGTCTGGTTATAGCTCGATTTTGTGTCCGTACTTGTGCTACAACATGCCTTTGGTTCAGGGTCGGTACTTTCGTCAGTCTCCAGAAGGTAGTTCAAAACAGTGATTATTTCCGAAAAGCATTTATTCTTTTTAATCTTTACCATTTCTGTTTTGGAATAGCGTCGAGTTATATCTTGTATCATGTCTATTACAGGGCCTTTGCTCGATTTTCCTGGAAAGCAAACATTATAACAGCATGTTTCTGGTGGAACTGGTGTCTCCTTTTCTTCATTACCAGAACAAGATGCTCTGCAATCAGCTTCTTTGTGCTCTTTTGTAATAGTATCAGTTTGGCAGCCTACGCATAAACCTTTATCGGTTTTGTCTTCGATCTCAGTCGCAACTCCAACATCACAGCATATTACAGTTTCTCGTTTTTCGGCTGCTCTTTTAGCGTCTTCATCACAAAAATCTTTTTGCACTCCTTTACAAGTTTTGGTAGCTGTAATGCATTTTTCGCTTTTATTGCTTTTTATGCTATCTGTTTTTGTGACTTTTTCGCAACTTTGTTCTACTTGACAAGAGTTTTCGCAAGTTACAATTTGAGTAAATGGTTCATCACAAATTAACTGATTATTGTTACATTCGACATTTTCTGCCTTTTTAAAATCGGTTTGGACGCAAGAACATATTGATGACTTCCCTGTGTCAGTGTTACATCGTTTAAAAGGCGGTTTTGCCTTTGCTGCGTCGATTTTAGGGAACGTATTGCAATTAGTGCCACTTTCTATCAAATGTTTTTTTGACAAACAAGACTTTCTAGAAACTGAGGGTTCCATCATGCAGATTTTGCTATTGTCAACGAAGATGGTGCCTGAACATTGAGTAGATTTATTCCCTTCAATGGCCGATGTCGCTTCGTCAGCAATACATATCTTATCTGTGAAAACACCTTCGTTTACTTGTTCGACTTTCTTGGTAATGTCTGTTTCTGTCAGGTTTACGGTGAGAGTCATATTTGTGCCTTTAATGGGTATTACATAGTCTTTTCCAGACAATGAGGATGATTCTTTCGAAGCCTGTTTTTCTAGTTCACCTCTTTTAGACTTTACTTCTCTACAAACGTTCCCCGCAGATTGAATTAGGACCTTCTCAGAGTTGCTATTGGTACAGACGTCGCTAAAAGACTTTCCGCCTTCAGAACCAGAACTGTGAATCGAGACCTTTCTACGATTCTCACAAATCAATTTCGCGCAATCATCTATGATGTTAATATCAGACAGTGAGGGGTCGGAAATTTGTGGGTTGATACTTATTTCAGTCTGAAGGCATCTCGTAGCCTCGCATACTGTAAAACATTTTTCTTTATTTTTTGGACTCAGAATACATTTGGTTGAAGTTCCGCACAAGTTGTTGGCTTCCGAGCCGGAAGAACAGTAAGTTTTCATGCCTAGGCACATATTGACGACCATGTTGGTTTGGGACGATTTCGAATGCCTTCTTGCATGTTTTGAAGTGTTATCCGAATTACTGCTTTCTGTTCCAGAGCGCATCTGGCAAGGGTATTGTGTTAGATCTATTTTATCCTGTTTGACAGAGTTGCAAATACTTCCGCATTGTATGCCTGTGTTGCCTAATCTCGAAGGATCTTCGAGCTGCACGCCTCGGTTGGTCAACTTACAGCATTTGTAAATCATAAAATTGTCACCTACATCTGAGGAGGAGACTTGTTTTCCGTTACAAAGGCACACGTATTTAATTTCGCCCGTATTTTTATCTGGGACAAAACGAGTGTTCCTAGGAGACAATGGTTTACACTTTTTACATTCACATGCCTTTAGTGTACACTCTTGCGGTTTCTTATCACAAGGCCTATCGTTGGATGCTGCTTCTTCGCACGGTTTAATACTCACCTGCACAGAACTGTCCACACAATCCACCTTAGAATTTAAATAATGATGTGGACAGCAACAGTAATGGTGTTTACTTGGACCAGCTTCACTTATCTCCCTTTCAGCCTGCATCTTTTTCTTCAAGTTGGGCCGTTTTTGGCATTCTGAATGACTTGAGGAAAGAGTAAACACGGAGTGGCTTCTTTGGTTTCTCATTGCAATGAATCTCTCCAGGTCCATATTGGAGGAGGAACCTCCTTCTAATTTGCTGGCGTCACCTGATCCATCATCGTAATTGTTTCTAGTCAAGTCCTTCATTAAATCTTTAAGTCTGTTGGTAATTTTGGCCTCCTGACGTATCGGTACTTTGAACGCTGTTTCGGAACTTACGAGTTTCTGTTTCAAGAACATTTCTTTGTCTTTCAAGTGTTTTTTGTATGCCTCTTCGCGCCTGAGAGCCTCTAGATATTTTAAGTACAGCTCTTCAGAAGATGTTTTGGGGAACGCATTCTCTGAAGATGTCTTTCCTCTGCTAGAGACATCTGAGTCTGTGTTAGAAGCTAATGTTTTCATCAAATTAGTATTTAATTTTTCGCTACTAGCACTAAATAAATTTGGGGCACTTTGTGATGTAGATGCAACTACGTTGGCGTTGAACTTTTCGTTCCTTAGAATAGATTTCTTTGGCTTTTTATTTGTACTGTCTTCCGTATTATTAGCGTCAGACGTACTGGTTGTGGTATTATTTTCTCTATTGCCTAACTTGTTGTTGTCAAAAGTGAGCCCAGACAGAAATTCCGTCGTAGTTTCATCATCTCTGTATTTTGAATTGATTAATCTACGAACTATATGTTTGATTAACTTTTTCTTTGTATTACTATCGTTATAACGCTTTTGTAAAGTAACTTTTAGTACGTCAACACATTTTTCTAAGTCATTGGTCAGTGAATGATGTGATCCTTTGCTTGAGTCTGTGGTTATAGGTCCACTGGACTCTAAACTGGACTTATTTCCAGCTGTGCTGTTGTCAGGTCTAGGTTCATTATCTTTCATTTGATTCTGGTGATACATATGTCCAGGCATGTATTCAAAACTTTCTGCTTCCGACAACTGCTCTCCACTCTTTTCTTGTGGCGTTACATCATTGGTTTTTTCAACCTGCTTTTTAGGTCTCAATTTTCTTCTCATGTTCCTGGATTTCTTTCTTCGTAATCTCTTGCGCAATGTGTTGAGGCTGATCATAACAGGAATCTTCTGATTGTATGGATTAATAGGCTTGGGTGGCTCATCCATACTGTTTGATTTTTCTTTAGGTGATTTGTCTTTGGTCAAAGAAGTTTGTACTTCTTTATCCATACCCAAATATGGAGTAATTTCTACAGTTGATTTTTCTGGAGAAACACTAATATCATTTTTTACATTATCAAATGTAACTCCACCATCTCTTTCAACATTAAAAGATATATGCTTTGTAAGATTAACATTAATAGATGGAGCCTGATTTGTCTCCGAAGTATGTGGTACGTTAACTTCGACAAAATCAACATCTTTTTTGTAAATCTTTGTGGTTTTCTTTCCCAAACCTTTCTTTGGTTTAGATTTGTTATCATTCTCGTCTAGAGGTGTGGAATGTGAGGTAGGTTGTCCGATGTCTTGTTTCGAATCATTGTTAGAGTATTGTTGTTTTAAAGCAAGTCTTTCTAAGGTACTAAGGCTAGATGCAGAGTTTTTTCTGTCACTTTCGTTAGCGTAGCCCACGTCGGCGAGAGAGTCCCATTCTAGTTTTCTTTGCGAAGTGATACTACTGGATGGAGAGAGTGGCTTATGAGCTGATAAGTCTAAAAGTGCGTCTAATGCTGAAATATCAAGAATTGTGATGATTAGTACAATTAATTACAACGGTATTGCATTCTTTCAATATCAACAGTGTAGTATGAAAATATTGTATCTCATCTAGCAGGCCATGAATCTACCAAATACTGAATTACTTTAATAAAACAAAAACTTTTGTTAATTAAAAAAGGGTCAAAAGAATTTCTGAGGCAAGGCAAGGCTCCCAAAATAATGTAGGACAAATTCTAGTATGGAAACCTCATACAAAAAATCGCTGTTGCTATTCATCAATCTAAATCTCTTGAAAGAAATACCAAAACATGTTCCAATTGATCCATTCCATAACAACAACAAATTAAAATATATTTGTAGCATGCCCTTAACGTATGTGTTCGAATTTTGCCCTTCAGCACAGCAAACGGAAGACGACCCCTCCACCCATGAAATGCCCCCGCCTACCGACAGTGGACGAAGGATCGCGAGTCCGTACACCATGATCGCTACCCACTCTTATCAAGTTTAAATTGTTTTAATTTATATTTATCCAGTTTTTGCCTTTCACTGTGTTTTACTATAAATTATATACCTGCTTTAACTGTTAAACATGTGTTTCCAATGATTTAATTCCAACACACACACTGAGAAAATTTCCACTATATTGTAATACTTGTTTGAAAGAAAATGAAATGCTTTAAAAATGAGACAGAGTGCAACATAAACTTACATTTCTGTGAGTTATTATCATCAAAATTTATGGACTCATCGTCCGTGTGTCTCATGGATATGTCAGCAGGCACTTCCTCAGTAATGATTGGTGGAGATTCAGTGTGCGGGGAGTCAGTCTTAGTTTTTTGATCATCGTCATCCTGAAAATTTTAAGAAAATATATTAAAAAGATCATTTGAAAATAAAAACACCAGGTAATAACTTAAATATAAATGGTAAAATACCATACCATTGCTTCATGATGTTTATGGTGTTTTTTTTTTTTTTTGGTGCTGTGAAATAACTGAGAATGTCTGGTATTAATTAATACTTATGTAAAATATTTCCTAAACTGACCCACTCATTTTTTTAGTTAGAATTACCATGTGAATGATTGAAGTAAATTTAGAACTATATAGAACTATGTATATACTGCCCGTTTCAAACTTTATGGAGGCTCGGAGCATGAGGCAGTAACAAATTCACGTGTCAGCTGGGGTGAGGGGTGAAGTACTATGCAGCAAGTAACAATAATTAAGTATAGTATGACGTCATTTACAGCCCTAGGAAAGCACAGGTTTACAGAACAAATGGTTCAGAGTTACTGACATGACATGACAGCGGAAAATCCAAAATAGGAAAGTAAAATAAAAAAGTAAAATGTAAGTAATACATAACAAAAGTAAGTTTACCTGCGAACTAGAAGGATCGGGCAGTGAACACAGTATAGAGATTCGACAAACTTCGTGCGAAGAATCACTTTTTCTGCCGCCAGAATCCGACGAGTCGTTTTCACTCTTCATTTTACGCCAAAACAAGCCACTCGTGTCTTTAATATCACTCTGAGCTGTCGATAGCGAGAAGAATTGCTCCAAATCCCTCTTTCTACCAAACTTTTTGTAGTAATCGAGTATTGTAGCATTTACAGCGCCACGGGAATCAACATCGTCGGAGGTCCCCACAACACATGATTTGTCAACTTCATCTCTTTCCATAATTCATTAAAGCAAAAGAATAATATTTTTACTTGTTTATAACAAAAACATCACAATTTTATGTATTTACGACTTGTGTAACGGCTCCGATAAATGTACATTTTCAAAATTGTTTGACGTTTTCAAGAAACAAAACAAATGATAACAGTTTTTAATTTTAAGCGTGGAAACTAGGTTTTTGGGTTAAGTTCACGAACTTTGTGTAGGTATGTGTCGTACATACCTAAAACCTTTTATACAACTTTCACGGAGCTAAAATACGTTTTGTTGCATTATTAATCAAACCAATAACAGTGTTGGTATTAACTACTAACATTAAGTATACCGTAATAAACAAAATATTTACATAATAAAGCTAACAGTCTTACAATAATAATTATAAAAAAGAGGGGAAATAATGGGAATGAAAAAATTCGTCTGCATCGCTGTCGATAGGAAACGTGCCCAAGACTACTAACTACATACTAATATTGAAGGTCTTATATTTCAGTTTTAGTGTTTTAGTTAACTATAATATTGGTTTTAGCAATATTTCTTTTATTTGATAAATACAGTATGTGGCGTTAATAGTGGTGCGGCCAGTTCGCTAACCGGTCTTTTTGATTTCATTAGAAAACTCTTCCATTGACTAACTAAAACAAAGAATTTGGTCAACAGCTGAGCAAACTTTAGCGGATTTTAGCTCATTTCAATATGAACTTTTAAGTGTTTCACTTTTGAACGTTAAAAATAGGGACATAGAATTTATTCTAGTTGCCCCCCTTCCGAAAGATAGGTTCGTCTGAGGAATCCGTAAGAAACTTCACATATTCTGGGATCTATAGTAAAAATATGTTAGTAGGCCTGTTAAAATAATAAGCGAACGAAACGCAATTGATTGATGACACATTTGACACACAGACACAACTTGACAGTGACATTAATTTGTAATTTTCATGATTTGTAAATTGCTAGATAGCAAAGGGGAGTTTCTTGTTGATAATTTTGTCCTAATTCCAATTTCTGCATATAAAAATCATCCAAAATGTCTAGACAGACTTCCAGACTCGACGCCAAGAAAGTTGTAAGTTGTCATATCTACCAAAAGTGTAAATTATGCTTTCGCACAGGTTTATACGACGGTTTCTCTGAATAAAATTACTTTTTGTAGAATTCCGAGCTACTTACGCTCACATACGGCGCTCTGGTGTCTCAAATGCTAAAAGAGACTGAGAATGCGGAGGATGTGAACAAGCAGTTGGAAAGAATAGGCTACAACATGGGAGTCAGACTGATCGAAGACTTCCTGGCCAGGACTACGTCTACGAGGTGTTTGGAGATGAGGGAAACCGCTGATAAGATTCAGCAGGCTTTCAGGTTAGTTACTTTCATATAGTTTATGATTTAACGTGAGAAAAAGATTTACTATTCATTCCGGTAACTTGCTGCCTACTGTTTTTCTGGCTTTATATGCTCCACCTAAAGTGAGATTATGCATAATATAAAATGCAACATAATATGCATGCAACTTGACTTAATTACACAAGCATCAAACAAATTGTACATACAATGACTTAATCTGTGGAAATTATGACTACATTGTTGTATTGGGTCCCATCTGTATAAACAAATGTAAATGGCAATAGTGACTACACTAGGACTTTTAATTAGTTTATGGTACCTGGATGCACCAAAAAAACTAATAAATTACGGATATATAGCCGCCACTTCATTGAGTTTGAACGATTTCTGTGCAAATTCACTATTCAAGCACAATTTTGATGCAAACTAGTGCTACCAATAACTACCCTATATTTATGAATGAAACTACAACCTATATTTTTATCCGATCAATACAATGAATATTTGATAGTTTACGGGTAAATCAAAATTGGTCAATTGCATTCCAATCACATCACTAGTGCAGATAGTGTGGCAACATAATTTAACGAAATGACAGTAAGAAGTGTCAAGTGTCAGTCTTTACATACCGAGACCCCTCCGTGCTTCGGAAAGCACGTTAAGCCGTTGGTCCCGGCTGTCATTCGTAGATCTTTGACAGTCATTACGGGTAGTCAGAAGCCCGAAAGTCTGACAACCAGTCTTACCAAGGGGTATCGTATTACCCAGTAACTGGGTTGTGGAGGTCAGATAGGCAGTCGCTCCATGTAAAATACTGGTATTCAGCTGAATCTGGTTAGACTGGAAGCCGACCCCAATATAATTGGGAAAAGGCTAGGCAGATGATGACAGTAAGAAGTGTAATTTTACTATTTTTACTGCAGCTTATTAAATTATTTGGGAACTCTCAAAATACAGTGTAAATATCCATTTGAAAACAATAATTGCAAAGTGCAACCTCAGAAACTATGCTGGCTGTTCAGGATCATGTTTCTAATTTCATCATGCATCAGCAACATCCAATAAAAAAGCTGCTTTTTTCCCATTAAGCCTGCCCAAGACAAAAATCAAAGCATTTATTTCAATTACACCATTTACAGTACAGGTACTTTTGAATTTTCAAAAAGTCAGTCAGTTAGTTGAAGATAGTTGCCCGTTCCAAAACGTAGATCTCTATGGAAAATAATGGGCAAGAAACTCCAATGACACTCTTTTAAATAGTGATATTACAAAATCCTGGATACATTATTCTTGTTGCTTCTATCTGTGAGAGCAATGTAAAAAAAATAAAATGAAGAAACAATATAAAATATAAGATTTTGTAGCGGTATCTACAACGCCACATGTGGACAACGCCTCATACTGACGTCACGCAAATCCTGCATCTCGCAAGCAGAGTTTACCGCGCAATTAGTATAGGTACAATTTCCCAACATCAATTGTAGGGCAATTGCCCGCCAGACACAACACCCGTCTGGTTGGAGGATCCTCCCTTTTCTATGGAGGATGAGTGAACTTTACACCCTGTTCCTCATACCTCTAAAATTTAAATAAGCCCTGGCAGTTAAGAAATGACCAGGCTCAACCATCAGCACCCATTCATAAACGTGACGTGTGAATCAGCACAAACAGCCAACCATTTTGTAGGGAACCGAATGATCCAACAAAAGACTATTCACACACTACCATAAACATTGATCACTATACTTCCTCAAGAGTAACTGCATATACCTGTTATAATAAACATTTTCAGACTATACCTCAACATGCAGCCCACGGTAACAAGCTGGAGCAGCGCCGGAGATGAGTTCTCCCTGGTCTGGGACCAATGTGCCCTCAGTGAATGGGTTGAGATGCCCAACAATGGGCTCAAGTACTGCGCCCTAATACCCGGAGCCATCAGGGGAGCCCTGCAGATGGTGCAGCTTGAAGTACAATGCTGGTTTGTGCAGGTAGATAATATGTGTAAATTGTTTTTTTTTCTATCTAAGACTAGTTTAATTGAGATGTAGCCAGTCTCCAAGGATTAGGCCAGCAGCAGTTGCTTTTTTACGAGTTTGTTACTCATCGTGGGCGCTATAATGTCAAAACATGCGAATATTTTTGATATTCATTCACAAAAATCTCACAGTTCAATAATGTTCTGCTTCATGTCTTTAGAAAACTTTCGATTAACGCCATCTAGTGATTACTAACAAAAGCGTCATCCAACAACAAACGTCATTTGTCTTGGGACGACTTTAGTACCGCTGCAAAAACACAGATGGCACTGTAATATAATTTCAACAAAATCTACTGCCATTAACGTTTTCTTTGTTAGAAAATTGAATACTCCTTTAGTATTCAATTTTTCAAGATTTTTCAATCAACAGATAATTCTTATTCGTGGAATAAAATTGACGTCTGACAGATTCTGTATGGAAGAACTGTCAGAAATTCAAAATTACTCCTCCGATAAAATCGTCTGGCGTTGGAAAAATCAGCCCTAAATGTAATATTATTAATAAATACTTTTTATTTCTAGGACCAGTTGAAAGGTGACGCTGTAACAGAACTGAGGGTGAAATACATTAAGAGATTAGAAGACGCGGTGCCCGCTGGCGAAGACTAGTCGTATTCTATTGATAAACGTTCCAAGATGTCCTAGAAACTACAATTGTATGAAGACAGTTAGTTCTTTCGGAAGCTTGAAGAGCTTAGAGCTGGCTACCTTGACATTTAGATCCCTTTGAAGGCCCTCCTATAGGCCAACCGCTTAACCGAGACGTTGCCTGACGTTGCCTGAGGTAGCAGCGCGGTGCGGGGGGGATGTGGTGACGTGATGCGAGAGCTCAGTGATTCGTCAACTTGTGCCAACTATAACTCCTCCCGCACCGCGCACCTACCTCAGGCAACGTCTCAAATAAGCGGTCGGCCTATACCTAAATTAATATATCCTCTTTATATTGGTAAACTATTACTTCATAATATCATGCATTGCTGCTAAGATATTTTGGCGCGCGAATGACGTTGACAGGAGGGCACTGTTAATAAATATGTTTGCAATTGTTTTGTGAAATGTATTGAAAAGACAAGATGGTGGCGTACGACTATAAAAATGCGGCCAAATGCGAGTCGGACTCTCACACGAAGGGTTCCGTACCACAAGGCAAAAATTGGCGAAAAAAACACGTTTCTTGTATTTCCTTCAATTTTTAACTTTATTTTATTTTTATTATTTTGTTGTTATAGCGGCATTAGAAATACACACAATGTGACAATTTCAATTGTCTCGCTGACAGACAGACGGACGCACGGATGTACAGTCCAACTCGTTTCCAACACGTCGCGTCGCGCATTCGCGTCTTCGCTGTCCGTCCAACGTCCGCCCATCCGTTGGCAACATTTGGGTACGGAACCCTAAAAAAGGATTTATAACCATGATTCGAAAAGAACAAGAATGCTGATTAATTTATAAGAAAAGCACGCAAAATTCACGCTTGGACGTGGAGTTGCGGATATCAGCCCGTTACACACTACAACAAAATATAAAAGAACATAATATTATCGTTTGTTTTATTAAATTATGTTAAAATCTGTGCGAGTTCTTGATTAAAAGCGGTGGATTCTAACGCCAGAATCTATATCTGAACACCGTAAGGACTATTCCTGCTTGCAGCACATATTATTAGTCGACCTAAAAAGGATCCTGTTTTGTTTTTCTTATGGACGCAGCTGTGGTCATCATGTACACGGGATTTTGTTTTCAAAATGGTCAGATATAGGTTTTGGCGATAGTACATGATGTATGGATCATAACAAACTATACCTACTTGCCTTCATTATTCAGTCTGCAGGATATATTAAGGCTCCCGCAGACAGGCGCGACGCGACGTTGCGACGAGATTCTGGTAGAACAATTGCCATGAAGTTTTCACAGAAATAGTTTTACTAGAGTCGCGTCGCGCCAGTTTGCGGGACCCTTAATATATCCGAGCCTTTATAAAAACAACGTTACTGACTCAGTAAAGAAGTTACAGCATTATAAGTATGACTCGAATAAATGGAGAAAAGATTAGGTACAGACGCCAGCAGGTCAAGCTACCCGAAACTGTCAAATTTTCCCAATCAACCTTGAACCTTAATACTTTAAAGAATAAAGTTGAAAATCTATTAAAGAAATTTGACAGATTGTAGTACCTAACTTGATGTGCTGGCGTCCGTACCTACACAACTTTGTATTCATTGTAAACAAGTTTAATAGGTACCTACGCTGATATTGAAATGATGTTAGTTATACTGAATTTAGTAGTTATCATCACTTTACCCGAAAGACGTCCACTGCTGGAGATACCGGTTACAACTGGTCAAAACCGGCAAAGTGACTTTCAACATATTACTTACATCCTCTCGGTGCGAGGGCCATAATCCACCACGCGGGCCATAATCAACCAAGCGGGTCACAATCCACCACGTGAGTCCAGTGGGTGTTGGTAGGTGTACTCTTGTACTCTTGGAATTTTTGGTTCTAGAACATGCCGGTTTTCTCGAAAAGTTGTCCTTCACCGTTTTGAGACCAGTGATGGTGGTCCTATACCTACTAGCCATAATTCCATTCATCTTTTTTTTTTTGTTATTAATTGCATAGTAAGACCATATACAGGGTCAAGTTAAATGAGCTAGCGAAACTGCAGACGTGATGAGTATCAACATCTAAATACGTTATAAAAGAAAAACAAAAAAGATTTGATTTTTTTTATATCCTGTCCATTACGTAAACCGTTTTTTGACAGTTATATGGAACTAGTGATTGCAGCAACACACAATACATTAATTGATACACGTACGGTATTATAATGTCTGTAAGAAGCCATAAATAAGAGATAATTCAATAAAATAAGGCAGTTTATATATTTATTTTATTACGCATTTTAAAGTTAACTTTTAAGTAATCTGGAATAGTTCGTTCTAAGACAGCTGTCAAAAAACGGTTAACCTAATGGACAAGGTATAGGGTTCAATGACGTTCAACTGGTTGTGTTGTTACTTTAGTTTTGTCGTGTTGAGATGTCGATACCTAACACGTCCGCGAGGTTTCGCTAGCTAATTTGATCATGTATATATAAGATGCATGTACTGTGTAAATTCTGATATTTATTATATTGCTGTCAGATATGTTATGATTTTTACAGCATATTGTTAGATTTAATATCTTTGAATTAGTATTTTTATGTCATATTTAGTTCTGTAAGGCTAGTTACACATAGACTTTATTTTATCGCCTTTTAGTGTAATACTCTAAGAGTCAGTTTCTCGAACGAAAATTATTGCAAACTGTTATGTGCCAGTCGAACTAGCATACGAAGGGTTCCGTACCATACATTTAAAAACATATACGCCGAAAACGACACGTTTCTTATATGGGGACCGTATCTATCTATCATTATTTTTATTTTGTTGTTATAGCGACCATAGTAGTTCATACTGAAAATTTCATGTGTCTACCTATTGCGGTTTAAAAGATACAGCCCTGTGACGGACGGACGGACAGTGGAGCCTTAGTACCTAATGGGTCCCGTTGGCGCCTTTGCGGCACGGAACTCTAAAAATGTGACAAACGCACGTAAACTACGGTGATTAGTTGAATGGTTTATGAAAAGCCAATCGCAACAGTTGACAACTTGTCACATTTATTTTGCGATAGTTTTCGCTCGGGAAACTGGCCCTAATTGCGACAATATTCTAAGCAAATTATTATTAAAAATGTCGTTTCGTGTCATCGGCATTAAAAGCTAAATTAAATTAATGCTCTTTATTATTTGAATCTTTTATGTTTTTTACCCCATCGTAGGCTGATCGAGTTATCAAAAATTTCGGCCTTGTAAAGATAAATCCTACATCTTACTTTTCCTTGTTAATCCTACTAATATTATAAACGTGAAAATTTGTGAGGATGGAAAGAAAGAAAGAAAATACGTTTATTTGCGGCAAACATGACGCATAAAAAAAAACAAACAAAAAAAAAAGTAACAAGTTGGGGGTAAACATGCATAACATTCACGTCAGCATAATGCTAAGACTCTATACGAGACAGAGCCCCAGCGCTGGTTTTCAGCGGCAGCCGGCGTCAACGTGATGACGTCAACCAGTGTAGCATGCAATTATACACAAATAAATAAAAACAACAATCAAGACAAGAAATAAAATAAACCATTGCTACATATGATGGTTGTTTCTTACTCGTTTGCGCAAATACTACTGAACGGATTTGGATTATGGTGCCAGCCTACCTAATTTAAGAGTACCGCACCAGCTGGGTAATTACGTAACACACTTTAGAAGTTTAGAGGTATGAGGAACAGGGTGTAAAGTCCACTCATACTCTATACAAAAGGGAGGATCCTCCAACCAGACCGGTGTTGTGTCTGGCAGGCAATTGCCCAACGATTGATGCTGCGAGATGCAGGATTTGTGTGACGTCAGTATGACGCGTTGTTTGCATGTGGCGTTGTAGATACCGCTACAACACTAACAGTAACAATGGCTTTCATTTTGACAGTTCAACAACGTTTATTGTGTTTGCGTAACGCACTTTCATTCACAATTTGAATAATTTTGAAGGATATTGCTAATACATTGCTTCATATGTATATTTGAAAAATTTGTCTGCAAAACAACGTATAAATAACAATGAATCTTGTTGAATTGTTGTACACTCAAATTAGGTAGGCTGGCACCAAGGCAGGCCAACCAACAAGTCAAGTCAAGTTCTTAGATTTTGATTTCAAGAGCTAATAAATTATGCTATACTCTGAAACAGAAATCGTCTCATTACAAACCAAGGTTTATCTTCAGACCCAGGTTTAGGGAAACCTTAGAGCCATTTTTTCAAATTTTGTCTCCGAAACTAATTAGTCTCTCACATCAAGTCTACGGGTTTGTATGTAAGTGCGCGATTCTAGCGACGCGACAGCTGGGAGACTTGTCTGCAGGTTTGGACGCCACTGTCGCCCATCTATTCATCGACAAAAAAGTTACCGGCTAGCCAGTTGCCGGTCAACCGAAAATTTAACAAACAAGGAGCGTTGATGTCGCTCCCGTGTGTGCATCGTACAAATCTCGGTGAGGAGACAGTGACGGAGACAAAAAAATTGCTGGGAAACTGAGTTGCTCGTGAGCGCCTCCCTAAGTTGTAAGTTTTGATTATATTTAGCTGTTAGGTAGGTACGTTCTGCACATCATTAGGTGGGAGGAAACGCCCGGATGTCACCATTGCCAGGATCGCCCAGAGGACACGGTGGAGGTCTGCCCCGCTTGGGCGGAGCACCGCCGCCGCCGTGTCCTCGTAGAGGCGATCGGCAGCGGCGGCGGCCTCTCGCGCCCGGCCCTGGTGCAAGCCATGGTCCGGGGCGAGAGGGAGTGGGAGGCATTCGCCTCCTTCTGCGAAGCAGTCATGCTAGCGAAGGAGGTGGCGGGACGGATGAGGGAGAGAACCTCCCGTCCCAGCCGCCGCGGGAGACGCTCCGGACTCCCGGCCACCGTAGGCGCGGGCCTGCGGGCGGAGAGCAATGGGTAGCTCACCGTCCGATCAGGACCAGGCCCGTGCCGAACGGCGCGCCGAAGTGTTCCACGCGCGCCTCAAAGAGTTGTCAGCATAATTTGAGGGGCCCCTTAGAGCCGAAGCCTGCCGAATCAGCGGGATTGTCCGAAAGGGTTACAGCTACCCCGGAACATAAAGGGTAAAGGAAGGCACATGGGTGGGTTTTAGTCAGTAACAGTCTGACACTCCCTTCTGCTCCACCCAGAGCGGGAGGGGTCATTTGATGATTTCCCATCCGAAAAAAAAAGGTAAGTTCGTTCTTATTACAAAAACTGTCTCGATGGTTTAAAGTAAACTAAGTGAAAAGAAAAACCTTATTTTGCAATAAGATCGCAATGGTTTAGTTATATAACAACAACATCACCTATATCAGTTTCGTACTTATGGAACACATCACAATTTACAAACAAGCCAAACAGTTCTTAACTCAATCACAACAGCAATGGAGCTGAAAATAGAAGAAAAAACGTAACAATACATATCATAAGTCCTAGAAATTCAAGCGGGGGTATTTTGCTGTCTATTTTTACAGGCAAAGTGACAATTGAGAGACTTCGACTGCTCTCGAAGCGCGGATATTCTGCCGTAACCGATTGGATGTCTGTTACACGGAACGACAAAGTTGCTCATCTTTTAAACTGAGCACGTTAAGCCGTTGGTCTCGGCTGTCATTCGTGGATCTTTGACAGTGGTTACGGGTCTTCAGAAGCCCGAAAGTCTGACAACCAGTCTTACCAAGGGGTTTCGTATTACCCAGTACCTAACTGGGTTGTGGAGGTCTGATACGCAGTCGCTCCATGTAAAATTCTGGTACTCAGCTGCATCCGGTTAGACTGGAAGCCGACCCCAACATGGTAGGGAAAAGGTAGGCAGATGATGAGCTGATGTCATGGTAAAAATGCTAGCCAGTCAGCAAGATATAGATATCGCCTCGATATACCTTCCTTTGGGGGTTATTGGAATGCACAACTCCCTGCTTTGGGGCATAGTCTATATCCCAAAGTAAGTTGTGCATACCAAAACTAGTCAGTCATTCAAAAATCATCATCTGCCTAGCCTTTTCCCAACTATGTTAGCATCTGCTTCCAGTCTAACCGGATGCAGCTGAATACCAGTATTTTACATTGAGCGAGTGCCTATCTGACCTCCACAACCCAGTTACTAGGAAATACGATACCTCTTGGTAAGACTGGTTGTCAGACTTTCGGGCTCGTCCTCATTTTCCGATAGAGATTTTATAGAAACGAAAATAGCTGGCCCTATCTGAGATAAAAATTGTTCTATGAATCTTTAGAGGTGACTGGCTCTCTTCAATTTTATTTTTAACCGATTTCAAAAAAGGAGGAGGTTATCAATTCGACGGTATATTTTTTTTGTGTGTTTGTTACGCGATTGCTCCGCCAATTGTGGACCGATTTTCAAAAAATTTTTTTTTATTCGAAAGGAGATGCTTCTGAAGTGGTCCCATAGTCACCAAGACAGGATCTGATGATAGGATCCTGGAGAAATCGAGGGCAACCCTCACATTTTATGGGCCCACATATCGTTTTTTTAAACCAAAATTACTAGTGAAAAATACAACTTAAAAGTGAAAAATAAAAACTTTTTTGCAAAAAAAAAAAACGTACTTCCAAAAAAGACACTACAAAGTGAAAAATAACTTTAATTTTGGAAGTCGGTGGCAAACAACGAAAATGCGAACCCAACGACACCGATTTCCGAAATTAAAGTTATTTTTCACTTTGTAGTGTCTTTTTTGGAAGTCGGTTTTGTTTTTTGCAAAAAAGTTTTTATTTATTCCAGATACTATCTCTATCGACAGGCAGTGTTACACAACGGTGTTACAGGCATCCAGACTGGTCCTACAGCATGTGCAGCGTATCTATCGTTAATTACGATTGTCGATAGGAAACAATAGCCAAGTGCAATCACTACGTATAAGGATTGAGAGCCGTTCGATGGGGTGTAGGTATCCGGTATCGGTATCAAGTTTACATGGTTTTCCTATAAATTCGACGTAGGTAATTAGGTACCTGAACCTAATTACCTACGTCGAATTTCGAGCATTTAAGCGCGTGACTGCCGCGTTGGTGTAGTGGTCGCTAGCGCTACTGCTGAGCACGGCTCTGGGTTCGATTCCCAGGTCGGGCAGTCTTATTTGGTTTCACCATAAGGAATTTCTCAGTCGCAACCCAGCACCCTAATTGCGTAACATAATTATCAATCACAATCTGAATCATTTTGAAGGATATTGCTAATCCATTGATGCATATGTTCGAAAAATTTGTCTGCTCAACAACGTAAATAACGCAATGTATATTGTTGAATTGTCAAAATGAACGCCATTGCTACTGATAGTGTATCACGCAATTACCCTGCTGAGTCTGGACTGCGTCCGTTAGGTGGCCATATGCTCGCCCCCTATTAGATAATTTTATTGGCGTTGGATGAAATGTGGTGATGGTTGCTGGTGGATTGGTTGGATGGGGTGAATGGGTACACCTTCTGCCTAACCCTTCAGGGGCATTACAGTCATGATCGTTTTGTTATGTTATAGGTACGTTAGCTGAGTCACAAGTTGATAGTGGTGTTTATGTACAATTTATTTGTGCTTATATTTATATGTAATTATGTATATAATATATTTATAGTTTTAAAAGGTTTATCTTTATATTTAAAACTAGCAGCTCCCCGCGGTTTCACCCGCCTAAATCTCGATCCCGTGGGAATATCGGGATAAAAAAGAATCCTATGTGTTATTCTGATGTATAAGCTATATTACTGTAACCTTTCATCATAATCCGTTCAGTAGTTTTTGAGCAAACATCTATCCATTCGTCCATCCTTACAAACTTTCGCGTTTATAATATTAGTAGGATATTTATTCCGTAACTTTCATGATTGCACCTAGATACCCACTGTTTGTGTCTGCATCACCAAAAGGTTGACTGGCATAAGTCCGCCTCTGTACATTTATGTGCCTGATTAAATATATAATTAACTGCTGTAATTGTTTGACTGAACTATCACCCATTCATAACAAGAGTTTAATTCTGTCTAACACATAGTTGATTTTCGTTTTACAAACCAGGCGTTAGTACCGTGCCTAATTCAGCTAATTTCTTAATCATAATATAGCATTTAACAATGTTAATTTTATCGTTGACATATCGATGTGGAAACAGGCTTACAGTTTAGCCTTTTCTCGCGTAGAGTAAGCATGGTTACGAAGAGATGAAGGCATAGAGTTAAGGACTGCTGTTTATCATCGAGGGATTGAGATTGAGGCATTTCTAAGAGTCATGCCTCACCCGGATTCCATGGCGACGCAGCCAGCTCGAGTCGGTAACAAGATTTATGGTTGGCTCCGTAACCAAGCGGACGCCAGGTGAGCCACCCACAATATTATAGCTGTACTAGCAGCGCCCCGCGGTTTCACCCGCATAAGTTTCGATCCCGTGCGAATATCGGGATAAATAGTATCTTAGGTGTTAATCCTGGTTATAAAGTATCTGTATGCCAAATTTCATCCAAATCCGTTCAGTAATTTTGCGTGAAAGAGTAACGAACATCCATCCATCCATACAAAATTTCGCTTTTATAATATTAGTAGGATACATTTAGTTGACAGCGTGACCAGCACCCTATCAATCACAATCATTTTGAAGGATATTGCTAATCCATTGCTTCATATGTTCGAAAAATTGGTCAGCTCAACAACTTAAATAACGCAATGAATGTTGTTGAACTGTCAAAATGAAAGCCATTCCTACTGTTAGTGTGTTACGCAATTATCTTGCTGGCGACGCGACGTCGCCATGGCGTCCGGTGAGGTATGGCTCTAAAGGCCATTATGAGAGATGAGAGCCAGAATCGAGGTCCTTAATTCCAAAGACTTGAAGAATTGGAGAAGAATCAGCCAGACTGTATTCAAGTTACGAGCACTTAGATTAGTATCTTCAAGGCAACTGTGCACCATCGTCGATCGCATCATCGTTCAACATCAGGTGAGGATACCTACCTATCCCTGTCCATTCGGTAAACCGTTTTTTGACAAATGGAACTAGTAATTGCAGCAACACACAATACATTGATTGATACACGTACGGTATTATAATGTCCATAATATTTATTTTATTTTATTACGCATTTTAAAGTTAACTTTTACGTACTTAATATAGGAATAATACGTGAATATATACGTTCAATTCTGGCCATACTGACTGATAGTACTAGTCGAATAAAAAAAAACACAAGATTACATTTACAAGTGTCTCACTATTTACATATCTATGTACCAGGGGAACAGAATGTACGAAGAGCTAGTAGACACAGACAATGAGTTCGTTAGGCGTGAGTACCCTCCTTTTGAGGGTGTCACTCCAAGTTTATTGCGAAAACCACAACAAATACATTTTACTATCCTTTTAATTCTGAACCTTCTTTATTTAGAGGAAATAAAGTCTATTTTGGATTAAGATACTGTTTTTGAACTGTAATTTTAACGTGTTTTTTACTTGGAGAAAAACTAAAGTGCTTCTCCAGATGAAAGTGCCTTCCATTTCCATCTATCTAGGTCTATCTAAATTTACCTCTTTTTGATATGGAAATCTTGAAAGTAAAACGGAAGTAGATATTAGGCATAGGTACCTTTATGCCTGTTTGAGCGCAGAAGGGTGAGGGGTCATGCTTACAGTACGTAAAAAAAACTGGGTACCTGCCTACCATAGTAATGTACGGACGCCAGCACATCAAGTTACTACAATCTGTCAAATTTCTTTAAAAGATTTTCAACTTTATCGCCAAAGCATTAAGGTTCAAGGTTGATTGGGAAAATTTGACAGTTTCGGGTAGCTTGACCTGCTGGCGTCTGTACCTACTTATTATGCTGTATTGCGAGGTAGGTATTTAATATTAAAATACTTAAGTAAGTACAATTTCGAAAATTGTCACACTTGGCATAGAGTTACAAGTATTTTTTTTAATCATTGCTGTATGGTCCTGCGAGTCTACTCCGAAGTGGTATCGGCCGAATGTTCGGCCGTTTCCTGCTACGAAGTTACTATTTGGTTCGGTCGGTCCCGATCCTACACTCCTACACTCTTTCGAATATTGAATATGGTCCCGACCCAACTGAGCCGATAGAATAGAATAGAATATCATCCGATCCGAACTTTTTTCGCATTTTTTAATAATATTCGGTTCGGCCATGTGTCGGTCCGATCCCATCATTCGCACTTTGCACTTAGTAGTAGACCCCCAGCTCTTGACCTCGATCACGGCTGAAAGAAAGCTATGGATGAGGTTTATGATGGAACGAGCGTGCCCTGAGACGCCTGTCCACTATTGCTTTGAAGGTTAAATGTAGAAGGGAATACGTTTTGATTGTTTTCATATTTTGACATTCTGTATAACTTAAAACACCTAAGAAAACAGCCTGTATAATTATAAAAAAATATTAACAGATTCATTAATATTAATTACTTTCCAAATACCCAGAAAATCTTCATCCACCAGACCAGGCACCAGCACCCTATTTGCGTAACACATTTTAAATCACATTCAAAGAGTTTTGAAGGATATTGCTAATCCATTGCTTCCTAAGTTCGAAAAAATCGTCTGCTCAACAACGTAAATAACGCAATGAACGCTGTTAAAATGTCAAAACGAAGGCCATTGCTACTGATAATGTATTACGCAATTACCCTGCAGTTCAACAGAATATGTGAGACTCTAAATAAAAAAAGATTGATTGAACTATTCATTGTTTCAGTAAAGTCATCAATTCTTCCTTGGCGACATACTTGTAGGTCCCAACCAATATTAAAATACGACCTATCCGTAATGGCTCATTTGTCAAAATATTAATCACTGTTATTGTTCTAATTTACGATTCAATGAAATATGATTTGTTTTGTGGGCGTTGCAACTATGACACATACCTACTCATTAATTAGGTAGGTATGTGTGTATCAGCCATTGTCCTTCTGAAGGACAAAGGCCTCTTCTGTAACAAAGAGGAAACGAACATCGATCACGTAGCTACCTCTTATGATACCTATTTTCTTTGATGAAAAATCAGCTGTTAAGGATGCTGAAGGTGATCCCTTCAGCATGGATCACCTTCAGCATGCTTATCAGCTGACTCTTCTTTAAGAGCTCAACTGTCAGTAATGAACATTCGCCTGCCCTTATCCCAATTTATTTGTGGTCGGCACAACATGTATTTTTCTTCCATACTTCTCTTTATAGTTCTCTTCTATAGTCGTCATCTCAGTAGTCACCCCCTTTCTAACTATATAATCGTTCACACAGTCCATCCATCGTTTCTTTGGAGTAGGAGAAGAGGAGAGGCTATAAGAAGTTATAAGATTAGGGGAAGACCCCTACTCTTGTAGGGTGTGATTGTGGAGCTATATATGTCGCAAACCAGCTCCACCTCCTCTCCTGCCCTGTGTCCCAAAACATGCAGTCAAAGTGACCTCTGCGCTGCCACTGACGACGCCGTGGAAGTGGCGCAGTTTTGGGCCAAAAAGATTTAAAATTCAGTCGTGCTACCGACACGAAGAAGAAGGAGAATAGCCCTCGACATTCATACACAAAACTTTCCTCATGACATTTTCCTCATTCCTCCGTAGGTAATATACAATACATGCCAATACCATGACAACCGATTTTCACACAATTGTCACTAATGAGACAAAGTTACTTTTTCTATTGTTACCCTACATAATAAGCTAGCCTAACAGACAAACCCTGGACACTTTAACATTTTATTAAACACTAGTTTCTGGGCGGGAAATGTGGCTGTTATTTTAGTATATTGTGGTGTCTTACGACTTCCACCCGAACGAATCCGCGGGCAGAAGCTAGTAGAAGATATATCTATATAGGTAAACTATAGCACATAGCCTATGATGACTGCTGGGACACAGGGCTCTTCTCTTCGAGAGAGGGTGGGTTATTCCACAACGCTGATACAGTGCGGTTTGGTAAATGTCACAATCATGTCTTTGAATTTTTGGTTCTAGGTCATGTCGGTTTCCTCAACATAAACTATACTAAATATAAACTTCATAACAATAATTATACAAGTGTAGTGGCAGGTAAATTGTTGATATAATTGTTCATTGTTTTAAACACACGCACATATGCTATAGCTATAAACGCTTGACTAAAAGGAAAAATAACTGCTGTAATGACGTCATAATACGAATAATAATGTTACTGGACAGTCTTAATTTAGTTAATTTTAAGACTGAGGGCCATTCACCACACTCTATTGGTAATTATCTATTAATAATAATCCCCCTGACCGATTTCGGCCACGGTGGCCTTAGTCAACCTCAACGGAGATTAGCCACGTACGCACGAGATATTATAGTGCACAAGTGTGTGCGTAAACACAGATGCACTCTCTGTTCCTTTACTCTAATAGTCCGATGGGACGGCAATCCGACACGACCGGGGAGAGATCAGGCGCAGGACCAACGGCTTTACGAACCGCTTTCTTAGTGAACCAAACCAAGCACTTTAACAATTTTGTCATTTTACTGTTGGGCATAATTATGTGAGACGAAGAGCAGTAGTGGCCCAGTGATAACGGCCGCGACTTAGGAGTTGTAGCCACATTATGTAAATTATTTCATCATCACTGCTCTCAAAATGGTGGAGGAAAACCTCGTGAGGAAACCGGCATGTCCAAGAGAAGAGATTGTATGTTACGCAATTAGGGTACAGTGTTGATTTTTTTCAGACTGCGGGCATTATTTTTCGATACAGTTACAGTACTCCAGTTTATTGAGAGCTAGTGTACAAGTCAGCTTCTCAGGTACCTAGTGAAACTTAAAGGAATTTAGAAGCACCATTAAGTACGAATAAGTAGTCAGATTTCAATTAAACAGTTGGCAAGCTAAGACATGATCTACCAACGCTCTGTGCCCGCGTGGTAGATTACAGCCCACTCCTTCTCGAATAGAGGAGGCCTGTACCGTGTCTCAGCAGTGAGAACATTATAGGCTGATATGCATGCAATAGGACACTTATTAGCTAGTTGATGATACTTTGGAAGTGGGTAAAATAAAACCGCCTTGTAGTTATAATTATTACTAATAATTAATTATTAATACCTACATAATATAATATAAACGCTTTGCTTTTCCTGTCTGTCCGTGTTTCTACTTAGTTCTTTTAATACTACACAATGGATTTTGATGGTATTTCCATCATTTACACCGAACTTTTATTCCGGAAGGTTTATGTGTAAAATGCATTCTTATCTAACTAGTAACTATTCAGTAATCTGTGACAGAAGTTTCGATGTTTTAACATTTATAGAATCTATCATTGCACTCGTGCGAAGCAGGAGCGGCGGGGTGATTGCATTACACACAATTTTGACAGTACAACAACATTCGTTGCGTTATTTACGTTATTGATTAGACCACAGAACAGATAATTAGACTAATCTTTCCAACACATGAAGCAATATCCTACAAAATGATTCAGATTGTGATTAATAGTGTGTTACGCAAGTCACTCATACATTATAATTACAAATGAGAAACCTTACGCTTAAAACTAATATGAGTTACAATCAAAATGATCAACAAAATTATCCCACTGTCTATGAAATTCCCTGATCGCTCGCACCTTATTCTCTGGTTCCATAGCACTGTATTTTAAAGAGTTAAGAGCTAAAGTTTTTAATATCCTTATATCTGAAAGCCTACTGGCGACCGCCACAAAAGCCACATAAAAGTCATCAGACAATGGATCAGCCTCCCAAGCACCAGGGTCATCGCTTGACAAAACAACAGGCAAATTCAAACTCAAGAAAATGTTCAAGGGATGATTCCTTACATCCCTGACTAAAGACAATACAGTATTAGATAACACATTCACTTCTAAACCTATATCCCTCTTAATCACTTCTTGTATAAGCATTGGGTGCTTTGCAAGCGCGTACGCATGACCGATTCGTTTAGCCCCCAACAATACAGCGTCTACCAAGTTCGAATCAGTCAGTGTCCCAAACCAATTTGTTTCACCAGCGTGGAAGAAGAAATTCAGGTCCTTAGCTTCAAGTAACTGTGGCGCGAATTCTATTAATGGATTCCCTAAATCTTCCTGGCCGACTAAATCGAATCCTGCGAAGAGGTCGGGCATATCTCTCTTGATCTCTCTCGCTGTTTGTATGTAATCGTCGAGCATATCTCTGTCCACCATCCTCGACGGAGCAAATATAAGTTTGGCACCTACGAAATCCGGGTGATCTTTCACGAACCGGTTTATGGTTTTCCTGTAAGCTTTTGCTGTTATAAGCTTCTCATATACTGTGCCGTCTAACTCATAAAGGTTCGGCAATATGCTCCTGACTTCCACGTACATAACTTTGTCTTCCCTGAAGAATTTGAGGGCGTCGTAGAAGTACTGTTCCCAATTTGGCCTGTAAGTTAGCAGAGAGTGGACGGACTTGAAATACTGCATAAATTTTAACCATGTTTCTTTGATGCTAGGGTAAACCACGTCAGGATTATTACAAACCAGGGTGAAATGCTTCCGGAGATCTGCATCGAATTGGGTAACATTAGGAGCAGCAGCCCTAGCTTCGCTCATGAGTTGCCACGGGACTCCACACCTAATGTTAGGAACGTTGTTCGAAAACCTGAAATTGATAGGTGTCTCAAAACAAACGTAGAGATGGTCCATGTAGGTGATGTTCAGGAGATAATCAGGTCCGATGATTGCCATGTCATGGATATGAAGTATGGCTCCTTTGGGCATACTCTTGATGATCTTGTAAACCTTGGACTTCTGAATCTGGTTCTTGAAAGAGAAGAAGTGGTGCGACAGATTGAAGTGATCGGGGTGGTTGAATCCATAGTCAATCTCGTTGAACTTATGCTGCATTAAACAATTGTTCACGACTTGTTCTTTATCATTGAGCGTCACATTCCCTCCAAGAGACGATCGTAATTCAAGTTCTACTAACTGGCTTCGGGTCAGACTATAACTCGCAAAGTCGTCACATTTTGCGTAAACAAACAGCAACGTTAATATTAAATGCCACATTGTATCAAACGTTCGCCGCCGTTCGGCGTCAAGTCACTACTGAAGAGTACTGAGGAGCGTCGACCTATGACATTACGATAAGCCAGCCACGTTTGTGTTAACAACAATGGCATAATAATTGATATCAATTTATTTTATTGTACCCACTACGTGAGCACACTCTGGGTGTTATTGTTGCTGATAGCTGTTCGGATGGATGTTGTTAAGCTTATTGTGAAGCCCAAATCGGTACATCTATAATTATTATACATACATAACATCCTACTATACTATATTATAAACACGGAAGTTTGTGAGGATGGATGGATGGATGGATGTACGGATGTTTGTTACTCATTCACGCAAAAACTACTGAACGGATTTGGATGAAATTTGGCACACATATAGTTTATAACCAGAATTAACGCATATGATACTTTTTATCCCGATATTCCCATGGGATCGAAACTTATGCGGGTGAAACCGCGGGGCGCTGCTAGTACATACATACAGCCTATAACGTTGCCACTGCTGGGACACAGGCAGTGCCAGATTAAGACTACTTGATGCCCTAAGCAATCCACGCCTTTGGGCCACCCTGTCCACTAGTAAACTAGTACCAATCTTTAATAAAAAAAATAACGTATTTATTACAACGAGATAGACCATTACGTTCCTTAGAATATGTACGAAAGTATATTTTTTATTTATTTATTGAAATGCGATTTCCGACTTTTCATCATCATAATCATTTATTTATTTATTTATTCACCCCAATAACTACAACATCTTACAGAACATCAGTAGTCCAAGAAGATGTTATACACTTTTAACAAACTAGCTGTAATATAAACTAAACAAACATAAAATTCAACAATAAAAATAAACTAATAACAATTACAATATTATGCCTCCTTCAATGACAGGACTAAACTAATATTATCTTCTGTCCTTTTCTTAATGAAATAGAAAGAAAAAGATGCACTGAACTTAAATTTAGTTTAGTTTGTGAACAAGGGAATCGGCACCAATGTCTGTCAATAGCAGACTCTATTCGCTATTATGAAACTGATACTCGTTTTGTTTGGTGTAATTACATATGATTAGGTCACAAATGGTACTTTGTATATTATAATTGTTTCAGCAAAACCCGAAAGCAAAAAATAACAGCACCCACACTTTAAATCACAATCTCAATGATTTTGATGGACATTGCTAATCCATTGCTTCATATGTTCGAAAAAATTGTCTGCTTAGCAAAGTAAATAACGAAATGAATGTTGTTGAACTGTCAAAAGGAACTGCTGTTAGTGTGTTACGCAATTACCCCGCAAGGATTACCAATCAGAGAAATAATACACAGAGACAGAGATTAGACGCCCCCAGGAAATTCTAAAGGTTATAAAACAGCCATTAAATTCCAGCAGCCAGTTTACATAATCAGCCTAAAATGTTCCCACTGCTGGGACACAGGCCTCCTCCCGGTGAGAGGGAGTGGGCTGTAATAGATCTACCAGACCACGCGGGCCCAGTGCGGGTTGTTTTCATATGTCTTCGAATTTAGCTTGCCAGTTATTTAATTGAAATCTGACTACTTATTAGTATCTACTTAATTGTGCTTCTAAATTCCTTTATGTTTCACTAGGTACTTGAGAAGTTGACTTGTACGGACGCCTGCAGAGAAAACGACCCCCCCCGCCTTACAAAAGTGAGCGTTGAGGGGTCCCGTTTTCTCTGCAGGCGACTGTACACTAGCTCTCAATAAACTGGAGTACTGTAACTGTATCGAAACATAATGCCCTCAGTCTGAAAAATTACGACACTGCACCCCAATTGCGTAGCACACAATCTCTTCTTAGTACTTAATTTTGCTTCTGAATTCTTTTAAGTTACACTAGGTACAGTCGCCAGCACATCAAGCTACTACAATCTGTCAAATTTCTTTAATAGATTGTCAACTTTATCGCTAAATTTGATAGTTTCGGGTAGCTTGATGTGCTGGCGTCTGTACTTGAGAAGTTGACTTGTTCACTAACTCTCAATAAACTCTATGGAGTGCTGTAACTGTATCGAAAAATAATACTCCCAATCCGACCCGGATAGTGGTAAAATATCGAAATGATTTATACCTTAACTTTATGTGGGTAAGACACAATAAGGTTCATACAGGGTCGCACTCATCGACACACAAACTGTACCTATGAATTCAGCACATCATTGTAGACCCTAACGTAGAAATTTAAGCAATTTTGTACCGTATTTCTTGATTATCCAAGTAAATCTAAATTGGTATAAGATAACGCGGAAGAATTTTGAAACGCCAGATTTAAAAAAGTCTGCTTCGAAATATTAATATCAACATTTTAATTTACTCGTAGAACATCATAAAAAAGAAAATTACTTACTTTATTTTCAAAGCCAACTCTTTTAATCCCCGAAAGACACTAGTCATCACTAAAATATTCCTAAAACGTAAAACATCTAACGAGCTGCGGCAATTAGAAGATTAAAGGGATAGGTGACACGGTCCTCGTCTCAACATGTTCAGCCGCCATGTTTTTTTTCAACTGCAGGGCGGTACTATAAAGTGCCACTTAATCCATCCAACCCTTTCGCTGGGAAATCAGTATGCGAGCAATGGCGGGCCCTAGCATTTCTTTTTTTCCCTCCACTTTGAAAGCGAACCCCCTGTTTGCGATACCGATTTCTGTAATGTATACCCGAGTTTTAGGATTCCTTTTTTTCTTTCTTTAATAATATCGTCTCGTGTATGTTTTTAAATGATTGCACGAGGGTTTGTGAGAAACTTAGCTTAGAGTTTGCTCTTTTAGTTTTTATGGCGTTTATTTGTTTGTGAGGGTATAATGTTTCTTAAAATGTGGAGTGGGAATGTTGAGTTCATAAAGTGAAGTAATTACTAGGATCTGGATAGGTAGGTATAGACTCCTTAAGTAAACAATGAGCTTGAACTTGTATTGTGTATCAACTGTCTTGTATTCTGTGGAACAATGACATCTCATTGTGCTAACGTGTGGGTTGCAGCTGATCAGCGTCAGGTGGTACACTTGTGTTGTCATCTGACATTATGCTGAGCTGAGGCCCTTTTGGCATTATAATCTTTGTTTTCTGTTTTTATAGTTTTACGGTGTATCCATTTTGTGTAATGCCAATAAACGCGTTTTTCTTTCTTTCTTTCTTTCTAACTTAGATATAGATAGCCGTAGAACCAATGACCGTTGGGGTAGACGTGTTCTTGAGTGGCGACCGCGAATCGGCAAACGTAACGAAGGACACCCTCAGGCTAGGTGGAGCGACGATCTTTGCAGGCTGGCTGGTAGCAGCTGGATGAGAGTTGCCGAGAATCGAGTTAAATGGCGTGCTTTGTCTAGCAGTCGATTGTTGTAGGCTGATGATGATGATGAGATATAGATAGAGTGTCTTAAAAGTCATAACGGAAGTGTGAGAGGACTGTGAAGATGAACATCAAACTGCTTTGAGATTCAGATAATTCCTGTCAAGTTAAGGAAGTTTAAGTTAAGGTAAAGTAGGTATAACTTTCGGGTCTGCAAGGACATGATCACAATAAAATAGTAAGTTAGCTGAAAAAGCACCTACCTAAGATACGCCTTTTAAATCATCCGTTGAAGGCATCTTGGAAATTATAATTAGAATATTTGTGCGCCGTTGACGGCAAGACCTATTTCTTGCCGTCAACGAAGCACAAATCTGTTTATTTAATTATAATTTGAAGGCCTGCCACATCATCATCTGCCTAGCCCTACAAATTTTGGGGTCGAATTCCAGTCTAACTGCATGCAGCTGAACCAGTATTTTACGTCGACCCTATCTGATGTCCACAACACAGTCACATATCTACCTAATTTTAAAAGTTTAGTGTAACTTTGGATCTCCCCTCTTGAGTCCTTATGGCAACTCTGTTACGTACTTCGACCTCCTTTATATGATTCTTTTAAACATTATCCTCTCTGATCGCCATTGAATGATTCTGAAAGTTGTTCCCCAAATGTCATTTTTTGACAGACTGTTTAGAAGTGAGTGTTGTGTTATTTACTTTGAACTCAAAATAACTTTTTATCTAAAGAATATGTTTACCAATGCATTGTTTCATACCGTTTTCTAACACATTCACATTGTTTATTATGTTTGCAATTGCCATAAATAAATATAAAACGGGGGACAAAATGGATTATAAAGAGCCAAGTAATTGCTCATCAGCCTTATGCTTTATGCTAAGTTAACAGGTTTTTAGAAGGATAAGGTTTTAGGTTTTTGCCTAAATGTAGGAGATATAGGCAGTACTGCAGAGCATGAGGTCCTGGGTTTAATCACCAGGTCGGTCAAAGTGATATTGGGTTTGTCCGCAAGAAAGTTCTAAGTAAAAATTGCTGTGGAAATGCGTTCCTTGAGAAGCATATGTGGTGGTGTGACTATGAGTGATAAGGCTGAGGAATGATGTGATAAGGCAACGATGCGGTTTAAAAGAAGATGTAGTGACTACAATTAAAAAGAGTAATGCTTAGATGGTTTGGTTATGTTGAGAGGATAAATGAAAGGCGACTAACAAAAAGTATTTGCAAGGTAGATGTGAGTGGAAACGCCGGGAGAGGACGTCCTAGGAGGACATGTTGTGTCCTTATTGGTGATGTTCTTCAGAAAGGTCAGGTGTGTAGTACTCGCAAGCGGCGTGCGTGTATGACCGGGTGTCTAAACGTAAACGAGGCAAACGGAATATGTAAGAATCGTAGCAGATGGGGTTCTGTAGGTTCTGCCTACCCCCGTGGGAAGAAGCCGTGAATTTATGTATGTATGTATAAATTTGGCAGTTAGTAGCAGTCCGGGGTCTGGATTTGTATCCTGTAGATAGTGTAGATGGCAATAGGCTCGCCCAGTTTTACATGAGACTAAACATAACTGGTCAGCGGGATTGTCCGAAAGGGTTACCGCTGCCCCGGAACATAAAGGGCGAAGGAAGGAACATGGGTGGGTTTTAGTCAGTAAGAGTCTGACACTCCTTCCGCTCCACCCAGAGCGGGAGAGGTCATTTGATGATTTCCCACCAGAAAAAATAGTACATCTGAATGTTACGCGGGCGGAGTAATAAGTCTGGTAAAAATCTATTTTGAAATAAAATTATCGCAAATTGCATGGAACCTCCTTGTTCACAACTCTTTTGAAGGACTAAATTAAAATTTTCAGCCAGTACAGTCGGTTAGTTTTTTTTTTTTGACAGCCATTAAAGAAAAACAATTGAACACGTTTTTGCAAAGATGGAGAAAAGTGAATTTCGTGTCGTGATTATACATTATTTTTTGCGCCAAAAAACTATAATGGAAACGAAACAAAAACTTGATAAATATTATGGGGTCTCTGCTCCGTCGATTAAAATGATTCGTATGTGGTTCACAAGAGCATGGTGATGAAATAATTTAGACAAAGTAAAGGGTTTCACTGGGTTCGGTCCTACGACAACTCGTCTGTTACCAGCCAGAGTCAGGAGGTCTACTACGAAGTGCAAAGTGCGAATGATCGGATCGGACCGACACATGGCCGAACCGAATATTATTGAAAAATGCGAAAAAAGTTTGGATCGGCTCAGTTGGGTCGGGACCATAGTCAATATTCGAAAGAGTGTAGGAGTGTAGGATCGGGACCGATCGAACCAAATTTCGTAGCAGGAAACGGCCGAACATTCGGCCGATACCACTTCGAAGTAGACCCCCAGAACTGTAACGATAACTGATAATAAATGAATGTCCTTAATATAAACTAACCTTATTTGAAACTAGCTTCTGCCCACGACTTTCATTCTCGTTGCAGTCAACTTATACCAACCTATAATAAAACATCAGAACTTATTCATTCAAAGTAGGCTGAGAATCAGCATATTTTGTAAGTCACAATTAAAACGCCCGCTAAGATTACGAAACACTAAATTAAATTATTTGCCGTATGTCAGCTAGCACACGCCAATATACCTATATTCAAATTTTATTTATGTTCTAATTTGACGTTATTTCAAGTTAAACAAATATCAACTTTATTTTAATAAAAATTAAGTTGATTTCAGAGTGACTAGCACTATTTAAAAAGTTATAAAAATGTTTGAAGTTGTAGCGTAAACTGAACTTTATTGTGTAGGAATTAAAGTTATTTTTCCATAAACTCATGTTTGTTTACATTTTCGCAAATATGTCACGAATGCAGATTACAACAATATCCTATGTCGCTCGGCAATAATGAAGCTATCTATCGTGAAAGAATTTTTGTAATCAGATAAGTACCTAACTTCAAATGATTGCTTACAAACAAATAATCAATTTTTCCTCTTTATCTACTGGTTTAAATTATCGTATTAAAAACATTTAAAACAAAATTGGTTATCAAGACTCACATAACAACAAAAAAATGTAATGTGTAGTCTGTTCGTCGTTCTCGTTCGTTCACCCTCCAACCCCCGTAATGGCGGGTACAGGTCTGTACCTATATGTATAAAATAAAATCTCCAGGGTACTTCTCGAAGTCCTAAAAAGCTGAAATGTTGGTATGTACCTAGGCTATGATTTGTACACAAACAACAAAAAAAATTAAGAAATTTGTAACTTTCCTCTTCAGATCCCGTTAAAAAAAAGATACTAAATAGCACCCTACGACAAGTAACCCCATCAAAAAATTTTCATGTAAAATCGGTCGGCAAGACTTACGAGTACATCACGCTTTAACTGTTGAAAAGTCATTAGATCTAGTGTAGGTAGAGTCAAGCCCAAGCCCAAGTATGATAAATGCGAAACTAACTCTATCTGCGGGGTAATTGGGTATGAGGAACAGGGTGTAAAGTTCACTCATCCTCCATAGAAAAGGGAGGATCCTCCGACCAGACGGATGTTGTGTCTGGCGGGCAATTGCCCAACAATTGATGTTGGGAAATTGTATCTATACTAATTGCGCGGTAAACTCTGCTTGCGAGATGCAGGATTTGCGGGACGTCAGTATGACGCGTTGTTCGCATGTGGCGTTGTAGATACCGCTACAACACTACTACTACACTTACTACTATCAGTAGCAATGGCTTTCATTTAGACAGTTCAACAACATTCATTGCGTTATTTACGCTTTTGAGCACACACATTTTTCGAACATAATAATATTATGAAGCAATGGATTAGCAATATCCTTCAATTGGATCCGATTCAGATTGTGATTGTGTTACGAAATTAGGGCGCTAGTTGTCTGTTGACTTTTCACACCTAACACACTGAACTGCAGTGCGATTCTGTAACCATCTCACCGTGAAAACTCAGGTGAGCGTGGAGCTGTAATTCCAACTAATGCTAGGGAATGTCACTATTTACATCTCACTCTGAGCTCACTTCACCTAACTTTTCACGGTGAGATTTTTACAGAATCGATCAGCTGATCGTTATGAAAGATAGATAGGCTACTGTTCATCCTGGATATTTGTGTTAAAAAATTATGAAATCATTTAAAAATACACGCAGACAAAATCGCGGCCAAATGCTTTACCTACTATAAACAGGTTTTCGGCACCCTACTCGTAATTACGAAACACAGAATAAATAACAATTTTAATAATTTTGAAGGATATAGGTACCTAATCGATTGCTTCAAATTTTCGAAAAATTTGTCTGCTCAACAATGTAAATAACGCAATGAATGTTGTTGAACTGTCAAAATGAAAGCCATTGCTACTAATAGTGTGTTATGCAATTACCCTTTTGTTCCTTACGAAACTAATTTCGTTCTTCGTATCATAAAGAATAAACAATTTATCACAGTTTTCTGTAGATAATACTATTATATAAATATATACTTCAATCACCGCTTTATCGGTCTTACACGTTCTAGATTTCGACATTCCGATATAATTTTGATAGGGAAATATCAAATGTTACTTTGGAAAATAATTGTTGTTGTCTGTGTGTTCGTCGTCTGTTTGTAAGAATTGATTTGTCGATTCGCGGTATTAATTTTGTTAATCTATGTACCTAAATAAAAATGAATCACCGAAATGTATATACGCGCATAACTTCCGTTCTACTGCACCAAATTGGATAATTCTTTTTTTTGTCTGTTTTATTGTCAGGACAAGGTTTGTATAAAAGAAAATTGAAAAGAAAAAACGAAAAAAAATATGGCGGTACGACGTTCAGCTAGTAAAATATAATTATTCCGACGAACGATGTATGAATGTAAACGAGGCAACAGGAGTATGTAAGTATCGTAGCAGGTGTTCTGTAGTTCTGCCTACCCCCATGGGAAGAAGGCGTGTGTTTATGTATATATGTATTCCGACGAATTTTACGGACCGAATAAGAGTCCCAAGTGCGGACAAGAGAGATCACTTACATACATACATATTCTTTTTGAGTTAACTAGAAACCAAGAAAGAAGAAAATACGTTTATTTGCGTTAAACATTAACACAAAAAAATAACAAATTGGGGGAAAACACATTTGGAGGTATGAGGAACAGGGTGTAAAGTTCACTCATCCTCCATAGATAAGGGAGGATCCTCCGACGGGTGTTGTGTCTGTGCGGGCAATTGCCCAACGATTGATGTTGGGAAATTGTATCTAAGCTAATTGCACGGTAAACTCTGCTTTCGAGATGCAGGATTTGCGTGACGTCAGTATGACGCGTTGTTCGCATGTGGCGTTGTAGATACCGCTACACACACGTCACACAATGCAAAACTTTGCGTAATCTTTTTCTAATTCAAGCAACTCTAGCTTGAAATATTCTTTATCTCGATCCATATTCTCTATGGATAATTTAGCACGAAATTATAATTTCGCTATAAGTAAGGCTAGTTTACTAGTTATTTAATTTGAAAACTTATTTTTAAAATAACCTACTATTTATGTAGTTATATTGGAAATTTGTTTTCACTCGATATACAGTATGTCCCTACGGATGGCCCGTGGATGGGTGCCCATCTTTATATACCAAAACCCCTCCGTGGCTCGGAAACCATGTTAAGCCGTTAGTCCCGGCTGTCATTCCTGGATCTTTGATAGTCGTTTCGGGTCGTCAGAAGCCCAAAACCCTGGCAACCAATCTTACCAAGGGGTATCGTATTGTCCAGTAACTGAGTTGTGAAGGTTAGATAGGCAGTCGCTCCATGTAAAATACTGGTATTCAGCTGCATCCAGTTATACTGGAAGCCGACCCCAACATAGTTGGGAAAAGGCTATGCAGATGATGATACAGTATGTCCCTACGGGTAGACAGGCGCTAACTGGCGGTCTTCTAGCAGTAGGTATGGCACGGCATGGGATTTTTAGATGATGAATCACATTACCTTCTTATACAGGATGGCAGAGATATCAACGCGCTAACCGTAATCATGGATTCAGCACATGTTTCTAGGCCCCAATAGAAAATGTTTGTAGGTTATTAAAAAAAAGAACCAGTTGTGTCATAGAAAAGTGCAATTACCTACGCGGTCAAAATGTGTTGAGGACCAAATTTTTTTCTGTTAATAACCAACGAATAAATTGAACACATGGGGTCCAGAATCCACGGTAACGTGTTGCGCCACGATATACCTGCCACCCTGTGTAGGAAAGGACGCAAACTATTAATATTTAAACTCAAAGATCAATAAGCATGTTTTACCCAAACAATTACCAACAACAATGTAAATAACACAACTACTCGAGTGTACAGAAATCAAAAACATACTATAATTTATAAATGGACGGTGTTCTGAAAAATTTTTTTTGATAAAATCGCTTGTAACGGTGTGATGTAGTCATTAGTACTGTGACTGTGAATAATAAAGGATTCGACACATTGGAAATTGCTGGAAATAAAGGTAGATTTTTTTTTTTTATGATATAAACTAGTGCTTGGCTGCGATCCCGCCTGATGGAAAGCAGTGGTGCAATCGTTCATGGTAAAGCGCACTAATTTATTATGAGCTTATTCACTCTGGCCTTGAAGACACTTAAATTATAATCGGACGGGAAAACCGCTGCAGGCAAATTGTTCCAGTCCTTCGATGTTCGCGTTGGTGTAACGTTACAGATTCGAGCATTACATCAGAGAGGGAGGAAAATCGAGCATTACAGCGCGCACCTTGTAATGATACAAAACGAGTATTACTATTACATCAGTGAAGGAGCAGAAATAAAAAAAAAAAAAATTAAATATTAGTTTAGTCCTGTCAAATTGAGATACTCCATAGACAGTTTACTAAAAATACGTCAATTTACGTCGGGCGCTGACTAATTTGACAAGACTAAACTAATCTTTATCTTCTGTCCTTTTCTTATTGAAATAGAAAGAAAAAGATGCACCGAACTTAAATTTAGTTTAGTTTTTGAACAAGGGAATCGGCGCCATTATCATATTTGCCTCTGGGGCGTTGGCGACGTTACAGGGTACACACATATTTCTTAACTTATGTTTTAAACATGTTTATACTATAACACTTCTTTAAATCGTTAAACAGCCGATCGATTCTGTAAAAATCTCACCGAGAAAAGTTAGATGAAGTGAGCTTAGAGTGAGTTCTCAATAGTGTCAATCCCTAGCTGCAGTGGATTGACAGCTCACTTCAAACTCACTTCACCTACGTTTTCACGGTGAGATTTTTATAGAACAGACCGGCTTTTGTGCCCCCTCAACCAATATTATTTTTTTGCCGTAATACGTCCGTGCAAAATTAGTTTAAACTTGTTTTTACTTCTTGTGTAGTATGTTACTGTTTTTTATGTATTTAGCGGCTGATCGCCACATTTCAATTAAGTATTCAAGGTTTGATTTTACTATAGGTACAGGGGCCCGTGGGGAAATAATAACAGCCGCACAGATCGATCGATCAGGTTAAGCTACACTTGCCGCGGTTGGTCTGTGGATGGATGACCATCTTTACATACCGAGACCCCTTCGTGCCTCGGAAAGGAGGTTAAACAGTTGGTCCTGGCTCGCATTCATGGATTTTTCACAGTCGTTACGGCGTCAGTAGCTACCAGCATAGGCAGAAGCCTGAAAATCTGACAACCAGTCTTACCAAGGGGTATCGTAATATTCGTAATACCCAGTATTTTTTGTGACTAGACTATTTGACAATTTTTCGTTGATCGTAAGAGATGAAAGCTCCGGTTACAGCTTATTTTTCGCGGAGAAAATTTTAAATGGTGTTATTGACGTGTCACTAGGTTATAATTTTAACCTTTCATTGAGTAAGTCGAGTTGCCGAAAATCGGGTTGAATGGCGTGCAATAGGAGAGGCCTATGTCCAGCAGTGGACATAGGCCTCTCCACTCTCACTCATACTTAAAGTGGGCACTTGCCCACTTTAAGTATGAGTGTTAAATTTCGGATATATTTCCTTAGTCACATCATGAATGAATGAAACATAATTTTGTATCTATAGGTACTACAATGTGGAGACGACGTGCATATGAGTATTTTTTTTAACCCTTGATGTTCCACTGCTGGGCAAAGGCAGGGAGGCCTTTGCCCAGCACTCCCAACACTCTCATTTCACCTGTCTCTGTCCAGAGCCGCCAAGGACCAATCTTTATCAAAGGAATCTCATCCCGCCATCTCCGTCCGGGAATGCCGCGATATTGTTTGCCATTAGGCGGGACCCACTGGGTTGTAAGTTTGGCTTACTGATCATCTGACTTGCGGCAAGTGTATCCAGCTCAATTCCATTTAAGCATGGCAGCTTTCCGAGTATTTTAAAACTATCGAGTAAATACTAACATCGAAAACAAAAAGTGATTTGTTCAATCAAACTAAATAGTTGTGCTGGGACGACTGGCTTTGTCGATCTTTGACAAGCTGTGACTAAACTATTGGTAAAAAAACAGGGTAGCTTGGACCCTGTTCCCGATACCGGTGGGCTACTATTTTGATATATTTAACTGATTTTTTGTAAGCAGACTGGGAACATTATAAGATTAGACAGGGTTAAATTAAATTAGCTAGCGAAACTCTGTATACATGATGAGTATCGATATTTAAACACGATAAAATAAAAACAAAAAGAGTTGATGTTTTTTTTTTGGGAATCTTCGACCGCTGGTTGTATTGAACTCTTGATACTTGAAGTATGAGTTGAGAAAATCCTGTTCTGTTTTGTTTTATGTTGAGATACCGATACCCATTACGTCTGTGAAGTTTACACAATACAAAAAACTGATTTTAAAATAGATATTTCAAGTGACTACACTGACTGTGGTCGGTTACCCCACAAAAAAATACCTCAAATTATATATTTTTTGTTTTATCATGTTCAGATATCGATACCACTCATGTCCGCGGAGTTTCGCTGGCTAATTTAATTTTGCCCTGTATACGAAGTGGAATCGTTAAGTTGCATTGTCGTCTTCACCTTGTATAGCTAATTTGAATTCGGGCTATGTTGTGGCCACTTTCCAACCTAACCTAACCAACCGTATAATTGGTTCAAGTCTCATTGTCAATTGTTAACTGAATCTTATTGAACTTTCACTTCAACCCAATGTGACTTTTGTTGATTTGTTTGTAAAATAAAGAATAACAAAATATCTGAACAAACTTTTACCTACTAGGTAGCTACTGAATTTTGAAAAACTTTCACTGTGGAAACAATCCCGTCATATAAAAAAAAATCGGCTTCTCCATATACATTTTGATCGTGTACACATTTATTCCACTTTTGAATAGAATAGCTGATTTTTTTGCCAATTTTGAAAATTCCAACTACATTATTAATAACCTGGACTCAGCTATCATTGTGCCGATAGTCGTGACAGCCAATGTGTTAATAGCCAATAACCTCGACCAACACCTGAGGAGGCTCTCGTTGGGCAGCTGGATCAAGGGCTTGATTCAGAAAGCGGTACTTCTGGACACGGCTCGCATTGTCAGGAAGTTCCTCTCTCTGGAGCCCTGACCGCCGGTAGCTTGGACCCTGTTCCCGATACCGGTGGGCTACTATTTTTTTATATTTTTAAATGTTTTTTTATCTTTTTGTTTATAAAAATATTTAAAAATGTAATTTGTAGGTATTTAAATTAAATAAAGGACCTAAAACAATTAGGTCTGTACTTTGTAAATTTCAAATAACGATCCTTTGTTTTAGATAATGCTGACTTCGCTCCCACATGCCGACTAGCGCTTTTAAAATCTCCAAGTGAAGCAGCAGAACAAAATACTGCTTACAAGACAAGTATGTCCATATTATGAATAAAAACCGTTGGCACCGAGTGAATCGACTA
Source organism: Apamea monoglypha (assembly GCA_911387795.2). Taxonomy (NCBI): domain Eukaryota; kingdom Metazoa; phylum Arthropoda; class Insecta; order Lepidoptera; family Noctuidae; genus Apamea; species Apamea monoglypha. The sequence continues at coordinate 14,043,965 of OU426934.1, read as the reverse complement.
TTACGTCATATCTCACCTACAAACAAACTTTATCTATTAAGGTATCAGTTTTACAGTAAATCTTGGACGATAGTATAGTACAGCGTTCGAACGCGGACCGTGACAATGTGGCCACTCGCTATATTCTTGCTATCGAATAGCATACTAATTTACTCCCAAAGTATGGACAAAGTGATAGAAGAAAGAAATTACCTCCTTGAAAAAGAACTTGATATGATGATCGGAAACTCATTAGAACTTAGTGACAGTGAACTGAAGGCGAATGAAATTATAATGAACTTTAAACATGAAGAGGTAGCGCACGGATTCACTAACCCGAAATATTATAACCTGACGAAGCATTTCTTCACGTATAAGGACATGGTGAAAAATACAAAGTTGTTCCAGATTATAAAGAGTATGCCTAAGGGCGCAGTGCTCCACGCACATGACACAGGACTGTTAAGCCCAGATTATGTGCTGCGTTTGACTTACTTGGACGACCTGTGGGTTTGTTTCACAGAAGACAATACGGATATCCAGTTCCGATTTTCTAAAACGATTCCTGATAATCCTTGTCCTTGTAACGCTAACTGGCAACTTATGAAGGATGCAAGAAATGCCGCCGATGACGTTGTAACATTCGATGCGGTCCTGCGAGAACACTTCAGTTTAGTAATTGACAATCCAAGTGAAGTTTACACCGATGTGAATGCTGTGTGGCAAAAGTTCCAGCAATATTTTATTTGTACCGGAAATCTGTTCACTTACAAACCAGTCTGGGAACAATATTATTACGATACATTACTGGAGTTCAGGAAAGATCAAGTGATGTACCTTGAAATCAGAAGTGTGTTGCCTTCATTGTATGACTTGGAAGGGAATGTGTACGACGCCGTGGCGACGGCAGAGGGTTACAAACGAGTTACTGAAAGATTCATGAGTGATTATCCAGATTTCTTTGGAGCGAAATTGATATATGCTCCATTAAAACTAGTAGATAAAGCTACTTTGCAGGAATATATCAGAATCGCCATGCACATCCATACCTTGATGCCAGATTTTATGGTAGGTTTTGACTTGGTTGGGCAGGAAGACATGGGAGTACCGCTGAAAGACTTTGTACATGAACTGGCCGAACTTCGACAGTCCCTGGACCTGTTCTTACACGCTGGTGAAACAAACTGGTATGGCACGAGTTCTGACGAGAATTTATTCGACGCCGTAGTTCTAGGAGCTAAAAGAATAGGCCATGCATTCGCTCTCACAAAACACCCTCTATTAATGGAGGAAGTGAAGAAAAGACAGATTGCTCTGGAAATAAATGTTGTATCAAATTGTGTTCTAAAACTAGTTGACGATGTGAGGAATCATCCGTTGGCAGTTTTCTTGAGTCAGGACATGCCTGTAGTGCTGTCAAGCGATGATCCAGGAGTCTGGGAGGCTGATCCCATGTCCCACGATTTTTATGTCGCATTTGTGGCAGTTGCTAGTCGACATGCAGACCTCAGAGTATTGAAACAATTAGCTTTAAATTCTCTGTTTTATAGTTCATATCCTGAAAAAGACAGGTTAGTACATGAGTTTGAAATTCGCTGGGCAAAATTCATTCAAGACATTGTAAAAGATAAATGGTAGGTCCTTGGAATCTCAACATTTTATAATACAGACGCCAGCACATCAGGCTACTACAGTCTGTCAAATTTCTTTAATAGATTTTCAACTTTATCGCTAAAGCATTAAGGTTCAAGGTTGACAGGGAGAATTTGACAGTTTCGGGTAGTTGACCTGGCTGGCGTCTGTACTTACATATCTGGTTGTTTTTTTAACCGACTTCAAAAAAAGGAGCAGGTTCTCAATTCGGATGTTTATTGTATACGTTTTATGAATATTGTTGACATAAATACATTTTCATTTGTTTCATTGAGTGTTTTATTTCTTATATCTAGTGTCCAAAGATAGATTGTTTATTTATTGGGGATGGTCGAAAACTTTAGTATTTTTTCTTTATTCTGTTCCAAAAGTTTGTGAACAAAATGTAAACCAATGGATCATAAAACGTACCTGTGGATGCCAACTTGTAGTGTCACGTACAAATTAAGTTGTTTGATTTGATTATTAAAACATCTACATTAACCTAAAATTCTAATTTTATATCACCTTAATATATTTCGTCATTTGACGATGTAGGTTAATTCGAACCTCAATTTTGATCGATGATTTTTAATTACAAACTCATTTATTCTATTTATACTTAATAACAAGTAACAAAGGAATCAAATGTTAATTAATTAAATATTATTAATTTAATCAAACAATAATTGTATGTATTGTTGTTGTTATAGTTGATGCTGTTGTTTGTATTGTTGTGTGTTGTTGTTGTTGTTGTTGTATTGTTGTTGTTGTTATTTATTCAAACAATAATTGTTGCAAATACTTTATATCTCACATATAAAGTTCAGTCAATCAATTAACTCAGTCTGTCGCAGTCCACTGCTGGACATAGGCCACTCTCAGCTCTGCGCCACAACATCGTGTCCTCCGACTTCCGCATCCAGTCCGTCTCAGCCACCTTCTCTAGGTCGTCGGTCCTTCTAGCTGACCTGGGGGGCGGACCCACACTACGCTTGCCAATAAGCGTTCTCCACTCCAGGACTCGTCTGCTCCACCGGCTATCGGTTCTTCGACAAACATGGCCAGCCTGCTGCCACTTCAGTTTGGTAACTCTGCAAGCTATGTCGGATAGATGTAAAGTTGAAACCTTCTAAATACTAAAAATATGATGTGTATGCTAGAGGGTAATACCCCTGTTGGCAAAAAAATTTAATGCATAATATAGTTTGGCATAACGTTTTCGCATAACTTTTATTAGCATAATAATACTGCTGCATAATAATACTTTGGCATAATGCAAAGGTGAGCATAACTATCATTTAGTCTAATATGTTTTGGCTTAAGTTGGAGTTGCATAAATTTTAAAGGCATTTAGCATAATAGTATTTAGGCATACAATTATTAGGTATGATGTTTCCTGATATTTAGGTACTACTGTTATTGAATCATATGGGTTAGGTTAGGTTAGAACAGTGACCATTAACGCCAGATCCCCTCTATTGTTGGTGTTGTGGTTTGGGTTAGAATGCGTTTTTATCATTATGCTTTATAAAATTATGCTTCATTATTATTATGCTAGCAGTATTTATGGCAACAAGCATTATGGCAAAACATTTATGCCTAATAATATTATGCGTAATGATCATTATGCTGAATTTCGTTATGCCAATGTAAATTATGATAATATATTTTATGCGTAGCGTTAGTAAACCTGGATGGATGTTTGTTACTCTTTCACGTAAAAACTGCTGAACGGATTTGGATGAAACTTGGCACACAAACAGTTTATAACCAGGATTAACACATAGGATTTTTATCCCTATCTTTTTATCCCGATATTCCCACGGGATCGAAACTTAGTGAAACCGCGGGGCGCAGGTAGTAATATATAAGTATCTAGTCGAGATGGAACTTGCATGCCATGGCGCCTAATTGGTAGGTGTATCATGAATAATCGATAATCGTTTCATTTATGAAGTTGGGCTTTTTTGCAGCCAAAAATACAAATTGCACACGTGTCTTAAAACGTTTCTTAGCTTTTTAAAGGCAAAGTCAAATCATTTATTTCGAAACATTATAGCACCTTATTCACGTCAAAAACAAGAAATTATAATTGATAGTTGCCCCTTCCAAAAGTTAGTCTCATAAAGAGAAGAATGGGAAACTCCACAGTTGCTTAGTTTTAAAATGTTTTACAATACATACGTACGTATAGGTACTATCGCCAAAATCTATAACTGACCACCGTAAGGACTGCTGGGGAGTTTGTTGCGCCACTTCTTCTTCCCAGCGATAGCACTAGGAAGTTGTGAAAGGCGGGCGTTTTTGGTGGACTGTCTTTTGTAATTTTGACGTTCGAAAAGTGCTGATTCTCAACCTAATTTGAATAAATGACTTTTGATTTTGATTGTTTGATTGACTATTCCTGTTTGCAACTCATATTATTATTATTAGACCTAAAAAGGATCCTCTTTTGTTTTACTTACGGACGTACCTGTGATCATCATGTGCACGGAAGTTTGTATTCAAAATGGTCAGATATATGTGTTGGCGATATTTTTATATTGTGTCAAAACCAAGGTAATAGAATTTATTTTAGTTGCCCTTTCCAAAAGATAGTTTCGTATCAATAGAGAAAAGAATGGGCAAGAAAACCCACAGTTAGAGTGGTTCTGCACTGCATCCGATCCGAATCCGAGAAATGACGGTCCGAAGTAGCCATAGTACTATTTGTTTGAGGGGTGGCGCACTAAATCCGAACTTAGTCCATCCGAATTTAGAACATTCGTAATTCGGATTGAACTCGGATCTTGAATTCAGATTCGGATCGAATGTAGTGCAGAACCGCTCTTACTCTTTTTAAATGTTTTACAATATTTTGTATACATTTATTTTAAAATGATATGTAAAGACGGTATACCTAGAATAAATCGACTATACCTACCACAAAAAAAAAATCAACCAATATATTAAAAGCCCAACCAACCAACCAATATAATATAATTCAACGGAGCACACGACGAGCAAGCTTACAGAAGGCAAATTCTCGTAACTTAAAACGTTCAAAATCTAGTCGCAGTCTCATCTCAGCGACAAACAAATCTCAAAAACTTGTCAAAATGTAGGGAAATTAGACGTATTTTTGACAGATTGAGACTGAGATCAGACTGTGAACGTTCTTAAAATTACGAGAATTGCCCCTCTGGTGTTACCAAAAACTAGAATCAATTATGGCAAAAAAATGCTTATATTTGAAGGAGCATAACTTTATGATAAAATACCCTCACTAATAAGAAATATACACTCATTCAATGCATTTAAAACTCAGCTCAGCCAGTATGTTAGACTTCTGGAGAAATAAATGCGTTTGGTGGGTCGGGTTTCGGATACATACTATGTTGACTAGTCTGCAACTAATGATGTCGAACTTTTTGTAAATTTAAATTATGATTAATGGATTAATGTTGTTCTCTAGTAAGTGACATGTTATGTTTTTATTGAGAATAAAGTTTCTTTAAACCTAAACCCAATATTAATACACGAAGTAGGTATGTTAGGTAATCCTTTTATTATCTTATCCGGTTCACAACACGTGACAAACACGTGACAAAACTTACCTCGTACAGGTACCTCCATGACAGTAATTCATTATTATTAGTAGAAATTATCTTAATCCGCTTACGTCGCTCATAATGATATATTTTGATCATCTTTCGGCGAAATTGCCGAATCGCTTTTGATAGAATTTGGAGGACTGTAAAAGGACGTATTGGCGTACTCAGAGACGTCACTTGAAATAAATAAATTTAAACTTTGATTGACAGTGAAGAGCTGTGGTGGCCCAGTGGTAACGACCTTGGCTTATGAGTCGTAGGTTCGAACCCAGACAAGCGTTTTACTTTGTGTAAAATTTCATCACCACTGCTCTCAAAACAGTGAAGGAAAACATCGTGAGGAAACCGGCATGTCCTAGAACCGAAAAATTCGAAGATATGTGACTAACCCGCACTGAGCCCGTGTGGTGGATTACGGCCCACTCCTTCTCACCGAGAGGAGGCCAGGGTCCCAGCAATGGGAACGTTATAGGCTGATTATGTGTATCTGTAAACTTTGATTAATCACCATATCTTGGTACAAAAATGTCAACAAGACTGACTGTAATATTTTTGACTGACAGCATTGTACTTGTCGATTAAAGTTAAAAAAAAAATGTATGTTTATTTCTAGCAGCACAAAAACAAACTTAGGAACATAATATATATGTATATAAAAGAATACAATAAAATAAAAATAACATAAGATCTCATGACGAACGTATATGGTTGTTAGAGAGTAATTCACACTGACCTCCGTACTAGTTAATTATTGATTAATTTTAAGTAACGACTCTGAGTACCCGGGTTAGGGTACTTTCATCCGCGATGTTTATAGTGTGACGAAATTCTCATTGGGGATTGAGATTCTCCGTTCTGGATCATAATGTATTTTTCCAACTACCTTTTGGCCAGAAAAGAAGTACAGGTTCATTGGGTCATCGTCCTGTCTCAAGTTGCATTCACATCACAAACAAATAAAACCTGTGTGGTCTATATCCCTGCTCATAAATCGTAGTGGCCACTAGCGGCTGACACCAATTAGTGTGAACAGCTAACGATTACGAACGCAAACGGCCCGAGACCGCGTCAGTGTGAACTTAGCCTAATTAGATCAACAACTGTGCGCGGGAGTGGGGTAAGTTTGGATTTGGTATTTTGGATGAATTTATTTTGTTCTCACGACGATTTGGCTCTGATGGAAAAATAAATTGTTGAGTATGATAATTGACCAACTTTTAAACCTCAACGTAAGTAGTAAAATAGTGTAACACAAAACTGTTGTTCCCACTGCTGGGCCTCCCCTTATTGAGAAAGAGTGGGCCGTAATCCTCGACGCGAGGTCCCAGTGCGAGTTGGTATATTTACACAGGGGCCAGAGCTGGCAGATGCTGAACAATCACATGTCTACGATTGTTGTTTTGGTTCTAGGACATGCCGGTTTTCACCGATTTAAGAGCAGCGGTGATGAAATACGCAAGGTAAAACGCCTGTCTGGGTTCAAACCTATGACCTACAGCTCGTAAATCGTGGCCGTTACCACTTGGCCACCACTTCTCCCCTTCTGGATACTTCGAAAAATTCTGTTACCTTTTTGGAAACCTAGTACCTTTCTGGTTTCTGTAAAACTGGCAATTATTTGAACAAATCAGTTGAAAATCATGAAGAAAGGGATATGCAGTTGTACATCGCAGCAAGTGCAACTAATTAGGGGGTCGACAGAGATCTAATGGTGCACAACTGTGAATATTCACGCTGCGATTGCGGCGCTGACACTGACGGTGATATAAAATTAACCACACAAGGGGAGAATACAGAAGTTATACACGATAAGCGTAAGCGCTTGGCGAATAGACAAACAAGGCAAGCGTTAGGTAAGATTAGGTTAACCCTCGAGAAAATCATCATCTACCTAGCCTTTTTACAACTATATTGGGGTCGGCTTCCAGTCTCACCGGGTGTAGTTGAATACCAGCATTTTACATGGAGCGACTGCCTATTTGGCATGTTAGCCGTCGAGCAAATCATCACCTGGCTTGATTTTCTCAACTATATTGGGCCAGCTTCCAGTCTAACCAGATGCAATTGAATACCAGTATTGTACATGGAGCGACTGCCTATTCGACTGCCCTCAAGGAAATCATCATATGCCCAGGTGCTTGATTGGTTAATTAACTGTCATTATCAGTAAATATCACGTCCACGGAAGGATTGCGACAAATTACAAGTCACCGTGTATAGTAAGTGATAGTAATTGTTGCAAATGCCGACCCATCATCATCTGCCTAGCCTTTTCCCAACTGTAATGGATCAACTTCTAGTCTAACCGAATGCAGCTGAATATCAGCATTTTACATGGAGCGACTGCCCTCGAGCAAATCGTCACCTGCCTAGCCTTTTCCAACTATGTTGAGGTCGGCTTCCAGTCTAGCCGGGTGCAGCTGAATACCAGTATGTTCAAAGAACGACTGCTTATCTGAATCCACAAGCCAGTTATTAGGTAACACGATATCCCTTGGTAAGACTGGTTGTCAGACTTTCGGGCTTCTGACTACCCGTCACGTATCCTTCCAGCAAATCTACAATGTAGGTTAGAATCACATGATAAGAGGTATCTTTGCAATCAGTCAAAGTTGTAATAAACACATAAATCACACGCTGCCTACATCTCTTTATCTACTTATCTATCGCAGGTATGCTGGAAGAGATTTCTTTAGAAGCAAGAATCACCTTTGTACCTATCTTTTTGTTCTTTTCGTCTTGTCTATTTATATATCATCATCATCATTTCAGCCGAAAGACGTCCACTGCTGGACATTGGCCTCCCCCAAGCACCTCCACTTCGACCGGTTCTGTGCTTCTCGCATCCAACGGGTTCCTGCGGCCTTCACAAAGTCGTCGGTCCACCTTGTGGGAGGCCTTCCAACGCTACATCGTCCGTATTTTTATATAATTATGTGTGTACATAAATGTTTGTAGTTAGTATGTTTTTTTGAGGTTGTTTCAGATTTGCTGCCGAAATGGACCGCTAAATTTGTGGGATCATTTATCCGAGAGACATGGACAACAAAGTTTCTTGCACAATTATTTGTTACGAGTTTCCCTTCTGCAGTTTCCTGCATTATGCTAAAATACTGCTCATCCGTGAATAGAACTAATTGTGTTATTTATACGCAGCCATTAGTGATGTTAATTTTAGGATTTTAGTATGGCATATTAAGTTTCTCACAATTCCTGTGATTTTTACTCTCAATAAGTATGGAATACAATCTTTCGCCGGATTGGGAGTAAAAACAATATGCCTAGCCTTTTCCCAACTATGTTGGGGTCGGCTGACATCCAGAACCCAGTGTCAGGGTAATACGATGAAATCAAAATCAAAAGTCATTTATTTAATATAGGCTAAGAATCAGCACTTTTGAACGTCAAAAATTACATAAGACCAAAACGCCCGCCCTTCACCACTTCCTAGTGCATTCGCTGGGAAGAAGAATTGGCGCAACAAACTCCCCAGCAGCACAGCTGTCTGTTCACTTAGAAGAACTTATTTCTATACAATCTATTTCGATAATCTTTGGTAACACTGTTCGTCAGACTATGATAGGATGAAATTGGGAGTAAATACTCGTATTATAGTATCATTGGTCACTTACTTCGATAACATTTGATGATTCGATTTAGAATTCCACAAACATGTGCTTTACCTCAGATCATTCTTACCTACCCTTAGGCCCTTAGTGCACACACGTTTTTCTTGCCGTGAAAATCTACGGTTCATTCGCCGTGTGTAGGCAGTTCGTCAGTGTTATATGAATCTCTATGGAAACTTCTTGATGGACACGTTTCTTCCACGGCGCGGCTCATACGCCGTACCGTAAAGAAACCGTGCCGTGTACCATATTTTTATAATCGGACAACGTTAGGCATTTTGCAACAGCCCTATTCCTATAGGCGCTTATTATCCAATTGTTGTAAAGGCGCCAATAGAACATAACATCACACCTGTAATACCTGAAGGGTTAGGCAGAGGTGTACCTATAGTAAGTAGGGTAGTACTAAGAAGGGGGAGAGCCTATTGTCATCAACCGGGAACAAATCCAAATTCCGAGCTGCTACTAAGAAATTCCTGATGGAGAAACCCAATATCACTTTGTCCGACCTGGGAATCGAACCCAGGACCCCATGCTCAGCAAAAAAGTGGTCGAGTTGAGTGAAATGCCAAACTCTAGGCTGGAACTTTGCTGGAACTGGTGCTGGAACTTCAGATTCACAATTTACGCAATATTACAAAGTTGCTAAAAGTATTCTCTAGGCGTTGTCAATTGTCACCAAGATGGTAAAATGGTTTGATGGTTTCTATGGCCGATGCAACAATAGGCCTCCTGGGCTGCCCAGTCAGAGTCCCGCTTTCTACCGAGCTGACTGGCTTATCTTTTCACCACCACGGTATGTTGGAAAGGTTTCAGGCACAGCTTCTTAAAATCGCCAGCTTCAGTGGCAGGATACTCTTCGCCCTCCAACTTACTATCTACCACCAAAGGAGCATTTCCCTCCAGGGTGTAACCTTCCATGGTCCACTTGAAAGACCTTGAACCATCTCCGGACACAAGTCGGAAGATGTAACTCCAACCTGGTAAAGTGGGGCTACATCGACGGAACTGCAGTAGGGTGTGGTTGTGAAGCTATGTGGCAAACCATGCTCCACCTCCTATCTTGCCCTCTGTGTCCCAAAACATGCAGTCAAAGTGAATTCTGTGCTGCCACCGACGACACCGTGGCAGTGGCGAAGTTTTGGGCCAACAAGATCTAAAATACAGTTGTGCTAGCAGAAAGAAGGAGACTGAGTAAAGTAAATAAGATAATTAGATCAGGTATTCTCTAAAAGTGTTGAATTTTTGATAAAAGTGTTTTGTTTTGAGTGTTCTAGTAAAAAATTTATTTAAACAAATCAGATAATCCCTTATAGTAGTCAGTGTTAATCTGAGAGGGAGAGCGGCCGATCTCCAGCGTCTGTCTGTATCCACCCATAACTTGATAATTATCTCATTAGGTGGCAGCCATGAATCGCCGACAAAGTGTGTGATGACATTTTCATGTTATTTTTAGAGATTACGTTTAGTTGCAAGCTTTAAAACTAGAGGCGTTGTCGGCGCGTCGAGGTAAGCCTCGACGCGCCGACAACGCCTTTACAAAGGCAGGGAGGGCAAAGGTTTTACTCGTAAAGGCTCTTTTGACTTATCAAAAGAGCCTTTACGAGTAAAACCTTTTTGCTAATATCACCGTCAGGGTGCGTTCCTTCGCTCCGCTCCGCTCGCTTCGGCCTCAGTAGAAACGCACTCTAACATCTGGTGCATTCTGCGGGGTAAAATTGCGTAACACACTAACAGTAGCAATGGCTTTCATTATGACAGTTCAAAAAAAAAAATCATTGCGTTAATTACGTTGTTGAGCAGACAAATTTTTTAAACATAATTATGAATCAATGGATTAGCAATATCCTTCAAAATTATTCAGATTGTGATTACGCAATATAGATAGTGTGTTACGCAATTAGGGTGCTGGGCTGTCAATCTTGCTACCGATTTTGCTCACTGGTCAAACTTTTACCATTGAGCTAGTTTCGTATAGCTCATGCTTTCCTCACAATATTTTCCTTCACCGTTTTGAGAGCAGTGGTGATGAAATAATTTACATAAAGTAAAGCGCCCGTCAGGAAAGAGAGCACTTTCAGGCTTATAACATACATATAGGTATCTACTTAACTACCTAATGGAAGCTTATCAGTAGTCTGTACTAACAAAACAACTCCCTGGAATCCGTTTACAAAGATATTATGATTATGCAGAAATTTGAAGCGGATCAAATTAGTAGTGGCAATGTTATTACATGCACATGATACTTTGGCTTTTGTTTCCATGGCTCCTGTACCTATACCAACGTGGGTATGGTATTTACAGCCCGATCTGAACTTTATGGCGGCTCTGAAGGGCGCTACTCGCTGCGCAGTACCTTACCCCTCACCCCCCCTGACAGGTGAATTTGTTACTGCGCAGCGACTCGCCTCATGGTCCGAGCCGCCACGCGTCCCATAGTTTAAATCGGGCTATACCTGCGATGTCTCGATGACTTCAGTGTTGCAGAAGCCCATAGACGGTGGTGTGGTGACTACACTAACCACTTACTTAAGTACTATAAAGTGAATCGTCTGCTTGCTTGCCACCCGATTGCCATACTGTTGCTGTTAGCCTGCATCCCACTGCTGGGCAATGGCCTCACCCCATGACTTCCAGCTTTTTCGATCCAGGGCTAAAGTAGACCACTGGTCGTTTGTTTTGTCCAGCTCGTCCCGACATCTTTTACGGCCATACAAAAAATGGGCAATTGGGCGTTTAAGTATGTTGGGCTCGTGCACAAAGTAGACGTCAGGAGCATGAATATATTACTATGAACAGCTCTGCAATTATATCTGATTTCATGAAGCATCCATTAGTAGCTGTCGTCAAGATGACCGCAAATATGTGTGGTTATTTGTGGCAGCACAAATATGTGAATTCAAAGGAACACTATTAGAGATTACAGTGTCGCATCACTATTATGAGTACTTAGTATGTGGTTTCTACGTTGACTATGGTATGGATGGTCTCTCTCTTACAATGGCGGTTGCGTTGTACTTATTGCACTATATTGTGTTGCATTTACTAAATAAAAGGTTTCTCCAAATTAACACTTTCTTTCTCTGGTGTCCCACATACTCTAACAGGTTATGGGCCCAGGCATCAAAGATTGAGAGTACATATGCAAGTTTGATTCGATTAAGTCGCGGTGTAGCAAAGGTTGGAGCCCTGCGTAGCCCGTGGTTCGAACAAGCAAACAAGAAGTTTAATGGCGGCAGTGATTTGCGCGGCAATTCTATTGGGGAGATTGCGTGTATAACAAAAATGTCGAATTCGGAGAATATTAGTAAGACGATCGTTCTTAACGGTCGCAATTGGCAAGCGTGGCGTTTTCAAACAACAATAGTTCTTCGTTCAAAGAAGTTATTGGGAATCGTGACAGGCACTGAAGTGAGGCCTGCGGTAGCTGGTAAAACACAAGAATCTAAAATATCTAGGAATAAATATAACTAAGAAGAATGACTTAATTAAGTTATACCAAGAGCAGTATTTAAATAATTTATTAAAGAAGGAAGTGTATGGAAGGATGTAAATCTATAACAACACTCATAGAACAAGGTTTAGTCTTAGAAAAAGAAGTAGCTACAGATAAAGAATTGATAAAAAGGTACAGACAGTTAATAGGAAGTCTCATGTATGCCATGTTGGGAACACGTCCAGATTTGTGTTATGCACTGGGTTATTTAAGTCGTTTTCAAAGTTGTGCTAATGAGAGCTTATGGAAGACATTAAAAATAATTGTGAGATATCAAGGGTACTATGGGATTAAAACTAATTTATAGAAAGGGAGTAGATGTGCAGTTAGAAGGGTATACAGATGCTGATTGGGCAGGAGATCAAGGGGATAGGAAATCTACATCAGGGTATATAATGAAAGTTTTTGGTTATACATCATACATACATGATCTTGTAATAAACAACAGTGTATATCATTATCAAGTACAAAATCAGAATATGTAGCACTAGCTGCGCCCCGCGGTTTCACCCACATAAGTTTCGATTCCGTGGGAATATCGGGATAAAAAGTATCCTATATGTTAATCCTGGTTATAAACCATCTGTATGCAAAATTTCATCCAAATCTGTTTAGTAGTTTTTACGTGAAAGAGCAACAACATCCATACATCTATCCATCCATCCATCCATACAAACTTTCACGTTTATAATATTAATAGGATTAGGAAAGGAAATTGCAGAGGGTTGCTGGATTAGGAACTTATTAAGAGAAATAGGAGTTGATTGTAAATTTTTTATTATAAATATTGATAATTAGTCTGCAATTCATGTTGCCAAAAACACAGAATATCATAAGCGCCTCAAACATATTGATATTAAGTATCATTTTGTGAGACAGAAAGTTGAGGATAAAATTGAATGTTGGAAATATGTACCGTCAGGGGATCAGCTTTCTGATATATGTACTAAAGGATTATGTAAAGTTACCTTTGTTAAGTTGAGAGAAATGCTGTTCTCTTAATTAGTCTTAAATTAAGTTTTTAAGTACAGTCAGTTGTGAAATAGTAAAGTTATTTGTATTGAAGTATTGTGAAAGTTAAGTTTTACGATTGTGAGTGATGTTTACATTGAGGAAGGGTAATAGAGATTACAATGTGGCATCACTATTATGAGTAGGTTCGATACTTAGTCTGTGGTTTCTACATTGACTATGGTCTCTCTCTTACAATGGCGGTTGCGTTGTATTGCAGTATGTTGTGTTGGATTTACTAAATAAAAGGTTTCTCCAAATTAACACTTTCTTTCTCTGGTGTCCCACATACTCTAAAAAACACTAAAACTACCCACCTGACGAGGCAAGCGACTGTAGTGGTAACTGCCCCGACTTGTGTGTTGTAGGCCGTAGATTCGAACGCAGACAGGCGCTTTACTTTGTATAAATTATTTCATCACACCGGGGAAACCGGCACGTCCTACAACCAAAAATTTGAAGACATGTGACACCTACCAACCTACATTCCTACTGATAATGTGGTTACGCAATTACCCCGCTGTTTTAATAGCGTACTTCGTGACTATCATAAAACCTTAGAATGACTTAATTGATTAGGTTAATCTGAAGTCGTTTGGAGTTTCCACTGATTGAGAAATCATTTCAGATAGTAGGAATAGGAATGGTGCCTACATTTACATACACATGTACAGACCCCAGGACATCAAGTTACTACAGCCTGTCAAATTTCTTTAATAGATTTTCAGATTTATCGCAAAAACATTAGGTTCAAGGTTGATTGGGAAAATTTGACAGTATCGGGTAGCTTAATGTGCTGGCGCGTGTGGCGACATTTGTTTGAATTTTGACTATCGACATACTATTGTATACAGGGTCAAATTAAATTAGCTAGCGAAACTCGGCAGACGTGATGGGTATCGATATTTAAACCTGATAAAACAAGAAATTAATAAATTTGATGATTTTTTTTTGTGGGGTCTGCGACCGCAGCTAGTAGTACTTATATACTTGAAATATCAAAATAATAATTCGATTTTTTCGTGCTAACTTCACAGACGTGATTAGTATCTATGTCTAAACACGATCAAACATACTTTCTTAACTCATATTTCAGGTAACGACACAAAAGTATCCTATGTGTTAATCCTGGTTATAAACCAACTGTGTGCCAAATTTCATCGAAATCCGTTGCAGCTTTTGCGTGAAAGAGTAACAAACATCCATCCATGCATCCTCACAAACTTTCGCGTTTATAATATTATTAGTAGGATTGGATAGGAATAATGATGTAAGTAGGTAACTAGTAGTCATTAGGTACTCATTATTACATATCTCTGCAGTCCATTACCATTACCTACCTACGCCAGGAAACCTTTTTATCAATAGCGGAGACTGACTTAACTAAGTATATTTTTACACTCATATACTTTAATCTTTAAACACAGTTCTTTTTATTAACAAGGAGGGGCGCCCACGAGCAACTTAGTTGGCCAGCAACTTGTTTGCCTCTGTCGCTGTCTCCTCGCCGAGATTTGGACGATGCGCTCACGGGAGCGACAGCAACGCTACTCTTTTGTTTCGGTTGAGCGACAACTGGCTAGCTGGCAAATTGTTTGCACTTTGACTTGCATTGCAAGCAATAGACGGGCGACAGTTGCGTCCAAACCCGCGAACAAAAATGTTTCCCATCTGTCTCGTCGCTACATGCGCGCATTTTCATACAAACCCGTATGATTGATGAGAGGGACAAATTAGTTGCGGAGACAAAAGTATTTAACTTTATAGAAAATATGTGTGCCGAGCAACTTAGTTGAACCAGCAACAACCAACTTTACAACCCAGCAACTTTTTCGTCGGTTACGGTTACGGAACTCGTTCGGACGCGACATAGAAAACACTTTGATGCTTTTGATATGAGAGACAAATAAGTTGCTGGGCATCTAAGTTGCTCGTGGGCGCCCTCCCTTACATAATATTTTCTATACATATAGTTATATAGGGTGACTGGTAATTAGTGAGTAATACTTCACTAAACACATGATTGTACTCAACATAATTATGTATATTCTAAAAACTTTCCCAAAGAAACGATTAGACAAAAAAATCGTTACTTTGGGAAAGTTATTTGTTATGATAAGTACAATCATGTGTTTAAGTATTGGTCACTAATACCAGTCACCCTGTATTTTTATATACAACTTGTCCCGGAATTAACGCACACCACCAGACACCCCAATTAGAATGTTATGTTATAATCATAATACATACACTGATTTTTTATTATTATGTAATAAACATTGTTTTTCTCATAAATTAGTTACACTGATTGTGGGAGAAAATTGTGGTCACATTACAAATCTACGCATGCAAACAGTCGCACTCGTTTAGGGGTCTAGCGCAGTAGGTACTTCATCTATTTTGGTTTGTTTTGACTGTACAGCGGAAGTGTGACAGTAATTTACGTAGTTTTAATTATTTTTGGGATAAAATATTACCTATATTAAAAATTACAGAAATCGATTCAGTAAACGATTCTGAACAAACTACTTTCATAATGTGCATTAATTCAGTTACACATTGTATACATATTAAATTTTATCCAAATTTGTTTAGTAGTTTTGGCGTGAAAGAGTAACAAACATCCATCCATCCATCCATACAAACTTTCACGTTTATAATATACATAAATATAATATTAGTAGGAAGTAGGAAAAGCACTTCCTCTCTCCTTAAACATCATCATCATATTTTCTTTGCTCCTGTTTCATGTTCATACTTTATGTATGTATTTATTGTATTATGTAAATAGTACACCACAGACTACCCACAGAATTTGTCTCTCCTTCCCCTTTTTAATCTATCCAAAGGTTGTCTTTAAATTATCGATAAGACCGCCCATTGTGTCACCCTTTGTAAAATTTCTATAATTGTCTGTAATGTATTAGTGTAAATAATAAAGAGTCATCATAATCAGCCTATAATATTCCCACTGCTGGGACTGGCCTCCTCTCTGTGAGAGGGAGTGGGCCGTAATCCACCACGCGGGCCCAGTGTGGGTTGGTAGATGTCACATGTCTTCGAATTTTTGGTTCTAGGACATGCCGGTTTCCTCACTATGTTTTCCTTCACCGTTTTGAGAGCATAATAAAGAGTATTCTATTTTATTATATATATACAAATTTCAAAGGGTCTGATGACCCCTTGAACTGATAGTCCAACAAATGACATAAAAAGATAAAAGTACCTACGCATTTCTAACAACATTTTGTAATCAGAAGTTGCGACAAAGATTAATGTGTTAAACAAAATACATTATAGTCATCTCATCTTATATTAATCAAATCGTAAACAAACACAGATTTTCTTAGAAATAACTTACCTACTTTTCAAGTTGCATAAATTAACGTCTCTTTGCTAATAACTTTTTATTTAAGTATTTATTTATTTATGGTTATAAATAAATAAATAAAAAGTTAATAACTTACACCTCACATACAAAGTTATTAGTCTTATTGTAATATTTCAATATATAACACAACTGACTATTTACACTAGGTACTACATTAAATGATTAACTAATTTTACCATATCCCCCCGTAGAGGATGGCGGGACGAGCTGGAGAAAACAAACGACGGGGATCCACTTTCGCCTGGATCGAAAGAGCTGGAAGTCAGGGGAGAGCCCTTGCCCAGCAGGGGGATGCAGACTAACAGTAACCAGTAACTAAATATGCAAATAAATACAAAACCAAAAGGACATTTAGGGAACATTGTCACGTTGTTTGGCAATGTTGCCAGTCTTCTACTTTGACCAGGTTGTTTTTTACCACACATCCCTCTGGTAACGTGAAGTGTAGACCATTGCTAATAATGTTACACCGAATAAACTAGTGATTCGCCCCTGCTTTGCACATTTTTACGACTTGACAAAACATCGGTATTTCTGTATTAGGTATATCTAAAATGTACACAAATACATTGTGCATTGTGCCGGCTGCTGCTGAAAACCAGCGCTGGGGCTCTGTCTCGTATAGAGTCTTAGCATTATGCTGAGCGATGGCCGTTTTACGTGAATGTGACGCATGCTTACCCCCAACTTGTTACTTTTTTTTGTGTGTTTATGTTCTTTTTTATGCGTCAAGTTTACCGCAAATAAACGTATTTTCTTTCTTTCTTTCTTTCATATAACACTCAAAAAACTCAAAGCATTTATTTCAATTTAATTACTTACAGGCACTTTCAAAGAGTCGGTCAGTTAGTCAGAATGTTGAAGCTAGTTGCTCATTCCAAAACCTAGATCTCTATGGAGAAGAATGAGCAAGAAACTCCAAGGACACTCTTTTATATCAGAATATTACAAAATCACTCTCGGAATAAATTCTCTAAATGGTGTTGAAAACCGCAGCAAAATCCGTTGCGCAGTTTAGAATAACAACGCAGTTACACAGAGAGACACGAAAAGCGAGTTTAATTTATAATACATATAAATAGATAAATATATAAATAGAAGTGTCTAGTTCTAGACTGTCACGGTCAAAAAAAAAACCGACTTAGAGCTTCCAGAACATTCTCTAAATTAAAACAAAGGCTATCTATTTTTTTATTTTACATTCTTGAATTGAATATCAGTTTATTTTATTAAATCACGTAGAATTTTGTAATGGACCTACGAGTATAGGAGCTTGTGGCTAAGTGAGGGGCTCGTGGCTAAGTAATAACAGCCGCACGGGTCGATCAATCCGGTTAAGCTACGCTTGCCGCGGTTGGTCGATCTTCACATATCAAGACCCCTCCGTGCCTCGGAAAACACGTTAAGCCGGTGGTCCCGGCTGTCATTCGTGGATCTTTGATAATCCTTACGGGTCGTCAAAAGCCCGAAAATCTGACAACCACCTCTTACCAAGGGTATCGTATTACCCAGTATCTGGGTTGTGGAGGTCAGATAGGTAGTCGTTCAATGTAAAGTACTGGTATTCAGCTGCATCCGGTTAGACTGGAAGGCGACCCTAACATAGTTGAGAGAAGGCTAGGCAGATGATGACCTATAGGTACAATCGACTGCATGTCGGTGGTAACATTTCGACCTTGCGCTGGCCTAGCGTAGAACTGCACCCTAATTGCGTTACACACTTTTTTTCTGGTGGGAAATCATCAAATGACCCCTCCCACTCTGGGTGGAGCGGAAGGGAGTGTCAGACTCTTACTGACTAAAACCCACCCAAGTTCCTTCCTTCGCCCTTTTATGTTCCGGGGTAGCGGTAACCCTTTCGGATAATCCCGCTGACCCGGCAGGCTTCGGCCCTAAGGGGCACCTCAAATTATGCTGACAACTCTTTGAGGCGCGCTTGGAACACTTACGCGCCGTCCGGCACGGGCCTGGTCCTGATCGGACGGTGAGCTACCCATTGCTCTCCGCCCGCAGGCCCGCGCCTACGGTGGCCGGGAGTCGTCACGCGGCTCCCGACACCCGGAGCGTCTCCCGCGGCGGCTGGGACGGGAGGCTCTCTCCCTCATCCGTCCCGCCACCTCCTTCGCTAGCAAGACTGCTTCGCAGAAGGAGGCGTCTGCCTCCCACTCCCTCTCGCTCCGGACCATGGCTTGCACCAGGGCCGGGCGCGAGAGGCCGCCGCCGCTGCCGATCGCCTCTATGAGGACACGGCGGTGCTCCGCCCAAGCAGGGCAGACCTCCACCGTGTGCTCCACCGTGTCCTCTGGGCGATCCTGGCAATTGCGTTACACACTTACAATCAGAATCTGAACCATTTTGAAGGATAAGGCCATAGCTTCAGTAAAAATCCAGTCTTTCAGTAAAAAACTCACCGTGAAAATTTTGGTGAAGTGAGCTTGAAGTGGGCTGTCATTTTTGACACGACGATTGGCATTATTGACAGCTCACTTCACCTAAATTTTCATGGTGAGATTTTTGCTGAATGGAGCGCCTGTTCTCATTATTTTGGCTAACTAAAGGAAATCTATTGATAGCGGATGGCATACGTGATGGGGACATACATGACATGGGACTGGGATGTCCCTAATCTGATAATAATAATTATTAGATATTCATTATTTAATAATATTAACATATTATTTATACAGTATGGGCTAATTATACATATACTTATTATTTAATAAAAATTATTGTTATAGGTCTGTATGAGATAATGCGTCATCATTGATGACCTTTGCAAGTGGGTTAAGTTGTCAGCAGATGAGCAATTGCATCATATTTGATAACTGCAAGTTAAAACAAATACATACGAGTAGTACGTACTTAGTTGTTTTTTTTTTTCTTGCGTAAACTTCCGCTTTCGAAGAGGTTTTTAGTTTAAAATTTTGCTCGCTTCCAGAGAACATCGTGAGAAAATCATACTGGACTTATTTTAGTCGAAATTCACCAATCAGCACTTCATCATTTCAGCCGAAAGACGTCCACTGCTGGATATAGGTCTCCCAAGCACCAAGCACCCCAAGCACCTCCACTTCGACCGGTTCTGTGCTTCTCGCATCCAACGGGTTCCTGCGGCGTTCACATGCTCGTCGGTCCACTTTGTGGGGGAGGTCTTCCAACGCTACGTCTTCCGGTACGCGGTCACCACTTCAGAACTTTTCGGCTCCATCAGCCATCTGCTCTGCGAGCAATTTGCCCTGCCCGTTTGGCAATTCTTCGGGCACTGCATTTATCAGCTCTTGGGAAAGTATAAGCAACTTTGTTAGACCATGATCGACTATGAAGTATTGAAAATGCTATGTGCTGTTTCCTAGGAAAATGCAAAACTTTCCGGACTGCATGCAAGATTTTTTACCAACAATACAGGAGAAATTCCTTGTTGGGGTAAAGTTGGTACAGGGTGGGCAACTTGGAGGTATACAACTTTTTTGCCGCCATTTTGTTTCGGCGGCAAATATGACAGTTGTTTCATGAAAATTATTTTGTGTAGATACGGCAAATCTGTTGTAGAGCGTTTTACGACTGAACAAAGTGTTTTAATTATTAAAACATTCTACTCAAGCCAATCATGTATTGCGGAAATTCTAAGAAAATTGCTGCCAATTTATGGTACAAATCACTTACCTTCGCGGCTAACAGTAACTCGTTTAGTGATTAAATTTGAGCAGCATGGCATTGTAACAGATGAAGCAGTTTTCTTACATCAAGTGAATCAGTTGGGCTTAGGGAACATGTGGTTCCAACAAGACGGGACCACATGTCATACGGCACGAGCCAAAATCGAGACACTGAAAAGAACGTTTCCGGGTCGATTAATTTCGAGAAACAGTGACATTGATTAACCCCCAAGATTCCCGGATTTAACAGCTCCTGACTTTTTTTTTTTTTGTGGTTCTATCTAAAGGGATGTGTCTACTAATAACAATTACAACAAAATATCTGAGACACGTCACTGAAATAACAGCAAATGTGTGAAAATATCATGAAAAACGCAGTGAAAAGGGTGCACATCTGCTATGCTGCTAGAGGTGGACATTGGTCTGACATTATTTTCCATACTAAATTGCCGGCCCTAAATACTATATTTAAATAAAAATACTTAATAATTTTTATATTTCATAGACTAAAATTGAAAAAATAAAGTGTACCTCTTATTTGCCCATCCTGTATAAAAAAATTAACTTACACAAACAGACGCTTTTACCCTACGCTATTTCCGAGTTTTTCATATTTAACTAGTACCTACCTACAAACATTATTGCATCCCCTGAAAGACTGCCAACAAATTCGAATAAAAAAAACGTAATATGGTAAAGGCTGGCTGCTGGGATGTCCCTTGCCATAATCAGCCAATAATGTTCCCTTTGCTGGGATGTCCCTTGCCATAATCAGCCAATAATGTTCCCACTCCTGGGATGTCCCTTGCCATAATCAGCCAATAATGTTCCCACTCCTGGGATGTCCCTTGCCATAATCAGCCAATAATGTTCCCACTGCTGGGATGTCCCTTGCCATAATCAGCCAATAATGTTCCCACTGCTGGGATGTCCCTTGCCATAATCAGCCAATAATGTTCCCACTGCTGGGATGTCCCTTGCCATAATCAGACAATAATGTTCCCACTGCTGGGATGTCCCTTGCCATAATCAGCCAATAATGTTCCCACTGCTGGGATGTCCCTTGCCATAATCAGCCAATAATGTTCCCACTGCTGGGATGTCCCTTGCCATAATCAGACAATAATGTTCCCACTGCTGGGATGTCCCTTGCCATGATCAGCCAATAATGTTCCCACTGCTGGGATGTCCCTTGCCATAATCAGACAATAATGTTCCCACTGCTGGGATGTCCCTTGCCATAATCAGCCAATAATGTTCCCACTCCTGGGATGTCCCTTGCCATAATCAGCCAATAATGTTCCCACTGCTGGGATGTCCCTTGCCATAATCAGCCAATAATGTTCCCACTCCTGGGATGTCCCTTGCCATAATCAGTCAATAATGTTCCCACTGCTGGGATGTCCCTTGCCATGATCAGCCAATAATATTCCGACTGCTGGGATGTCCCTTACCATTATCAGCCTATAATGTTCCCACTGCTGGGACATAGGCCTCCTCTCTCGGAGAAGGCAGAGGTCTTTGTGTTTATTATTCCTGTTTCTCTAAATAAAATGCAAAATGTATCATTTTTTTCAACTGTTTTAATGTGTGTGTTTTGCATTGTCATTGTGAAAATCACCAGGCAAAATTATTATTTTTTAAAGTTGTTTACAATTTGCAGGTTAGGTAGTATGTTGATCAAAATATGATTATTGTTTAAGACATTTATTTCTCAAAAACAGAATACAATTATTCATTTAGAATGAGAAATACTGTTTGCATACATATAAACGTTTCTCGGAACGGCATTTTTAAAGTTAGACGTATGTAGGTACGGACGCCAGCACATCAAGCTACTACAATCTGTCAAATTTCTTTAATAGATTATCAATTTTATCGTTAAAGCATTAAGGTTCAAGATTGGTTGGGAAAATTTGACAGTTTCGGGTAGCTTGACCTGCTGGCGTCTGTACAATATTATTAGCTAATAACTTATCATTACGTTAGTAAAATAAACTATGCTAAAAGAGATCGAGTTTAGAAGGTATTTATTTTAAATATTTTTTCTTGATGTGGGCAATCTGCAAAAATATTGAGACTACGAGTCCATATTACGTATCGAAACACACTGGCGCCGATTCCCTTGTTCACAAACTAAATTAAATTTAAGTTCAGTCCATCTTTTTCTTTATATTTCATTAAGAAAAGGACAGAAGATAAAATATTAGTTTAGTCCTGTCAAATTAAGATACTCCACAGACAGTTTAGATATGATTAAAAACATGGCTATTAAAAATACGTCAATTTACGTCAGGCGCTGACTAATTTGACAGGACTAATGTTTATTTTTTGTTTAAAAAACTTAGAAATAATAATAATATGTATACATCATAAATCATCATCATAAGCAGTCTATATTTTTCCCACTGCTGGGACACAGGCCTCCTCTCTTCGAGAGGGAGTAGATTACCACGCGGGCCCAGTGCGGGTTGGTAAATGTCACATGTCTTGGAATTTTTGGTTCTAGGACATGCCGATTTCCTCACGATGTTTTCCTTCACCGTTTTGAGAGCAGTGGTAATGAAATAATTTACACAAAGTAAAACGCCGGGATGAGCTGGACTCCTCTAAGAAATATTGGTCCTTGGCAGCTTTGGATAGAGAGAGGTGGAAGGAGAGTACGGAGGCCTTTGCCCAGCAGTAAGAAACTAACGGCTAATAAAATAAAAAATCGCCTGTCTGGGTTCGAACCTACGACCTAAAACTCGTAAGTCTCAGCCGTTACCACTGCTCTTTATGTACACGTTTTTAAATTCTATTTTTTGTCAATACCATGTAAATTAAAAAGTTTGCGGCCTTAACAAGCACTATGTACATTATTTACAGAATTATAATAATTAACATCATCAATACAACACTCTAAGTCCATATTCTATTGAATGACTATTTTAAGATATCATGAGATTTGTGGTCGATTCCTCTGAATTTCGCAGCATACCCTGGTGCTTCCCCTTTAATATAAAATGTACAACACCTCAACTAAATACATAAAATTCGCTGATAAGGTAAGTACAGACGCCAGCACATCAAGCTTTACAATCTGTCAAATTTCTTTAATAGATTTTCAGCTTTATCGCAAGACCATTAATGTTCAAGGTTGATTGGGAAAATTTGACAGTTTCGGCTAGCTTGATGTGCTGGCGCTTGCAATTAGTCTTAAGGCAAAAATCACAAGTTTACCAAAGAGAATAGGTCATATTACCCATTCTGCAAGGTGCTGCCCAGAATACGCAGGACGTGCAGTCAGGACCTCATGCTCAGCAGTAACACTTGCGACCACTGAGGTAGTGACCACCAATGAGGTAGTGATTTAGTCATACTTTGTTTAGAATATTATTCATTTATTTTAATTAATGATATCAGTGCAGTCACGATTATATATAGTCCGTGATTTAGTGTTCTGCACGCACACGATTATTTACAAAACATTTACATATACCGTCTAATGATTATTATCTTATTAAAACCTGTACTCCCTGTTCTCTGTCCTGTACTTCTTACTTATTTATTTAAACTTTCCGTACAAACAGGTTTTTGTGCGGAAAGTTTAAATAAATAAGGCTTTAGAATGTAATAGGAATAGATAGTGAAGTAACTTTCTGATTAAAATAGTTACTACTTAGTCAGTAATCGTCAGATATACATATACGCGGACTTAATCGTAAAGTTACTTCCCACTTCCCACTCCTGCACAGTAACACACTATAAATTACAATCTGAATCAGTTTGAAGGATATTGTTAATCCATTGCTTCATAATTATGTTCGAAAAATTTGTATGCTCAACAACCTAAATAACGCAATGAATGGTGCTGAACTGTCAACATGAAAGCCATTGCTTCTGTTAGTGTGTTACGCAATTACCTCGCAGGATTCCGTAAACTCAAACTACATTAAATAAGTCTTAATATGACACATCTACTGTCTAAACTTAACTTAGTATTTACAGAGCTTACAGTAGCTTTATTTTTCTAAAAATTACAAAATAATATGTCGGACAATAGCGGGCTTCCACTAAGTCTTTCACACTACCTATCAATTTTAACAAACACTACAAACAAAAATTATATAATTCTCGTATCTAATAAAGATTCATCAGAAATCACATCTTTCACAAACTTGTCCCATCGATCGTTGAAAACTTTAAAAAGTCTCGTTTTACCTTCATCCTCCAACGCACTATACGTTATAGAGTTGAGAGCAAGTTGTTTCAGTAACCTCAAGTCAGCATGCTTACTTGCAACTCCCATGAACGCTACAAAAAAGTCATGAGACACAGGTTCCGCACTCCACGCACCAGGGTCATCACTGGACAACACTACAGGAAGACCCAAAGCTAGATATGAAGCCAGGGGATGATTCCTCACATCGTGCACTAAGGATAACACCACATTTGATATCACATTCACTTCCAAAGCAATGTCTTTTTTAATAACAGCTGACATCAGGCTCGGATGCTTCGTCAAAGCGTAGCCATGTCCTATCCTCTTTGAACCTAGAAGTATTGCATCGACTAAATTCTCGTCAGCTGAAGTCCCTAACCAAGCAGTCTCTCCAGCGTGTAGGTAGAAGTTTATGTCGTCTTTAGCCTCAGATAACATAGGAAGGAAATCTGTCAATGGTCTACCAATGTCTTCTTGACCGACAAGATCAAATCCTGCTATCATGTCTGGCATTTCTGCTTTAAGTCTTCTTGTCAGATTTAGTGCTTCTAGCACCTGTTCAATACTTAGAGCCCTGTGTTTTGTGACAATCAGTTTTACACCGATGAAATCTGGATGCGTCTCGATAAACTTATCAGTTATATTCTTAAATAGTTCCACTACATACTTCTTGTCGTGTTTTGTGCCATCTAATTCGTATAAGTTTTGTAAACCTGTACGGATCTCTATATACATAATGTTGTCTTCGTAGAACTGTTTCAGTGTTTCATACCAGTACTTTTCTCTTACCGGTCTGTAAGAAATCAAAGATTTGATGGTATAATAAACTTTGTTGAATCTCTTCCAAACTGTGTTGATGTCTACAAAGTCATAATCTTCGCCGCCATCTTTGTAAAGTGTGAAATGGTTCTTCAATTCAGAATCAAAAGCGTCTGGATCGCCGGAAGAGTTCCTGAGATCACTAACAAGATCCCACTTAGTCGAACAAGGTCGGTCTGGGGTCGACTCTGAGAAATGTAATTTTAAATCATCGCTCGTGTAGCACGCATACAAATGGTCCTCATATGTCAACTGCACTAGCACATCTGGATGTAACATTAATGAACTATGCACATGTAACACTGCACCCTTCGGCATTCTTCTGATTATTTGATACACCTTCGAGTTTTCGATATCTTTCTTGTACGAAAAGTAATGTTTTGAGAAGTTGAAATGTTGCGGATTGATGTACGAAGGGTTGAGTTCTTTCATCTTCCATTTCATCAAGATATCATTTGCTATTGTTTCATCTTCGTTCAAATGTTGTTTCCCGCCTACAGCTGTGAGCGTTTCTTCGTCCAATAAAGCTCGTCTTTCTTTACTGTAGTTGTCTGGAATGAGGCGTGCGTCCAGCGTGATAACGAGACACACGATAGTGTAAGCGGCCAGTGTATTCATTTCTGTGCGTTCGTCACTTAGCGGGTAAGTGTTCGCGTCTCGACCGACACTACAGCACTGTGTGTGGCGGTCGTATATATATGTCGTTAAACGTTTATTGTTGGGTGGATAAGTAGTGGAGTTAATGAACGTTTGATTTCGCAGAAATTATCGGTTGTTCTGATTTTATATTTGGTAAAAAAAAATCGAGATGCCGGAAGCCTTGGTCACTAAATTTATTGAGCTGCCAGAAACTACGTTTGTTTCTTCTTTTTTTGTATTAATTTTTATGAATGGCTGTGCGATCTTGTTTTCTTTGTTCAGATTGTAAAAATCTCGATGATACAAGCATGACTTAAATCTTTATAGTGGATATTTGGACTCGTCGACCTTGATAGCAAGTATTTTAATTTATTTTAATTGACGTTACACACGTTCATAAAAAAGTATTAGTTATTTTTAGGAAGCGTAATGGGGTCAGTTGTTTCTACGTGGAAGTGATTTTTATGTAAGCTGTTTCATTTCGGAATCGGTTGATTACAATTACCTACTTTCTCAATTGTATATAATTTTGAAATTGTAATCGTATATATTTCATAATAATATTAGGAGAGGTGGGGAAAGAAGGAATTCCATTTTTATTGTATGTATAGATAACTAACTAACGAACTAATAATTTACACTAGATACTAAATTAAATGATTAACTAACTTACTATACAAATAAATACAAAAAAACGAACTGAGTAGACAAATTTTTCGAACATATGGAGCAATGGGTTAACAATATCCTAGAAATTGATTCAGATTGTGAATGATAGTAGTGCTGGTCTCACTTATTACGTAAGCTACAACGACATATCGAGGTACAAAAATCGTAAATCGTCATGAAATGATCGTATTGACAACAATCAACAACATTGGTACCAAAACTACATTTTTGTCCGCATTTTTTGCTAAAAGACATTATATTTTATGTATGACAAATTCTTAAATAAATTAAAGACATGTAGGTATAATTTGGCAAGAAGTACAGTCACAAAAGAAGATAAGTAACTAGGATCGTCGGATATAGTTGAAGTTTAGTAAGAAACCCATGGATATTTTCGAATGAAATTTAATTTGATGAATTTACTGTTTGTTTTCTATTCATTAAATTAAAATTTATTTGAAAAAATCCACCGGTTTCTTACAAAACTTCAACCATGCCTTGGTTACTTATCTCCTTTGGTGACCGTACATATGTTAAACATGCATCATAAAATCATTTACTTATATGGTACATAACAAGTCACTGCTATGGGAACCATAACCATTGTGCTCAGTTTGGTCATTTTGACTAATATTTATCATGACAATTATCTGCACAATTTACGATGACTGACAAAGTGACAAATGACAGGACTATTAACTTAAACACTATAATTAACTTAATGCCTAACAATTTAGTTAAAAAATTATCGCCTGCATGATCTGCATCCGTCAATTGAATATTGTGTGAAGCTAGAATTTTACTCATTCAGTTACATTATAGTAATCAGGCTATAATGTTCCCACTGCTGGGACACAGGCCTCCTCTCTGTGAGAGGACGTGGACCGTAATCCACCACGCGAGCCCAGTGCGGGTTGGTAGATGTCACATGTCTCCCAATTTTTGGTTCTAGGACGTGCCGGTTTCCTCACGATTTTTTCCTTCACCGTTTTGAGAGCAGTGGTGATGAAATTACACAATGTAATCGCTGCCTTAGTTCGAACACTTCGAACCCACGACCTACATCTTGAAAGTCGGGGTCGCTACCTCAGGGCCACCGTTGCTCCCCGGTTAGATTATATTCCGACAGTATTATTATCACTGACCTACTTATGTTTCGCAGCTGGACAAATCTCATACGCGGAGAAACGATGCCTTCGTTCACCCAAAGTCAGGGTCTAAAATAACTTCAGAAGCAGATATGGGTCTAGAATCTTAATGATGAATGAATGATTATGATTAAAAGCAAAAGTCGCATTCCTACAATCGTCGCCTACTTCTACAATCTATAGTCTGTTCCAAAAGTAACTGATGAAAATGTAAACAAAAGGAAAGCATACCTGTGGCTGCTCAATTAAACTGCTATCTGCTAATTCAATGCTTTGATTTACCACCCGGACATGAATTGCCCTGGGTAACCTGGAAGTCTTTACACAGACTCCGGACCCAAGTTGGCCGAAGCAAGGAAATCCTGTTTAGGTGGAGATTCATAGACGACTCCGCCTTGGAGTGTAAATGTGGTGCTGTTCCACAAACGATGGAACACGTTACAGGAACTGATGGACGCTGGTGATGGTGCCAAACAAGTAGCCGAATTCTGGGCCGAGTCCATTTAGTTTGCTATCCACACGCTAAGAAGAAGATGCTTTGATTTTTTTAAATAAATAAAAATTATTATTATTCTTTATTTCAACTAAGTACATATAAATTACATTTTTAAATATTTTTATACACAGAAATATAGAAAAAAAAACATTTAAAAATATAAAAAATAGTAGCCCACATTATTATTTGACCATTTTGTTGTTTCGCCTTTCAGATGTTTTTCATTTCACAATTGAGGTTAATTTTATAACATTCGTTGACGATTTTTCAATTATAATTTAATCATATAGTGTTGGAAAAAGTCACAATCAAAAAGTGATGGGATATAAACCTTCTAAAGTGACTACGTATCAGAATATAATCGAATTTAAAACCTGAACATGGTTTGTTTACACTTTCAACAGATACATTCGGAACAGTCTATGTGACCTTGTTCTTAAAAGGTCGGTCAATAAACCTAGCACGGATTCCAGAATATTCTTAAACCAATTTAGTTCAGTTTAAATAAACTGACCGTTAAGCAAGACTCGATCGAGGGTGAAATTCAAGGTGAATGTTACTTAACCAACTTTGCGTAAGGAGGTGTGATGTTATTTACTATGAGTTTCTATAATTATAAACCTGATTTTTCTGTCCTTTAAGTTTTTTTGTTGTACGCACTTTTTTCTTTTCCTTTATTTAAGTACTTACACTACCTACGCTATGTGGCAATGTCAAAGCATTTATTTCAAATATGCACTTTAGAACGTCAAAAATTAGAATAAAATAGATTTGATTCTAGCGTATTTATACATAGTGTGACGGAATTTTTAATGGAGAAAGGAATTTCTTGATTACTTTTTATATTGATTAATTAGAAAAAATATGACTTTTAATTTTAATTTTATTAATTTATTTCTAATAGGAAATAAGTTGACTGTAGAAGAATTGTGTCTAATATTATAAATAACTATTGAAGTAGGTACTTCATAATTACATTGTCATTATAGTTAATCAATCTTTATATTGACATTGTTTATCGTTATTATTATGCACTTAGCATCTCTAGTGTATTTTGTACCTTTGCATGCCTTCTGAAGGCCAATTCTCGTAATTTAAAACGTTCAAAATCTAGTCGCAGTCTCACCTAGGCAACAAACAAATGTCAAAAACTTGTCAAAATGTAGGGAAATTAGAGGAATTTTTGACAGATTGAGACTGAGATCAGACTGTGAACGTTCTTAAAATTACGAGAATTGCCCCTCTGGTTAAATATGACTGTTACTTATTATATTTTTTTATGTCACCGTGTATTGTACCTATGTATATTTGCAAAATAAATATCTTCGCACTGGGCCCGCGTGGTAGATTATAGCCCACTGATCCCTCTAGAAGAAAGGAGACGTGTGTCCCAGCAGTGGGAACATTATACTTAGGCTGATAATAATATTACATGATGTCTTATCTAGTCGCGCCTTACAAAAGGTAGTTTTCGTATGGTTAGTTAAATAGCGTAGCTTTGATAGGAGTGAAGACGTGAAAGTCGTTTAATAAGTAACAAACGTTGGTGTGACTGTGTGTCATAAAACCATTCATTGTGTTATCCGATACTTGGCCGGCTTTTTCTTTTCATTTTTTCAAATTATTTTCCATGTTCTTTTAATTTTTTTTTTTCAATTATTTTCCATGTTCTTTTAATCATTTTTCAAATTATTTTCCATGTTCTTTTAATTATTTATTCAAATTATTTTCCATGTTCTTTTAATTTTTTTTTCAAATTATTTTCTATGTTCTTTTAATTTTTTTTTCATATTATTTCTTTTAACTATTTTCAATCTTTTAATTATTTTCAATTTTCTTTTAAATATATTCAATTTTCTTTTTAGTAGTTATTTTCAATGTTAAAATAATTATTTAAAAAATCACTGTAAATTTTTTTTTAATTTAGTCTAGAAGCCTACTCATACTTATCCATGTGACTGAGGAACTCTCGACCCTTATCGTACCTACAGGATGCCCTAATTCAGGGGTCAAGACCTCACTGATGTAAGGTTTATTGACGTTTTCTTATTACACAAACATAAAACTCGTTACACTCGATTTCTTACAACACATTTTATTTAACTTTAATGAAGTCGGTTAAGCAAACGCTTATCTTTTAAGTATATTTTTATAGTATAATATGAAAATTGTATACTATTATAATAGTAGGTACTATAAAAAAACACTTAAAAGATATGCATTTTTTTTTAACATTTTCATGTACCTACCTATTCTGTTCCTTGCGGAATCCATCACAATAAATCCGCAGTAACTTGCTAAACAGCAGGTTTTTCAGTTTGCCAAATAAAACAAGCCAAGATTTTAATCACACAAAAAATCTATGTTTCCCTGTAAATATTTAATTCACATGATTATTTATAAATTATAAATAATCATGTGAATTAAATATTTACAGGGAAACATAGATTTTTTATTTATAATACGCGGTAACGCGCTTGGTACCTACATTTTTCTGTGTGCCAAATTTATATGTCAATATTATTTTAACGATGCATGATAAATTGATAATTGACGCATAAAAAAATATGTTTTTTTATGATTCACGGTAAATTTTAAGAAAAAAAAACGGTAATTAATACGTAGGTTAGTTAGCACAATATTTTTTTCCCGACCACATTCCGTTTACAGTTTGTTTACGTCTGACAGCAGCAACCTAACTACAACCTTATTGTGACAATAATAAAGATCACAATGATTTTGACAGACTTGTCAGTGGCAGCAACCCAACAGCAATCTTATTAGAATGAGAATAAAGATCACTGTGATTTGGACAGTGATGCAAAATCAGAGGTAAAATAACTGAGAAGGGACTTTGTTTATCGCCCCTTGATCGCACTTACCTAAGTACTTATTCTCTATTCTAGCTATTAGCGCCAATTCCCTTGTTCACAAACTAAACTAAATTTAAGTTTAGTACATCTTTTTCTTTCTATTTCATTAAGAAAAGGACAGAAGATAAATATTAGTTTAGTCCTGTGAAAGTAAGATTGGTACTCCATAGCATGTTTAGACGTGATTAAAAACATGGCTACTAAAAATACGTCAATGTACGTCAGGCGCTGACTAGGTACTTTGACAGGACTAAACTAATATTTATCTTCTGTCCTTTTCTTAGTGAAATAGAAAGAAAAAGATGCACTGAACTTTAATTTAGTTAGTTTGTGAACAAGGGAATCGGCGCCAGTGTCAATGAAATCTGAACCAGGATAATAATTACCGATTCGCTTACATTACGAGAATTCTATCAGTAAATAATAAACCAATTCTAAGTCTAAAATGTGAGTAAACAGTTCCAGGAAATTATGACAAACAGTGTCTTCTGAGTATTGGCAGATTCTACGAACGTATGTATTAACTGCCTTCCTGGTCTAGTAGTCGCAAAGGCACAACTACAGAGTATTCGGTCCAGGTTTCGATCCAGCGGGGTAATTGCGTAACACACTATTAGTAGCAATGGGTTTCATTTTGACAGTTCAACGACATTCATTGCGTTATTTACGTTATTGAGTAGGCACATTTTTCGAACATATGAAGCAATGGATTAGCAATATCCTTCAAAATGATTCGATTGAAATTGATAGTGTGTTACGCAATTAGGGTGCTGGTTTTCCGCATCGGGAAAAGCAATACCTACCTACTTATTGAGTTTCCCATTTGGCTGATGACATATGTTTTAAAAAAATACATATAAATGTCTTTGTGTGGATGTAATGTGCTTTCTACTACTTACCCCATTTTTTTTTTGGGTGGGAAATCATCATATGACTTCTCCCGCTCTGGGCGGAGCAGGAGGGCGTGTCAGACTTTTACTTACTAAAACCCACCCGTGTTCCTTCAGTTGCCTATACCAGGGACCACGGTATCTCTTTCGAACAACCCGCGGCCCTGGCAGGCATCGGCCCTAGCGGACCCCGTCACTTCGTGCTGACATCTCTTTGAGGCGCGCATGGCACACAACGCGCTGTCGACCCGGGCCTGGTCCTTGCCGGGCAACGAGCTGCCCATTGCTCGCCGCCCGCAAGCCCGCGCCTACGGGTGGCCGGGTGACTGGTGACTCCCTACGTCACTACTTACCCCCTTGGAGAGTAAATCGTGATTATTTTATGTTGGTCTGAATTTTGTTAAATCTATACTAATATTACAAAGAGGTAAAATTTGTTATGTATGTAGGGGGTAATCTTCGGAGCTACCAGTCGGATTTGTAATATTCTTATTTAACATCACGCTACGACCCCCAAAACCCGAGCAAAATAAAAAAAGCCAGAAAAAACGCTAAGCGAAAACAAAGTGGTAGCACGGGTAAGCGATGGGATGCGACGCGATGGGTTGGGGGTCGAAATTTCACGCGGGCAGAAGCTAGTCATGACTAAAATATTTCTTCAATTTATGAAGGCAGGGATGAATTATTGTGCAAGATGTTGTCTATGATTTAATGTGTTTGAAGAGCTTAAGGGTGAAGTGTTTAAAATACAATCTTAATGCAAATCTCAATTTATCAGACAGGTATGGTCATATTTAAGGGTGTGGTACCTACAGACCATCAAAATGAACAACTTTCTCCATGGGAACAACACCGTACCTAATTGCGAAATTAAAAATTTCAAACAACTATCTGTCCCATTCAAAACTCCAATACAACATACCTACACCCATAAATATACCTACTAAAGAAAAAAAGAAAGAAAATACGTTTCTTTGCGGCAAGGAAATAACAAAAACACAAAGAAGAACAAGTTGTTGGGAAATAATATGTGTTCGCTGGTTTTACCGCACCTTTTGTATATACGCTGTATATTTCCGACGATTCAGATTTCAGGTCAATAAAGGGAATTGTAAAGAACTCAAGATACTCTAACTACAGAAGTGTCAACAGTAAGTCACACTCACAAAATTGGACACTGACATCAGCGCCATCTAGTAAAGTTTTCGCGTACTTCACACAGTGTAACATGATTGTGTCCGTAGGTAGTGGTCTAGTGGTCACTCAAGTTCCGTTGAATGCTACTTGAGGCGCCGCGAGCGACACACTACGGATAGTGCGGCCCTATAGAAATGGTCACGCGATTGAAAATACGCTGATTGCTGTTAAAAATACGCTACAGCACAAAAAAAAAGTGTAATTAAATAGTCCTATTTCTGTCGTACAAAAATTAATTCTCACGACATTCTAAATTTCTAGAATATTATAAATAAGGTTGCCATCGTATTAAAGCAGGGAGTATTAAGTTAGCTCCTAAGCTATCTCATATTATGCTCATGTTACCTTAACTTGGAATATTTTAGATAGTTTCTTTTTTCAACCACAAAATGATGAGGATAAAAAACTCCAAAACCTAATGTCCAAAGCGATAATCTGTGTGTAAAGTGACCTCTGATTCTACAAAAATTATACGTGTTCCACATCATTAAAAACAGCTAGTACGATACTGTCAAGTATTTTTCGTATGAGTTAGGACCACAGTTAAATTGTGTCAGTCAAGACGCGAACACATACCGACGAAGCGGTGAAAAACAGACATGAACAAACTAATCTTTATCACTGTCGTGTGTCTCTTTCTCACACTCGAAGCAAGAATCATCTCAGATAACTACAATAGAGAAAGAACAGCATTATTGGACGAAGAAACGCTCACAGCTGTAGGCGGAAAACAACATTTAAACGCAAATGAAACGATAGCAAATGATATCTTGATGAGATGGAAGATGAAAGAACTCAACGCTTCATACAACGATCAACAACATATCGACTTCTCCAAACAATACTTTTCGTATAAAAAAGACATCGAAAAGTCGAAGGTGTATCAAATAATCAAACGAATGCCGAAAGGCGCAGTGTTACATGTGCATAGTACTTTAATGTTACATCGAGATGTGCTAGTGCGGTTGACTTATGAGGACCATTTGTATGCGTGTTACAAAAACGACGGTTTGAAATTATATTTCTCAGAGGCGACCCCCGAACAACCCTGTTTGACTGACTGGACTCTTATTAGCGATCTCAGGAACTCTTCCGGCGATCCAGACGCTTTTGATTCTCAATTGAAGAACTATTTCACACTTTACAAAGATGACGGAGAAGATTATGACTTTGAAGACATCAACACAGTTTGGAAGAGATTTCGCAAAGTTGGTCACACCATCGGATCTTTGACTGCTTACAGACCGGTAAGAGAAAAATATTGTTATGAAACACTGAAGCAGTATTACAACGACAACATTATGTATATAGAGATCCGTTTAGGTTTGTTCGGCTTATACGAACTGGATGGTACAACACACGACAAGAAATATTTAGTTGAACTCTATAAGAATGTTACTAATAAGTTTATCGAGGAGCATCCAGACTTCATCGGTGTGAAACTGATAATAACACAAAGCAGGTCTGGAAGCATTGATCAGGCGCGAGAAGCTTTAAATATAACAAGAAGGCTTAAAGCTGACATGCCAGAGATGATAGCTGGATTTGACTTCGTCGGACAAGAAGATACTGGGAAACCATTGACCGATTTCCTTCCTATATTATCTGAAGCTAAAGACGAGATAAACTTCTATCTACACGCTGGAGAGACTGCTTGGTTAGGGACCTCAGCTGACGAGAATTTAGTCGATGCAATACTTCTAGATTCAAAGAGGATAGGACATGGCTACGCTTTGACGAAGCATCCGAGTCTGATGTCAGCTGTTATTAAAAAAGACATTGCTTTGGAAGTGAATGTGATATCAAATGTGGTGTTATCCTTAGTGCACGATGTGAGGAATCATCCCCTGGCTTCATATCTAGCTTTGGGTCTTCCTGTAGTGTTGTCCAGTGATGACCCTGGTGCGTGGAGTGCGGAACCTGTGTCTCATGACTTTTTTGTAGCGTTCATGGGAGTTGCAAGTAAGCATGCTGACTTGAGGTTACTGAAACAACTTGCTCTCAACTCTATAACGTATAGTGCGTTGGAGGATGAAGGTAAAACGAGACTTTTTAAAGTTTTCAACGATCGATGGAACAAGTTTGTGAAAGATGTGATTTCTGATGAATCTTTATCAGTTAGTGTTAGTGTTTGACTTTGGAATTGTGAAGGACACGTAGAACAATACCTACTTAAGAACATTACAGTTCTGTATACAGGGTTAAATTAAATTAGCTAACGAAACTCTTCAGACGTGATGGGTATCGATATCTAAACACGATAAAACAAAAAACCGGCCAATTGCGAGTCGGACTCGCGCACGAAGGGTTCCGTACCATTATCATCACGTCTGTTGTATGGGAGCCCCCCTTAAATATTTATTTAATTTTAATTTAATTATTTATTTTTAAACTGAATACACAACTGAACATTCTGTGAATATTTCAAGCGTCTACCTGTTGCCGTTATTAACATCGAGCAAAAAACGGCAAAAAAATCACGTTTGTTGTATGCGAGCCCCAGTTAAATATTTATTTTATCCTGTTTTTATTTGTTGTTATAGCGGCAACAGAAATACATCATCTGTGAAAATTTCACCTATCTAGCTATCACGGTTCATGAGATACAGCCTGGACAGACAGACAGACGGACAGTGGAGTCTTAGTAATAGGGTCCCGTTTTTACC
This sequence comes from Apamea monoglypha, assembly GCA_911387795.2. NCBI lineage: Eukaryota > Metazoa > Arthropoda > Insecta > Lepidoptera > Noctuidae > Apamea > Apamea monoglypha. Next base: position 14,007,971 of record OU426934.1, on the reverse strand, counting down.
CTTTGGGTACGAAGCCCTAAATAAGACATTTCATTGATGACGATTTGGAGTCATCGACTGCAGTTAGTGTAGTAACTTGAAATGTCAGTCATCAGTTAGTTTTTTTGTGTAAACTTCACAGACGTGATTGATATCATATTTAAACACAATAAAACTTATTTTCTCAACTCATAATTTAAGTTACAACACTAACAGCGGTCGCTGACCCCCCAAAAAAATCACGACGATACCCATCACATCTGCAGAGTTTCGCTAGCTAATTTAATTTGAACCTTTATGCTAGGTTAAGTAAGTAATGTATCCTGTTGTATAAAATGATAAGTATTTTGCTTGTTATTTTCCTTATAGTACGTTACGTAAGTTAAAAAGATGTACTTGCCTATTTTTCGTGTAATTTAATGATAATTATGAGTATTATTATTTGTTTTATACAGTTCTCTTTGTTTTCTCTTGTTCTAAGTTAAAAGCCTGCATAATCATAATAATGAGCCTATAATGTTCCTACTGCTGGGACACAGGCCTCCTCTCGGTGAGAAAGAGTGGCCATAATCCACCACGCGGGCCCAGTGCGGGTTGGTGGATGTCACATGTCTTCGAATTTTTGGTTCTAGGACATGACGGTTTCCTCACGATGTTTTCCTTCACCGTTTTGAGAGCAGTGGTGATGAAATAATTTACACCAAGTAAAGCGCCAGCTGGGTTCGAACCTACGACCTACAACCTAGTCGCGGCAGTGGCCACAACTGCCTAGTCACAATAATCAGCCTATAATGTTCCCACAGCTGGGACACAAGCCTCCTCTCGGTGAGAGAGAGTGGCCATAATCCACCACGCGGGCCCAGTGCGGGTTGGTGGATGTCACATTATGTCTTAGAATGTTAGGTTCAAGGAGATGTCTGTTTCTTAAGATAGCTCATGCTCATCATCATCCGCCTAGCCTTTCCCAACTATGTTGGTCGGCTTCCAGTCTAACCAGCAGCTGAATACCTGTATTTTACATGGGGCGACTGCCTAAGTATCTGATCTCCGCAACCCAGTTACTGGGTAATACAACACCCCTTGATATGACTGGTGTCTGACAAGATAAGATAGCTCATGCCGATGGTTAAATACTAGTTAGTTAGCAAGGAGCTACGGCAGAGGTCTGAAGGCCCAGGGTGTGCCAGATATACCGGTAAAATATCGGCACTCATGGCAATTCATTCCCTTACTCCTCATCATTCTCCTGCCCTTATCCCAATTTATTTGGAGTTAGCGCAACATGTCTTCTTCCTCCATACTACTCCATAATACTCTATTAGTCGTCATCTCGGTAGTCCCCCCCTTTTCTAGCTATATTATCTTTCACACAGTCCATTAATCGTTTATTTGGGCTTCCCCTACTCTTATACTCATCCACATTGTGACTCTTTATAGGTGACGCACAGTGATAAACTTTTGTTTTGGCGCCAGCAAAGATAAAATATGTACCTACAACAAAAACAAAACAATAATAAACTTAATACCACCTACCACCTATACTTAATATCAACAAATGACGCACAAAAAATTGAAGCAAGCCTGGCATTAAAAAACAAAATTAGAGTAACAACGCAGTTCTAAAAAAAATTCCTATAAATCATCATCTGCCTAGCCTTTTCCCAACTAGGTGGGGGCCGGCTCCCAGTCTAATCGAATGCAGCAGGCCAATAACAATATTTTACATGGAGCGACTGCCTATCTGGGCTCCACAACCCAGATACTGGGTAATAGGTACTATAAGACCCCTTGGTATGTATGGTTGCCAGATTTTCGGGGTTCTGAAGACTCGTAACGAATTTCAAATATCCACGAATGACAGCCGGGACCAATGGCTTAACGTGTAAAATTGTCCTATATTAATTTTATTTTCTACTAGCTACCCACTGCTTCTTGGGGTGTAAATTAAATGTAAATTTGCTGTTCCATACATTTTGACCGCAAACGTATTGCACTCTTGTAGGAAACAGGGGATTTTTTTTTATAACCGACGAACAGTTTCAGTGCAAGGGGATCCAGAATCATGTACCTTCTGAATCCATGGTAACAGATTGTGCGTCGATTTCCCTGCCACCCTGTTTGTTATAACTCTTGTCTGCGTGGAAAACAACGTTGGGCTGCGTAAATCCTAACCTAACCCTATGGACTCCTTCAGCGGGATTGTCCGAAAGGGTTACCGCTACCCCGGAACATAAAGGGCGAAGGTATAGGCATTTAGAAACGTGGTGTCAAGGATGCATTGGGTGCCTGTGCCGGACGGCGCGTAAGTGTTCCACGCGCGCCTCAAAGAGTTGTCAGCATAATTTCAGGGGCCCTTAGGGCCGAAGCCTGCCGGGTCAGCGGGATTGTCCGAAAGGGTTACCGCTACCCCGGAACATAAAGGGCGAAGGAAGGAACATGGGTGGGTTTTAGTCAGTAAGAGTCTGACACTCCCTTCCGCTCCACCCAGAGCGGGAGCGGTCATTTGATGATTTCCCAACAGAAAAAAAAAAAAAAAAACCCTGTGGACTCCTGTCTGAAATAAAAGATTTATTTTCTATTCTAAAAAGAGAGGAGTTCAAAAGCGCTGCTACTGAAATTAAAGTCAGAGGTCAGCTTATTTGAAGAAATAAAAAAAACCGGGAATTATTCGTTTCGTACGTTTTTTTAAAACTTATTTTGAGTGCATTTACACAACACACGTTAAGTACAATTTTCTTTTTGCTTGGCTTCTGTTGGTCATAGCGTGATGTTAAATAACCTATAATCAACCTCATAAAGACTATCAAGTGCAAAAATAATCTTTTAAACCTGCGGGGTAATTGTCTAACACACTATCAGTGGCAATGTGTTTCATTTTGACAGTTCAACAACATTCATTGCGTTATTTACGTTGCTGACCTGACACATTTTTCGAACATAATTATGAAGCAATGGATTAGAAAATGATTCAGACTGAGATTTATAGTGTGTTGTCATTGATAGAGGTTAGCGCGTTCAAACAAACAAACTCTTCAGATTTAGTATAGATTCAACTTTATTACTAATGTAGATAATAGATTATTAATGTTTACAGTATTCGGTCTCACTTCTAAATCCTAAGTATAGTGTGACTTAGTTTTAAGTTCAATAGTTTATCAAATTAACACAATTGTAATAATTAGTATATTATTGGTGAGATCACCTAATTATTTTCTGTCACGATGTTTGATTATATTAATACTTAGTTATCTTTGCATCGTTATTTTATTGATAGGTTACAAACCTACTTATAGAGTTTAGACCTAGATACTTTAGAAACAAAGGGTGCAATGATGACTGAGTAAAATTCTATAGGTACAGGGTGGCAGGGACTTCGGCGCGCAACCCGTTACCATGGATTCAGTACATGATTCTGAACAACGTCATCGAAAAATGTCAACGCAGGGGGCGACGGGCCGCGGGTTGTTCGAAAGAGATACCGTGGTCCCTGGCATGGGCAACTGAAGGAACACGGGTGGGTTTTAGTCAGTAAAAGTCTGACACGCCCTCCTGCTCCGCCCAGAGCGGGAGAAGTCATGTGATGATATCCCACCCAAAAAAAAAAAAAAAGGGGGCGACGGGAAAAAATTGCTTTTCCATACATTTTGAACGCGTAGATATTGAAAGAAAGAAAGAAAATAAGTTTATTTGAGCCAGGTTAGGTTATTTCAGTTTTCTCATCATCTGCCTAGCCTTTTCCCAACTATGTTGGGGTCGGCTTCCAGTCTAACCGGATGCAGCTGAATACCATATTTTATATGGAGCGACTACCTATCTAACCTCCACAACCCAGTTACTGGGTAATACGATACCCCTTTTTTTTTTTTTTTTTCTGGTGCGAAATCATCAAATGATCGCTCCCGCTCTGCGTGGAGCGGAAGGGAGTGTCAGACTCTTACTGACTAAAACCCACCCATGTTCCTTCCTTCGCCCTTTATGTTCCGGGGTAGAGGTAACCCTTTCGGACAATCCCGCTGACCCGGCAGGCTTCGGCCCTAAGGGGCCCTTCAAAACGCATAAATCTTTCGCCTTTTATACGATACCCCTTGGTTAGACTGGTTGTCAGACTTTCGGGCTACTGACGACCCCGACTGTCAAAGATCCACGAATGACAACCGGGGCCAACGGCTTAACGTGCTTGCCGAGGCACGGAGGGGTCTTGGTATGTGAAAATGGTCACCCATCCATGGACCAACCGTGGCAAGCGTAGCTTAACCTGATCGATCGACCCGTGCGGCTGCACTTTTCTATGTCTATGAAACAGCAGATAAGCTTAAGTAGGCAGGTAGGTTCCAAGTACCTGTAAAATATGCGTTAAAAAAATTATTGAAATCTCTCGTCGGTTATTAAAAAAAAATTGCTCTTCCATACATTTTGACTGCGTAGGTATTGCATTTTTCTATGAGAGAGCAGTTTTTTTTAGTCTAGCATCATGTGCTGAATTCATGGTTACAGTTTGTGCGTCCCTGCAACCGGGTGTATAGAATTTTACTCAGTCAACAGATTTTTTAAATCAAAACATAATTGTGTCCATTTTGTTTTATGTCCATAATTATGTCCTATTCCTAAAAATATTGGTCCACGTTTTTGTCTGTGGATTTGCCTCTACTTATCACTAGATGTCGCTACTATACCGAACTCCATTCAAGTTCACGCGGACTTAGCGCCATCTAATTGCGAGTAGCGCGTACTAGTAAACTGACAAGTTGGGAAACTTTTGAATTTTATTATAAAACCATTTTTAATGATATTGTCCTAGGCTAAAGAAAATAATTAAAATACCTTAGATATACAACTTGTAACTGAATAAATGCAAGTCCTGAAAGCAGTTTGTTTATGTAGAATCCCCATCTGATTTGATTTCAGTAACTTTTAGTATGGATGTGCTAATTTTACCAGATAATTTACTAAGATATGGTTTACCGTCGATGGAGGCAGATTATACAGGGTGGCAGGGACAGCGACACGCAACCAGAGGGGCAATTCTAGTCATTTTAAGAACGTTCACATTCGTAATTTAAAACGTCCATAATCTCGGCGACAAACAAATGTCAAAAACTTGTCAAAATGTAGGGAAATTACATGTATTTTTGACAGATTGAGACAGACTGGTGTCTGTCCGTTTCAAGACAAGACTATGTGGTTCTCGAGCCATGTCGCAAACAAAGCTCCACCTCCTATCCTGCCCTCTGTGTCCCAAAATATGCAGTCAATGTGACCTCTGCGCTGCTACCGACGACGCCGTGAAAGTAGCGTAGTTTTGGGGCAACAAGATCTAAAGTACAGTCGTGCCAGCGACATGAAGAAGAAGAGGAGAAGACTACGTAGGTAGGTACATTGCATTGCAGTAGACTGAGGTAAAGAGTACCTAAGTGAATTTACAATATTCATACACAAGTAGGTACAAAACTTATCAGAAACCAAAATCTGAGATTTCGTCGTCCGTCTCCCAAAAAGTGCGTCACGACGGAGCAATTCTTTTGCCCAATTATAGCTCTTACACTGTTGTAATAAGGGCTATATCAGCGCGGGTCATCTCGGGTCAGAGTCGTGACAATGATGTGACGGTTCAAGGAGATGCGTTGGGAGTTGGAACTCTGCTTACCACAAAAGCGTGAGTGATTTACGATATAGAATGGTAATGGAGATTGTCGGTGTACGTATGTTTAAGGAGTTAAAATGTGTCTCTAGTGATCTATATTAATCTTCACACATTACTTGTCTAACAATAGGTAATGTACTTGAGTGTTTTAATACATAAATGTGGACTCCAAAAGTTAGTTGACATTTTTCCATTCCAGCTGTCATGGACATTATTATATTAAAAAAAAAAAAACTGGTATCTACTCCTAAGGTATTACTTGATTATTTTTATGATGAGTCAAAGACAGTTGAATTATTAGTCAATAAAACATTACAGCAGTTCAAACATTTGTATCACAGCTGAAGTGGAAAATGGCGTGCACACAACGAAAACCTCTTAGGTTTATGTGTGCTGGCGAACCGTTCATTTAAATAAAATTTAAGTGTCTGTTTGTGATGTCAAAATGACAGCTTTTTAAGTGCTAAATGTTTATGAAAGTATATAGGTACTTTCATAAACATTTAGCACCTAAAAAGCTAAGCTACGGAACTTATTACAAAAAAAAAAAAACAATTTTTAAAATGTTTGTCTCAGTCTAATCTCCGAAACGGCTGACCGGACCGATTTTAATGAAATTTCGTATAGGGATTCTTTGAACCTTGATAGACTGAGGCTACTTTTTATCAACATACTACGCGGGTGGAAGCTAGTCTCAAAATAATGAGATTATTAAGTACGTAAGTACCTACAATGATGCTTAGGTAAACAAAAGAGATAAGTAGGTATGCAGGGTCGTCGGATATAGTTGAAGTTTAGTAAGAAACCGATGGATGTGCTTATAACTTCGAACTCGTTTTGTATTACGTTTGCAAGTCTTCGGGGAATTTATTAAGAAAATATGGAACATAGGTTCACCATTTTGGCTTGTAAACAAATGTATGTACGCTTCTGAATTTACTTTCAGATTGTAATTATTATCTGACTGACCGACCCCTTGACGATGCAAAGTCTGACAACCAGTCTTACCAAGAAGTACCGTATTACCCAGCAACTGGGTTGTGGAGGTCCAATAGGTAGTCGCTAAATGTAAACTATTAATACTCAGCTGCATCCGGTTAGACAGACCACAAAATAGTTGGGAAAAGGCTAGGCAGATGATATTCGAACCTATTTCGGTATGTGTTATCAATAAATGCAGCACCATTATCTTGTATCTTTCCTTCAAGACTAATCTCATTGCTAGCCCCCCAATTACAGCATTTATAGGCATATGCACTCCAACAGACGACCATTCAACATTCAAGACACCCTGACATTTACAACAGGATCAATCCATCCCAGAATTTAAAATAATTGTCACAGGATACATTATTCAATTCATATCATTCATTTAATTTCGGTAGGAGCCACTTACATCAAATTGTTTGGTCCACAAGCAAATATTTTCAAAACAGGGGTCCAGCTGCCATTGTCAAATTGACCGAATGATTGTCGGGGGACCGAATGAATGAATGGGATGTAGGTATGTATTGTTGGATTAAAGTATTTTAGGGGAAACTGTACGGCTGACATTCGTTTCGGTTTGTGATGTTTGTGTAACCTTTTGATTTTTGTTGGTTGGTGCCATTTCTTTGTTGGTTGGATCAGAAATTGTGAGATATTTTGGTGGTCTTGAATTCTTTTTTAAATCAATGGAAGGGATGTCTACCTCCTTTATTAATTTGGCTTTTATAAATGTAATTCTTGCAGAGTAAGCAAACTGATTGCTAAAATGGCAGTTACTGCCTGGTCATGCTTGTCGAAGCACCGATGGCTGGTGGAGCAGACATGAACCTGGGAGACCGCGTATCAGCAAGCGTAGTGTGGGACGCACCCCAGCTAGATGGACCGACGACCTTAAGAAGGTGGCTGGGACAGACTGGATGCGGAAGGAGGACAGGGTGTTGTGGCGCAGCCTGGGTAGCCAGCCTGGCAGCCTGTAGTGGACTGCGATAGGCTGAGTTGATCGAATAAATATAATTACTTATCATTGTTACAACGAACTCACTCAGTCGTAGGAGAAACGGTTGAAACAACCTCACACAACATCAAACATACTCATTATCATATTTTTCCACGCTTCGACCAAATTACCAGTAGTCGGATCCCGGAGATCCCGGAGTCTGGATTTGTGCCCGGTTGACGGCAATAGGCTCGCCCCCTATTACATGGAACTTAAACATAACCGGCAAAATGTGGGTGTACTATAGGTACCTACACCTCTGCCTTACCCTTCGGGGAATACAGGCGTGATGCTATGTTGCTCTCAATCTGTGTGGTTCATTACTCAAAAGACTATTTCAAACATCAGTCTACAATTCTACAAAGTCTTCACATGATCTGACCAAGATTATGTCTGGACTATAAAATACCGTAACCTCTGAGTTTGTTTCGGCCTTTATTCTCAGAGTAGTCAGATAGGAAACGCCGACCTCGTCTAGTTTTTAAAATATGATCGATTTGTAAAAGTGTTTGTGCAAACCTCGAGGTTTTGAACCGTTTTGTTGCTATCCAGTGACACTTTAAGGGCTGATTTTTCCAACGGAGGAATAATTTTGAATTTTTGACAGTTCTACCGTACAAAATCTGTCAGACGTCAATTTTATTCCACGAAGAAAAATTGTCGATTGAAAAATCAGCCCTCAATCAATAAACATTTATAAATACTTATTCACAAACAAACTTCAAATTCCAATTTCAACAACAGAAAAACAAATGCCCGCGAAACAAACGCCAGTCGAAACAATAGTCTCCCAAATTCAAATACAGCTCCTCTATACACGAGTACCTCTAAATTGATGGACAACCTAAACGTGAACCTACAGCTTGAGTACCCGAAAACCCATTCATCAGTGTTTTTGCCCCCAATAAAGACATGTCCCCACACAATACGTTTGTGGAAGACGCCAGTGATAAATCTTCGAGGCACAGGTGAGAGCGGTGAGATCAAAGGAAGCGGCGCCCTTTGTAACGCCCCCCACCCCGTAGAGGCTTGTCAATATTTGCATACTAAGTAAATAAAGTTAAAAGATCGTAAATTGTGTTGATTGAGATGTTCAGATGGGAATCACTTACTGGTTTTTTGGTAAAAGAGTGATACAGGAGCATCCTAAGCCCACAGTTTGTAGAGTTTGTAGGAATATAAAACCTAGCGTGAACTAACAAGACGATCGCTGAGGAGGCTTTTCGTTTCAGCACTGCGATTCTGTAACCATCTCACCGTGAAAACTTAGGTGAAGTGAGCGTAGAGTGAGCTGTCATTCCAACTAATACTAGAGATTGACACTATTGACAGCTCACTCTAAGCTCACTTCACCTAATTTTTCACGGTGAGATTTTTACAGAATCGAATGTTCAAGCAACACACACAAACCTAGAATGTTAGGGAATTTTTCATGTAAGTGCGATCGGGGGTTTTACAATTTGGATCTTAACAAGTTTTGTGAAATTTTGATAACATCGAGCACAGTTTAGCTCATCTATATCTATATACTTACTAATAATAAAACTGAAGAGTTTGTTTGTTTAAACCCGCGAATCTCTGGAATTCCCAGTCGGATTTGATTTTTTTTTTGTATCTGATAGCCCAATTCTTGAGGAAGGCTATTTAACATAAAAAGAAAGCTACTCGGAAACGTAGGTATTAGCGCGGATAGGCGATGTGATGCGACGGGGTGGGTCGGAGGCACGAAAAATTTCGCGCGGACGAAGTCGCGGGCTGAAGCTGTGCCACATTTAAACATATATCCGGAAATTGCGGGATTGTATCTACTTTTACAAAAGATGGGTAAAATTCAAGTATGTATAACGTTCAATATAATAATGCACTGAGAGTACTGCTGCGAGTGCGACTGCCGTGGCGTTGTAGTGTGTCTGGGATATTTGCGGATAATAATATTAATGGTTTTGACGCCATTACGAATAGCTCGTATTAGGAATAGATGCGCATCCCTGATGGCGCGTGGTCGCGGCGGCACCAACAGTATTCTCAGTGTGTTCGCAGATCGGTGGGATTCCCCGATGTTGCGGAGGTGGATGCAGCTCCACGCTGAGTTTTAATTGTATGTATATCTGTGTCAGTGACCTACTAACACTAGAAGTTAAGTAAAATTGTTACTAACGCCTTGGACTCCTGTCTGAAATATTTTTTTTTTATTCTATTCTATAGGTACAGCTCCATCCGGTTTATAAACTGGAAGCCGACCTCAACACAATTAGAACAAGGCAAGCTGGGCCAGTCCTATTTAAAAAAAATATATATCCGATTGTAATTGCCACCTGACATCCAGGAAGGGTCACCTCAAACCATCGCGTGCACGTCAAACGAGCCGCCTTTGACACGGTACAATGATCACGAAGCATCATCACTGGACCACATCCTCTCAAGGCGCCCTAATGAGCCCCAATAATTGACAAAAAACGAGCCTTTTCAAGCGATTTCGACCGATTTGTTACTTTGGGAAACACAACTTTATTTTTACACCCCAAACTTGCAGTTACAAACCTTATGTGAAAGCCACAGGGTCTGTTTTCAAAGTGCTGTCAGTTGTCGATGACTATACTCATTGACAACTGGCAGCAAGTAAGTTGGTGATTGGTAAGAAATTAATCTGTGAGCTCCCGTTTGCAACATGTCGTCATTGTGTTGTTATAAAGGAACTGTGGTTTTCATCTGTTTTTGTGTATGTTCTGGTAATTGGTAGTTTTAATCGGATTTGCAAATTATAGAGTCGATTTGACAACTGAGGAATAAAGAAAGGAACTCCATCGTATTATGGAGTTTAAAAAAAAGAATAAGTGTTGAGAAACCGTTTTGTAGGATGGCTGTTCCATTTAAAAAATGTTGTCATGCAACTGCATAAAGAAGGCCAATTCCCGTAGGTACTTAATTCTATTCTATTTTCCTCTATGGAAATGGTGCCGATGTCGACAATTCTGCCAATGTCAGATGTGAAAAAAAAAAACCTGAAAATTATAAATTTAAACTAGTTCATTGATAACACTTTGAATTTAATGTGAAACTGTGTAATTAAAAACGTTCAAAGTCTAGTCGCAATGTCATCGTAGCGACAATCAATGTCAATAGCTTTTTAAAAATTTAGGGGAATTAGAGGATTTTTTGACAGATTGAGACTGAGACCTAGGCCAATTCTCGTAATTAAAAACTTTCAAAATCCAGTCGCAGTCTCATCTCAGTGACAAACAAATATCAAAAACTTGTCAAAATGTATGGAAATTTGAGGTTTTTTTGACAGATTGAGACTGATCAGACTGCGAATATTCTTAAAATTACGAGAATGATGATTTTGATTTATATTGATAACATAAGAATTCAATCGTCTTATCAAAGACCACAAGACATCGTATTCCTATACAGACTGCCTAATAGCGTAAAATACTTTCTATCACAATCCGAAAGATTTTGAAGGCTTCTCTGGGTTGTCTATGCACCTAGATTTGAATGAAGAATTTTAAGTTATGGAATGAACTGTATGTTATATTTACTTACTTAACAAAGTACAAATTCCATTGCAACCATGACTTGTTAGGACCTTTTTGTTACAAATGGTTACTCAAAAATCAGCTTAGAATACATTTCATTAAAGTATATAACTGAATAAGTGGCGATGGAATGTAAATTTTATTATCAGAGGTTTTTAACACTGCTATATAAAAGCACAATCCATTGCTTCATTCGTTTCTAAGATTCGTCTGCTCGACAATGTAAATAACAAAATGGATATATTATTTTTGAATTGTTAAAATAAATGGCATTGAGTGTTTCGCAATTATTTTGCAGGTTCTCTCCCATCCCCAGAAACCTTCTTTGGTTTGTTGATATTTGTAACTTCAACTCTTCATTAATTTGTGGCTTTTGATGACATAATCCAGCCAGATTTATTACAGTTGTTATGACAATCACGTCATTTAGTAAATATAGGTTTTTTATTTATTATTTTATAAAGATTATATTCTATTTTCTGAATGTGAGAACGCTGTAGGCCTTGCAGACTCATAGATGCTTCGATTTGTTGACCAATTTCTATTTTAGACTGGCTGACATGTCTACATTGTCCACTCCTATTAACAGTGTAATTTAAAAATAAAATAAATTATAATGAATTGTAAAAGCCAACTATTTTCAAAGACTAACAGTTTCTTGTGTCTCTTCTCAATAGGAAACGACCAATTGGATTTGTGCACCTAGCTTCTGATGGTTCATACGTGCCATGCCCATCTAGGTTTTTCTTTTTTTCTATCTTATTACGGGTCTTTAGTTACATTTGGCAATTCGAGGTCTCATTTCACTCATCTCCAACGAATATGTTCTTCAGCAGAAACCATCTTTCAGCAGCAAGCTAATTATTGTTTTCAGGACAAAGTTCCAGTTGAGCCCCCAGCTTATGACAGAACTCAATACAGAACCCCATTCTATTTTCGCATCCTATAATTATTTCACCCAAACAATAGGTTCTACATAAAATAATAAAACCATCTTAAAACAACGACAATTGTCACAGGACTGTTTTATTTCTTGACGAACTATTAATTCTTATACTTATAGGGATCTTTTGTGCCCCATGATAATTGTTAGCAACTGTCTCCTGTTGCTGTGGTAAGGACAATGGGGTCTGTCCGTTATTCTGGTTTAAATATAAATAATAAGTAGGTTGTTATAAGAACTGTGCCAACTGTCGTTGTTGTGTTTGATTGGCGGAGATGAGGAATTATTTTATACGATTTTAATACATTAAGGGCCCATTTCACAATCAATAAGTAAAGGTTGTGCAACAGGCCCTTAAGAGTTTAGTTTGTTTATTAAAGGTGGAAGACGTTTACATGTCAAAAATATATGTTAAAATAAGTAGACGTTAATCATTACTTAAAACCCCTTATTGGCTAAGGCTGATCTTTTGGGTTCGACAGTGGAAAAATATCTTAAATTGATAATTATAATTTTAAATTAAAGACTAAACAGTTCTTTCTGCTGTTCAAAGCTTTGTGCTTTGCGGGAGTTTTAAGTCTAATTATTTTCTCTAGTAACTTAGTTCATTTTGAAAAATCTGATAGGATAGAAAATGTATCTTAAGGTGATTTTCTTTATTGTATAAACACGTCGCTAGGTAAGGCAGGCCGCAAGTCAGTGGTAAAAAAAAAACAGTGAACCTGGCCTCGCATTCAATCGCTAAGCCACCTCAAAGATCAAAGAGTTTCCACTGACTTGCAGTCTACTGTATTGTAGCAAGGAAACACATAATATTTACATTTAAGAACACCATCATCACCCATGGGGAACCACTTTTTCTACCACCAAACCACCCTACAAATCTATAATCAATTTTCTCAAAAAAAAAAAAAAAACAAACTATACAAAAAGTCTACGAGCACGCGATCTTATTATTATAAAAAAACAGCCTAATGCTGGGGTAAAGTTTTTTGTAACTATAATTAGTAATTGGCACGTATCGTGTGGTCGCAAGTTTGCGCTTGCGCAACACAAATTGCGGTTGGAGTCCATCATTTTGTTGAACATATGGTAAGTAACGGATCTCGGACCATTGTCTGGCGGTGGTATTGTCTGTTGGCTCCATAAGTTAACGGTTATAGGATACTTTGCCAGTTGAGTGTATTTCAAAAATAAGCGCATGCGCACTGGAAGATTGACAAGAGTTCACAAAGGATAATTAAAGAGTCTCTACCTTAATATGAGACAGTAGTTCTATTTAGTAAAGTTTACTTTGAACCTCATTCAAGTGTGCGACGAATTCAATTGTTTTTAGGGTTCCGTACCTCCGAATGAAAAAACGGACCTTTTTAGGATCATCAACTCGTGGGTCTGTCCGTCTGTCACAGCCAATTTGCTGATTAAGTTAAAATCGGTATTTGTAAAAGTGGTAATTGGTACACATGTGAATTTCTGTGACCCACGAGTTGATGATCCTACACGGACATGTAGGTAACTCAAATTAATTAATTTTGAATTTGGGGGTTAATTTTGGGAGGCAAATAAGAAAATTTTAAAATAAATACTTAGTTTTAAAATGAATTAAGAAAATCGATGAAAATTGACAATTCCTTGACAAAATCTTATCTCCAAACCTACCTAAGCCTAAAATTTGTTGTGTGTGTGTTCTTGGGATATATTTATCCCAACTAGGGAACCCTTGATTGTGCATGGTCCGACATGCACTTGGCCGGTTTTTAAATTACTTAAAATATTGCGAATTCACAACGAGAAATCGGTCGAATTTCACAAAAAAATCCTAATGCCACAAAAAAAGAAAAATTTAATTGGAATTCATAACGTGTCAAAGTTCATAGACATCAGTAATTGCCATGTTTATTAAGAGAACGCAAAAGAAATCGTGTTTCACAGACCCTTTGTAACTGATACCAACAGATATATAAATAGAAAATCACATTTTTCCAGTAATGAGACCAAATCAGTGTATTGACTCCATAACCCAATCATTGGAGACCCCATCCCAAATGACACCACCTTATTTACCTCTCAATAAGGTTCAAATTGGCATGTAAAAAGGGAAAATTAGCGATATCCTGTGGGGATTCATTTGATAGGCGCTGATTTACCAAACGAATTACGAATGGTTACTGATGTTCGTTACAGTAATTCGATTTTATACAATTTGCTCGGAAATCATGATATTGAGTTTGTGCCGGATGCAGGTTAAGCGTGTTTAAGTGAGAATGTCATTTAGATGGATGGGTGGTTAATAATAATATAAGTCAACGGGAGTATTGATAATACGGTGCTTCCAAGATTGATAATACGGTGTCCTCCGGGGTAATTGCGTAACACACTAACAGAAGGAATGGCTTTCATTTCGACAGTTCAACAATATTCATTGCGTTATTTACGTCGTTGAGCAGACACATTTTTCGAACATATAAAGCAATTGATTTTTTTAACTTAACAGGCAGTCTCTGAACTGTCTCCGGACACAAGTGGGAAGATGTAAATCCAACCTGGTAAAGTGGGGCAACCTTGACGAAACGGCAGTAGGGTGTGATTGTGGAGCTATGTCGCAAACCATGCTCCACCTCCTATCGTGCCCTCTGTGTCCCAAAACATGCAGTCAAAGTGACCTCTGCGCTGCCAATGTCGACGCCGTGGAAGTGGCAAAGTTTTGGGCCAACAAGACATGAAACTCAGTCGTGCCAGTGACACGAAGAAGAAGATTTAACAGGCAGCTCCTAAACCCCGAACTAAGCATTTCAAATTAGCCGGAAAACACAAATATTCATCATCATCATCCACAGCCCAACATCACCTACTGCTGAGCACATGCCTCTATTTTCATGTCCCAATCCTCCCGCCCCTGTGCCAGCCTCATCCAGGTTCTACCCTCAATGGTAACAATGTCGTCCGCCCATTTCGCCACCGGACGACCGACATTTCGTCAACCAGTCCAAATATTACGCAGAATAAACAGGGTGACTCCATGAACCACTTTACACCACAAACACAAACAAAGGATACTTCTCACTTTCCCAATATCACAACACTGTAAACAGCAGTAACAGTGCGATATAAAGAACATACAGCAAATCATACAAATTGTTATACGTACTGGGGACCACTAAATAAAAGCTGATAAATGTTCTGATAAAGATAATTTGGCTCCTCTTTACAAGGAGTAAGATGGGCTGGATGTGACTGCACTTCATGATGGCCAGAAATACGGTAACTCAAAATTATACTCGTACATCTGGAACCTAATTAATAAAATGGACAGGCGACAGACAATAAGACATTTTTACGGCAAACTTAAGTTTATCTTACAAACATTTTTACAAGTTTTTTTTTCATAGTACATATAATCAGTCTATAATATTCTCACTGCTGGGTCACAGGCCTTCTCTGCGAGAGGGAGTAGATGTCATATGTCTTCGAATTTTTGGTTATATGACGGTTTCCTCACGATATTTTCCTTCACCGTTTTGAGAGCAGTGGTGATGAAGTAATTAACAAAAAGTAGTTTTTTTTTTTAATAGTTTCAATGATTTATTAAACAGGACTTGTTGTGAAGATGTGTCCATTTTGTAATTTTTGACATATCTATATGCGAAATTGTCAGTTATTTTAAAAGCAACAAGTCAGTATCATCTGCCTAGCCTTTTCCTAACTATGTTGGGGTCGGCTTCCAGTCTAAACGGATGCAGCTGAATATCAGTATTTTACATGGAGCAACTGCCTATCTGACCTCCACAACAACAACAAAACAACAGCTATCATGTTGCACCATCCAGCAGACCAACCCCGCTACCCACCCTGCTATAATATCCCGTACAAACAGCGTGCTCAAACGAGTACTGTGTATGTCCCGGATCGACGCAATTCAATAAGGGTGGTTACGACTGATTGCAATCAACCCTCCGTACGTGAGGCGAAAGCATCGGCGTGTGTTTTCACTGCATTTTGGCGTTTTCGACATGGTGGATAATTATGACAGTTCCTTTTTTTTGGGTTCCGTACGTCCGAATGAAAGAATGGAACCCTTATAGGATCACTCGTGTCTATCTGTCTATCACTATGTTATGCTGAGCTGAGGCCTTTTTGGCATTATAATCTTTGTTTTCTGTTTTTTTTATAGTTTTAAGGGGTTTTTTTGCTGTAATGCCAATATACGCATTTTTTTATTTTCTTTCACAGCTCCATTATTATTCCCAGACCTGATGACAGCGAGGTCCTTCACAGAGGAGTACTTTGACGCCGCAGTGTCCTATTGTTTTTATGTTTATTCGTATAGAAACTTAGTCATTTAATTAGTACCTAGTGTAAATAATTGTATACCTACAGAGTAGCTGCGACCTCGACGCGCAAACTGAAATCATGAATTCAGCACACGTCATAATCATCCTATATAAGTAATACTCCAACTACCGGCCGAGCCCTAGGCCTACGAGGCAATGAACCTATGGATTACCAAACGAATCAACACCTTACATCAACCTAACCACATAAACCAACGTCCCCATGAACCTGCTACCACACAAAAAGCTATAATATATCAAACTCCATTCAAAGCTAGACTACAATTAACGGCGGCGAGGAATATAATAAACTTCATAACTCGAAGGTTTTACTGCCGACACGGGATGTTAATATGGCCGCCATGGCTTTTACATGGCGTTCTGAGTTCAAGGAACTCGTACACGCGAATGAGTTCTATATAGAATGGGTTAGCCAATTTCCTTAAAATACACGAGCCTATAAATGGGAAAAAGGTTTTTGAGAATTACCCATTGAAAATAATGTTTCACAAATTAACAAACCAATCTTACCAAGGCATATCGTATTACCCTGGGTTGTGCAAATGAGAAGGCCAATTCCCGTAACTATAAACGTCAAAGAACAAGCAATGTCAAAAATTTGTCAAAAATGAGGGGAAATTATAATAGAGGTATTTTTAACAGATTCAGACTGAGATCGGACTGTGAATGCTCTTAAAATTACGAGAATTGCCCCTCAGATAGGCAGTCCCTCCATGTAAAATTCTGGAATTTAGCTGCACCTGGTTAAATTGGAAACCGACCCCAACATGGTTAGGAAAAGGCTACATAGAAGATGGTGATCTATTCAGCATAAAAAGCAGCTGATCGGCTGAATACCAATAGTTTACATGGAGCAACTACCTGTCTCACCTCCACAATCCAGTCACTGGGTAATAAGACACCTTTAGTTAAGACTGGTGGTCAGACTTTCGAGCTTCTGACGACCCGTAACAACTGTCAAAGCTCTACAAATGAGAGCCGGGACCAATGGCTCCGTGTTTTCCGAGGCACGCACCACCTACGTACCCACCGCGGCAAGCGTAGCTTAACCTGATCGATCGACCGGTGCGGCTGTTATTACTTAGCCACAAGCCCCTCATAATTCCCTCGTATGAACACAATTGTTGTAAAAACAGCTCAAGTATATAGTTCAAGCTTTCTTATCCCTACGGCTCAAGCTGTGGTAGATATTTTAGCCAGTCAAGTAAAGCTGGTAGTGATGCTGACCACCCGAACACAAGGTACGCCGAACGTAGGTGCATAATTAAGCCCTGTCACTTGTCGATGCTACTCTTTGGTTTAAAGCACCCCAAAGACGTGGCTATGCATCTTGTTGACGCAATTTAAGGTTATTAGCATTTTTGCAAAATAAAGGTTGAGGGTTTTTCATCGTCATTGGCATCAAAACACCAATTCTCGTAATTTAAAACGTTAACATCTATTCGCAATCTCATCTCAGCGACAATCAATGTCAAAAACTTTAAAAAATGTAGGGAAATTAGAGGCAAGTATTTTTGACAGATTGCCTGACTGAGATCAGACTGTGAACGATGTTAAAATTACAAGAATGGCCCTTTAGACTGAGAACACTGTAAAAATTGCGGAAATTGCCTCTCAGGAAGTTGCTATGGATATACGAGCAATATTTATTATTCCCTACTGTAGTAAAACTCAGGCAACGAAGTAAATTTGTTTTGTATTTAGAAAAATAATTCCCGTACATTTCTTGAACTGCAAAGGCCCATTCAAAAGCCTTAGCCTTGCTTTTATAGCACAAAATGCTAATAAGGGAAGTTTCTCCCCACCATTAGTTTTCACCATGAAACACTACCATTGTCACACTCGCGGCGAGGCAAAAACTGGTGGCACAGCCATCATTATCAGGAGGGCGTGTCGAGAAAACACTTGAAAACTATGGAAAATATACTCTATCTTAAAGAAGGTAAAGTTTAAAATGGAAAAGTGGTTGTTTGTCTACATGTTCGTGTTATGTATAGAAGGCAATGTATGTGGGAAAACGTGTCGATGGCCATTTAAATTGAGTGACGAGAAAAAATATATTTTTGAAGCTGAAAAACTAAACAATCTATGCCATGTCCATTAGGTTAAGCGTTTTTAACCCCCGACCTTCGATCAAATTATTGATCGAAGCCCCCGACGCAAAAACGACGGGGTGTTATATGTTTGACGTGTCTGCGTGTGTGTGTGTGTCTGTCTGTGGCATCGTAGCTCCCGAACGGATGAACCGATTTTGATTTTGTTTTTTTTTTTTTTTGTTTGAAAGGTGAACTAGTCGGAAGTGTTCTTAGCTATGTTTGATGAAAATCGGTCCAAGATGGCCGCCGCCACAAAATAGCGGATTACCTACATATTTTTTCACAACTCCTCCCTCAATATGGGTATCAAATGAAAGGGCTTGACTAGTAGAATAATGTCTACTATATTGAAAGGGAATGAGGAATAATAACTAACGAAATGAAAACTAAAAATCACAGAACAGATAAATTTATCTGTTCTGTGCTAAAAATAATTTAATTTTAAAAAACTCCCGACACAAAATAATAAAAATAGTTTGAACGTAAAATGTAAATGTAAAAATAGCCACAAATAGAACAAAAAAAGTATAAACGCGAAACCCTATATAAAGAAAAAAAATAACCTTAAAATTATGACCCTACGTAGGTAAGTACGTAAGAATTTTTTTTATTAAATTTTGTCGCGTCGGGGGCCGCGTATGTACAGACGCCAGCACATCAAGCTACTACACTCTGTCAAATTTCTTTAATAGATTTTCAACTTTATCGTTAAAGCATTAAGGTTCAAGGTTGATTGGGAAAAAAAACAGGGAAAATTGACAGTTTCGGGTAGCTTGACCTGCTGGCGTCTGTACTTTAACAGAACCTTAGGCTAATAATTAGAGCGAGAGGTTATTTTAGAGGTCTTGGAACGTACCTACATATTCCAGATTACGTAAAAGTTAACTTTAAAATGCGTAATAAAATAACTAAATAAATTGTCTTATCTTATTGAATTATCTTACTTATGGCTTCTTAGAGACATTATAACACCGTACGTGTATCAATCAATATATTGTGTGTTGAGTTGCAATCACTAGTTCCATCTGTCAAAAAACGGTTTACATAATGGACAGGGTATAGGGGACTTTTTTTTACTCGAAATACATTCTGGGTTTCTAGGAAAATAGAAATAAGCCAGTGAATAATCTATTCGGGAAAATTTTGTTAAACAAAAACCTAGGAGCATACATATTTGACTCTTTGCCAGTTTTGTTAAGGGGTATCGTATTACACAGTAATTGGGTTGTGGAGGTTAAATACTGGTATTCAGCTGCATCCATTTAGACTGAAAGCCAAACTTTTTTTTTTGGGGTGGGAAGTCATCATATGACTTCTCCCGCTCTGGGCGGACCGGGAGGGCGTGTCCCGTGTTCCTTCAGTTGCCTGTGCCAGGGGCCACGATATCTCTTTCGAACAACCCGCGGCCCTGGCAGGCATCGGCCCTAGCGGACCCCGTCAGTTCGTGCTGACATCTCTTTGAAGCGCGCGTGTAACACAACGCGCCGTCGACCCGGGCCTGGTCCTTACCAGGCGCCCATTGCTGCCCATAGCTCGCCGCCCGCAAGCCCACGCCTACGGTGGCCGAGAGTCGGCTGTTAACTCCTGACGTCCAGGGCGTCTGAAAGCCAACCTTAGGATACATAGTTGGGAAAAGGCTAGGCAGATGATGATTCATTAAGCCTCCGACTAAGACTGGTGCGATTCGACGGTCCGACGCGATTCTGTTAGAAACATTTCCATGAAGTTTTAATAGAAATTGTTTTACTAGAGTCGCGTTTCGCCTGTCTGCAGGAGCCTTTATACGCCGACGAAAAAATATTTTTATACTTATGATATCTAGGTAAACACTTAAGAAAAGCTACCGTAAGTTGGAAAATGCGCCAGACAATTTCAATTTTCTTATGTCACAAGATAAATATAGTTTAATCGCTCCGCCATTTTGTTTCGGCCGGCAACCAATTAACACCGATGTACTCACACGAGACCTCAACGAAACCGCATACTTGTACATAAAAAGTACATTACAGAGTATACGTTGACGAAAATGGTCGTGCCGGTCATTTAAATCATTATGACCCCTACTATGTAACAGTTTGGGTGGTTATAAATAATGCATTGTAGTGTTTTTTATTTGCAACCGGTGGCCAAGTGGTAACGTCCGCGACTTACGAGTTGTAGGTCGTAGGTTCGAACCCGGGCGGCGCTTTACTTTGCGTAAATTATCTCATCACCACTGCTCTCAAAACGGTGAAGGAAAACATCGTGAGGAAACCGGCATGTCCTAGAACCAAAAATTAGAAGACATGTGACATCCCCAATTCAGTTTAAAAAAAAATATGATTGATGTGTTAATAGCTTGTCTTTTAACAGAAAATAAATCATTTATCACTTATCCACCAACCCGCACTGGGCCCGCATGGTGGATTACGGCCCTCCCTCTCACCGAGAGGAGGCCTGTGTCCCAGCAGTGGGAATGTTATAGGCTAATTATTCCATATAACAGTTTGGGTGGTAATAAATAATGCAATGTTGTGTAAAAATTAAGCTTGTTTTATTTTATTTTGTGTAGCTGCAGTTAGCTTCACTGACGATTTTGTTTTGTAATGCGTAAACTTGCAACTAAGATAGCATTATGCCTGTAATCCACGAAGAGTTAGGCAGAGGTATTGAGCAAGGATATTGCTATCCATCATCTGCCCAGCCTTTTCCCAACTATGTTGGGGTCGGCTTCCAATCTCACCGGATGCAGGTGAATACCAGTATTTTACATAAAGCGACTGCCTATCTGACCTCCACAACCCAGTTACTGGGTAATGTCTACGATAACCCTTGGTAAGACTGGTTGTCAGACTTTCGAGCTTCTGACGACTAAAGCTCCACAAATGACAGCTGGGACTAACGGCTTAACGTGTTTTCCGAGGCATGGAGGGGTCTTGACATGTAAAGATGGTCACCCATCTTCGGACCCATCGTGGCATCAATCGACCCGTGCGGCTGTTATTACTTAGCCACAAGCCCTTCAAGGATATTGTTAACCATTTTTTTCGAACATATGAATCATGGGAAAGGATATTGCTATCAATTGCTTCATATTTTCGACGGGTCAAAGTGGCGATGCTCGGGAGAGGCCTATGTCTGGCAGACTGTTTTAGGCTGAAATTATGATAATGACAGCGTCAGACACTAGTTGTCTGGCATTTTTGCTGAACTGGGCCTTTTTGATGCAGCCGTGAGGCACACTTTCTTGCTATTTTCTTACATCGGTCTTTACACTTTCTATTTGTTTTTTATTTGTTGCTATCTGATGTATGTATCAGAAGGCCAATTCTCGTAATTTAAAACGTTCAAAATCTAGTCGCAGTCTCATCTCGGCGACAAACAAATGTCAAAAACATGTCAAAATGTAGGGAAATTAGAAGTATTTTTTGACAGATTAAGACTGAGATCAGACTGTGAACGGTCTTAAAATTACGAGAATTGCCCCTCTGGTGTATGGTGTGTCTTTTAGTCTGTGCTAAATAAATGTATTTTCTTTCTTTCTTTCTCTTTCTGTCTGTTAAACATAGCCCTAGCTACCAACATTATTATTAGTAGGGGAAAAAATCTAGGTCTAGAACTAAATTAGGATTTTAATAGCGTGTGAACGTAGTCACCACAGTAATTAGTATTTAATGTGTTTCGACCTTAAACACTAATTAATGACAGACATTACCGATACCTAGACGTTTGGAAAAAATCTGGCTAAGTTCGAAACGGACTCGCGTATAAGGGTTCCATATAACAAAAAATGAAATTTTTGTTTGGCCATAGCAATACAAGGTGGCACTACATTGACGCGCAAATTGTAACCATGAATTTAGCAAGTGATTTTAAACACGTCGGTTAACAAAAGAAAAATTAGTTTTTTTATAGAAAACGCGGTCAAAATGTATGGAACAGCTAATTTTTTTCTATTAATCGACGATCATTTCCAACGCCCCTGAGTTGGAAAGTATCAGAATCATGTACTGAATCCATGGCAACAGGTTGTGAATCGATGTCCCTGCCACCCTGTAGATTACATTTTGTTACTTTTAGACTTTCTGATCAGGAGCGAATAATATTATAGCCACTCATCATCTGCCTAGCCTTTTCCCAACTTTGGGGTCGGCTTCCAGTCTAACCGGATACAGCTGAAAAACAATATTTTACATGGAGCGACCTATCTGTCCTCCACAACCCAGTTACTGGGTAATACCCCTTGGTAAGACTGGTTGTCAGACTTTCGGGCTTCTGACTACCCGTATCGACTGTCAAAGATCCACGAATGACAGCAGGGATCAACGGGTTAACGTGCTTTTCGAAGCACGGAGAGGTCTCGGTATGTAAAGATGGTCACCCATCCACATACCAACCGCGGCAAGCGTAGCTTAACCTGATCGATCGACCTGTGCAGCTGTTATTATTTAGCCACGGGCCCCTTAATATTACAGCCACTATCACTATATATACCTACCGTATTAAGTGATATACTTATTCAATTGGCTACTTATTACTTACAGTTTAAAAGACACAACCCTGTGACTGACAGACGGCATGGCATAGGCATAGTACTTCCTAATAGGTCCCGTTTTCACCCCGTGAGCTACGGAACCCTAAATAAAGTCTAATTAATTAGGTATTAAGGTCTCCGTAAGTAGCATAATGATTTAAGATGAGATGATTACTAGACCTAAAAACTAGACTGTAAATACTAGTTATGCCACAACCTGGTAAGACTGGACGCTGATACAACATGGTTCAAAAAAACTAAGTGACTGGAGACTGCTATTCTGTAAAGTTCACTTGGAACCTTACTGAACTGACCGAAGTCAATAGGAAAGCGAACTCATTTGTTTTTAAAGTCAGGTTGTCACGTCATTAGCATTCGAATTTGGATGTGATGTTAAACAAAAACGCGACAAATCATTAACTAAGAGCCGGTTTTTTGATCCGTAGTTAAACTCAACCAGTTAAAAATAGTAACTAATGGTTACATTTTCCTGCCGGGTCAGCGGGATTGTCCGAAAGGGTTACCGCTACCCCGGAACATAAAGGGCGAAGGAAGGAACATGGGTGGGTTTTAGTCAGACATTTTTGATGATTTCCCACCAGAAAAAAAAAATGGTTACATTTTTGCAAAATGTCCTTTTTGATTAATTGTTAGTTTATCTAATGAAATGGTAACTAATGGGTATCTTTTTTAACAAATAGTTAGTTATTTGACCATTAGCAATGATATTATATCATTAGCCGCCGCCCCGCGCGCGGGCCGCTTTGCGTGGATGTGACGCATGTCAACCATTTCTTATTGTTTTTTATGTTCTTTTTTGCGTCATGCTTACCGCAAATAAACGTATTTTCTTTGTTTCTTTCTTTCTTATTAGATAAACTAAAAATTGATTAAAAAACAAAACACATTTTACAATAATTTAATCATTAGTTACTATTTTTAACAATTGGTTGAGCTTAACTACGGATCAAAAAACCGGCCATAAGGGCTGATTTTTCCAACGCCAGATAACGATTTTATCGAGGAATAATTTTCAATTTTTGACAGTTCTTCCATGTAAAATCTGTCAGACGACAATTTCATTCCACGAATAGAAATTATCTGTCAATTGAAAAATCAGCCCTTAATCAATTACAAGAAACGAGCCACTGCTTGTTTTTCACTAAGAAATAACTACATAAACCAATAAACTTTGTCTAGGTAAAATTATGAAAATATTTTACCTGCTATGGCCACGATTGGTAAATCCTACTTAGTTTTTCAAAGCTCATCGAACCGTATTACATTATTAGGTAAACAAACCAACACACAGTCCACATAGTACCTACATGTAGGTAGGTATGTACAAAAACATTGGCGTAGACGTCACCCCCGTTCACCCCAAGTGTCTGGTCTGCTGAATTATTCATCACCACCCAGAACTATACTGTTTGTATTGCGTTAATATTATTGTTTCATCTAACTATGTATTACTGACATCGGTTAAGGAAAACATCGTGAGGAATCCAGGACTTATCAATACAAATACTAATAATAAAGCTGAAGAGTTAGTTTGTTTGTTTGAACGCGCTAATCTCTGAAACTACCGGTCGGATTTGAAAAATCTTTTTGCATTTGATAGCCAAATTCTTGAGGAAGGCTATAAGCTATTTAATATGACGCTATGACCCTCGGGTGCCGAACAACAAGAAGTAAGAGAGGTCGCTAAGCGAAAACGAAGTGACAGCGCCACCAGGTGATATTATGGGACGGGGTGGTTCGGGGGAACAAGAAATTACACGCGGACGATGTCGCAGACAGAAGCTTAGTAGGTAATATGAGTCTATAAATCTACAACCCGTCTTGAGCAAGCGTGGTGATCAATCCTCGTGCCTTCTCTGTATGAGAAGAGGCTATGGTCAATAACAAGCTGTTATTATTTATGTAAGAAAGAAAGAAAATACGTTTATTTGTGGTTAACAGGACACAAAGAAAGAACACAAACAAGACCAAGTTAGGGGAAAATATGTCACGTACACGCAAAACCATGTAAAATAAAATTGCGACATATTCACCAAAAATGTAAACAAATATGAGTTTATGGAAAAATAACTTTAATTCCTACATAATAACGTTCAGTTTACGCTACAACTTCAAACATTTTTATAACTTTTTCAATCGTGCTAGTCACTCTGAAATCAACTTAATTGCCATTAAAATGAAGTTGATTGAGGAGTTGGCACAGTAATACTGTCAAACGTTCCATCGGTTTTCTTCGGAAAAAAGACATATAAGTTCAGTGGCCTACTTTTCTCTTTCATAAAATTCATACAATGATCCACTATTTATAGTCACAGGTCATATTATAAATACAAAGACGCACATAACTTATAGTCATCCAACAGTAGGCAGCGCTGTTACCGCGAGGCATGATATCAGTACCGGCCGATATACGTATATTATTTAGTATTTTACGCGTAATTATTTAAAGGAAATCAAGTTAATCTACTTATGTAATTTTACATACGACATGCACTGCCTGATCGTCAAACTGAGTCTCTATATTTTCTTATCTACTAAATTCGAAATAGTGTTTATCGCATAATATTATGCCAACAACGTATAGCATACTCGAAACGCCACGCAGCCCCTAATAAAGAAAAAACAAAGTATTTATTGCGACTCGTACAGGAAGATTACAAACTAAACTGAACACAGTACAGTACCTACACAAGTATGTGTTCCGAGTCAAAAGTAAGACACTTCTCTCCTCTACAATTCGGCGTTTCAAATTGAAACGAGCCCCGCCATCACCTGCAAAGCTTGAAGTACTGCCTTAAGCCACTTGCAACCCCATGTACCTATGAATAATGAAACCTCATAAACACTCTAGCACCCCTGGTGTCCTGGTGAGGATGAGTCAACAAATATTGGAGACAATACGTGCGAATGACAATATGTATGACATGTTGTATGTATGACAAATTGTATGAAATGTTTGTAGATGATTTCTTGGGAGGCAAGTTGGAATAACAGGGAAATGGGTAATCAGTGAATTATTCATAGACAACTAGATAGTTTTTTACTTTTTCGCAAAGGAAAATGTTGAATTGGAATAGAAAGTGAAGAACGAAAACGACATTGGTTTGACATTTATCCATAGATACTAATATTATTAAGGAGAGGTATAATTTGTTTGTTTGTTTGTAAGGGGTAATCTCTGGAACTACCAGTCGGATTTGAAAAAATCTTTTTGCATTTGATAACCTAATTCTTGAGGAAGGCTTAGGCTATTTAACATCGCGCTACGACCCTTAGAAGTCAAGCAAAAGACGTCATAAAGAACGCTAAGCAAAAACGAACTAGTAGTAGCACAGGCGAGCAATGGGATGCGACGCGATGGGTGGGGGGCCGAAATTTCACGCGGCCAAAGTCGCGGGCAGGAGCTAGTTCGTAAATAAATAGGGAGACCACTCATTTTTACTCTTCGTTAAAATATCATATCATATCATCATTTTGTTTGCATAAAGATTTCACTTTTGTTTTTATATTCATAAAAAAAAATAAAAACATTGTTGATTTTAATAATCAGTTACGGTTTCAAATGAGATAGTTTCAGAAAGAAGAGCACTAAATTCAATTATTATGTATCTTTATAGTTAAATCTAAATTTGTAATACTCTTTTTCCATTTGAATTGTTTGAAATAACTATTTTCTCCGATCTCCGCACCTACATCGGTAACTAATAAGTATTCAGAATTCGGCCACCATTTCCCAGTCTTGAATACCTTCCATTTCTTTCGCTTCCCATACACATTTCCCTCCATCCTACGTCGCATACATCACTTCACATCCTACTTTATCACAGTATCTTCTACTCACAAATTGCGGCGCTATAGTTGCCATCCTCACCGATATAAATCTACTATTGAAAGAAGTCCCGACGCCCATTCACAGGGTCTTTTCAACGCGCACAGGACAAACAGACAGACAGCGCTGCGCAAACACTCCTGTGCGCGGAGATCAAAGCGCGATATGATACAGAACCCGGTTTAATTTGGCGCCAACGTACAGAACGCCATTTTTCCGTTTTCGCGGCATTCCGTGTTTTTTTTTTCTTTTATTTGTGGCGAGGAAGATGAGCTGCATTGATCGGTGGATTGGTTTTTGTTGTGGTGAGGAATTTGAGGAATTGAGAGGAATGGCAGAGACCACATAGCAAGGTGAACGACATTTCAAGGTGGTGTAGATTTTATAAGTACCAAAACGAGTCTAAAGCCGATGAAAACTATGTAGATGGAATTCACGTTATAGGTACACAAATTAATTTACACATTAGACTGACACGAAAGTATTGGGGGTAAGCACACACTAGTCTGTTATTTACTTTTTTATTTTGTTATTTGTATTTTGTGCTTCACAAACTATGTCTAAATAAACGTTATTCTTTTTAACGGTAACGTTGACCACAATAATTGCGAGCGATTGTGGTCAACGTTACCGTTACTTAAAGAAAGAAAGAAAGAATAACGCCCAGTTTAGACTTAGATACTGAAGTCTGAATATTACATAATAAAATAAGAAATATACAGGGTTATTGGTAAAACACCAACAACCTCTTAAGAAGTCATTGTACTCATCATTATGAACAACTTTTACTATGGGACCAAACCAGAAATCGCGAAAAAAAAAACAGCTGTTCCCTACATTTATGTTCGTCTAACTCGTCAAAATGTAGGGAACAGCTGATTTTTTTTTCGCGATTTCTGGTTTGGTCCCATAGTAAAAGTTGTTCATAATGATGAGTACAATGACTTCTTAAGAGGTTGTTGGTGTTTTACCAATAACCCTGTATAATATTTTCTAATTACTTACCACTTATACAAAATCCTACTTACTAACATTATAAATGTGAAAGTTTGTATGAATGGATGGATGGATGTTTGTTACTCTTTCACACAAAAACTACTGAACGGATTTGGATGAAAGGGAATTGCTCAGTTTGTTAGGGCAATTTGGCTTAACGTGAACATTAAGTATAATATTTAATGACTACGGTTTTTAATAGTTTATGCCTAAAAGAAATGAATTATAGTAATAAGGTTACGGGAAAGTGTAAAAATGGTTCATATTTAGCATGTCTTATGCTAAAACTTGTCGCTGAAAAAGTTACAATTATGAGTATTTATTTTCCAAAATAAATCATTTGCCTTTATAATAATGATATTCTCTTACTTTGAATGCAGTAGTTACATATCCTGAGGTCATTTATGGAAAAAATAAAACTAATATTTTTTGTTTTCAACATTCACAATACACGGAGGCAAAGCGAATGTTTTCGTTGTCTAGATTTGTCATTATTGACAGTTAGTGTTGCCAGGTAATAAAAAAAAAATCAATTTGACAACAATCGAACTAATATTATAATCGGATGTAAAATGATTTGATGGCCAAAAACGATGAGTGTTTAGTTTGTTTTTAATGTAATTAAAGGAAACTAAATATAAACCTTTTGAAAAATCACTTAATTACAGATTTTCAAGAAAATACATACTTTTTACTCAGATTTAGAAATCGATTATTTTCTTTAATAAAAGATTGAAATCACAATTGTTATTAATGTGGCAACACAGAATCAGCCTCCAACCATAAAATGGCGACGCTTTTTGAACTCAATCAGCTTAAATACTTATTAAACGACTTGTTTTTACATTTACTTTCCTGCAACGAGAATCAAAAAAATATTCATTTTAGTTTTAATTATATTTTTTCGTAAAAATACTTTTTACAGAATAACTTGTCCACGTTAAGCCAAGAATGAGCAATTCCCTTTAGCACACAGGTGGTTTATAACCAAGATTAACATATAGGATACTTTTATCCCGATATTCCCATGGGATCGAAATTTATGCAGGTGAAACCGCGGGGCGCAGCTAGTTAATCAATAAAATAAATATATATTATCGTAACTTAACTAGTCAAACAATCCGCCTCTTACTGTTCCCGGCGCAAAGGTGCTCATAACGCTTGCTGCATTGCCACGTTGGATCGCAATCAAATGGCTAACCTGTGCTCCAAGAACGAGCTGGAGTCACCCGTTTTGTCACAGATATTTAGGTAAATCAATATGGTATCGCCTTTCGTGTAAAAACATTTTTTCAATTTAGAGAAAAACGCTTCTTAAAAAAATTAACCACAAATATACTACTTATTTGTTGTTCAACTTCTTTTAGTTTTAAGGTGTATTCATTTTGTGTAATGCCAATAAACGCATTTTTCTTTCTTTCTTTTCTTTCTTTCTTTTAAATCATTCAAATATATTTATTCAAATACATTTAATTGATTTGATTTCGCACATTTACGTACTGATTGAAACTTTTAGTAACATCAACTTAAAATCAACTCTAACTTAAAAATGAAAACTGTGAACCGGCACCATATTGTCCCCGGTCCCCTTCCGAACAGTAATTGTATTCTATTCAAAAGCAAAGTGTCCGAGCCCTGCTTTTATGGTGGTTTTACTTAGATTACATGGTTTATAGTTAGGGGACTCCATGGTATCTTTATGGTGGAGGTGCACGGAAGGACTGATTGGGGTTTAAAAGTCAAGGATAGTGCTTATTTTTTTGTAAATCTGTAAACAAAATTGAACACATTTTAGCCAAAATAAGTAAGATGTACGATTAACATGGCATACTCGTCGGTAATCATTAAATAAAAGGCCTTTAGTTTTATTATTATTATGTGTTATCACCATAATTATATACCTATCCGTGGTTATCACCTATTTCTGAGATTGCAGTCGGTCTAATCTGTAAAAATCTCACCGTGAAAACAGAGGTGAAGTGAGCTTGAACTTGAAGTGAGCTGTCAATAGTGTGAATTCTAACATCAGGTGGAATGACAGCTCACTAGAACGGCTGGTTAACCTGCAATCGGTGACTGTATAAGTCCGAGGCTGTTATTACTGGTATATTATACACAGAAGCTGTTGGTGTACGGTCACCAAAGGAAATAAGTAACAAGGGTCGTCGGATATAGTTGAAGTTTAGTAAGAAACGGATTGATGCTTTCGAATATAACTTTATTTAATTAATAGAAAACAAACAGTTCATTTATCAAACTAAATTTCATTCGAAAACATCCATCGGTTTCTTATTAAACTTCAACTATATCCGACGACTCTGGTTACGTATCTCCTTTGGTGACTGTACCTTAATAAATAAACCTATTAAGTAATGACGTGTGACTCCGACTATTAAAAACCGATGTTATTTTTAATTTTATTTATAGATTGCTTAATTAATTGCCATTCATTATAATTAAACGAATCGACGGAAACGTCTTGTTTATTACCATTTTAGTTGGCGTTTGTGTCATCGTTGGGTTTGAGTTTTTAGCTTTTTATATTAGCAGTTATAAAACGTCGCACAAAAAATGTTTATGAAACGTTTTAAAATTTTAGATTTCAAACATCTCAACTCCCCCATTACTAAAAAAGGTTTTTCTTTAGATCAGAGGGGCAATTCTCGTAATTTTAAGAACGTTCACAGTCTGATCTCAGTCTCAATCTGTCAAAAATTCCTCTAATTTCCCTACATTTTGACAGGTTTTTGACATTTGTTTGTCGCCGAGATGAGACTGCGACTAGATTTTGAACGTTTTAAGTTACGAGAATTGGCCTTCAGGTTTAAACCACAGAGCCAGTTATTTAATTAAGAACCTAACTGTGATAGAAATGCAGTTCTTTATACAACAAAAATGATAGTTTAGTTCGGTGCTAAGTTGACATTTCAGTGTTAAGAACTTTGCCTAAATCGAAATAAAGTTCGAAATACAAATACTGGCTCAAAGGTTTAGACTAGACTAAACTACTTACTTACTTAAAGATAGATTAGGTTTTTTTTTTTAATAAGACGGCTAATGGCGCCGGTTCCCTTGTTCACAAACTAAATTTAAATTTAAGTTCAGTGCGTCCTTTTCTTTTTATTTCATTAAGAAAAGTACCGAAGATAAATACTTATTAGTTTAGTCCTGTCAAATTAAGATAGGTACTCCATAGACCAGTATAAACGTGATTTAAAACATGGCTACTAAAAATACGTCAATTTACGTCAGGCGCTGATTAATTTGACAGGACTAAACTAATATTATCTTCTGTCCTTTGTCGTGTAGCGACAAGAAACTAAGTTTAAATTATGAAATTAAAGAAAGGGAAGTAAAATCAATTAAAGATTTATTTATAAAGTAGGAATGGAGATGAAAAGACAGTGGTGTGTTGTGTGTGGGTGAGGCAGGATGAAGATGAGTGATTGGTGGGTTGAGGAGGCTGAAGAGGTAGACGCGACGCGAGGCAGGTGTCGGTTACAAGAGCAGGCAGGCGTGGAGAGGTGCTGGTGCGTGTGCGGCACGGAGGATACCCGTAGGGGCCCACGCGACAGAAGTAGGTCGCAGCACGGCCACACGGTAGGGCAGGCACGGCAGCACGGGAGAGCAGGCACGGTAGGGGGCCCACGCGACAGTAGTAGGTCGCAGCACGGCCGCACGGTAGGGCAGGCACGGCGGCGCGGAGAGCAGGCACGGCAGCGCGCGGTCAGCCCGCCAGGAGAGGCGGCCCTCGGTTGAGGCGCGGCCCAGTAGAGGGTGTTCCGGCGAGGCACGCCAGCGGTCCAACTGGTACGGAGGACGGAGGACGAAGGTGTAGCGCTGGTACGTCAGGTACCGGAGTCTTGAGGGGGATACACCAAGAGTTCCCTGGATAGGTGACTCCGGAGTACCAGCACTATCTTGAGGGTTCCTTTTAGAGGCGAAACTCGAACTCCAACTCGAACTCGAACTGGAACTCGAACTGTCACCGCGTTGCTTGGATTCCACAGGTAAACTCGTAGAATAGCAACTTGAAGAAATAAATATGAATTTGAAATATGGTGGCCAGTACCTATTGATTTGCGAAAGTCTGAATATATTTTCAGCTAAAAGTTACAGGCTGATAAGAATTTATAAGCAAACTTGTCATGGCGACGTATTAGACGTCGTTGACAGGACTGTCATAATAATAAAATATATTAATAAAATACAATTAAATATATAGTTATTTCGTATTAAAAGCGTATTAAAAGTATAGTGTTTATAGGAAAAATGATATCATTGAATGTGGGCGAAATTTCCAGCCCTTGGATGTTACTAAATCGTCATAGTGTTATGTTAAAGTTTGATGACTAAACGTGACCTGGTGTCGTGAGGAATAGCCAGATCAGCACCTAACGGTGACGGAATTCTTGTCTGACCTGGAGGAATGAATGTAGATAACTGTGAGTATGTACATTACGTTACACCTTTTCTTAATGAAATAGAAAGAAAAATATGCACTGAACTTAAATTTAGTTTAGATTGTGAACAAGGGAATCGGCGCCAATTACTATCGGTTAGCACAACTGCCAAAGTGACCCCAGTTAAATAATACGTCCTGTTAGGTACATTTTAATTATTTTTCACTAGCTGTGCCCCGCGGTTTCAGCCGCATAAGTTTAGATCCCGTGGGAATATCGGGATGAAAAGTATATGTTAATCCTGGTTATAAACCATCTGTGTGGCAAATTTCATCCAAATCCGTTCAGTAGTATTTGCGTGAAAGAGTAAAAAACATCCATCCATCCATACAAACTTTCACGTTTATAATATTATTATATATTATATCATAATATTATAATATTATAATAATTATATTATATTATTATATTATATTATTAGTAGGATAGTAGGAGTAGGATAAAGGAACTTTACAGAAACTTATCAAAAGCTAATAGGTAGGTATCATAGACAGACGTTCATTGGTCAAGATGACAATTGCGCACGAGTGGTATCGACCAGTCGCCTACAAGGACCACTTCATCCAATTGTCTATGCGTTTCTCAATTGAGTGGTAGGTTATCTATTTATAAGAAGATACAGGATGGCATACGACATGATACACAACACAACACACATACAACTATGTTCGTAAACTTAACCTAAGACAGCCATATAGTTATGAGAAACCCTGCTACAAGCTCAGCATCGATGTGGAAAGCTTGCAGCAGCGATTCATACATAAGCAGTCCGGTCTGTTGAACAGGCAGAATCACAAGAGCAGGATTGTATTGCTTATGAAGCATCGCAACGGTGATGGACACTGCAATTTCTTAGATCTATTTAATTTTAGTTATTAAACGACTAAACAATTTATTTATTACAGCATGGAAGACTTACAGCTAAAAAAAACAAACAAAAAAAAGGAAACAATAGTCGACAGACAGCCAATTGCAAGTCTTCGCGTTTAGAGTGTGTTATGTAATTGTATATTGCCTTTAATTTAGATAAGTTTATACAGTCCACAAGTATTGTAAGCCATTGTGTATTGCAACGCCGCAGCTTTGAGGTTCCTAGGAAAAAAATATAGCGATTTTTTTTGTAGCGAACTTCTTGTTTTAAGAACTAGTTAAACGCCATATTGATTTTCCTAAATACGTACAAAAAAAAAATATATCAGCAATTTTTCTTTCAAAACGCTGATCGATCTAAGCATTAGATTAGATTTCCTTACGTAACATAAGCACATTAAGCATAATACACAATTTGTGATGTAATCCTATACACCACCATGACTTATCTCTGCTGGCTAGGGGAGCCATGATTGAACGCAAGTGAGGATAAATCCGAGGGTGAGTCGTAATGGTTAAGATGATGTAGTCGATAATTGATAAACTAGGATATTTATAAACGTAAACAGAAGTTTTAAGTAATTTCTAGATAGAGAGCAGTTGTGGCCCAGTGGTAATGGCGGCGAGTTGTAGGTCGTAGGTTCAAACCCAGACAGGCGCTTTACGTTGTGTAATGTTTTCCTCACTACTGCTCTCAAAACGGTAAAAGAAGACATTGTGAGGAAACCGGCATGTCCTAGAGCCAAAAAATCGAAGACATGTGACATCTACCAACCCGCACTGGGCCCGCTTGGTAGATTATAGCCCACTCCCTCTCGAAGAGAGGGGGCCTATTTCCCAGCAGTGGGAACAATATAGGCTGTTTATTGAAACAGAAATTAAACAACAAATGATTGAAATTTCACAACGCTCAAAAGACATGAGAGAATACTAAACAAGGCGTTATAAAACTTTAAAAAAATATTTCTACTTCTATGAAAGGTCACGTCGTAATTCTCCTGATAGGATTAAATCTTGTTACTGTTTAAAATTAACGTACCTACTGAGTTTTCAAATAGACTGCATTTAGACTGACTTTGCAATGAATATTTCGTTATTGGCAACCTGACAGTTTCATACAAACGAATACGTATTTCGCGAATTTGATCTTTATTAGCTACTAGAATTGTCGCACTGACAGGTGTCAGGAAAT
Source organism: Apamea monoglypha (assembly GCA_911387795.2). Lineage (NCBI taxonomy): Eukaryota > Metazoa > Arthropoda > Insecta > Lepidoptera > Noctuidae > Apamea > Apamea monoglypha. Next base: position 13,973,553 of record OU426934.1, on the reverse strand, counting down.
GCTTTCTCTGGACGGCCAGACTGTAGACAATGTTTAGACCGTGCAACTTTTATTGTTGCTTCAACTTATGGTATTTCTGCGGCAATTAAATCGCACCGTGTGTATCCTAAATACCTACCTCGAATTGAAAAAATACAAAACATGAAACATTACCAAGTACTGAGACTGTCCGGTAAAACCCCAAACTTGTACCTACCCTACCCGGTCAGAATTGATGGGTTGCTAGACTGCGCCGGACGTCAATCTTCATAATGACCGCACGTTATTCGCCATGAATTGATGTTGATTCAGTTATTTTGGTAAATCACCACCATTGAATGATTGCTCACTAATTATCATGCGTCGATGTGAGCCAAGAATGGAATGGATTTATTGAATAAATAAATGTCTGTTTCTAATAAAAGAGCGAGTAGTTTACGTAAACTATAACATAAACTGTGTGATACTTCCTGGTCGCGCCACAGTGGAAAAAAAAAAACGAGTTCTAGATAAATTGTGCCATTTATGTACCTACTTGAAAAGAATTGTACCTCAACGAATAATGAAATATAATGAAGTTTTGGTGTCGCGGCTGGGAATTTTTTTCACTGCAGGTACCCATCGTACGAAAATGGCACAATTTATCTAGAAACGTGTTTTTATTCATTTTCCACTGTGGCGCGGCCAGGAACTGTCACACCATAAACTTAACTTAATCAGCCTATAATGTTCCCACTGCTGCGACTCAGGCCTCCTCTCTGTGAGAGGGAGTGGGCCATAGGTATATTAATCCACTACGCGGGCCCAGTGCGGGTTGGTAGATTTCACAATTCTTCGAAGGTTTGTGTCTAGGTTACCTAGAACATGTTTCTAGGTAAACGGTTACTACAGGTTATTTATCTAAGCGCTGATTTTTCTAACGCCAGATAATTTTATCCTATCAGTTTGAATTTTTGACAGTTCTTCTGTACAGAATCCGTCAGACATCAATTTCATTCCACGAATAAAAGTTATCTGGCGTTGGAAAAATCAGCCCTAAATAGATTGTAAGCTTTCTGAAGAATAATTAAAACAAACTACCAAGGTCTATCATCAAATGATAAATTATTTTATTTCTGTAAGTACCTAGGTTTGCACAAACACTTTTACAGGTCAATAATATTTTAAAAACTAGATCTACTCTGAGAAGAGAGCCGAAACAAACTCAGAGGTCACTAGCGCCGATTCCGTTGTTCACAAACTATACTAAATTTAAGTTCAGTGCATCTTTTTCTTTCTATTTCATTAAGTATTTAACACTATTTCATATTAGTTTAGTCTTGTCAAATTAGTCAACACCTGACGTAAATTGACGTATTTTTAGTAGGCATGTTTTTAATCACGTCTAATTTGTCTATGGAGTATCTTAATTTGACAGGACTAAACTAATATTTATCTTCTGTCCTTTTCTTAATGAAATAGAAAAAGATGCACTGAACTTAAATTTAGTTTAGTTTGTGAATAAGGGAATCGGTGCCACTGTCTGCTTTTAAGTCCAGATATAATCTTGATGAGATCATGTGAAGACCATGTAAGTATATCGATGTCTTTTTTTTTTTTTTTTTTTTTTGGGATGGGAAATCATCAAATGACTCCTCCCGCTCTGGGTGGAGCGGAAGGGAGTGTCAGACTCTTACTGACTAAAACCCACCCATGTTCCTTCCTTCGCCCTTTATGTTCCGGGGCAGCGGTAACCCTTTCGGACAATCCCGCTGCCCCGGCAGGCTTCGGCCCTGAGGGGCCCCTCGTTATGCTGACATCTCTTTGAGGCGCGCGTGGAACACTTACGCGCCGTCCGGCACGGGCCTGGTCCTGATCGGGCGGTGAGCTACCCATTGCTCTCCGCCCGCAGGCCCGCGCCTACGGTGGCCGGTAGTCGTCTCTCGACTCCCGACGCCCGGGGCGTCTCCCGCGGCGGCTTGGACGGGAGGCTCTCTCCCTCATCCGTCCCGCCACCTCCTTCGCTAGCATGACTGCTTCGCAGAAGGAGGCGACTGCCCCCCACTCCCTCTCGCTCCGGACCATGGCTTGCACCAGGTCCGGGCGCGAGAGGCCGCCGCCGCTGCCGATCGCCTCCACGAGGACACGGCGGTGCTCCGCCCAAGCGGGGCAGACCTCCACCGTGTGCTCCACCGTGTCCTCTGGGCGAAAGTATATCGATGTCTGAGATTCTCTTTGGAGGAAAGGACCACACAGTGTGAGGGGACTACACACATTGATACTTGTTTGCATCAGAACTTAGGCAGTTTTCATCATCTCACAAAGAAATAAACATAACATTAGGTCAATTCCTGAAAAAACAACCTACATGTAGTTGTGTACGTTTTGTAAATATAAAACGTTGACATTCAGAGACTTGAACAAAACTTCAGTAAGTTCTTAATTGCCGTTTATCGCACTTATCATAATTTTATTACAAAGAAGAGCCGTGTTAACTATATATGTGCTGTTCGCTGTCTCAATTTCTACCAACAAATACCTAAAGATGTTAAATAAAAAAAAAAAAATATTGGCAGGCATCCCAGGCCCATAGCGTGTTAGTATTGCAAGTAACTTAAAACTATGTTAGAAGTAGATAACAAATTAGGCACACAATACAATATAACAAAGTATAAACATTCAAAAACAAAGCATCTAAATTACAGGAAGGTTTATCAAGCCCCAGGTCTGACATTTAGCTTGATAAACCTCTCCAATGTAGGCCCTTCGAACCTTTCAGAAAATACAAAAAAATGTCTGTGCTTATCATTACTCAAAAGAAATTCAAAATCAGCTTCTGAAACCAATTTTATTATTGCTGATCTAAAATTCTTGTCATTGCTTTTTTTAGTAAACAAATATACAATAGCCCAAAGAATCAGCATTGCCATCCAACGTGGTAATGCTGCCAGCCTTTTGGGCACTTATCCCTTGACAGCTGCTGCATTTTCTTTAATTTTTTATTATATACTTGTATATAATATATATTTTAGTGTTAGCTTGTCAATTGTAATTGTTGTGTCTTTGTGAATAAGTAGTACTTTTTCTAAAATACAAACCTTTTATTTCCGCTATCATTATTCCATGAATGTTTCAGCCGTCACTAATGGACGATACAACAAAAAATAAATGCTCACACACTGCGTTAGACACGTGACATTCCACATTACAACCTTATCCTAGGAATTAAATTAAAATGGCGTCTCACGTCCAAACTAATTTTATTTCTGATCACGTTGTAAACGTCAAATATGGGAAACGAGATAATTAATAATGCTTACCGACCATGAGACCTGTCACTTGTAGAGTCTTGGCCACCTGTCCCACCGCCGGCGATTAACGAGAAGCGACTAGAACTAGCAACTAAAATATGCAGTTAAAAAAAAATAAAAAACACGTTTATCCAATCTAGTGGAGTCAGAATCAGCCTATATTGTTCCCACTGCTGGGACACAGGCCTTCTCTCTTCGAGAGGGAGTGGGCCCAGTGCGGGTTGGTAGAAGTCACATGTCTTCGAATTTTTGGTTCTAGGACTTTGGACTATTGGACTCGTTAAAATAAGTCATGAGCCCAAACTTGAGGGGTTTACTAGTGAAGAGTTCCACTATCCACCTACTAGCTCCATCATCAGATCTGCTCCAAGATACCAAATTATAGTTTTGTCAGCAGAACTACATAATCATACAAAGTTTCATTTGGATACGACAATTAGAAGTAGGTTAAAATTGACTTCTAAGATTTGATTGTATTGTTTGTTAGTATACAAGTGAAGCTAATAAAATCATGTTAAAACCGAGTTGGCGAGCTACGAGCAGCGAGTGCCCGAGGGCGACGAGCGATTACCTACTGGTATGGGTTTGTACCAACTTACCAAGCGTGAGTGTCTCTCGGTAAGTGTTTTGCCTGCAAAGCCGAGCGTCGCTGAGCGAGTACTCTCTTTGATAGTTCAAGTCGCTGCGACAAACGAGTACTCTCCGGCGGTGTGAATAGTCAGCGACCATCTAAGTATACTAATAATAAAACTGAAGAGTTTATTTGAACGCGCTAATCTCTGGAACTACATGTCAGATTTGAAAAAATATTACTGCATTTGAAAGCCCAATTATTGAAGAAGCCTTCAGGCTATTTAACATCACGCCAGGATTCTTAGGAGCCGGGCAAAAGTAAGAAAGAACGCGAAAACGAACTAATGGCGCGGGCAGACGGCGCGATGCGGGGTGGGTCGGGGGAACAAGAAATTTTACGCGGACGAAGTCGCGAGCAGAGGTTAGTCTTTTATAAGTATTATAGGGGAGTTCATTTCTTGAGCGAGAAAATCGAAGTCGCTTCCTCGTCGACTGTGGGACGGGTAACGTACCTGGCCGTATACGATGTATCTTGAGTAACGTGATTCACATAAAATCGATAGATTCCTACACCTCATGCTGTTGTTGCGAGAAAACCTGGTTTCCATTTTCTCATTTAATCAGAAAAAAATCTAGTCACATTGTACAACAGATACCTACGTTTCGGTATTTTTCTGATGACAGATACAATTGTTTCCATTTACATGGTAGGTAGACTAAAAAATCTCTACGAAATGGATTTACTTACATGGTGAAAAATGCCACTGTAGGTACAGAGTCAAATTAAATTAGCTAGCGAAACCCCGCTGACGTGATGGTCATCGATATCTAAACATGAAGAAACGAAAAGAAAAATAATTTGCTAATCTAATTTGACCCTATAAAACCATAGAAATAGAAGAAAAAGCACCCAAACACAAAAAAAAAATAACGAGTTGGGGGAAAACGTGCGTCACATCCACGCAAAACGGCCATCGGTCAGCATAATGCTAAGCCTATACGAGACAAACCCCCAGCGCTAATTTTCAGCGACAGGCTGGTTTTTAGGTTTTCTCTAGGTACTTGTATTTATCTTATTGGGCTTTTAAATCATTGTATTAATGTTTCTCGTTTAAAATATGGTCAACTCTGTCTTAATGACATTGGCACAAAGAAATCAATAAATAAATTAGCATAAATGAACCAACATTTCAACACGGAATGGTCACTCTTCGATAATGATCTAAAGTCAAACTTATGAATAGACAACTATAAATCTTATGACTCAAACTATCACTGGACAGTCAACACTCCCAATTTTCAAAATATTTTCTCTAAAATCCCAAAGTCATAGACAAAACGGAAGTGACGACGGAGATGCGCGTGCGCCTGCTTCCTGCCGCGTGCTCGCCAAAATGGCGGCTGTCTGCTTCCGGTTAGAACAGGAAGTGACGCTAGAGGGTGCCGGGAGTTCGCTAACGTATAATTTATGGTAAGGGATGCTGCGACAATGGAATTATTTAGATTTGCGCATCATTGTCGTGTGTGACCAAAGTGTGTTGGAATAGACTTGTAGTTTGAGAGTGATGTGACATTTTTGTTGAGAGAAAATTGTTTTTCAAGACTTGAAGCCAATAGGGAGAATTTATTTCAAATAAATAAATCACAGGCAATTTTGAATTGTACAGGCGTCGCGCGTCGGTCAGTCAGAAAGCTTATATACCTACGTAGTAGCACATTCCAAAGCGTATAGTAGGTACCTATGGAGAAGAACGGGCAAGAAACTCCAGTTTCTAGTACAGTACTAAAGGTCTTTTTATATATCAGTCATTTAATTGTTACTTTGTTACCTTTTTTTTGTGTGTTTATGTTCTTTTTTGTGCGTCATGTTCATATGTGTATTTTCTTTCTTTCTTTCTTTATATTTTAGTACCTAGTGTAATATAATCATTTTAATATTTTTGCCAAAGAAAAAAAATAACCACCACGTGGAGCCCTGACACAGCTAGAAGGCGTCGCGGCAGACCCCGTAGAAGATGGCGGGACGAGTTGGACAAACCATTGTTATTTTAAATTGCCTTTGATTATTGTGTTTATTTTTATTTTGATTACCTATGTTATCTAATATTTTTATGTTACGTCGAAATTGTGTATTACTCTATGGATATTTTATTTGTCTGACTAAAATAAATTAATTGAATTGAAAAACAAACGACCAGTGGTCCACTTTAGCCCTGGATCGAAAAAGCTGGAAGTCATGGGGAGAGGCCTTTGCCCAGCTGTGGGATGATGCAGGCTAACAGTAACTGTAATGTTTTTGAAATAAAGGCACAAGAAATTACAAGAAATTCTTATCAAGAGAAAACTAAACGATGAATGAATTGATTTATTGAATCACAGATTTATAAACTAAAGGGAGATATGGTTCAGCGGAATCCCGCTGAATCATATCTTCCTTGTGTGTTGATGTTCCGGGGTAGCGGTAACCCTTTCGGACAATCCTCCGAAAGGATTACCGCTACCCCGGAACATAAAGGGCGAAGGAAGGAACATGGGTGGGTTTTAGTCAGTAAGAGTCTGACACTCCCTTCCGCTCCACCCAGAGCGGGAGGGGTCATTTGATGATTTCCCACCAGAAAAAAAAAAGAAAAAAAAAAGGGAGATATGGTGTGGCTGCCCAACTGTTCGAGTCCGGCTGTCGCCTTCAACTACATATGCACTACAATACGAACACGCGCTCACTCACACTATAACAGTCACCACACTCAACGCGAGCCAATCGCGTAACGCAGATCGCAACGTTAAGACACTCAACTACATTAACAATTCTTGTTGACAAATCAACGGCGCCCGCGTTTGTTTCTGTTTTGTGCATACATTGTTCGCACGCGCCACGCCCCCTTGGCATATCTCCATTTAGTTTATAAATCTGTGTATTGAATTGACCAGAAGCTTTCCAAAATGTAAGCGTAGTGATTAAGGCAGTTCCTTACAAAGGCGTTCCTTAGGAATCTCGTGCTGGGTAAGTACTGGCCAATACTTGTACAAAAATCTCTCATGTCAAAAAGCCATTAATTACTACGAAGCATTCCCACTTAACTTGCGTTAAATGTAACCTTAAAAAACCAACGACATCAAGACATTTTTCCCCGTAACTTAACAGTTAAGTTAACCGCACACTCTCATTCTCCCCTAGTTCATAGTAAATATGCAAAAATATTGTAATGTTGGTAGTAGTTTTTTTTAGTAGTAATTACCTATCATGGCCGCTATGGTAGAAAAATGATGAGAAGTATAATTATCAATGAATTTGTGCCAACATTATCTGTTAGTGTTATTATAACGCTATTAAGAATAAATTTGTTTTATTTTTTGTTTGGATTAGGGGTCAGTCTGTATTGTTGTTGTCAAATTGTTCTTGGGAAATATCTATTTTAAGTTATATTGTTTAATAATTGTGTTCTATTGTTATTAGTCACGCTCAATTTTATAGGCTTAAATATGTTTGAGTACTGTTAACTGTGAACGGGCTGTAGGTAGGTTTTTAATGTAATAAATGAACTTTATGTCAGAATTAACAGAGTTATGAAAATTAGACAGGGCTTTTTATATAATGACTTTCTTTTTCCTAAGGTCCTGTGCCGCCTGCAGAACTACCATGTGGATCACCATAAACTACGACAGGAAAACTGTCTACATGATAAATAACACATTTTTTGTGTAAATTTAAAAACAAACACACACGTATTTTTTTTTTTATTGAATTTGGTTGGTTGTATTTGGTTGGTTGGTTGGATGGGTTGGTAGTTTGGTGATTGGTGGTATTTTTGTTATGTATTTTCCGAAGAAACACCGAAACAAACTCAAAACATGTTTTAAACACGCAGAACCCACCCACGACACTACGTTCACATTTCCTTAGAACGCGCTGAATTTTTCGCCCCGTGCCCATACTCCTTGAAGCGCAACTAATGTATTTACTGCCAACCATGATATGTACTCTAAAGTGTTACACTCCCATAACGCGAGGGTCCCATGGCTACCTACGGTCAATTATGACCATCATTTCACGGTAATGTTATGGTTTTCTTGATAACTGAGTGGCGACCTGTTCTTGTCGACCCATGCCGCTGGAAGTGTGTCTTGGTAAAGTTATATGAGTCCTAGAGTACACCTATATTTCGCCAGATATATTTAAGTCCCATGTAATGCCACCAGCACATCAAGCTACTACAATCTGTCAAATTTCTTTAATAGATTTTCAACTTTATCGCTAAAGCATTAGGTTCGAGGTTGATTGGGAAAATTTGTCAGTTTCGGGTAGCTTGATGTGCGTCTGTACTTAATACAGAGCGATCCTATTGCGGTCAACCGAGCACAAATTCAGACTCCTGGCTTCTATTGAGAAATGTATAATGGAAAAACTCAAATAACGCTTTGCACGACCAGAACAGACCCAGGACCTCATGCTCAGCAGTAGGTGCATGTGGATGCGGAAAACGCGACAAGCACTATAGTTGTGGCGACGCTTTGGGAAGGCCTACGTGCAACAGTGGGCGTCTTTCCGCTGACATGATGATTAAAGGTCCAGAGGTTAAATGGTTCTGCATCTTGAGCACTAGATGTTTTATTCAGACCCTCATCATCATCTGCCTGGACTTTCCCAACTAATTTGGGGTCAGCTGTTCAAACCTCCAATCCAATGTTATTTGAAGTAATTTCTGATTTAATACATCACTGACTGACGGAGTAGAATACTACCGTCAGGAAACCTGGAATTAAAACAGTTTGAAATCCCTTACGACGTAAGCAAACTTGGTAATCAACGTTCATTCTTTCTCTTTGTATGAGGAAATTATGGCCAGCTAATGTTTCTAATAAGGGATAGAAAAAGAAAAAAATTGAAACAACAGATAAAATAGAACGATTAATTGAAAAGATTGTTATTTTGCTAGCCTATACTGACCCACTGCTGGGCAAAGGCGTACCCCAAATCCTTCCAGAAACTCCTTTCCCGCGCCACCTCGAACCAGCCCTCGCGGTACGCATTATATTACATTTGTAGATAATTGAAAAAGCAAAACTTTATTATAATACATGTTAAGATTAGCAAGTTATACAGCCATGCCATAAAAGTTTTTTTTTTTCTTAGATAGCAGTGCCACAATGAGATATCAAGTTATGATGGGTAGTAGTGGTACACATATGGCGTTATTAAGTCGTTTATACTTTTTTATTGTTAGAAAGCTGTTGTAAATGTCATTCGGACGCGTTCTTGGGTGGCTATAGTAAGTTTGCACGTTCTGCGTAAGTTGCATTCTTTGTACGGACGCCAGCACATCAAGTTACTACAATCTGTCAAATTTCTTTAATAGATTTTCAACTTTATCGCTAAAGCATTCAGGTTCAAGGTTGATTGGGAAAATTTGACAGTTTCGGGTAGCTTGACCTGCTGGCGTCAGTACCTGCAGTGTTACAAGGAACTTTAGCTGCTTGAATGTCATGACAGGCGTTGTCAGTGAACATTTGTGACATGATCTTGAAAAAAGAACAAGATGGCGACTAGACGTTAGTTCCGGTATTGTTCACGCGCCAAAAGATTTGCAAGAAAGGAAAAAAAATCTCCGTAAGTACCTACAGATATGTGGAGATACCAAGGGGTACCGTGTTATCCAGTAACTGGGTTGTGGAGGTCAGATAGGCAGTCGCTCCATGTAAAATACTAGTATTCAGCTGCATCCTTTAAGAAAGCAGACCCCAACATAGTTGGGAACAGGCTAGGCAGATGATTGATGTAAAGAGATGAAAATGTCAATTTCACTTGAGAAAAGTCATGTTAAATTAGTTATTAAAATATTTATCAATCTACAACCTCCCAGGGCATTATCTGGGGAAACTGTTTTACTGTTACCTATTTACAAATTAGAAGACAATGAGGAATCAGAGCCTTCGGAGCGGGAGATATTATAGTGTACAAATGTGCGCGCAGACACAAGTGCACTCCTTGCCTCACTCTCATAGTCCGATGGGACGGCAATCCGACACGACCTGGGAGATCAGGCTCAGGACCAACGGCTTAATGTGCTTTATTATTCCAATTACAAAATGGTATGTTACAGTGACAATAATGGGATTTTGTAAGAACTGTCTTTTCACCTGTGTCAAACCATAAATAAATGAATATGAAAAAAAAATGCAATTTACGATAATACCAGCTAGTAGTACCACAGTAGTCTCATTGCAGGGCAAACGCCAATTCTCATACAAAGAAGGCACGAGCATTACTTTATTATTACCCTTGGTCAAGGTGGACTGGCGATCGCAAACTTATCTTATCTTTCAATTTATCACGGATGTAAGGAAATTCATAGATGCTACGCCTAAGATTCCATAATAGATACTGAATACTACAGTAAAAATATTGTTAGTATAGCCATAAACAACAAAAACCTAGTTACATGTATCTGGTGCATTTTATATCCTATCATAAATCGAACAAGCCTTTCAAAATGCTCACTTAGCAGACCATTAATTGAACCCAATAAACCTTAACACAAAAAAAGAAACAACAATAAAATCTTTTATAACTGTTTTACGCCACTTAACAAAAGCGACTATAAAATAATGATAACAACAAACCCCACGAATTCCAATTAAAAGAAATCTCAATTAATAATCTCGATTCCAGTCCATACGAATTCAACAATACAATTTAAAAAAATAAGACTGAAAAGGACATCCTTATTAGTATAATTAAAATCGACTAAACTGATTTACGACGTCTATATACCCACATCACTTGAACCTCTTAATTGGCAGGATCTTAGTGCTCAATTTTATGCACAGGAAATACGCCATTCAGCCTAAAGATTGTTTTTATTAGGTTGGCAGCACAAAGGTATAAAGTACAAAGGGCTATATGATATGACAGATTTATTGTAAGTCCCAATGCGTAGGCAAATTAGACGGATATATCCATCTCCTCTCTCTTTAAAGTTTTTTGCGTGATTAAGAACGTTTTTGTTATAACCGATGAATAGTAATGTATTCCTTGGTCGATTATTTATTTTCGGGAAGCTCATGTCAGTTTTTCGGCAGACATCTTGTTTGTGGAATTAATTGCACGTTTTGAAGGATAAGTCGGTACGTTTTTGTTATGTAGATTTTTCGTTTTTAGAGCTGTGCGGGAATCGCTTTTTAATAAGGCTTAAGTTGGTAGTAAGTAATGTAAGAAGTTGTTTGCTAAAATGTCGTTGTTTTTTCCAACTTTGAAAAGCAAGAAATCAAGCTAAGTGGCCCTGATTATTCTGGAAGCAGATGTAATTTCAATTATATTCAATAATAAAAGAACACACTTAAGTACCTATAGATTTTCAAATTATACTGGATGTTAGAAGCTGTGATCAACGTGACCACCAAAGTAATCTAGTCAACTAAACAATTTTTTTTTTATTTACTAGACCTACTTAACCTATACTTGACCTATTTAATGCCATGTTGACAAGAAAGGTCGAACGCAGTTGTCATTTTATAAAATGACAACTCAGAGCTTAGGCGAATGTTGTATCATCGATTCGAGAAGAAGAATAAAAGTTTAAATGACAATTTTTTTTTTTAATAACGACCTTTTCATTTGTTATCTTGTACATTTAACGCCAATTCCAGCAAAAAGAACCGTATTATTTTTATTTTCTATTCTACACAACTAAACTACACACACACGCAAACAACGCGAGTGTGCGTAGGGTTGCCCCCAGCTTGTTTGCCCACGAAATAGATCTGTTAGCACAGTTGATTGCAGATCGAAACTTTACAGAACTGACCACTCGGAATCGGATTACGGGTTCGTTACGCCGAACATTTTTGCTATTTGACCACTAACAATGTCAACAAATACAGGGGTTTGTTATACTTTTGTTTACTCGGCAACCCTGGCTCGTCGGCTGATACTGTTGGTAATTGAATTTGGAGTTTATGTATGTCAATAGTGTTCGTGCTAAGTTCGGAAGGTTTCGGGTTCGGATGTGGGATCGACTGTTCAGCAAATGCTTAGATTTGTGCCGAGAGTGATAATGGAATTGTTGCAAATGCAGCAGTTTTAACAGAATATTTTTAACAAGTTCGAATATTTTGTAAGCACTAGAACCTATTGGACGGTGGTAGATTTTCTTGTGATACTTTTACAAAGGCTTGAGGGGCAATTTTCGTAATTTTAAGAACGTTTACAGTCTGATCCGAGTCTCAATCGGTCAAAAATACCTCTAATTTCCCTACATTTTTGACAAGTTTTTGACATTTGTTTGTCGCCGAGATAAAAACGTTGCCCCACACTAGGAATTTCTCCTGTATCGTGGGTGCGTTTACAAACATTTAAATTCACATACACAAACAGCCAGACCCGGAACAACTACTTGGAGGTCATACATATATTTGTTCCGTGCGGGAATCTAACCCGCGACACGCAGCGCAGCAGTCAGTCATCTCGGTAGTCACCCCCTTTCTAACCACATCATCATTCACACAGTTCATCCATCGTTTCTTTGGTCTTCCCCTACTCTTATAGCCATCGACATTCATACCTTTTTACTAAACAATTAGAAATAAAAAAAGCAATAATTTTTTCTTTACAAGGTTTTCGACGACGCATAACGTTCATTTTTGGTGAAATTAACCTTATCACTTGCCTTAAATTCAATATATACATTTCAAACTATACTATGTAATCAATCGTGACATACAGGCTCATTCCTAAACCAATGACATCAAAAAAAAGAGAAGAAACCGCTTCAATACAAACAGGATCAAATAAAGTACAGTCGGAATGTACAATTGGTGACATTTCATCTGGATCTGCAGTAATTGCGCAAACGTATGCGCCGGCGCCGACGGCGCCACTGGACCGAACGGTTACGATGGTAATAAGCACGTAGGTATAGCTATGAGGACTTTTGCGAATAACTACTTATGGAGCTTCTTGTCCTTTCTTCTCCATACGAAACTACCTTTTGGTAGAGGCAACAAGAATCAATTATATTTTCTTGTAAATTTTACAGTTCAAAAGTACCCTTTAATGCCCTACTTGAAATCTCTGAGTTTGTTTCGGACTTACTCTGAGTTTGTTTCGGCCTTTCTCTGAGTTTGTTTCGGCCTTTCTCTGAGTTTGTTTCAGCCTTTCTTCTCTGAGTTGTCAGATAGGAAACGCCGACCGACATCATCTAGTTCTTAAAATATGATTAACGTGTAAAATTATTTGTACAATCCTAGAAATAAAATCATTTAACATTATCATTTAAATAAATGATTTAACTTTGGTTTTTTTACTGATATGTACTTACTTGCTTTTACTGTTTCATATCTGCAGGCGTTGCTTGACCACTTCACTCTCAAAAAGTCACTTTGGATATAATAGAAAGAGGTGAGGGCCACCTCTTTCTATTATATCCAAAGTGACTTTTTCTTTTTTGGGCATTTTTGACATCGCACCGTAGGAAAAATTCTTTCCAAAATCAAATTTTTACTTTCATTCCATCCGTTGCTGCGTTGCCGTTCCGTTCGTACTGGTTGGTTGGTGGTAATGATTTTAAGTCTAATTGCGTAACACACTATCAATCACAATCTGAATCATGTTGAAGGATATTGCGAATCTATTGCATTATATATTCGATAAAATTGTCTGCTCAACAACGTACATAAATAACGCAATGAATGTTGTTGAACTGTCAAAATGAAACCCATTGCTACTGATAGTGTGTTACGCAATTACCGCGTTGGTCTGGAGTATTGTAGATATGGTGCTCCTGTATTATTTGGTGGGCTTGGCGAAACATTTTTAATTCTTACGCCAAACAAAATGTAGTTGGATCAATCCTGCAAGAATAAGTAGGTATAACATTTTTTCCACAGGAGGTTCAGGTTCCAATTTTGTCCAGAGTGACTTTCGTGGACTGTGTGCAGATGAAAATACACTGTTCAGTTAATCTACATAAATAAAACAAAGTCGGGTTTGTTTTGGTTAAGCCATTTTTAACTCAACAACGGCTGGACCGATTTTTATGATCTTTGATTTGTTGGATTTGTCTCCGCCCCGAATAGCAGAATAAATATTAAAACACGGGAAAAATTAACTAAAAAAAAAATTATAATAAAAATATTCATTTCAATATTTATTGATTCTGAGGCGGCACGAAGTTCGCCGCGTCAGTATTTTATAAAGCTACCTAATAAATTGCCCTCATTTTACTAACCCGAACTACCTTCCATCCAGCAACCAATTAATACTATCTTTACAACAAACTGGATTGAAACTAGTTTCGCACTTACTTCAAAAGAGATTTTCTCATACCTTTTTTATACTTAACACAAACGCGTCGCCGTAAAGAGTGGCAGCGACCACTATAAATTGTAGGATGGATGGACGGCTGGATGGGCGGCGGTATCTTACGACACAATTGTATGTTTTAATTCAGGAATTGAGAGTATTTGATTGTGGACTCTATATTGGAGTTAGGTTGGGATGTGTGGTGGCCATTGGAGCGGGCTAAGAGTTATGCGCATCGATTTTGTGATACGTTTGAAATGATGTAGAAACCAGAAGGCCAATTCTCGTAATTTAAAACGTTCAAAATCTAGTCGCAGTCTCATCTCGGCGACAAACAAATGTCAAAAACTTGTCAAAATGTAGGGAAATTAGAGGTATTTTTGACAGATTGAGACTGAGATCAGACTGTGAACGTTATTAAAATTACGAGAATTGCCCCTCTATGTAGAAATGGTCATCTCGCTTTCATGTGACCCGACTTTTTGAATGAAAATCAAAACATTGTCTTGATAAATAGGCCAGTCACCGTAGACACTAGAAGAACAATTGCCACGACAACTTCGTGGAATTTGTTCTGCCAGAATCCCGTCGCATCGTCTCGTCGCGCCTGTCTGCGGGAGCCCTTACGTCGAAAAAAAATTGCACTGTAGGTACTTATATTTTGGAATTTTGTTAGGATGGATACTAATAGCGTAAAATCAAGTTTGCAGTTTCGGAAGACCTGTGCGAACTTCGTGGTGTTCGATAAAAACCTCGAAATTTTCGTACTTCTTTCAGTTTTCGACATAAAACTTATACAACAGGAAAAAGCTACAATTTGAGCGCAGCCGTAGCTCTGCAGGTCCAAAAGAACCCAAGATACAGCATTTCAAGCATTGTCCATTTCTTCAAAAAAAGGTCAAAATTGTAGTTTGTAAAACACTCTTTTGTTTAAGAAACAAGATCACAATCAATCGGATTGTTGGATTGTTGTAGTGTATTAGTAAGTTAGTTTAAAATATTATGACCCTCCAAAAGTGAAGAAATTTAATAAAAAACAAAACACCATTTTTTGAACAGTCGTGTAAAAAACGCTTAATAAATCGCTCTCAATGAAGCCTCGCACACAAAACACAAACAGGGTAATCTCGAATTCAAATTACAGAAGCAGCGTCTAGTTGAGCAATTTGCTTAAACTGAGCCTTACGATATTGATACTAAATCTATCACGAGCCGGGATATATGCACGAGAGGTGTGTATTGATGTAAACGTTACAAAATGTTTACATGGAGATGAGTATTTTAGTGTAAGTTGAGAACTGAATATAAAATGAATCATTTACAGTGTAGGTCGCATGGAAGAACATGAAGCGAAGAGGCTTTAAAGATTTAATTTTTTTTTTTTAATAAAAACGTTGCCCCCCACTAGGAATTACTCCTGTATCGTGGGTGCGTTTACAAACATTTAAACTCACATACACAAACAGCCAGACCCGGAACAACTACCTGTAGGCAATACAAATATTTGTTCCGTGCGGGAATCGAACCCGCGACACGCAGCGCAGCAGTCGATCGCTCAGCCACTGCGCCAACCGTGTCGTCAAATCATATCATAATCAGCCTATGACGTTCCCACTGCTGGGCCACAGGCCTTTCTGTGAGAGGGAGTGGCTATAATCCACCACGCGGGCCCAGTGCGGGTTGGTAGATGTTACCATGTTTTCGAATTTTTGGTTCTAGGACATGCCGGTTTCCCCACGATGTTTTCCTTCAACATTTTGAGAGCAGTGGTAATGAAATAATTTACACAAAGTAAAGCGCCTGTCTGGGTTTTAACCTACGACCTCGTAAGTCGCGGCCGTTACCACTGGGCCACCACTGCTCTCTAAGAAGATTTAAATATATTAAGTATTAAAATTAAACTTTTCAGTTATCATTTACTTTCGAGTTATACCATGATCGACAAAGTAAAGTAATATGTATACAGGGTTATTGGTAAAACACCAACAACCTCTTCAGAGGTCAGGTAAACAACTTTTACTATGGGACCAAACCAGAAATCGCGAAAAAAAAAAACAGCTGTTCCCTACATTTATGTTCGTCTAACTCGTCAAAATGTAGGGAATAGCTGATTTTTTTTTCGCGATTTCTGGTTTGGTCCCATAGTAAAAGTTGTTCATAATGATGAGTACAATGACCTCTTAAGAGGTTGTTGGTGTTTTACCAATAAACCTGTATAATAAAGAAATAAAAGCACAGTCAGTTATCCAAATTGAAATTGCTGCTACTAAAGTGGACAAAGGCGCGACACGACATAATCAATCAAGTGCTTGTAAGAATTCAGAAAACAGAACAATACCTTTCGTATTCGCCCTGATCACTTCCAACAGCCAGACATCGTAACGGCCAGTCGAAAAACACGTTTATTCGAGTCATTAAGGGCCATGTCATCTGCCAAACACATTAGAACTCCCGCTGTAATTAAATGGAAAGAGAAATTTAGCTAAACAGAGCATAAAAGTAAAAGCTTCGTTGCCAACAATAAAACCATAGAGGGTGTGGAATAAGGGGATGAGATCCACAAGACATTTGGACAGTGTATCTTGCCTGCAGCGTCATTATGGCGTACTAACGGAAGTGGCGTCAGGCGCCGCGGCGCGTGCGTTACAAATCACTACTTTACAACTTCCGGAAAACTCAGTATCTCCCCAACTGCGCGAAGCAGCGGACGTGCGAAAAAACACAAAAATGTTCTAATAATTTTTGGACACGCATCGATAGCGACGCGTAATGGTCGTGTGATGATATTATGGAATATAATAATTTGTCTCCTCTCCCCTAGAGATTTGGGGGAGTACAATAGTTTGCGCTTTGCATTTTTTGCTGGTAGTTATGGTAGATTAACTTTGTATTGAGGGGTCTACGATTTGAAATGGACAAATTTTACTAAACAAAGTTGGGTAAATGTCACTCGTGTCATAGAATTCAGTTAGAATAATTGTATTAATCTCTTTTTTAATCTCTTCGTTCATAGTCTATATTCGACCTTCAGAACTGCAAAAGACAACCTTTTAGTTTAAAAATAACTCTAATTTTAAGCAACAATAACACTGACCTCTAAACTATGTACAAGTATGTTGACATGACCTCTCATAACTATCAAATCTAAATTTTATACAAAGTATCTTATTTTTCATTACAAAAATACGACTTCATCATTGAAAAATAAGCCAGCTCAGGTCATTCCCACGCATCACATTACGAGTTAATTTATCACCGCAATGATAATTCAATAACCACGAACATAATAAACTTTATTGATGAAGGGATCATAAAAAACCACTTCATAACCGAAATTGTTTTCGACCGCCAAACAAACAACCCGAGTAATAAATTTTAAACGTATTAAATAAAATCTCTTACGACATGACCAGTGTTTGTTGGTCTTCAACTATGGTCACATTCCCCCCTCTCTGGTCGTGTGTTCAACGGTGTCGAAAGGCTGGGACAGGTCAATGCAGTTTGGTGCGGTGTCCCTCTAGGTTTGGACACGTGTCTCAGGCACCCTTTCGCGAACTTTTGTAAGTTAACGTTGGTAACATTATAAATATTTGGATTTATTGTAAGTTCCATTTGCGTTGTGATTTACGAATGTAAGCGGTTAGTGTCATGAGTGGTTGATTTGTAGAGCTATATATTAGTTTAAAGGGAAGTTGTATGATTTGATTCTAGTATGATTAAATTCTTTATTTCAACTAAGTACATATAAATTACATTTTTAAATATTTTTATAAACAAAAATATAAAAAAAAAACATTTAAAAATATATAAAATAGTAGCCCACCGCTATCGGGAACAGGGTCCAACCTACCGGCGGTCAGGGCTCCAGAGAGAGGAACCTCCTGACAATGCGAGCCGTGTCCAGAAGTACCGCTTTCTGAATCAAGCCCTTGATCCAGCTGCCCAAATAGAGCCTCCTCAGGTGTTGGTCGAGGCTCTTGGCTATTAACCCATTGGCTGACACGACTATCGGCACAATGATTGCTGATTAAGTTATTATTATCATATTGTATTGTTTGTTCTGTAATGAGTTATTTATTATTAGCTATTAAATTCCCACTGCTGAACAAAGGCTTCCCTACTCTCTTTCCAGCTCTCTCTGTCCAGTCGAATGAGTTGTTGAAGGGAAATTGTTTATACCTAAACAATGAGTGACCCTTCCCGAAACCCAAGGGCTGGCTTTTACTTTGGCTAGAGGCATTGCGATACAACTTGGCAATTCCGCCAGTCTCTTGGGTACATTACCAGTCGATAGCGACGCGGAGGAATTTTTTGACGCCATATTTTAGTTTGTTAGTGTTAGTTTTAGTTAGGTTAAGTTATATGTATTTTAATAGTTTGTTAGTTAATATAGTAAGAAGTTTATCCAGTGTATACTTATATTTTATAGATAAGAAATACAAGTGATGAGTAAATTCAGTGGCTATTGATTTCTAAAAGAATGCCACGAAAGACAAACAATATTTCACCATTAATGGAGACACAAATAACAAGCTTTTCTACTAGCAGAGCGTATACCTACATAAAAAAAAAACTTCTGGCTACATATTTCTGAACCACTCCTCCACGCATTCCTCAAGTCAACACTAATAAACCACCAACAACATCAAACGAACTTGTTGACATCAAAGCTCATCCCATCGAAAATTTAACACAACCCTTTTACAAAAAATCTTGCCACACCATTGGCTGAAATCCCTGTACCTACTTCCTAGGTACTACAGATTCTGTCTTAATTATCACCTAAACACATAACCTAACACACACACATAACATCAAAGAGATCTGCAATGTGCTGCAAAGAAGCATTTTTATAAAAAATCCAATCACCTAAGTAGAGCGTGGGGGATGAAAGGGGGTGAGAGGGGGTTTCCACCCACAAGGGATGAAGACATCACGCGAATGCACATAATTCATTGATACTATCCTTCACTAAACTAATGTGAGTGAAAATAAGCGCTGATTGTTTAGTACCGTTTACAGAGAAATTGTGGAGGAATTTCCGTGGAGTTTATATTTGTATTTTGTATCCGGATGTTTTAATTGAGGTAAAATGACGGACCATAATGGCATATGGCGCGATTTGTGGAAAACTATCTTATAGGTATGTTATGTCGAAGTAGGTATGTGGTTTTATGCAATTAAGTTCATTAGGGATTTATGTGCTTAGTTTTAATAATAAAAAAAATTAAATTCAATTTTAATTAAATAAAAAATTAAATAAAAATAAAAATTGAGTTTTTTTTTTGGCAGACATCCTCCAAAAACATAGCTGAAAGGTCTGGGAATGAATTTGTATCAATTAAACCATTTCCAGGCACTTTTGAATTGTCAAGAGCCGGTCATTCAGAAACATAAAGGCTATAGCCCATTCCACAAGCATAGTAGGTTCGTATGGAAAAGAACGGGCAAGAATCTGCATGGACACCTAAATCAAAAATATCGTTACAGAAAATTGGTAAGCTAAGTGTCTTCTAACACTTTTCTGATCACAATATTCTCTCATTCCAAATACAATATCGATACTCTCTTTTGTAGACCCTACTGTAATGGTTCGGTCATGGTGCGTGGCGATCGAACAATACTGCCCACCCCCGAGTCACATGCACCGCATTACCGATATAACTGTGCTATACGACTGGCCGTAAGTATAGTTCGCGATTGCTTTACCACTTTTGACAAAATTTGTCATTCGAAGATTTTTCACAGTCGTTACGGGTAGTCAGAAGCCCAAAAGGCTAACAACCAGTCTTTCCAAAGGGTATGGTGTTACTCAGTAACTTAGTTGTGGAGGTCAGCTCCGTAACACATAATCCGAATCATTTTGAAGGATATTACTAACCCATTTGTTTAAATTTTTTTTTCTGCTCAACAACGTAAATAACGCTATGAATGTTGTTGAACTGTCAAAATGAAAGCCATTGCTGCTGATAGTGTGTTACGCAATTACCTTGCAAGCGCAGGACCAACGGCTTAGCGTGCTTTCCGAGGCACACGGATCACACCGTCGTTTGAATGACATTTTCAATGGAAAACCCCAATAACACTGCCCGACCCGGGAATCGAAACCAGGACCCCGCTCAGCAGTCGCGCTTGCAACCACGAGACCAACAGCAGTTAAAAGAAAAAGTGTACCACATATCCGGACCACACATCCGTTTCAAATATGATTTATCGACATAATTTCGCCTAAACCAACAAAAGAACACGTTGGATTGTCCCTTCGCCACCCAGCTAGCCATATAATCTCTATATTTAGCTCTAATCACGGCAAAGCTATGATTACAGGTCAATTTGAGTCCGCCATCATTATTTATATTTTTTAAACGAGCAACCAACTCGATAATGAGCTTGAGTATCACGAACCTGAGTTTCGAGTTAGAAAACAGAGCAGTGGAGTCGGCTGTTTAGAAGACGCTCAATTTTTTTTTTATTGATTCTGTTTGACGAAAGTTTCAATAACAGGTTTTAATCCAGTTTTCATTTACCAACCCAGACTGGAGCCGTGTGGTGGATTATGGCCCAACTCTCTTACAGAGAGGAGGCCTGTGTCCCAGCAGTGGGAACATTATAGGCTGATTATGTATTTTTTTTTATGTAAAAGATTATAATTTATGATAATAAGTACATGATTCACATGATTTCACGTCAATTTCACGTCAAACAAGTTACGAATGAAGGATTTTGTACTACACAAAACTATATAACAACTTTAGTGGAACCTTTTGTTAAACTTCAAATTCACATAGAAAAGAAAACTAAGCCTAAACCTTTGTAGGCATATCTTAATCACCGGAGTTGCTTCCAAAACCAGATTTGGGCGAAAGTTGAGTCCTAGAAGACCTCGACTACAATAAAAATAACACCATTCTATTTTTGTCCCACTACAGGGCAGTGCAGGGCAAAAGCCTCTTCTCAAACAGAGAAGGCACGAGCATTGATCAGCATTGACTATACTTACTTACTCCAGACGAGTGGGCGATCTCAAATTTATATTAACTATAAATTCAGGTTTCCTCACGATATGTATCCTTCATCGATGTCAATATTGTCTAAGATAATTTTAGAAAAAAATAATTAAATATACAACCTCTCCATCGCCACCTCTGTCCTTGGTACACAGGTGATAATGTGGCAATGTCGCTACAGCCGCCGGCTACACACGATTATCCTATCTCTGACCACACAGCACTCGACACGGATTCATTCACTTTTACGTGTGCACGCCCCTTTATTTTTAAAGGTAAGGTGCACTGACTGAGTGGTTCCGGCGGAGAAATTGGACGTTCCCATAAGTGGTTTGAGGGTAATAAGGTTACTTCTTTTCCCAACATGAACTATCTACAGCGGTTTAGACGCACGGTCTAAACCGCTGGATCTAGACTCTAGACACATGGATTTTGCACAAGAGTTCCTTTTTTAACGAAGGTGAGAACTAAGAAAGGATTTTTGAAAGGGAGATAAAATAAGAGATAAAAGTTTCTATGGAAGTTCGTCATTTTTGCCGATAGTAAATCCAATCGCGCTTGTAAGAAATAATTTGCTACTGCTGTAAGAGAGCAGGGCAAGAACTGGGTAATGTCATTGATAATACTTAAGTTCCCTTGGCATTGGTCAATCCAGAGTAGTCAGTTCCGCTACAAACTTAGCTTTTATTCATTTGCATTTATTTTTATAATGTTTTTTTCCAGAAAAAAAATTAAACTAAACGATTCACTGAAAAATGCGTGTACTAACTGACAGTTCCTCTCAAATCTGTGAGGCTCTTTCCTAAAAAGCCCATCTTAGACTGTAATCTGCGTGGCACACAAGTGATTTGAACAAGACAATGTCTGGAGTTTAAAAGAGACTGTGACCTCTGAGTTTGTTTCGACTATTCTTATCAGAGTGTTCTTATCAGATTGTTTTAAAAACTCCGACAATATATTTTTGACGTGTAAAAGTGTGTGTACAAGACTATTTACAACGTGGCAATGCTGCCAGTCTTTTGGGCACTTTTCCTGTTGACAGCGATGCGGACTAATGTTTTGATGCCCTCTGATTATTTCCCCTCCTTTTTATAAGCTTGTTCATATTATTATCTATTAAGACTGTTAGCTATTTAAATTGTGTAAATGTAAAAAAAAATGGTCTAAGTAAATCAAAAATACATCTTACAGAAATAAATATCATGTGTCATTATCACCACTGAAGAAATAATTGTTCTTAAGTCCGTACTGAAACGATAATATGATGAATTACATCAATCGTTATAATTGTGACTTTCCACTCAACCCAACAATAACAAGAAAAAATAACCAAACATCTAACAACCATAGAACCTTCCTTTGCTTCATGAAGAAACAACAGAATAGCGCAGCGAAAAAATGATGCTGTATGATGTACGTAGTTTAAGAATTAAGAGTAATTACGATGACCATCATGCAGCGAGTTATGAGGACATTACTATGGAGTTACGTAAAAAGAGACATTAGCCATTCGAAAGGTAAGTCACGAACGGGCAATTTGATGGCAATCAATAGCTTCATGTAGTATCGCCATCTTTGGGACGGATTTTTATATGGAAAATGTAGATGTTAAAGGATGGAGGAGGAGAGAAAGACCAAAGAAAAGATGGATGGATTGTGTGAGGAATGATATGAAAGAAAAAGGAATTAATGATAGTGTAACAGTAGAGGCAGTGGGGACTGGAAAAACAAAACGTGCTGCGCCGACCTCAAGTAACATGGGCAGGAAGCTGATGGAAAAAGTAGATATTTTTTAGCACATAGAGCCTGTGTTTGTTATGTACAAAGTTTTTTTCTGCATTTTTGAACTTTCAAAGAATTTCTGTGGAAAATGTATTTCTGTTGTGTAACAGGAATACATTTTCCACAGAAATTCTTTTGAGAAAAGAGTCTAAAGCGTCTCACTCTCTTGACCGACTTCAAGAAAATGGAGGGCGTTATGAAATCGACCACTTTTTTACATTTTAATTTCCAAATAGGCTACCTATTATTACACCTACAGTTCAAACAAATAATTCTCCACTTGGTTCCACTATGGTTGCCACTACACACTGCTACTGTACTTGCACCTCTAAGTCACCGTAAAGTTTCATTTTCGTTTCTAGGAAAGGTCTCTATTTATGTCTAGAGTTTGGTCCACCTACATATACCACCCACAGCTTGGTTGCGATCATGATAGGTACAAGGTGCGTAATTATCACCCAAGTACCGCTTTGTATCGCGGATTGGCCTGTATATCATTTCCCATAGTTGCGTAAAGGAAAAAGTAGCAAATTCATACATCTTTCTAAATACACAGCGCTAAAGTAACAATTCAAATTCATTTTTTCTTACGTTTTTTTTTTAAATTTGCGGGTAATTATTAGGTTGTATGTTGATCTAAATATGATTCACGGTCGTAATAAATTATTATTTATAGAAACCGCCCCGCATGGTGAAAACCTCGTGAAAGCCGAGAAAGATAAACAAATCAAGTATCTTGACTTGGCTTGCGAGTTTGTCGACATGTGGGATGTGGACTCAGCGATCATTGTGCCGATAGTCGTGACAGCCAATGGATAATAGCCAAGAGCCTCGACCAACACCTGAGGAGGCTCTCGTAGGGCAGCTGGATTAAGGGCTTGATTCAGAAAGCGGTACTTCTGGACACGGCTCGCATTGTCAGGAAGTTCCTCTCTCTGGAGCCCTGACGGCCGGTAGCTTGGACCCTGTTCCCGATACCGGTGGGCTACTATTTTTTATATTTTTAAATGTTTTTTTATCTTTTTGTTTATAAAAATATAATTTGTAAGTATGTAAATGAAATAAAGGATAAAATATTTATAGAATAAAATTATAATCATAAAAATCGTCAGTACAACTCTCTAAGTTCATATTACCCTATTGAATGATTATTTCATGAAATCATTACATTTGAGATA
Organism: Apamea monoglypha; assembly: GCA_911387795.2. Classification (NCBI taxonomy): domain Eukaryota; kingdom Metazoa; phylum Arthropoda; class Insecta; order Lepidoptera; family Noctuidae; genus Apamea; species Apamea monoglypha. The sequence goes on along the minus strand of OU426934.1, from coordinate 13,949,447 downwards.
AATTCATACTCAAGGAGTTGTATTGTGTATTTAGTTTAGTTTGTGATCTTCATGTGCGAGAAACAATAAATCATTTTTATTATTTATTTAACTTTTTGCACATAAATGCCTCAGGCATTCTCTACCAGTTAACCCAGTTTCTGGTTAAAGACATTTAATTCTTATAAAGAAATTTACATTTCACTTACATGAGAAGAAATTTAAACATAAAGTATAAAAAACTATTCATTGTCCTTCGACACTGGGACTACAATTAACTTGACGTATTTGACTAGTTTTCTTCCTTTATTGCTGATTTTAATGATTGTAATAAAATCTTGTTTGTTACGTATGCGAATCATATTTTAAGCAACATACGAGTCAACCTTTTTTTTTTTTAAAAAAAAAAGACGTTGCCCAGCACTAGGAATTTGTCCTGTATTGTGGGTGCGTTTACAAACATTTAAACACACATACACAAACAGCCAGACCCGGAACAACTACTTGTAGGTCATAAAAATATTTGTTCCGTGCGGGAATCGAACCCGCGACACGCAGCGCTGCAGTCAATCGCTTAACCACTGCGCCAACCATGTCGTCACCTGACACTGACTGATTGCAAAAAACGTAAGTAGAATTTCGCGGGCTACCTTCGCGCATCCCCGTTAACTGATGGGCTTAGAAGCATGAAGTGTGTGCCTTATGTAGCGAGAGTGAGCATTGAGGTAGGATATTTGAAAATTTTTCCTCAAAGAGGTTAAATAAATATTGGATTAAAATTTGTAGCGAAGTTCGACATTTTTGCCGGTGGGAAATCTTATCGCCCACACGACTTGTACCGACATAAAAAAGTATAGAAAATATCATGAAGATCTGTCCCCGCCCATTTGTAACCACAATTACACTATTAACTAGCTACAATACAGTACAATGCCACTAAAAGTACCACCCACGCTATAAGAAGTGCTGTTACTTGGCCACGTTATTATCACCAATGGTGCCCGTAAATTATGGGAAAACAACATCGCAGCGACTGCCAAATTTGTGGCCGTTTGACGACAGGAATGTGTGGACATTCTTGTTTTACAGACGCCACAGCTCATGCAAATCAAGCTACCCGAAACTGTCAAATTTTCCCAATCAACCTAATGCTTTAGAGATAAAGTTGTAAGTCTATTAAAGAAATTTGACAGATTGTAGTAGCTTGATGTGCTGGCGTCTGTACTTTGAAGGTGAAAATACGAGAGAGATTTTTGGTCCGGTGCGCTCAGCTGATTTGAAGCTCCTCAGATCTTTAATTGTTCATAGTTCTTTGCTCATATTCATATGTATATGTTTTGTGTTTTCTTCATGGAATTTGTAAGTACCAAATATTTGTATTTTTTTCTCTGAGGCAAGGGCCGTAGCGCCTTTAGCGCGATTAGTTTAAAACAAAGTCTTGTTTGTTTGCAGTATTGTTGCTTTACGTGTATTTATGCAGCCTATGCAGTCAAACAGTATTCAATTTTATTGTAATTTTTATAACTTAAGATTCATTTATATCAGAGTAATGCAATAGGTAAACTTGACTACTCAACACACGCATAGCATTAAAAATATTAGCAATTTAGCTGCGTCTATCATAGGTACCAGTCTCCGTGTTTGACTGTGCACGTGCAAAATGATACACATACCATCATACCTGATCCCAAAGGGTTAGGCAGAGGTATTCCACTTGCACGCTGCGTGAGCGTACCGTGATCCATCGCCACTCGTTCGATGTCCACCGCGCACAGGATGGATGGAAAGCAGCACATGAAGTGATTTTTTGATCCGTTGGTGTAATTGCCGTATGGCGTTCCAGTGTGAGGATAAATAAATAAATTCCTAAGTATAGTACACCCATATTTCATTTTCGCCAGTGTAATAGGGAGCGAGCCTAATGCCATCAACCGGGAACAAATCCAAACTCCGGGCCGCTAGGTACTGAAAAACTCCTAATAGAATAACCCAATAACATTTATCCCGACCCGGGAATAGAACCCAGGCCCTCATGCTCAGCAGTAACGCTTGCGACCACTAGCAGCAGTAACGAAGCAGTAAAAAAAACAAACAAACTTAAACGTACAAACTAATAAACTCTCCCAGCACATCCACGCTAAACTAACACTCTGAAATTGGCCTAAAAAAAGCAAAAGTCTAAAACAAACAGATCACGGCACCAGGCCCCGGGCCCCGGGCAGCCGAAATTTAATCATACTTATTATCCAGTTATGACAGGCAACACCGACAGATATAGCGGGTTCACTAAACAGCCGATGGTTCGTTTTGTTTTGTTTTTATATGACAAAAACAAATCGTTTTGTTGACGATTGGTAAAACCGAGGATTCAACACTTCCGAGAGCAGTGGTGGCCCAGTGGTAACAGCCAGAATTAACAGTTGTGGGTCGTGGGTTCGAACCCAGACAGGCGCTTTACTTTGTGTAAATAATTTCATCATCACTGCTCTCAAAAGGGTGATGGAAAATATCGTGAGGAAACCAGCATGTCCGAGAACCAAAAATTCGAAGACATGTGACATGACTCGTCAATTGTTTTAAAGTGCTGATCAGAGGGGCAATACTCGTAATTTTATGAACGTTCAAAGTCTGATCTCAGTCTCAATCTGTCAAAAATACCTCTAATTTTCCTACATTTTGACAAGTTTTTGACATTTGTTTGTCGCCGAGATGAAACTGCCAGTAGATTTTGAACGTTTTAAATTACGAGAATTGACCTTCTGAGGCAGTCCTTTATCAATACTTTTTTTTTAGCCTATACTGTTCCACTGCTGGGCAAAGGCCAAGTTCTTCCATGAACTCTTTTCCCGCGCCACCTCGAACCAACCCTCGCGGTGCGCGTCCAATATGTCAATACTTTATTCAATAAACAATCCCGCATTTTGCCAACTATCGGTTGGTGGGTACTGCATAATGTTAAAATGATGACTTTTTATTAATTAGATACTTTGAAATATTTTCCCTAGAATAAGACACAATATAGCAACTACGAAAAAAGATCGTAACAAACAAAAAGCACAAGAAACAAAATAAACGTAAAACATTTTTATGCCACAATCTACCTTAAAAACAGTCATAAACACCCAATCAAATGATAAAATAATACGTCAACAGCCAATTAACAAACAAACAGCATTACCACAACTGACAACTAAACAAGTTGAACCCACTTAAAACTTAAACCAAGAAACAGAATCCCATCCCAATTTTGAAACAATCTGTATCTCGAGTCATGAAATAATTTATAACATACACTCGCCCTGTATAATTAGGTCTGGTCAGACGGTTGATTGCTTATTATATTGATGTTTCAATTTTATACCCATTTTTATGGTCATCGACCAACTGTGGGGGGTGGCCACCCATGCCGTCGTTGAAACCCTTCACTCTAGTGGTCATACCTATAACACTATCTTCGTCTACATAAGCTCTGACGGATTCAGGATTTTCTGTCTCTTTCTTACCGGTTTGGAGTGTCTCCTGTCTCTCTCTTGTGACTATGGCAAGTGAAGAAAGTTAGTCCTCGTCACGAGTTATAAGATGTTTAGTAACTATGTTGTGATTTTCGATTTTTATTTGAAGGAAGTTTCCTCCTTGATTTCCGATTGTAAATTCTTACTTGAGATTTGTTTTGTAACATCACCTGTATACGTTTTATGGTCCGTATCGTAATCAAAACCCTAAAAGACGTCGAACTTTTTGGCAACTTTTGTAATTAACAATCGAAGTTTCGGAAAACCGGATAAAATAAATCTTTCCTATACTTACTTACACAAATGACGGTCAATTAACCCTTTCGAAGGCATTTGAAGATTCCGTTGACAAATTCGTTTGGGAAACATTTTCTGATGAATTTGTCCGACATTAATAGTGGTTCTGTTGGAATTTTGAACGTTGTTTTTGGTTTGTTTTTAGTTCTAAATCGAGTGGAATCGATGTCGCGACTATCTCGGTGCTTTGATCTTGTTTAGGCTCGTGCGCACCTCAAAGTTTCGTTTTCAATAGAGAAAAGACTTCATTAACATTTACCTTGAAGTATTAATATTTTAACAGACTAAAATCATAATTTCTGTTATTTATGAATGGAAGGTGTCAGAAACGACCAATTGTTTTATAAGGAGGGTCCACTATAACATTGTTTTGGTGATAATTTTCTGCGATCGTCATTAGGACAGTCTTTTTGTCAATTAATTTACATGTTGTTATACATTTCATGTTCGTGGTTGCGGTCGTATTACTTTAAAAGTACTCTTGCGGGGTAATTGCGTAACACACATAGGGCTGATTTTTCCAACCCCAGATAATTTTATCCGAGGAATAATTTTTAATTTTTGAGTGCTCTTCCATAAAAATCTGTCAGATGTCAATTTTATTCCACGAATAAAAATATTATCTGTCGATTGAAAAAGGAGCCCTAATTAGCCTTTCACTTTCGTCAATTTATCAACATTCATTGCGTTTATGTTGTCGATCAGATATTTTTTTCAAATATTCGAAGCAATGGATTAGCAATTTCCTTCAAAATTCTTCGGATTGTGATTGATAGTGTTACGCAATTAGGGTGTTGAGCTGTCAATTTTGCTACCGATTTTCCTCACTGGTCAAACTTTTACCATTTTTTTTTTTTTTTTTTTTGGGATGGGAAATCATCAAATGACTCCTCCCGCTCTGGGTGGAGCGGAAGGGAGTGTCAGACTCTTACTGACTAAAACCCACCCATGTTCCTTCCTTCGCCCTTTATGTTCCGGGGTAGCGGTAACCCTTTCGGACAATCCCGCTGCCCCGGCAGGCTTCGGCCCTGAGGGGCCCCTCGTTATGCTGACATCTCTTTGAGGCGCGCGTGGAACACTTACGCGCCGTCCGGCACGGGCCTGGTCCTGATCGGGCGGTGAGCTACCCATTGCTCTCCGCCCGCAGGCCCGCGCCTACGGTGGCCGGTAGTCGTCTCTCGACTCCCGACGCCCGGGGCGTCTCCCGCGGCGGCTTGGACGGGAGGCTCTCTCCCTCATCCGTCCCGCCACCTCCTTCGCTAGCATGACTGCTTCGCAGAAGGAGGCGACTGCCTCCCACTCCCTCTCGCTCCGGACCATGGCTTGCACCAGGTCCGGGCGCGAGAGGCCGCCGCCAAACTTTTACCATTGAGCTAATCTGTTATAGCTCATGCTTTACCTCACAATATTTAGGGTGTGCAGCACCCCTGTGCAAACAGTCCTGCTACCACACTTTCTAACTGGCTATAATTTTAAGACTTTACATTGAAAAGAGATAGAAGAACCAATTCTGACCGGGCACCCAAATTCCGAGACACACTCTTTGCGGCTCTCCTTTCGTTTTGACAATACGAAAAAATACAATACGAAAAACTGTGAAAGAAAACCTTTCACAGTTTTGAGAGCAGTGGTGAATTGAAAGTGTGTCTGGTTGCTCTCCAATCCACCCATTGTGATTGTACCGTTAAAACCTCATCAAACTTATCAACAAAAGTATTCAATTTTATTTGCCCACCGAGAGGGATTTTATTAGATGCAGCGTCCGAATCAAACCGTCCCTAAAAGCCAATTAGCTTTGATTACGGCCCACGTAATTGGGTTTTGATTAAGAGCATAAAAGATTTAGTAAATAATAAAGAACTTTTTTTGTTCTTCGCTTCATTGATGGAATGGTTAGCAAGGCGTTCTTCGTTAGATTAGGTTCTGACTACTAGTTTGTTTCCTACGTTGTTAGCTTGACTATTGTTAAAGGCTTTATTTCTTGTAATGTTAATTACTTTACATACCTAGTATTGTATACAATCAATTATTTTCTAACTGAACAGACAGCTGCGCTGCTGGGGAGTTTGTTGTGCCACTTCTTCTTCCCAGCGATAGCACTAGGAAGTGGTGAAGGGCGGGCGTTTTGGGGGACAGTCTTTTGAAATTTTGACGTTCGGAAAATGCTATTTTCGATTCTCAGCCTAATTTGAATAAATTACTTGTGATATTGATTTTTAATTGAAGTGAGATCTTTAGGCGCAATTCGCGATCTTTCTGAACTGTGAAAGAAACTGCACCGTCACACGGGTCGGTGACGCTTAATCGGGCATACTCGACTCCAGTCGTAAGTTTTCACTTCTATCTTTTTTTCTGTCTCTTTCTCATGCTGGACCAGTTTCTTAGTTGTTTGAACAATACTGAACAGAACGTGGTTGTTTATGGTTGTCTATCTTTCCCTATATTTTTTACGAGAGGACGAATTCTCGAATTTTGTATTTTTGTGTCTTAAGTAACTATAATGGGTGAGTATGAAATCTTTCGAAAATATGATCCCTCAACCAAACTTTTTTTTACAATTTTTTTTTTTACTTTTGGGCGGCACTCAAAAGACAGAATTACGTGGAAAAGGGATAGGGAGGCCTTTGCCCTGTAGTGGGACAATACAGGTTAGTTAGATTAAATTAATAATACTGACAAATTAAATTAAAATAATCAGATTTTTAGCAACCCAAATATTAAAGAGTTTTGTGTGACCTCGCAAAATATTATTTAATAACAAACTCTAATTCAAATCAGCTGATATCGAAACCAAGTCTTGTAAAACCAGGGTTTAAGCTCAGGTTTAAATAAAACTGTTTCTAAAAAAACTTTGAGCATCAAAAGGCGCGCGGCGACTGGAAAACGTCGGCGGCGCCTGCGCATCTCTTATAAATCACGTCTCGCCATCTTGTAGATTACCCGATTAACTAGTCAACTGTTAAAAACATAGATCCTTTATGTTCCACTACTATTACATTCACGCTCACTGACTTTTCGAAAAGGCCGAAAAAAGTAACCGAACTTTTTTGACATTTAAACTTTTTTAACCAACTTTTTTGTGTTTTTTTTTCTTCGTTTGGAGGCACAGGTGGAGTTAACTGTCATGTTTTTTCTGGAGTATCATGATACGATGTCATGTGGCCACTTATTGGAAGTGATAGGTTTGTAATAGATATATTCGAAGGAGGTTTCTAGTTTGGTTAAAAGCAGAATAAATTGAAATGTGATCGACTTTTCTGATACATTTTTTTTTTGTTTTTGTTGTTGTAACCTATAACGTTTCGGTGTTCTTTTTAATCCGGTATCGGTACTAAATTGAGTTGGCTACGGTTTCTTATTCTCCATTTTTTTTAACCCAAACTTTTAATTAACTAGACATGACTTCTGTCAAAATAAATACAAAAACTTAAAACAATATTGCTCTAGAAACGATCCTACAAGTTTACCTTTTATATTTCGACAGTGGATGATTAATTAAGTCAATAGCTTAGCTTTGTGTACAAATAATTTAATTTCTAGATGTTAGATAGGTACTAGTTTTAGTAATTTCTACCAGTCTTCTATTTAGGTAAATGTTAAATAAAGCCTCGATCAATATCTCTCGAGGCTCTCGTTAGGCGGTTGGATTAAGGGCCTAATTCAAAAGGCAGTTCTCCCGGATACGCCTCGCATCGATACGGCTCGCATCGTGAGGAGATTCCTGTCTCTGGAGCCTTCACCACCGCTAGCTTGGACCCTGCTCCCGACACCAGAGGACCAATATTTTTATATTTCTAAACGTTTTTTCTATTTTAAGAAATATTTAAAAATGTGTAAGATAAAGAACTAAATAATAAACGAAATTATAAATATTTATTCAGTATTAAAATTGGTAAAATATAAATATATAATCTTAGAAATAATTCACAAACGTATTATAATGTTAAATGTCTGTACTAGGATAAACCTGAATCGCAGGCGGCATGCGCTGGCGGCGGCGCTGGCGCATGCGGCTGAGGTGAATGTGACGATCACTTGAGAAAATAACTTAGATTTGAGACTCAAGAGAACGTCTAATAATTTTCAAACATTCACACGAGACATCATTCTACTAAAAAATTCCAACATGGATTACGTATAAAATTTCAACGCACGCGCATTCTATTCACACAAGTCGCGACCGTTTGTCTGTTAATTGTCGCTGTCAACTAGTAATTGACCCCATCGCTTCCTATTTAACGGACCACCCATGCATTTGAAGGCATCCTCATATTCCTCATCATGTGCCGTAGGTACTTGTTTGTTTAACAATTGACTTTAGTTGAGTGTTTTCTTATACTTCTTTTTCTATCTGAGGGACCCGTGGCTAAATAACAACAGCCGCACAGGTCGATCTATCAGGTTAAGCTACCATTTCAGCGGTGGATCTGTGGATGGTTGACCATCTTTACATACCGATACCCCTCCGTGTCTCGGAAAGCACTTTAAGCTGTTGGTCCCGTCAGCGGGATTGTCCGAAAGGGTTACCGCTACCCCGGAACATAAAGGGCAAAGGAAGGAACATGGGTGGGTTTTAGTCAGTAAGAGTCTGACACTCCCTTCCACTCCACCCAGAGCGGGAGGGGTCATTTGATGATTTCCCATCCGGTAAAAAACAAAAAAAAAGCCGTTGGTCCCGGCTGTCATTCATGTATCTTTGACAGTCGTTACGGGTAGTCAGGAGCCCGAAATTCTGACAACCAGTCTTACCAAGGGGTATTGTACTACCCAGTAACTGGGTTGTGAAGGTCAGATAGGCAGTCGTTCCATGTATAATACTGGTATTCAGCTGCATCCGGTTAGACTGGAAGCCAACCCCAACATAGTTTGAAAAAGGCTAGGCAAATGATGATGACTTCTTTTTCTATCTGTTTTTACTGCCTTGTTGGTCTATTGATCGCGCAAGTGCTATTGCAGAGAATGAGGTTCTGAGTTTGATTCTCCGGTCGGGCAAAGAGTTATTGTGTTTTTGTGTCTGGAATTCCTCAGTAGCAGTTCGGAGTCTCGATTTGTGCCCAGTTGATGTCAACGATAACTGGCGAAATATTGGTGTAGCTACAATTAGGTATGGTTATAGTTTGGAATATCTGATTGTGGTTGGGAACAACGAAGGCAAGCGATCTCGCGGACGTTCATCAACACGATGGACCGATCAGGTGTAGGAATCATCCCCCTCTAAATTCTACAAGGTAGTAAGGTGCGCTGGACAGAAACCGGTGGAGGCGGATCATCCGCTCCAGATGCAACTCCCAAGCTGACCTCGATCCTCAGAAATGAGGGACCGACTACAGAGAGAGACTATTAGGTATCTCCACCTCTGCCTAACTGTTCGGGGATTATAATCAGCTTCGCGGTTTAGTTGAGTTTTGTTTTTATAGCCGCAGCTTTTTTTTTTACTCCATGGGCTTGGTCTTCAACCAATCCACCCATACCAGCTAGCGATTAAACAGTAAGTAATTTTCTTCAATGCAGTCCATTTTTCTTGCTTGGGCGAAGAAGTTGCTAAGGTAGGCATTGCCCACCCTTGCCCCTAGCTACGCCCACGTACAACCTCATACGAAAATCGCGGTAATGTCCTAATTAAGAGTTTCACACGTTTCATAAACACTTGTGTGAATTAAAAAACTATTCCGTAATAGGTCATTATTGTCGGTAATGCCATGTTATCGGTACCTAATTAACTACTTAGGTTCATGAATAAAATTAATAGTCACAAAAAAATACTTGTTAATTAGATATCGCCGCATGCCAATGGTTAGAGTACACGTACACGTAAGTAGCAAAAAAGGACTAAATTGCCTATAATTTATCAATTCATTAATTCTTTTTGTATATTGGCACCTTGTTTCTATATGTATTAGGGCTGATTTTTCAATAGACAGATAATTTTTAATCGTGGTATTAAATTGACGTCTGACAGCTTTTGTATAGAAGTAACTGTCAAAAATTCAACATTATTCCTCGGATAAAATTATCTGGCGCTGGAAAAGTCAGTCCTTAATGTAATTTGTTAACGTTTTATTGTGCTTTTGTGTGTTTTGCTATGTGTCATACGTTGAACGGCAATGCTAATTTTTTGGCCAAAGATTATTAAATTTTGAGTAGCCTTTTCCCAACTATGTTGGGGTCGGCTTCCAGTCTAACCGGATGCAACTAAATACCAGTATTTTACATGAAGCGACTACCTATCTAACCTCCACAACCGTTACTGGATAATAAGATACCTACCCCTTAGTAAGATTGGTTGTCAGACTTTCGGGCTTCTGACAAACCGTAACGACTGTCAAAGATCCACGAATGACAGCCGGGACTAACGTCTTAACTTGCTATCCGAGCCACGTAGGGGTCTTGATATGTAAAGATTGTCACCGATCCACGGACCAACCACGGCAACCGTCGCTTAACCTGATTGATCGACCCGTGCAGTTACTACTTAGCCATTCTATATACATACTATGTACATACAAGACAAAGCTTACTACTGTGATTTCAAACAAAACGTCTTCAGTACAATACTTGAAATATATGTATAAATTGTCAAGGGGGCCTGGTGACCTGACTTACAGGTTTTGTAAAAAAACTTAGTTTAGGCTTCACACATTAAGTACAAAATTGTATCTCTAGACTAATTTATCTTAAAGCTGTAATTTGTGGTAAGAAATATAAATCTACTAGCTATTTGCCCACGACTTCGTCTGCGATCCAGGATGAAAAGTAGCCTATGTCCTTACCCAACTCATGGTCTATCTGTGTGCCAAATTTCATTCAAATCCGTTCAGCCGATTTAGCGTGAAAGCATAACAAACAAACAAACAAACTTACTTTCGCATTTATTTATAATATTAGTTAGGAATCTATTTTATTAAATTTTCGGCTTAAAACAAACTCAATTAACCTAAAGAATAAAACTACAAAAGAAAAGAAACAAAACAAAGGAAATCAATATTGTCATTGGAATGAAATATAGTGAAGAAGCTAACAGGGACACAGATGTCAATTCCCGCGCTACTCAAAAGAGTCAACTTGTACACCATATCATTACAGTGTCCAGCCTAACGTGTGATTATGTACACCCTGCTGGCAAAGTGGATCGTCGTGAGAAAGCACATACGCTCACCACAAAGCTAGTGGTCAGCGTTGAGGAGGTAGCGGTAGACAAAATGACACCGAAGGTGTAACGCTTTGAGGAACGAGGGAAGATAATTATGGGGTAGTAGCAAAATGCACGGCTACTTCATAAGCTGACTCCTCAGTGTACGAAAAGTCTATACAATGCGAGGTCAGCTAAAACTGGAAATATATAGCTTGATGTGTAGCCGTGTATAGTATTTGTGAAAATAACCGTGTTAGCAATGAAGACGAACACTTTATTTTTGTTGATTAACAATTTTACTATCGATGTCGCATGCTTCATAAGTTTGAATCTGAATTTGCAATTATTTTCCAACCCAAGTCTCTAACTAATCTAAAGTTTTAAGCAGATTTCAACGCAAAGTAGTCGTTATATAATAATCGAAATACACGTCGAAATGTTAAGCCAGCATTCGTATACATAGTACCTATTATGATGTACTAGCTACATGTACATAATCTCAAATAGTGTGAAAAATTACAGTAAATTATTACTGTCACTCAGGACGCTCTTACATAAAAACCTTTGTCTATGTCTTTCTCTAATTAAGATTGTGAATTTTACAAACTCGTGCCTGTAATATGAAGTTGAGATAAATAACGTCACTAATATCGTAATTACATTGAAACATAGCCCTCTAAAGCGGATCCAAACTACAATCTCAATTCCAATGGTATAGCAATCAAAATACATAGAACACAATTCTGGTAATGTAACGCCAGAATTCCGAGAAGGCTCCTTAGCAATGCGGACTGTCAAAAGCCAATGTCGGCTCTCCCTCGAGTGTCCGAGCCACTCGGCCCCTGCCTCCCCTTTTCGCCACCCCACTGACCGTTGCTAAAGAAATTTACCATGGTTCCGTAATCGAGAAGTTTGTGAGATAGAATCACGAACTTCTTTTAGCGTGTCGATGGCGATATAAGCTAAGTCGATCCAGAATTTGGCGCTTTCAATAGCGTACATCGATTCTGCTGCGTCACATCCTAACAGTAGCAATGGCTTTCATTTTGACAGTTCAATAACATTCATTGCGTTATTTAAGTTATTGAGCAGACAAATATTTCGAACACATGAAGCAATGGATTAGCAATATTCTTCAAAATGAATCAGATTGTGATTGAAAGGGTAAGGTCGGTAAGGATCCCATATTATGTGGAACAGTACCGCATAAAACTCATCATTAGAATTGCTTAAAATCTATTCTCTTTAAGATAACTAAAAGAAAGCACTAGGAAGTGGTGAAGGACTAGGAGGTGGTTTTGGGGGACTGTATTTTGTAATTTTGACGTTCGAAAAGTGCTGATTCTCAGCCTAATTCGAATAAATGACTTTTGATTTTGATACTTACGGCAATAGAAGGGGGTGTCTATCTGTTCCCTCATAACTCCTGAACTACTCATCGTATTTTTCCTTCAGCAAACCACGCAGCGGACGAAGATTTATACAAGAAGCCTTTAAATTAATAACCATCGTTAGCTTATTTGTGTCAATATCCCATCACAGTTTTTAATTTCTGTCGGCATATTACAAAGGAGGACCACTTACTGAGTACGTATTCGAATTAAAGTTATTTTATTGCAGTATCAAGGACTCTTAACTTTTAATGTTTCCTTTATACAAGTCGCTGCCATTAAAAAACTTATTCTTCAGTTTTAATTAATTCGTTTTAGTGACATTCATCAGGGATTTTTTTAGGACCGACTGTCGCCTCCGTTCTTAATAAAACCGGTTTTCTATGAACCAATAGATCTTCCAAGCATAATCAGCCTATAACGTTCCTACTGTTCGGACACAGGCCTCTCTTGAGAGGGAGTGGGGCCGTATTCCACCACGCGGGCCCAGTGCGTGTTGGAGATGTCACATGCCTTGGAATTTTCTATTCTAGGACATGCCGGTTTCCTCACGATGTTTTCCTTCACCGTTTTTAAGAAGAGAGATGAAGAATTACACAAAGTAAACCGCCTGTCTGGGTTCGGACCACCTACAATTCGGAAGTCGGGGTTGTTACCACTGGGCCACACTGCCCATAGTAACTTACTGCAAGTTACCCAAGCAAATTAATAATAAAGATTCAAAATGCTGCCTCCTTAATTCTAGTTTTTCTTTTACACCAAATGATCCTACTACCATATTTGTATATACAAATACATACATAAATAAAATTGAAGTGTTTTTTTTTTTCCGGATGGGAAATCATCAAATGACCCCTCCCGCTCTGGGTGGAGCGGAAGGGAGTGTCAGACTCTTACTGACTAAAACCCACCCATGTTCCTTCCTTTGCCCTTTACGTTCCGGGGTAGCGGTAACCCTTTCGGACAATCCCGCTGAAAATTGAAGTGTCTGTTTGTAATGTCAAAATAACAGTAACGGTACGGTTCACTAAAAAACATTTTTTTTTAATTTCTGTCTGTCTGTCTATTTGTTCCGGTTAATCTCCGAAATGGCTCGAAGGATTTATATGAAATCTGGTATGGGGATACTTTGAACCCTAGGGAAGGACATCGTCTGGACTATTTTTTCTCGACATAACACGCGGGCAAAGCCGCGGCCACAGCTAGTTCGTTTTCCCTTAGCTTTCTTTCTAAAAAATAATAAAGAACGCTAAGGGAAAACGAACTAGCTGTGCCCGCGGCTTCTTTTAGTTCGGTTCCTAAAGGTTGTAGCGTGATGTTACAACCCTTATAACCTTCCTCAAGAACCCGCGTTAAAAAAAAGAAACTCTTCAGTTTTAAAGATGGATTTCTCGAATATGCCAATGGTAACGCTCCCGACCGGACATCTAAAGGTGTCATGGAGACGACTCTCGCACAAGGTGGCCTCTAATATAGCCCAATATAGCCTAATATAGCCTAATATAGCCCCTCAACCCCCGATTGCCCTTAAGTGCTAACCCAACTTGAAGCGAAGAGCCCGAAATTAGCACTTGAAATTCTCGAGCCTACAATATGAAATTCTTTGTGTGCCTGTATTTCGGGCACATATTTTTCGTTTTACATGCTCTAGTTATTTTTTTAGATGCTTTTGTATGGTCCCTTTGTCTGATATTGTCTCTTGGGCTTTTTTAAGGCTCGTAGTACCTACCTAGTTGTGTTTTTGTTGAAGCAATATTGGAAACTGGTTCGTAGGAATGACTTAAAATGGTTTTTAGAAAAAAAATATAAAATGAATGAGATTCTAGAATATTGTCGTTGTCAGTAATACCTACCTACAGAGTACAGTGGCCTCCAAAAGTTAATTGACATTTTTCCACTTAAGCTGGGACACACCACATTATGATTTAAAATTCTAAGTGATCCAAATGTTTGAACTGCTATAAAGGTTTTATTGACTAAGGGGCTTATTTTTCAATCTACACCAAATTTTTATTCGTGGAATAAAATTGACGTCTGACAGTTTTCGTATGGAAGAGCTGTCAAACATTCTTTATTCCTCCGATAAAATTATCTGCCCTAATTCAACTACGTATCATCATTTACCTAGCCTGTCCCAACTATGTTGGGGTCGGCTTCCGGTTGCATCTGATTCAACTACCTATAACTATCATAAAAACAATCAAGTAATCCCTTAGGATCATCTGATTTTTTTTTAATTATTGTTGTTTTGTGAAAAAAGGTCAACTTACTTTTGGAGACGTATGTTTGTTTGTGGGAATTTCAATAGTTAAAACTAAAAGATAAAAAAAAATGCATGGTGAAGAAGGTGCCAAACTAGCTAGGAGAGCTGCGCTTCACCCAACAATTCGTTTTACCTACACCATGTAATTAATACTTTGTAGGTCTAATTAATACTTTGTAGCCCCCTCATGGACTAAAAAACCTTTATGTACCTAAATAAATTTATATTATATTATAAACTCCATTTAGATTGCCATCGGCATGATAAGAAGAAGTACTTTATAGGTAGGTATATAAAATACAAAATATACAAACCAGTCATTGAATAATAGCAGGGCAAAATTATTTTCCCATAAGCGATACGGACGAGTACTTCTACGGCTCAGTGTCCTTTGTTTTTGTATTTATTTCTATAGTTAGTTGGCTAGTCATTTAATTTAGAACCTAGTGTAAATAGTTACTTATCTATACATACAATACATTTTTTGCCATAAGACAAAGCGTCCGGAATTAAAATTAGGATCAATTTTTTCACGGACGAGTACTTGGACGCTTCAGTGTCCTTTTGTTTTTGTATAGTTAGGACTGATTTTTTCAACGCCAGATAATTTTATCGAAGGGATAATTTTGAATTTTTGACAGTTCTTCCATACAAAAACTGTCAAACGTCTTTCAAACTGTCAAACGTTTTTCAATCGATAGATAATCTTTATTCGTGGAATAAAATTGACGTTTGACAGTTTTTGTATGGAAGAACTCTCAAACGTTCAAAATAATTCTTCGGGTAAAATTATCTGGCGTTGGAAAAATCAACCCTTAGTCATTTAATTTGGTAAATTCAATTCATTCTAAATTAAAAATAGGATAGGTACATTTTTTCGAAAGTCACATCATAATCAGCTTTTCGGTTGTATATTCTTTAATTTCCACTAAACCTCTGAATTTCCTTAACAATTGAACTCTCCCACTCATAAACTCTTAACCACACACCATTGAACTAGGGACAAAAGCCCTCATTATTTGAATAAAACACAAGCCATCGATTTCCCCGTATTTATCGTATCAATTTCCATCGCGGACCCAATTTAAGTGCCATAAACCTCTTATTAGTCACCCCATATTTTCCCCCCCTTCCCCACTAAACCAACATGGCGCCGCGATTGTCACCTAACCTCAAACAAACATACTATAACCTCATTTTCATACAATTCTGAACCTTATCTGCAAAGAAACAGATGTGAGCGTAACTGCATCAGAAACTTTGCATAGCACCTGAAGTCTTATTCTTTAAACTAGTGTGCCATATTACCCCGTTCTACACTAGATTCTTGTCAAAGTAAATTATACGTTAGAGGCATGATTTTAAAGTAGTTTTTTAGTTGCTTGTGGTATTCGATTGTTAGTTTTGTTGTTATAAGTACGTGCTGGAGGCGTGACATTATCGCCCCAAGGGACTGTGGAATCATACATGAAGGGTAGGGTTAAGTGTATTTTTAAGAACGATAGGGTTTTATTATTACTGATACTGAAATGACCTGCCAGCCAGTTCGAAGACGAAGTTGGCCCAAATTATACGGCTTCATTTGTAGGAAGTTTTTAAGAATTTTTTGGTGTAGTTTTAAGGTTCGATTGATTTCAAAGTGGACACGTGTTTATCCTGTGTGTGATATTTTACGAAGTAGTCGGCTTGTTCTGGTAAATATTTATAATTCTAGACTTGCGTGGTTAGTCGTTTCGTCAACTTGAGGATGTCATTTCTCATAAAGACTAGCTAGAACCACAAATTTTCAAGAATCTTCTACCAACTTATCCATTATTTCACATTCCCTGAAAGTCGTTAATTATTAACAAACGGCCAGTGGTCCACTTTAGCCCTGGATCGAAATAGCTTGAAGTCATGGGGCCTTTGCCCACCAGTGGGTTGATGCAGGCTTACAGTAACTTATGATTGACAGATAGATTAAACCTATTTTGTTAAAGCACTTTTTCGTTTGGTATTTAAGAAAAAAGCCTGGACTGCATACATACCCCATAGGCGGTAACGAAATGGTAATCCTACTATCCTACTTCCTACTATCCTACTTCCTACTTCCTACTATCCTATCCTACTAATCCTACTAATATTATAAACGTGAAAGTTTGTATGGATGGATGTGTTTTACTCTTTCACGTAAAAACTACTGAACGGATTTGGATGAAATTTGGCACACACATGGTTTATAACCAGGATTAACATATAGGAAACTTTTTATCCCGATATTCCCACGGGATCAAAACTTATGCGGGTGAAACCGCGGGGCACAGCACTAGCTGTGCCCCGCGGTACTTGGCTTGGTCTAAGCATATCTAGACACTAGTCTAGATATGCTTAGACCAAGCCAAGTTAATCAACGGCTACTGTGCTAACGGTTACTGTGCTCAGTAACAGTAGCAATGGCTTTCATTTTGAAAACGTTCATTGCGTTGTTACGTTGTTGAGCAGACAATTTTTTCGAGCATAATTATGAAGCGATGGATTAGCAATATCCTTCAAAACGATCCAGATTGATTGTGTGTTACAAAATTAGGGTGCTAATCCGCTAAGGCAGAGAAAAGCTACAGTTTACTTGATAACCGTCTGTATTTTGATTTAAAAGAGTGTTCATGGAGATCCTTACTCGTTCTTCTTCATAGGAATCTTAGTCGCTTTGAAATGGGCAACTAGTTTCATCTTTCGGCCTGACCGACTCCTTGACAATTCAAAAGTGCCATTAATTGGTTTAATTGAAATAATGCTTTGAGTTTGAGTATCAAAAAGGCATCATATTACCCAGTAACTGGGTTGTGAGGGTCAGATAGGCAGTCGCTCCATGTAAAATACTGGTATTCAGATAGACTGGAAGCCGACCCCAACATAGTTGGGGAAAGGTAGATTAAGATGATTTTGAGTTTAATTTAAAAACTGTTCTCGAAACGTTCCCTTAGTAGATCTGGCCATATTTTTAATATAACATCACGCATGTAAGGGGTAAGCAGAGGTATACCTGCAGTACGCCCATATTTTACCAGTTCAGTCTGTCAGTATTTCCTTGCAATAGGGAGCGAGCCTTATGCCATCAACCGGGCACAAATCCTGACTCCGGGCTTCTAAGTTCTACTGAGAAATTTCTGATGCAAAAACCCCAATAGGTAACACTGCTCGACCTGGGAATAGAACCCAGCACCTCATACTCAGTATAGCACTGGTCATCACTAGACGCACGACGCAGTAATATAAAAACTGTTCAAACGGATGCTCGAATCAAACGGCTCTTTTGTAGATCTAGCCACGTTTTTAAAGATAGCAACTATTACAAAACCGGTATAAATCAAGTAGTGAACACGTCGAATCAATTACCAAGTCATGCGTACACGGCGAACGAATTTTCTCAATTAGTCACATTGATCATTCCAAATTTGAATGGGCCAATACGAATCGATTGCCGTTAATCGATGACCAATCAGCAGCGGGCGGGTGATCAAACGACTGACGCGTGCGTTCTGATCATCAATGATTGTTTTAATTATTGTTCCTTAACCGTTGGTTTATGTACGTTTGGGTTACTTGGTACATGGTTACCGGTTATAAGACCACCCCATAGTTAACCATGGGTGTTCTTAAGGTGAAGGAGTTAGGTATGCCGTGAACATTGAACATGACTTTTATATTCACCTGCTGTGCATACCTTTGCTTGATAATGACGTCATTCTACTACGATTTTACAGTCGAAAACCGTCGGCATATTTATTCTTGTAAACTTGTCATATTGTATGCCGCGCATGACCACTTCAAAAAAAAATCAATTCATTAGCAACCAACGACTTTAACTTTTTTTTTGTAACAAGGGACAAATTATAGTATTTCTATCTATTTACGATTTCATACAGATCCAGGGGTGGCAGGGACATCAACGCGCTAACTGTAACTGTAAATTCTACTCATGATTTCTACGCTAGGGGGTCTAGAACCTCCTAGCGTAGAAATCTATCGCGGGTTAATTCAAAATAAAAAAGTTGCTGTTCCATAGAAAAGAGCAATAAACTATGAGGTCAAAATTTATAGGAAAAAACCTCCTTTCCTTCAATAACCGACGAAAATTTTCAACGGTCATTCACCATCAGCTAGCTTTGTGGTTGTAAACAGACACCAGACTATCTTAAGATATCTACACTGCGCTTCGGACATTACTAAAGCAGCATATAATGTTCCCATTGCTGGGACTCAGGCTTCCGCGAGGAAATGGGGTCTAAACCACACGCGGGCCTAGTGCGGGATGGTAGATGTCATATGTCTTCAAATTTTTGGTTCTAGGATATGCTGGTTTCCTCACGATGCTTCGGACATTCACAGTAACATAATCCAATCCTCTCGCGATGGCCCAGTGGTTAAGGCCTCGCCTCTTTGTGGACCTCGATTATGACTTTTTTATTTTATGTACTTTCTAAGTTTATCTTGGATATCACTAACGGCGGCGTAGGAAAACATCGTGAGGAATACTGGGGGTCTACTACGAAGTGCAAAGTGCGAACGATCGGATCGGACCGACACATGGCCGAACCGAATATTATTGAAAAATGCGAAAAAAGTTTGGATCGGGACCTTTGCTCTGCAGTAGGACAATAATATGCTGGTATTATTATTATTATATCAATCTTACGTGGCTTTTATCAGATAAGTATTGGTAAGTCCCTTTTCAAATTAAATACCTTGAACCTTTGACTAAAAATTCCTACGTATAGGTCTACTACGTCAATCGTGGATGTTTGGCAATCTTTATGGGTCGTCAGAAGCCCGAAAGTCTGACAACCATATCAAGACCCCTCCGTGCCTCGGAAAGCACGTTAAGCCGTTGGTCGCGGCTGTCATTCGTGGATCTTTGACAGTCGTTACGGGTCGTCAGAAGCCCGCAAGTCTGACAAACAGTCTTACTAAGGGGTATCGTATTCCCTAGTAACTGGGTTGTGGAGGTCAGCTAGGCAGTCGCTCCATGTAAAATACTGGTATTCAGCTGCATCCGGGTAGACTGGAAGCCGATCTCAACATAGTTGGGAAAAGGTTAGGCAGATGATGAGGTAAACTACATCCTGAAATCCTGTTCTTAAACTAGATAACAGTTTCATCTTCATCTCGTAATAAGAGTGGTCACACGAATATTACTATTTACCAGGTCTCTCCATGGCCTCGCATTACAACAAACACACAAACATAATCCTATATTTTAATTTTATGTTACTTTACTTTTAAGTTGGTAAAATGGGTTCCTTACATTTACTACGCCAAATAAACATTTTTTCTCTTTCTTTCTTTAACGTTACCACATTTGCCCTCCTTAATTAAACACTGCCCTGCACATTAACCCCATCGCACAAAAATCCACGACCAGTAAAAACCTCCACATTCGTTACATAAAATATTAATAACAAAGCCGACCTCAACATAGTTGGGAAAAGGTTAGGCAGATGATGAGGTACACTACATCCTGAAATCCTGTTCTTAAACTAGATAACAGTTTCATCTTCATCTCGTAATAAGAGTGGTCACACGAATATTACTATTTACCAGGTCTCTCCATGGCCTCGCATTACAACAAACACACAAACATAATCCTATATTTTAATTTTATGTTACTTTACTTTTAAGTTGGTAAAATGGGTTCCTTACATTTACTACGCCAAATAAACATTTTTTCTCTTTCTTTCTTTAACGTTACCACATTTGCCCTCCTTAATTAAACACTGCCCTGCACATTAACCCCATCGCACAAAAATCCACGACCAGTAAAAACCTCCACATTCGTTACATAAAATATTAATAACAAAGGGAACATTTAGCTTGGGTTCCGTAGCGACAAAATAAAATAAAAACAGTATGTAACCGCGACTCCGAACCACCTATAATAAGCCTATTGTTTTATACAAATACAATATTGCGTTTATAAATCGGATAAGCCTATGTGACTGGGGATGGCATGGAGTAGATGTTATTTCTTTAAAGGTTTTTTGAAGACTTTTTCATTTTAATGGACTCGGACTGTGTCGTTGGTCTAGTAGTGGTACAGCTGATCATCAGGTCCTGGGTTCGTATATATATGTATATTTCTACGTAACAGTCTGAATTTGTGCCCGAATGGTGGCAATAAGCTGGCCTCCTATTACACGGGACTTAAACATAATTTATTGTCGAAATGTGGGTATACCTACTACAGGCACACCTCTGCCTAACCCTCCGAGAATTAGAGGCGTGATGTTCAACTCCTATGAGTAGAAGATTGTTTTTTTTTTCATTTTATTCTCACCGCTGGTCTTCTCTCTCGGAGAGATAGTGGGATAATCCTTATCCTTCCTGTTCTTTCCTTATTGATGATTTTTGTACAACGAAGTACACAGGTTAGTCATTTTGAAGTACGGAAAGAAAGATATTTAAAAGAGCCTGTCTTTTAAAAATCTTTCTTACTGTGGATAGTCGGACATTCTTATTAACATAATTATTTTTTAAAGCATTTATTTGATGGCGCAAATCCTTTTCCAAAATAAAAGACCAAAGAAAATATGGATGGATTGTGTGTGGGGGTGGGGAGGTGATATGAAAGAAAACGGATTGAACAATAGAGTGAAGGCTGACAATGGAAGGAAAAGCTTGCTGCGCCGACGCCAAGTAACATGGAACAAGGACAGGAAGATGATGGTTATGACTTTCTACTTTCCACAAAAAAGATAACCGAAAAACAAATGTCACTGGCGACTCCACGGTGCTCCTGCCCACATATTGGGCAATAAGAGGATCGTCCGCGTCGGCGAGCGTGGCGCCAGTAGCCTCCATTTGTGTTTATTTATTTATACCTCGTCTGACCTTATTTATGTATTAATTCATTTTCGTATACAGACCCACAGGTTTCGCCATGTAGTTTAGATGTAAAATATTTATGTCGATAATGTGTGGTCAGATGAATTTAGGATTTATGGGATTTAAATGCCGTTCATTGAACTCTAAAAAAAAAATACTAAATCATTAAGATGTATAAAAATTATAACATTTGGAATGGTTTTTATTGAGTTTTCTTTTTCGCACAATAATTATAGTATCACTAGCTGCGCCCCCCGAGGTTTCACCCGCATAAGTTTCGATCCCGTAGGAATATTGGGATAAAAAGTATCCTATATTATGTTAATCCTGGTTAAAAACCACCTGTGTGGCAAATTTCATCCAAATCCATTCAGTAGTTTTGGCGTGAAAGAGTAACAAACATTCATCCATCCATCCATCCATACAAACTGTCACGTTTATAATATTAGTAGGATCATCATCATCATCTGCCTAGCCTTTTCCTAACTATGTTAACCCGGGTCGGCTAGGCAGATGATGAATATTTATAAAAAAAACTCATTACTTGTTCTAGATACATTTCTGCGATTACTGAAACGTTAATGGATACATTTACCTACTTAATACCTCTGCTTAACCGGGGAAGACTGTCTGTGTTGTGATGTTATATTTTTTTTATTACCCATTAATGTCCCACTGCTGGGAAAAGGCCTTTCTACCCTTTTTCTGCCTCTCCCTGCCAAGGACCAATCTTTATTAAATGAGTTCAGCTCATAAATTCGAAAAATACTTTTCCTCCCTTTTACGACTCTTTTTTTGTAATTGTTTAACCGAAAACAATTTCGAAGAAGACCAGCCCTCATTTCCTATTCTACCTTATTTTATATTCGCATGACGTGTACTACACTCGTAACTCGCGCGGGTACAGAACGCCGCGTTTCGCCGACTCGATCCGCGATCGCGTCGCGATACGCATGTGTGGCCCCGGCACTAATTGACCGTATCGTTGCGATGCCGATGTGTTCTCGGTATTTGTGCATAAATGTGGCATGATCCTTATAATTTGTAGGGCCAAATTGCAATTTCTATGTGGATGGGAAAGGACGATACATTCAGTTAATATTTGGCTAAAAGGATGGTTAAAAAGTAATTATAAATTAATTCTTAGATCAGCCAATCAGTAATCCAGTTTCCAATCGTCATAAACTGCGGGGTAACTGCGTAACACGCTATAAGTAGCAGAGGGCTTCATTTTGACAGTTCAACAACATTCATTGCGTTATTTACGTTGTTGAGCAGACACATTTTTCGAACATATGAAGCAATGGATTAGCAATTCCAAACCTTTTTTTTTTCAAAACTTTCAAAATGATTCAGTTTCAGATTGATAATGTGTTACGCAAAAAGGGGGCTGGTTACTTTAAAAACATCCTGATATGAGCTCGTATTATTACGAAAATCTTTCTTAGTTCCCAATAATTCGGACCATTGCAGAAATCCTAGGATGATTGAATGAAATATCCTGCGACACATACCTACATACATAAAACACCCCGTAATGCAGACGATTTCCTCGATACTCAAACAACAGAGATTTCCGAACTCCAGAAGCGTGAGCATGAGTTCCCTCCCTTACCGTTTGGCTATCAACCCAGCAAAAATACCCTCTGCGCCGATCAGCATAAAAACAAAGGCGGTTCTCCTACATATCCGTTCAGCCTACAATCGATTAGAAGACCTCACCCGCACCGTATGACATCGCATTCCATGCCTTCAGTTAAGAGGTGGTGCAAGTCTTGGAAGATTTGCGGTGTGTGCCTAAACTAAGGACTCTTAAGCGCGTCTGCACTAGACTTTGACAAAGCCTACGTCATAGATCATCTTTTTAGTGTTCTGTACCTCAAAAGGAAACACGGAACCCTTATAAGATCACTTCGTTCTCCGTCTGTCTATCCGTCAAGTCTGTTTGTCAAGACCCTTTTTCTCAGGAACGCGTGGAGTTCTCAATTTGAAATTAATATCAAATACTCAGGGCTGCAATCCCTTGAAGCAGTGACAAAATCAAACTTCTAAGTTAACGGAATCAAAAGATATGGACGTTTATGTTCCGTTTTGCCCACAGATTTATAAACTAAAGGGAGATATGCCAAGGGGGCGTGGCGCGTGCGAACAATGTATGCACAAAACAGAAACAAACGCGGGCGCCGTTGATTTGTCAATAAGAATTGTCAATGTAGTTGTGTGTCTCAACGTTGCGATCTGCGTTACGCGATTGGCTCGCGTTGAGTGTGGTGACTTTTATAGTGTGAGTGAGCGCGGGTTCGTATTGTAGTGCATATGTAGTTGAAGGCGATAGCCGGCTCGAACAGTTGGGCAGCCACACCATATCTCCCTTTTTTTTTTTTTTTCCGGATGGGAAATCATCAAATGACCCCTCCCGCTCTGGGTGGAGCGGAAGGGAGTGTCAGACTCTTACTGACTAAAACCCACCCATGTTCCTTCCTTCGCCCTTTATGTTCCGGGGCAGCGGTAACCCTTTCGGACCATATCTCCCTTTAGTTTATGAATCTGTGGTTTTGCCGCATATTTTGACACTCCCAAGCGAATCAAAAACTATAGGGTACTTCCCGTTGACCTAGAATCATGGAATTTGGCAAAAAGCGGTAAAGGAAAAAATCCGAAAACACAGGAAAAATATTCGAGACACGATTCCCGTGATAAACTATTTACACACCTACAAATTTGTACGGAACCGTCGCGCGTCGGTGCGCGAGTCCGACTCGCACTTTACCGGTTTGTTTGTGGCTATGGCCTACGTTCACGCCTATGGCTAAGTGCGTGCTACAGACGTAGCACGCACTTAGCCATAGAAATGCGTTGCACCAACCTTATGCGGCAGCATAAACGATGTCAAATCGATGAGAGATTAGGGCCTGGGAGGAGACGGTGGGACGAACTTGAATCTTTTGTTAAAGACTAGCCATAGACAGTATTAGGTAGAGAAGATAAGATATCCATAATAGAAAAATAAGTTGGGAGTCTCATTTCCTACGAAATAGGGTAAAACCGGGATAGATGCCGCAGTGGGATAGATGCCTCATTTTCAAAAAACCTAACTTCCCAAACTCGCAACTATGAATTAATAGTATAAGTAGGAGCTGCAGTCACCCTGCACCTCAATTGCACCCTGGCTGTCGTACGGTGAGGACGCGTTTCGCTCGTGTGTGCAATCATCTCCGCGGCAAAATTCACGAACACGTCAAAGATTTAAAGGTTATTATTTGCCATTGTATAACTTTATAAGTAGTAATACATTCCATTATATTTTTTATTACATCAATGTACTGGTTCATTAAGTGTTCATCTGGGTGTTAATAGTTGCACTTTTGTTTTTAATTTGTTTAAAAAATACTTGGGCATCTATCCCTATCATAAAGGATAGTTGCCCTGATTTTTCGAGGTATAGGTGCCCTTAAGGGCATCTATCCCTCCATATACTATAATGGTATCAGTGTAACTATTTTTAGTGTTCTGTTATATTTTTTTATGTTTTTCCGTATTTTTATGTTTGGACTCTTTACTTGTAGCAGAACCATGCCACGAAAGTACAAAAGAAAGGAAGGAGTGCAAGCTCGAGTATGTTTTTGGACTGTAGAACAACTACAGAAACTTCAGAACTTCAGAAATTTTTGCTCAAGATGTGGAAAACTGAAAGCACTATCCGGTTCAACTTCATTTACCTAAGTAGGATTAAGGATTTTAATTAAAAAAAAAGTATGATTATGCAATTAATATTTTTGTTGAACAAATGTTTTTGAAATTTTATTATGTTTGTTTGTATCGTATTAGAATTATCATAAAACGATAAAAATAAAAACATTAAAAAATCTTAAAATGGTTTTTCATAATTCGACCTCATATTTGGTTGGTTTTTTCGTTCACACAGTATAAAGGGCATATATCCCGCACTGCAGGCATCTATCCTTCTTAGTATTTTCATGGTGGGGCAACTATCCATACAGGTAGGCATCTATCCTCAAAAAAAGTCTTCCATAAAAAGCTAAATTCTGCAAAATTTATTATTGATAGGTCAAAAAATAATAATTATAATTCAACATAAATGATTAAACTAGCTATACTCATAGAAATTATTCATATAAAATTAATATTTTTTAAATAAGGAGGCTATTTCAAAAAGTGGGGCATCTATCCCGGTTTTACCCTATACTTATGAACGAAATGTCTTTGCGTTTTCTAACTTTTCTAGGAGATACTCAAACCTCAGTTGGTTCGATAGAGTTTTTCGATCCTTGTAAGAAACCGGGTCGATTAGCATCAAAAAAGTTTTTGTGATAATGGTCCATTTTCTTCCGGCCTGTACATTTTAATTCAAAATATGTCGTCAAAAGTTTTCAAAAAAATAAGGACTGTCTTCTAAGACCAGAGAAAAGCTAGCTACTGCCTTGACCACCACATCTTAAAAAAGTAACCCAGTATACTGAGTTTATCTTGGACATTCATCGGTGTAGAAAAACACCGATCGCAAACCCTTCTTGAGTAACCGTGCCTGGTGATCAATGCTCGCGCCTTCTCTGTTTTGATTCAGATTTTCATTATTTTAATTACACCCTGAGTACTTGTACCCCTTTTGCATCACACAACGGTATCTACAACAACAGTTTACATAACCCAGCAAACCTCCTTAATCTCCGTTCGCTCATCCCTTATGTCTGTGACGTTGCGCCGGCGCGGGTCGGTGCACGGCGCGCGCGGCCACGCGTGGCGTTTGATCTGCCGACAAAGACGCCGCTAGTGGACCACGTGGCGATGCTGCCTGTACCAGGAACGGGGGTAGGCAGGACTTGCAGTTCCGTGAGTATGTTAAGTGATGTGTGGCCTGTGACAAGAGTGACCTCATTGCTTTTAAAGGTGCAGAGCTAGGCATGTGCTTGCAATGGTACCCCACTTCTGTGACACATGTCTCAAGCCGAGGCATCTGACATATCTGACATAAACTTCAGGCGAATATCTGGTGGCCTGAAATACAGGCTTCGGCTTAGGGCTTACCAGTGAGGGACAGTAGTGGTAATGAGTAGCGTCACTAGATTACGAGACTGAGCCAGTTTTTCTAGTATTTAGTTATTCAAAATTGACAACAACCTGTAGTTTTATCGCCCACTAGCTGCGCCCCGCATAAGTCTCGATCCTATGGGAATATCGGGATAAAAAGTTTTGAAGGTCCTAATCCAGGTCATGGTTTACCAATGTACAGACGCCAGCAGGTCAAGCTACCCGAAACTGTCAAATTTTCCCAATCAACCTTGAACCTTAATGCTTTAACGATAAAGTTGAAAGTCTATTAAAGATTTTTGACAGATTGTAGTAGCTTGATGTGCTGGCGTCTGTACCAAACTTCATCTAAGTCCGTTCAACCGTTTTAGCGTGAAAGCGTGCAAACAAACATACAAAAAATCAAATCAATCTGTATATAATATCAGTTTAGATTAATAATCAGGAAAATATATGTATCTAGGATGTCACCCAGCTTACGATCCGTTCAGTCATGCAACACTTATAGGATGCAGTACGTTACAAAACCATGTTTCAAAGTTCATATTTCAAACAACCGGTAACCTTACTTCCCTTATGAAAAATTGGTAAAGGAAGCTGTTACTTGTGCTAACACCATATAGAGCATTCGTTGCTAAATGCTGGCATCTATATTGGGACCAAAGAGCAGTAAGTAATAAATACATGCAATGTTTTATGCTAATGTATAGGACTTATATCTGTATGTTTACCTTAAATGGGGAGTGAGATTCCTGGGCGAAGAGGATGGATACGGTAAATTGTTTTCATGATTCATTCAGCCGAAAGATGTCCACTGCTGGACATAGGATACCTCAATTGTGTGTTCGTTGAGAGAAAATTCCGGAGAGTATATATACTGTAAATGATTTAGGTTACCTTAAGGCCGAGTTGGACCTCTGATTTTAGAGGCAAACTGACAAATGATGTATTTTGACAGTTTAACATTAATTGCGTTATTCACGTTGTTAGCAGACAAATTTTTCGAGCATTCATATATGCTATAAAACATATATGTTCATAGCAATGGATTAGCAATATCCTTCAAAATGAATCAGATTATGATAGAAAGTGTTTTACGCAATTAGTGTGCGGGTATCATCAAATTATGTTTCCTATACAATTCCTAACAAGTCATATTCCCGGGAAGTCCTGTCAACCCTTTGGATATAAAATTATCCGGCGCCTCTATATGATAATTTTAATTATACGTTATCTGAGGATTTATAAAATTATTACCATTTGAAAGTAGCTACTAAGTTATAATGAAATAGGGGTGTCAAAAATTTGAAACGTTTTGATTGTGGACGAACGTTGAGTTTCAGGCAATTCAGGCGGTTTTAGTGAGATGACGGTTTAACTGACTTGCCGCGTTGTGGCTTATAGACAGTTCAGGGCTCGGGTGATAACTTATAGCGAAAAGTAGGTATACCGCAGTTGCTTTTCTTAGCGTGTCGATACAATCTGCCCGATGACAGTCAGCCCAGAATTTGTCTACGAGCTTGGAACCTTCAATAGCATCCATCAACTCCTATATAGTTCAGCAGGACACGCTGCAAACGACATTAAGTGCCCCATCCTTTGTGTTTACACTCCAGGGACGAATAATCTGTGAATCTCCACCTGAGCAGGTTTTCTTTGCTTCCGCTTACCTGAGTCCGGAGTCCAGTTAAAGGTTTCCAGGTTAGCCAAGGCAACTCATATCCAGGTAGGAGATTTTTAGCAGATGGAATTGCTCTTACATCTTACGTTACAAACATCCTCAAATGTGTATTTTCAGTTAGTCGTCGACAATTACAATGCAAAAATCCAACAACCACATCAGTATAAAAAGGAATGGTGTTATTAAAAGACACTCTGTATGCCCGATAGGAATTCCCATCGGCGAAAATGTCGAACTTCCATACAAACTTTCATCCCCTATTTAACCCCTTTAAGAGTGTCCATGAAAGAAAGAAAGAAAGAAAAATGCTATTATTGGCATTACAGCAAAATAAATACACATTAAAAGTATTAAAACAGAAAACAAAGATTATAATGCCAAAAGGACCTCAGCTCAACATAATGTCAGATGACAAAATGACATGACAATGATGAAAATGTGCAACCCACTTACTAGTTCTTCTCCATAGGTAACCTGCTGCGCTTTGGAATGGGAAACTAGCTTCATAATTCTAACTGACCGACTCCTTGATAATCAAAAGGGCCTGTTAATGGTTTAATTGAAATAAATGCTTTGATTTTGAGTATAGGGGATGAATTTTCAAAAAATCTTCCTTAGTGCTCACTTTCTTTATAAAAGGAACTCTTGTGCAAAATTACACGCTTCAAGACCCAGCGGTTTAGGCAGTACGTTGTCTGTCAGTGAACGAACGAATTTAAGATTTTGATAAAGTACGAGTACCTATATGGTTGACAGCCCTGTATAGTCGGGTGGTCCAGTATTAAAAGAACTCCTGCTGCGTCATGCCGACACACTCGGATAACGTAACTCATATGTAACCTGTCGGCGCCTATCGTGACCGAACTTTGCTCAAATCTAACCGAACATCAGGATAATTGCTCCTGAGTAAACAGCCATGAGCCATCCCTTTCCATCGTTGGACCATCATAATCGTAATCAGTAATCATAATCTGCTGGGACACAGGCGACCTCTGTGCGAAAGGCAGTGGAATGTCACATGTCTGCGACTTTTTGGTTTTACGACATGCCGATTTCCTCACGACGTTTTCCTTCACCGTTTTGAAAGCAATGGTGATGAAATTAATTACACAAAGTAAAGTACCTACCTGGGTTCGAACTCACGACCTACAACTCGTAAGTCAGGGCCACTGGGTCACCACTGCTCTCAACTTTTGATATGTCCAGTTAATTTGCAGCAACGTGTTTGTTAGCGTATATGCTCCAGTTAGCAAAACTGTTATGGAGCCTTTGTTAGAGTTAAAGCATTATACAGGATCAAATTAAATTAGCTAGCGAAACTCCACAGACATGATGACGTCAGTATCTAAACATGTTAAACCGAAAAGACCTAGATACACCGGGTTATAATAATAATTTAAAAAAAAAACTGCGAATTTTACTTTTACAGAAATATTATTACTCAATAAATATTTTTGCGGACTCATTTTCAGTCAAAAATGGATATTTTGGCCGAAAACCGAAAACGTAGTTCAGTCGGACTCCACTAAAGTCTGTGAATGTTGCTACAAGGTTCAGGCGGTAGCGCCAGCCCATGCAGTCGGGTGGTCCACCGGCACACGGCGCCCCGCTGCGCAGCACCACCACTCCCGCATCCGCTATATCGTAACTCATACGCTGTCAACGGCTATCAAGAAATCGAAAGTATTTACCGAATTATCTTTGTACTGTTTGATTCTTATGGCTTTACCATTTCAGACACTAATCTACATGGTTCTCACGTGATCTTACCAAGATACTGTCTGGATATTAATAGGGAAGGCTTTTTCGGTGTTTCTTCGCGGAGCTTTCTATCCAAGGATAGGAAACACCGACCTCATCTAGTCTTTTAAATACAGGGTGGCAAGGTTATCGACGCGCAAACTGTATCCTGGATTCAGTAAATTATCCTGAACCTGTGTTAAAATGTTTGATTGTAAAAAAAAACTACTTTACGTCTAGACTCATATTTATGCTAATGTGTAGGAGTTATATTTGTATGTTTACCTTAAATGGGGGGTGAGATTCCTGGGCGGAGAGGATGGATACGGTAAATTGTTTTCATCATTCATTCAGCCGAAAGATTTCCACTGCTGGACATAGGATACCTCAATTGTGTGTTCGTTGAGAGAAGATTCCGGAGAGTATATATACTGTAAATGATTAACTAACTTTACGTCTAGACTCATATGCTGAATGTATGGTTACAGTTTGCTCGTTGATGTCCCTGCCACCCTGCATTATTGCCGTGTAAGAGTAGTGATTGTCGCGGGCCTGCGGGCGGAGAGCAATGGGTAGCTCACCGCCCGATCAGGACCAGGCCCGTGCCGGACGGCGCGTAAGTGTTCCACGCGCGCCTCAAAAAGATGTCAGAATAATTCGAGGGGCCCCTTAGGGCCGAAGCCTGCCGGGTCAGCGGGATTGTCCGAAAGGGTTACCGCTACCCTGGAACATAAAGGGCGAAGGAAGGAACATGGGTGGGTTTTAGTCAGTAAGAGTCTGACACTCCCTTCAGCTTCACCCAGAGCGGGAGGGGTCATTTGATGATTTCCCACCAGAAAAAAAAAAAAAAAAGAGAGTAGTGATTTTATATAAACCTGTAGATTATGCTATGACTACTTATATGTTTTTTTATTAATGTCGTCATCCTTCTGACCTCATGCTAATTTATTTGAAATCAGTCCAGCATGTCTTCTTCTTCCATATCGCTATCATACGTCATCAAAAATCAAAATAAAATATTTTATTTCACAAAAACCAACTTGGGCACTTATGAAACGTCAGAAGCTAGGTGCACGGTTCCAATTGGTCGTTTCCTATGGAGAAGAGCCGGCAAGAAACTTCACGGTTACTCTTTTAAAAATAATTGGCTTTTACAATGTTTTCAAATTACAGTAGGTATGGGAGGACAGCGTAGGCCTGTCAACAAGTACCAGGTACTTGATAAAATAAAAAATGGTCTACAGATCTAAACAAAAGTAAAGTCTACAAGGCCTACAAAGTCCTCACATTTACAAAATATAGAAGAATCCATCAAAAGGACAGATAAAATATAAAAACCTATTATAACCAAGTCATGACTGCCATTACAACCACCGATAAAGAGTTGAAACTAGAATTGTCTGTATATAATGTCAAATAATAAAAAGATTATGTCAAAGAAGTACCTATGTAAAAAATAAATAAACATGGTAATTTGAGAGCAGTTAATAAACATTTACTTAATTATACCGTTAATGAGGTGCCAGGGAAGCTTGTGCAACATGTGCAGAAGAAATCATTGCCAAACTACCTTGTCTTCAACGCAGTCTTTAATTTTTTTTTCCCTTCTCTTTATATCTGCGATCGGCTTTCTAGCCATAATCAGGTGGAGTCTTCGTGTGAGATTATTTTTGTGGTGTTCCATTGAGCATGCACATTATGTGGTTCAGCACTAAACTAACTTTAACTTTTCACAGTGTCTGGTCCACGTTCAGGATTTGCCATCTCTTTAGGCGCATTATATCCCCATGTGTGTTTAGAAGGTTCTTGGCTAAAACATTAATTTTATAATATGCTTTTTTGATAAGGAGACGTTTGATGAAGATTTGAAATTTCTACATCTCTAAAGTCACCCTCTTTCTAGCAATACACCTCTTTCACACAATAAGTAGTGGAATACCGAAGAAACGATAGATGGCCATCGTTTCTTCTATCTTTCCTACTTATAAAGCCATCAAAAGTTAACTTACTACAGTCCGGCCGTCGAGAGAATGCGTTCCTGACAGCTGTCAGTGCGACAATTATTCATCATCATTTCTGCCGAAAGACGTCCACTGCACTATCCAGGCGGACCAAGCACCTCCACTTCGATAGGTTCTGTGCGGCGGATTCCTGCGGCCTAAACAGTGCGACAATTCTAGTCGTTAATAAAGATCAAATTCGCAAAACAAGTATTCGTTTGTATGAAACTGGCAGATGTCAAGAACGTGTTCTCTCGACGGACGGACGGTACCTAATACTTATCTAACAATATTACATTGAAACATTACGTGCGTCCTGTAGGATTTCCCATCGGTAACTTCCATGAACAGTTTCAACCTTCATTTATTTTTTTAAACCTTTCTTTATCATTTTCGTTATATAAGAAACTTTCGTGCAAAATAGCATGCTTCTAGGCCTAGCGGTTTAGGCTGAGCATTGTCTGTGCCTGTAAATGGTTTCATTGAAATAAATGATTTGAGTTTGAATTTGAGAGAAGCTTAAGATCTTTATTCTTGTAGAAGCTAGTAGAAGATACCAGCACCTTAATCGCGTAACACACTATCAATCACAATCTGAATCATTTTGAAGGATATTGCTAATCCGTTGCTTCATATGTTCGAAAAATTTGTCCGCTCAGCAACGTAAATAACGCAATGAATGTTGTTGAACTGTCAAAATGAAAACTATTGTTAGTTAGTGTCACTGTTAGTGTGTTACGCAATTACCCCGCTGATACATAATTATTACTTTATTAAATATTTTATTTTGTTTCATAAACGGCCGGCACCCTAGTCAATTAGCGGCATACAATCTGACATTGTGACCTCCATGCTTGATCCTCAGCAAATTGAATCGTGGTTTCTCTAAAAAAAAATAAACCGCGGAACGTTGGCGCCAACGAGCTGCGATGCTCTTTATTTAAATGTCTGCCGTTCTTTTTAGGTTATCTTATTTTTATTTTTTCTTAACGGGGCACCGAGCTGTTTATACACAAAAACGCGCTTTTATAACGGTTGTTTGAAGTAGTAAACAATTAAATTAAAATCTCAGGAAATAAATTGGTATTATTGACCATATATACTAGGCAGTATACAGGATGGAAACACGATTTGATAAAGTTGGCTCGATAGAATAAATTCACAAAGTTATCTCTAAAAAACACAACAAACGCTTAGTACGGCGTGAATACTTCGCGGAAGGTCATCAGTTTTTTAATAATAACAAAACTACATGTTTTATACAACGTATACGATTTACATTTTCAAAATGTGTATTTGTTTAACAATAAGAAGGAAATACCTAAATTCGCGCGAGTTTTGCCCATCATAAGCAGAGCCGCCGCGCCGCCCTCTTATCCGCTTTAGTCCGCCGTCGGCCATCGGACGGGGAGCTTGTGTCGCTTGCGCTTACGCACGGATTTAATAACGTAACGATGAAAATTGTGTGAAAATTAATTGCAGCGTATTTGAAATTTATTTATTTTTATTTGAAATGGGGAACAAAGTAAAGAAATCAAGACAGAAGGGGTTGGCGAAAAACCAATGCTAAACGCTTGCATGAAGAAATGAGGTAAGTAAAACTCGTATACTTACCTACTTATTTACTAATTGCCTTACCAAGTGGTGTTATTTTTTTTATGGGGTATTTTAAAAAGAATTGAATTTATCTTTTAGAGTAAGAAAAGTACAGGCTGAGAATGTTGAAGACAAAAAGAATACTCCTGTTGCTTCGTAAGTATACTCAGTACAGTACCTACCTACTTTCTAGTATCTGGTGACACTAATTCATGCAGCCAAATGCATACTGAAGACTCGGTACGTGCTCAGTATCAAGGTTCGATGACCGTCTTTGTGAATTACGTAATTTTTTTCTATTAATTTCGAAATTTGGAAAATATGTTGTCGATCCGTGATTATGCACGGATCGACAACATATTTTCCAAATCACGGATCACGGATTAAATCTACTATGATTTGAATCATTCTGTATTATTTTTTTCTATTTATAGAGTAGGTAAATGTAGTACCAGTTGTTGACATTTCACTGCAAAATAAACTTGAACCATCTGATGCCGAGAGAGAAAGACAACTACAGATACAAAATTTTTAGGATAAACAGAATACTGTGGCTTCGTAAGTATAATCTTCCTACCTACTTATTATACTCAGCTATTAAAAGTAAGTACATAGTTGTCACTTATCTATCTATTTACGATATTTTAAGAAATAGTTACGCTGGAAAATTCTTTATCTTTTTCTGTTTATAGGGTAAATGTACCAGTTGTTGGCACCTCACTACAAAACAAAGAGTCGTCTGATGAACTGGTGAGGTAAGCGCAAAAATAATAGGATGTGTCTAAGAAAACATTATAATAAATTAAGTACCACATTATCTTTATAACTTTCAATTTTCAGGGTAAATTTCATGGAAGCCACCGATTCCAAAATTTATCAAACTCTGGAATTGTAAGTTCAGAAACTAATTATTTTTATGAAATAAGTCTTACTTTCATCCTAAAACGGATTTGTTGATAATTATAGAAATTATAATTAAATCAAATGTTCTTTTTTGTTATAGGATGCCAATTACACCGGAACAAAATTGTTGTCTTCCAGTGGAAGGAGAAATAGACAGTGACATGACTTACTCACACAGAGAAAATATTGCCATGAAGCAAGTCCGATATTGATTATTATTGTTGCTTGTGTCCTCATATTTTTTTATATGCGTGTGTACACATTGTTACAAATCAAGTTATAAAAAAATTAAATCAAAAATCAAATCAAATCAAATCAATCAAATTTATAGCTTGATATGTAGCCGTGTGTACATTGTGCATAATATTTAGGTATACTGGGCAATATTTTTATCACTAGTACCCTAATTTTAACAGGTTGCTCTTCCCACAGTTGGGACACAGGCCTCCTCTCAGTGACAGGGCTAGAGGGTCGTAAATTACGACTCTCTAGCCCTGTCACGCAACGCACTGGGCCCGCGTAGTGGATTACGATTCGTAATCCACTACGCGGGCCCAGTGCGTTGCGTGCGTTGGTGGATGTCATATGTCTACTAATTTTTTGTTCTAAGATGTGCCGGTTTCGTCACGATGTTTCCTTCACCGTTTTTTGACAGCAGTGGTGATGAAATAATTTACACCTGTCTGGGCTCGAAGCTACGACCTGCAATTCTTAAATCGCAGCCGTGACCTCTGGGCTACCACTGCTCCCTCCTCACAGGGCGCCCTCTATTATATTTTATAAATCCTTACAAAAATATTGATTGCTAACATAAATCTTCTTTTTTTTTCATTTTAGTTTTCCGTTTGATGAAATACAGAAATTACAGACGCGTGCTGCTGCAACTAGGACGCAAGACAATCCCAATGTAAGTAGTACCTATTAGGTATGAATTTATCAACGTATCCTGAACCTATTGAGAAAAATAGGATATTTGTTTATTTGATTTAATATCATAATTTTTTCACCTTTTAGCATTCTACACATCATTCGCCAGCTGATTCAGATTCAGAAGAAGATTATTACACAATAGAACCAGAAGAAAAATTGGAAGAGATCAAAATAAGTGGAAATAGAGTTGTAGATTTTATGTATTTATTAGAACAGTTGCAAGAAATTTCACACACATTGGACATCGTACGAACAACATGTGCATAGAAACTGCCGCGTTCCATATCGTTGAGTTGTGTAGGTACCTACAGTGTGTGATTCGCTAGTGTGACTGACTTGTTCGTGAATTGCAATCTGATTTAAACTGCAAACCGTTTTACTATTGCGCTATAACCAACACTACCCTTAGTACGCCCACAGTAATTAAAATATGCCTGATGCTAACGAGAGACAGACACACCTTCTCCGACAAGTACATTTGTGAAGTTCATTGAATATAGTTTATTCTTACACCCACTCAAATAGCTGTTTTTTTATTCAAATCTGTCAAATTAACCATCAAGTCACTAAATGGAAATAAAAGTCGAACCTTACGTACTAACGAAAGTAGTTTACTGAATCTACTTTGAAAAATAAATAATTTGAAATTGAAAATAAAAGGTCGACTACTGGGATTTTTACCCTACTTATTTAGCTGATAAGTTATTTTACGTTATTGAAATCACTTTTAAGTTTCTCTTGTACTTAGAAATTAGAATATTATCATAAAAGGTAACTAATTGAGTATTATTAGACTAAATACGTAATATTATTTTTTTATTGATCTGTTCATAGATACTCTTCTAACGACGGTGAATTATAAATTTTAAAAATTGTATATTTCCAATAAAAGTATTTGAAATCGTTTCTTTTTTTTTTTTGTTTAATTTTGTAAATATTGGTAGCACCTCGCGAGTCGATCGGCGCACGGCTCGGCGCGAGCGGCGCGCGGACGGCGCAGTGCTCTTATCTGTCTAGCCGTTCGCTCTCTTGCCGGTGTGCCTCACGCACACATACACGGAGCGCATAGAATACCTAAAATCGATTAGCGCTAGAAGCTCGGTGTGCCCTTAAGAATGTTCTCGTGTGTTCATGTTTTTTCTTGCTGTTTCGACATTTTGTCAACTCATGGACGATTGTTTTATTCACGTTTTTTGATCTATTTTGAAGGTTTGCTGAATTAATGTATTTTTTTTTTTATTTCTATAATTCTGTTGAAAATTTTCTGTTTATTCCTGTTGAAAAAAATTCGAGGTGGAATAATACGCTGTAGGTAGTCCAGTGGTAATGGTCTCAACTTACGAGTGGTTGGTCGTGGGTTCGAACCCAGGCAGGGGCTTTATTTTGTGTAAATACTTTCATCACCACCGATCCCAGTCCCGGTTTCCAATGAAAGAAAACATTGTGAGGAAACCGGTATGCCCTAGAACCAAATATTCAAAGACTTGTGACATATACCAACACGCGCTGGGCCGGCGTGGTACTCGTACATAGATAATAGACCCACTCCCTCTCGAAGAGAGGAGGCTTGTGTCCCAGGAGTGGGAACATTTTAGGCTGATTATGCTATTATTATACTAGATATGTAGAACATTTAGAAGCATGTAGTGAACAGCTCAATGTTCCTATTCAAGTAATTTAGCTTTTATGCTTTTGCCGCCTTTTCACTTTTGGCAAATATTGGTCTACTCATCTCAAACATCAGAAGGCAGTCTAGTCTATATCTAGTCGCAGTCTCATCTCGGCGACAAACAAATGTCAAAAACCTGTCAAAATGTAGGGAAATTTATGATATTTTAGACAGATTGAGACTGAGATCAGACTGTAAACGTTGTTAAAATTACGAGAATCTGATATCTGCAAATATAGGATTAAAGAAACCTACCAAGTCCCGTGTGACCGCCGCTGATCCTTTGAAGCACCTACTTACCTCGATAATTGTATCATCTGCCTACCTGGACGCAATTGCCAGTAAATCCCAAAAAAATCTTTGACATTTTACACTTGAACAAGCAAAGTATTAAGAAACGTTTAAATACGTAATTGCTTCACTGCCAGAAGTTTGTATTGTACTTTTTTTGCAGATTATGCCAATCCAATAGGACTATAATGAGGCAGTCGCTTTTAAATCCGTGCACAAGTTTCTGCGTCGCTAGCCAATATGTCATGCGATTTGCGTCATTGCAATTCGGTTGCTCAGGTAACGCACAAATGACGAACGCAGGATTAAAATTAAATGTCCATTTGAACATTTAAGGGATTCAAATGCTGTGTATTTTGTACCTAATGGGAATTGTTGAGCAGAACTTGGTCAACTAGAAAAAAAGAAAAAGAAGAAAAGAAAATATGTTTACTTGTGATAAACATGACAGCTTGAACTTGGTCGGCTTCCAGTCTAACTGGATGCAGCTGAATACCAGTATTTTAAGTGGAGCGACTACCTATTTAGCTACCACAACCCAGTTACTACGCAACACAATACCCCTTGGCAAGACTGGTTGTCAGACTTTCTGACTAGGTACCCGTAACGACTATCAAAGATCTATGAACGATAGCCGAGATCATCTGCTTAACGTATTTTCCGAGGCACGGAGGGGTCTCAATATGTAATGGATGGTCACCCATTCACGGATCGACCCGTGCGGCTGTTATAGTTAGCCACGAGCCCCTCCACCACCTCCACCTCCACTATGTACCTACTATGTAATGTCATTTATAATATGCTTTTTCGCCAGCTTAGCGATCCATAGCTAAGTTGCCAAACCGTCGATTTGGCGTCGTAGTTATTTTAGAAAGTTTAAAGAGCACTCCATGCGTTCAAATTCGGTAAAAATTGAACAAAATTGCTGCGACTCTGTGCCTAAAATTTTATTGTAAAGCTGGTTGTACACTGTTGGTCAACTTCTTAGTTTTTTAGATTATTCGTGATGGTAATGCATTTCTATGATACCAAACACAGGTTTTATCGTTAAACCCATTCAAAAGCATTTTATTAAAGTTACTAGCAGCGCTCTGCGGTTTCACCCGCTTAAGTCTCGATCCCGTGGGAATATCGGGATAAAAAGTATCCTATGTATTAATCTTGGTTATAAACTATATGTGTGCCTAATTTCATCCAAATCCGTTTAGCAGTTTTTGCGTGAAAGATTAACAAACATCCATCCATCAATCCGTCCATACAAACTTTCGCGTTTATAATATTAGTAGGATAATTCCAAAAACACATTTCGTTTTAGTTACCGAACATGTAAACAGGTTTACATGTTCGGTAACTAAATTACGAACGCAGGATACATATGATCTATTTGCCCATCCAAGAAGCAATATCTTTGTAATTGCCGCCACTCTTAAGTACTTATAAACAACAGCCACACGTCATGTGCATCAAATTCATCATTATCCCAATGTATTTAGAGTCGGTGCAACATGTCTTTTTCTTTCATACTTCTCTATTAGTCGTCATCTCGGTAGTCAAATCAAATTAAAGGACAAAAAATATTAGTGTACCTTCTCTATTCCGACTGGCATCGTACACAAAATGGACGTATCTTTACTAACTACCGAAATGTCACAACAATCTGTTCCGAGTCGCTACTTCAGAAAACATTCAAAAAAATATCCGGCCAGCAACTTTCAAGAGATTAATTCGTCATTTGGAAGGAAACTAGTTTCTCGAATTCGGATTTCGGTGTTGGAAAAAAAATCTTTTGTGTAGACCGACCTTTAGTTGGTGATTCGGGACTTGTAGTGTAAACTAGGGTTGTTGTTGGGGTGTAATTTTTGCAACACAGTTAAGTGAAAATAAATTTCTGGGAACAAAGGAGAATGTGATATGGTGTTCATTTATCGGAGAAATTAGGTTTAAATACTGTAATCTCAAAAGAGACAATAGAGACACTTACATGAGAATATAGAATCAGAATCAGATTTTTATTTGCTTTGAATGTAGGTACAGGTATAAGATGTTATAAGTACATAAATTTATGAGATCGGCTACAATCAACCTTGCGGCGTGCAAATTATTAGGTACATAAATTAAAATATTAATAGAAACAAAAATAATGTCAACAAAACAAAACAGAAATTAAAGTGAAGTCAATTAATAATATTATAGTCAGGTACCTACATACATAAGTCTTACATAATCAAATTTGCAATTAATTATAACATTCATAATTAGGATAAATTTATATCATTCAGAAAGTATTTTACTGAGTAATAACATTTGTCTAAAAGTAGTGCAGTTTACCTTAGATTTGAAAATGTTTGCGGAATAATCCTTAAAAGATAACATATTGTAATAAACTTATTGTAGGTAACGGTCACAGATACAATATAAGAATAGGCTTAAAATTGTTTTGTTTTTAGATTGTTTGGTTACACGTTCAACGGTTTCATTCTCAACTATGTAGTAAGCTAGCAACATTGTCAGGGACTGGTTTCGATTATGTAATGTGATAGTTTTGCTTCAGAGCCTCTGAAAAAGCTTACATTTTTATATTGGGTAAATTGTGACTATATTTACATATTATAAGACATTTTATTATTTAAATTATTTTGTGGAACATTTATAGTTGCTGTTGGAAATTAACAAAACCATTCTAACCTCAGGTTAGGTCATATGAGGACCTTGAGGACTGGACACATATATACATATTACATACATAATTAGCCTATGATGTTCCCACTGCTGGGACACAGACCTCCTCTCTTCGAGAGCGAATCCACCACGCGGCCCCAGTGGTAAAGATGTCTTCGAATTTCTGGTTCTAGGACATGCCTGTATCCTCGCGAAGTTTTCTTTCATCGCTTTGAGAGCAGTGGTGATGATAATTCTACACTAATATTTAATAATTAATTACACATAGAAAAGCGCCTGCCTGGGTTCGAACCCACGACCTGCAGTTCGCAAGTCCGGGCCGTTACCACGGGGCCACCAATGCTCTATTTTTTTTTATTGTACCTTTTGTGTTTTTGTTTTTATTATTATAATCTTAGTTCAATAACCGACGTACATAATTAAATCTCTTCTTCTTGATATTTATCGTTGGCGTTGGTGTTTTGTTTTTATTTGAGTTTACTGACCTTTTGTTATCTATAACGAATAAACCATGTATTTATTTCTTTTATTAAACTAGCAAAACTTCAGCCTGAAAATGTATAAACAACGCTAAACGCTATCGCTTAACGAACACGGCACACGAACTCATCCTCCATCTTTTTAACTAAACAAAATATAACCTACATAAAAATAATCTAAACTATAAAGCTAAGTGTATACTGTATATCTGACGTCACCCGAGGCCGCCGTATCCCGCATCCCCCTGTCTTTAACACGGTCTCTTGCCCACAGGAGTCTGTGGGAAATTATCCGGAAAATAGCCGAGATACGCACCCCGCGTAGGTGTAATAATACCCCCTTCTACGCCCGCCTTTTACGCCCGCCCGTGTTGTATTAAAATCCGGGCTTGCTGCTAGAGTGTGCTAGGCTTTATGACCGTTATTTTTTTTATTTACTTACTTGTGTGATAGTTTTTTGTTACCCTGAACACTTGTAGTGAAACAGATGTCTTTGCTGGTTCTGTAACCTCAGTCAGGTCTAAACTTAGAGCCTTAATTCTATATTTTTTTTTCCTTTTAAATTTAATTGTTCTTTCCCAAAACATTTTCATTACCTATGGAAAAGTTCACATTGTTGTAAGTTT
The DNA here is from genome assembly GCA_911387795.2 of Apamea monoglypha. Taxonomy (NCBI): domain Eukaryota; kingdom Metazoa; phylum Arthropoda; class Insecta; order Lepidoptera; family Noctuidae; genus Apamea; species Apamea monoglypha. The sequence continues at coordinate 13,908,369 of OU426934.1, read as the reverse complement.
TGTTTTTAAATACAAATTGTTTTACTTAATTTATGCATGCTAGTATCACATCCAGTAGATGTCAATCTAAAATATTGTGTCGTAAAGGTTTTTAATGCATTTGTGATTGTACATCAGGTTTTGTGAATTATAAAAAAAAGAAAAAAGTTTAGTTGGCACATAAACAGCCAGAAGAACATCTAAATAATTATCCTGAAAAACAATTGGTCTATGGTATCTATATAGTATATTTTATATTAATTGTTTCCGGGAGAATTATACCTTTAGTAAGAAACCAGGTTTACCTGATTTTGTTTTTTTGTTTTTTAATGAAAATCTTTTCAGAGAACAGCGGGGTAATTGCGTAACACACTCACAGTAGCAATAACTTTCATTTTAACAGTTCAACAACATTCATTGCGTTATTTCCGATGTTAAACAGACAATTCTTCGCACTCTTAACCTTGCGCTTCGCACTCTTAACCTTGTAGCAGAAGAGATGGACATTTTTGCCTGTGTACTGAGTGAATTCACAAGGATAATTATATGTAATAAGTTTTAGAAAGTAAGTTGATAGTATTAGGTTTGCTTCACTATTGCATTGGGTTGTACCTGTAATAATAGTTGTAAGAGATTAAATAAATAAATAAATAGGTAATAAAAAAAAAATCGAACTTACGAAGCATAGTGAATCAGGTTAATTTAGGAACCTACAAACAGTTTAATATTCCAAATCTTCAAGAACAGAACTTTTCGTCCCAAGGGTGACCTCATCACGAGAAGTTGCAAACTAGGGCGCGAGAATTACGAAGTGTTTTAGGAAGAAAGCAATTATGACGGCGGTCAGCAAGTTGAGTGGTTGGGTAGAAATATTGTGAAGAAAGGTGGCTAACTTTGTTCGAGGGGCTCGTGGCTATATGGGAACAGCCGTCCGGGTCGGGCGAAGGTTGAGCTACGCTACGTAGCAGTCATGGGTGACTGTCCATTACATATCTAGACCCCTTCGTGCGTCAGAAATGTAGGGAAATTAGACGCATTTTTGACAGATTAATACTGGGATCACTGAACGTTCTTAAAATTACGAGAATTGCCCTTTAGGTGGCTGATAATAGTCAATTTGAATAGTCAAGAGCTTGTTTATGTACAGACGCCAGCTGGTCAAGCTACCCGAAACTGTCAAATTTTCCCAATCAACCTTTAGCAATAAAGTCGAAAATCTATTAAAGAAATTTGACAGATTGTAGTAGCTTGATGTGCTGGAATCTGTACAAAGGGTCAGAGAAAATAAAGGCTGTTTTTATTAATATCATTATACGCGTCATCTGCCTAGCCTTTTGGGTCGGTTTCCCGGGTCGGCTGGGGTAAGACCGAGTCTTACCCCAGCCGATCAGTTAGATTTTCAGGCTTCTGATTCGTAACGACTGTCAAATGACAGCTATTTATTTAAATTTATTTGTTTAAGATATAATTCATGCCGTTTTTATCAACTTCTAAATAGCTCAATATACTTTACACGTTATTATTATTATTAGCCGTTATATGTCCCACTGCTGGGCAAAGGCCTCCCTACTCTCTTTCCACTTTTCTCTGTCCAGTGCTGCCAAGGACCAATCTTTACTTTACACGTAACAAAAGCAAAATCGTGACAACCTAATAGCCAACTCTGCAATCAACCTCAAATCTCCAAACGATCTCTTCGGTAAAACACGCAACAAAGTTCTCCAATAAATAGCTACATGGAGTCAAGCTACATCTCTGCTTACCTCCTCGGATGAATGATACGGCTCCAAAGGTCGCAGGCGCGGTAACACGGTCCCAATAACTTGACCACCCTCGAGTCGGACAAAGGAACCATGTCTCTAGCGCACAGAGTAATGTTCACGCAGATGCGACAGGTTTTGTAGGGAATTTTGATGAAAAGTCATTTTTACAAGCAAAGCCGATGCCGACTATTCTGCCAATGGATAATGTGATTGGAAAAGCAAGGGTTATCATCAACATAAACTGCCTATAATGTTCCCACTGCTGGGACACAGACCTCTTCTCTGTGAGAAGGAGTCTGCCGTAATCCACCACGCGGGATGATGTCACACGTGTCTTTGAGTTTTTGGTTCTAGGATAAGTACCTAGGTTTTCTTCCACCGTTTGAGAGCAGTGCTGATGAACTAATTAACACAAAGTAAAGCGAACCTATGACTCATATAATTTTAATAATAAAACATGACATAATATACAAGACACTACCATCAGCTAAGCTGAACTAAAAAACTAGACTTGGAGACAAATTCATCAATATTTCAACACCCATAAATCAGCTCTGGACAACTTATGTTTTTAGCACCTAAACAAAAAAAAAGTGAGTCATCAAAGTCTTCCTATGGGATCAAAACATATGAATGTAAATAAGAATGTACGGTTAAGTAGACGCTAATCATTACTTAACTTATAAATAAGGGGGTATAGCTCAAAGTCCCATAACCTTCTCTACTTAAGACTAACTACAACTCAGCTCAGCTCACATAATTCACACCTGACGTCACTATGCCATCGCACACAGCACACTCTATCGCATACTCTACGTACAAAACGGCGAATTTTCTGCCTCTCACGTACCTATCTATGATATGCACACACACACACACACAAAAGGGGGGGAGCTGGGGGGTCGTCGCTGACCCGTGGCGCCGCCTCAGATTGTTACGGCCAAAGAAACACTCCCTGAGACTAAAAGAATGGAGTAGTCAAGAATTGTAAGGAATATTCTGAATGAGATTTTTGCAACCTTATTGCGTAACACACTATCAATCTCAATCTGAATCATTTTGAAGGATATTGCTAATCCATTGCTTCATATTTTTCAAAAATGTGTCTGCTCAACAACGTAAATAATGCAATAAATGTTGTTGAACTATCAAAATGAAAGCCATTGCTTGTGATAGTGCGTGACGCAATTTTCTAATAAGGTGACAAAATCCTTCAAGAGTGTTCATAGTCACAGTCAGATTCACTTAGTCCAATTTAGCACTTAGTGTCGCTCAGTGAAAGGAAAGTCTGAATGCTCAATTATTATTAGGCAAAAATTAAATTAAATACATAGAATTACGGAAGAAAACGAAACATAAGGTTTGACGCCCTCAGGCTAGGTGGAGCGACGATCTTCGTAGGGTGGCTGGTACTTAACAACTGGATAAGAATTGCTGAGAATCGAGCTGAGTGTCATCCAATTGGAGAGGCCTATGTCCAGCGGTGGACTGCTGTCGGCTGACGATGAAGGACGAAAAATATTTGCATTTTAGTTCATCTCCTACATGTCCTATTTCGAAGTCACAGAAGACGTCCTTCTTCAGTTTAGTTCCACACCTGAGAACAGAAAAAAAACCAGTCACAAGCCGACTCCTCCCCGCTTATATCCCCACAGTACACATTCAAAAGGATCACGAATTTCTTGTGCCCCGCGCCACTTCCAAACCATATCTTATTTTATATTTTTATTTATCCAGCCTGTATTTTTACAGCCTCGACTAGACTGGTCGTTTTATTCAGAACCATATTCGCCTCTTTCGGTCACATCAGCGATTCTGAATGATGAGATTTGGTTTCTGTGATGACCAACATCAGCTATTTGTATCGCTGTTTTATGTTATGCTCTTACAGTTATTGTGGTAGATAAAAAAGTCAGTTTATTTCGTTTGCGATTCCATTTATTGTGTAGTAGAATTTGAGATCCGGCGTCGTATGGAATTGCGAACGTTGTGCCAAGAAAATTGGATGGACGATGGACACCGTGCACTATGAAAAAATGATATTATTTCGGACGTTACAAAAAAAAAACGCTAGAAAAAGTTTAGAAAAAGACTGAGGCAACCTGACTAAGACACTGAAAAGTTTGAAATTTGTGCCGCATATTTGAGTAAAATTTTTTGACACTAATGATAATAGTCGGCCCAGAAAGCAGTGGCGAGATGACCTAGACGCGTACCGCAAGGGTTGGATCGAGGTAGTCCTAGAAAAGGATGCCTGGAAGGATTTGGGGGAGGTCTTTGCTCAACGGTGAGAAAACGTAAGGCTAGCTTAAAAAAAGATAATATTGATAGACAGTTCCATAGTTTAAAACCATAATATATATTCAACTAACCGTCTTATAAGAGTAGAAATAAAAGTAGTTTTACCACTAACAATTGCCAAATACTAAATGCGATGACACCATATAACCGAAAACTAATTTCGAGCTATAAGTACTGATGTTATGAGCTCTTAAAATACCCTTCAAGGGATTTAAAGAAAACTAAAAAGCTGAGAGCTTTCCGAAAAGAACCAGATGTACTCCAGATTTACCTCTGGCATATAAGAACTAAGGGTTCTGTTGTACCCTACATATACTTTTGATTGCCCTCTGACGCTTAAACGATTAGCTAAGTAAGGTAGATAGGTACAGCAGTGTTTCTGAGGGACTGGTTACGTTCGGCAGCATTACTCAATGTCGCGCGCACGCGTACTATCGTGCACAACCGACGGACGGACAACGAATTAATGTACTTATTTCAGCTTACAGGCGTAAGGAGGTTAGCGTTAAGTATGTCTTCCACAGTTCCATTTCTGCGGAGGATATGCATGGAGAGGTTTGTCACGTTAATTGCGCGATTCATTTGTTTTCCAGCCACGCATTCGTGTGTATGCGGTCGTGCGTCGCAGTTGACGATCCCGCCAACATTTAAGCCCGTAATTCACATGCCTGTAACATGCACAAAAGTATACGAGATTTTATTTTCGTAAGTAGTTTTGTGCAAACACTTTTACAAGTCAATCATAATTTCAAAACTAAATGAGGTCGGCGTTTCCTATCTGACTAATAAAGGCTGAAACAAACTCAGAGTTCACAGTCTCTTTTAAACACCAGACATAATCTTGGTCAAATCATATGAAGACCATGTAGATTGATGTCCGAAATGGTCTTTTGAGGAAAGAACCAGACAGATTGACCTTTCCACGAAGGTGTTTTGGCATACTGGTATGCAAGCTACTTGTATACTTATGGACAAGTTACAGGCATGTGTGTTACTCGTATGAGCTTTACGTCTGTAGCTTATCCGTGGGCTGCTGTGGAGCGGTGCCTTTACGCCTTTTGAGCTCGGTGTTGCTGCTACGTGCTTTATTCCGTGGGATTCCATGCAAAAATAAGATTGTAGAGAGATCTCGCTTTTCTGTGGCTGTAGTGAAATGTGACTTAAGATAGTGTCACAAGATGGGCAGGCTTCCAGCTTTCTTCTGTACGAACAAATCATTTTAAAAGTATTCGTTTCTCGAAGACCCTTACGTAGAAAACTTTCATCTAAACCCTGCTATGCCTCAGTCGCCAATACATCACCAACTGCCCAGCCTTTTCCCAACTTTGTTGGGGTCAGCTTCCAGTCTAACTGGATGCAGCTGAGTACGAGCATTTTACATGGCGCGACTGCCTATCTGACTTCCACAATCCAGATACTGGGTAATACGATACCCCTTGGTAAGACTGGTTCGACAAAAAGCGCAAGTCGAAGTCGCCACTACTAATTAGTGCACCCAAAGTATAAGACTCAGTGGAAAGTTCAAAACTCATGTATCCAAAAATAGGCTGAAAATCAGCACATTTCGAAAGACAAAATTACATAAGACAGTCCCCCAAAACGGCCGCCCTTCACCCCTTCCTAGTGCTTTCTCTGGGAAGAAGAAGTGGCGCAACAAACTCCCTAGCAGCACATCTGTATGTTCAGTAAGAAGAACTTCGTCCTTCTGCTTTTTCTTGTTAAGCACTCAAACCGTATAAAACCACAACACAACGACCACCATCTTTTTAAAAAAAATATCCTGAAAACCTAACACCAATTGAGAAAACAAAGACCGCAAACACGTTCCATGATTTATAACTGTACTAAGAATGTGGTTTATCGAAAATTCCCGATACAATAGGGTAGGGGGGTAGGCAGAGGCGCTGGCAGCGGCGCCTGCAGCCGCGCCCGAGATAAGCGCGGCGACGCCCGTCCTATGAAATTATAGCACCCCTCAGGCCGGCTCGCGGTGGAGTACAGCAGCTGAAGACATATTTTTCAGGTTGGATATGTGAATGATGGTGTCGTATTACCCAGTAACTTGGTTGTGGAGGTCAGATAGGCTGTCGTTCCATGTAAAATACTGATTTCAACTGCATCTGGTTTGACTGGAAGCCTAACTTAGTTGGGAAAAGGCTAGGCAGATGATGATGATGCTGGTGTGAATGTAGGTGCGGAAGTGGTTCTAATTATAATGAATGCAGGTGTGAAAGCAAAGTATTGGATATTTGTAATAAGACTAAAACAATATAAAGTTCAATAATATTATAAATGGGTCGCCATCAGGCCTATTTACATAAATCGACCGGTAACAGCCGATCAATCCGACGAGTTCACTAGAGTTTTTCGTACTTTTCTGCTCTATGAGACAGTACCTGACGTAAAAATGGGACAATTTTTTTTTTTTTTGACCAATATGTGGTCCCGTATCCGTCAGTTACTTATATTAAAATGTTACCTGAAGCAACTCTCTTTCTGAATTTCTTTTACCTACATTTACTTGCCGTAAAGGTAGGTAAAAGCAAGGAAGATCTATCTGAAGATTTGACTTCAATAATGCCTGTAGTTAGAAGGAATTAGAAACTATGTCTTTTACCTATCAAAAATAATATTCAAAACAATTATCCAAGTGCTCCTCAACGTCACTACCAGCCTGGAGAGGGTGTCGGGGTCGAGCTCTCCTCCGGGCCATTTGTCAGTGACAGGACGTCGCACGGAGGCAGGGAGGGAGGGGGCAGCAGGAGGACTCCCCCACTCGCCCTTCCCCCAGATTCCTCCGTTTGCGGCTTCTGCACGCGACTGTACGCGAACGTGTTAGCCTTAAATTACAGCAAATGGGTTTAAATTAAACTGAATGTTGGGTCTATTACACTGGTTAACAAAAAAAAAAAAATTGTTTGTTTCCTGTGATTTTTTTTTTGTTTCTATCTCAAATTGACGCGTATTTTTTAAATATGGTAACAATTTTTCTCTAACAGCTTTTGTTTTTGAGTTACAGCTAACTAACCTCATTTACTATTTTTACTTAGATTTGCGTTTTTTATTGGACACTGAAATATATTTTGTTGTTGTTATCGATATGGCTTCGTCAAGAAGATGTTGTGTGCTTAATCCCGATTATTTTTGCTATATTTATGGTGAATATGTACTTGCAAAATATCGAAAACCTATATCGGACTTTGTAAAAACTGCGAATATCAATACATTAAAATAAAATTGTGTAATCAGGACAAGCCATGGGTTCCTCGTATTGTATGCCAGAAATGTGTGGTATGTCTACGGTTATGGTCCAGTGGAAAAAGAGATGCAGTAATGTTCGAAACACCCATGATTTGGCGAGAACCTCGAAACCATCATGACGATTGCTACTTCTGCGTTGTGAAAATAAACGGAATTAACCCTGGAAATCGAAAGAAGTGGTCATTCCTAACTTATTTTCTGCTCAACGACCTCAATTAAAATCACGAGAGGTACAACCTAGCACATCTAAATCTTCTGATGATCCAAATCCCTGTGAACCCGAACGAAATACATCAAGTGAAGACACTGATTCAGACTACAAATTGAAAGCTGGTATTTTTGATGGGCCACAGGTAACTCGTAAATGATCCTAATTTTGTCAAATCAATGACTGAAATCGAATCCAAAGCTTGCAATTCATTTGTTTTGGTTATGAGTAATTTCCTAGGCAAAAAGAAATCTGACAACCAAGTCCAGCTTGTTGAGTCCATGCTATCGAACTTGCAAGACCTCGGTTGCAACATGAGCATAAAAATCCACTTTCTGCACTCGCATTTAGACCGATTTCCACAAAATCTGGGTGATTTTAGTGAGGAGCAGGGTGAAAGATTCCATCAGGATCTTCGGACAATGGAAGAGCGTTATCAGGGGCGATGGGACTCACATATGAGGGCAGACTACTGCTGGATTTTACAACGAGATCTACCTAAAGTCGTTCATTCAAGGAAATCTTATAAAAGATCATTTTATGGTGTTCAATAGAAATTTTGTTAACATAATGTATTAACTTTCTGTATTTTTTTGTCGATATAATAAAACTGTATATTTCAAAAAGTAAAGCTGTTAGTCATCTCTCAGTATTTTTTTCATAGTCAGCGCCATAGAAATACCCAATAACAGAAGAAAAAATAAAGGAAACTAGACTTGTGTTGTGTTGTGTTATAAATGGGGTGGCCGTTTGGCCGTTGGAACTCGAAACTGTTAAGTTTTTAAGTGAAATAATTGGGTTTAAGAAAACTTGAAATAAGTATGTGTTTTCTTTGGATTTTTCTTCGTAGTCTTTAGTTGACATGACTGGCGAAATGTGGGGGTACAACTATACACCTCTGCCCTACCCTTCGGGGAATACAGGTGTGGTGTTATTCTGTGTTTGGTCTGTCTTCAATTGAAAGTACCGATTGAAAGGTAGATGCTGCATGATATCACTAGAGAATGGTCACTTTTAAAGCACATTCTGTGTGTTCAGCGGGGTAACTGCGTAATACACTATCAGTAGCAATGGCTTTAATTTTGACAGTTCAACAACATTCATTGCGTTATTTACGTTGTTGAGTAGAGACATTTTTCGAACATACCTATGAAGCAATGAATTAGCAATATCCTTCAACATCATTCAGATTGTGATTGATATTGTGTCTACGCAATTAGGGTGCAGGTAGAGTAAGCTGAATTTAATACTAAAGGTTATTTTCGTCTGTTTGGACATAGATCACGCGGTTCATTCAATAGCTGGATTGGTAGACCTCTCCTATCCATCGATGAGGGCATACAAAAGGAGTAATAACTAACTAAGTAACCATACATTTTTGACGTTTAAGTTTTAAGCAGCGTTTATATTTAAGTAAAGGTTTATCGCTTAGCTTCTACGCGATGTAGTGTTCTTTTCAAAATAATCATGAATTTGCGATGACTATAAAAACAAATGACTTGCAGTTCGCTTTCGTATTGGGTCCTGCCGATCGATTCTGTACAAATCTCACCGCGAAAAGTTAGGTGAAGTGAGCTCAGAGTGAGCTGTCAATAGTGACATTCCCTAGCATTCACTCCACGCTCACTTCACCTGAGTTTTCACGGTGAGATGGTTACAGAATCGCACTGCAGTACTGTTATTCTGTAAAGTTTGAGAGTGTCGTGAGCTATTAATAGTGGAATCCCAAGCATCTGGTGGAATGACAGCCGAGCTATTCTGCAACAAACTCAGAGTGAAAAACTTAGGTGAAGTGAGATGTCAATAGTGTCAATCCCTAGCATCGTGGATCACTTCACCTAAGCTTTCACGGTGAGGTTTTTACAGAATCGACCTGCACCCTAATTGCGTAACACACTATTACTCTCAATTTGAATCATTTTGAAGCATATTGCTAATCCATTGCTCCATATGTTCGGAAAATGTGTTTGCTTAACAACGCAAAAAACGCAATGAATGTTGTTGAACTGTCAAAATGAAAACCCATTGCTACTGGGAGTGTGTTACGCAATTACCCTGCGGCAGCTCACCTCAAGTTCACTTCATCATAGTTTTCACAGTGAGAATCTTACAGAATAGATCGGCGGTTATTTGGGTGAGGTTTTAAGTGAACTGCAAACCTCACTCTACAGATACTTATTTCTAGGTTCTATACTTTCAGCCAGGGAATTTACACACTAAGTATTCTATCACAGAAATTATCTGTGTACTCCATACAAAAGACAACAAAACACCTTTTCACAAAAAATCAATAGAATCTAATATTTCACAGTATCCAGTTACTATCGGTAAAAGTTTTAAAAGCAAGTGCTTGCACAGGCTATTAACTAAATCCATTTAAACTTGTGACCTACTTATATTAAGTACATATCGCTTTGACGGTTAAGTAGGTAGGTATGTAGCTTATGACGTTCGCAAGGTAAAGTGAAACATAAGAACATGTTGTACAGACGCCAGCAGGTCAAGCTAACAGAAACTGTCAAGTTTTCCCAATCAACCTTGAACCTTAATGATTTATGCGATAAAGTTGAAAATCTATTAAATAAATTTGACAGATTGTAGTAACTTGATGTGCTGGCGTCCGTACTTATTGGGTGAATAAATAAATAATAAGTTTGAAAAGTTATTTTATCTCTGTACCATTTGACTCTTAAGGCTAGATGAGAAAAAAATAATGCTGGTTCCTAAAAATGCTACTGGTTTGTCCCGTATCAACAAAAATACATAAAATACTAGCTGCGCCCCGCTTTTTCACCTGTATAAGTTTCCATCCCGTGGGAATATCGAGATAAAAAGTATAACGTCCTATGTATAGTATAATAATATCCAGGTCATAGTCTACCCATGTGCCAAATTTCATCTAAATCCTTTCAGCCGTTTCAGCGTGAAAGCGTAACTAACATACAAAAAATCAAATATTTTCTAATAATCTTTTGATAATTCTAAAGATACCTAAATAAAGATATTTTTAATATTTAGTTTACAAAAGCCCTGACTCATCAATACCCAGCTCAATTTCTTGGACCTAGAAAGCTGTAATTTTTGCAGTTTCCTTTATGATGTAGCTAGCACAAGGAATAAGGCAGGATTTTTCTAAGTGCCCACGGGTTAGGGAATACAGGGCGGACATAGTCGCTGCCAATGTGCTAGTAATTCAATAATAGCTAATGTTGAAAATTGCCTTTCATTGAGGTGGAAGCTGGACTTTCTGCCTGTAGGATAGAATACTCTTTCTCAATACTTAACAGCCCGGAGTCTGGATTTGTACCCGGTTGATGGCAATAGGCTCCCCCCTATTACATGGGACTTGAACATAACTGGTGAAATGTGGGTGTACTATGGGTGCACCTCTGCCTAACCCTTCATTGATTAGAGGCGTGTTGTTATGTCTTGTGTATAGAATCCTACTAATAATATAAGTATTATAAACGCGAAAGTTTGTATGGTTGGATGGATGGATGTTTGTTACTCTTTCACGCAAAAACTACTGAACGGATTTAGATGAAATTTGGCACAGAGATACTTTATAACCAGGATTAACACAGAATACTTTGTATCCCGAACCTGTACTTTGATCGAAACTTACGCGGGTGAAATCGCGGGGCGCAGCTGGTACTCTTTATAAAAACGATAAACCCTGACTGGATTTATATTGAAGACATACCAGACTATTCTACTGTAAAGTTGATTTAAAAGGCATATATCACAAGGATGCCTGAAAGTTGTAGATCAATCACACCCAAACCGTTGGGCCACTTTGCTCTTACAATAAAACACCCCAAAATACAGAACATCACTTAACCTACACACCAGTGTTACTACATGTTGTATTGTACGGAATTACTTACCCAAGAAAGTACCCACTTCCTTTCGGTTTATTCAAACTACATCGTTACTTCGCCTACTCTGTCCACCTAATATTGACGTTCGCGCGCCTTCCGCATTACTTAAAATTCTGCGTTCTACTACCACTCTATTACAATAGTTTACGGTTGATTTTCCGATACCCAACTTCTGGATTAACGTTGCAAGAAAACCAATTCAATTTGCTTCTGTCCTGCCCTCTGTTGCGTTATCCTAAGTTCGTTTTTCGCGTGTTTGAGCTCAGATCGTAAGTAGATAATCTTGCGAGAAAGCCAATCAGATATGCAGATGTGCAGGACTTTGTTGCAGAGGGTTAAGGATGGTTTTTCCTTGTGTCGTGTGTAGAGGTAAGTGGGAAAGTGTTCCAGTACAGTTTTACATGTAGATAGGATCGGTGTATATCTGCAAGTGTCAACTGGCTAATGTATGGGTATGGGGACTAGTGATTGTTCATTTATTCATGTTAGGATTTAGAAATAGATGTGTGTTACTTAGAAAGTTCTGTTTTTGTTTAGTTTGGCCTCTTCAGGATCATAATTTGTGTTTAAAAGTATCGTTGAATATTATTCAAAAGGGAGGATAAGAGACAAAAAAAATATAATTCCATTTATGAAAGAGACTTCCTCTGTAGTTGCCTGCATCAATTTTGAAAAAAAAAAAAAAAACAAAATTAATAAAAGAAAAACGTCTTTGTGTACCTAGTAGACGAATTCGAAATTCGAATATGTCATCTTAAATCTAAATTCCATACCATAGCCAATTAGATGTGACCAGTAGCGAAAACTAAAACTACTTCTTGCTCGTTTTTTTTTTTCAAAAATTCAAACCCTGAAGAATTGCACCGCGAAAAATTCCACAGAAATAATAGCACTATCCTAAATTCCAAGACGTACGTGTAACTCACTGGCCAGTCGGGGGACAAAGGGCCATCACAAAGGAGCCATCCCCCCAAGGGTGGGAGAGTCCCCGGGGGATCAATTTCAGCGGGTGCCTGTAGTGTAATCGCCTTAGTAGACTTTAGTGTCGTAATGTGGCCTGGCCGTAGCCGTGGGCTTAGCTTTGTGTGTGAGCAATGTGCTTGTGTGTGTGTGTGCAAGTGAGTGTGCGTTTTCACGCGAATTATGAGTCTTTGTTTGGTTGCGTTTCGTTTTTGTTTTTGGTAAGTTTGCGGTTGGCCCTGTTGAAATCAAGTGACAGTTTTTAGTGAGTAGTGGTACACGGAGTGTGGTAGATAATCGCTTGACACTTTGGGATTTATTTATAAACGATTCATAAAGATAAGTGACGTATAAACATCAAAAATGTATAGTTCAACAGTCGCTAATCACTACTTAATATGGATAATGGACAATTTTTTTGTAAATTATTAAAAAAACAAATTGTTGTTCCATACATTTTGACCGCGTAGGTACTTATTGTACCTATATACACTTTTTTTTTATGAGACAGCAGATTTTTTTTTGATAAACGACGAAAATTTTCGAGAATCATGTGCTGAATTCATGATTACTTACAGTTTGCTCGTCGATCGATGTCCCTGCCACCATGTACATTATTCAAAAAGAAGAGCATTAAGAAATAAATCCATACATATAAATAAAAATGAATCACCGAAATGTATTACACGCATAACTTCCGATCGGCTGCACCAAATTGGATTTTTTTTTTGTCTTTGGTATTGTCAGGACATGGTTTGTATGAATATGTATATAATAAAATATATAAATGGAAGAAAATTAAAAGAAAAAACGGAAAACTGAACGTCCCATTTTCTATGTGATTTTGACAAGACAACGTCTGTCGGGTCAACTAGTAATAAAATAAATAAATGTAAAATAAATTACTAACTAGAATGACAAAAATGGTTTCAGCCCTACAAACAAAACATCGAGATAAGTATGGCGAGCCATAAAATTATAAATAGTCGCGACATTCACAGAAGCCGCGACTTGCGACTGCGATAAATCTCAGTCGCACGTATCGTGGTCCGCATCCGTCGCGTCGTCGTGTCGTGTCGCTCGCGTTACGCGGAACACTCCAAATACATCACGCCATCTTGATTAGTAGGGCTGGCATAAATTGTAGAGTTATAAGATAAATAAAATAAGTAAGTAATAGTACAGAAATAACATTTTGATAAATTATAGAAAGACGTACTTAAGAGGGGCTAAATAATAACAGCCGCACGGGTCGATCGAAGGTTAAGCAACGCTTGCCGAGGTCGGTTCGTGGATGGGTGACTATCCAATATATAACGAGACCCGTCTGTGCCTCGGGAAGCACGTTTAGCCGCTGGTCCCAGCTGCCATTTGTAGATCTTTGACAGTCGTTACGAGTAGTCAGCAGCCCGAAAGTCTAACAACCATTCTTCCTAAGGGGTGTAGCATTGCTAAGTAACGTAAGTGTGTAATCCTGTGTAGGTCAGCTAGGCAGTCGCACCATGTAAAATACTGGTATTCAGCTGCATCCGCCAGCTGCTGTGGAGCGACCGACGCCTTCTAGTGGATGATAGATGTAAGTACGAGCAAATAAGCTTTAAGACACCAATTCAGGGTCTCATCATCATCTGCCTAGCCTTTTCCCCAACTTCATTGGGGCTTCCAGTCTAACCGGATACCTACATCTGAACACCAGTATTTTACATGGAGCGACTGCCTATCTGACCTCCACAGCCCAGTTACTGAATAATACTATTCCTCTTGGTAAGACTGGCACCAATAGGTACTCTGTTAGAAAGCTATAATCTCAGCCTGTTGCAGTCCACTGCTGAATATAGGCCTCTCCCAGGCTGCGCCACGACACCCTGTCCTCTGCCTTCCGCATCCAGTCTGTCCCAGCCACCTTCTTAAAAGAAGAAAGGTTTTCTTGGAAGAAGCTAAGTAGGTAAATGTTAATTTGACAACCTTGAACATCGTTTTGCAAATAGAGCGTTCTTACGAGATATTATAGGAGCTATAAAGGTAGGTTAACACATGAAGCGTGATGCGATACGCTGCGATGCAATGCGATGCCAAGCGGAACTTATCTATTTGGCAGACTGACTCAATGCGGCAGATGTAAGTCATTGGATCATTAAAGGAGAATCCATTTATTCAAAGTCATCCGGAGTTGTAGCTAGGCAGGGGCTTGTGGCTAAGTCAGGAGCTCGTGGCCAAGTCAGGGGCTCGTGGCTAAGTAATAACAGCCATTCGGGTCGATCGATCAGGTTTAGCTACGCTTGCCGCGGTCGGTCCGTGAATGGGTGACTATCTTCACATACCGACACCCGTGTTTCGAAAAGCAAGTTAAGCTGTTGGTCCCGACTGTCATTCATGGAGTGTTGACAGTCGTTACGGGTCTTACCATGGGGTATAGTGTAAGTGCTCAGTAACTGGGTTGTGCCGGTCAGATAGGCAGTCGCTCCATGTAAAATACTGGTAGGTAATCAGCTGCATCCGGTTAGACTGGAAGCCGACCCCAAAAATAGTTGGAAAATGCTGAAAATGATGATGTTCTAGCTAGAGTTGTAGTTAGGGAAATTAATTGTTAAACAAATTGACTACCTATTTAAATTGTCCGTTTATTCAAATCACAACTGTCATTCTTTGACAGTTGTTTGAAATTTGTTTAACACGGGAAATTGACGTAGGGACACCCTACGTCAATTTCCCGTGTTATACAAATTTTAATAGTTTGCTTTTTTTACCTGAAAGGAAATCAGAAACAACACAAATCTACCTACATAATATTACATATTTACTAAATTTTTTGTAATTGTAAAATGATTACCCTGTATAGTAACATCACAAAACTTGAAAATATTGCAAGTGCTGTGCACACCTTTAAATGGCAAATTCACTTTAGAGTTTAAGTTTGATATTGTACCCCTAAAATGTTCTAGTGAATAAGTCGTTGGAGTGCCATAATTAAATAAATAAATAAATAAATAAATGATTAGGTAGTTCTTTCACCAACTTCGAGTGGTCCCTTAGCTCCAGTCCTGCAGTGTACCTAAACAACTAAAAATAAAAACAAAAGGCTGTATGTTTGTATAGTCTTTATCTGTTCGGCAGTTATTTTTGGTAATCAACACCTAGCGAATGGTGTGAAGGGACTGTCCACCAATCAGAGACCTGCATGGCGACCCTTAACGCCCGAGGCGCGAAACTCGACACCTTTTTCGAACTCACTTAAATAATATCACAACTACACACGTTTCTTTATTTGAAATTAAACTTTGTCACTCTAAAAATAAGGTTGATATTAGCTTGCCTGAGTAGGTGTGAAAATTGACGCCTATAGCCACACTTTAATCAGCGTTATGTTTGTGCTTTATGTCGTGGGAACAGAGGCTATTTTCGAATGTGCGTTTATAACGTATTGTTTAAGGGATACTTCCGATGTGTATGATATTGAACCATGTGTGGTTTGCAGAAGACTTGTTTTGGTTTGCAGCTGTAGGTGTTAAATTTAACACCTAGAGTGCTATTTGTTGATACAACGACAGTTTCCTATTGGTCGGCTCGGAGTATTTGGAGCGCGATAGATAATCCTATAAATAAATGCATGTCATATCTACACACACGGGAAGGGGCTTGTGGTTAAGAAATAAGAGCCGCACGGTTCGATCGATCAGGTTAAGCTACGCTTGCCGCGGTTGGTCCGTGGATGGGTGACCATCTTTACATACCTAGACCCATTCGTGCTTCGGAAAGCACTTTAAGCCGTTAGTCCCGGCTGTCATTCGTGGATCTTTGACAGTCGTTACGGGTCGTCAGAAGCCCGAAAGTCGGACAACCAGTCTTACCAAGGGGTTTCGTATTACCCAGTAACTGAGTTGTGGAGGTCAGATAGGCAGTCGCTCCATGTAAAATACTGGTAGGTACTCAGCTGCATCCGGTTAAACAGGAAACTGACACAAATATAGTTGGGAAAAGGCGATGACGCTGCTTACTTTTATGAAAAATAACTACGATTCCTATAATTATCTTGAACCATTACATTAGGTACACATTATATTACATGACATTTAGTCATTGAAGTTTTTAAAAAACTCAGTTACATAGATACTATCACCTAGGTACTTACCGTACCTAGAAATTAAGCTTTTTTTTAAATGTACCTACTTACAATTAGCCAAAAAGGCCAAAATTTAAAGAAAATATCAAGAAACGACCTTTTTTTCCGGTGTCTTAATCAATAAGTAATTAAATTAACGAATTAAAACAAAAGTACCTACTAGCCTGCCTAGCATAAAAAAAAGTTCACTGGAATTTAAAAATCGATCGAACTGATGGGTAACTTATATATTCACGTAGTGTCCGCATGCCAAGACTGCCAACATTACAAACCTCCATGAATTTTCCCGCCAACTGTCACATTTACGCGCCAACGCACTGATATATATTTTTAATTTTCCCACAAGATGGCGGCGACAGTGATATCTATTTCCAGCTATCGTTTTACAGTAACGTTGCTTGACGTGGAATGTTGTTAATACGATTATAACGTACAATGTCTAGTTTGATTTTTTTTATCAGATTATTTTCATTATCACTGTGGCTGTCATTCACTCAATAATGTTGTCTATGCTTAATAAAAAAATGACCTACTGGAATTTAAAACTTTTTTGCGTAAGTCCATTCTTTGATTAAAACTCTTTTTTTTGTTGTTTTTTTTTTAAACGATTTGTTTTCATTTTCGTTGATAGCTCTGTCATTCATTCAATAATGTTGTTCTATGCTTAAAAAGGTGACTTTAGTTTTTTTTAATTGGAACTAAGAATAGTGCTAAGTACTGGAATTTAAAACTCTTTTTTTTGCATTTTGCATGTTTCCACAAAAGCTGATAAGTTCTTCAATACATAATAAATAACCTAAACAGAATTTTTATGGCTTCCAAGTTATTTTAAGTATAATAAGTTAAATAAGTTACTCGAAAACTAATTAAACGAAACATCATCGCGTGCAGTCCGATTATCGACTCAATAATCGAATATATCCATCATTGTGCATCATTCGATTAATGCTCGGTATTCGATATATTTACATTGCACCTGTATTTTATGTATAATTTAATTTTACCTGCCGCTGTTCAACGTGGGTGTTTCCTGTTAAAAGAATGAACTACATGAACCTCGATTGTTGACAGCTGTCATTTGTTTAAAATATCCCTCGAGTCTTGGTGGACTTTGACGATCTAAGTTTGCAGCAAAAGTAAGTACAAGATTTTTATTGTCCTAGTACTTACCTATTTATTTTTTAATTCTACAATGCACACTTGCTTTTCCTATTTACTTTAGACATTGGTAGAATGGTCGACATCAGTTTTGCTTGCCATAATTAAAAAATAGGGTAGAATAGAAGTACCTAAGTAGGTAATTAAATAAAACAACAACAAAATATGGATGTAAAAGTTTAACAAAAAAAAATTGGAAGGTTCTTGGGAATGTTCTCAATGGTTCTCCTTTTGGGCAGCGGGATTGTCCGAAAGGGTTACCGCTGCCCCGGAACATAAAGGGCGAAGGAAGGAACATGGGTGGGTTTTAGTCAGTAAGAGTCTGACACTCCCTTCCGCTCCACCCAAAGCGGGAGGAGTCATTTGATGATTTCCCATCCCAAAAAAAAAAAAAAAAAAATGGTTCTCCTTTTGAGATGCAAGTAAAAATTGTTAAAAATTGCTGATTAGGTAAGTACTTACTTACTTACTTTATTCTACTAATGAATACAATGTCATTTAAGTACTCTTTCTTCGTGTTCCAATTTAAATTCAAGATAGAAGATGAATTTCAATTTCGACCCAATATGTATGCTGTGAGGTCACAATTTCTGTAAACTTAGATGAAGCTTGTAAGAGCTCTGCTGTTATCGTGTTTCATTTGTCAATCCTAGAACCTTACATACCATGCCTCGTGAAGTTCTTAATATGAAAATAAGTTTGGTTTACAGAAAATACTTAGAAGAAAAAGAAAGAAAAACGATTATTTGCGGTAAAAAATATGACACAGAGAAAGGACACAAACACAAAAAAGAACAAGTTGGGGAAAATACCTAAGTATGCGTCACATCCACGCAAAACGGTCATCCCTCAGCGTAATGCTACGACCCTATGCGAGACAGAGCCCCAGCATTGGTTTTCTGCGACAGCCGTCAGACTTCATTTTTCAAGTGATTTTATGCCAGTGTCATTTTTTCTCTGCTCCCCTCACACTCGTCTAGAACAGGCGGTATCCAAGTATCCACCTAGATGTTGTGTACATGCTTATTATTTAAATAAAGAATGTGATTGTCCGTAGTGTTGTGCGTCTGTCGCATAAATAATGTAGCGCGGTCGGAACGCGCCACTCGCTGCGGTCTAGGCGCCGCGGGAGGAACAGAAACGTGGAGTCGCTGTTTTGACTAGAAACAAGCTGGCAGCTGCTAGGCTGGTGGTGATGAAATAAATTGCAGACAGTGCATGCCTAATGCCTATCGATCTAACCCACAAACTACAAGTTTTAGATTTTATGAGTTCTGTTCTGTGACTTAACAGAACACACAACTATGTGTAACTACTGGTTCGTGTGACTGCGCAGTGTAAACCGCTGGGCCTAGAAGTTTGAATTTTTTAAATACCTTACATGTCATATGAAACTGGGTAAGACGGATTTTTTTTTTAATTCATCCTCTAAACAGGTTAAATGGGGGATCGTTTAGTGACAGCAGTTCGTTATTTTTGCCGTTCGAAATCCCATCATCACATGGCTTATTTTACGATAAATACAGTTGAGCTCAAATAAAATGCACTCGAAATAAGAAGAAGATAAGTACCTAGGTATCTTATAAAAACGTTGATCACTTTCGTGCTATGTCGCATTATACTAAACTTGTCAAGACTGGACTTGACATTCAGTCCTAAAATGTTCTAAAAGGCTTTTCATAACATTGTTTTCCTTTACTCAATTTATTAACACAAGAGACAGCTCCACGGTTCCTGTCCCACAGCTTGGGTGGCGCCGGCCGCTATAAAATTCGGACAGCGGCGCGGAATCCCACAGATTCCAACTTAATATTAATTGTCGATCGACTAACCTCAACACTCCCCCCTCCCTAGCGCCATTCGATAATGATGCACAGAAAACCCACATCATAAACATGCTTTTATAAAAGAAGCATCGTCTTAAGACACTGCGGTATGTGGGACGAGAATATATTGCGTAGCTTCTCGAACGCTGCCCAGTCGAATCGGATTCGACGATTGACCTTTTTAAGTTGGACCTACCTAACTGGACAGTGTAGCATCTCCGATCTTTACGAGAGCGAGAGTTACATGGGCATTTGAGTTTTGACATGAAAGTCTTTGACCAGTTCGTGTTGCTAGTGATGACCTATGGCACAGAAAAGTAGTCGCTCACAATGGGCCTTATTGGGAGGCTAAAAGTCACTCAAAGGGCGATGGAGAGTGGGAAAGAATGTGGCCAAAGCGACGATGGTTTAGCAAAGAAAAAGTTCCAGGTATTTCAAAAAATTGTATGAACTGAATCTTCTGCAATCTTTACTGTGACATCGCCCCCTCCCCTCCTCCCACGCGAGACATGGGAAAAACGTTAACGAATTTTGGATTCTCATTTTAAAGATATGACAGATATTTTTTTAGGTTGGCTGTATAGATTTGTATCGTGCATTTTTAATCTGCCGATGTGGATTCCTCGAAATTATTAATAATTATGTTATCTGGTTGTTAATTAATCTAAATAGGTTCTCAAATATCAATAGGTTCGTATTTTTGGACAGAGCAAGGTCTAATGAGTTTTTTTCCCTAAATTAATATTAAATTAAGATAGGTATCGGGAACAGGGTCCAAGCTAGGTCAGGGCTCCAGAGAGAGGAACCTCCATACAATGCGAGCCGTGTCCAGAAATATGGCTTTCTGAATCCCGGTGCCCAACGAGAGCATCCTCAGGTTTTGGTCGAGGTTCTTCGCGATTATGCAATTGACAGTCACGACTATTGGCACAATAATCGCTGAGTCCACATCCCACATATAAGTTACACCACGCCACATATCAGTTCTGAGTTTAGCTGCATGATCTGCATGATGAAATGCGTGCACTGACTGGACAGGTCCACTCAATCCGTGTGGTTCTTTCCTCAAAAGACCATTTCAGACATCAATCTACATGGTCTTCACATGACCTGACCAAGATTATGACTGGACTTTAAAAGAGACTGAGACCTCTGAGTTTGTTTCGGCCTTCTTCTCACAGTAGTCAGGATACGCACAGACCTCATCTAGTTTTTAAAAATATGATTGGCGTGTAAAAATGATTGTACAAACCTACTTACAGAAATCAAATCATTTATCATTTCTCACATGTCGAAAACTCGCGAGCCAACAAGTCAAGGTGGAGGTACTGACAATGACAATCTCCTGAAGTTATGCAACTGTGAATCCAGAAAAACAACACGTAATTTCTTTAACGTTTACGTCTCCAATTAGAATAAACCAAAATTACCCGTATATAGTATTAAGTAACTATGAAATAACACAGGAAAACCAGTCATTTATATTCCGATACAATTAATCGTAATTTTCACATTAAAGAACCGTTACTCTTAGCCACAACAAGTGGGCACCACTAGCAATCTTACCGATAATTTTCGATGTTTTAAATACGGAACAGAACGGTTTTTTTTTCAATGGCAACACAAAGGGCTTATATGGACGTTAATGTTATTTGATTTGACGTTGTCTACCGTTGCATTGTAACTTGTGATTTTGAAGGGTATAGGGTTGTCAAGAGACGTAACAGTAAATATCGAAGCTTTCCGGAGAGGCCATTATGAAAAACGCGGTTGATTATGAACGACTAGCTGTGAAAAGTAGCCCATGTTCTTGTCCAGGTCTTGGTCTACCCATGTGCTAAATTTCATTCTAATCCTTTCAGCCGTTTTAGCGTGAAAGCATAACAAACAAAGTTACTTTCGCATTTATAATGTCAGTTAGGATAGTTAGGATTATAAGTGCTTGATTTTTACTTTTAGTGATTTGAATAATAATTGCAACTGGAAGATTTGATTAAAACTTTTGCACTGGTAGGGGATTTTCAGTTTTCTTATAGGTAGGGTAGATTACGTAATCCAACTCACAGAACCAAGAATTGTTAACTCTCTTGGCAGCTGTTGAAAAAGAAAAAAATGACTCGGCAACAACCCTAAGGACCTAGCAACTCCTTAGCCCCTCGTGGCCGCAAAATTATAGTAAAATCGTATAATTAGGGATGCGGCCGTAATTCCAACTTGCGGTCACCGCTTCCTTCCCTATTGTTCGTTTAAAAACATTCGATGCAGACAGGATGCATCGAGTACTCGCATTTTAATCGATTTCATATATTTTGACAGTTGCGGTTTTTAAGCGATTTTTTCGATGAGAAACGGTTTTTTGTCTAATTCTCGTGGGTGGGAATCGATATTCTTTTGGTTTTTTGTCTATTGTTATTTGTTAAAGTAAAATTGAAGCTCATAAGCAAAAAAAGGGTAACAATTACTGTCTGCCTCTTTGTCTGTTCTTTTCTCAAAAAAAGCTGAACCAGTTTCCATACTACATTTGGCTCTTACTCTTTGACCTAACTTTAAATCTTAAATAATCATCATCTGCCTAGCCTTTTCCCAACTATGTTGTGGTCAGCTTCCAGTCTAAACGGATGCAGCTAAATACCAGTATTTTACATGAAGCGACTGCCTATCACACAATACGCACAGATGTTCACTCTCGAAACATACTCTCACTAACATCCATCATTTTATATTAATACTTATTTATTTTTTATTCAATATTATTTTTAAGTAGGTACCTATACGGTTTTTGTTAACTAGAATAGTGAAAATGCTGTACTGTGGAAGAGCGGAGTCTCCTAACACAGGCATTGTTTGCTTAAAAGGAGGCTCCAAACACTATACCCATTTTTGTAAACTAAAGCATTAATAAACTTATTATTATTATTTATCTGACCTCCACAACCCAGTTACGGGGTAATAATAACCCTTGTAACGACTGTCAAAGATCCAAGAATCACAGCCGGGAACAACGGCTTTCCGAGTACGGAGGGGTTTCGGTATGTAAAGATGGTCATCCATCCACGGACCGACCGCGGCACCGACCCGTTCGGTTGTTATTAATTAATCACGAACCCCTCTTTAGATCTTATATGGTAATGTAAGAATTTACTGTAACAGTACCTACCTATTTAATCAGCAGGAGGTATCACTTCCATATTTGAGGCCATCAGCGCAAAAGTGGCCTAAGCTTGAGATAGGCAGTATGAAAATAGTGGGGTTTGTATATTCATGAATTTTAAATTATATTAGATTTTTTTTATTTTTTGTGTTTTTAGTTCCGGAGCATATTTTATTCCATTAGTGTGATACTTTCTATGGGATGAAGTAGTTTATTTTGGAATATATTCACATTTTTGGATTATTTGTGTGGCTTAGGCCACTTTTGAATTTAGAGTACTGTAATATTTCCACTACTAATAGGCAAGGTTAGGCCATTAATAAAACAAATATTTACTAAAAATGAACTTTTTTATTTCAAAAGTACAGAAAATTGGAAATTATTATTTTAATAAAGTAAATAGAACTTAAACTAGTCATCAATTAGGTCATTGTTGAAAATCATATCATTTTCTGCTGCTGTAGTCTTTAACTCCTTGTAAAAAATGTGATGTACAGGTGGTATAAAATTTAACAACTCCAGTAAATCTTTCTTTTTAATAACACTGATGGCGTGACCCTCAGGATATAAAATATTTAGTTTTTCAATCATAATTGAATTGCGTTTCTTTATATCAACCTCTTGAAAGAGTACATCAGGGTTATTGGAGTACTTGAAAAAAAACTTAAATGGATGTATTTCATGAAACAATAGCCATTGCATTTTTAGCCAATCCACTTTTCCCTTATCTACTGAAATTTTCCTGTTAGTTATGTTTCTTTCTAGTAACTGACTTGAAAAAAATAGGACTTTGGTCATAGAAATTATTTTGAATGGCCTGACTTTCCTGGCAGCTAAAATCACTTGGTTCCAATCTTGAGGTACAAAAATATTTAAAAAAAATCGTTTTTGTTTTTCCACTAGGCCAAAATCTTGATCGCAAGTCATGTACGAATGTCGACTTACAAGAAACTTATGATCAATTTTCTTTGTAGCAAACTCAGGATTGGAAACAATATATTGGCAGATAAGAGCCATCTTAATGTTTCGATTTTGGGCACCACATTGGTCAGAGTACATAATCAGGTGCTCACATTTTACAATATTTTTGAGAAAATACATAATGCAGGAACCTATTTCCTGTGGGCCACGAGAAGCTATGCTTTCATCCCATGTAAACATATAAACCTCAGTTGTTTTCATATCATGAATACCCAGACAGTACGTCCATAGCTGACGTTTATAATAACATATTCCTGTACTTATAACTGGAGTTGGTAGGGTCTTCATCAGATCAAATGAAATAATGGCTACATTGTCATCATTCTTATACATTTCCACATCCTTTTTGATGCCGTCCCTTGCTGCATTTGCTTTAAGCAAATGTAATTTTTTCTCTTGTTTTAATTCCAGTTTGTTTACAGGATTTTCACAAGCTTTTAGTTTGATGTCTAGTGAATCGCAACGCTTACATGAGTCAGTGATGGGGGCATGAAAACTCAAGTTAAAATCTTCATTAAAACATTTACTAAAAATAAATTTTGAAGTAGGGTTTGCAACTTTTTCTTTATAAAGTGAATATAAAAGGTTTTCAGAAACTTGTCAACAAAGTTTTAGCTGCGTCAAGAAAAAATGAGCCGTTTCATTGACAGCAGCTGTCAGCCTATCCCGCCTAAAATATGTGTTACCAGTATACAAAAGTGGCCTAAGCGGTTTAGGCTACTTTTGCATTATTATCAGAGAAAAATAATGCATTGCAAAAAGAACTTTGGCAACGCCATCTGTTGACGATAGGTCAAACAAGAGATAGGCCACGTTTGTGTTAAATTTTAGCATGTTTTAAATAATTTGTAGTAGATAAGCCACATTTTGAAAAATTTAGGGTTAGGCCGCTTTTGCGCTGACAGCCTCATTTATATCAATCATAAAAATTATATCAATTATAAATTTATTTTCTCAGTAGATAGCTATTGACCTTCATAACTTACATTATACCAACTTACAAAAAAAAACTAATGACTCAAACTTTGACGTCCAATGCCTCGTTTATAAGCAATACGTTTACAAAACTACTAACAATACCATCAATGTACATTAAACACGCATCCAAATGCGTATTAATAAAAATAAAAAATAAGCTTCAACGACAGTAACACTGCCTGGCCATAATTTAATTGACGCACTAAGTTAAATTGACAACATCCTGCAGAAAAAAAGAAATTGCTCAGCTAGTTAAGGATAATAAAAAGTCGGTGCGTACCATCAATTGCTCATAGACCATAACTAATGGAATATGTTACCGGCTTGTAATTACCCATGTTTAATGTCAAACAATTAGACGCCATATCTGGCGGAATTCACTTTTGAATTGACGTAAGACGTCACTTTACTTAACAATTAATTTCCCTGAGTAAACCCACCTTTTTGTTAGAAACCCAACTTTCCTCTCAGCTAACAATCTCATTCTTACTTTTTTGTTAGAAAACCACATGTTTTTTTTTTTTTTTTCAAACGCCACGTTCGTAAGACATTCGATATATCGACGCCGCGCCGAGTGCCTCGAACGAATGTGTAACGCAACACTGCTGACAAACCGAAGCCGAATATATACATGTAATCCTCTGCTTAAGTTACTTGTGTTTTAATGCGCTTTTTACATATCGCAGTGGTGAGAACGACGTAATTTTTGACTAAGCATTGATTTGGTAAAGTTTTCAACTAGCAATAATCGCACCTCGGATTAACCTTGGTTACGATATTGCCTCTGCGCAAGCGGGATTGTCCGAAAGGGTTACCGCTACCCGGAACATTAAGAGAAGAACATGGGTGGGTTTTAGTCAGTAAGAGTCTGACACTCCCTTCCGCTCCACCCAGAGCGGGAGGGGTCATTTGATGATTTCCCATCCGGAAAAAAAAAACAACATTGATTTCGGTGTTATACAAAATGATGTGTTGTATTGATCCGACCTATTAGACCGTTAATAAGTAGGTCGAGGTACAGACGGCAGCAGGTCAAGCTACCCGAAACTGTCAAATTTTCCCAATCAACCTTGAACCTTAGTGGTTTGGTGATAAAGTTGAAAATCTATTAAAGAAATTTGACAGATTGTAGTAGCTTGATG
Source organism: Apamea monoglypha (assembly GCA_911387795.2). Lineage (NCBI taxonomy): Eukaryota > Metazoa > Arthropoda > Insecta > Lepidoptera > Noctuidae > Apamea > Apamea monoglypha. The sequence goes on along the minus strand of OU426934.1, from coordinate 13,882,660 downwards.
TGCTGGCGTCTGTACAATCAGTTTAAGTTTAGGTCTGCAGGTAAATTATGTTTGCCTAGAGGTTTACAATTCTGCTGGTCTATAATCATTCTATAATGTTTCCACTACTGGGACACAGGCCTTCTCTCTGTGAGAGGGAGTGGGCCGTAATCCACCACGCGGGCCCAGTTATATAGCCAGTCTCATCATCTGCCTAGCCTTTTCCCAACTATGTTGGCGCCGGCTTGCAGTCTAACTGGATGCAGCTGAATACCAGTATTTTACATGGAGCGACTGCCTATCTGACCTCCACAACCCAGTTACTGCGTAATACGATACCCCTTGGTAAGACTGGTTGTCAGACTTTCGGGCTACTGACGACCCGTAACGACTGTCAAAGATCCACGAATGACAGCCGGGACTATCGGCTTAACGTGCTTTCCGAGACACGGAGGGGTCTTGATATGTGAAGATGGTCATCCATCCACGGACCAACCGCGGCAAGCGTAGCTTAACACTTAGGTGGTTAAAACTTAGGTGAAGTAAGCTGACTTTACACCTGATGGTGGAGATTGACCGCATTGAGAGTTGTCACCTAAGTTTTCACGTCAACATTTTTACAGCATAGATTGGCTGAATAGCACAAGTTTAAAGAATGTAACATTTTCTATGTTTAGATACTAAGAAAAAAATAAATTCCTATAAAGTTTAGTGGAAACATTGTTTTATTTTTTATTGCTGAATGGCCCTGCTCTTGTCCTTGATCACGTCTGATGGAAAGCCATGGATGAGGTCTAAGATGGAACGAGCGTGCCTAGAAGATGTCTGTTCACTCTTGCTTTGAAGGCAGACAGACGGGTTAAACTTCAATAACTTAAACTGCAATTCAGCCTATTACTGTGAACTACATAAGAATTCAAGAAAATGTAGGTACACGCAATACATAACAGGGACAATGAGTATTCGAACGCTTTTGTCATTTCGAAAAAAAAAAACAGACAATACACTCGTATTGAGTGACGACAGATGTTAAATTCGATTTTCGAAATCTGTGCTGCCAACGGAAAAAAATGGTAATAATAGGGTGGAAAAGGAGCATGTTTAAATCGTTATTAATTTGATATTTACGTATGTCGTTGACAAGCCACAATGATACGTTAGTTTATGTAAATAAGGATGGTTTGTGGGTTAGTAATGCCACTTATTATCGGTTCGTCGAAAAGTAGAGTTCTGTTATTATGTTTCTATAAAAAAGAAAATTTCGTAACCTACTTACGCTTATGTGTTTTTTTTATAACATATGGTACCCTTTTATTCTCAGAATCATACAGTTACTGAATTCATACGTAAGTTTTGTAACTAAAATGTATTTACGTAATATATAAACTGTCTAAAATGAAATGACGATTGATCTGGGTAAGTACCTACTAAGTAGGTAGTAAGTAGCAGAGAGTGACTAACAAAATGACGTTACCTTTTTTTTTTAAATGTCTAACTTGCCTCATATAACGTAATATATCTAGACTCTAGATCTACCTTCCTTCTTAATATGTCATTTATTGTCTACATAGATTACAGATCCTTTCTCTCTAGTTTTGTAAAATATGCTAAGTACCTATTTTTTTTTTTAAATGTCTAACTTGCCTCATATAGCGTAATATATCTAGACTCTAGATCTACCTTCCTTCTTAATATGTCATTTATTGTCTACATAGATTACAGGTCCTTTCTCTCTAGTTTTGTAAAATATGCTAAGTACCTATACTAAGGTAACTCCAACTTTTAGAAATTCAATTAAGTAAACTAATTACGGGCACTTTTGAATTGTCAAGGAGTCTGTCAGTTCGAAAGATCAAGCTAGTTGCCCAAAGCGTAGTGGGTTCCTATGGAGAAGAACAGGCAAGAAACTCCATGGACCTCTTTAAATCGAAATATACTTAGCAAATGAAGATATCTATAGATGTCAATAGACAAGTAAAGTATCCCATTTTAGAGTTTGTCAGTCAGAAAGATGAAGCTAGTAGCTAGCCCAAAGCGTAGTAGGTTCCTATGGAAAAATACGGGCAAGAAACTCCATTGAAACTACTTTAAATCGAAATATAGTCTGTAAGCGAGTAAATATCCCATTTTAGAGTTCCTGGAACCTGATCCTTCCTTGAAAATCACCAAACATAACCAAATTGCTCAAATAAACCCCCAGATCTCTTGCGACACACAAATGATTTTCAAACGCCTATCTGTTTCAATGGCGGTTGGCGCGTTTCCGCTGGGTTGCCACAGTGAAGTGTCAAATTACCCCTAATTATCCGCCATCGAGGGACCGGAACGCCGGCTGCCATCGACAATTGAATTATTTTTTTAGAATTACGCTTAAATACAGTGTGTAATGGAATCTGATGAATGCCTTGTTTTTTTATGTCTATTAAGTTTCACTATTTGCATAATTTTTGTGTTTATTATTATTTTATGGTGTTTTACTTGAAGATTTCTCTCTTTTCATGTTACACGACTTTTTTAAACACGGAGGCATTAAAAGCGTGTTAATAATTTGGAATGGAATACATTTAAGACAATTGCTAGGTAAACACGACGAATTCTATACCTATAATTCGTCAATCGTAATAAGGATACTGTCCTATTAAGAATACTGAGGCAATAAGCCAGGGAGATAAGCCAGGCAGGCGCTTTACTTCGTGTAAATTATTTCATTACCACTGCTCTCAAACCGGTGAAGGAAAACATCGTGGGGAAACCAACCAACACATGTGACATCCACCAACCCGCACTAGGCCCGCGTGGTGAATTACGGCCCACTGCCTCTCACAGAGAATAGGGTTGTGTCTAAATAGTGGGAACTTTATAGGAAAGAAAGAAAATACGTTTATTAAGGACGACGACGGAGGAGGCGAGATGGAGGCTTATTATAGGCTACCTATGCATGTACCTAATGGGTGTCAGAATCTAAAGCCTAGCCAAAAAACAATAAAGGGAAACTAATTTTAAGTAAGTAATCTGCTAATCCCGGGTCATCGCCCTCGTGTCGAGCGTATTTCCTTCTTGAAATTGTAAGTTTTTAAAAAAGACTAGCCGTTGACCGCGACTTCGTCTGCGATCCAGGATGAAAGTAGCCTATGTCTTTACCCAGGTCATGGTCTATCGGTGTGCTAAATTTCATCCAAATCCGTTCAGCGGTCAGCCTTTGTAGCGCGTGAAAGCGTAACAAACAAATTTACTAGGTATCGCATTTATAATGTTAGGTCCGGATTTTTCTGTTTCATTGCTTTAGACGCGGTAGGCAGGTCTGTGAAGTTTACTTAACTAATAAATACATATGCAATGCGATGAAATAGTTTTGTTTTTTACAAAACCATCACGAGTGTCTCAATTATAATTAAAACACTATATTTAAACTGAAACCGACTCACATGACAAGACCTCCCTATTCCAAAAATCAATAAAAACCAAATTAAAAAAATACAAAAAAAAAATGGCACATGAAAATTTATTCAGCCATCAAACGTAGATATAAAATAAATAATCCACGATATTAACGATAACAATACACTGTGCAGGCGCACCGCACAGTGATCTATAGATCATTTTAGCTCGATCCCTATTAGCTTGGATCGAAAACGCCCCGCCTACGTGGAAGCCCACTGACCATTAATTGGGTACAAAAATCGATGTAGAAACGCCCATAATACGGCCGTCTCCCTCTCTCGTTCGAAAGAACATATATCTATCTCTGTCTGGCGGGTGTCGTCAAGCGCTCGGCTTGTTCGTTTTCGTCGCAAGCGCAGCTCAGACGTCACAATGCCGGCTTCTACAGAAAAATAGTATGTTTGTGTTCTTTTATTTTTACATACGACGCCGCCCGTCGCCGCGTGCAATATTTGTGTAGAAAAGAAGGTTTTTTTTTACTTTTAAAACGTCTAATTTGAAAGTAAGTTGGCATCTTGAGACGCGCCGAAAGGTCTTTTTAAGAATGAAAATTCAGTTTTTTTGTTTTATGTCCTGATGAAGTTGACAGTGTTGTGGAATTTCGATCGGAAAGATTCGGATATGTGCAAAAAATTGCTTGAGTTACATAAAGTTATGTATTGGTCGAACGTTGGCGGAGGAGGCGGCCACGTTTGATACAATTAGTCTGTAAGAAATCAAAGTGAAATGGATACGTTATTGTATTAATTTTTATGTGCATACCTTAGATATACATCGGTTTTAAAAGCTACATTTCAGGTTATCTTTGACACAAAATTAAAATTAAGTAGATAGGTAACCTCACAGGTAGATAAATTTTCTTATATTAGGTACAAATTATTGACTAATAACAAAAATAACCAACATAGTTTAAAATTCATAAAATGTAAATACAAAATTCTTGTCCGTTTATCGTTATCCAATTTTAAAACTTCGCGCCACTCTCCGCTAGATGGCGCTGCTTACAACTTACAAATGAAAAATAAATTAGTTTGTAGAAACGCGTTACTGTTACGCGCTCAGTTCCCAATACATTTATAATTTATTCCTCGCATTGTATACAAATGTGTTGCATAAAAACTAGTCTTTACTAAAGGGGTGTTCAGAGAAATTGATAGTAGGTAGGTATTAATTAGGGGCCATAATTATTAAATTAAAGACGAAGAACCTGCTTGTATTTCAAGTTACCTTATTTTTTTTTTTGTCAATATGGTTGTGTTATGGACTGATAATTAAGAAGGCTTTAGCTTAAAATAAAGCCATACTTAAATCATTTAAGTACCTACTAGATATTGTTGGGTATAATTTCAGGCACCTAGGTAAATCTCTAATGGCATGGCTAACTACTAGATACCTACTAATTAAGTTTGTAACTGGCCAGTGGCGCCGATTCCCTTGTTTACAAACTAAACTAAATTTAAGTTCAGTGCATCTTTTTCTTTCTATTTCATTAAAAAAAGGACAGAAGATAAATATTAGTTTAGTCCTGTCAAATTAAGATACGATACTACCATAGACAAGTTAGACGTGATTAAAACATGGCTACTAAAAATACGTCAATTTACGTCAGGCGCTAACTAATTTGACAGGACTAAACTAATATTTATTACTTCTGTCCTTTTCTTAATGAAATAGAAAGAAAAAAATGCACTGAACTTAAATTTAGTTTAGTTTGTGAACAAGGAAATCGGCGCCAGTGTCTCTTCATTACACCTACTCTGCTTTGGAGTAATCCGTCTCAAAAACAAATATCTAAATCTCACCATTTCAGAGGGGCAATTCTCGTAATTTTAAGAACGTACACAGTCTGATCTCAGTTTCATCATTACCATTATGCCTAGCCTTTTCCCAACTATGTTGGGGTCGGCTTCCAATCTAACCAGATTCAGTTGAATACCAGTATTTTACATGGAGCGGCTGCCTATCTCACCTCCACAACCCACTTACCTACTGGGTAATACGATACCCTTTGGTACGACTGGTAGTCTTGACTACCCGTAACGAATGTCAAAGATCCACGAATGACAGCCGGGACCAACGGTTTAACGTGCTTTCCGAGGCACGGAGAGGTCTATAGAGCATATGTAAAGATGGTCACTCATCCACAGACCAACCGCGGAAAGCGTAACCTGATCGATCGACCTGTGTGGCAGTTATTATTTAGCCACGGGCCCAGAGCTCAGTCATCTCAGTCTCAATCTGTCAAAAATATCTCTAATTTTTCCACATTTTTGACAAGTTTTTGACATTGATTGTCGCTGAGATGAGATTGCGACTAGATTTTGAACGTTTTTAATTACAAGACTTGGCCTTCTGGTGTCAGTTATCACAGGCTAACATTCTACCTGATGCCAGTAATTGACACTATTGAAAGCTCACTTCCAACCTTGACCTAAGATTTCACAGTTAGATTTTTACAGAAATAGTTGATCGGCTAGAATTTCGGTTAGGAGGTGGCTGGGACAGACTGGATGCGGAATCAGTGGACTGGGTGTTGTGGAGCAGCTTGGGAGAGGCCTATGTACAGCAGTGGACTGCGATAGGCTGAGTAAATAGGTAGGTTATATACAAGGTAGGCTATATACTTAATCAAAAGTCACAGAACCCAAAATTGTTATCGCTCTTGGCAGCTGTTGACAATACAAACGGATAGCCAACGATGACGTACGCCCAAGTAGCACATGACAGCCGCACAGTGACTTGATTATAGAATTTAGCGTTGATCGGCTGATATTCATCTCTCCGATAAGTAACCTGTAGGAACCTAATAGGTTGCCCTCGACAACCAGTTCCTGTCACCAACCAGGATAGGTAATTAGGCACAGAGATACACCTGATAGGTAGATAATTATGTTACTTTTTCATTTCAAGATCGAGTAACTTACCTAAGTACCACTAGACTTTATAAATTAATTAGGTAAGTATTGCCATCATAAATTACACCCAATAAAGAGAAAAAAAGAAGTCTCTTGTGTTCGAAAATGTAGCTCATTAAATTAAAGATAAATGAAATACTTAATTAATAAATGAATTGACTTAAGTACCTACCTACGGAAAATTTAATCGCAATGTACTACAACAGTATTTGTATCTCACAACTAAGACACAATTAATTATATATTGTTCCGTTACTCCCTGGAGTCACACGTGCAGATATTCTTGCGGTAAATTCTATGAGCCTATTTATTGTTAATTACTCTGTAGTCTTCCATCATCCCTTCATTCCTTTCACGTATACCTATATCACGATCTTGTTTTTCTTTTTTAAACCCTTAGAAAAATCTTTATGCTCTAACCGTGTTCTCACTATCACAAGACTTCTCCATGATAAACGATTTTCCAGTTAGCAAAAAAAGAGATACTTACCAAGGTCTATCGTTAAGACAATCCAATTTCATCCAAATTCTTCAGCCGATAAGGCGTGAAAAAGTAACAGACCAAGTTATAACTTTCACGTTTAACATTAATACAGAAGTATCTATGAATTCATATTCATATATTTATTTGCATTCCATAATGTTGTAGAGGAATTCTAGAATATAAAATCTATAATGTATTTAACCAAGCCCTCACTCATCAAAAATAACATTCCAAACACAAAAACGTTCGTTCATTTCGAATCAATCATACCACAGCCTAACACACCCGCCATAGACTATAAAACTCTTAACGACTCAAAAGAGACTGTCTAATAAAGGCATAGAGCCATAGACTACACAAAAGTGCTCCCGTGTGCCTTAGAATGATCTGTGGCACGCACCGGTGATCCTGTGAAGGTAAGAGCCTCTTGAGCCCTAAGGGAGGTCTTAAAGAGCCCTGTAGGGCTCCGCATGTGCGTAGAACATAGGTACCTATATTATGACGTGTGATTCTACTTTTGAAGACGTCAGTAGGCAGTTTGATGTAAGGTAGGTAAGTATGTAATATGTGCTTGGAGTAGATGCTTGGTAGTGCCACGAACTATGGCAGGTGAATGTATGTACATACCTACTTACTTAAGACGTAATTTCACATCTATATTCCCGAAGAATTTGGGTAGGGAAACATCAAAATTAAGCCAGATAAGTACCTACGTCATACTTACCTACGTAAGTCATCGTCATCTGCCTAGCCTTTTCCCAACTATGTTGGGATCGGCTTCCAGTCTAACCAGATGCAGCTGAATACCAGTATTTTACATGGAGCGACTGCCTAGGTATCTGACCTCCACAACCCAGTTACTGGGTAATACTATACCCCTTGATAAAGCTGGTTGTCAGACTTTCGGGCTTTTGACGACCCGTAACGACTGCCAAAGATGCACGTGATTTCCGAGGCACGGAGGGGTCTCGGTATATAAAGATGGTCACCCATTCACAGACCAACCGCGGCAAGCGTATCTTAACCTGATCGATCGACCTGTACGGCCGTTATTATTTAGTCACGGGGCTTTTAATAAAAAAATATTCCCCTTAAAACAAATTCGACAAGACATCCGAACTATATTTGGTCACTTACAAATGACTGCAATGATAGTCGAAGTAGAAATACCTACCGGTTGGTTGCTTAGAAATTCCCGACTGGTCACAATTACATGGTTGCTAATAGATCTACTAACAACGGACATTTCGCAAGCCTCAGTGTGATGCCTCGAATTCCTCGAAATAAAAAACCTTCTTTTATAATTCTTATCACCTGCGGGGTAATTGTAGAACACACTAACAGTAGCAATGGCTTTTATATTGACAGTTCAACACCATTCATTGCGTTATTTACGTTAATGAGCAGACAAATTTTGCGAACATATAAAGCAATGGATTAGCGATATTCTTCAAAATGATTCAGATTGAGAATGAAAATGTATTATACCTTGAGTTTATTTTATTTTGTTTGATAGAAATAACAAACATCAGTATATTATATAATAGTCACACAATATAACATAATCAGCCTATAATGTTCCCACTGCTGGGACACAGGCCTCCTCTCTGTGAGAGGGAGTGGGCCTTATCCACCACGCGGGCCCAGTGCGGGTTGGTAGATGTCACATGTCTTCAAATTTTTTGGTTCTAGGACATGCCGGTTTCCTCACGATGTTTTACTTCACCGTTTAGAGAGCAGTGGTGATGAAATAATCTACACAAAGTAAAGCGCCGTCTGTGTTCGAACCTACGACCTACAACTCGTAAGTCGTGGCTATTACCACTGGGCTACCACGGCTCAAGGCACATAATATAAAAACTTATGATAAAAGCAACAAATACACTACTCAAGACGTTATCCACAGATTACTTATACAGAATAGCTAGCTGTTAGCAGAACAAATTAAAAAGCACTTATTAGCTAATTACCAGGGTTATGATCTCTTAAAATAGTCGTAATATCACTCTTAAATATAGCTTTGCTGAGAATAATATCAGTAGATCAACAAGGCAATGTATGTAACAATTATTAGATTATCAACTTTATCGCTGAACCATTAAGGTTCAAGATTGATTGGGAAAATTTGACAGTTTCGGGTAGCTTGACCTGCTGGCGTCTGTACCTATTTTGGAAAATATTGTTGATAGGAGCAGTCCTATGACAAGACCCCTCCGCCAGCAGGTCAAGCTACCCGAAACTGTCAAATTTTCCCAATCAACCTTAAAACTTAATGCTTTAGCGATAAAGTTGAAAATCTATTAAAGAAATTTGACAGATTGTAGTAGCTTGATGTGCTGGCGTCTGTACATACGCGGCCCCCGACGCGACAATTTTTTTTTTAAAATAACCTTGAAATTATGACCCTACGTAAGTTCATTTACAAGCTATAGGTACTTAGGTGGTGACCTTAAACTCGCCTAACATAATAGTACTAGTAGTCCAAAGTTTCAATAGAATAAGAGGCCATACTTATTTTTGTTTCGTGTAACCTCACCATAATCAGTCTTGTTCCCACTGCTGGGACACAGGCCTCCTCTCGGTGAGGGGGAATGGGCCATAATCCACCACGCGGGCCCAGTGTGGGTTGGTAGATGTCACATGTCTTCGAATTTTTGGGTTTTAAGACATGCTGGTTTCCTCACGATGTTTTCCCTTACAGTTTTAAGAGCAGTGGTGATGAAATAATTTACACAAAGTAAAGCGCCTGCTTGGGTTCGAACTCACGACCTACAACTCGTAAGTCGGGGTCGATACCACTGGGTCACCACTGCTCCATCCTTGTAACCTACTGTACCTGTAACATTTTAGGCGAGCACCATAAAACATCCATCTCCAAAAATGGACATTCCAAAGACAATCGCTATTTCCTTTACGATACCAATCACCTTCAATTTGAAGAGGATTCTATTTAAGTATTCATTGCTTTAAATGTTTAAAAAATGTCGTCTGCTCGACAACGTAGACAACTAGCTGCGCCCCGCGGTTTCACCCGCATAAGTTTCGACCCCGTGGGAATATCGGGATAAAAAGTATCAAATGTGTTGTGTGCCAAATTTCATCCTAATCCGTTCAGCAGTTATTGCGTGAAAGAGTAACAAACATCCATCCATCCATAAAAACTTTCGCGTTTATGAGATAGGATAGTAGGATAAACCAATTACAGGCACTTTTAAATTGTCAAGGGGTCGGTCAGTCAGAAAGATGAAGCTAGTTGCCCATTCCAAATCGTAGTAGTTACCTACGGAGAAGATCATCATCTGCCGAGCCTTTTTCTCAACTATGTTGGGGTCGGCTTCCAGTCTAACCGGATGCAGCAGAATACCAGTATTTTACATGAAGCGACTGCCTACCAGACCCGACTGCCTACCTGACCCTGGGAGCCTGCCTAGTTACTTAAGGAGAAGAACGGGCAAGAAACTCCATCGATACATGGATACTTTTTTTTCTTTTTTTATGAAACTGTCAAAATGAAAAAGTTTGTGATTGTGTTACGTACTTGGGCTACTGTCGGTCAATTCTGTAAAAATACTCACTGTGAAAACATAGGTGAAGTGAGCTGCCATTTCACCTCATACTCGTACTAGGGATTGACATAATTGACTGCTCACTTCAAGCTCACTTAACCAAAGTTTTCACGGTGAGATGTTTACAGAATAGATCTGCTGTTCCTCTCTGTCACTTAGGTATGCGTAAAATACTAGCGATAAAAGATTAGCCCACCAACACCGAAAAATTACATAGAAATGAATGTTTGTCTGCTTCTTCAATTTCATTTTTCTATCACTCAGTAGGCGAGTGAAAGATGTGTGCTGAAATCCAGCATCGTTGGATCGATTCACTGATGAATTCATTTTTCACTTTGGTTCATTATATTTTGTGTTCAGGTGTTTCACAAAAGACAATAATGAATTAAAATGTGAAGCGTTTGTAGTTTCTTTCCATCAGTAGGAGCATAGACATACCTAGAGTCTACTTTTTTTATATTACAAAAAAAAATCTTACTAAAAGTAAATATTGTTATCATTAAAACAATTGACCTTAAATGCAAAATCTCGGTACATGCTTAAACGAAATAACGATACTTACTTACAGAATGAATATCAAAACGATTTTTAAAGCTTCCTCAAAGAGAGGCGAACCCACTATTTAACAGTAAACACCAAAAGAGCCGCTTCATAAAAAACAAGAGTTATTTCACCAATAAAACCGAATTCAGTACCAAAACGGGCTGACACCAAATATATACCAGAATACCAACTTAACCCCACTTTCCACAAGCGAAATTGACCTTTATCTCAAAGACGTAGAAGTTACGACGAATGTAGAGATAAGTTTGTAATTCACCGGCCACCCACGCAGTGCGAAAATGTACTATAATAAAAATCATTCGCTTTAATTTAAATGTCTATGCAAATGGGATGAAAGAAACCGTAGGTGTGCATCCAGATGATTACTATAATATTTATAGGGCAGAAGATTAATTTATTGGTCTCTCATTAATTAGGAACACTGACTTACGATGCGGCTTTGTCAGCGAGAGCTACCTACATTTATTACCTACCGTAGGTAGATCTTAACTCCAGTCAAGCTACTTTTTTGGGTGACTTACTTTTAGTATTGGTGCTAAACTTACTTATCTAATCTCTAATATAAGGTTTAGATTACGCTAACTCAATCGTCTCTTTAAAAGGTACACACGACACCACATCAAGCTATACATTCCAGTTTAAGTTGACCTCGCATTGTATGGGCTTATCGTACAATGAGAAGTCAGCTTATACTGGACACGTATAGCTTGATATGTCTTCGTGCGTACAATGAAATATATCTACAGAGGTCTACATCGATAATACTTTCTTCTTCGCAGGCAATTCGAAAAAACTACGTTGACGTTTCGTAGATCAAAATTCTTGTACTCTCCCATTATGTAAAGTTCAATTCAAACTTCACTCATGTGAACGCACAGGATTCGAATGTGAATTCATTTGTTTTTAAAGGTGACGAGACACCGTCCGAATTTCGATGTTATGTTTAGAAAATTCTACTGCCTACCCGTTACTCAACTATGTTGGGGACTTGGCCGGCTTCAAGTCTCACTGGATGCAGTTGTATACCAGTATTTTACATGGAGCGACTGCCTATGCTCACACAAATTATTAATCGCAGTCTGAATAATTTTGAAGGCTAATCCATTGCTTCATATGTTCGAAAAATGTGTCTGCTCAACAACGTAAATAACGCAATGAATGTTGTTGAACTGTCAAAATGAAAGTCATTGCTTCTGATAGTGTGTTACGCAATTGCCCCTCAAATTTATCATAATTTTTAATAAAGTGACAAAATCCTTCAAGAGTGTGCACAGTCATGGTCCCTCAGTCACTTAGTCCTATTTAGTACTTAGTGTCGCTTAGTAAAAGGAAGCTCAACAACGTAAATAATGCAATGAATGTTGTTGAGCTGTCAAAATGAAAGCCATTGCTAGTGTTTGAGTGCTACGCAATTACAATTATGCCTTCCACAACCCAGTTACAGGGTAATATGATACCCATTGGTATGATTTTCGGGATTCTGACTACTCGTGACAAAGATATACGAAGTCGCAAAACCGTGCGAAGCAGGGGCGCGTCGCTAGTTATTTATAAATTAAAATCTGTCTGTAATTTAGTGCTACTGCAAATGAAAGTTTGCCTACATATTTATCAGTAAAAGAACGAGTATTTTCAGGAGCATTATTCTAAAAGTCACTTTGAAACTTTTAAAACAAATGAGTTCTATTTTGACTATTGTGTGCGGTCATTCGAGTGAGGTTTTAAGTGAACTTTACAACATAGAACTAGGTAGAAGAATGGGTTCCCGTCTATCTATATTAATAAAACAGTGCATTCACGACCTAAACAGCTCAACGCCTTACCTACCGAGCTATTTCTCTTGACCAGCCATGATTTAAACAGCATAGTTACAGCGTATATTAAAACCGACATACCCAATGACTTCGAGCCAACACCATGGAATGCTCGAGCTATTAGAAGGGGTGCAGCCATATCGATTATTCGCAGCTCGTAATTCTCGAGCAGTCACCATGAAGCAACTTAATTACTGCAACAATAATAATTATTGGAATAATGATCTTATCTAGTAGCGTGATGGTATGTTAGTATGGTAGAGTTTTATTGACTTTACCAATCATGCAAAGTGTGTGTGTTTATGCCACGGAGATATTTATATTGGCTGTTTACTCTCTAACCGTATTGAGGGGCTCGTGGCTAAGTTATATCAGCCACACGGGTCGATTGGCTACGCTTGCCGCGGTTGGTCCGTGGATGGATGACCATCTTTACATACCAAGACCCCTCAGTGCCTCGGAAAGCACGTTAACCCGTTGGTCCCGGCTGTCATTCGTGGATCTTTGGCAGTCGTTACTGCCGAGCCCGAAAATCTGACAACCAGTCTTACCAAGGGGTATCCTATTACCCAGTAACTGGGTTGTGAAGGTCAGATAGGCAGTCGGTCCATGTAAAATACTGGTATTCAGCTGCATCCGGTTAGACTGGAAGCCGACCCCAACATAGTTGGGAAAAGGCAGGCAGATGATGATCGTGTTAGTTGATATTAATGCAACCTTCCGCAATCATTTTCTAGATGATGGTGAAAATGCAACGCGGTTAGACGGACAGACACGAAAAGTGACTTTAATTTTTAATTTGTACCTATAGATATAAAATTTTGTTTAATTTAATTTTGTAATCTACCCGCACTGGGCCCCCGTGGTAGATTATAGCCCACTTCCTCTCAAAGAGAGGAGGCCTGTGTCCCAGCAGTGGGAACATTATGCATGTTTGTGTATGTGAGTTTAAATGTTTGTAAACGCACCCACGATACAGGAGAAATTCCTAATGTGGGGCAAAGTTTTTTTTAAAAAAAAAAAAAAAAAGTTATAGAATTATAGATGTACTGGCTGCGCCCCGCGGTTTCACCCGTATAAGTTTCGATCCCGTGGGAATATCGGGATAAAAAGTATCCTATATGTTAATCCTGGTTATAAACCATCTGTGTGCCAAATTTCATCCAAATCCGTTCAATAGTTTATGCGTGAAAAAGTAACAAAAATCCATCCATCCATACAAACTTTCATGATTATAATATTATAATAATATATAATATAATAAATAATAATATAATATATAACATTAGTTGGATATACGCATGATGATGTAGATGACAGTGACGTACCCAAAGAAACGATGGATGGATTGCATGAAAGATGAAATGGCTAGAATGAGGGTGACTACTGAGAAGATGACTGATAGAGATACTACATGGAACAGGAAGACATGCTACGCTACCCTAAGTAAATTAGGATAAGGGCAGGAGAATGACGATAACTGATATTATGTAAATAAAAAATCCTACAATATTCAGACATAGGCTAAAAACTGAGAAGACTCTAGAATACTTACATAAGCATTTAGCGTCAAACACGGAGACAGTTTTACCATATCATAACTTTACGCCTGTAATCCCGAAAGGGTTAGGCAGAGGTGTACCTATAGTACACTCACATTTCGTCAGTTAAGTTATGTCCTAAGTAAGGGGGGGCGAGCCTATTGCCATCAACCGGGCACAAATCTCCAGACTACTATTGAGAAATTTCTGATGAAAAAACTCATCAACACTTTTTCCGATCTGGGGAATCGAACCCAGACTAACGAGGCTACTAAGATTCTACCTGTAAAAATCTTCCAGCAATATAAAATATGTTTTTCTATATCTAAAACCTGCGAAACAAGACACAACATTATCTAGAATTTAATCAGACAACTAAAATAGACATACCATGGCCAAGAGCAGACGTGTGCATTCAATTTATTTCTTCATTACTTATAAGACTGGTTACTAATTAATTTGTAGTTTATATCTTGACAGTTTTATTGTAAAAGGAGGTTTTTATACTTTCGGTTTGTTTGTGGCACCTTTAAATTTTTTGGCTTGATTCGCGAAGTATTTGATTTTAGAGGATGAAAACTATCCCGCGGGCAATTGCGTCATTAATAGGATAATTGCGTAACACACCAAAATTAGCAATGACTTTCATTTTGACAGTTCAACAACATTCATTGCGTTATTTACGTTGTTGAGCAGACATATTTTTCGAACATATGAAGCAATGAATTAGCAATATCCTTCAAAATGATTCAGATTGTGATTGATAATGTGTTACGCAATTAGAGAGTCTATCTATCTAATCTATCGATCTAATGTAAATTGGTAGATAAATTTTCGTCCATAGGTAAACTTTCTTTTCTGCCAAAAATCGTATTTTATCGGTATAGCTAATTTCAGCTATTGTTTTAATTAAATATTTTGTGACAACCTTCTTGTTGGAACTATTTGCAAAAATATGTGGCCACTGGCCATTTGCGGTCAAAAAATTACGAGATGCCATTAGATTTTGTTTATAATTTTTTTCGTCGTCTGGAGTAAAAGGCTGTCTCATTCTGTTTTTTTTTTAAACTGAAACAGTCAAGACATTTTAGAAATACTTATTTTTCTGAAATGGAAATTATTACAGTTTTCTCAAACAGGTCATATATCTAAAATGATGCTGCTCTTCTTCCTCCTTCTTGACATGAAACTTATAGGACCGGTAGTGTATCAGAAGCATTTTTAAATACTTATTAGGTATGTCAATGGTAGCCTATATTGTATCCCACTTCAGAGCAAAGGCCTCCCCTTTTTCCTTCCAAACCTGGGATGTCTTGAGCGATCTTGGTCCATGTTGGCCCTGCAAACCTCGTCAGATCATCACACCAACTTCAGATGTCTAGTGAGTGACGATTCTGGCCCAGGCCCCTGTTCAGCAAGTGTCCGGTCCACTTCCACTTCAGCCTGGTTGTTTTATACAAAATTCTTTTTTTTTTTTCGGAAGGCTTCAGACTAATAACATTATAATAACAGTAATATATTACTAAATTGCTAATTACAAGCCTCCACAGACGAATACAAAAAATATTACTCCTTCATCGTCTAAGGGCTGATTCCTCCAACCCCAGATAATTCTATCGGAGGTAAAATTTTGAATTTTTGATAGTTCTTCCATACATAAACTGTCAAACATCAATTTCAATCCTCAAATAAAAGTTATCCGGCGATTGAGAAATCAGCCCCAAGTCACATTAATTATTCTCTCAAAGTTGGTTTTTCTCGTTTGTTCAAATTTTAAGCCAATCTGGACAACAAACAGTTCAAGAGCAAGCAGGTGCCTCCTTTACAAAAAATGGCTTTGCTAAGAGCTTTCTTAGTGTGTTTGCTTTGGTGCGGAAAGGGTCAATGCCTTCTTCACAAAAAATCTCGTTAAAACTGCAACTGGCTCTCAGAAAGTTAATACAAAAAAATACCTAAAGATAGAAGAGCACAAAGGTACTGCTTATTTCATTGGATATTTCTTCCAGCAGACCTGCGACCTGCGATAGGAGAGTAGGATAAGAGACGTAGACACAATACCACCAGGAAAACTTATTATAAATTAACTTATTTTTTTACAGTATCCGATGTAAATAAATTGATTATTCCGCACAAACAAAACGCACATTACCAAAAAAAAGTTTATTGTTAAAAATCAACCCCTACCCAAACAGCTATCTGAATATTACACTGACAACTGATTATATAGTCTGTAGTCCCTCTTAATACCTACAATTAATTATTTATAATACATTAGTAACGTTAACTTGACCTCTATTCTATCAAGCTAACATTTACTTAAGTTCAATCTATTTATAACCTAGTGATTTATCAATTAACAAGACATGAGCTTTTGTGTCTACCAATCAATACCGTACAGCCGATAATGGTAGGGAAGCCTTACTGGGCGTCAATGTCAACTTTATGAAAGGTAACCTTTGGATTAAAATATATATTATTATGTATATTAAAATATATATTATTATGTAGGCATAATAATATATATTTTAATCGTTTAGCTGAATACGGTGACCCAATGATCGATGAAAAACTTATTTACTAGGTTTTGCCCGCGACTTCATCAGCGTGGAAAGTGACATCATTTCCAAAATGGAAATGGACTGTCGGGATGAAAAGTATTCACTGTCCTAATCCAGCACCCTAATTGCGTAACACACTATCAATCACAATCTAAATCATTTTGAAGGATATTGCTAATCCATTGCTTCATATGTTCGAAAAAAATGTCTACTCAACAACGTAAATAACGCAATGAATTTTGTTGAACTGTCAAAATGAAAGCCATTCCTACTGTTAGGGTGTTCCGCAATTACCCCGCTGGTCTACCTGTGTGCCATTACATTCAAATCCGTTTAGCCGTGATTCAAACACTCAAATTCGAAAACATACAGCACAAGAACTTCTTTCTGAATTGGGGTACGGACGCCAGCACATCAAGTTACTACAATCTGTCAAATTTCTTTAATAGATTTTCAACTTTATCTCTAAATCATTAAGGTTCAAGGTTGATTGGGAAAATTTGACAGTTTCGGGTAGCTTGACCTGCTGGCGCCTGTACATTACTTTAGCTAAGGTCTTTTTTTAATTTATGGCCGATTTTTCCAACGCCAGATAATTTTATCCGAGCAATAATTTTAAATTTTTGACAATTCTTAAGCAAGCTGAAGTGGCAGTGGGCTGGCCTTATTTGTCGAAGGGCCGTTGGCAGGTGAAGCAGATGAGTCCTGGAGAGGAGACCGCGGATCGGTGGTCGTAAGGAAGGACGCCCTCAGGCTAGGCTGAGCGACGATCTTCGCAGGGAACTGGTAGCAGCTGGATGAGAGCCGCCGAGAAACGAGCTGAATGGCGTGCAATTGGAGAGGCATATGAGCAGTGGACTGCTCTAGGCTGACGATGACGATGTTAGGTCTCGATAACACGCCAATATAATATAGTCAATCGAAGACCAAATTAAAAGAAAAATAGTTTTATTCTAAACAAGATTTTCTGTTCCACTGTTCGAGCTGTGTCAAAGAGGTGTCTGTCATATCATTGCGGCTGATGTTGTGTCGTGATAGTGATACATACCCTTCAAAAAAAAGCTACAGCACCCGTGTAACTCAGACATCAAGTTATCTATAGTCATTCTACAGTGCCTCCCTAACGTAGACAGAAACAATAAGTATCGGTGTTCGAAATTTGGCAAGCTCATCTGGCACAGTTTGTAACAAGTTTGTTATTTATAATATTATCTTTATCGATATTTTTTTTTCTGCAGCCCGATAGTCTGACAACCAGTCTTACCAAGAAGTATCGTATTACCCAGTAACTGGGTTGTGGAGGTCAGATAGGCAGTCGCTCCATGTAAAATACTGGTATTCAGGTGAATCCGGTTAGACTGGAAGCCGACCCCAACTTAGTTGGGAAAAGGATGTTGATTGGCAGATGATGTGACCAAGCGAAAATGCAATTAATAGTGGAAATTGACGAAAATAAAATCCGTTAGGAATACAAAAAGTGGTTCTTTATTAAAGATTGGTCTTTGGCAGCTCTGGACGAAGAGAGGTGGAAAGAGAGTAGGGAGGCCTTCTCCCAGCAGCGAGACGTTAATGGTTTATAATAATAATAAATACCCGCGTACGGCCCGCGTGGTGGATAACGGCCCACTCCCTCTCACAGAAAGTAGGCCTGTGTCCCAGCAGTGGGAACATTATAGGCTGATTTTGCAGCAGTTCAAGATTAGCCACACAGTCTATTAAATATCAGTATATAGATATATATAATATGTAGTAAATGTGGAAGAAGATCGTAGTATTGCCATAACCCGAAGGATTCAAGGAGATACTTATCTGATATTTTTTATATTACCAAATTTGGCCTGCGGGGTAATTGCGTAACACACTCATTAGAAATGGGTTTCATTTTGACAGTTCAACAACATTCATTACGTTATTTACGTTGATAAGCAGGATTAGCAATATCCTTCAAAATGATTCAGATTGAGATTGATAGCTTGCTTCAAAACAGAACTTAATTAATACAAAAAATTTGCATAAAACAAACACCATAAACGTCTAAATTTTGGCTCATTTTTAAAAACAAAGCAATCAAATCCACTGCCAACCGAAATACAATAATAATTTATCGTTAACCTACTAAATTCATAAACCTGAACCAAGGAGTGGAGGATAATAAGAAATATTCAAATCAGTCTGTGAAGTGTCGCGGTTTATTCAATAACAAGCGTTTGAGATCCGCGATCACACCGCGGTAAGACGTAATAAATAATGTATTTAAATGTAAGAAGATGGATCTGGGTTTGGTTGCGGTGGTCCCGTAGGTACGTTCAGGGAAATATTTCAAAGTCAAAAGTCAAAGTTATTTGACAGAAATATGATACGAATTTAATTTGAATTTGAATTTTTAATTAAAATACGTAGGTATTTACGGATAATGTTTAGCCACGTAGACAGTTATTTACGGCATACTTTCAAATCACAACTGTCATTCTTTGACAGCTGTACCTATTGCTCAATGATATTTTTATAAAAAGACATGTAGAATCAATTGTAATAACCTGAAAGCAATGACATATGCTTATTAAAGCTGGTATACAGGTTGGTTTCATAATTCTATTCTCTAACTTCTGTTTAAAGAGTAAAAAAGACCGCGAGTAAACCGTATGTTTCACCTTAACTGAAGCGAGGGCGGAGATGTCAAACGTAGGTATTAGTAATAAATAAGTAAACATTTTTAGTACGAAACCAGACAATTAAGTATGTAAACCCCTAACAGATTGAGTCGAGTCTGCTTTGCCTTCCAAAATTTCTTCTTCAGGTCATTGACCTGATAAAAAAAAAACCAGCTCATCACAAACAACAAATCAGAATAAATCCCTTCTCAGATTTAATTCAATTCGACAAACAAATCTCATAGCTACCCACTGAACCCTAATCACCTAGAACCTTATCAAACTTACCCGCCGAATTTTCTAATCGTTGTCCTGAAGATTTTCCCACATTTCCACTGTGACAAGGTTGTATGGACCTTAGGAGGGGTTCAATGAGTCTTCGTTGAGGGTATTCGATAATTTCGTTATAAGATTTGAGGTGAGGGGAAGGTGTCTTTACATTCAAGACGATAAATTGTGGGGATTTGAAAGGAGACTTATTTCGAAGATGGTGAAATTTTGGTTTAGAAGACTCGTGATTAGAAAATAAAAGTATGAATTAAGTAGGTTTATTCGCAAGTAAAAGATGTAAGTCAAAGTATTGGGTCTCACATTTTAGATAACAAGTAAGTACTTGTCATGTTGGAATGAAACTTCACCCGACTCGAGAATCAAACTCTATGTTCAAATTCAAGGCTTCAAGACCTTCACATCTATTTTAAAAACTATATTAATTAGCTAGCTGTGCCTAGCGGTTTCACCTGCATATGACTCGATCCCTTGGGAATATCGGGATAAAAGTCCTATGTCCTAATCCTGGTCAGGTTCTGTCTACCCATGTGTCAAATTTCATCCAAATCCGTTCAGTCGTTTTAGCTTGAAAGCGTGACAATTAAACGTCCAAAAAATGAAATCTTTTCTCTTCATAATATTAATACCAACATATTAATACCCCACTGCAAAGGCCTCATACAGAGAAGGCATGATTACTGATCACCACGCTTGCTCCAGACGAGTTGGCGATTTCAGCTATAAGTCAAGGTTTACTCACGAGGTTTTTCCTTTACCGATGTGCTAATATTGATGTTGTTTACCTATAATAATCATCCAAATACTTTTCAGACCTGCAAAACATTTTCACTGGACCCTTACCTAAAACTATGCCATCTCCATTAGGTACAACAAAAAGCGTGAGCCACCAATCTATTTGGATTGGGCTGCAATTAATTTTATTGTTCGTTACGTTTACTGCTAAATGACTCAATTATCTTCCATTTTAATGGAAATCATCAACATTTTGGGCACGCGATCTTCATGCTTATAATCGATTGCCGCGGCCATTATTATTTTGCTTCCTCGATTCTCGATTTGAAAATGGAATGGGTACGTCACGAGAATTGATTGGGGCACTAATTTATGGATTTTTTTTTTGTAGCAGACAAAAATGGCCAGTATTAAAAAGTATGGATATAGTCAGGTGAGGTAATTACACACCGGCTGATAACTAATAGGTTAGGATGTGTAGGTAGGTACTGCAGGTTCACAGGTTTTTAGAGCAAAATTATAGAGATAAAAGTTGATCTGAAGTCCAATTCCCATAATTAAAAACGTCCAAAATCAGTCTTACCTACTTTTCCAAAACCTAGAAAAGCACCTAGGAGAGAAGCCTAATCAAAATTATACATAGGTAACATACCTACTATTGGGTAAGTCTCTCATCATTCTCATAGTTCCTATGATAAGTAACATAATTTGGATAGTCATCGAAAAACTAAGAAGAATATTGGAATATTGAGCACATTACTTAATATTAGGTGTGCAGACAGCACATATATTATATGAATACCCAATCTCTTTTCTAAATTATAAATGAAGAAAAACAACAACGCTTAGAAATGAAAAATTTAGATTTTAGTACATTGCTACTCGCCCAGAGATGGCGCTGTAAACAGTTTCGGAAAGTATTTTACGCGCGGTGCTGATTGACGTTTTTATCTAAGATCTATGATGTTCTTAATTATTGCATGCCTAATATAAATAAGTGACGTTATTCAAATACCCTGAACAAAAGGCATAAATATAAAAAAAAAATATTAAGAAATTCATTAGAAAATGTAAATGTAACGAAACAAACTCAATTCAAGTTAAAGTTTTATTAATGAATTGTTTATATCATAAAATATAACAACAACATCAACTTTTATTCCTGCGCTAGAAAGCACTAGCCTGATATTTGAAAGAAAGTTTCCTTTGTGGCCGATTCCAATAATATATGGACCGTTATTAGTTAAAATTAAGTCACTAGTCTTAATTTTAATTAATAACGGTCCATTGGTAAAGATACTAATCTTTACCAATAATGAAGCAAAGACCTCATAGCTTTGCATAGTAGACCCTCCCATATGAAAGTAACTATCACAGGTACAATTAGCGTACGAATCTTTATATGCCCAGTTTGGAAACAAAAACCACAAAACCTACAAATGCTACCACCCAAGCATTCGTCAAAAGAACAGTCCCCTTAATATCGACACTCACAAACAAAACTATCGTTATTAAGTCTATCAATTAAGTACATATTCCTCATATAGATTGTTCCTAGCCGTATCAACTATGAATGCTAACTGCAACAAAAACTGTGCCCAGCTGCGGAGTGTCCCACGTTGACATAATTAAAACATAAATGGACGCCCAGTGCTCCTACAAATCCAACTAGAAAAACTGGTATATCTATAAAAAATGAAAACTAGATTCTCCGTGAACAAGACTTGTCGACAGAAATTGGTGTTACTTTTAGTTAAGATGACGCCCTATGATTCTTTGTCCTCCTTTCTTATATCATCATCATCAACCTGTAGCTGTCCACTGCTGGATATAGGCCTCTCCTATTGCACGCCATTCAATTCGATTTTCGACAACTCTAATCCAGCTGCTACCAGCCATTCTGCGAAGATCGTCGCTCCATCTCCTTTTTTAAATGCATGTATGTAGTGTCTGTGACATATCTCGGAACCCTGGAGTCCCGGACCTTTGGAAGGTGTACGACATTAAAGCCAACTTGCAGAGGCCCGTTAGACGCTTTTAATGAAATTAGGAACCAACCGACGATTATCCCTGAAGATACACACTATGCAAGTGCACCCAAGGACCACCCCCGGTTGGTGTTGAACTATTGCAGAACATGGAAACAAAGATATTGGATTATGTGTTTGGATGGCTAAAGTTTACTGGTGACCTAGAACTATGGAAGGGTTTAATAGAATTATTAAGTATCGATCACACATTTGAGTTCCTACTTTTTCCTAATCCTAATCTTCCCAAATGATAGCGTAAGTAATACAGGTTGAATGTTTCAAGAGTGCGAAGCCACTGACCTAAGCTTTTAGAAATACTCGTAGGTACTTAGCGAAAACCAACCCCGAGACGGGACTGGTTTTGAAGAAAACTGAAATGTTATCGTTAGATTTCCAGAAGAGACCTTACTTCTATTCTAGAACGTACGATTCACTGTTGTCACTGGAATTTTAGGTACCTAGGTACCCATCGTCAAAATCTATATCTGACCACCGTGAGGACTATTCCTGCTTGCAGCGCATATTATTAGTCAACCTAAAAAGGATCCTATTTTGTTTTACTTACTGACGCAGCGGTGATCATCATGTGCACGGGATTTTGTTTTCAAAATGAAATAATAGGTTTTGGTGATACTACCTATCCCAACGCCAAGTTGCCTAGATTGGAATGATAGTTATTTTCACCTTCAAACCAGCACGCGTAAGTATAACTATTTACTTCTACTTGTCTGCTACTTACTCTACGACATTTCTTTATTTCATTTTTTTTTGACATCATGTCTCCCAATTCTTTCTACAATCTGTCATTTTTTCTTAAAAAATTCTTCTAATTTCCCTACAATTTTGACAAGTTTTTGAGATTCATTGTCGCCGGTCAATGTGGCGACACTTGGGGGAGGCCTATGTCCAGCAGTGGACGTCTATCGGCTGAAATGATGATGATGATGATGATGATTGTCGCTGATATGAGATTGCGACTAGATTTTGAACGTTTATTAGTTACGGGAACTGGCCTTTTGTTTGACTTCCCCTTTTTCAAGTTATTCCTCACTTTTCTCGTCTTCGCGATCAAAAGTTCTCCTCTCAAATTTACTTTCTCCACTAATTATAACTTCGTCTCCTGAACTTGTGAGAAAGTGTAGGTAAGAAAGAAAGAAAAATTGGTTTATTTGTCACAGAAACACGTGCACACAAAAACATAATTAATTCCTAAAATAAGGAAAAATAAAAACAAAATCCTACTATCCTATTCCTATTCCTACTTTCCTACTAATTTAAAATCGTAAAAGGGATTGCAAATAGATAGATAAGTAGGTACCAATTTTTTGCAATCCCTTTTACGCAAGTACAACATTAACATTATAGTCTAATTATGTACCTACATAATCAGCCAATAATGTTCCCACTGCTGGGACACAGGCCTCCTCTCTTCGAGATGGACTACGCGGGTCCAGTGCGGGTTGGTAGATGTCACATGTCGTCAAAGTTTTGGTTCTAGGACACGCCGGGCTCCTCACGATGTTTCCCTTCACCGTTTTAAGAGCAGTGATGATAAAACTACATAATTATATATATATTTAAATAACTGATGAAATGTGGGTGTATATCTACTAGGTACCTATAGGTCATGCACCTCTGCCTAACCCTTCGGGGAATACGGCGTGATGCTTTGTTAATGTTATTCAAGAACTAGCTGCGCCCCGCGGTTTCACCCGAATAAGTTTCGATCACGTTGGAATATCGGGATAAGAAGTATCCTCTATGTTAACCCTGCTTATAAACCATCTGTGTGCCAAATTTCATCCAAATCCGCTCAGTAGTTTTTGCGTGAACGAGTATCAAACATCCATCCATCCATCGTAGGAAGGATTAGTAGAATTATTGTAAAGACGCAGAGATGAATGTAAAATAATAATGTCAGTATCTCGCGTGCACGTTCCACTGTCGCTTGCTCGACACCGCTGAACAGAAAGTGTGTAATGTGTTTGATAGCTAATTAGCCTTGTTAATATCTTTTACGTGTAATTTCTTAAGATAGTTTCTCACCTCTATTTAATTATTGTAAAAAGAGAACGTGGGTACGTTTTGTTATCAATAGTTTGAGGTTTGAGATAACTTTATTCAATCAATCAAATCATTTATTTGAAACGAATGTAGGTTACATTAAAATACAGGTTACTAAAAAATATATATCTTATAAGAATACAAAATTCACTTACATGAGAATATTAAAACTAGGTATAACATAAGTCGATACTGTTGAGAGATTTACAAAAACTAAACATTTGTACAATAATTATTTTATGGGTACATAAAAAACAATAATATCAATGTTCGCTTGATACATGAGCTCAAAACATCAACACAAACAGTTTGCTTTTTCATTTGTTTTTTTTTTCGGTTAAGCTACGCTTACTGTGGTTGGTGCGTGGATGGGTGATCATCTTTACATACCAAGACCTCTCAGTGCCTCGGAAAGCACGTTAACCCGTTGGTCCCGGCTGTCATTCGTGGATCTTTGGCAGTCGTTACGGGTCGTCAAAAGCCCGAAAGTCTTACGAAGGGGTATCGTATTACCCAGTAACTGGGCAGTGGGGGTCAGACAGGCAGTCTGTCCAAGAAAATACTGGTATTCAGCTGCATCCGGTTAGACTGGAAGCCGACCTAAAAGGCTAGGCAGACGATGAGTTTGCTTTTTCATTCTTCATTCATTTATTTACTTATTGGTTTAACTCTTTGATTGTAGTAATTAGAGACACAATAGAAAGACAATTGCTTATGTCGGACTGTGTAACATAAGACATTCGAGAGGTTAATGGTAGAGAAACATTTTTTTCCATTTAGGAACCTATCCAACTACCTACATGATAAATATACTAGCAGAGCCCCGCGGTTTCACCTGCATAAGTTTCGATCCCGTGGGAATATCGCGATAAAAGTATCCTAGATGTGTGTATGATGTCTAATGTAGGTATAAGCTATATTACTGTAAAGTTTCATCAACATCAGCATCCTAATTCCGTAACACACCATCAATCACAATCCGAATCATTTTGAAGGATATTGCTAATCCATTACTTCTTATTTTCAACAAATTTCAAATATCAATTGTAATCAGTAAGTAATAAAGCTTAAATTCGCAATTTTGAAAATTCACGCTTCACGGAACCGCCAAGGAAAAAAGTGACGACAAACAATATTTAGTACCAAGTGTTAATTCAACACGAAACAATGTCCATTATTAATGGAGAATAGGTACGAGTGAGAACACTGCAACATTTATACATTATATTAAAATAAGAAATAAACGCTTCACACGCTGTTAACGAACAAACGAATCGGTGTTAAAATGAAAAGGAATCTTAGCACGAAAGTTGTTGGTAATAATGTAGGAAAGTAATTGAATTCTGCTCACAATTCGTCGGCTCGCAGCGGTTTAGACGAGTGAGAAATGTTGGCTTGGCAAGTCAATAAAGAAAAGAGTAGATGCCTCATATTGTGGCAGTAGGTATCACTTTGAAACGATTACAGTAGGCTACGCTTCTACAGCAGAGACAACTTGTATAAAACTTGAACGCGATAATTTGAATCCCATAAAATGGAACATCAAGAAAGTAGTAAGTCCAACTGTGAGTGGATCCAAACAAACTTAAATTAGTTGTTCAGTGTTCTAGACACAGCAGCAACAGACAGCGGCTAACAGAAGTTTAGCTCCGAGTGGAGTAGTGTCGCGGCCAGGCCGCGGTCGCGGTGGCCGCGAGTCGCATCTCTAGCGCGCCGCACAAAAGATACGCCGTAACGAGCTCAATTGATGAACCAACGGAAACGTGTCCAATTAGAAGGAGGCGGCGGGCGCGGGCGCGGGCGCGATGTCTGGCGGCGTACCGGTGTCCCCCGCGCGCCGCATTAACCAGATTAGCGGAGCGGAGCGCGCGCGAGGTGTGGCGGCGGCGGACACCTCGCCCGCGACCAAAAAACAACGCGGCGCCGCGGAGCCCCGCCCGGCGCGGGGGCGCGCGGGGAAACACGCGCGATTGGGCGGCGCGCGCGGGAGGGGTGTCGCGCGCGGCGCCGCCGGCGGCCAGTCGTTTGACGCCTGCCGCGCGAGCGGGTGTCGCCACGGGAAGAACGAGTGTCGCACGAGCCGCCGGCCGGCGCGTTATGGACGTTGCATGAGCGGGCGCGAGCGCGACCGCTGGAGCCGACGGGCACGCCGGTCGTGGAGCGCGCGCCGTGGGTCCCGGGCGGCGCGGGCATGCGCTTCGAGGGCGCGGAACGGCGCGACGCCGTCGCCTTCCACCCGCTGCTGGCGCCGCGGCCGAGCGACTTCTCGGTGTCGGCGCTGCTGACGGCAGGCGCACTGCCGCCGCCACCTTATCTGCCAGCCGCACTCGCTGCTGCTGCCGCGCTGTCCGCGCCCTGTCCGCTGCTCAAGCCGCCGCCACCGCCGTACGCACCATTGCCGCCAGATGACGACGGTGTCGTGGACGACCCCAAGGTCACGCTCGAAGGCAAGGACCTGTGGGAGAAGTTCCACAAGCTGGGCACCGAGATGGTGATCACCAAGAGTGGCAGGTCAGTACGGCCCCGCGCCGCATCGCGTCGCTCGCTACCGACGCCTGTGATCGTGTCTTTCGAAACGCGGACGTGCCAGTGTTGTGTGTGATATGAACCGTCAAACGTACCGATAGCACCTGCACTGACCGGTAAGTGAGCAGATGAGCAGGGCCCGTAGATATCCGTGTTGTAACTCACCGACTCGCCCCGTGCACTCGCCACTCGGCAGTCACATGGAGTTGTTTACAAAAACAATTACAAGTTAGGCCTTTTTGAACCTCCCTTGCAGTGAAAACCGAAACGATTCACGAATAGGCGAGCTAAAATTAATGAGGTACGCATTCTTGAGTGAAATCAAATATCAAAATAATGAGAGCGAAATCCAGTAAAGTTTAGCGTAAGTTATTTTAGTAATTGTGGCTTACCAGTCACGCTAATACGTCAAATTGCTCAAATAATTGCCACCAGAGGCTACGATACATTTCATACGTACTTAGTACTTACCTAATTAGATTTTTACCAGTTTTGTTGAAACTGGTCTATTTTATGGCCATGTAATGAACTCTACGTGGACGCTTCATTAAATGTTTATTTGTTTTAAAACACCGAGTGGTTTTGAGTCTACATTAGTTCGAAACATTATTCTTACATTTACATATTTCTTGAGTTGTTTTGTACAAGTTTTGCTAATTACATTTCGCGATCACGTAGGGTGATGATCTCTACTTAGGCGTATTTTTTCGCCAAAAACTACCATCCGTCGGAACGTGTTGTCGCATTAATTACTCTCTGAGGCTGGAAACCGTTGTTTTATTCTGTTTCCTAATTTTTATTCTTACTTTCGAGTGCGAAAAATCTCGGAAAAACGTAGCCTGATAGTTTAGCGACAAGATTGTATAAATTGTTATTGTATGTTGAAGTTATTATTGGATGAACAGAGGAAGAGAATGAATCTTATTGGCAGTATGTTCTTAATTGCCGATTCACACCGGCATTTAAAAATGAAAACTAGTTCGAAAAAATTTAAAAACAAACCAGCCAACAGATAAAAAATATAAAGATTGTTTTTAATTGTTTGGAAAAAACGGCAGAGTGAATCATTTATTTACAATTTGTTCTCAAATGTTGTCTGATTAATGTTTGCATAAATTGAATATGGCAGGTAATTCTGAGATGAATATGCAAATAAACAAGCTTTTAATAATAATATGCATAATTCTGTCATCTGTCACAATATTGATATTGCCATAATTAAAGTTACGGTCAGTTCTAAATAAAAAAGACAGGCTTAATTATCACTAGATTTTGCCCATGACTTCGTTTGCGTCTGTTCTGGACCTATTTCATTTTTTTTAACCACTATAAAAAGTATCCTAAGTATGTCCTTCTTGGGGATAGGTGGGTAGCCTGATCATCAGGCTACCTACCTATCTGTCAAATTTCACAACGATCGGTTCAGTGGTTTAGGCGTAAAAACTCTGAAAAAGGCAGAGAGTTAATTTCGCGTTTATAATATTAGGACCTACCTAAGGATTCCGCGTTTCCCGAAGTTTTAGTTCGAATCTCGGAGTTTTTACTTTGCTTTGGTAATTTAAATTTGCGTTAAAATACTACTACTAGCTATTTGCTTAGTATATCAAGGCGTTTTTAGTTTTCCAAACCTTTGCAGAGCGCGTTCGCGCTTAATTACCTACTTAAAACGTAACAAACAACATTATTTAATTACTTCACGCTGTACCATATAAATCCATGAACTTGTTTTATGAAACCCTAACAGTTTTTTAATACGGATAAAAATCAGCCAGAACGCAACAAAAATAGGAAACAAAATCTAACCGCACATGTAGTGTCGTGTTTAGTATGAATTATAGCCCAACTATTTACAATATGTACCTATGGTGCGTGAAAACTTTATGGGCTACTAGGTACCTCTCCATTTCGTACATAACATGTAATAAAACAATGTGAGGCACGCACATCACTACTGACAAATTTATTTGACATGAACAAAAACGCGACACGCTAAAATGTGTGTTACCCAACACTAGTGTCAAATGTGTGAAAAAAAAAACTTAATGCGTCTATTCACCTAATAACTATGTAATTATTATTGTCTAAGGTATCTAATCTGAAATGAATTTTCGCACTATTGAAAGCTGTAATCATAGTTTTAAAAAAATGTATTGACATTTGACCACGCGTAGACGGTTAACCCTAAAGCGCTGCGAATTATACGGAAAAATAAAGCATTAAAAAAAATATTAGATGCAAAATTGTGAGCAGCATGAAGATCCTACTGGTTTTTTTTTTTTTAATTAGTTTCTATTTCTTCCCCGAGTAGTATTTTTATTTATATTAACGTTAAGCACACTTATAAAGCCAGCTAAGCATTAGAATATGGGCATTTGACGTTTAGGTATTAGAAGGATTTTTTTTTCTATAAGTGTTTTTATTTAAAGGCATTCAAAACTAAATTGTGTTTGACTCCATGTAGATTATAATTCTCACTTAGATACTAAACTTGTTTATTTTCCTCAAATAAATAACTTTCGAGAGTATTTGTTTAATGAATTGCTGAGCTTAATAAGACAACAAAGGGAAGCTGTAAAAATGTGCAAAGATTTTAGCAGATGGTGCTTTGAGACCGACACAAACCGACCGGTTCTTTTATGGAACCCTAAAAATCACGTAAATAATATCAAAAGTAACGTTTACATTAAGATTGAATTTTAAATATTTTAATTCTAACCTAAAATTGTGTAGGTCAACCAAGTTCATTTTAAATTTAGTAGCTTGAATATTAATTATTTTTTATGACTCATTTCATTCATATTTTTATACTAGCAACATGTTATTTATTGACCATCTGTTTTTACAAAATCAGCTGACTTTTATCAATGAACTAGTCTATTATAAAATCTTACGCTACAGTGTTGTGGACTGTTCGATAATACTATAATAAATCTAAACTAATATTATAATAAGAGAAAAGATTTGTTTTTTTTGTATGTTTGTTTGTAACGCTTTCACGCTAAAACGACAGAAAGGATTTAGATGAAATTTGGCAGATGGGTAGAACATGACCTGGATTAAGACATTTTATTTCGATATTCCAACGGGATCCAGATTTATGCTGGTGGCAGCGCAGCTAGTAAAGAACAGCAAGAAAAATATTTCAATAGTTTCAAGTTGGTTCAATTTACTTCTTACTAACAAAAACAGAAGCTGCGTTGCACCTTCTAAGTAGTTTGCTTAACTTGCACAGAACAATTTAACAATCACAGGAATTAACCTTTATAAAAGGTCACTTAAAATAGTTTTACGAAATAAATACCCATACTTACAATACAGAAAACAACAAGCGGCAACGTCTCATAAAACACCCTATCAGTTTTCCAAACACAATTTCTACAAAATGCTCTACATTTTGTAGAAGAAAGACAAATAGACCAAAAAAAGATCAAAAACACGAAAAAAAAAAAATAAGTTCACTTGAACGAAACTCAACGATTCACGAAAAGGAAAACAGGAAAAGTAAGAAAGGGTAACACTCGAAACATCAAAGGCAATACGTTTGCGAAAAGTCTCCGAATTCTGGTGTAAAGTGATGGACATTTTTTGTTGAAGGCGCCTCCCTCGTAACCTTTGAAAGAAGTGCCCAAAAACTTTTGCCCGCAGAACTCTGTACTAGGACGAAATTTTTCGCGCTTTGACTTATTTTCGTTCTTGTTTAGGGGCCAACTTTTGGAAATTTCTGTTGTAGGTTTCCTTTCTAGGAGTGTTTGAACAGTACCGCCTTTGCTGGTAGACCAAGAGGTGTTTAAAGTGAATCCCTTCAACTTCCATTCGGTAAACTTTTTGGAAATGAAATTATTTGAAAATAAAGTTCTGTTTGTTGACATTTCTTGCTTCAATGACCAAAGAATGAATGTTATTCCTAGAGAGTAAAGAATGCTGTTGTTTGCCAGAAAAAATACCGCATCTTTTGCAGTAGATTTTGCTTTTTATACTTAAGGAGTAAAAATTTGCTTGTAGGCGGATCATTGATCGCAATTGAAATCACCAAACCCTTAAAACCACTTAACCGCCCATGAAGGATGGTTAAGGATATTATTTCTTAGTTTAATATGTAGGAAGATAAGCACTACATTACATTAAATTATCACCCCCCTACCCGTATCCCAATTAAGAAAGAGACAGAAGGAAAGAAAAAATATTTATTCTGCACAAACAAAACCCACATTACAAAAAAAACATAAAATCCTACTAATATTATAAACGCGAAAGTTTGTATGGATGTTTGTTACTATTTCACGCAAAAACTACTGCACGGATTTGGATGAAATTTGGAACACAGATAGTTTATAACCAGGATTAACACATAGGATACTTTTAATTCCGATATTCCCACGGGATCGAAACGTAAGCGGGTGAAAACGCGGGGCGCTGCTAGTATACACATACATTTATTTGGGCTGAGCGGAACTTGTCTTCTTCCTTACATCTTTATCAGCCGTCATCTCAGTATTTATCCCCTTTCCTCTTCTTCGTGTCGCTGGCACGACAGTTAGTCAAATTTTGTTGGTCCAAACTTCACCATTTCCACGGTGTTATACCTTTTCTTGACAAATCACACATACATTTATTTGGGCTGAGCGGAACTTGTCTTCTTCCTTACATCTTTATCAGCCGTCATCTCAGTATTTATCCCCTTTCCTCTTCTTCGTGTCGCTGGCACGACAGTTAGTCAAATTTTGTTGGTCCAAACTTCACCATTTCCACGGTGTTATACCTTTTCTTGACAAATCATCATTCACAAAATCCGTCCATCTTCGGCCTTCATTAAGACCTTTGAAAATGTAATACAGTTGCATGCAGTTGGGATGCAGTTGCATCTTTTGCCTAGCCTTTTCTCAGCTATGTTGGGTTCGACTTCCAGTCTGACCGGATGCAGCTGAATACAACTTAATGCCGTTACAATTCCAAAAAAAAAACTTCCAGGCATCTGTGTCCCGAAATTGCTAGCAAAAATACACATAACATCACGTCCTTATTCCATGAAGAGCTAGGCAGAAGTCTATAGTGTATCTATCTATAGAACACTCATTTTGCCAGTTTGTTTAAGTCCCATATGACAGGAGGTGAGCCTATTGCCATGAACCGAGCATAAATCTACTCCCGCTCCTGAGAAATTCTTACGGATAAAGTCCATAAGGAAGCCAAGCTAGTAAGCTTACCAAGTATCTGCTTCTAAATCTCCTAAATCGCTCAAAACACCAGTAGCCGTACTACCCAGTTCAAACGTGCTCATGCGCATATAATTGCTACCGACACATGAAGTAGCGTGACATGGTGTGCAATGTCATTATGAGCGGACTGATATGTTATTAAATGACAGGTAATAGACAAATATTTGATTAGATGACATGCTAACTTTTTGTGCTTCGTGTTTGATATGACCTCCTTGCGCGGATGGAAACTTTTTTGTGTTTCGGTTGCTGGCTTGTTCCGGGAAGTTGGGCGTATCCTAATTTAATAATAAGCTTTTACTAGTGTTTCAAAACCAACATTTTAAATCTATTAAAAGTTATTTGATAACATGGAATAACACATAGGATACTTTTTATTCCGGTAGTACGTTCCTGTGGGATAATTTCCGACGTCACCACGGGCGAGGCCACGGGAAAAAGCTAGACTAAAAAAATAAAAGTAGTTTTTTTACCTTATGCAATTGAAACATTGATAAGACCGGTCACTATAATTGTGTGGCTTAAGACACAACTTGCTTACAAAACTATTTTATAGGCAAGTAATAAATTAATGTAAAACTAACAATTTATCCATAAATTGATCTAAACATTCCGAACACGACCCGATCATAATAACTTAATCACTGCGCAGGATTCGAAAAATATTACTAAGCCTATCATTATACTAACTACGTATACTTATCCTTACTATGAACTGTAGTTTGTATTAAAGGCGATAGTTTTGTCTGTCTGTCTGTCTGTTTGGTAATACAAAATAGCGGTTCTGTGGCCTTTGCTGTAACAAATAATTTATTTGAATGTCATGTTCATTATCATCTCTTATTATATAGGCCCAATAAATGAAACTGTGCTTTCTAAGATCCCGAACCCAAAGGGTGCCAACGGGTCCCAAGCCTTCGCTGTCCGTCCGTCCGTCTGTCTGTCAGCGGGCTGTATCTCATGAATCGTCATAGACAGTTGAAATTTTCAGCGTCTATTTCTATTACCGCTATATCAACAAATAATAGAAATAAAATAATTTTACGGTAGTACGGAACCCTTACAACACACATATCATCACGCCTGTAATCCCCGCAGGGTTAGGCAGAGGTGTATTATAGTACAAACCCACATTACGTCAGTTATGTTTAAGTCCCATGTAATAGGAGGCGAGTCTATTACTATCAGCCGGACACACATTCAGACTCCAGGCTGCTACTGAAACACTCCTGCTTGCATTCGTGCTTTTTAAACAAGACTAAATTATTTTTATTTGTAAGGAAACATTAAGACACCGTAACTTGAAGACTTCCTTCTGACCTAAGTGCAAATGGTTCTAGCTTTGCATTGTCCCACTGCAGGGCAAAAGACTCCATTCCCTCTTTCCACTTTTCCCGT
This sequence comes from Apamea monoglypha, assembly GCA_911387795.2. Lineage (NCBI taxonomy): Eukaryota > Metazoa > Arthropoda > Insecta > Lepidoptera > Noctuidae > Apamea > Apamea monoglypha. Next base: position 13,848,890 of record OU426934.1, on the reverse strand, counting down.
CTACTGCGATTGTGTGCCAATCCTTTAAGGAGCCCAGGTCATCCCGCCGTCTCGCATTTCAAAACTTGTCATGATTACAAAAATGAATTAGAAAGACCTGTAGAGCGGCTTTTTTGAAGCTAGAAAATACAGGCAATTCAACATGGCGGTTGACATGTGTAAATAAACAGCTGATTTGTCTATCAATTCCAATATTTTACGCTATACTTAGACGATTTGCTCTGAACATGCGAACACTCCTATTAGTTATGAATACGTCAAAGGAAGATTTAGTGCTGTCTATGATCAACTAAGTACTACCATAAATATTAGAATAGGGCGCACAAGTAAAACATGCGCAATTTATTATGTTCTAAGCAAATTAAAGGCCTCTTTGAAAAGTGTGTTCTGGGTTCAAATGACAGTCTAATCATACCTACTATCTATTTATGTTACAGTGTCAATAAAATTATGCGGTTTGAGTAACAACTCTATCGTTTATGCAAAGACATTCATTTGAATTTTTAAAAAGGAATGCGACGCCATTTTATTAAGTTTGTAAAAACAATGAATTTATAAAAATATAGTTCGCGTTTTTGAACAAGTAGCGTTTGGGGGTTAAGAAAAAGAATTGTTGGTATTACTGTCGTTGAAAATTCTTTGTTAAAATAACGTAGCTTTTAAGACATTGTTTTATTATGTTATTAAGAATCTACGTCCATTTATTTGAAGAACAATTTCTTTAATGTACGGTAGAATTGATTTCATGAACGACATGAATAATAACACAATTGAATATCAAAATAATATGAAAACTATTTATTTCGTTTTTTTTTTTAACTTTGCGTTTTAAGTACCTGAATACTTAAACAGATATAATTATGATTAAAAATCAATAATTTTTGCTAAGAAAATACTGAGGGCTAATTGTTCAATAATCTAATAATTTTATTCGAGGAATAATTTTGAAATTTTGACAGTTGTTTCATACAAAAACTGTCAAACGTCAATTCTGTTCTTCGAATAAAAGTTATCTTGCGATGGAAAAATCAGCCCTAAATATATTATCGTGAACTATGTGTACTGCGTTTATATAAGCAAAATATCACATAAAGACTTCAGTCTCTAGACAGACATCTATTATTAACACTGCATAACCAACACAAACGATCAAACACAATGGCGACACGTCAATTATACAAATAATATCGATCGGCAATTTATCGGCGGCGCAAGATTTATTAATTTGAGGCCATCTCGTGTTTATTATTTTAGTGTTTATTGTTTATTTTATCAATTATACAGGTCCTCTGCAGGGCACGTAGGCGCCAGCAGTTACAAGTTATCATTTATTTGTACTGTTTATTTATTACTAGCTATATTCCCTGACTTTGTATGCTCTAAAAACGGTGAAGGGAAACATCGTGAGAAAACGAGCATGTCCTAGAACCAATAAATCGAAGACATGTGACATCTACCAACTCGCGCTACGCCCGCGTGGTGGTTCACAGCTCACTCTCTCTTGAAGAGAGGAAGCCTGTGTCCCAGCAGTGGGAACATTATAGGCAGTTTATGTTGTCTGCCAAAACTTGACTCCTACCGAAAGGGCTGACCCATAAATCACAAGAGGACAGTTGGCCTATTTTGTAAAAATACATAGGGACATAAATACATAACCTCACGCCTTCTTCCCATGAGGGTAGGCAGAAACTACAGAACTGCCTTTTGAGCTGTCATTCCACCTGAAGCTGGGAATTGACACTATAGTGTCATCTGACTTTACCTAAGTTTTCACAGTGAGATTCTTGCAGAATAGATCGGCAGGTCCTGGTCCAGGATCCTGGTTTACCAAGAGCTTGACTCTCACCGAAAACACTTTGGAGCCAAGATTCTTGCAAAAGAGTTTGTATAAAACTTTTCTTGCACCAAGCAACATACGAGGTGCAAATGTTCTTAATTGGAACCTATTACTAATGGCAACTAACATTGCTGTTTTCCAATTTGAAAAGAATTAAGGAAAGTATGGGTGCCAGTAAAATAAGAGGTATATGTACATATATACATAGTAGGAGACTTGTATAATATTCTTTCGTTCCTTTTTTTTTTTTTATAACGTTGCCCCACCCTTGGAATTTCTCCTGTATCGTGGGTACGTTTAAAAACATTTAAAACTCACATACACAAACAGCCAGACCCGGAACAACTACTTGTAGGTCATACAAATATTTGTTCCGTGCGGGAATCGAACCCGCGACACGCAGCGCAGCAGCCAATCGCTTAACCACTGCGCCAACCGTGCCGTCGTTTGGAACTACGCAGAAGGTAAAAACAATAGGTATACCGAGACAAGGAACTCCATTTGTAAACTTTGACGACGAAGAATAATAAAATTACACATTAAGAAAGAAAGAAAGTATTTATTGCGACTCGTACAGGATTATTTTTATTTTGTTTTTTATTTTTTAGGCACTTTAACATATCCTTTATTTTGGTTATAAACTTTTTGCGTTTTAATAGGTCCCAATTTGGTCGTTGCGGCAATCAATGCCTAACTCAATTTGATTAGGCGTTTCTAAGAATAATCGTGATAATTAAAAGGCAGAGTACCTATCATAGTATTCTGTTAGTCACTGTTCTTAAATTCTCACATAATTTTGCACCATTGTGGTTATAAAACCAATGATAATAAATTATCTTATTTATTAAAGTATTCATAACCATGTTTCTTGGAATCTTTTCTCCGTAACTGCACTTAGCAAAATCAGCCTATAATGTTCCCACTGCTGGGACACAGGCCTCCTCTCTGTGAGAGGGAGTGGGCCGTAATCCAACACGCGGGCACAGAGCGGGTTGGTAGATGTCACATGTCTTCGATTTTTCCTCACGATGTTTTCCTTCACCGTTCTGAGAGCAGTAGTGATAAAAATAATTTTCGAAAATTAAAATGTCTGCCTGGGTTCGAAACTATGACCTTACAACACGTATGTCGCGGCCGTAACCACTGCGCCACCGCTACTCCTGGGTGACACAATGGGCGGCCAAAATACCATTTATGCAATTCTTTCGTATGAATGTGTACAGACGCCAGCACACCAAGCTACAATAATCTGTCAAATTTCTTTAATAGATATTCAACTTTATCGCTAAAGTATTAAGGTTCAGGGTTGATTGGGAAAATTTGACAGTTTCGGGTAGCTTGACCTGCTGGCGTCTGTACAATCAGAAACTACTACCAGGGTGTAAAAAGACAAACCATAGTCGTCAACTACGCATTCTGTACCGACGCCATAATAGAGTTTCAACATTACCGCTGAAGCATTAGGAGAGTGAGGGGCAGTTATAACAGCATCCTGAAAACTAGCCGAGAGTTTCAGCTCTCCGATGGTACAACAGTTGGTGCGGAGGTTGATTTTTACTAACACTAGGCAATAAGTTATTTTTTGTTTTTTTACTAACACTATATGGATATTTTGTGTCCGAAATGAAGCTATTCTATTAGGTTCAAAGTTGATTGGGAAAATTTGACAGTTTCGGGTAGCTTGACCTGGTGGCGTCTGTACATCAAACTAAGTAACATTGCACAAAAATGATTGCTAGGAATTCTGAGAAATTACTTTTATTTTTGGTGTGCGAAGCAATTTGCAGTAGTGCGCAATGTAACGCACGCAAAACATTGCGCTTATGGGTGCATGCAACGGTACAGGGGTCGTGGGGGTATTTAAAGTTGTGTTATATAACATTAACTAACTTGTTTTCGTAAAAAAACGTCAATAAAAGTTGGAATTTTAACCTTCTATATCTCGTAACCAGAATGTTCCCAGGTATGGTCCAGTACAAAAAAAAAATTACAATGACCGGAAGTACAAGTCACTCGGCTTCGTGAAGTGTCTTTTTACACCCGTTACCTATAGGTACTATTTAATTATTTTTATTTTTCCGCATAACTGCTTGTTTCTGGGTGGTCTACGATAGTATATTATGTTTTGACCAGAGATAATATTGAATAATGATTTTATTTATGAATTAATTTCTTTATCTCAAACTTGTACATTAGCCTCAATTATCTCTAGGTGGGTTTTGATATTTTTTCTCAATAGCTACACAACATTACAAAAATATTACAATAAGGGGCAATTATGGAGGTCGAGCCTATTGCTATCAATGTGGCACAAGGGCAGTCTGGGCTACTACTGAAAAATTCCTTTTGAGGCTGTTCATTTATTACGTAAGACGATTTGAGGGGGGAGAGGGTCCAAAGAAGTCTTATTTTTTTTTCATGGGGGTGGGAGGGGTCTACATTATTCTTACATAAGATCACAAAAATAAGAAAAATTACAAGTTAAAAAAAAAATGTACATTTTCTTTGCATTTTTGGTAGATAAGTACTGATCTTACGTAAGATTCAAAGGGGGGGGGGGTTCATTCAAGTCTTATTTTTTCTTACGTAGGGGGAGGGGGGGTCAGAAATTAGTGAAAATTGCCTTTTTTTTTTTTTTTTTTGGGATGGGAAATCATCAAATGACTCCTCCCGCTCTGGGTGGAGCGGAAGGGAGTGTCAGACTCTTACTGACTAAAACCCACCCATGTTCCTTCCTTCGCCCTTTATGTTCCGGGGTAGCGGTAACCCTTCCGGACAATCCCGCTGCCCCGGCAGGCTTCGGCCCTAAGGGGCCCCTCGAATTATGCTGACATCTCTTTGAGGCGCGCGTGGAACACTTACGCGCCGTCCGGCACGGGCCTGGTCCTGATCGGGCGGTGAGCTACCCATTGCTCTCCGCCCGCAGGCCGTGAAAATTGCCTTAAGTAATAAAAGAACAGCCCCTTTGGATAAATCCAATAACTCTGCGCGAACTAAAAATCAGACTCAGGTCCTCAAAAAACAAAAGAAAATCACATTTCCCACAATTTATTTCTATTAAAAAAAAACATGTTGCACCCTCAAACACGCAACATACAAAATAAAACTGATTCCGAGGAATGTTGTCCCTTTCTATAGCTCGTTATATGTATGAGAGTGAGTGAGATAGTTGCATAACAAGTGGTTTTAATAAACTTACGATAGTCTTTGATGTTAAAGCCTAGTGCAACTAATTATCTCCCTAGTAGACTCGAGTGGCCATGTTTTAGACTTTACTAGGACACTTCTAATCAATAAATTATACGTTTACTAGCGACCCGTCCTTGATTCGCACGGGTTTTACGACTTGGAAAAATATCGAGATTACTTGATTATAGATGTAAGTATAATACTTATTAACGCATTGTATATATTCCGGAGTAAATTTTCTAAAACATGGTGAAAATTGCATCAAAATCTTTTGTGTAGTTTAGTAGAAAAGCGCGGTGACCCAGAGAGACACGAAAAGCGACTGTTATTCGTAAATTAAATGGTTGCTGGCGAAATGTGGGTGTACTGATGATTAGGTCATTGTTTTCTGTTTTTTATACTTTGAAGGTGTATTTTTTACTAATTTTATGATTTATGTAGAGATAACATATCCTTTTCGCAATTAACCCCTACATCTCCACAACTAATGCAACCAAACATATTAAAAAAAAATCCCTGCACTCTAATCTCGTAACACACTTTCAGTCACATCATGTCTAATTCTTAGTTTGAAAAATTCACTTGCTCAACAGCGTAAAAACGCAATTAATGATGCTGAACTGTCAAAATGAATGGCATTACCATTGTAAGTGTGTTACGTCATAAATAACCCCGCGGATTTTAATATTTATCCCAGAAATCTAGAATATATCTGCTAGTCTGGTCACCCTAACGGCCCAGACCGGCTGGACTACAAATGGTCAGGCAAGACAACATAGTCAATATTAGACAGCTGGCAATACCTATTAAAATTCTAGCTGTCTAAGTTGCTATCTAACTTAGGTATAAGTGCGCGCTTATTGGGAATTTAATGTGAAAGCTATAAGTATCATTATACATAGGTACTTATAGCTTTCATATTAAGTAAATTCAGTAGAACATAATTTATATTTGACGTCTTTTTTGGAACCAATTTAAAGAAATAAATATCGTTTTGTATCTATAGAATGCTATAGATAAACGATATTTATGTCTTCTTTTCGCTAGTCCACGTAGGCTAGGATAGGCTAGGTCACAGCTTAGTTTATAGAAGAAAGCCTTAAATTGCCTCACCTTGCATTGTCAGTCATTTTATAAGAACACCCAATAAAATTCTGTTAAAAGAAGTTTGAATTTATAGTAGACCGCATAAGCACAAGTCTGAGGCGCAATTCTCGTAATTTTAAGTTCGTTTACAGTCTGATCTCAGTCTCAATCTGTCAAAAATACGTCTAATTTCCCTACATTTTGACATTTTTTTTGTCCGAGATGAGACTGCGACTAGATTTTGAACGTTTTAATTTACGAGAATCGGCCTTCTGGGCACATTATTCCTAGTCATCATAGATCAGCAAATAAAAAATAAACAACAGTCGCAGAAGTGCCAATTTATTAAACTACGTGTACAAACCGCCTATTATAGTCACACAAAATATACCGTGTTAATTATACCACATTATCACATAACGTGGGCCGTGTCACGCGATTATGTACTTTGGGTGTAGGTATTAGTAGTGGATTCGTCATTGATTACTCTTGGTAGTTTGTATTATGTTAATGTGTGACATGAGTTCAAAATTGTTGGGAAAATATTAGAATTGTTATTTTTGGTTTTCAATGTATGAGAAAAATCTACCATAGACTCACTTTATTAAAAATTACTCTGTGGCTATACAATCACTATGGATTTAATATCACTATGGCATAAAGTGACAAAGGCACACCAGAGAAAAAACAGATCCCGCCAAAATTAGGTAGTCTTGCTTAACCCTCTAATACAGTGTATTGGTCTTTCAGACCATAGAAAGTATGAGAAGTTTGCATTTTTTTTCGTAATCATTAAACTCTTCAATTTTATAATAGCTACATGAAATCCAGAGTGATACTGAGACCCATAGAAACACGAAACCCTCATGTTTCCATTGGTTTCATGAGTAGTTTGCATTTTTTTTTAATGAAACCAAGAGAGAATAAGTGTAGGGAAGTAAATAAAAATACTTTATTGATCACTAGCTGCGCTCCGCGGTTTTACCCGCAGTTTCGATCCCGTGGAAATATCGGGATAAAAAGTACCCTATACGTTAATGCTGGTTATAAACCATCTGTGTGCCAAATTTCATTCAAATCTGTTCAGTAGTTTTTGCGTGAAAGAGTAACAAACATCCGTCCATACATCCATCCATCCCTGCATACAAACTTTCACGTTTATAATATTATTAGTAAAAAGTAGGATAGGATTTAAAATCCAGTCCCATTCTACATTACCTATTTTTAAGTAGATTTGTTAAGTAGTGTGAAGTCGCTATTGTGTCTGTCTGTGACCGCGTTGTTCTTCTCAACCACACAACAGATTTTAATTCGGTTTTCACCATAATTTAGAGAATTAATTCTGTAAAGATAATGTTTACAAAGAAATCTAATCTCAATGTTTTTTCACGCCGTAAAACAGTGCGAAATATTGGCGGGCCATCGTGTAAACTCACTAATCAGCTGTATCGTCCGCCACCCAGTGAGACAGAAGTAATTCGGCCACGGGCGCCATCTTGTGGGCGCGCCACGTAACTCGATACGTAAACAAAACGATAACGTCTACGGCTTATCATGACTGCGGCTGATATCGTCATTAGTTGACGAGGAAGGGGACGGCTTGAAAGACAAAGAAGTAAGAAGTAAAATACATACATTTCCAAACTGTTTCATTTAAAAAGGTAGGCTTTAGAAAGTATATTGTTTGGTCATTGATGTAACTGAGCGATCATTTTTGGAGACCCCAGCAGTATATTTGCGTAGCACATTCCTAAAATATGTACATGGATTTTATAAGATTGCACCTATCTTCGTGATACATCTAACTTCATCTTTCTGACTGACGGACCCCTTGACAATTCAAAAGTGCCTGTAATTGGTTTATTTGAAATAAATGATCCACCGAAGCCGTGAACTTTTGCTTGTGGATGGTTTTATAATAGTTGAACTCTTGGTCTTAAGTTAGATATCCTGTCAGCACATAATTACATCAAGTTCAACAGCGAAACCGACACTACATACCTAAGTACCTCGGAACTAAAACAGATTAAAAACCTCCTTCAATGAGCCGATGAAAGCGTGGTGTGAATTGTATCGACGCCATTAGGCATACTCTATAACAATTAAAATTATAACCGTCTCTACAATACAACGGGTGGATAAGCAGCTGTCATTTTGTGTTTTTCTCACATTCGCAGCGCACGGAACATCGTTGCCGATGTACAATTATGTGCAGAAATATGTAAACAGTAGAATTCAACAATGTCGTTACGGGTAGTCAGAAGCCCAAAAGTCTGTCAACCAGCGGGAATTACGTAGCACACTATCAGTGCAATGGCTTTCTATTTGACAGTTCAACAACATTCATTGCGTATTTACGTTGTTGAGTAGACAAATTTTTCGAACATATGAAGCAATGGATTCGCAATATCCTTCAAAATGATTCAGATCGTGATTGGTAGTGTCTTACGGAATTAGGGTCCTGTCTTACCAAGGTGTATCGTGTTTCCTAGTAACTGGGTTGGGAGGCAGTCGCTCCATTTAAAATATTGGTATTCAGCTGCATCCGGTTAGACAGGAAGCGGACCCCAACATAATTGGGAAAAGGCTAGGCAGATTGATTGAAAATTAAACAAAGATTTTTCTTCTAAAGCGTTCATTGAAATTATGCATCTTCACACACATGCTCTATAGGTGCTGCACCTTATTTTGATCCGACACTCGACGAACCTCACTCGAGTGTACATGAATTTTGCCAAGTGTGTACATGTATTTTTGCCCGTGACTGTACGATTACATGTAGGATTCACGCAACGAACGCTTGCTAGGTGCTTGGTAGCGATATCTAAACATGATGTACAAGTGATGCCTAATTAATTGTTCCACAACATGCCACACCTGTTTTTATTGCTTAGGCTGCGTGCACGCTGGCGCGGGGGCGGCAAGACGCGAGAACGCGCGGGCTTGAGTAGGTTCCTATTAGGTACCTACCTACTGGAAAACACGACTCAGCTGTTTCAAGTTTGTTCAATATGGAACATAGACGCGATGACTTATGGTCTAACATATGTAGTACGAGAAGGCTAAATTTTTTGCACTCAACCATAACTTTGATGTATTTTACTTTGAGTAAAATTCAAAAGTGCATCAGGGAAATTAAGTTTCAATCCTTATGCAAATTGATACCCTACGTCAATTTGCTGTGATAAAGCCATTTCATACAACTGTCAAAGAATGACAGTTCTTTGTGATTTGTTAGTCAATTTGCATAAGCATTACCTAAATGCGCAGGAAAAAAAGATACTGTGAACAACCACAGTGACGTAACTTGGACGCGTCGTTGTAATTCCAATGTGCAAAATTCCTAAAGAATTTAACACAACGTTCACAACGTCTCTACCAGGTTTTACATAATTTACACTGTTCTTACATACGATACTTTGAAATACAGTAACTTTGACTAAATGAGCAGTAAACATAACGTAACATAGCTATGTTTTTTTTCGCACACTGGATCTTCAACTCATTGCTTAGCGCCGAGAGTAGAAAATCCAACACTGTTTTTTAACGCCATAGATTGCGGATCTGTTTGATTTTCAACGCTCGGCTCAATACCGAGAGTTGAAAATCCATTGCGCCATAATAAATAGTCGCGTTAATAAATCGCCCGAGTGTACTTGGGCAGTCGCGTTTACCGCCGTACCGCGCCAGTGTGTCGACGTCATAAGGCTTTCACGGCAAGGCGCGACCACCAGCGCGGCTTACAGCATTCCCTAACACTGCAGGCCAAATATAGTAAGCCACCGTTTTTACTTCGAATCCAGTATTTAGAGCTTGAGCTGGGCTGATTTCTTTGGTAAAAGTATAGGGTGGACAGGTTTAATTACGTTTTAAATTGTGGCAAAGGTGTTGAGGCGGTATTTTGTTTAAGTGTTGTAGTTTTGAGGATAAAAAATAAAAAGTGGATTTTTTTAAATCATTGAACATAGGAGAGTAATAACTTAAATTTACAAGAAAATATGATAATAATAAAGTTACAAGCAGTAATTCGTAAAACAAAAAAAAAGTTGCTTCAATAAAGTTAGGTAGATAAAAGTTATTTCTATAGCTATAAAAGTTAATTCTAAGGGTTGATTTTTCCAACCCCAGATAATTTTATCGGAGTTATAATTAGAATATTTGACAGTTCAGTCAAAAACTGTCAGACATCAATTTTATTCCACGAATAAAAATTATCTGTCGATTGAAAAATCAGCCTTAAGAGCAATAAAGGCTATTTTATAACCGTTAAAAATACTTACCCTTAACTTACAAAATTACCAATAACCACATTATCTACAAGCAAAACATTACATTAACCCTCCACTCGACAACACCATTAAACTAATTCCTTGCAAAAAACCTGTCACTCCGACCAACCATGAGTAACAATATAATAACCATTTAAAGTGATAGTATGTTGTACTTTCAACTGTAATTCCATTTGCAGACAACACGCGAGCTGAATAAATCAATTACGATAACCATATGACATTGTACGGGTTAACTTTTATTGAAAATACTCTGCATTTGCAGTTTAGGGTTAACGAAACTCAAAACTGTACCTATGCCAAAGAAAATCTTCTATTTTTGAACAGAGAACAAATTTTTTTTGTTAGCTGCCAGTATTTTCGCTAGAAATCGTAGTATCAATAAATCGCCGATGCATTCGCGGTCCATTGCTGAAAAAAAAAATCTTCAAAGCCCAAATTCGTAAATACTACCTAGCTTCGTAAACGCAAGTTCCGTACAAGGGGAATAGGTAAGTAGCCGCGACGCGTTGGCGGGGACAGCGACGCCTTCAGGCGCCGTTGTCAAATGTTTAAAAAGAAAAAGGTTGAATGAAGTGCTCCTTTGCTTGGTTTGATATCTGCGTTTAAAATTTTGTTTTACGCGCGATTCAACTGTCATTAATTTCAATTGATGAATTTAAAATTAGAATAAAGGAAAAGCTTTGAGGCAACCATAAAGCATTGAATATCATCAGTTACATAATTCCGTACATGATATTATTACATGAACCACATAGGTTAAATACACACATGATAATTCTAATCAAATCAATTCATAATACACGGCTTTATTTGCGAGACTGCAACGGCGTGTAAAATTGTACCAGCACCAACTCATTTATGATTTCCAACGATACTCCAATAAAAAAACAGTAGAAAATTCACTGTTATGCAATGAAAACGCGTTTCTGCGTAATATTCATATTGAAAACCGTTTGTAGTGAGAACCCGTCTTACTAATAATTGCTGTCAATACTCATTAGTGCTGGCAACACCGTCGTTTATGTAGTGCTAAAGTGGGAACTTTTTTACACTTAACGCTCCGTGTGGCAACATTGTTTTGTGTTGTTTTTTTCTATCTTATCGCCTTTACGGGATTTTACACGAGAATTAGTTCCGGAAAAGAACAGTGCTGTTAAAATTTTTAAATAGCGTGTAAGAATCCTGGCCACTAATAAAATAAATATTTAATAAAAAATAGGCGTGAATAATGTTTCGTTTGCTTATCGTATATTTAAAAGTAGAATGCGCGGTTTATCCGCGCGCTTGTGTAATTTTAAGTAAAGGTAAATTAATGGCTGCCCTGTATCAAAGTTGTACGCATGCTATTTAACTTAATAGGCCATTGTTAACTTATCTTAGGCTCGTTGTAATGCATAGATAATAGCAATTTGTTAGTCTATCACCTTCTGGTGACATTGTAATTAATTTCTTTTAGCGGTTTCTTGTAATTAGCTGTAATTTTAATATTACGTTACCTACAACAATGTTTGTGATGGAAATTAATTCCTAAACACGTTTTACAATTTATGTGTGACTTAATTCGTCGATTACTTAGTCATGTCAGCAAATGAGATATGAATAAAGGAGTAATAGAGTAAGATGGGTCTAAAAGTTTTTAGTTAGTACCGAGTTCTTTATTCTTTTGCGTGCGTTTGTTTATTTTTCCTTTTAAAAAGCAATTTATGTCATATTTTATAAGAAAGCTAGTACTTTAAGAATAAAATTGGTGACTTCACGGTATTTTCTATCGTACTACTTGCCATGTTTCGCCAAATTGTTACCTTAATCGCAGACCTGATACTGGCAAACCAAAAAATCTAGCCAAAACCTAGGCATAGAATAAACAATTTATCATTCTAGTCTAAGGTATTGCGGTCTTGTCTATGAAACCTTTTTGTTTCTGTTCCAGACGTGCCTTGCTTTTGGTTCTTACTTTTGTAAAATATGAACTCAACAGCTTTTTTTTTCTGAAATGAGTAAGCTCTTGACCTCGATCCTGCTTATTGGAAAGAGATGGGTCTACAATGGAAGGAGTGTACCCAGAAGATGCCTGTTCACTCTTTGCTAGTTTATTCAATGCTATTGTAGCGGTATCTACAACGCCACATGCGAACAACGCGTCATACTGACGTCGCGCAAATCCTGCATCTCGCAAGCAGAGTTTACCGCGGCAATTAGCATAGATACAATTTCCCAACATCAAACGTTGGGCAATTGCCCGCCAGACACAACACCGGAGGTCGGAGGATCCTCCCTTTTCTATGGAGGTTGAGTGAACTTTACACCCTGTTCCCTCAAACCTCCAAATTTTACCCAAATCCGTTCAGTAGTTTTTGCGTGAAAGAGTAACAAACATCCATCCATCCATCCATCCTCACAAACTTTCGCGTTTATAATATTAGTAGGATAGAATAGGATATTAATTATTCTACACAATATCATAGCCGACGCTTGAAGACCCGTTACCTGACTACTATCTGATAGAATCCACTCGTCCCTTTCCAATTAATACAGGATACTCTTACTTTCAGTGGGTTCGAGATATCTGAGAATCAATTACATTTAATATGATTATTCGCATTTAAATTCCCCGGTGGCACAGATAAGTGAAACGGCAAAGTTTCTGCCCCACGCCCCGGACTCTGTCGAGAGACCAGGCTGCAAGGATTTTGAGGGACATTCCACAACAACAAAAAAGAATTGATGATTTTTTTTTTTTGTAACCGTTGCGCTTTGTGCCTTCTCTTAGTGGTTTTCCTATCTGGTGTGCTTACAGTCATGAACCTGATGATGATGGGCACAAGATAGCATAAAATGCTCTTGAAAGATTTGTCTTTAAAGAGTAAGAAAAAACTTGCATCTGCAACGCAGCTAGAATATAAGGTACTTTTTAACTACCTATTCCTTAGCTGTCAGTTATTTAAAAAACGAAGATTTAAAAAAATTCGGTTCTGAAAATTCTAATCCATTCCCTTCTTTTACAAACCATTGCAGTATTGCAGGAACCAAGAAACATGAAAGTTAATTTAAAACAAAAACGTTACAAAAAATAATATAAGCTAAAAGTGATAAAATGAATTTACCTTTTCCTGTCCAAATTTCTCCGCAGCACAGGGTCCCTCTACTCACCGGAGAGGGAACCCAAACCGCGATTAGGGGACGCGCTGATACCGAGCCTCTTCTCTTAATTACAGCCTCGGAAATACCTACTTTAATAGATATTTAACTCATAAGACACGGTATTTGGCGGTAACCACTTGGTAATAATAAACGTTTACGAATAGTTTTAGTTTGGGAGTCCATTTCAATTTTTCGTGATTTTGAAGTTAAAAACTTTTAGTTCAGATTTTTTTGTTACTGCAATTGGTTAGTTGTTCGGGTTTAGCAAATTTAATATCCTACTATCCTACTAATATTATAAATGCGAAAGTTTGTATGGATGGATAGATGGATGGATGGATGGATGTTTGTTACTCTTTCACGCAAAAACTACTGAACGGATTTGGATGAAATCTGGCGCACAGATAGTTTATAACCAGCATTAACACATAGGATACTTTTTACCCCGATATTCCCACAGGATCGAAACTTATGCGGGTGAAACCGTGAGGCGCAGCTAGTCAAAACTAAAGTCCTGAATAAATCCTTATTTATCTATGATTAAAGTTGCCTATAGTTGTCCTGTTATTTTTGCCATCGCCACGCTAAGAAGAAGCAGGGCAAACGCCTCTTCTCATACAGAGAAGGCACGAGCATTGATCACCACGCTTGCTCAAGAAGAGTTGGCGATTTCAGACTTATGTATATTAACTATAAGTATAAAATAGAATACTCTATGTACAGTCGCCAAAGGAAATAAGTAACCGGGGTCGTCGGATATAGTTGAATTTTAGTAAGAAACCGATGGATTTTTTCTAATTTGATAAATGAACTGTCTGTTTTCTATTACTTAAACTATTTATTTTTTTGCGAAAACATCCGTCGGTTTCTTACAAAACTTCAACTATATCCGACGGCCCTGGTTACTTAGATCCTTTGGTGACCGTACACCATATAAGTACATAATACAGATTTCCTCATGCTGTTTTCCTTCACCGGTGTCAGTATACATAGAAATACAAATATATTGAATGCACAAAGTTAATATCATTAAGTCAATGCACGGCTTTTTAATTGAAATTCACATTGAGTTTGGACTTTGTAGGTATTCCAATTTTTATGACTAGCGCTTCCCAAAACCTTTTTCTCCAAGTCAAGTCGCACTGCCAAAATTGGCAATCGAACCTCAAACTCCTTGCTGCAACTAGATTAACGAGCTTTAAAATAACAAAAGACACAAAAAAATGTTACAAGAACTCACACAGTCGCCGCCAAGCATTGAATACCGACGCATTTGAGACACGACTCAAGATCTTAAAGATTTCGTCCGTTAATTACACTTCTTACCTACGTATCACTTACTTTTAACTTGAGGCTCCCAAGTTCCAACTTATTCGTAACTTTGTTGTTGTGCGACTTTAAAAGTGTAGTCACACCAACTGCAGAAGCAGTGCGCGGGCGATGCTAGATGACGATAGCTGGATGCTAATTATAAATAAATAAATCCCTGGACATTTCACACAGCACCATTTGTCCCAAGCTAAGCAACCTAATGCTTGTGTTATGGTAACAAGATGGCTGATAAACTACTTATATACAATTTTTTTTTTGTAAATACATACATATTATAGATAGAAAAACACCCAGACTCGGAACAAATACATGTAGGTCATACAAATATTTGTTCCGTGCGGGAATCGAACCCGCGACACGCAGCGCAGCAGTCAATCGCTTAACCACTGCGCCAACCGTGCCGTCGTTTGAATTGACGATAGCCTCACGAGTTTTTCCTTCTTTGTCGACAAATAGCATAATCCTACTAATATTATAAACGTGAAAGTTTGTATGGATGGATGGATGGATGTTCGTTACTCTTTCACGCAAAAACTACTGAACGGATGAAATTTCGCACACAGATGGTTTATAACCAGGATTAACATATAGGATACATTTTATCCCGATATCCCCACGGGATCGAAACGTATGCGGGTGAAACCGCGGGGCGCAGCTAGTCAGCCTATAATGTTCCCACTGCTTGGACACAGGCCTCCTCTCAGTGAAAGGGAGCTGGCTGTAATCCACCACGTTAGCCCAGTGCGGGTTGGTAGATGTCATATGTCTTCGAATTTTGGTTCTAGAACATGCCGGTTTCCTCAAGAGGTTATCCTGTGACAATGTGAAACCTACCAACCCGCACTGCGCGCGCGTGGTGGATTATGACCCACTGCGTCTCACAGAGAGGAAGCCTGTGTCCCAGCAGTGGGCACATTATAGGCTGATTACGCTACATCATACTGCATACTTTGACAAATTATTTGACTGACAAATTTTTAGATTAGCGTTATATTCCGCATCACACGTGTGGTCCAAGTCTTATAACTACACAGAACATTACAAACGTTTACAGCGTAAACAGCGGTTTAGCTCAGCACAAAGCGCTGTAAAAATTATGTTTAAGTGTGGCAATATTGGTAGATTAGTAAATTTTATACTTGGTAATAAAATTACTTGAGTTACTTCTAATTATAGTTTTTTCTTAACTTTTGCTACTTTACTGCGAAATCCTTTAATGGTATTCTAGTTAAAACGGGTACTGTCGGCAAAAAAAACTCTAGTACTTACTGTCCGATCATAATCATTTTCCTGCCCTTATACCAATTTATTTGTGGTCGGTACAATATGTTTTTTTCTTCCATACTTCCTCTATTAGTCGTCATCTCGGTAGTCACCCCCCTTTCTAGGCATATCACTTTTCTTGCGCATAGTTCATCCATCAGATATTTTTATTTAAATTATACCATCATTTTACTTGAAACTTGAGAAATTCAAGAATTAAAACTGGGCCAATTTCTCATTCCAAAATAGGCCGGTTGCCTACTTTGGAATGTAGCAAAAGAGCTTTTAAAAAGATTACTCTAAAATATTTTTACAAAAAATAAAATAATATGGCAGAGGTGTAAGAACACTGCTTCACAATCTGTACTGGACCCGCGTGATGGATGAAAAAAAATCTCAGCAATTAAAATCATCAGCTCAATGATTAGAGCAGTGGTCAATTGTAAGTCATAGGTTCGAACCCAGACAGGCGCTTTACTTTGTGTAAATTATTTCATCACCACTGCTCTCAAAACGGCGAAGGAAAACATCGTGAGGAAACCGGCATGTCCTAGAAGCAAAAATTCGAAGTCATGTGACATCTACCAACCCGCGTGGAACCGCGTGGTGGATTATAGTCCACTCCCTCTCACAGAGAGGAGGCCTGTGTCCCAGCAGTGGGAACATGACAGGCTGATTATACTGCCGAATGTACAGACGCCAGAACATCAAGCTACCCGAAACTGTCAAATTTTCCCAATCAACTTTGAACCTATGCTTTAGCGATAAACTTGAAAATCTATTAAAGAATTTTGACAGATTGTAGTAGCTTGATGTGCTAGCGTCTGTACCACACATTTGGCAAAAAAAAAATGCACGTTTTCTTTTCAATATTGTTTTGACGACTCTTCGGTACCTACTTAGTAAAATGAATGAACACACTAATAAGTATATTGTAGCATTGGAGTTAACCTTTGCAACGCCGCCATAGGAGCCGGTAATATTTTTTTATTGAATTTATAATCAGTCTTACAACAGTGTAACTAATTGCAGTCTTTCATCATACAACTATACCACTGCTGGGACACGGGCCTCCTCTCTGTGAGAGGGAGTGTCCATAATCCACCACGCGGGCCCGTTGTTGATCAGACAAATGAAGGGAGAGACAAAAGAGCGGCTTGTGGCTAAGTAATAATAACCGCACGGGTCGATCGGTCAGGTTAAGCTACACTTGCCGCGGTTGCTCCATGGATGGGTGATCATCTTCACATACCAAGACCTTCCGTGCCTCGGAAAGCACGGTCCCGGCTGTCATTCGTGGATCCTTTACAGCCGTTACGGGTCATCAGAAGCCTGAAAGTCTGACAACCACTCTTAACAAGAGGTATCGTATTACCCAGGAACTGGGTTGTGAAGGTCAGATAGGCAGTCGCTCCATGTAAAGTCCAGTACTTTACATGGAGCGACTGCCTATCTGACCTTCACAACATATTCAGCTGCATCCGGTTAGACTGGAAGCCGACCCTAATATAGCTGGTTAAAGGCTAGGCAGATGATGGTGATCAATATCCTTCGAAATGGTTCAGATTGTGACAGTGTGTTGCGCAATTGTTACCCTAGTTGCGTAAGACACTCATCAGAATATGATGATGAGTCTTACGCAATTAGGGTGCTGGGCTGCAGCATGGTATCCTTTCCTCGTCTGTTAAAAAGGTTCAAACACCCGTGACAATAAACAGCTGAAGTTAAAAAGGTTATTTATATTACATACCGCGAGTCGAATTGTTCGCCAATCATCTTTAATGTATTGTTATTTATTGTGTAAATGGATTTATCATCGCTCCCCTTGTGACATGTTACAATGCATTTCACCTTGAGGGGTCAGTGACTTGATGTAGAATTATTTGTGTGATCTTGGAAATTGAGCAGCTTCTTTAGATTGGTGGTGGATGCTGTAATCCGAATATTTATCAATAACAATTTCAAGATTACTGAGAGAAAAATTATAATACCTGCAAGTATTTTACGAAAATATTTTTTTTTTAAATTCTGTAAAAAAAAGGTATAAAAGTCTCATCATTCTCGTCATCATGTCAGCCAAAAAACGTCCACTGCTGGACATAGGCCTCCCCCAAGCACCTCCACTGCTGGATATCTGAACATAGGCCTCCCCCAAGCACCTCCACTGCTGGATATCTGAACATAGGCCTCCCCCAAGCACCTCCACTGCTGGATATCTGAACATAGGCCTCCCCCAAGCACCTCCACTGCTGGACATCTGGACATAGGCCTCCCCCAAGCACCTCCACTGCTGGATATCTGAACATAGGCCTCCCCCAAGCACCTCCACTGCTGGATATCTGAACATAGGCCTCCCCCAAGCACCTCCACTGCTGGATATCTGAACATAGGCCTCCCCCAAGCACCTCCACTGCTGGACATCTAGACATAGGCCTCCCCCAAGCACCTCCACTGCTGGACATCTGGAGATAGGCCTCCCCCAAGCACCTCCACTGCTGGACATCTGGAGATAGGCCTCCCCCAAGCACCTCCACTGCTGGACATCTGGACATAGGCCTCCCCCAAGCACTTCGACTGGTTATGTGCTCGCATCCAGCGAATAAAAATCTATTGTAGACATTTAAATTATTACGAGTATGTAACTACATTTACATATTCCGAATCTTATAGTTATACTCTAACAAGGTGCGTATTCTCTATGACACAATGAAGGAAACCGCGCGAAAATGAACGCGAGGTTGGCGTGATTAGCTAAGGAGTTGGTTTCGAGTAAGCAATCATTGAGTACATAATCAACCTATAATGTTCCCACTGCTGGGACACAGGCGTCCTCTCGGTGAGAGGGAGCGGGCCGTAATCCACCACGCGGGCCCAGTGCGGGTTGGTAGATGTCACATGTCTTCGAATTTTTGCTTCTAGGACATGCCGGTTTCCTCACGATGTTTTCTTTCACTGTTTTGAGAGCAGTGGTGATGAAATAATTTACACAAAGTAAAGCGCCTGTCCGGGTTCGAACCTACGACCTACAACTCGTGAGTCGCGGCCAATACCACTGGGCCACCACTGCTCTAATCATTGAGCTCATCATTTTAATCATTGAGTGGTCTTAGCGAATTAGGGCATAACCACCTGGGCCCTAATTCGCTAAGACCAGAAAACGTGCGTCGATTTTGATAAGAAACTTAAAAATGCTGTAAAAACTACGCTTAAGTTAGTTGGACGGTGATAGTGTTAAGTTTTATCAAGAGCTTGAGAACTTTACTCACAAGTTTATAAACTAACGCCCGTTTTCTAGGTTTTTACATACATACAGGGAAGAAACTACAGCACGCCACCTGATACGGTCATAACATACTCCCTTTGGCTCGTTTACATTCATAGATCGTTTTTAATACTCCAAAACTTAATAAAATTTATTTAAGACAGTTTTGTCAGGATACATAGTGTATTCTTAGCATCTTCAGTCTTTAGTGTTCCCACTGCTGGAACACAGGCTTCCTCTGTGAGAGAGAGTGGGCTGTAGTCCACCACGCGGGCCCGGTGCGGGTTGGTAGATGTCACATTTCTTCGAATTTTTGGTTCTAGGACTTGCCGGTTTCCTCACGATGTTTTCTTTCACCGTTTTGAGAGCAGTGGTGATGAAATAATTTACACAAAGTAAAGCGCCTGTCTGGGTTCGAACCTGTGACCTACAACTTGTAAGTCACGGCCGTTTCCACTGGGCCATCACTGCTCAGTGTATTCTTACATAGAACCAAATAAATAAATCTAAAAAGTTGTTCCCTATATAATAGGAAAATAAAAATTCATGGTCCTCTTTAGTTTTTGCCCAAGATCTCCTGTTTTGGTGCCATAGTTAAAATCATTAAGTTTTATTGCTATCGTTAAGACTTGAATGGTTTATTTGATCTGTTAGTGTTGCCACAGTATAAAATGTTCAGAAGGTTCATTTTTAAGAAGGCTCGATAATCAAACTACAAGTTATGAGAAAAATTTCTTAACCGCTTTGTTGTTGCTTGTTTGTTGTTGCTGCGCGCTGTTCGGAAAATACTGTGGCTCAAGCTAAAGTGATAACTGTTTAAATGTAAAAAAAAATGGAATTTCAGGGCAATTAAAAATAGAATACAGGGTCGCCGTACCGGTACCCCCTGTACACCTAGCTTCTGACGTTTCATAAGTACCCATGTTGGTTTATGTGAAATAAAATATTTTGATTTTGCCTGTATATGGATGGAAAGGACATTGACTCCTGGAGGAAAGGCTACTTTAAAGGATGAAAAATACATTTTAATTATAAAACTATACAAATAGGTAAATTAAGTAGTTTATAATCACAATATTGGTTTAATAAGCTTCGCTTAGAGTCCACGTGAAATAATTAAATAAGCCTTAAGGTTTTCTTCAGTGGAACTTCGGCTATCCCTCTGTTTAGTGGCACTTACTTTATTATACTTGAATACCTCTTCAACCCGCGGCACCGCCTGCCTTTGCTATTTAGACAAATGATTATTGCTTATAATTAGGAACTTGAATCATTTAATTTAAATCATTGTATAACACTACCGTGGGCCATAAACGGTTACAGCATAAACTATAGGTACTGCTACAATCTTTTGGCGCTCGAATGACGTTGACAGCGGGCGCTGTTGGTAAACATTAGTGCAATTTTTTTTGTGAAATGTATTGAAACAAAATGCACACGTAGTACCACAAGGTGAAAAGAAAAGATGTGGAAACAAAACACGTTTTTTTGTATAAAAATAAAATAAAGTGAAAAATTAAAGGAGGCTCTCTCTCTCTCTCTTATAGCGGCAATAGAAATACACCCTGTAAAAATTTCAATTGTCTACCTATTACGGTTCATGAGATACAATCCGCTAATACCAGACAGACAGACGAACAGCGGACGCTTAGTAATAGGGTCCCGTTGGCATTCTTTGGGCAACCCTAAAAACAATATGGCGGCGTTAGTTCCGATTTTGGCCGCACGCCAAAAGCTTGCTTGCTTTTACTTCTTGAAGAAGTTTGGATCTATGTTTGTTACTCTGAGACTATTTCCCAGTATCGACTTGACAGATCTGTATGAAATTTAGTATAGTGATAGAATCGATCCTTGATTAGCAGTTTAGCTCAGCGGGGGTGCGTAACACACTCAGTAGGAATGGGATTCATTTTGACAGCTCAACAACATTCATTGCGTTATTTACGTTGTTGAGAAGACACATTTTTCGAACATACGAAGCAATGGATTAGCAACATCCTTCAAAATGATTCAGATTGAGATTGATAGAGTGTTACGCAATTAGAGTGCTGATTTGACTCGTAGAATTCTTATTTCTTTTTGTGGGGCATTGCTAGTCACCATACATTGAGACCATTTTTTTTTTTAAATTGCCCTATTAAACGGACAGCGATGGAATAGATCCTAGATTACCACTTAAAGTCTAACCCATCCTGGAAATCGTAGATCTTTTTGCGAAGACACCATTGACACCAATTTTTATTTTTTTTATTTTTTCCTCAATCTTTTAATTGCAGGTCCCTATAATAGTGGAATTTCTGGTATTCTTTTAAATTGCGTCGCATGTCGTTGCGAAACTGTCACCATTACTCAAGCACCCATTGATTGACGAGCCCCTTTAGTTTTACGAGAGAACTAATTAGCCACGAGGATCTATAAAGGTTTTGTGCTAATGGAATCGGCACTTAAAGAAAAGATTTTGTTTTTCTTCGACTTGGATAAGGTTTGATGAGTGAATTGTGTCCATTTTGTGGTCTATTTTGTACTAGTGACTTAATGAAAAAGTTATGTATTCTTTAGACACATCTAGATTTAGTGCAGTCTTGATTTTCGCATCTGTGGTCTGATTATGGGGCTCTGTCTCGCATTGGGTAAACGTTGGGCGCAAAACGGCTATCGCTCAGCATTATGCTGAGCGATAGCCGTTTTGCGTAGATGTGACTCATGTTTTCCCCCATTTTTTTTTTTTTTTGTATTTTTGTTCTTTTTATTTTATGCGTCATGTTTACCGCAAATAAACGTATTTTCTTTCTTTCTTTCATTATATTATATATTCATCAAACTTCGGTACGATGAGATTCTGGAAGAACAAATTGTACGAAGTTTTCATAGAATTGTTGTACTAGTGTCGCGTCGCGCCCGACTGCGGGAAGCCTTACAACTATTTTTTACGCAATCAAATTATAATTTCTATTAGCTTATTCTTCGTTTGTTTAATTTAGACAAATTCTGATCTCAAGAAATATTTCCAAAATGTAACCTAACCTTACAAGGAAACCCAACCTGAAAGTTAATACCTAGGTACATTTCTAAATACCCTCTTCTCAAAAATTACACTGCCGAATTACCCAAACAATGCCCAAAAAAGTGTAAAGGAGAAGGGAGTTAAGTTTCTTGTTTCCGTCGGAGTTAGGAGCCGAGGGTGGCCGAAATTTGGCCAATTACGCCGAAGGGTGCCGATTGACTCCTTTGAGGCCTCCTTAACTGTTCCCAACAATTGACAGCTTAAGGGTACATTATCTTTCTGGGAATTGTGTGATGTAACACGTTTAATAGGGCTTTAAGTACATACAACGAAAAATAAAGAAAATTTGGACAGTCGATAATTTTTAGATTAGATTAGATTTGACAACTAGTATCCAAGGAGTCCAGTGGTAACGGCCTTGACTTAAGAGTCTGGAGTTAAGAGGTCGTATGTTCAAACCCAGACAGGCGTTTTACTTTGTATAAATTATTTCATCATCTCTCAAACCGGTGAAGGAAAACATTGTGAGGAAACCGGCATGTCCTAGAATAAAAAATTAGAAGACGTGACATCTACCAAACCCGCACTGGGCCCTCGTGGTAGATTACAGCCCACGCCCTCTCACAGAGAGGAGGCCTGTGTCCCAGCAGTGGGAACATTATAAGCTGATTATGTTTTTATGTATAGAACCAAGACTGTTAGAGCTGGTGTATTTCTATCAAACTTAAATGACGTTTCAAACTGCCCACGGTACCCCTAAAATGGCGGCCAACTCAAACTTCACCAGTTTCACAATAAATAACTCTTTCAACGAAACTAAAACCTCATATCTCAACGATTTGCTGCTATGACCCTTGGAAACTCATATAAATTTATCAATGGCGCTCTTTCTAGCCTATCTCTCGACCTAGGGTCGCAAGAATGAAGTCCTTTCATGATCCGCGAAGAAGAATCTTTGTATCCCTAATCAGAAAAGATAATACCACTTAAAGTGCCATTAAGTTGCATGATTTATTTTATAGATAACGACTGAGTCACAGAACGAATATAATATTTTATCTGTGGCTGTAGTTTTGATGTTTATAGTCTGTGGTGAACTTTGCTCTATGGTCGTTAAGGTATGAAGAGACGGTTGTCTTTGGAAGTTAGGAAGTTGGGTGTTTATTTGAGTTAATAACAACTTAATTATTTGTTAGAGGAAATGTATGGTGGTAGTGGCGCCGATTCCCTTGTGCACAAACTAAACTTAATTTAAGTTCAGTGCATCTTTTTCTTTCTACTTGCTTAAGAAAAGGACAGAAGATAAATATTAGTTTAGTCCGACGTGCTGACTCGTTGCTCTGGTATACGCAGGCGCTACTACTGTGCATGAGGTCCTAGGTTCGCTTCCAGGGTTCGGGCAAAGTGTTATTGGGTTTTTCTATTAGGAATGTCTCAGTAACAGCCCGCAGTCTGGATTTGGGTCCGGTTGTTGGCAATACCTTCGCTCCTTACTAACATGGACTTAAACATAGGTAGTGTAATATGGGTGGGTGTACTATAGGAGCACCTCTGCTTAAATCTTCGGAGATTATAGACGCGATTTTATCTTCTAATTACTCTATATGGTATCTTAAAGTTACCCAGAATGAACTTCCCATGTCACTCACATATACATACGTAGTGTGTGGTCGTTTTAAACATAAGTGTAAGTATGTTTGTCTTATTAACGTTTCTCAGAAACAAGGCAAAGGTA
Organism: Apamea monoglypha; assembly: GCA_911387795.2. NCBI lineage: Eukaryota > Metazoa > Arthropoda > Insecta > Lepidoptera > Noctuidae > Apamea > Apamea monoglypha. The sequence goes on along the minus strand of OU426934.1, from coordinate 13,824,749 downwards.
AAATATTTTAATTAAGTGTTGTTTTAGAGTTTTATGACAAGGACCGACATTGTAATTTAGGATTTATTTGTTTAGCACCGTTAAATTGTATTTTCTGGGTCATATAATGTTTGTTTTATTTTCTGATATTTTTTATAAGATGGTTTAAGTGGTAAACCAGCTTGAAGTTTATGGGTTAAACTGATTAAAATGTGTCATTTATCAGTTAACAACTCCTTTGAAACCTACAACTAGAAGAGCCACTAAAAAAGCATGTCTGAATATAACCAATTTTAAAAATAGATAGTCTTTTTGAATTCGATTACCACATCATCATTTTCCTGCCTTTTTTGTTTTTTTTTTTGTTGTCCTACATTGTGTCCCACTGTTGGGCAAAGGCCTCCCCTTTTTTCTTCCAAACCTCCCTGTCTTGTGCAATTTCTGGCCATGTTGGCCCTGCAAATGATTTTACATCGTCACACCACCTTCACCTTGGTCTACTTCGACGGCGGTGTCCTGGCTCAGGCGTCCAGTGACGATCTCCTGCCCTTATCGCAATTTATTTGTCGGTCGGCTCAATCTGTCTTTTTCTTTCATACTGAAGAAAAAGACGTGTTGGCGTGATCGAGGTCAAGACCAGGCCAATTCAGCAACAAAAAAAATACTCCCTTATTAGTAACGAGTAGACGTAGACGTAGTTAGTTCATTCACACAGTCCGTCCATCATTTCTTTGGTCTTTTCCTACTCTTGTAGGCGATATTCATACTCAAAACTGTCCTCATGACATTTTCGATATAATCCTACTAATATTATAAACGCGAAAGTTTGTGAGGATGGATGGATAGATGTTTGTTACTCTTTCACGCAAAAACTACTGAACGGATTTGGGTGAAATTTGGCACACATACAGTTTATAACCTGGATTCACACGGGATGCTTTTTATCCCGATGTTCCCACGGGATCAAGGCTTATGCGGGTGAAACCGTGGGGCGCTGCTAATGCTACATAATCTTTATTTTACTTATCAGAGTTAACTTGACTGAAAAGGCAACAATTTTTTCGTCAAGTCAAAACAACAGCATACATTAGGCACTGGCAAATATGTACAGACGCCAGCACATCAAGCTAACCGAAACTGTCAAATTTTCCCAATCAACCTTGAACCTTAATGCTTTAGCGATAAAGTTGGAAATCTATTAAAGAAATTTGACAGATTGTAGTAGCTTGATGTGGTAGAGTATGTACATGTATGTAAGCAAATATCTTGTAGTGAGTCACCTATAATAAATGAATATCGACCTCAATAGAATCACCTCAAAGGATTTACAAGTTAAATATTATTGCGGCAATAACACTAAAACGATAATAAATCAATGGGTGTGAATGTTTGTTTATCACATATTGTCTTGTTGCAAAATAAATAAACTGATCTTTATGTTGTTTGACCGACTGTATAAAGGCTCCGCAGACAGGCGCGGCGCGATTCTGGTGGAACGATTTCCATAAAGTTTCCATTGAAATTGTTCTACTAAAAGTGGCGTCGCTTCTGTCTGCGGTGCAGACGGTGGTAAACAAAATCATACCTGATCTTTTGATGCTGAGTTCCAATCTTGGCAGTTTTTAGTTCCCTTGGACTTCCTGGTCTACCCTTGTATCTTAACGTAATTAAGCAGGTACCTAACTATTGAAATTCTTTGTCTGAAATCTTCGCCAAGATTTTTTCTACCTGCTACGATCCATTACTTCTTATCCTTTGGCTTTGTTTACGTTCATAAATCTGAAGCCCAATTTTCGTTATTAAAAACGTTCAAAATCTAGTCGCAATCTCATCTCGGCGACAATCAATGTCAAAAATGTAGCGAAATTAGATGTATTTTTGACAGATTGAGACTGAGATCAGGCTGAACGTTCTTAAAACGAGAATAGCCCCTCTGGTCATAAACGCACACTGTTTGCGAGTACTACCGTCTGAACTTTCTGAAAAACATCACCAATAAGGTCACCAAGTATGTCCTATACAAAATCATTGTAAAAACTTTGACTCAACATACTCGTTCATCTTCAGAACACATTATATCAACCGTTGAAGTTGCGTAGCTCAAATTATTGACAGACCTCTTTGCTAAACCTCCTGCTCACTCCACACCGATAAAGACCATGAACATAACTGCACCCAGGCCTGGCTTAAATAAACATCAGTACGGTAGCTAACCTCAGCTGCAACTGAGTGTGACAGACGTGAGCTGACTGATGAGTGGGGCAAATAGCTCAGGGTTGGGTGGGTGACGCAATGTGTACTTACAGAGAATGGTATTTGGGATGATGGGCAAATTTTAGGAGATTGTCTGTAATAGAGGTTCAGTGGTACAGTCGATGCTTTGGTCAAGTGAAGACATAATTAATCCTACTAATATTATAAACGTAAAAGTTTGTGTGGGTGGATGGATGGATGTACCTATGTTTGTTACTCTTTCGCACAAAAACTATTGGACGGATTTTTATGAAACTACAGTAATATAGCCTGTACATCAGAATAACACATAGGATACTTTTTATCCCGATATTCTCACAGGATCGACACTTATGCGGGTTAAACTGCGGGGCACTGCTACTTGTTTAATAGTCGTAAGTTGCAATGGTGTAAACTAAACGATAAGCTACTAAAGCTCTTGACTAAGATGTAGATAGGTTTTTAAATATTTATTTGAATTGACTTCCTGTTTAATTTCGCACATATTTTCAAAAGTACTTTAAGTATCGAAGAAAGAAAGAAAAATATTTTATGCTGCACAAACAAAACGCACAGTGATTGTTAACTTAGACGTGGTCTTGTGTTTTGGTAGAAAAATTACTACTACCTACTCGTACTTGTTTGAAAAATCTTTCAGACATTGCAAACCTCGATTGTAATTCCAGTAATTGCTTCTCATCAATTGAGACTCATCATCTGCCTAGCCTTTTCCCAACTATGTTGGGGTCGGCTTCCAGTCTAACCGGATGCAGCTGAATACCAGTATTTTACATGGAGCGACTGCCTATCTGACATCCACAACCCAGTTACTGGGTAATACGATACCCCTTGGTAAGACTGGTTGTCAGACTTTCGGGCTACTGACGGCCCGTAACGACTGTCAAAGATCCACGATTGACAGCCGGGACCAACGGCTTAACGTTCTTTCCGAGGCACGGAGGGGTCTTGATATGTGAAGATGGTCACCCATCCACGGACCAACCGCGGCAAGCGTAGCTTAACCTGATAGATCGACCCGTGCGGCGGTTATTACTTAGCCATAAGCCCCTCAATTGCCTTGCCAATTGCCTTCTCATCAATTGAGACTACTAGTTCTATTTGTGGATACGAAGATAATCAATTTTGCTTCAATTACTTCCACTCCTGTTTACTTAGTATCTATTTTTGTAACCAGTGACTCCACTGAGTCAGTTTAAGGCCTACCTACTTACTGAGAATAATCTATATGTCATATATTTATTTTATGTGTAGCCTATGTTGTCTCACTGCAGGGCAAATGCCTCCCTATCTCCTTTCCACTCCTCTCTCTCGAGCTAGTGTGGACTATAGGCATCAGCAACCAAAATGATTGCTTTCATAAATAAGTACAAAAGTAAATCTAAATTATCATCCTGACACTCAACCGCTACTATGCCAAACGAATCTAAAACGTCCATCACATCAAATCCAAACGCGACACGTTGAAACGCCATCCATAATTTATCACCATCCTCATCACCGAATTTGCTTCTATCAATCACAGAAACACCAGACAACTAGTCTCCAAGAACTAATAACAATTGCTAATAACCAGGAAGGCCAAATAAACTGACAAATTATACAGTCTGACCACGTAAACCCGCGAATCGGGCGATGTCCGAAATAACCGGGTGAGATGGACGAGGCGTCGATTGAGGGACATTAGGTAGTCGTGATAAGAATTTGTTTAGAACAATTGTGCCGACCCGGATGTGGCTTGTCGTGAAGATGTATGGTGTTTTGTTGATGCTAATAAATTGTTTAAAGTAATGGTAAGCTTTTAAGAAGGTACCGGTAACTGTCACTGGTTGAGTAATGGAGATAAACCTGTTAGTTTAACACAGCGTCTAGTAGATTTTGGATAGACTGAAAGCCCACCTTAATTTACCAAAGAATAAGATTGAGCTTCAGAACCGGTCCCAATATCGAACCCTGAGGCAGCCAAGTAGTAAGTTTCATTTATAAAAAAGTAGCTCGACAAAAAATTTCGTTCGTGACAAATAAATAGTTACCAGTACGTCCCCTATAATATTAGAACCAACCAATGTTGCCATTGGCTAAAACACCCCCTTGCCTATCCGAAAAAAGAATCAACTAGCACTCGAAAGCTTACGGGCATACTTTTCATATTTCTAACACAATTAAATAAATTAAAAACTTAACCATGCGCCCTTATAAACGGTGCATATTAAGTAGCATAAAAAAGCATATAAAAAAACAGAAAGACAACTCGATGCAAATGTAGCACATTTGAAATGCATATGAGTTTTTATTGTGAGAAAAATTTGTTTTTTCAGCCTATTTAGAAGTAAATTTATGTATGTATATTTTGCTTGTCCGAATCTAGGAAACGGGTAGTCTGATTTTGATGCGGCAGTTGTGTTACCAGGGATTTGTATTAGTAATTTTAATTGAGTTTTTATGCTGATCCAGGAATTGCAAAACGAACTTGGTAGTAGTTTATTAAATGATTTTATGGAAGGCATCTTAGAGTCGATATATGTATTAAGCACATTGAATTAGAAAATAATAAAGGACATATGAGACACTGCTCTTTGTAGTTCCGACACTACAAAGAGCAGTGTCTCATCACACCCGTTTTCACTAAGACTCGGCGACACCCAAATGCATTGCCTAAACAAAAGTGGCTCTCTCTCTCTCTCTCAAACTTGAAAATACACCGTGCAATAATATTTTAGCATTATCTACATTTAGATGTCGCCTAGTGTCAGTGAAAACAGGCATTAGATGTGTGTCAAACTGGACGCTATTCCTCTATTAACAAGACTACATTCACAATCAACCAAAAATTTACACTGAACGATTTCAAGTTCTCAATATCTCCACGCAAAATCTCAATGATCCTTAAAACCAACAAAACGTCAAACAAACATGACAATGTCACAACCTCCACGGTAGGTTTAAAAAAAAGAGCATCAAGTTTTAATGTCATCACTGCAACAAATCAGTGACATCGCGTGCATATAACCTGCAAATAATATACGATCGGCACCAAAATGTAAGTGCCAATTCGTTGTACGACGCCACTTTTAAAGTTGAAGACTCTATTGACTGTCTTTTATGTCGTGCACATAATTTGTTGAAGGTTATACCCATACTGCCTTGTATTTCTGAAGGACAGTGTCTTTAATCGATTGGTTTGACGTTTGAAATTGTTTCTTGGTATTGTGAAAATATGGGTTCATTAAAGTGGACATATCATATTATGACTAACCAGGGTTACTGGTATATAAGAGAAATAAAGCTTCCAATATGTGAAGATAACGTGCAGGCTTCATATTTGTGACTGAGCACAGCGTAGAATTAAAAAAAAGACCATCAAGACGCTATAACTTAAATTGACTATTAAAGACAACAGTTGACTAACAGCTTTAATGTTGAACTTTTGTATCACACGTAGTAGTCACAGTCGAACCATAAACAAATAAATTTGGCACAGTCATCACCCAGATCTTGCTAATTTTCCATCTCCACCTCACGCCCTCCGTGACAAGACTACATTAGTACATTTTTACGTATTTTTCTCATACACTACCTGGTCTATTGGTATTCAGGTCTATTACCCCAGTTTCCCATCTTCAAGGATTACGCAGAACGAACGGAGATTTTAAGAAACGGAACCGCGTTTAAAAATTAGCAGAAACCCAAGGATTTCTAGAAAAAACAAAAGCAGAATGATTTAATTGTGTTTTTTTTTCGGCGTTATATTTATTGTCTGTGGTAAAGACGATTCGGAATACTGAATAGGTGATGATTTGAATAGTGATATTGAGAATAGACTGTGTTTGGGAAACGTAACATTTTTAACTATTTTTGGAGATGGCTAAACAAGGCATTTGTTGACCTAATCAAAATGTTGGAGAGTTCTTCATCCACTCCTTTGATTTACTTATTTGGAGGTACATTTGAACACAAAAATAAATTATTATAGTGACAAGATCAGCAGGTGCGCTGGACGATAAAAATATCATAGTCGTTACTCGTGGAGGCCTTTGACTATCCGAATTACTATAATACGCATAGAAACAGAAGCACAGAAGTACTGGAAGGCCCCTAAATAAATCAAAATCAAAATATTTTATTTCACATAAACCAACATGGGCACTTATGAAAGGTCGGAAGCTAGGTGCACGGTTCCAATTGGTCGTTTCCTATGAAGAAGAGCCAGGAAGAAACTCCACGGTTACTCTTTTTAAAATAATTGGCTTTTACAATGTTTTCAAATTACAGTAGGTATGGGAGGACAGCGTAGGCCTGTCATCAAGTACCAGGTACTTGATAAAATAAAATCATAAATTGGGATAATGGCCAGGAGAAAGAAGACGCATATAAACTCCTGTCAAATGCGTAAATCACACTGTGTATGCCAAACTTCGTACGATGCAACTTCATGCACCGCACTCTCCAAATCTTGTCTCCTTTAAACGCCAGTCCCCGAGAGGCGCGTATTTGTTCTCAAAGCTAATTTTCCGCGTTCGGCGCGCTACAAAAAGTCGCAGCGGCTGTAACTCATAAGTTCATGTCGCGCCGCGTTCTTTCTCAGCTCGATCCTCCTCTATCTGGACCATAAAGGATGGTTCCGAATGTCGGATGGAGTTTAAATTAAAGGAAAAGTTTTAAGTATGTAGTTGTAATCTTTTGAAGTTTTGTAGTATTTGGGAAAGTAATTTGATTGAGCTATTAAAATCTGCTAACATTTATGGTTCACTGAATGTTCCCTTTTAAATATTTCTTGTACAATTTTAAATTTTGACGTTTTGTAAACACGTGGAAGCTCCTCGTTGCAACTTAAAAAAAATAGACACTAAATAAAAATTCTCCCAAACTGTTGCAGTATTTTTTCATGTCTACTTGTCTTTCCTTTCTTTCGTGCATCGCTCTCCTTTTATTTCGCTCTCACATGCATTATTGTCGAACCCTAAACAACATCAGCCTGTAGTCGCGCCGGGCTGGATGGCGCCGTCGAAAATTCTCTGACAGTCCCGATCCCGCGATACGGTCCCTACATGTATTATGTATAACAAATGGGAGACATCCAAAATAAAGCATATAGAACGGGAGCGTTTACATTCGGCCCTGAATTCGGCTCCACGTGGACACATTCCTGACATTTCGTCGTAAGCAAGCCGCCATCTTAGGTTTTGTTTTTTTTTCGGATGTGGCTCGCGCGACGGCGGTTTTCTTTTTTTAATTTTGCGCTAATTCCGTGGAACTAGGATGTTTGAGTTTTTTTTTGGCCCGTTCGGAAATTAATTTCATAATGTTGGCAGTTATGATTTTATAGTGATGTAGTGATTTCATTTCGAAGTAATTATAAGTCGATAATTTTAGTCTTCAATCATTCATTATTGCAAAATTATTCTGAGTGGAGACTAGAATGTTGTAGTTACATAGCTTCTCACACACACTGTGGGAATTTACATTCAAATTTTAGACAACAGTTACACGAATGTGCTACATACATTACATAACAATTTGGACAAAGTATCCACCTGTTAAACGAAAATCCGTTTCAACCGAGTCATCGTCCCCACGGCCATAACGTAAAACCATAGACATCTAATTTGCCTTTTTAACATAATCACAAATCACAGAGTACTCTAATAATGTCAAGATGGCTCATAAGAAGTGGTACATGTGTCAGCTTTGTATTCCTGTCACGTCCTTCGTTGGTTCTCACCGTACGTTTTATAAGTAACCCAATCACGTAAATAGATCGTAGAATGTGTGAGTTTGGCTAATTGGTTACTTCTAATTAATTGACAGATAATCGTTACGTTCTTGTATTAGTGTTGTGCGTGATTCTGTTTAGACGATTCGATTCGAAAGTTAGTCGATTATTTGAATGAGTTCGTTACGCTAATATGTTTTTTTGGTAATTTCATCACGTTTTTGTGTTAGTAGTTGGACGATTAGTGTGTTTTCTTTTTTTAATGTTTATCGTTGAGTCTTTGAAAGTAGCTTAGTTACGATTTTTATTTGTTTTTTTTTTCTGTAATGCTCATCTTTAAAACGAAACCTAAACAATAGACAAGATATTAAAAAAACTTCTAAGCACTTATCAGCGTCATTACTTTCAAAACAAATAACCATAATATTATCCTAAAATGTTATCACAACCAACTAATAGATATCATAAACCATACCATTCTGAAGGGACGATTATGGCGTTTCAAGAAAATCATTACTCATCTGTTATCAGCCCATCTAACCAAAACGCCTTCGCGACAGTGCGACATGACAGCGACATCGACATCGACATCTTTTTGTCGCTGCGACTAATCGTCACTTGTCGAGGCGCGGATCAAAAGTCCCGCATTTTGTTTCTCTCTACTTTTTGTCGACACAAAAAATCGGTGACGCGATATTATTGATGTTTTAAATCGGGATCTTGTTTGATTGCATGTTTTTTGGTTTCTTGTTCAATATTATCACGGTTGTCGGTTTGAGTGTAAGCAGGTATTTAATCAGGCGTGAGAAATTGATTAAGCCGTTGTGGAGTAAATTGTATCAAAGTTTGTATTTAACTACAAAAAAGTGAATAATTATAAGTTATATATAGTAATTTCTCCGAAACGAAATTGACACCTGCGTTGTTCAGAAAATACTAATTAGCTAAAAACAACATTCGCGCAAAAACTTTTTCAACTTTTCGCTGAGCAAAACTTAAAGGCATAAAAAGAACTCTCTTGAATCATCAGTGATAGTGACTTAGGTACCTGCTGGTAACAGAAATTGATAGACCACAAAAAGTTGAAAGGCAGGAAAAAATCATAGAAAAAGAAATCAAATCATATTTATTGGTAATTTACAATCTCACTTTTACATTTCTTTTTCACTTTTTTTTTTCAAAAAAAGTTAACAAAAATCGTCTCACCAACGTTGGCCCAAGGTCGGCCCAACATTGAGTGCAGGTGCAAATGTTTTTGTACCGGCACTCCGTCCGGTGCGTTGTCCGCCGCTCATATTAATTAACCACTCGTAATTAAAAGCCTTACTTTTGCTGTAATTTTCGAGTACCTACCTATAGTGTGAGTAGAATTTAAGAGGATTGAAAATTGTATGCCGCGCTGGGGTGGCGCAGTTTTTTAAAGTATTTTTGATAGTGTTTCAAAATAAATTAAGGATAGATACACCATGAACCCTGCTTCTACCGTTTCTTATGTGCCTAGTAAATGAGAAATTAAATATTTTGAATTCTGATATAGGTAGCTCTATTATAGTACAGACGCCAGCACATCAAGTTACTACAATCTGTCAAATTTCTTTAATAGATTTTCAACTTTATCGCTAAACCATTAAGGTTCAAGGTTGATTGGGAAAATTTGACAGTTTCGGGTAGCTTGACCTGCTGGCGTCTGTACATATTCATCTTTCTATTTCAGTATCACAAGTTCTAAACTCATATCAGACTACTAGTAGAAAAAAACCTAGTAGATACGTACCTTGTTCTATCAGAAAAATCTGTTGTCTAAGGGCTGATTTTTCAATCGACAGATAATTTTTATACGCGGAATAAAATTGACGTCTGACAGAGTTTGTATGGAAGAACTGTCAAAAATTCAAAATTATTCCTCAGATAAAATTATCTGGCTTTGGAAAAATCAGCCCTTAGTAAGACAAGCTTTCTGAAATAGACTTCAAAAATACCGCAATAATAATAAAAAAAATGATCATAGCACTATCTCCTACCTACCACACACAAAACCTGCGTCAGTAATCATCACATCATCAGTACCCGATCTCCAATAGTACCAACCTACCAAACTTAACTTTTTCGACCAAAGTAAAAGTTACTACTGGAATTTTAACTCCCAAAATGAGATAGGGAATCAAGTTAAGGCTCATTATTAGATACATGTTTAAGTAACGTGCCGGCCCACCCCGGCATGGCGCCGTACGAAAGTTACAAGCCTTTATCTACCATCTTGGAGGCATGGAGTCGAATCGTTGTAGTTTTTTTTTTTAAGAGAAAGAAAGTTGAATGTTTTGTTCGACTTCGAAGTTTGAACGTTTTGTGTAAATCGAATTCAAAAATTTTTCAAAGTTTTTTTTTTTCTGAAATGGCAATACTGAATTAATTTTGACGATTTGATTTATGCATGGTAGAGTTAGTCCAAGTTCATTTTTGTCGGTGTTTAATTTTATTTTATTATTACACAGCTGCCTCAAAACCGAAAAGTCAGATGGAAATTAAAATAACTATAAAGAAAAAAAGAAGAAGAAACCAACTCCACACCTCTCGTTTGGTCATCAAAGCTACCGTCGGGCCCTCGGATAAGGGAAACGAGATGACAACGCTTTTGTTAACCATTATTTATAGCGTTTTTTATCCACGACTTACGCCGACATTTTGTCTTAAATCACATGGCCATCAAATGTCCTTTAATATCTATAATACATGCCGTTGGATGAATGGGGCGCTTGCCTTTGCCTTAAAACAATTTAGCCGCTGATTTTATGGTGTTTCGTAAACTTTATTAGGGCAAATAACTTGAAGGTTGCTTTTTGGATGAGTATTTCTAGGTTAGGAATGTACGATTTTTACACACTTATTAAAAATATGAAGAAGGTTATTCAATATTTTTAAAATAATTATTCTAATCCTTTACCCTCATAGTCTAAGGGAGAACTGAATGCGATCAGCCCATCTAAAGCGCAGGCCACACTGGGAACGAAGCTACTGTGCGGCCAAGGAGAGAATGCGTTCTTGACACCTGTCAGTGTCATACACACGAATACGTGTTTTGCGAATTTGATCTTTATTAGCTACTAGAATTGTCGTGCTGACAGGGGCAAGGAACGCGTTCTCTCGACAGCCGAACTGTAAGTTCGTTTAGCTCCGCTCATGTAGCTACCGCGTGTTTGCATACTTCGGTTTACACCGCGAACTGTGAACCGAAGTATGAATAGACACGGTAGCTACATGAGCGAAGCTAAACGGACTTCCCAGTGAAGCCTGAGCTTTAAGCGCGTACATGAGCTGTCAGTTTCATCTTTGTTGTGGAATATTGACACTGACACTGACAGCTCTCGAACGCGGTTTTAATGTGCAGATTGCGTCTTGTTTCATTAGTGAAATTTGCCAGGATTTAGTTTACTTGTTGATCACCTGAACTCAAATTTTTAATTTGCTAGACTAAAATGACACCTACGATCGACCTTTTTTTTATCAACATGGCATTATTTAGTATATTGTATTAGGTGTAATTTTGGTCTGGTAAATTAAAAAGCAGAGTTTCGAGTCCTAGATAGTTAGATGACCCTCGTGACTTTCCTATCATTCATACTTTTATATGCCGTGCGTTTACATTTTTATCTTAACAATAAAATTGTTGACCTCAAAACATTTGAATTGTCAAGGGGTCGGTCAGACAGAATGAAGCTAGTTCTATGCTCCAAAGCGTAGTAGGTACCTATGGAGTAGAACAGCAAGAAACTCCACGGACACTCTTTTAAATCAAAATAATATTGTTACAAAATATTGGTTTACATCATTCACGTTAAAAATTATGAATGTGAGAACGATGCAGAACGTTAAAAGCGTCCGTAATGAAAAGATAAAAAAACAATTACCTACTTTTAAAACCCAGAGGCGTTATTCCCATATCTGAAACAAACTACGTGATAACAGAAAACATTAATACATTTCATGAGCAGTTACCTAGCAGTATTACTAACGTTTGTTCGGCTTATAAATTCCTTAATTATTTTTTTATTAATTAGTCAGATGGTGTTCGGTAGCGGAATTCGGCTTATCTTTATAGTCGATCGAGGTTGTACGTTAGATGTAGGATGTGCCCCACATGACGTTAAAGTGAAGCTAGAAGTGACAGAGAGCGACTTGTTTCAGTTTTTTTTGTTAATCAAAATAGTTTGAGATTATACATTAATAAATATACAAAAGAAACTTTTTCTCCGTTTTAATTTTAAACTTGGGATAAAAATATATACACTGGATAAACTTCTTCTACTAAATTAACTAACAAACTGTTCAAATAAAAATATAATAACTTTACCTAATTAAAACTATTAACAAACACAAAAATGGCGTCGAAATTTTTTAACTCATTTATTTTAAACTTAAAAAATATCTTTGACTAAAACCTTACTAAAATAATTTTAATCAAATTCTAAATCAAAACTAATTTTGAGATACATAAATGTATGTCATTTCTATTCCCAAATCTTTTCCATACCGTCTAAATCGACGACCTAAAACACACCCACATTGTTATAATTATAATGAAATTCACATTATAAACAGCCCAAGAATTTTAATTTGGTCGCAAACTTTTATAACAACATTTAAAATATTATTTAATACGATTAACGTGTTAGAACTTGGCTCTACACTACACCTTGTATGTTAATAATTTAGCGCCATTTTCTTTTACAACAGCTGTTTAAATTTAGAATAATGACTAGTTTTTGCGCCGTGTTTTGCTTGTGTAAATGGTGTTCGAGTATAGTAATAAATATCTGGAATATGAGATGATATCTATTTCGAAAAACAGTTTTATAGTTTTTATGTGAATTGCAATTTGTCGGTTATCGTATAAGGGTATTTCTGAGCTGTTTAATGTTAAATACAATGTAACTTGGCTATGTCTTTTGTCTTGGCTTAGGTTCTCAATTGAGTTATAAATAATATGTCTCATTCAATTGAATCAATAAAATAGGTACCTACTTAAAAATTGAAGAGAAAAATCGTCACGTCACGTCACTACCAACCTAATGAAGTGTGTTTTCAGTTTTCATTCAATAACGATACTTATAGTTTTCATAACCTTTCTGCTGATATTAAACAAAACCAAAGACTACGCGGTAAAGTGACATACTCAAGTATTCTTTACCAAAATTGTGACAATGTCACTGCAATGCCGTTTAGGTAAATTAAGTACAGACACCAGCACATCAAGCTACTACAATCTGTCAAATTTCTTTAATAGATTTTCAACTTTATCGTTAAAGCATTAAGGTTCAAGGTTGATAGGTTGTCCTGCTGGCGTCTGTACCTACACACATACACAAATTCATGCCTTCTGTCCATGGGGGTAGGCAGAAACTATAGAACGCCAACTGCAAAGCTCCTTAATACGCCTTAAAAAAAAATCTAGAGGAACCCGAATTTACAAACAAAAAGGATATCAACGACGGCCATCTTCACAATAAAACTGACACTAATCTCAAAGACACAATCTTCCTCCAAAATGCATACTATCATCATCTTTAACGCGAAATATCTTGCGAAATGCGAACATTCCTTGTCAGTTTTGGTGTCAATAGGAGCCATTGATTTAGTTATACGTGTGTAGTGTGCGGCGTCGCTTCGTTGCAAGATAAGGTGGAGTGACCGGCTGACAGCACCGCGAGCTGTTCAGTAGAGGTTAAACTAGGATTTAGGAGTTTTTAAGTGATTTACTGGCTTTGCTGCTGTAAGTGAAGGTTGGCCTTCGGTCCTAGCTTTGTTTTCAGTATACCTTTACTCTTTCTGTCAGAAGCTATTAATTCTCTTCTTCTTTGTGTCACTGTCACGAATTTTCTCAGATCTTGTATGGCCCAAAACTTCGCCATTTCCACGGCGTTGTTCGTGGCAGAGCTGAGGTCACTTTAACTGCAAGTTTTGAAACACAGAGAACGGGATAGAATTCTTTGACTCAGCTAAAGGTCGTGCCAATGCTCGATGTGATCTTCCGAATCTAGTTTTGTTCTCGACTACATCCTTTAGCCTTTTATTTACTCATAGGATTTACACCTATAATAAACAAGTAATTCATCTCTACCTTAGCCCTAAAACAAACAACTGCAAAAAAATCTCTTAAACAAGAGGCGTTAACCGTAGTTAAGACGGTGGAGCCCACCATACTCGAACGAAGCCGCAAGAATGCGTCAATGTGCAGAGCACACCCCCACAACCCTGCACTTAAAAAAAAAAGCGAAAATTTTCACTACTACACCAATTATCGCGCTCCGTAATTGAAAGAGGGATTTTTAATTAATCACCTTAAAAACGCGCCGTTTTGACATGTGTCAAAAATGATAAATTTATGGTCGCGTCGTTTTTTTTTTATTGACTCGTAAACTGAGGTAATGGTTCGTTTTAGTGAAAACTTTTTGTAATGAGTTGTAAAATTGCACTTTTGTTGTAATTGGTTGTCGCGTAAAAATGTATGGTGTGCTGTTTGATAATGTTGCACTTTGTGTTAAAAATGTCTAACCTTGGAACCTTGGAAGGTCGTACGTGCCAGCTGTCATCATGAACTTGTTAGTCAACTATAAAGGTGTTAACAAATCATCTTGTTCATTCATGACATCGTTAAAATGACAGACAGAAACAGGCACAAAAAATATGTAATCGAAAAAAATATATCATTATATGCCTACCCTTTTCCCAACTGTGTTGAGGTTGTTTTCTCACCGGAGACAACTGAATACCACTATATTACATGGAGCGACTGCCTATCTGACCTCCGCAATCCAGTTACTGGGTAATACACCCCTTGGTAAGACTGGTAGTCAAACTTTCGAGCTTCTGACGACACGTAACGACTGTGAAGGATCCACGAATTACATTCGGGACCAACACCTTAACGTGCTTTCCGAGACACGGAGGGGCTCAGACCGAAGCCCCTCCGTGTCTTGGAAAGCATAGCAAGCAGCGTAAAGATGGTCTCCCATCCACGGACCGGCCTTGGCAAGCGTAGCTTATCCTGCTCTTGCGGCTGTTATTACTTAGCCACAAGCCAGTCGACTCGAGAAAAAATAAGGGCACTAGTTTGAACTCGCCAACACGTAGTACCTTGCCAAGCGTGGTGATCCATCCTCCTTCCTTTGCCCTTCAGAAGGACAATTACAGGCTTATATCACTAATTACAGGCTTATATCACTTATTACGGCACTGAACTTTAAATACGACAAACACCTAACCAACCCTAGCAGGAATGCATGCCTTTCCACATCATCGCCTTGCTCAGTCAGTCACGTTGGACTGGACATGATGTCATCAGGGTGGGGTGATCGATTAAGTAAAACTAGTCTATTATAATTCTAGACTTTGTGCTGGTTAAGCTCAGAATATATGAAACTAGAAAAATTGAAAAAAAAAGAACTGTTTTTATCTGCCATCCTTGTAAGGATACCTTATTCTAAAGTAAAGCCAATAAAGACTGATACACAAATCTGGCGTATCCAGTCAAAATTATGTACTCTTTCAAACTTAAATTATTTTTCAATAGTTTTACGAAAACAGCATTATGTATTTTTATTTCATTAATTAATTAGGCATAAGTTGTTATTCATGTCTAAAGTCTACGGAAAAATACACGTGAATTAGTCTTTCATGGTTAGCCTACTGACAATTTTTTTTTTTTGTTTAAAAGGAACAACAAACAACTACAATATAAAACATAGATATAAGAAATATACAAAACTTGTAGACAATATTTTAAGTCCACAACACGGTTCACAGATTAACTATAGGAGGATTATAACTGTAATAATAATCGCTAATATAATCACTTCTAACATCAACAAATCCAAAAATTACGACACCACGCCATTTGCTGCAAACACCAAATACCACACAAATTCCGCAATAAATCGAATTACGAATCAATCATTATTGAATCAATAGTCCCCTTCTTCATTTATCTTTTAAAGATAAAATTCTCAGTAAAGAAGGGTTTCTTTGAAGTGTGAACAGGCTACTGTTTGACATTTGATTGACAATCGCTATAATTTTGCACCGTTCAATGTTGTGACTGGTTTCCTAATGATAGCCTTGCCGTATCAATGCTGCTACGTAAGTGGGGGAAAGGGAGCAGTTTTAAAAATTTATGAGTTGGAAATGCATGATTGTAATAGTCGGTTATTATGTCGTATGATTCTTGGGTAAAATTGAACCAGTATATTATATTATTGCTTGTATTTAAAGGATTAGGAGGACTATATTACAACTGTTAGATTTTGCTGCAATCATTCTCATCGTATATAATCTTTAGTCTTTTTCAAGTCCTACTCATAAGAAAAGTGATAATACTCACTGCTTCGTTAGCTAGTAACTTCTGAGCTCTGAGATTTTTGTTTTTTTCCGTAGAAAGATAACTTTATCCCTGTACCTACGACGTTCCTCTATGCGCCAATTTTCCCAACTCTGTTTACTACACAGATTTATAAACTAAAGGGAGATATGCCAAGGGGGCGTGGCGCGTGCGAACAATGTATGCACAAAACAGAAACAAACGCGGGCGCCGTTGATTTGTCAATAAGAATTGTCAATTTAGTTGTGTTTCTCAACGTTGCGATCTGCGTTACGCGATTGGCTCGCGTTGAGTGTGGTGACTGTTATAGTGTGAGTGAGCGCGTGTTCGTATTGTAGTGCATATGTAGTTGAAGGTGACAGCCGGACTCGACCAGTTGGGCAGCCACACCATATTTCCCTTTAGTTTATAAATCTGTGGTTTACTACCTTGCCATTCGGTCTTACTTACTCTTGGACACATAACTCAAACATAACGCCTGTTTTCCCAAAGGATTACGCAGTGTACCTATAGTACACCCATATTTTGTCAGTTATGTTTAAGTCCCTGTCCAAACACTTCCAGTACCTCATCATGATCACCATTGACATCCACCCACTGCTGAGGGAGGAGGCCTATAGGCCTCCTCCTTTTGTGCTATGCTTCCCTCATTAAAATAGGCTGTAATTATAATTTATAAAGTCGCAGAAAATACTGTCCCCTAATGACTATCTGTTGCTTCAAATCAAGAAGGAACAATACCATCACAGGATAAAACCGTTTCTTCCCTTCTGCCTCAAAATCAGCGTAGTGACGTGTTCAATAAAGTCACAACCTACAGGTTTAGCCAACTACTTACGACGCGTGTTAAGTTACGTGCGGTTGCAAGCGACAACGTTTGTATAGAGTTACAACTTATAACTTTATATCTAGCTGCTTTTATTATAAGGAGATGTTTTGTTATCATAATCAGCCTAATAATATGTTCCCACTGCTGGGACACAGGCCTCCTCTCTGTGAGAGGGAGTGTTGCTTGTTACAACACTCCCTCTCACAGAGAGGAGGCATTTTTTGTTAAAGGTTTCTTAGTTCTATTAAATAATTTGTCATTGTCTCTCATTTATTCGGGCTTAGTGCCAAAATTTAGAACGTTTTGTTCTATATTTTGGGACTAAACTCATGATTGTACAGTACAGTGGGCTCGTTGCATTCGTAGATCTTTGACAGTCGTCACGGGTAGTCAGAAGCCCGAAAGTCGGACAACCAAACGTGGAGATCCGATAGATTTACGTGGAGTGAATCTACATGTAAAATATTGGTATGTAGCTGCATTCGGTCAGGCTGAAAGCAGTCAAAGGAAGGAAAGGAAAAGGCTGGGTCGATGAAGATGAAGTAGTTTAGTTTAGTACACTTTTCTAGCCGAGGAAACCTTAACTGAAGGAGAAATCTGGCAATTTTTTTTATTAATTAGTTAGAGTTTACTTCTGCCTTTACATAATAATAGAAATAATGAAAATAAGTTTGGTTGCGGCAAACATGACGCATAAAAAAGAACACAAAAAAAAGTGAAGAAGTTGGGGGTATCATGCGTCAAAGATATATTTATTTGCGTAAAACATGATATAAATTGGTCTTACAGTACAAAAATAGAACAGACATGTTTTGCCAAGATTAAACCTAGCATGCAAATATTTGTAATAACGATTTCCTTAACAAAATCACCATATGCTAATAGTAAGTGGCAGTAGAATCCACTGCTAAATATACATCTTCTAAGGGGATGGTGCTCATGTAAAGTCCCCACGGAAGGCAAATATATCCGTCAGCGGGATCGTCCGAAAGGGTTACCGCTACCCCGGAACATAAAGGGCAAAGGAAGGAACATGGGTGGGTTTTAGTCAGTAAGAGTCTGACAGTCCCTTCCGCTCCACCCAGAGGTGGAGGGGTCATCTGATGATTTCCCATCCGAAAAAAAAAAAAGGTAAATATATCCCTAAGGCCATAATTAACACGTAACACCAAAAAAATCTGATATATTTTTAAAAGTATATAATATGTTGATGATATTATCAGATCCTTTCACCATTTTGGTAAAGCTTACCCTTACTTAAAATATATTCATTCCACCACCTGAACAATAAACTAAAGACATCAAGCCTACTTACTGCAACATAAAAAAAAAAACATGTGATCAAACAGCTGATAATCGCTGTTTATTCTCGTCGACACGTCAAAGAAACCATAAATTATATTTTTATTGACAGACCTGCTCCCATAAATAATACCTGTCTAGTTGATGTCGCTAGGTTAACGAGAACTATAAAATATTGCAAAAAATATCGAATTAATTATGTATCGATCGATTCCGATTCTAATTTGATTAGCCTAGGCATACACATTTGATTATACGGAGAAACTGATGTTAATCGGTGGTTTAAAAGGTTATTTAACTACTGCCGATAAGTAATGTTCTTGGGCACGTAGAGCACTCCAATTTAAACCTTGTGCTATTGTAATACGAGTCACGCAAGGGGTCAACATAATACCGTATTACAACTAAACTTGACACAATGTACTACAGGTAGAGCACAACCAGCCTATAGGTAACGTTCCAACTGCTGGAACACAGGCCTCCTCTCTGAGAGAGAGAATGGGCAGTAATCCACCACGCGGGCCCAGAGCGGGTTGGTAAATGTCACTTGTGTTCGAAGACATGCCGATTTCCTCACGTACAAATAAATTATTCTAAGTCAAGCGCCTGCCTGGTTTCGAACCCACGACCACGACAACTCGTAAGTCTGTTACCACTGGGCCACCACAGCTCTCACTGTAGAATGGCCAAACGAAACCAAGCAGTCATCCAGATATAAAGTAATTTGTACGTAAGTAGATAAAAAGGCCTATTAATATGGAGGAGTGAAGGATCTCAATGAGCCGAGGTCGAATAACAGTACACGAAACAAAACACCAATTACTTGTAAATAAAAAGAAACACCGTAAGCGGATGTACCAGAACATTTCAAAATTCACTCAGTGTTCAAAATCAGATGCTAAAAGATAGCTGATACAACGGTGAAAACATTCCCATCTTTATCTTCATTAGTACTAAAGAAAGAGATGCAGATACTAAAGCGTTGTTACAAAATCAGTATTCAAAACACATGTTCGCAAGGCACGACATCTATCAGGTTGTCGACGAAACATTGCGGTGTTCATCACGTAAAGCCTATAAATAAAAGGGTAATGAGCGGACCAGCCTCTGATTATCCTTATTCTATAAGCTTCGCGCTTCCTGGATGCACATTTGATGATGATGTCAACGTTGCAAATCGGAGATCACAATGAGATCTGCGATTGCGATGGTGACATAATTGTTGTGATGCAAGTCATCTCACGACATCGAGACGATCAATTAAACGTGACGGTGATTTAGAACTACGAGTAATACTTCTGCCGATGTATTCTGTTAAAAATTCACCGTGGAAACTGGGGTGAAGTGAGCTAGAAGTTGTCAATAATGTCAATCCTTAGCATCAGGTGGAAGTACACCACACTTCACCGATGACATTTTTACAGAATAGACCAGTTTTCTTTAACAGTCGTCTCTCATATTGTGCTTTGTCCGGTTCATATCACACAACACACAAAATATAGTTTTGCTTTGGTAAGGCAAAGGTAGCGATCGACGATGATTTCATTAGTAACTTAGATGTAAGTTATTTGTATGTCTTTCTTTACAGAAAACTCTCTAAAACTTGCAACCACAAGTATGTTATACAGCAAAACTTCCAATTTACAGACAAATGTTCCCACAAATGAAGTTCCGCGTCTCAGGACTAGACGCGAAGGCCAAATACATCCTCCTCCTGGACATCGTCGCCGCTGACGACTACAGATATAAGTTCCACAACAGGTAGACCCACATTCATTGCCTGCTGGACTACATCACCATCCTCGTCTTCACGTGTCTGCTTCTCAATGTACATCGACCGAGAATTTGGCGTCAGCCTGACGCCAGATTGTCGGCTTCACGTTTATAGATATCACCGTTGATTGGAGATACTCATTCCATTTTAACAGCGTTCCGTTACACGCTTGTTTTCATTTAGCTTGTGATTCTCCCCACGCAATGCACTAGTTCCCATCACGAAACGATTCCGATGCGTTCGTTAATTGCGCCCAGACAATTTGTACGAAACACGCTTAATTTAAGGGCAACGACATCGCACGACAACTGGACACCGCCAGGATCCGACGATTAAGGATTCAACTCGCATCCAATGGGTAATATCATTAAAATATCTTTGTCTCAAACGCCGCAGCGGTAATGTAAAAAGCCGGGCCGACACCAGAGGTGAGAAATACCGACGCGACTCGTACTGTTCTCCCAAATTAACCAAAATTGGAGCTGAACTCGCGGCGACAATCTCCTTGGGAGATCTCGGGGACAAAAAACACAACGAGTCTTCCGGGTGTTGTGAACATCCCTCAGAGCTGCATCTGAAATCGATAATCATCGTATTTGATCGTACATTGTTTGATTCCTGATGACAAGCCGCGATAAGGTTCGTTCCTCCGTTCTCGTCCGATCGACGTCGGGTCTCAAACGGCCGCAGGTTTGGCAACATCGAGATGCGGCCGATAAACTTCGATTTAATATCCGTTAATTAATACGACCCGAGCATTCCGGTCCAAAATGCGACTGTGAGTCAGCCGTAAACCGAAACAAACGCCGACAAAGGCGGCCGCCTAGCGCCGTTAATATGGTAATTAATTATTACAAATCCTTCGTACATAAATTACTTACCAATTACGAGATGGGATTCTAAACGAGATCCAGACGGTTTTTTCTTGGACGCTTGTATCGTTGAAGTATTCGTGTAAGTTGGTGTAACACCGCATTTGATCACGTGCGTTGGTCACGATTTCGCGACAGTGCAAAACCGCACAATGGACGCGCACCTCGCCATTTTTGGTCCTTCGTGGCGGAAACATGGGCTTTTTGTGTGTTGCAAATGCTTTATAACACCTCGTCGTGTCTCACTGATTAGACGAAAAACGTCGAGAAACGCGAGCGCTCTAACGGATAATCCAGTTGCGAATAGTCTGTCGGTCACTAGTTTCTATGGGCGACGTAAAATGAATAAAATATAATTAACACGGCGTAAGATCACAAGCTAAATACGCGTTTCTTAGTACATGAACATAAAAAGTGAAACTAGTTCAACAACATGTCTCACAATCGACGTGATGTCAAATCGTTGTCGCGAAAGAACAAGTCCCAACCCATGTTTTTCTCTCGATTGCTTGCAGACGTATGTTTCCTGCCTACAAACTCCGCGTTTCTGGTCTTGATAAAAAAGCAAAATACATTTTGCTAATGGACATCGTAGCTGCCGACGATTGCAGATACAAATTCCACAACAGGTATAAATAAAGAGATGGAATTAAATTAAAATAAGAAAATTGTAGATGACGGCGCTAAGATAGTTGATCTTATTTTAATGTAATTCGTTGATATACACGAGAGGCAAGAAGCATGCGTATTGTTGCAATTGTTATATGTGATATTGGAGATCTGCGTTCAGGACAGGACCCCGGGACATACATCAGCCATTTTTACCGCATTCATTTCTTTTTCGAGTTCCATTTTGCGACGAGATTCCATCGTTGGGGATTCAAGTCCATTTTTTAAGACCACATTATCATATTCTGTTACAATTTACATATATTTTCTTTTGACATCGCACATTTCGTTATGAATAATCGTTGCACGCAGATCTTTCATTCACATTATTCCTTATGCACTGTTGTCTTTAGAACTTAATAGCTTATTTATCTTACTTAAAGCATGTTGTTCACCACCATTAGTATCTTAGTGCATGTCTACTGCTTTAGAAACGAGGACTTAGATTGCTTCAATAAAATTCATTATATCGCCAAATTCAAAATTGATTTCTTAATGCCAATAATCAATCAATTAAAACAATATTGATACGATGTTTTCTACTAATGAACTATTAAAAAAATCATGTCAATCGGTCAGTACTTTCTTACAATTATGGGAAGAATTTTGTTGATTGATTTAATTGGTTTATTAGGTAAGTCAATCAGAAAGGTTATTTTTTATTTTGTGTTCTTGACTTTGTTCGTTTGTTTTCGGAGTCGGTGGATGGTCGCTGGAAAGGCGGACCCTGAGATGCCGAAGAGGATGTACATCCACCCCGACTCGCCCTCGACGGGCGAGCAGTGGATGCAGAAGGTGGTTTCCTTCCACAAACTCAAACTGACGAACAACATAAGCGACAAGCACGGTTTCGTGAGTACCGACTTCTTTTTTAGCTGCGGGACTGTGGAGGAAAGGAGCTGAACCATTTTGCAATCATATATTTTTAATTTCGTCTAATTAAATAGTCGGTAGATTCGACTCCTAGGACCAAGAAGGAGGGTTACTAGATTTTCTTATAAGAATAGGTGAAGCCTATCTGACCCTTTGGAACGTGACTGTTATTACCTATGTTTATTTAAAACGGTTGCGATGAAATAACATTAAGAGATACACATCTTTTTGGACACAACTTGGTCTGGTGTTGACTTCATATTTATATATAAAATTAGGGTAAGCCCTAATTTTATATACACTAAATATACTAATATACTAAAAGAAGCCACTCCAAATATGGTCCAAAACAGACTTCGACTCATAAGCCCAAAGTTCAGCTCCTTTACCTTCACGGTTCCAAAGCCTACAATACTTTCCACTTCATGCTCCTTTTGATCACGAACGAACAATTATACATAAAAGTTGTTACCAACAATAGCATTATACCGCATCCGAAAAGTAGCAGTCGGTTTCTTTTTTGTAACTTTTTCAACAAAAAGTTTATAATGTGGGTGATATTATAATTAAAACGAGGTTGGGCAGGACCCCTGGAGTTGTCTGCGGGGTCCCTTTGTGTCTGTTACGGCTATTACTGATATTTACATTGGGTGCCCATCATCTTGCCTTACTTCAATAGATTATCGCCATGTTAAGCGCACTTCAGATGTTTTTTTTTTTTTTATAGCGTGTTGATAGGGAGTTTTGTGTTCGTGTGACAGGTTTTAATTTTGGATCATTTTGTTGTTATTTATGCGTTATGAGTTGCGGATGTGCTGACATTTTGACGGTTTTTGTCTTTATGATTGACTTACATGTTTTTTGATATAAAATTTCATTAATTAAAAAAAAATAAGTGAACTTCGTGAGCTGTCATATGTTGACAAGAATATTGGCGCTAAAATGAACCAGCTGTCAAAATTAGAATGTCAGAACTGTCAATCTTTTTAATTAGATTTTGTGACAACCCATTGCCATTCAAAATAGGAACCACCCAAAATCCGATTAGAAGTTAGAAAAAAATTGCGCAGTCCACTTTCAAAAAACGAAAAATGGCTACTGTAATGTAAAAGGCGGGATCTTTTAGTAAGTTACACTTGACCGTTTACACGACCGCGATCCAATCATAGATAACACAATTGTTTTTTTAATTCGCTCGATGGGCGCTTGTTTTTTGTTTCTTTTTTTTCTGGATGTCAGGCCTTTTGTCTTTGACGAGGGGCGAAGGTAATTGAAATAACGACGGTCGCGGAGAGGTATGCGTAGAATTTTGACAACAGCTGACTACCTCGACGCGAGTGATGTATATTTTTGTATTTTTCATATGTCGCTTATTGTGGTTCTGTTTATGGTGTCTGTTAGGTAAAAAAAACGGAAAAGCAAACCTCCCTCGATTTAAAGTATTTCTTAAAGTGACTAAAAACTGGTTGTGACTACCGAAATGACGATTAAATAAAGGAGAAGTATGGAAGAAAAAGACATGTTGCGCCGACCAGTAATAAATTGGGATAAGGGCAGGAGAATGATGACCTACATAGTGCGATTCAGTCTATTACATTTTCTTATGTCAACAATGAAAAAAAAAACTAGAAATAATTTCGCTTTAAACTAGAGTTTTAAGTTGGTGTTCTTCCAATTAACATAAATCGGACTTTTTCAATGAAACCCTATAATTAAAAGACGCTCCCATTGTTTTCTATCTCCAAAAGCGACTCCTTCACTAAAAAAAAGACGGTAAAACAGCTTGACAAGATAGATGTGTTTTGTTTTTAAAGTTTTTTGTCCCCTGCTCTGACGAACATGCCGATTTTCGGACGACCATCGATATTTCAAACCGATATTATCGAAACAATCGTTAGGAACGATTAATTTGAAATATTAGGCTGTTTAAGTTTTGGGCTGGGCTTTAAAAAATATTCGTTTCAAATTTCAAACCGCGCCTAAAAATTTATTCTAGAACGAAGAAATTTTCTGGCACGGTTTTGTAAAAAAAAATTGATAGTTTCACACAAATAAGGCAATGGTAACTAAAAATACTGGATCTATCGAGTACATAACGCATAGATACAAAAAAAAATGATATAACTCCTGAGCATAACCTATTTTGACAAGCAAACATTTTGTTACGATCAAAAATATAAAATTAGCAATTTGTCACAAATTATTAGGTACGAAAAACTATAACCAATATACATAATTATAGAGATCCTTTACATATTTATGGCTAAACTAAGCCAATAAAATAACAGGGCGAAACTCTATAATAAAGGCTTTACCGTTTGATAACTTAATAATTTTCAATTATCTATGAAGTGTAGGTATGTCGAGTAATTGGTTTAGATGTAATTTTGTACAGCGGTCGCCGCCAGTATTTAACTTGTTTTCATTATAAATAAAGTTGGAAAACTAGTGACAACCCTGACTTCATCCACTCTAGTTTTTTTGCATAAATTCTCGGTACAAAGGGTTGGGCAAAAGTTTTATTTTATTTTATTAGCCATTAAGGTCCCACTGCTGGGCAAAGGCCTCCCTACTATCTTTCCAGAGCTGCCAAAAGGCAATCTTTATTAAAGGTGTCCAGCACATCCCGCCATCTCCGTCTGGGCAAAAGTTACATATTAAAAAAACTTATATCGTTTACAGCCTAGTGTGGACAAGGCCTAAGGGCCGATTTTTTGATCCGTAGTTAACTCAACCAATAGTTAAAAATAGTAACTAATGATTAAACATTGGCAAAATGTGTTTTTTTGTACAATTGTTAGTTTATCTAATGGTTATTTTTTTAACTAATAGTTAATTATTTGAACATTAGCAATGATATGATATTATTAGACAAACTAAAAATTGTAAAACAAAAACATTTTGAAAAATTTAATCATTGGTTTTGGTTGGTTTTTGATTTTTAACAATTGGTTGAGTTTAACTACGGATCAAAAAAGCGGCCGTTAGTCCACCTAGAGGTTAGTTAAATCAAGGGGGAGGGGGGGGGGGTCCGAGGGGTTAGTTAGAGGTTAGTTGAGGTAAGGTTGGTGGTTGGTGGGGGTGGTTATTTTCATGCATAACCTGTATTGGGTTGACTTTCTGTAGTTTCTGCCTACCCCCATGGGAAGTTGTAGGTACGTGATGTATGTATTGAAAACGGACTTGATGCTTTAGTTAGTTATTCTGTAAGTAAACCATCTGAAGGATGGATGAAGGAACTTCAATCCCAATCCCAAAATCTAGAAAAATCAGACTGAAGGTTCTTAAAATAACGAGAACTGCCCCTCTGGAGTCTTGACATTTTCCGTGAAAACATTAAACTTAAAAAAAGACTTTATCTACCGTCTTTTTGTGGCAGTCAGTTAAAAATGCCGTAACCTCAAAGGAATCTTACTCATAAGCATAACCCATTAGCCGATTCACAAACTAATTAAGTACCTACCATTTGACAGATCGTATCTCTAGTCGCCAATAAAAATTTAAAAACAAACGCTCGGGACCTCTGTCGTGAATCAAGCCGTGGATATATTGACGGCAATCCTGGTTATTTACAACGCCCGTAATTTTATGGCCGACGCAGGCAACGCGAGCTAAGTAAGCCGACAGCATCGGGTACTGGCGATTTGTTTTGTCATTTCGACGACGTCCGTGTGGCGGTTTTTTCTTTTAATTCGGTGATGTAGAACTGCTACTAAACATTTGGAAAGTTGGGTCGTTTTGATACTTTTAGTTAGTAAATATTTGGAGTTGTAGATGTCAGTTTTAAAGTCAGAGGAGATGGAGGGTGGAAAGCTCGATCATGGTTAAGAAAGAACTCGTTGTCTTGACAGATAGGGACGATAACCAGCCTATAATGTTCCCACTGCTGGCATAGGCCTCCCGACAACTGCTTTCAAGTGCCTATAAAATCGCTATACTAGAAACGACTTTTTTGTGGTTTCTGAGATGACGAAATTACGATTTAAAAAAAAAAAAAAAAGAGTGATAAACAAATACATAGATAAGCTCACATAGTTAATATAGTAGTGATTTTACATTGTGAGATGTGCAATAGCATATAACTCATTCGCATAAAACCGCGCCGCGCCGCGACCAATGTGCCTGAGCCCTTACAGTCTGCGGCGCTTTTATTGTAGTGCTAACAACCGAGATTGGCGTGGCGACTGTTAGACTTAAAAGTCGCAAAAAGCGTTTAATTATGTTATTGTCGATGCCTTTTATCAATCATTGTGGTTTAATGTGTACCCCATTAATTATACGTAGGTATAAATATTTCAATCGTAAAGGGTCTTATGAGGTACAATATAGGTAGGTTTTCTTTGTGGGCAAATGAGGGTTATTTAAAGTGGTGTATGAGCAAATAAAATTAGTCTTCGCTTCGCATTCATTGGCGCCTTACATGGTCTGACGAAAGCCAGTATCTACCTACTATGCATATATTTACTTGGCTCATGTCTTGTAGTCCAGATCAAAATCAATCTACCTATAGTGTATAAGCGTTTCCGAAATTATCATTATTTTCTCTATCTATCTCCATCATGTCGGCCTAATACCACTCAAAAAGACAGCTCATCATTGCTAATAACATCAAAACATCTTGATTGTACTACAAAAGATACACAAGTATCAAGTCTATTCAGTCTCACTAATCGGGGGTCTATTCTTAAAAGTTTTTGCGAAAAACATCTTGAGCATTGAGGTTACTTTTAATACGTGCTGAGGTAGCTTTAATATGTCGATATGGGGTATTAATTGTCTATGGCTTAACGTTTTCGTGCGTTAAATTCTTTTCAAGTAGCGCTTTGTTTGGCTGCACATCTGTATCTTGAAAAAAAAGGCGAAACAGATTTTGTCCTGTTGGTTAAAATTCGTGTATAAACTTAATTTTGATGTTCAGCTGAGTAAAAGATAATAATTGAGGCTGAATTGAAGTATGTATGTACCAAAAAGTATAAACGGTTTCAAACGCGCAGTTTCTAACGTCCAAGAAAAAAAACAGGAAAACCAAAAAAAAAACTGTAGAATGCTGCGTAATTGAATTTTTAAACATCGTAAATGACTAAATTCAAAACTTCGATGAACAATTACATAACACAAGGAACTCTGCAAACTCCCCAAATATTCTTAGAATCTTTGCCCAAAGAAGCTACTTAACCAATTGCTCAATTACAACCAAAAAAAACGTATCGATCAACTATAAGGCTTCTTTTTAATCAACTTTCGACTATTTCTGTAACTTACGCAAGCAAACTTTACGTTCATATAAACAGGAATATATACAAATAAGGCTACAAAGGCCGGGCCGTTGCTCGCTCAAGCAGGGAAGGGCCATATGCTCCGTAATTTATATACAGTTATTGATCAAAAGGTGATGTTCTTTGGTAGCCATTCAGGCGATATGCACAGCCCCACCGAATTGTTGTCTATTAAGGGCGATAAAATCTTGCGAAGGGGCTATCGTCTTAACGGTTCGATAGTGTTCCACTGGATTAATTATCGAGCGGTGCGGTTCGCGGTTTTGAGAATAGGTATCTTGGAACAATGACTTGTTATGCGAATAGATGAGATGATATTTAGGGGTGTGAGTGTTGGCGTTTTTATACAATACTAGCTTCTGCCCTCGTGAAATTTCGGCCCCCGAGCCGACCCTTCGCTGGCCCGTGCTACTTTTAGCGTTCTTTCTGGCTTTTTTCCCTTGTTCTCGGCTCCTGAAGGTCGTAGCGTGATGTTAATTAGCCCGTGGCCTTCCTCAAGAATTTGGCTATCAAATGCAAATAAAATTTCTCAAATCCGACTGGTAGTTCCAGAGATTGGTGCGTTCAAACAAACCAACAAATTCTTCAGATTTAGTATAGATTTTTGTTTTTTTTTATGTTTTCGTTTTTATGTTTTTCAATAGTAATTTAACGTAGATGCTAGAAACTATTCTAAGTATCTACTAATAAATTCATGTGGAAATTGTCATTTGTGAATTTTCAAAAAACTCCAATTCAATCTGATTATCTTCATCAAAAGAATTTCGAAACAGATCTTATAACAAAGAAACATTTTTTTTTTTTACAAAAAAATAAAGACGTAATCCCCCAAAAAAATATCAAGACATCTTAATCCAAGTAGCGCAAACTTCAACCCTTTCTTCGAGACTCATTCGCCATTATCTAAAAAACCTTCGATGTAGTACAATGGTAGTCCACAAAGGTACATTTTTACCTTATTTTTACCCATACAAAGTATTTTTTCATGTGAATACTGTAATCCCTTGCAAAAACCCGCTTTTCGGTACACCTTGATTACCGCTGGCGCCAGTTCGGTTTTCAAATAATTTTAAGTTGATTAAAAATCATAAAAGTTGATACTGGCCAGTGATAAAACGGCGCTTTCGGATTTCGAGTTGATTGGACGCTTTTATTTTTTTGTTTATTATGTTATAGTAAGTTCCCGACAAGATTTTTTGTGGATTTTTCTTTGGATTAGACTTTCCGGCTACCTATTTACACCTGGGGGCTGGTGTTAAGCCCACAGGTGTAAATAGAAGTAATAGTAAGAAGTTGACCAGCCAACAGCAGCACAGACGCCAGCAGGTCAAGTTACCCGAAACTGTCAAATTTTCCCAGTCAACCTTGAACCTTAACGCTTTAACGATAAAGTTGAAAATCTATTAAAGAAATTTGACAGATTGTAGTATCTTGATGTGCTGGCGTCTGACCAAAAAGGCAGAGAGGTTCAACTTCTGTCCTACTATGAGAGCTGGTGGTAAGCCCCCTGAAGCAATGATAATTCCATTATCTTTTCTATTACCTAGCCATTGCGGGCCAGTCCTTTTGGTAGGAGTCAATTTCGTCCCTCCTTCTTCGTCTTGGTCTGCCGCGATGTCATCTAGCATTTAATGATAGCCAATCAGTGGTTCGGTGGTTATAGACAGCCTTGTGTGGGAAAAGGAAAGGTAGTCCTTTGCCCAGCAACGGGACATTACAGGCCACTAGATAGATAGATTTTCAAGCAGCTGGTCTATATTGTTAAATAGGTTAAAGTGTTAAGTGTTAATAGGTAGTGTTTTGTTTTCTTTGTCGTCACAAACAAAAAAAGGCGGTGTCTACACTGTCTACTTAAATGCCGGCTAATAGAGATATATGGAAGAAGGGGACATGCTGCACTGACCTTAAATTGGAATAAGGGCAAGAGACTGATAATACATCGCAACCGTATATCTAGAACATTGGGGTAATAGCGTAACACGTTAACAGTAACAATGGCTTTCATTTTGACAGTTCAATAACATTCATTGCGTTATTTACGTTGTTGAGCATACAATTTTTTCGAGCATATGAAGCAATGGATTAGCAATATCCTTCAAAATGATTCAGATTGTGTGTTACACAATTAAGGTGCATAGGTCTCCTTGATGTAGAGGAATCGAAACTTTACTTCAGAATTTTAGTTCAACTGTCCTCTCATAACCGACCGAAGGACGGGTAAACAATGTCAATTTAATGTCCTCGTGTCAGTATAGAGAAAACAAAACAGCACTTAATTCTTATTGCCCTATAACTTAACTGACCTATCAAACAGTTTCTTGTTGACAAGCACAGATACAAAATAGTATCGGTGTAGCGTTACTGGTTGTCCATTTGTCATCTGACCCAAACTGGGGTCATACGCGCCAGTGTAAACACAGCCGTTTTTCAAACGTTAGCGTGTACACACGCCCTTATGTTTTACTACTTGTTCGGGTTTGTAGGGCTGTCAAAGACTAAAAAGTTTTTTTTTACATAAGTATTTGCTTCAGAAAAAGGCATCCAGTTTCACACTTCAATGACTCAGTTTTATTTCTAGGTTTGTACAAACACTTTTATACGTCAATCATATTTTAAAACTAGATGAGGTCGGCGTTTCCTATCTGACTAGTCTGAGAAGAAAGGCCGAAACAAACTCAGAGGTCACAGTCTCTTTTAATGTCCAGACATAATCTTGGTCAGATCATATGAAGATAATGTAGATCGATGTCTGAGATGGTCTTTTGAGGAAAGAACCACACAGATTGAGAGGACCTGTCCAGTCAGTGCACGCATTTGTCAGAAATTTCTTCGATAGCCTTAGTTGGTTCTTAAGTGGGTACTAGACTTACGATTTATTTAACCAATTAAACTAAACTTATCACAGACAGTGGAGGCAGTGGCAGAGACGCGCACCTGTCAGGATTCAAATACATGATTCTAAACTTAAAAAAAATTGGCTCTACTATATATTTTAACCGCGTAGGATATTGCGTTTTTGTTTATGAAACAGCAAATTTTTTTTTTTTTTGATATCTCACGAAGAATTTTATAGGCTAGGGGCTCCAGAATCGTGTGGTTAATTCATGGTAACAGTTTGGGCCTCAATGTCCCTGCCACCCTGTATTAAGACGAAAATTTCAGATTTGTGTGTTAAACATTAATTCTACTTTTTTCGTCATCATTGAAATCACAGTCTAACTTCAAACAGTATACCAAGTCGGCTTACGGCGAGGTTGTCAGAGCCGCATTTTAAACACGTCAATGTCAAGACGATGAACTACTGCATGTAATAAATAGTTACTCTGTGTTGATTCACCAAGCAGGTTTCAATACCGCTCTAAATTACCTGTCGCTGTCTATTCCATACTTGGTTATGGCTTTGGTACTAATCGTAACTTTGTAACTCGTCAGGGTTCAAAGGTTTAATTAGAATTCATTTATGAATGCGACAGAAAGAGCGACATATTAAAGGGGTATCGTGAGCTGTTTGTTGTTTATTGCTGCAATTTGTATTACCTACGTGAGTAGATCCAAAAACAATACTTTACGAATTTTATTCTGTATGTACGGACGACAGCAGGTCAAGCTACCCGAAACTGTCAAATTTTCCCAATCAACCTTGAACCTTAATGCTTTAGCGATAAAGTTGAAAATCTATTAAAGTAATTTGACAGATTGTAGTAGCTTGACGTGCTGGCGTCTGTACCTACAGACGCCAGCACATCAAGCTACCACTAGTTTTCCTACTTATTACAATTCCGCGTTTCGTTGTATACCTAGTAGCTCTGGGCCTTCTGAAACTCACAGTTTATGGCAATGATTCCTCTCCTGATTATCGCTTTTAAATTTTCTTGAAACTTTTCCCAAAAATGCATCTCCGAATCAGTGGCAACCCTCAATAGTTCTCGTCTCGGATTAGGGCTTCGGTGACGTAATCGATAGGCTAGTGCCGTAATCCGGGTGCGACTCGCTGCGGTCGTATCTATACATGTGCAAGTGTGGACAGCACTAGTCTAAAAAACAATAACCTGGTTGTTTCCGCGTGTCTATGGTTCGCGGGGTCTTTGATAGACAGTAAACGGTGGCGTGTGAGCTCTAAATATTGTGTTTTATACTTTGATAAGATTATGATATCAATTACAGGTGTATGATAGTGAAACTGTTGAGAAGTAGGTCCCTATTAAGGCATAGATATGTAGATTGTAAACACACAGCTAGATGGAGGGTCGACCTAAAGAAGCTGGGACGGACTGGATGCGGAAAGCGGAGGGCAGGGTGTTGTGGCGCAGCCTGGGAGAGGCCTATGTCCAGCAGTGGACTGCGATAGGCTGAGATGATTGATTGAGATGTGTGAAGATATTTTTAAACATAACTTATACAAATGATTTTTATGTGGGGCCACAAATTGTTCTGACTGTAAATAGGCATTAGAAACTTTTCCAACTCTTTTGAAGAACTTCTATGCGGGGACGACGTACTTACTTAGGCGCTAGCTATTTTCTTACCATGTCATTCTGCTTTGACAGTGTTAGACAGTGGACATGTTTTTTTTTTATTAGCCGTTAATGTCCCACTGCTGGGCAAAGGCCTCCCTACTCTCCTTCCAACTCTCTCTGTCCAGAGCTGCCAAGACAATATTTATTTAGACAGTGGCGCCGATTCCCTTGTTCACAAACTAAGCTAAATTTAAGTTCAGTGCATCTTTTTCTTTTTATTTCATTAAGATAAGGACAGAAGATAAATATTAGTTTAGTCAAGGGAATCGGCGCCAGTATCAACCTTATTAGGTAATTCTTCTTTTCTGCATCATCAAAACCGTTCCCGTCAAGCTATGACAACGTCACAAACTGACATACAGACGGACAGACACTTTCTCATTAGAAAAAATATATTACCAAAGTGAGTATGGATGCCACCAGACTTTTCATGCCAGTCACGCTTAATAAGGAATTCGCCTCAGGATAGTCGCACTCATTTGAAGCCATTTTGAAAGGTTATTTAATTGCAATGACATGCTGGATTGCATCGGTGATGGTTAGCCGGCAAATCGGCAGCTGGTATTATAAACGCGAAAGTTTTTATGGATGGATGGATGGATGTTTGTTACTCTTTCACGCGAAAACTACTTAACGGAATTGGATGAAATTTGGTACACAGATAGTTTATAACCAGGATTAACATAAAGGATACTTTTTATCCCGATATTCCCCCGGGATTGAAACTTATGCGGGTTAAACCGCGGGGCGCAGCTAGTAAGTTTATATTCCAGAGTAAGTGATGATCAGAACCTGTCTACTGCAAATACGTAGTTATGTGTTATAGTGGAATACATACATTACATACATATACTCAGGCCTTTTTACATGGGGTAGGTAGAAACCTTTTTGAAACTCTATCTTTTTAAAAACTGGTAGTACACACGGCTACACATCAAGCTATGCATTTCCAGTTTTAGCTGACCTCGCATTGTATAGGTTTTTCGTACAATCAGAAGGCAGATTATACTGGTTTTGTATAGCTTGATGTGTAGCCGTGCGTACAAAGAAAAAAAAGAAAAACTTGGTTTTGAAGCCAGTCACTTAGTCACTTCCGTTTGTCATTGTATCAAATTTTAAATCGGAATACTTATTAAAAATCATCTTTTCACATTTCGTCTCGTGGTAGTTGTTTCTATATTAAGAGCGACCAAACCACGGACTAAACTCCGATTTTCTTATGTTTTTCAAATTCCTGAATTCAACAATAGGTATTGTAGCGAAATAAAAGAGGGGAATCTTCGCTTGAACACGTTTTAATTTTGTAAGTAAAATAAGATAATACCAACTCATAATAAAATACAAAAACTTAGCAAAAAACACAGAACGAATATTATTAAAAAGGAATACTGAACGTCTTTGGTGTTCGAGCCCTATATTCAATTTTGTGTATTTTTGTTACGCGTCGATTAAGATTCGTTTGCAAACGTTCCTAAACGTACGTAACTAAATAAATACAAGTACGTCTTAAATGGGTGATTGGCACCAAGTCAATTCGTTATTAGGAAGCGAGATAATAAAATTTAAACGACCGTTTGATCAAAATTTTAAATACAGCTAATTGGTAGTATATCAAGTAATAGGCTCTACTAAAAACTAAACTACTTATTACATGAAAATCCGGTCCTAGGCTCCACGCTGACAATCGGAAGGCACCTCGCTGGCCGGAATCTGAATCTTCTTAAACGTGCAGGCCACGTGCAAGGTGTTATGTTGGGTTCGATTCCCAACAGGAAGCTTGTAGGCGTCTGGTACTAGGGTGGCGAGTAGGGCGAATTTTAGATCGCCCTACGGTCTTCGGACAAATCTACAGAAAATAACGTAAAATGATGATCCGAGACGCAGGGGAATCTTTTATAACAAAAGAGCTGATGAAAAGTTAAATTACATACCGAGTCTTCAAGTAATGTGACTCGCCTCGAGACAACTTTTTAGTGATGTATATTTCAGTAATATAATTCGTTTATTTTCGGGAACACTGCCCTTAGATCCAGTGGATGACCGCACAGAACTCAGTCGTTTAAACCGTTATAGTTTACCGTTAAATATTTATCGACACAATTTCATTGTGAAAGCAGAAAAATAATATATTTAACTACCGTCTTGTGTCCATAATACATCACTAAAATCCTTCAAATCCAAAGTCTCGGTAAGAGAAAAGACATGACACTTTTTGATTCAAAATTCGAAACCAATATGAAGAAAAAAGCCTTTCTTGTTAAAAATAAGGTTGGATTTGTTATAAAAGAAGGTCGTTCGTGATAAAATTATAAATTGACGTTATTTCAAGTTAAACAAATATCAACGTTATTTTTAATGGTAATTAAGTTGATTTCAGAGAGACCAGCACTATTAAAAAATTTATAAAAATGTTTGAAGTTATAGCATAAACTGAACTTTATTGTGTAGGAATTAAAGTTATTTTTCCATAAACTCATATTTGTTTACTTTTTTGGCGAATGTGTCGCGATTATATGTTAGGTAACCTAATCACTCTAGACTTAAAAACTCTCCGGTTATTGGGAAACGTAAATCAGTGATTTTTAAAACACAAAAATTGTGGATCTCCAACGAGACGAAAAAATAATATTCCAAAATATTTGAAGGCTTTGTTTAAAAAAAAATGTAAAAATAAAAATGTGTGTTAGTGCATGTGCAGTTCCCACAACACGCGATACTTTGCAAATGTTTGCGCGCCCGAGTTTGATCAAATATTTGTCTTGGATCAAGTTAGGATCAAATACATTGATTTGGCACTTCACTACCAATGGCGCTACTATTGGAAACTCATTTCCAAGTGTCAATTGTTTTCATAAAACCGTTTTTATGAATACTGGAGTTTCTATTAACTGCCTGCCTAGCAAATTATGTTGTGCAAAATTAAATCAAACTTTTGTTGGAAAAAAAGGCAAAAAGGTCGTCCTTGCCATCGTAAAATTAATACGTGCTAAGTATTTATTTTCTACATCATAGCACTTTTCCGACAAACTGTAGGTACCCCTGCAGCTGATAGGTATATAAAAAAGCGGGCGAGTTCGAATTAGGGATGAGTATGACATGAATGAAGCCCCCTGAAACCGACAGTAGCGTTTTAGGAAACATATTACAAGTCCCATAAACAAAGTAACTTGTTTAGTAACCTGTAACAGAAACGCACATTTAACTTTCATATCGAATTAAAACGATTTTTAGTAAGAAGTCACTATACTATCTCTCT
Organism: Apamea monoglypha; assembly: GCA_911387795.2. Classification (NCBI taxonomy): domain Eukaryota; kingdom Metazoa; phylum Arthropoda; class Insecta; order Lepidoptera; family Noctuidae; genus Apamea; species Apamea monoglypha. The sequence continues at coordinate 13,789,068 of OU426934.1, read as the reverse complement.
TTTCTATCGAGCTATCATTAAAGTCCGCTATGACCTCTCATTTTAGATTTTAAATATATGTACTTCAATACCTCTCTTCAAACTCGATAGTATCAACACTTCTCACTTTCTGAAATCGAGAACCCATCGTAAACACAACACATCGAACTAATCTATTTGCCGGCCAGTATTGACCAAGCTCCCTCGCTACATGTAAAAAGTGTCAAATGTTGTGCACCTCTGTTTTGACCAAACTTTCGCTGCAAATATTTGAGTTTCGCACTTGACGGATTTTGATCCGTAGGGAACAAGATTTCTGATCGAATCGATAGGAAAGGGGAAATAAGTTAGGGGGGGGGGGATATTAGAAGTGTATTAGTTCGGTGAGCTCTAAAAATTAAAGAGTTATACTAGGGGAGCTGCTAGTAGTATGTACCTACTATGATTATCTAAAGAGCAACAATGGCGGATTATACAAGGTGGAGACGACAATCCTACTAATATTATAAACGCGAAAGGTTGTGAGGATGAATGGATGGATGTTTGTTACTCTTTCACGCAAACCCTTCTGAACGGATTTGCATGAAATTTGACACACAGATAGGATACTTTATATCCCAAATTATCCCACGGGATCGAAACTTATGCGTGTGAAACCGCGGGGCGCAACTAGTACGATAATAAATTAAACTGCATATTTCTAATGCTGTTCCCAGTCTGCATACGGAAATTCAATCAAATATATCCAATAGTTTAGTCACTACAGCTAGTCAAAGATTGGCAAAATCCATAGTCGGCCCATTACTACTATGTATTTAGCTTGTTAGCGAAAAAAAATCACGTTTTCAATTTCAATGCTAGGGTTTATTCGATAGTCTTAAAATACTCTTATGTATTAGTATTACCAGCACTTCATTTATTGACGTATTGTTGTCTCCACAGTGTATATAAAAATATGGCTACGAAAGAGAATGAATACTCGGAGACATTCACATCTTAGCCCGCTTAAAATCTCAAAAATTAAAAGAAGGCTCTTAATATTATACAAAACATAACACATTGCGCAGAACACACATTATATCAAATCAAAATACAATTTAAAGCAGCGACAAAAACTCATACCACACATTTTTCTCTGAAAAATTACTGTCGTAAGTCGTCCCGACAATATTTCTCCTTAAAAACATTCACTGCGAAAGTCGTAACACCATTCGCATCCGGAATCGCAACGTCGTGTACCACAGTGTCGGACAAAGATACTAACAATTTTTATGTGCGGCATCAGAGGTATTGAAAACAAATAAATAATTCAACAACGCTGAAAGGGAATGCCGTATCGTATCGCGTGAGGGCCGTGCGTGTCGACGCGCCGGCAGCCATTTTGTAACCCAAAAATTGGCGGGAAAATTGAGAAAACGACACTTCTATGTACCACGAAATCTAATAAACTCACACGTAATTTATGCAAACGACCAAACGCCCCGGATTGCTGCGGAAGCATTAAAAAATAAAACAACGAAATTATTCGGAAATATTCGGAATTATTCTCGTAGCCAAGTTCGTAATAAGGAGATTTTATTGCGGGACCCAAAGTTTTCAGTTTGATGTGTCTATTAAATTCTTTGTGGTTATCGGGGAGGATATATTTTGGGGTTTCTGTCGGATTCTTTTAAGTTTTCGGCGTAAGAATAGTTGAGGAAGAATTTTATAGATAAAATTCGTTGAGTATTACCTAGCCAAACTATCACTGGCATGACCCACTTAATATTTCTAGGAAATTAGTACCTAAACTATAAATTAGCATTTAAAATGAGGACTAACTTAGACTGGTCTTAAAAATTCTCACTTAATTAATTTTGTTTCACTAAAAAATATCTACCTCAAACAATTTGTCTTAGAATTCAAATTGAAACAAACAAATTATTCTTCGAGGCAACCTGCATACCAGTCGTAAATTCTTCATACCAGTCGCGGCAATCGCTTTCCCTTTAAATTCATTGAAACATTCTTACGCTCACACCTCACCAGTAAATAAGAGCCGAAATAACAAAAAAACCGCAAAACTTAGAAACACTCAAAGTTCACTTTTATTTTACGTTTAGTGCCTATAAAAACGTCAGTGAGAACATACTTCCTAAAATTCGAGGTTCACAACTCACGGAAAGTAGCAGCGTGTGACAATAAAATGTCCAATACAAGTGGCATTAGGTTCAAACCTCCAAGATGGCTCGGAAGCACGCATCCACGGCAAATCACCAGCCTAGAAAGACCTGCCCCACCTTGAAAATTCTTCTTCAAAGCCCCCGAAAGTTTCCCAGATTTTTCGCCACGTAGAGGTCTCAATAGTCTGGTCATAATATGGCTGTCGGTGTCTATATGTGGGCGAGAGGGAGGCCAAATCACCTATCATTAAGGGGGGTGCCAAACTAACTGCTTCACGTGTTGTTCCTTTTTATGTGTTCCGTTTGTGCAGCACGCTTGATGGTGTAATTTAGGTGTAAAAGTGTACACAGTATATACAGTTAAGTGGATATTTTTGAGGTGGAATAATGACAGAAATGGTCCTAGGATAGGCGCCCATTAAACATTTCGAAATGTTGTAAAGTACTTTACCTAACCAGGCACAATTAAGAATCGTTATTATTACGAACATGGAATTAAGAACACATTTCGATCATTCCAAACACGTTAGAATCTAGAAAATTATTTGATGGAGTAATAAAACGATTAAACATTAGTTAATTACTGAGACAGGATTTTTAAAAGGAGTAGTGTAATATAGCTAGGTTATAAATCCAAAAATGGCTACAAATCTATATACTTTATACAAAGAAATAAAATGGAAGTCAACTCAGCCTATCGCAGTCCACTGCTGGATATAGGCCTCTCCCATGCTGCGCCACAGCACCCTGTCCTCCGCCTTCCGCATCCAGTCTATCTCAGCCACCTTCTTTAGGTCGTCCGTCCATCTAGCTGGGGCAAAATGGAAGTATCTGTTTGTAATGTCAAAATAACAGCTTTTTACTAAATGAACTAAAAAACATTTATTTTTTATTTTGTCTGTCTGACTGCCTGTTTATTCCGGCTAATCTCAAAAACCGATTTTATGTTAGAAAAGCAAAAAGAATTAGTAAATGTGTTTACCGACATCTACGCGAAGACGCGGACACAGCTAGAACTGAATAAGAAACTTTTATTCATATATTTTTTAAGCCAAACCAAATAGGTAAAGGTAAATCCAACGTAAATGTAGGTAGGAGTGTACAGAATATGTTTTGCGTCAAGTTCCGACATAAATATTGTAACAGAGCTACCACAGGGGACCGTACGGGGAGCCGGCAGGGAAATGATACAGAAACTAGGCATGCCTCTCGAATATTCCAAAGTGTACTGGAATCCTATGAATTTTGTAACATCTGAAAGTAGTTTCGGCGATTTGGACAAGGTATGTAAAGATCATTGGCTCCCCTTCGAAATGCTTGTTTGGGAATTGGAGCAAATTCAAGATGGCTGTCATCCGTAGAGTAACGGAGGTTACTAGTCAATTTTCTGTTTTTAGGCCTAGCGAGCCAGCAGACATGATAGTTCTTCGACACTGTGTCCTCTTCTTGTATTCCTCTTGCACATTTTTACTTAGATGATAAATCTATATCTTACTACTAATAATAAAGCTGAAGAGTGTGTTTGTTTCAACGCGCTAATCTCTGAAACTGCCAGTCGGATTTGAAAAATGTTTGCATTTGATAGCCCTATTCTTCAGGAAGGCTATAGGCTATTTACCATCACGCTAGAACCCTTAGGAGCCAAGCAAAAACAAAAAAAGTCAGGAAGAACGCTAAGCAAAAGCGAAGTAATAGCGCGGGCAGGCGATGCGATGCGACGGGGCGGGTCGGGGGGCGAAGCTAGTTTTATATAAAATGTCGGATTAAGTGAAACATTTATGATTGTCACTATCATAATTGTTGGTTTCACCCGCACAAGTGCCCATCCCGTGGGATTATCGGGATAAAAAGTATCCTGTGTTATTCTGATGTAAAGGCTATATTACTCTCGGAGGTAGACCGCAGCACACTGTGCTTCCGCTGCGGTCAGCCCGGACACAAGGCCGGCTCGTGCGACGCCGCGCCGCACTGCATCGCATGTGCGGCAGCTGGCAAGCCGGCCGATCACCGGGCGGGGAGCAAACCCTGCGCTCCGCCCACCGGAGCGAAGTGGAAGGGCAGGCCCTCTGCCGCCGTCGCCACCGCCACCGTCGCCGCCGCCGCCGCCGCCGCCGCCGCCGCCGCCGCCGCCGCCGCTGCCATCTCTGGCGAGGGGCCCTCACAAGGGGCCCGGGAGGGGGCTGAAATGGAGGAGTAATGGCTCCTCCATTACGCCTCCTCCAGGCGAACATCAACCACTGCGCCTGCGCTCAGGACCTGTTGCTCCAGAGCGTGGCGCAGTGGTCGATTAACATCGCCGTGGTCGCTGAGCCGTACTTTGTCCCGCCCAGGGATGACTGGGTGGAGGACCTGAGCGGCTCAGTGGCCATAATTTCGTCGGCCGCCGCCGGCACCCCGTCCCTCGAATGCGTCACGAAGGGACAGGGGTGCGTAGCAGCACGGTTCGGAGAGATTGTAGTAGTGGGAGTGTACTTCTCTCCGAGCCGAACTCTCGCCGAGTTCCACAACTCTTTAATAGAGTTGAGTGTCGTCGTCGCCGGAAGCCATCCCTTCCCCGTTCTAGTGCTCGGGGACTTCAACGCCAAGAATTTGGCCTGGGGTTCCCGTTGCACGGATGTGCGGGGCAGGATGGTGGAGGACTGGGCTCTGGAAACAGGCCTGGTCGTCCTAAATCGGGGCTCTGTTCCCACGTGTGTGCGGATGCGGGGGGAGTCGGTGGTGGACATCTCGTTCGCCAGCCCCGCTCTGTCACAGCGTGTCATTGACTGGCGCGTCATGGAGGAGGTGGAGACCTACTCCGATCACCGGTATATCCGGTTCGACGTCTCCACCCAGACCTCTAGCGCGCTGGTCCGACAGGCCCCGAGTGGTCCGCGGTGGGCGCTGAAGCAGCTGGACCGGGAGCTCCTCCTGGAAGCCTCGATCGTGCAGGCCTGGGTGTCATCACCGGACAGGCCTGCCGATATCGACGATGAGGCGGAGTGGTTCCGGGAGGCCATGTCCGACATTTGTGACGTGGCAATGCCCCGAGTCCGGCCGGGACGCGCCCGGCGTCGGGTGTACTGGTGGTCGCAGGAGTTAGGGTCGCTACGCAAGGCGTGCGTCGACGCGCGACACCGGTACACCAGGCACCGCAGGCTCCGCATTCGCCCTCCGGATGCGGAAGCCACGGAGGCGGAGCTGTACGAGGGGTACAGAGCGGCGAAGACCGCCCTCCGAGAGGCTGTCCGGCGGGCCAAGGATATGGCCCGCGAGGAGATGGTGGAGACTCTGAACAGAGATCCGTGGGGGCGCCCTTATAAAATGGTGCGGAATAAACTCCGCACCTGGGCCCCCCCGCTGACGCAGAGTCTCCGCCCCCAGCTGGTGGAGGAGGTGGTGAGCGCTCTGTTCCCCTCACGGGGGGTGCACACACCCCCGCCCATGGCTCCGCCAATTGCGGTGCCCGAAGCGGACCACGCGGACGACGACGACATCCCTGAAGTGACCGGGGTAGAACTGAGAGTGGCGGTAGGAAGGCTGAAGGCCAAAAATACCGCCCCAGGACCCGACGGCTTGCCAGGTAAAGCCTGGGTCCTGGCCTCGAGGGCTCTCGGGCCTCGACTGGAGGCGCTCTTAAGCGCATGTTTGGAGAGAGGCCAGTTCCCGCTTCGTTGGAAGATGGGGAAGCTGGTCCTCATTCGGAAGCCAGGGCGCCCAGCGGACTCTCCGTCCGCATACCGGCCCATCGTGCTGCTCGACGAGGTGGGCAAGCTCTTTGAGAGAGTAATTGTAAACCGCCTCGTCGGGCACTTGGTGAGGACGGGGCCGGATCTTGCGGACAGCCAGTTTGGCTTCCGCAAGGGGCGCTCGACGGTGGACGCCATCATGCGCGTGAGAGCCCTCACGACGGGGGACGCGGTGTCCCGGGGTGGGGTCGTCGTGGCGGTGTCACTCGACATCGCCAACGCGTTCAACACCCTGCCCTGGAGCTGCATTGTGGAGGCACTCCGGTATCACCGAGTGCCGCCCTACCTCCGTCGAATAGTCGAGGCGTATCTGACGGACAGAGCCGTCAGCTACCCCGGTCGCGATGGGGAGTGGAACCGGCGAGAGATGTCGTGCGGTGTCCCGCAGGGATCGGTTGTGGGGCCGTTCCTGTGGGACATCGGCTACGACTGGGTGCTGCGGGCCGACCTCCCTGATGGCGTCAGCGTGGTTTGCTACGCTGACGACACGCTGGTCCTGGCGCAGGGGAGGTCGCATCAGGCGGCGGCCGACGCGATGACACGCGGGGTTGCGATAGTCGTGGAGAGGATCCGGCAGTTGGGTCTCGAGGTGGCATTGCACAAGTCCGAGGCCATGACGTTTCATGGGCCCCGGAACGCGCCACCACCGGGATCCCAACTAACGGCAGGAGGGGTTCACATCGGCATCGAGACGACGATGAAGTACCTGGGTCTCGTCCTCGACAGCCGGTGGAACTTCGTCGAGCACTTCCGACGTTTGGCCCCCAAACTGGAACGGGCTGGGGCCGCCTTCAAGCGGCTCTTGCCCAACCTGGGGGGGCCAAACGCCTCCTGCCGGAGGCTTTACGCGGGGGTCGTGCGGTCCATGGCCATATACGGGGCCCCGGTGTGGGCGCGTTCACTGCGGCGGCGAGCCGCCCACTACCTGAACGCGCCCCAGAAGGTGGTAGCCGTAAGGCTAATCCGGGGCTACCGCACGATCTCGCGCGAGGCGGCAAGCCTCCTTGCCGGACTGCCGCCATGGGATCTGGAGGCGATAGTCCTCGCGCGCCTGTATGAGTGGCGCGCGGAGGCACTACGCCGGGGGGAAAGTCCGCTCCCGCGGCAAATTGCTGCGGAGCGGACGGACCTCCGGCTCGATCTCATGGCGACATGGAAAGAGCGACTGTCGCAACCCAGCGCAGGGCACGCCGCGATAGCGGCGATAAGACCCCTCTTTGAGGAGTGGCTAGAGAGGCGCCACGGCGCCCTCACCTACCGCCTGACGCAGGTCCTCACCGGACACGGAAGTTTCGGGAGGTTCCTGCACATGATCAGGCGGGAGGAAACGCCCGGGTGTCACCATTGCCAGGATCGCCCAGAGGACACGGTGGAGCACACGGTGGAGGTCTGCCCCGCTTGGGCGGAGCACCGCCGTGTCCTCGTGGAGGCGATCGGCAGCGGCGGCGGCCTCTCGCGCCCGGACCTGGTGCAAGCCATGGTCCGGAGCGAGAGGGAGTGGGAGGCAGTCGCCTCCTTCTGCGAAGCAGTCATGCTAGCGAAGGAGGTGGCGGGACGGATGAGGGAGAGAGCCTCCCGTCCCAGCCGCCGCGGGAGACGCCCCGGGCGTCGGGAGTCAAGTGAAGACTACCGGCCACCGTAGGCGCGGGCCTGCGGGTGGAGAGCAATGGGTAGCTCACCGCCCGATCAGGACCAGGCCCGTGCCGGACGGCGCGTAAGTGTTCCACGCGCGCCTCAAAGAGATGTCAGCATAACGAGGGGCCCCTCAGGGCCGAAGCCTGCCGGGGCAGCGGGATTGTCCGAAAGGGTTACCGCTGCCCCGGAACATAAAGGGCGAAGGAAGGAACATGGGTGGGTTTTAGTCAGTAAGAGTCTGACACTCCCTTCCGCTCCACCCAGAGCGGGAGGAGTCATTTGATGATTTCCCATCCCAAAAAAAAAAAAAAAAAAAAAGGCTATATTACTGTTAAGTTTCATCAAAATCCGTTCAGTAGTTTTTGCGTTAAAGAGTAACAAACATCCATCCATCCATCCATCCTCACAAACTTTCGCGTTTATAATATTATTAGTAGGATTGTGCCTGGCCTGTGCTACTGTCATATTTTTCTTATGTTACTTAAACCCAATGTTAAATTATCCATCCTTCTTTTGTTTTCTTACCAACTCAATCATACTTTACCTGTCCCACCAAAAACGACTTCAAATAGCTTGAAATATGACACAAAGACTGACCATTCATTCTGCCACAATTTGCATAGAAAAATCGTAAAAATGTCACATTTGACACACGGAGCGCGTTATTTGACGGCCATGACACAGCCCTTGTGTCACATCGACATCGGACGCGTACGTCGATGGTACCAAGGTCATATTTTAATGATACTCATTAATTAAAGAGAAATGGCATTGAATTTGTAAGCTTGTCGTTTATTTACGTAAATGTTTGTTAGGGAAAATAATGATGTCGTTCAGAAAAAATGGAGGCAGTGAATTTTTGGTTTTGTAACGATACCTACCTAGGTCATCAATTGGATAAATGTGACATTGTGAGAAGGCAAAAACTTGGTTACTATGTAAAGAAGACAAGACTCTTCCTTTAGTAATCCTACTTAATATTATAAACGCGAAAGTTTGTGAGGATGGATGGATGGATATTTGTTACTCTTTCACGCAAAAACTACTGAACAGATTTGAATGAAATTCTGCAAACAGGTAGTTTATAACCAGGATTAACACATAGGATACTTTTTATCCCGATACTCCCACGGGATTGAAACTTATGCGGGTGAAACCGCGGGGCGCAGCTAGTTCTGAAATACTGCACAACATAATTAACATTTCAGAGTTCAGTCATTTAACTTTTTTGAACTTTTTCAAAAACTTCCCATCGCCACATTTTCCACACAACAAGAATAAAAAGAGAATCTAAGACAATCTGGAACAATATTTGCATTTGGGAACAAAATCAGAGCAAAAATATAAAATAAAATATATGAGACAGTTGAAAACCTTTTCCTTAAAAACACGTAGCTTATGAAATTCGAACTCGCGATCCAGTAATACCATAAAATACGATTGAAAAGCTTTCATGTCGTGATATCGGTAACACCCAAATAAATGTTCCAAGTTTAAATTTTAAAATTCGTTGACACTTCGTGCCATTATGATGCCAGTTATTTTTAATTTTACTTTTTAATCCGATTTGGGAACGGTGTTTATACAGCTTTTGTTTGGGGATGATGCCATATTTCGATTTTGTAAATACGGTAACGATTTTCTATAATAATTAAGTTTATGATGATATTTAGTTGATTATGTACATCGTTGATTTTAAGCGTGCTCAAACCTAGTAAGACTTCCAATGCTTTGAAAATGGCAATAATTAGTTGAGCCAATCAAATATTTCTGATCGTCAGATAACTCTCTCTAATTTTCCAAGACTCCACCTTTTTCTTCGACCTCTAGTTGTCTCTTCAAAATTCAGCTACACTTCCGAGCAAAAATATTTACACACCCAGAAAATCTTCGTTCACAAATATTGCTTTACCTACCTGCCCCAATAAGTGCCCCTCTAGTTTGGTAACAGCGATTCCGTTATTGCCTTTCGTCGTGTGAGGAATTGAGGAATGCCTGGTTGTTTCAACATTTCTATTACACTGTGTAGCACTCACACCTGTCCCTTGAATCGTGAAAACGTCAATTTTACATTTTCCGCATTCTCTAGTCACAAGTGTATTTGATATTCACTCTTATTCTTGGTTAGGGCTGTCAAATTTTGTATTTAGATTTTAAGAAAAGTTAGCGTACTTCATAAGTGATGCTGTAAATGTTAGAAGGAAACCATACAGGTTTTAAATCTGTTAGTATCATCATCATTTCAACCGAAAAAGGTCCACTGCTGGACATAGGCCTCCTCCAAGCACCGTCACTTCGACCGGTTCTGTGCTTCTCGCATCCAGTGGATTTCTGCGGCCTTCACCAGGTCATGAAGTGCCTAATGCTTTTAATCATCTAAGCTGATTTGTTCTGGATTTTACTACAAAACATCTATTATTACTTTTATAAGAAATTTAATAGTATTTTCGTGTGTAGAGTTCTATAGTAACATTTTTTTTTTTTGCACTTTTCATTAGATTACATCCTGCTAAGCTTAGCACATTTTATTTAATAAGTCCACTAGTAAGGCTTATTAAATATATTTATACTTAACTATGTGTTTTATGAAACTTGAAATACATACTGCCAACCCTACCCCTGAAAGGTGACGCGAACGTCAAAAAGAAATACTTTGACTCGCGACTCGCGTCATAATATGACGGAGCGCGAATATTTGGTATATTTTTACTTTATTTCTACTATTCACGTTTGAAATGTACGGTTTATTTCATATTTTTATATGTTTATTGTTAAATATTTGTCGAAAACAAATATTTAACAATAAACAATATTGCTTTTCGCGCTCTGGTGGCCATTTAAAATAAACTGTATTGGTATTATAGGTCCATTTACGATAAAAAAAAACAATTCGTAAATTTCTACCTACGAATTGGGACTTTTTTTATCTATTATTGAGCAAGTTATTGATGGATTTTGGCCCCATTTAATAAACCAATGACAATGATACCGCATCTCAGTTCTGCCACCAAGCTTAGCTGTGAGTCCATTTGAAAGGGGCCTCCTTGGTGTGAGTACTAAAGAGCTTAAAAATGTTTTTTTTTTTTAAACAATAGAAAATAAAAGTACTATTTTTCTAGACCGGAGAAGGTCGGAGAAGACACAACATAAGGAAAATTGGAAACGTAAGGGGGGAGACCTTTACCCAGCGTGGAACAACATAAATAAACAAAACAAAATCGGTACCTAAGTAGGTTAGTACACCACTCGCTAAACTTACTCAAACTAAATGAGGCTTAATTCGCTATTCTCTAATCGCCTCATCAATGCGTGTCTGTAACCCTGACGCTTCTAAATTGATCGTCACATTTGGGCGGGCCTGGGGCGGCGCCCAAACGAAGAGCCGTGGGCGGGAGACGGATTGCGGTCGACAGGTCGTTCGCTCATCTGCTAGGTCACCTTTTTATATCAATTTGTGGTTGAGAGCACAAGAGAAATTGGGGTTTTTCACTATTTTTATAGTAGCTTGAACCGGCAAATACACGTTTGGGTTTCTATTATCGCGAGTACCTCCGGAGTAGGTACTGTTACCATCGGGGGTATGCTAACTGTACCGGGATTAACGAATAAAAGACTAATGACTTTCTATAGCGTAATTATTATCCTACTTATATTATAAACGCGAAAGTTTGTATGTATGGATGGATGTTTGTTACTCTCACGCAAAAAGTACTGGACGGATTTTGATGAGATTTTACTGTAATATAGCTTATACATCAGAATAACACATAGGATACATTTTATCCCGATATTCTCACGGGATCGACACTTATGCGGGTGAAATCACGGGGCGCTGCTAATCGTCTATAAATTAATAACATTTTATATACTCCACGAGATAATTAGTCCCTTAGCTTGTCAGCCAAATTTGACGCCTAATGTCTTCTAATCTTAAACTAAGTTAATGTTTGTCTCGTATTCTTTGCCATAACTTTTAACTGACTCGCGGAGGTTGCATGTATCTAAGCACCAAATAGGCTACAATCTCTACAGTACCTATAAACACAAAGTGACTACAGCATTTTGAAAAGAAAAGTCATTCTCTAGCTGTAAGACAAAGGCTCTTGAAAAAAATTAGCGAGATTTTAAATCATTAATTTTTTTACATGAAAAGATTTGTACTACAGTCGTCTAATCGAAGCGACAAGATCGCTAAATTCCTTGTTTTAATTGCTGGAGCTACTTGATCGAATCGCGCATATTCGACCAACATAAAGTTCAAAACATCATTGAAATTTTATTTTAAAAATATATTCAAAATTCCAGCTGTAATGTTGTGCAGCACTTTTAAAAGAATGCAATGTACTAAAACAGTTAGTCGCTATAAATGGAGTCAACAATAAAAATTATTTTTATTTTCAACTTCAACCAAATATTTCTCACACAGCACCTGGTACGCACGACGACATATACATTGCCAGTATAAGCTGACTTCTCATTGTACGAAAAGCCTATACAATGCCAGGTCAGTTAAAACTGGAAATCTATAGCTTGATGTGTCGTGGTGTACAAAACAAAAAAGAAAGAGATAAAAAATCTCAACTAATTCAGGTGTTTTTTCTCCATTACCAATCAATATGCATCAACTATCAACATTATCGACGAAGTTATCGACAAAGACCGGTAGCTCCTTAATCCTTTTAAGATAACCGATAAACCGTACCGAAGTATAAAACTCGAGTGACATTCCATGTACCTACATACGCCATAAAGTGATCAAAGTATTGATTTCAATGATGGCGGCTCTTTGGTGGTCTGACGTCATCACATAATTCTTATTTTGAATTTTGATATTTCAATTTGAATGCCGATGAGTTTCGATATTTGAATTCGATTTTGTTTGTATGTTGTGGCTTGTTTGGTAATGGAATGCATTTGTTTTAGGATCGAATGTAATCAAATGAATTTGTTTTGAAAATGTTTGAATTGATCGCGTTTTGAAAATGTTTGAATTGATCGTGTTATTTCTTGCATCAACAATTTTACCACAAAATGTATCCTACCTTTAGTAGATAATTAGAAGCTCTACCAATAATTTAATTTCCTAATTCCAGTTTAACTATTTTAATGTGTGTTTTAACGATTTTATAGGAAATGCTCCAAATGGCACAAAGTCCTAAAAATACAATCACCAATTCGTTCTAATTGGACTACCCGCCACTAGTTTTAAATGACAAACGAAATGATTCGACAAAAGCCCAAAACACCTCTACATTAAGTGATACCAATCGGCAAACAAATTAAACTTCACTTTTGGGAAGCATCCTAAAAATTTCCTTAAGCGCTACCGTCACACTTTAATTGTACACCTGAACAAATTAGTGAAAACCCCTAGTTCACAGACATAAGGTTTAAATTCAAATGAGAAATGAGTGTGACAGCCGTAGAGGTAAATTTGTTTTTCGTGACTGGATGTGTGGGTGTAAATGTGTACAGATAGTTGAAAAAAATAAAAGTAGGTGTGTTTGTGTGGGTGAATGAGCTTCAACCGTTGATAAGGCTCAATAAAAAGTTGGATTTAAACACGTTATCGGCGTATCGGCGGCCTATTGGTGGTCGGTCGTGTCGGACAAGGAAATGGTTGGAGTGGCTTGATGATATTTTTTTTTAAGATTCAGTATTTTTTACCGCACATCTTTTTACGTGTACCTATAGCTGAAACATTTGCCGAGTCTATTGAGCTTTGCGCATTGCGATTTAAACTCCCTTCTTCAAATATTGTAATCTTTTGCTAAGCAGCTCCAGAAAGGAAAGGCGGAGACTTACAAAGATGTCAAACTAGTTTTTTTACGTGTTAAAAATCTGGGGTTTAGAAAAGTTCTTCTATCTCTTTCTTGTTCAGCTGAAAGCAAAAGATAGCAACAGTGTAAGTTTATGCACAACAATATAGGACCAATATTCATTCATATGAATAGAGTTGTGGCTTTAATAATATTTATCAAACAAATCTTACAAAGCCAGAAATTAACCCTGACATTGTTCATTGTTTTACAGTTTCACCAAAAAGAATCAGCACAACACATTTACACACCCCCAATTTAATTAAATCTCAAACAAAAACTTACACAAAACACACCCTCCACCGCTCCACTCTAAAACAAAAAGCCCAGTGCTACCAAAATCTTAATCTAAAGTACACTTGACCACCTTAGCCCTATCTCACCCATTATGACCAATAAAAGGAGGCTGGCTATCTTGCTCGCTACCGCGGCCAGATGAAAGGTGGGTGATACCGCTAAAATCGTCATTTGTTTTGTCACCACTGGCTAATGTCGTACGATGTTGATGCGGTAGGTGGGCTGCGTTGAGTAATCTTGTGAAGATTTGTGTTGGGAGGTAGTGTAACTTATTTAGGGAATTTTTGGTAGATTTATTTTTATGTAGAAAATAAAATAATAAAATTTATGTAGATAATAAAGGTTTGATATTTTTATGTCTAGTTGAACTAAGAAGTTGACTGCAAAGTGGGCGTGTTTTGACTTTGACTTGATGTTAGGTTGGTACTGATAATAATGTTATGTTAAAATCGACATATTTGATGTTGCTGCGGTACGTAGGCTGAGTTCAGTAGTCTTGTGAAGATTTGTGTTGGTATTGAAGAAAGTAGTGTGAATTATTTGGGGATTTTTTTATATTTAGTTGGGCCCAAACGGTTGGGATGAAAGGTTCAATTTTTATTTGATGTTATTCCGCGAAAGTTGGTTACTTAAAGAATTGTCCTAAATTAGCAAAACTCAACTCTAGACAAGAAATATCTGAAAATGACCAATTAATTTGTTTAAAAAGTATTAGGAATGAAAAATTAAGGACTTTTTTTTTAATGTTCAACCAACATATTCTCTCTCTCTCTCTCTTAAATTAGTCATCAACAAATGTGATGGTCAGTCAGGTGTGGTGTGGTTTGTCAGTGGTGTCATTGACAAATTCCAGTATTCTATCTTGGCAAAAAAACTTCCACAAACGTCACCATAGAACAAAGTGCCTCAACACACATCATTAACATAAATAGCTGCTCATTACACGCCACTAAAGATTTCACCCATCTTGTACTCGTAGTCACAACCGTAAATATGTACAGTCGCCAAAGGAGATAAGTAACCATGGTCGTCGGATATTGTTAAAGTTTAGTAAGTAACCGATGGATGTTTTCGAATAATATTTAATTTAATAAATAGAAAACAAACAGTTAATTTATCGAATTAAATTTCATTCGAAAACATCGATCGGTTTCTTACTAAACTTCAACTATGTATATCCGACGGCCCTGGTTACTTATCTCCTTTGGTGACCGTACATACTGCGAAACTCAGAAGCGATTCTCTCGTCGAATCAAAAACCAATCTGCCTAGCCTTTTCCCGACTTTGTTTTAGGGCTTCGGTTTCCAGTCTAACCGGATGCAGCTGAATACCAGTATTTTACTTAGGGCTAATTTTTCCAACGCCAAACTTTATCCGAGGAATAATTTTGAATTTTTGACAGTTATTCCATTCAAAAACTGTCAGACGTCCATTTTATTCCACGAATAAAAAATATCTGTCGATTGACAAATCAGCTCTTAGAGCGACTGCCTATCTACCCTCCAAAACCTAGTAACTTGGTAACATGATACCCTTTGATTGTCAGACTTTCGGGCTTCTGACTACCCGTAACGACTGTCTACGAATGACAGCCGGGACCAACGACGGCTTAGTGCTTTCCGATTCTCTCCTCGAAAATCGATTCGAATTTTGAAATACTATAACGGTTGGTGTTAAAAGCTTCCGTCTGCAGCGAATTTGATAGTTAATAAGCCAATAATTTAAGTAGAAAATCGTTGTTTAATTACGGTGACTGTGCACATATTTTTGCTGATGACTGTACTCATTAATTCACTAAGTATGTATTAATTATTTACTGTTAATGTTTTAGTAACACGTGTACACACACTTGACATTATATAAGCTGAGCGTTCACTGTATTTAGAGAAATTACTTCCTCATTTCATTTTCAATTTCAGTCGAAGTGTCTCTGAAAAGTTGTGTATCCAAATAATGTTTCATGTCTAAAAGATTTCCCTGTGGTTTTCAGTAAAAAACAGCTGATACACCGGATTTTAGTAGATTTACACACCATTTAACACATGAAATTGACTGAAACTTAATGCAACTTTGTATTTAGCAACCTCTTGCAGAAACTACCAAGACTAGGAAAGCTTGACACCCACACACATAAGTCACACCTTGCTTCCTCGAAGGGAAGGCAGAGGTACCTACCTATAGTATAACACCCACATTTCGCCTGTTATGTTTAATCGTCTTTAATCAGTAAATCTGCTCTCAAGTCTTATTTAGCTACTACCATAGATTGCCCAAACTGGCCACAACTGTTACGTGTCAAAAGATTTGACACAAGACTTAGGGCGAATTCCACCAATGAAACTGAACGCGATCAGTACATCTAAACCACGTTTAAAGTTGTCAGTGTCAATATTCCACAACAATGACACTGACAGCTCTTGACCGCAGTTTAGATGTCCTGATCGCGTTTAGTTTCATGGGTGGAATTCGCCCTTAAATGACTTAATAGCGTTTTGAAACCTCGGCTACATGGCTAAAAGTTTTTACTAAGAAAACAGCCATTTAGTCCGCATACAGCCGGCTACTTCCTATGGACAAGGGGTCCTGGTCATAATGCTAATTGCCTTCTCCTAATGAGCGCGACTTCGCTTAAGAACAGCGGAATTCATAATAGGCGTGACGTTAGAGTTAAAATAGTAGAAATGCGGGGTGGACAACATTTTTGTGACTGAGATTGGTGAGCTTTTTTGTGGTCCTGATTTTTTCTCTTTATTAGATACGCAGTTAATTATGTAGGTAGTTTTTTTTTTTTTTTTTTGTAGGATTTCTTTTATTTATGTTTTATTTATTTACTTATCATCCCTACAACTATCATTACAGGCCTTACCCTAATGGGACAGTGTAGTTATCAACTTAAAAAATTACTTATCTAACCTTACATACCTAACTACAAATAGTATAACTTTTACCTTATTTATAATTATTACCTATTGACGTTTCTTTTCAAAAGTCGTCGCGTTTCTTTGCGATTAGCTAACCCTACAAAAACGCAAATCGTCGCTCTAGATGTGACACCAAGTAAATACGAACCTGTCAATTTTCGAGGAGAGACAAAAACACTGTTTTGATAATTATGTATATTGCGTCTTTTGGTTATTTTATTGAATATTAAATAAAATACCGTATGTTTTCTTGTATGTACAGACGCCAGCACATCAAGCTACTACAATCTGTCAAATCTCTTTAATAGATATTCAACTTTAACGCTAAAGCATTAAGGTTCAAGGTTGATTGGGAAAATTTGACCGTTTCGGGTAGCTTGACCTGCTGGCGTCCGTACATAAAAAATCACCTTGGCAGGCTTGGTGTCTATTAAACTTACAAGGTCCCACCTTACAAAGTGCTTCAAAGTGTTACGAGATGACACTAAAAGTCAGTTTTTAAGTGAAGTAATCCTCCTGTACATACAAGGTATCACCAGAAAGATGTACACACACATAAGACGGACAATTACGCATCAAAATGTAAAATTGACCAATAATTGCAGTTACGAGGTATCACATCTAGAGCGACGAAATAATTTTTCAAAATCCGAACTTGTGTATGCCAAAAAAGTTTAGCAACACAAATCCCAAAAGATGAAGAGATAATAATCACCAAGTACATGTTCTTTTTTTTAAAAAGGCACAGATTATAACGGTGTCGTCCATCGAAGCGCGAATTTCGGTAGCCGTTTGACGGTATCCATATTCGATTCAAAAATACTTTTATCTGCATAAAAAAAGGTTTAATACCTCGTGAATTGTGATTTGCAGGCACTTAGTTTTTTGATTTTACCTTTTTGATGCTGTTTTTTTTTTAAATATTTGTTATTGTATTGAAATATGTAAATAGTTTAGGCCGTAGAGCTATAGGATTTTACATCACCCATGGCCTCTCAGCCTCAGTAGTCCACGCCTGGATGTAAGAAGGCTCTTCATCTTGAAAGACACTTTTAGCCTGATCCGAACCCTAATTGCATAACACAATATCAATCACAATCTGAATAATTTTCAAGGATATTGCTAATCTATTGCTTCATATGGTCAAAAAATTTGTCTGCTACACCACGTAAATAAAGCAATGAATGTTGTTGGACTGTCAAATGAAAGCCATTGCTACTGTTAGTGTGTTACGCAATTACCCCGCCCAGTCACTAGCCCGGCGAGGTAGGCATCGTATTAGACGATTAAGTATGCAAGAAAATTGACTAGAAATAGCAAATGGTTTGCTGTGTACCTATCTATTGTTCTTGAACTGTCCAGTTAATATTTGCTAGATTATTAAGTTACATGGTGCATGACGTGAAGAAAATCTATCATGTCATGTTGACCATTGAATATGAAAATCAAACTTGTCAGTAATATGTCCAGCAATATAAACATTAAATTCAAATTACACAAATAACTTGCTCCAACTTTGACAGCACAGACACAAAATTAGCCCTTTCCTCAAAATGAGACTAGACACAATTCACAAAACTGGTCCCGCGGCGTTGATAAAGCGGCCGAAACCTGAGCGAACATTGTGCAATAATTGAATCGCATAATAACTGCAAAAATAAATTCACATGAGGCGATACAGCCCATAAAGGAGTCTTTATACTAAACAAATCGGCCTCCTTGAGCTTCGGCCTCCTTTGAGCGCAAACGCGCCGAAAGACCGAACGAATGAACGAGAGAGCGAATGAACGAGCAGTTTTATTTGTCGTTAGTCAGTTATCACCAATGAGTTGTACGCAGATGTGCAATTAGTCTGGTTTCAGAGAGGTGTAAGATGGCGGCTTCTTAGATGTCGAAGTGGGGTTTCATAAAATGGTACTTACTCGGTGTAATGATTGTTTATTGTATTATTTGGGTTTATTAATATTTACTGTCATTTTCGATCGATTTTTATTGACTACTTTCGGTCATAACTTGAAATGTCAAATTAAAATAAGAGTATATGGTTATTTAAAACATAAGAGAGACATAACAACGGCTTTTGTTTTAAATTGTATCAATGCCCAATAAGATGTGGGCCAAAATAACCACCACGTGGAGCCCTGACACAGCTAGAAGGCGTCGCGGCAGACCCCGTAGAAGATGGCGGGACGAGCTGGCCAAAACAAACGACCAGTGGTCCACGTTAGCCCTGGATCGAAAGTGCTGGAAGTCATGGGGAGCCTTTGCCCAGCAGTCGGATGATGCAGGCTAACAGTAACAACGGTATGGTTGTAATTGTAACTACGAGTAACTAGACTGCGACGCTACACCCACGCTAAGCCAAGCTTGTGTCCGTAATAAAGAATTTCATAAGGAGTAAAAAAATTAAACAGTTCAACAATCTCCTGGTTATAGGTGCCTTCTTAATATTCACCTCATTTAATAACCCATTCGATCCATATCACCAACTCGTCATAAAAGCTGCCGCATCTGACATTAATCCCACTTAATCTTTGAAATGAATATAATAATAAAATCAATGAGAAGTTGTCGTCATTTAGCGTGCGCTTGGCTTTTATTTCAACGCTCTTTGTCACTGCACTTCAATACGAGAAATAGTAGCCATATGCGTAATACGGTAGTTCTCATAATCATTGAGTTGATCGGGAAAAGGGACCTCAGATTCTTCTAAAACTTGGAAGGTTAACTGAAAACTCAGTGAAACAAAAGACTGACGACGATGCTAGGCGAGCTTTAGCTTCCATTACCCAATACTTCTCTGAATATTCCAATCTATGAGAATGATTTCTTGGACTCTAATCCAACAAACGATATGTTTGCGGACGAACGGACGAAGATTTTGTTGGCGTGTATTTACAAACTGTGTCTTTAATTTCTGTAATTGATTTTTAACCGTTTTAATTAAAGAAATAAATAAAATAAATGATTCTGATATAGTACCTATATCTTGTGCATGGATGGACGGATATGAGAGATATGTGGATGACATTAGAGATACATTGTGATTGGAAAAGAATATAGAGACATGAGAAGAGAGAAATATAGTGTCCCGTTGTTGGAGACTACCTTTTGGATGGGGCGACTAGAATCAATTCTATTTTATTGCAAAGTTTGACGTTCGAAAATGCCTTCTATGTGCCTATTTGAAATAAATGCTTTGACTTTGGTTCAAAATAGTGTCTTACAAAGCGTTAGTGTAAAACTAATATCATATTCAGCATCTGCAGTGCTGCGATTAGCATAAGCCACCCCCATACACTTCCACAACTAGGTACATACATCATCAACCACATCTATATTTTTTTCCATGCTGC
Organism: Apamea monoglypha; assembly: GCA_911387795.2. Classification (NCBI taxonomy): domain Eukaryota; kingdom Metazoa; phylum Arthropoda; class Insecta; order Lepidoptera; family Noctuidae; genus Apamea; species Apamea monoglypha. The sequence goes on along the minus strand of OU426934.1, from coordinate 13,769,170 downwards.
CAGTTTTTTTCCATGATTAAATTCCTTATCTAAAGGCTAGTTCTTATCATGTTTACAAGTACCTAAGTGCCTATTTGAGCATCACCTTTTAGTTTTTATTCTTTGATAGTAATCGAATCGCCCGCATGTTCGATTCGCGCGAATCTCGAGGCCCGCATCATTTTCAATACCTTTTCTATACTACATGCAAAAAACTTGCGTTTAATTACAAAAAAGTCTCATAGAAATTAACGGCTAGAGTGAACACACACGATAAATTGAAACAGCTTTATATGGTGGGCATTTGTTTCTTTAAGTCTTTATTTAAGGATATTTTAAAAGTTGGGTGCTTCTTTTACCGTCGGTAATCGTCTTTGCGACTTTATCAATGCTGCAAGGCAAAGTTTTTAGTTAGAAAGGGGGTGACTGTCGATATGGTGGCTAATAGAGAAGTATGGAAGAAAAAGACATGTTGCGCCGACCCCAAATAAATTAGGATAAGGGCAGGAGAATGGTGAAGGCAAAGTTTTTAGTATGAATGTGGATGGCTATCAGAGTAGGGGAAGACCAAAGAAACGATGGATGGAATGTGTGAAAGATGTTTTGACTAGAAAGGGGGTGACTACTGAGATGACGACTAATGTGGAAGAAGAATACAACTTGCGCCGACCCGAAATATATTGGGATAAAGGAAAAATTGAGAAGGAGAGGAGGTGGAGGATATGGAGTATAATGAATGAAGAATGATCAATGCTGCATCTCGTTTTTGGGACTCTTTGTCCGGTGGCAATAATAGAATCGCGGGTTTTTTTCAGAGCTTCCAAAAAACGACTGAATCCGCTGATCGCCAATGCTTTAAATAGCATGTCTGCTAGGTTCTTAAGTACTTTAAAGTTTTTTTCCCTCTTGCTCCTTCGTGAGTTTAATAGCTAAAACTGTTTTGCATCCATTTGGTGCAAAACGAATTTGGATAATAATGGAGTTAGATTTTTCCTCAACATGTCCTCATAGCGTTTGCTTGACCCCTTTATCCTTAAAGGAGTCATCACCAATCGTTTTCCTTATCGAGCGTGACGGTTTAAAAGTTTTAACGCAATTACCTTCTAATTTCCTTAAGATGAACTCTGGTTAATGGAAAACTCTGGGCCATGACCCTGAAATGCAACTTTAACTCATACAAATGTCTCAATGGCTCTCTTATCGACTATCCATGTTTAGACCTATGTAAGTAGTCTCTCTCTGGCTCTAAAAAGTTCTTAAAACATCTTTTTAATTCAATTATAAGGAAGACTTCATAGGCCAATATTGACATCTATGTATAGCTTATCAATCTATGTATCTAGAGTTCATCATTATACGTTTTCAATAGCACTAACAGATCTAATGTTCATCTTCTTTCGTATCCAATAAAACTAACAGATCTAACACTTCTGTGTAGTCCTCAACTCACTACATGCGACATGGTCCATGGACCACCACTGTCAAATCTAATTTCTTCCAAAACAAAGTTTAACTCCTAGCTAACAAGTCAGCTAGCTCCCTCTGTCCTATGTCCCCAAAATAAATATGTAACTGCAGGCCTGAAAGTATCCTTTATTAAGACCATAACTTACTTTCTATTGCTGCAGACCAATGCCAACACATTGAGTTTACCATAGCTACCGAAAACTACGAGTAGTTTGATTAAATCTTCTATGCTCTCTCATAGAACATTTTACGGTCATCAGACACGAGCTACAGATCTACGACTTCAAAAACACCAACTGCTTTTTAAGCCTACAGAAGGCTTAAAAACTCCTTTGAGAAGTTCCCAACTTACCATAGCTACCGAAGAGAAATCTCCAACATATTTAGTAACTGTCCTTCCCATAGCTATTGAAGAGCGAGAGAACTACATCGAACATTATTTTTATGGTCATGCGTGACGGACCACCGGAATCGAACCTTTATCTAAACACTAAACCACAGGCCATCGCCTCTAATAGGACCTTAACTATTATATTCTCTATGGCTACCGAAGAGATGTCCTCAACAGATTAAGTTTCTGTCCTTTCCATAGCTAGCGAAGAGTGAGAGAGAACATCGAACATTTTACGGTCATGCGACACGGACCAGGGACCACCAGAATCGAACCTTTATCTATTTAATTACCAGACTTTAAACACGTTTTATATTTAATTGAGGCGCTTCCGAGTCGGCTTTACGAGATTAGGCCGTACACGGGTTAGCGAGGCCGGCTGATAAAACTGTTAGCGCATGAGAAAGTTGATTAGAGTGGCCTGTCTGTTTTTTTTTTTTGGAGTTTTTGTCTTTGATTTATGTTGTCTTTGGGTTGTAAAAGGTTGTTGTGAGAATCCTCATGTTCTTGAAGATATTTGAGGTGATGCTTTTCCGCTGTTGAATCTTGAATTTTCCAAAACCTGATCCAGTTTGTAGCTGACCCTTTTTCAGCTCCTTCTTTTCTCCAAAGATATTTATGCTTTTCCGCTGTTATTTTCTGTTTGTGTATGATTAAGTTTGATGACTCTGCTATCTCTCTCTTGTGATTGCATTGACTAAATACTCCTCATCTTCATTATCTTCATCGGCAGCCTTGTTCCACCCACTGCTCAGTAGTCCCTTTGTGTCATGACTACATACTCTTACTGAGGTTAAATTCAATTCTGCGATACAACGTGGCAATGCTGCCAGCCGTTTGGGGCACTTTTCTTGTTGACATATTTTTTATATCCCTAAAAACTGAGGGGATACAATCATCATTCTTTCCCCTCCCTTTTTTATATACTTGTACATAGGTATTATTAATTTAAGACTGTATTAAATTGGATCTAATCTGTACAAGTAAATAAAACCATCTTGGCATTACATTTTTTAGCTTGAAAGCTACAACTTCCGCATTTACTTTTTAGTGCTATTCTAGTTCATTGCCAAATTGTGCTTGACATATCATCTCTTAAAATGTTATATCCACCTTTAAATCCATTATTAACAGCTCAACGCCCAAAAATGAAACACCTCCTCTCCCCCCTAAAATCCCGAGAGACACCAACCAATCTCTTCCCATACTATTACACCACTTTATCCAATTTAATAATACTAACACGAATATTATTATTAATAATGCGGCGGCCATTACTGCCGTGACGTAATAACGTAAGCCTGTTTCAACTAATCCGTTGCATCCATTGTGTCACCACCCTTAGTTTGTCACCCTAGTTTTTACACCACTTATTCTACAGTCGTCAAAATACTTGTAAGACTCTTAATGTCAGGGATTAAGGTTGAGGTTTGAATGTATCTTGAGCTATTTGACGGCAAATTAGGTTATAGGGAATATGTTAGGGTCATAGATGAATCGTGTTTTCGAATGATTTTTTTTTAGATGTAAATTTTATATGTGGTGTTATGGAATATGTCAGATAAGCTGGGGCTTGAAATAAGATAAAATAAAACTAGAGTATCAATTGAAGACATTTTGTTGCATAAAAACACAAACTCGAAGCATTTATTTCAAATAAACCAGTAACAGGCACTTTTGAATTGTCTAGGCGTCAGTCAGTCAGAAAGTTGAAGCTAGTTGCCCATTCCAAAGCGTAGTAGGTACGAGTATCTATGGAGAAGGACGGGCTATAGAAAAGAAGCTCCCGAAGCTAATGTGCCATCTACATCTACACGGCACAACTACGGAAAACGTGGAACGACTTCATGCTTAGAAAAGATTGGAGATCTTTTCTTTTCTTTAGTTTCAAACAAGAAATTTGTTGACTTTCGTATTGAATTATCCAATCAAATCAATGAGCTAAAGGAGCAGCAAACAGGAAACAGTCCAGACATTCTCAGAACCTGGAGTAAACGGCACAATATCATCTATATCCTGTAGACATTGTAAAAGGCGAAGAAGGGACCAACACCCTAGCCGCGTAACACATTGATCTGAATAATTTTGAAGGATATTGCGAATCCATTGCTTCGTATGTCATGTTCAAAAAAATTTTACCGCTCAACGAAGTACCTAAATAACGCAATGAATGTTGTTGAACTGTCAAAATGAAAGCCATTGCTACTGATAGTTTGTTATGCAATTTAACACGCAGTACTTATTGAGAAAGAAATCAGCACAAATGCCCCTTTCATTGCAAATCAAACTTAAGTTACAATGAAGTCAAAGAGACCATCAATCAAGCTTATACCTTGCACTCTTGAAGACCATATCTTCCTTGACTTAAGACTTATAATAGCATCTCCAAGAGAACCTTCGACTCAAGAGGCAGTAGCTACATCTATTACTCTATTGACACGAGGGTGACAATCAGATTACCGCTGCATTCTGATTGGTCGACAGCTCTGACGTCACGGGCCGTCCGGTCACGCCTACCCACGCTCGAATTACCGGATTAGAATGTCCGGCACTGTCCGATACTCCACCGTTGTTAGGATGTTGCCAATTGGCCGACTCGGTACCAACAATCGATTCTAAGAACAATTTGCATACTCGATTATCGTAACGAGTAATCGGTTAAGTTTCAAATGTTGCAGAATGACCCATTTTAGCAACGGTTGAATAAAACCTTTTGTGAATAAATGATTTAATTCAGATTGTTTTGTAGGAAAACCTCAAAACGAAACCTTATCAGGACGACAATCGCTAAGTATGCTACAATAGCTTCTTTCATGATTCAGTTTTTGTTAACTTTCAGCGACTCAGCTTCAAAGTAAAATAACCGAGCATTTTGTAAGAAAGATGCTTACTTTTCGCAACAAGTTAGCGACCTATACCTATTATTAAAAAAAACAATGTCCAATTGAATCATCAGGTTACACTACTTATACAGGGTTTATTTTCAAAGACCAGCCAAATTTAAGGGTGTGGTACAGACCATCAAACTGAACAACTTTCTCCATGAGACCAATATCGTGATCGCGAAAACTGTCCCAAAGAAAACTTCAATACCTACTCAAAATAAACGCATGGGACGGCTGAATTATATTTTGTATATATATATTATAATTACATAAATCTTGATTAAATTAAGTACTCCATATCTTGAAATAAGTCTCAAAAGATTTGAAAGTCAGTTCCCGGCTCCCGTCGGATCGCACCCGTTCATGACTCGAACGTATGTGCCTGGTTCTAAATTTATTTTCAAAGTTTTTTCAAGCCCGTACTCATCAGGAACATTGAATTACAAAGTAGAATTGATCATATTTGCAATCTAAAGATTCAATAATATAACTTCTTTCAAACAAATAAAAGAGAAATCAATTTCGCCTAACCAATAAGCAAAAAGTTGAATCTTGCGCCAATTTTCTCGACTAATACCAATTTATTTCTCAATAGCATCAACGAAATCACGTTTTAATAGACCAGAATTACAAGACCCCACACTTTCATCATCGTCATCAATATTTACCGCATCAAACAGAACCAGATTCTGATCCCTCGACTTACAACCACGAACTATCTCTACAACATTGTCATCTTTTTTCCATGTCATTCTCAGAACCTCGGCCAAAGTATTCGTCGAACAATCTAGACTGAAAAAAGGTCCTAGCTAGAATACTGTTCGCATTCCGAGCCTGGGTTTGGGCTACAGTGGCTACGTAATTGCGCTGCGCTTGGCGCCGTCTCCATTCTTGCTCCTTTTTTGACCCCGGGGCCCTTAGCTCTTTTTTTATACTCCTTTTTGTTCCCCGTTTGTTGGTTTTGAGAATTAGCATGTCTTATTAACATAACTGTCTGATAAGAGATTGGTGTTTTAACAGCTTGGAAATCAGGATTGAGAGTTTTGATTCTTATAGGACTTGTGTGTGGTTTTGGATTTTGACGGTAAGCAGTTTTGAATGTGGTGTCCCTAAAGTATCTTCATTTTTATTGCATTTGTATTGAGATATATTCTGCAAAAGCTCTTTACTGCCTAAACAGTTAATAACATGTCCCAAAACCACCAATTTGGCCATCGTCATTCACAAAACCAAGCGCAACCCATAAATCAACCGTCCGGTTAAAGTTTTAAACCAACAGATAAAATATGCGTCTGCGTCGGTCACCGAATCGGTAATATTGTTAACAAGGAGTAAAATAACTACAGAGAGGAAACCAAAACGAGAATTATGCATCATCTCGGGAATTTCTCAATAAGAGGTGTACGCGTGGGGCCGAGCACGCCCCGCGGCGCGCCACCGGCGCCTGCGCGGCCGTCCCGCTCGCGCATGTCCGCGCCCGCGACCCCGCGCCCCGGAGCCGCGCGGGTGGCGGCGCGCGCGCCCTCCCCGCTAACCCACCTTTAAATACAGACCTCGCAGCATATATCATTAATCTATTACCAACATCATATCGTGCGCTCGTGTATGTGAAGTCAAAAAAGAATTCTTTTTTTTTTCAATAGAATTCGTTGTCGGCCCGGTGAAAGGTAACGATGGTATGAGAACGATATTCGGTTTTATGGCGCTTAATTAGCGTTGATCTTTCGCTCTGTCGGCGTCTCGGCGCGGCGGAGGGCTGCCTTATAAGTCTACGGTTCGCCTTTATTGGCCAATATCTTCGGACGGGATCGTAGATACTTCAACTAGATGTCATGCTGGGTTCGTGAGTAGTTTAAAAAAGGTCTATCATTACTTGCGAATAATGTGAGTCCTTTAGTTGACTTTGTAGTGACCTGATGTTCAATGTTATGGGTGTCGTGGTGGCGCCCCGGGCGTCCGGTGCGCCTGCGCAGGCTCCATTCATATTTCGTACAACTGCCCGCTAATTACAGCTTACGGAGCTCCGCGATCGTTGGCTGATTAAGTTCTTGACATAATGTTTTTTCGTTTAAAAATACGTTTTCGGGTTATTGCTGTCGTGTATCAACGATTTGCAGTGGGTTTTTTTTTAACCCATTCCATATCCAGGGAAATAAACTTAACTTGAACTTACTAACTTAACTTTTACTTAGAAAAAAGCAGCTCTTCAACTAGCTACTAATGAGGCAGCATTGAAAGACAAAGTCAACAGAAAAGCCTTACAAAGCTGCCTCAAGAAAAAAAAACTCAATTGATCGTTCTCGTCTAGCCTGCCTTACTGCCTATATCATCTGAGGCCTGCAATTTCGTATAAACACAGCTCAAGCAACAGTAAATTAAATTCTGATGTCGTAGTATTAAGTTGTAAACAGTGTTTACTCACAATTACCAGATCCTATAGATACTGGAGATCTCGACACCGCTTCTGTGGTTTTTGATAATTTACTGGCGGACGCACATGTAGTTGTTAGTTGTTACGAAGCGATTAATGATTATGAAACGTTTGTTGATGATTCTTACTTGGTTTTCTAATAAACTAGTGTTTAATGCTTTGTTAATTATTGAGACTTCAGTTGATTTGACAACGGCACTTGATTCAGATGAACTTTATGAAATAAAATAGTATTTACAGATAGATCGATAGATACTTTATACTATATGATTGACCCCAAGACATACATATATGACACTATATAGGTACACACAGTTTAGTCTTCGTAGACATATGATTGATGCCTAAATTGTTTGCCATATCTCATGTTTTTGGCTCAAGATTTTAGCCTTTCACCTTTCCTCGTCCATACATTAAAATGTCACCTATGAAGACTTCTCAGATCTCAAACAAGCGTATAACAATAACGATGGTTCCTCCAAAGCCTCAAACCTTTGCTCATTCCCCGAAGCCTCGAAATAAAAAGCTGCAATTACGTCCGTGTAAAATATTATAATTTATTCAACATTACTTGTTTATTATTTTATACCAGGAATCCAGAAATTTCAATACTTTTCGGATTTGGGGAACATGTTAATCTTGGTTTTTGGATATCAGCTGCGGAACATCCCATCGTTGTGTGGCCGGCGGCTACAGAGTAACGTGTTGGATATAATAACACCGCTATTAATCTATTATACGGGTTTATTTTTCAGTAAATAGAGTGGTATACACGATTAGGATCTTCGTATAGAGGGAAAGGTTTTAAAATGGCTGCCTAAAATACGGGGCAGTGGTGGCCCAGTGATAACGACCCCAACTTACGAGATGCAGGTCGTGAGTGCGAACCCAGGTAGACGCTTTACTTTGTCTAAATAATGTCATCACTACTGTTCTCAAAACGGTGAAGGAAAACATCGTGACGAAACCGGCCTGTCCCAGAGCCAAAAAATTGACGTGACAACTACCAACTCGCACTGGGCCTGCGTGGTAAATTACAGTCCACTCCCTTTCACGGAGAGGAGGGCTGTGTCCCAGCAGTGGGAACGTTTTAGGTTGATTATGATAGGGACTTAAGACAATGAGTCCTTTCTTAACCATGATCAAGCTTTTCATCCTCCATCTCCTTTGACTTTAAATCTGACGTCTACCACTTCAAATCTTTACTAATACAAAGTATCAAAATGGTCCACTACTACTATGTCCCAGAACCAAAAATTACTAATGATATGGTGAATAAATAACTAATGGGTACACTAATAGCTAAGGAAATTACACCTATTTACCGTTAAAACATAAAATAATACATCCGATACAATTTATACAAACAAAAAATAATAAAAACCAGCCATACACAATAATGACAGCTGTATCAAGAATGAGATAAATATCTATAAATACGTTATAAGTCTTATATAAATGCGTTACTCTTATAAGTTACTTCGCGTAATGACCGCCCACTCGCACAGACCAGTTAATTTGATTTAGATGCTACATACCTACAAGTATATCAAGTTTTTATTTATATTTTATGATGATAAAAATAAACTAATATAGGGGCTTGAATTGTTTATCAAATTTTTAAAAGTAAATCAGACTCCTCCTTTTCAATCTCTATGTCATTCTCAAAAGGTGACAATTTTTATTCCTTTTGGGTAACTAGAACTCGATTCGACTGGACTTCTAGGTGATTTTTAGAAAGTTTAACAATTCACAGTCCACCTAAAATCAAATTTTTAAAAGAATCTATCAAACCGTGCGAAATTTCTTCATAATTGTTGATAATTGTTGATAGGATTAGGTAAAAAAAAAACCAATCTATTGTTTATGATTGATGATTAATCCACATAAATTCATAATCACTCAAATGATTCATTACCTAAATATTTTAATATATTCGAAATGTGCCCAATTGTGTTAGTTATAAAGTAATAATTTACATTAAATATATTAAAAGTAGTTTAGTAATAGCTAGGGAAAACAGTGACATAATCTTCTGACTAAAAAAAAAAACAAAAACAAAAAAAATCACATCCATATCCGGCGAAACCGATCATAATTCAAAAAAACGTTCACAAAAATTGTAAACGTAAATCAGAAAACGACGTCGAAGTTCCTTCCACCATAATTAAAGTAATTTAGCACTCTCTGTCTCGAACCTGCTCTGTCCAATGTTTGTTTTGCAGGCGAGAACTGGCCATAACCTATTATTACCATCTCGTTATACTTTTTAACGTCCAGGAGTGGTCAACGTTTGGTTTACTAAGAAATATTATAAGTTTGGCGTTTCAAAGTGTTTCTTGTAATTTTGTGCACGCTATTTGGTTGAGTTTTTAATATTTTGTTGACAGTTTGATATGCCTTGGTGGCTACTAGTTTCAAGAAATTTTGCTCCGTTTGAAAATATTTTTTAGAACTGTCATTACTGCAGCGCTATAAGTACTTACCTACTTATAGTTTCCTATAAAATAATGGAATAAATTGACAGTTTGATAAGCGGTAATGGCTACTAGTTTCAGAAAATTTTACCCCCATTTGTTATGTTTCTACCATAACCTAATAAGCTTATAATGTTCCCACTGCTGAGACAGGCCTCCTCTCATTGAGAGGGAGTGGGCCATAATCCAACACGCAGACCCAGTGCGGGTTGGTAGATATTTTATTTTATTTATTCGGGAAAACGAACAATTACACATTAAGAATTACAAAAAGATAGGATACAGAAATGATACAAATGTGAAATCAAACACGTTCTCCACAGATACACAATGAGATAATTTGGTTTTTTGAGACTAGCGTAAACAATAAAAAAAGAGGAATATTAATAGTGAAGTATCAACAGAACATAGTGCCGCATAAGTGGAACAACAGTGTTACATTAATTTTTCAATTATGTTAAGATGAGTCTAAACTTTCCATTTTAGATCCATACTGCAGAAATTCTTATTAAAATACACATGTTTTCGAATTTTTAGTTCTGGACATGTCGGTTTCTTCACGATGTTTTCCTTCACTATTTCGAGAGCAGTATTTTTTTAAAGTTATTATTGCAGCACAATTTCCCATAGTTTCCTACAAAATTGTTATTAAAATAGTTCTTAATTAATTCCTAGCCAACGAACAAAGACATAATACCTTCCCAATAACTAAATGATCTCATAAGCTCACAATTTATATCCCCCGTCACACACAACCGCAAGTTGGTGACCTGCTCCACCAACATTAAGTTCGATCGCCGGCGGCGCGGGCGCAACCAGTAAAAACGTGTTGTTATTATTAATACTCTTGTTCATTGAGAACACTCGAGCGTGCTTGTTAAACTATGAAGAACTTCTTAGAAATGTACCTATAAGACCCTCCACGATGACACACCTTAGCTATACTGGCTTCTTTGGTATTTTCGGCCTAGCCTTGAGTGGGTTCATCCTATTTTCTGGATCCTTAATATAGAGCTGCCTTTTTAGGGTATAGTGTCTGACTGGGCGTGGTCAGTTGTGTCATCCATTGCATATTTTTATTTAGTTGCGCGAGAGAGATGATTTTAACTAACAGCTTTAATCAATGGACAGTTTTTGGAATTCTCTTTGATATGTAATTTTAGACGGTTAATTTTTGAAGTCAGAGATCGCGTTAGAGTCAATTATATATAATAACCTTGTAAATTGTATTTTCAGAATATTTTTTTCATTTTTTTAGTACCGATGGGCGATTAACAGGCACTTAAATGTGATATCACCCATAACCCTGCTTACTCCCTTAGAAAAGGAGTGAATACTGTCAGGCGATAAGAGCCTTTATTCTAAACAAACTAAAGTACGTTTTTTCTCCTTCGTAGGAGCTCATCTATTGCCAAAGTCAACGGATGTTGTCAAAACTGCTGTGGCCCAACGCGGGCCCTAGTGCGCCCAGAGAACCCCACTCAGACCATTTGGTTAGTAGACATTTTTTGTTTTATTAAAAAAATATAACATAGAAAACATAAATTTTCTCCAAAAGGTTGGTAAACGCTGAATTTAAACATGATATTACTAAAAAGATAATAAAAACACTAAAAAGGTTGGCAAACGCTGACTGTAACAGTGACATAACTAAAAAGGTTTTGATCTCCTAGCTTTAATAATGTTGAAAGGTTTTTAACCACTGCAAAAAAAAAACTCCATATTATTTAATCTGTGTAAACTGCTACTTTTTATTAAGATTAATTTCTACTTGTTCCATTCATCGAATTTAAAATAACTTCAATAGGTTTTCCAACGTTTTGTTCAAGTTAAAAATTCGTGACTCTTGAAAGGGCTTCGAGAAAATAATGTTTTTTAAATGGCTGACAGGCGATGACGTATGAAGTCATTGTCCAATCACATTTAAGATAAATGCTCAATTTATTACACGCACGTTTGTGTGTTACTGGTCGAACTAAAAACTTGTTATTTTTTATTACTTACAACAATTTTAGAAACATGAAGGGCTTCATACTTTTCCGTACCTACTATAACTTTTTTTTTTTTGTTTTCAACATTTTTTTTCCGTTGTCTATTAGTAGAAGTTAAATGTTGACATCACTATAGTATCTAAATAATTTAATATTTATGGTAAGAGAAAAGATATTCTGAATAGATATGGGATATAGTAAAAACCTGAAGTATCATAAATATCACCTGCCTTGAAGATGCAGAAGCCAAAGCAAGAAGTTATATAGGAATAAGGAATCAATTGAAATAAATTTGTTATATTGAGCTGTGCCAGAAAACTTGCTTGAAAAGTCTTCATTTAAGGCTCTGGTCGTACTTTTTTACAAAATACTGAGAATAAATAGAGATCATTCGCATAAAATTGTCAATTCAAAATCAAATCAAAAGTCATTTATTCAAATTAGGCTGAGAATCAGAACTTTTCGGACGTCAAAATAACATAAGACAGTCCCCCAAAACGCCCGCCCTTCACCACTTCCTAGTGCTTTCGCTGGAAAGAAAAAGTGGTGCAACAAACTCCCCAGCAGCACAGCTGTCTGTTCAGTTAAAAAAAATACTTTCGGAAAACAGTTCTAACGATATCTTATTCCAAAAAACCATGTTTCATAGATAAAAATAGTGCTACAAAACATAGATTTCAACCCTTGACCCAAATAAACCCTTTTTAAAGCTACATACATCCTAACTGTTCTTTAAACCCTTTTGTCGAAAATTCACAGAATCACCCGCGTGACGTTCATGTATGTTTTCCCGCGTAAACATGTTACGGAAACCGTATAAAAGGCCCAACAAAAGGTCTAACACTCCCTCCATAAATAATAGAATCATTAACATCTGCTGTTATGACCGGATCATCAATTTTTTTGCCTCCGAAATAGTTATCCGTTACTCAAACAGCTTAGGGCGTTCCTAGACCGTATATTTTGACGGTTACTTTTTTAATTTTCGAAAAGTGATCAGGGAGATTGCTCTTTAAGTTTATTTTACACTTGTTTTTTTAATTATCTTGAACGTAGCTAAAATACTTAAAAGCCTGCGTTCCGGAAGCTCATTTAATTATATCTGTTACCGTTAAGCCGTAGTGAGACACCCGAAAGTCTGACAACCAGTCTATCGTATTACCCAGTAACAGGGTTGTGGAGGTCAGATAGGCAATCGCTCCATGTAAAATACTGGTATTCAGCTATATCCGGTTAGACTGGAAGCCGACCCCAACATAGTGGGGAAAAGGCTAGGCAGATGATGATGATGACCTTCTTCATGTAAAGTGTTTAGATTGTTTTTTGTCATTTAACCAAGCCAACACAATTTGGCAGTAGCTTCACTAATCACTGAGTTGATCAAGCCATCAGAAAAGTATTAAAATATTCTCCCACTTCTAAAAGATGAGATATAAAACGCTGACCGCTGTTTGACGATATAAAATGATATTTTGATACTAAGTAACAATGAACTCTAGTAGTAGAACCATAACCCTAAAATAATTACCAAACTAAACATAATAATGATTCATACAAAATCTTCCATACACACACCTACGGCTATGAGCATTTAAGGGTAATTTTCGCCACAGAAATTGTTATTAATGTCAGTGATCACATGCCTTAACCGTGTTAGTAGGTGCACCATACATGATGTCAGTTATGGATTTTTTGTCTCATACATACAGCTTGTGAGGTCTTTATAAGGACTAGTGTATACGCGTGACTATGTCTGGCCTTTTTTTTCTTTATATATATAACGGTTGACCTATTGGGAGTGCGCATTTGTCGTGTAATGTGTTTATTGATCTGAAAGGATCTAGTGGACTGACAGCGTTTTTTTTTAAAGGGAATACATCCTTCTTGGTTTTAAATAAAATTATAGCCCTCTTTGCTGTCACTTTAAGTTTTAGTCGCAATATCATCTCAGCGACAAACAATGTCAAAAATATAGGACAATTAGAGCTATTGCTTGACAGATTGAGACTGAGATCAGAGGGGTAAATTCTCAAATTTTAAGAACGTTCACGTTTACAGTCTGATCTGTCTCAATCTGTGAAAAATACCTCTAATTTCACTACATTTTTGGCAAGATTTTGAACGTTTTTAATCACTGGAAATGGCTTTCAGACTGTGAACATTCTTAAACTTATGAGAATTGCCTCTTAGTTAGTCGAACTTAGTCTAAAACCTGCTTGCTGCCGTGTTTGTCATTACATCTTCGTGGACTTAGCATATTCTAATAGTTAGGTACAACACTTTAATATTACACAGGATGACATTTTACAACTTCAACACATATTTCCTTACTTGTAGCTTTTATGACTTCAACAACATTAACTTCTAAGTAAATATTAGCTTTTTATTACTTTTTCTTCACCATTATGGTAGCGTATCCATTATACTTGGCTGTGCACACATTCTTATGATTTTTTAATTAATGCTTTGATAAAAATGCGACCACGTGCGAGTCGGACTCGCATGCGAAGGATTCCGTACCACTGTGCAATGTTTAACACTGTATCTTTTCTAATACTTTTGTAAATAAAAAACGCCGAATAAAACCTGTTTTCTGTATGGGAACCCCCTTTTAATTTTTAACTTTATTTTTATTATTTGTAGTTATAGCGGCTATAGTATTTCACACTCACTGCTGCGCGGCTGTATCTTTTGAACCGCAATAGGTATTACGGTTCAAAAGATACAGCCCTGTGACTGTGACAGACGGACGACTCGTGGAGTCGTTAGTAATCGGAACCCTACAAACTTGCAATCTTTTGCTGTGTTTATTATTAGATATTGTACATTCTGTACAGTAATGTAATTTTATTACTGTTACATGACATTCGGTTTGTGTTGGATTTATTGCATCAAGTTTCTTAGAGTTATGTCAAATCGTGAGAATTAATAGTTTGTTATTTTATTTTCAATTTTTTTCAACAGCGAATGCGATTTCTTTTTTATCACATATTTATTTATTTGCAAGTGTTACTCGAACACTTTCAAATGGATATTTATGTAAGTAATTTAGTTTTGTTTCGTCAATAGGTTATCATCAATACATTGTTGGCAAAATCAAGGTTTACCAATTAAGCCACGTCACAGCCATTTTGTTAAATTTCTATTATTTATTTTATTTTTAAAAAACACTTACTACATACTATTTTTAACATGCTGTATGTTCACTGTCCCAATATACTATTTCCTAGTTCTTACTCATCTCTATCTCCAAATAGTACCAACCAGTCATAGACTAAAAAAAAGGTTTCCGTCTCAAAGGACCAAATATAAATCATGACATCCCGATGCAATAATTCAATATGGTCACTCTACGAGCCGGAGGCGCCAACGATCATCACACCAAGGTGTCTGCAGCCTAATTATATGGACGGGTACTCTTCAACCAACACAAATATTTGTTATACCTACACCTATTAAGGAAAATAGAACTTTAGCTAAATAGAAATAGAGTTCAAATTCTATTGTTACCTTTTCACCTCGTTAAAGATACGGCCAAAAAAAAGGTTGGCCCCGAAATTGGCGTAAAAACTTAGTTAATTATGAAATGATTAGGGGTTTGTTCCCAAAACTAACAGGCGTTTGTTATAGATTAGGTAATAAATAGTTATATTGTCGTTAGTTGTTTGTTTTTGTGAATGACATGTGTTTGTGGAGCTCGTAATTGGGTGTATAATGGTGGAAGTGTCTATGGTGTATGGTGCTTTTTTAAATTGAGGTGATTAAGAGGCATAGGGAATTATGTGTCAGCTGTTTGACCTCTTCGGTGGACTTATTAGGGTGGCCTAGAAATTCTATCGTTAAAAATTTTGGTCCTTGTGCTTTTTGCAAAACAATTGTATTTAAGTAGGACTTAGTTCAATTCTTTGCTTTTTGTCAACTATAAAGATTATAAAATACAGTATTTTTTTTCAGCAAAGTCTTAACAAGCAGTACATTTGTACTCATATTTTAAATGTCATATCCTTATGTATTTTACTATGTGCACATAAATAATAAAATAAATAAAATAAAAATACAGTCTTCAGTCATAGCCTTATGCTTTTAAAAGGCAGTCGTCTGTCAGTTTACTATTTTTTAACCCAAAACATTATAAAATCACCGGGGTAATTGCGTAACACACTAACAGTAGCAATGCCTTTCATTTTGACAGTCCAACAACATTCATTGCGTTATTTGCGTTGTTGAGCAGACACATTTTTCGAACATATGAAGCAATGGATTAGCAATATCCTTCAAAATGATTCAGATTAAGGTTGATAGTGTGTTACGCAATCAGGGTGCAGGTCTGACATCGTCACTTATGTTTAAAACCGGAGCAGACTGAAAAAATTCTTCACGACGATATTCATATGATTTTTACCACAGGACAAGCACTTCACTTGTTTTACCTACTATCCCAAGACAAGGACTTCACTTGTTTTACCTACTATCCCAAGACCAGGGCTTCACTTGTTTTACCTACTATCCCAAGACCAGGGCTTCACTTGTTTTACCTACTATCCCAAGACCAGGGCTTCAATTGTTTTACCTACTATACCAAGACAAGAACTTCACTCGTTTTGCCTACTATCCCAAGACAAGGACTTCACTTGTTTTTCTTCTCCTTCTAACTCAATATAAAAGTATTTAGAGCCTACAGGGGTTACATTTTCGTAGAACAGAGTATCGGTTAAAGACTTTCGATCAATCACAGAGGCAATCAATTAAGGGTGGGTTTCGCTACCCTCGCGTAGGGTTAGCAAATTATAGGTTTGGTACCGTGTCTTTATTAAGGATTGCAGTTTACGTGGAGCAATCAAAGATTAGTGATATAGCTGTTAATGTTTTGTCTAACTGACTAATAATTGGTAAAGACAAACTCGAAATTCCAACCACTCTTACCAAAGGGTATCGTGTTACCCAGTAACTGGGTTGTGGTACTTGCCCCACCGTGCCTTGGTACTTTCCAAGGCACGGTGGGGTCTTGGTACGTAAAGTTGGTCACCTATCCACGGGCCAGCAAAGGCAATCGTAGCTTAACCTGATTGATCGACCTGTGCGGCTGTTATTACTTATTAGTTTTTAGCATTCCATAAAAGACTTCTGTTCAACCTATGTACATGAGAAAAAACGTACTTCATTTCAGAGGGGCAATTTTCGTAATTTTAAGAACGTTCACAGTCTGATCTCAGTCTCAATCTGTCAAAAAATACTTCTAATTACCCTACATTTTGACAAGTTTTTGACATTTGTTTGTCGCCGAGATGAGACTGCGACTAGATTTTGAACGTTTTAATTATGAGACAAGCCTACAGGTCTCACAAACTCTCAAGATTTTTTATTTTAAAACGATACTACAATTTTATTTTCAAGTCGTTTTTTTGTCCTGATCTATCAGCCCTAGCCCCCGGTATGTTGAAGGCCCATGGGATTAGCTATGGATCCCGTCGAAGTAAGCGTGCCAGCTACAATAACCTAGCCGTCGTTATGTATAATACCTATCGGTTACCATTTATTTTATATGGTAATATAAAGGCCCATATTTTATGTCGTACTTTTTTTTCTATGTGAAGTTGTGTTAATATTGTATCAAAATTAAGGTTTTACAATAACTTTCTAGTGCTTCATCAGCCTCTTAAAAGGAAATTCAGAATTAAAAAATGAATTCGAAAATCAATGTACCTATATGAATATGTGTGTTTCGCTGTGAATTCGGAATTCATTCTCAGGAAATTAGTTTTTTTGTCAGTTATTACTGACAAAAAACTAATTTATACCAGCCTATTATCGTCCCACAGGGCAAACGCCTCTTCTCATGTAGAGAAGGCACGAGCATTGATCACCACGCTTGCTCAAGACGGGTTGGCGATTTCAGACTCACATTAACTACAAGACCAGAAGGCCAATTCTCATAATTTAAAACGTTCAAAATCTAGTCGCAGTCTCATCTCGGCGACAAACAAATGTCAAAATGTAGGGAAAATGTAGGGAGGTATTTTTGACAGATTTAGACAGATCAGACTGTGAACGTTTTTAAAACTACGAAAATTGCCCCTCAGGTTTCCTCACGTAGTTTTTCGTTTACCGATGTCAGTTATGTCAAAGACCTACTTTCGAATTAATGTTAATTTTCTCTAGAAGTCCCATGTTCATTCATAATGTTATAGGTAAACTAGCTTCTGTCCACGACTTCGTCCGCGTAAATTTTCGACCCCAGACCCATCCACCGTGCTACTATATCGTTTTTAGCACTCTTTGTGTCCTTTAGCTCGACTCCTAAGGGTCTTAGCGTGGTGTTAAGTAGCCTATAACCTTCTTCAAGAATTGGGCTATGAAATGCAAAAAATATTTTTTTAAATCCGACTGGAGATCCGGAGATCCCCCTACATACAAACGTTACCTCTTTATAAGTAAATATTAGTAATAAATACACCAATTTTGCCCATGGAGCAATATCATGTTATATATGGTATACTTAGGTAGATAATTTTCTTACAAAGATACCTAATTAATAAATTATCCTCATACTTATCACTGGTAATGGTGATTTCAATAATTCTAGTGTCTTCTTTATTCTTACAATAATATTCTTTCAAGGATAGATCGCATTGAAGATTAATTTAACAATTCATTCTTTGTTCCTCGCCCAAAACTATTCAACGATATTTTTCTTTTTTTAATTTAACCAGCGACAATTACTAAAAATAACGTCTTCATTGATTTATACCGTACTAATTAATTGATTAACCACAAAAGATAATAAGAGATCCGGAAGTGAGATTAACACTCGAATTTTCATAATTATTAATTTTGATACAAATAGCAAATTTAGTTTACAGCCAAATTCCAATCTTAGCTTTAAAAAAATAAGGTTTCATTTTGTGGGAATGACGGGTTTTGTAACGATGCACACACGCATCGGTCGACATAGTTGTGCGTTTTCGACGGCAGGTGGCGCCTCGCCATTGATCATATAATTTTATGAGCCCCGAACTCATTTATTATAGTTATAAATATAAAAGAGGTTCGTTTGTTTTGTCCAAGTATTGAATTAGGCTTTGTATTCTGAGCGACGACGGTGTATCAATTTGTTTTCAGTATTTCTTTGTTACTGGGAGTATTTTGTTGAGTTAATAATAAACTTGCAGACAAAAAAGAGCAGTGGTGGCCCTATGGTAAAGACCGCCTTACCGAGTTGTAGGTCTTAGGTTCGAACCCAGACAGGCACTTTACTTTGTGTAAATTACTTCATCACCACTGCTCTCGAAACGGTGAAGGAAAACATCGTGAGGAAACTGGCATGCCGTAGAACAAAAAATTCAAAGACATGTTACATCTACCAACCCGCATTGGGCCCGTGTGGTCAATTACGGCCTACTCCCTCTCAGAGAGAGGAGGCCTGTGTCGCAGGGAACATTATAGGCTGATTTATGTAATAATAAACTTCACAGACTTACTACTTATATGTTTTTCACCCTAACATGGAATGTATTAAGCGAGCCTCCACAGGGGCTGACGATACATAATAGGGAATTGCGTTACTTACTTCCAGTGAATCCAGCCTATACTGGGCAGTGAACTCTGCTACTGCAATTTTCTAGCCCGCGGAAGCTATTCTCGTAAACTACACACCTTACTGCTTCAAGAAAGAGGCCTAGGTATTAATTTTTGTTAGTCCTAGGTTCCGCATGCATGCATTTCAATTGCGTGTGGTAAAGATATAAGTAAATTTTCCATTTCCATGCAATATTATTGATAAACTAGCTGCGCCCCGCGGTTTCACCCGCATAAGTTTCGATCCCGTAGGAATATCGGGATAAAAAGTATCCTATGTGTTAATACAGGATGTCAGCTACGTCCATACTAAATTTCATCAAAATTGGTCCAACCGTTTGAGCGTGAAGAAGTAACAAACATAACAACCACACACACTCACTCACAAACTTTCGCCTTTATAATATTAGTGTGATCTCTTTTTATTACTACTTTATTAGTTCCTTTTTTTTTTGTTAGTCTAGTCTGTCCCACTGCTGGCCTCCTCCAAATCCCTCCAGAAACTCCTTTCCCGCGCCACCTCGAAGCAGCCCTCGCAGTACGCATCCAGGTCATCTCGCCATCTCTTTCTGAGCCGGCCTCGGCGGCGCCGCCTATCTTCAGGCACCCATTGTGTGGAGACTTGCCCAGCGGTCGTCGTGCATGCGGTTATTTTATTTTCATATTTAATATGCTTATACCAGTGCAAGTGTAAAAATTAAATAGAGTACTCACTAGACCTGCCATAAAATCACTAGAAAATCCGCTCATCTCACAAAAAGACTATATAAAGATAATATTTACCATCCCATCTTACCTGTAACCGTTCCATTAACGCCTTTTCAGATTCACATTAAAATGTGGAACATACGATGGCGCCTGTCATTATTCTCCACATCAAACTATCCCGCCACCAGTATAACTTGCTCCTCCTTCCCATCTACTGCGTTTAAAACGACAGGTCTTATAGAAATGGTCATTTATCCCATCACCGTTTCATGTAGACCTCTCTTGTTTTGCTCTATCTTTGAGATGACAGCTCTTGTTAAAATAGTCGTGTGTAGTGATTTTATACTTGAGAGAGGAAGCTTTTATAGTTTAATATCTAGTGTTATATATGCGTAGATATGTTTAATAAACGGTGTAGTACTAACAGTACCTTTTAACTGTCACAATTTTCTGGATAGTGCATATGGAAATGACTTAATGTGTCATGCTTCCCGTGGTCTCGTGAGTTTATTATCATTGCTTGGATGCTCGTTAGTTGTATTCAGATTCTGTTATATTGCTGTTTTGATCTTGGTTATGGCTTAAGAATGTTGTTCTGTAATGTTCCTTGTTGGCTTGTTACAGCCCTTTCTAAGCTTTAAGACTGACCAAGTTAGTGGAGGGCGAGGTGTGGCGATGACTGTGGTGGGCCCTTTCTGATAACTAATTCACTTATGGTACTTGGACTTAAAAGTTATCTACAATAGTACCATTCATCATTCTCCTGCCCTTATCCCAATTTATTTGGGGTCGGCGAACATGTCTTTTTCTTCCATACTTTTCTATTAGTCGCCATGACCATATCATTCACACAGTCCATCCATCGTTTCTTTGGTCCTCCTCTACTCTTATAGCCGCGATAGTAAAAACCATGAACTTTGTTTTCGTACCAATTCGTAACTGTACTTAGCAATCATTACAATAAATTGTAATTTTGATCACGTTTCATCTTATACCTCTTCAAGTTTACTTACCTTAAACATGATCAGCTCAACTCCAACACTCATCCTTTTAGCGTTAACACCGTGAATATACCACACTACCATTTAGCCCGAGTGTACACAAATACAGATTACATTCGCCGTTAAAGGGCCTGTACACACCGCTGTTTGCGCGCCGGCCTGGTCAAATGTTAACACTTCTGTGCCTACCTTTAAATCCCCAGTACTTTTGATAGTTTTAATTCCGTTACTCCTGAGTGCTTCGAGTTTTTATAATTTTAATATTGATTCTTTTCGTTTTTTTTTTTTGTAGTATTAAAGTTTATGAAGACATTATTTTAAGGAGAGTTTACTTTAAAAAAGAAATCTTGCTTGTTTCAATACAAGGTTAGCGGTTGCACACGTTTTACCAAATTTTTAGCCTTTACTTTATTGAAGCACCCACAAGCAAGTCAGGTTAGGCAGACGTCAACCTCATAGGTTGATTTCCGAGATGCATTTAAAAAAAAAAATATCTAAGACATTTTAATTTTTTTACTCTAGATCTAGAAGTTCCTGACCAGTCTTTTCCATTTTTCCAATGAAATCTCAAGTTGTTTACGAGTCGTATCTAAAGTTCTCTATGTACCTACTTATTACATTGCAGCCTTCCAATACAATCTCAAGATGTTTGCGAGTCGTAACATAGACATTGTTGAAGGCATTTCTGCTTATTACCTTACAGCCAACAGGCAAGGCTTTTTACCTCTCACATTTCAGCTTTACATCGTTAACAACTTCTCGAACGTCGTAATCACTCCCTTATGTCCTTACCAGCTCTCGAACCTCGCGTATGTAAGGACCAGTTTCCACACTTCAGTAAAGAAGTGAAACTAGTAGTTTTAAACAACTTCGTGCTGTCAACATCCGACAGTTATCGGACACCTGTCCAAACTGCTTGCAATCAATCCTCATGTCAATGGTGAGGTATCAGGTGTCTCTGAAAAAACAAAGGTATTTAATGGGACCGTCCATAGATCAAATGTTTGCGTAGTGAGCAAAGAGGTTTAGTTTTTAGACTACTTGTGGCTTCCTGTTGTACCGTAATGTTTTGTTAAACGTGGAGTAACTTAACCAGTGTTAACTAAACCTTAAGAAATCATTGTGCGTGGAGATGAGGATAACGGAAAATTTAACTGAAAAGCTAAAAGAAAAAAGAAACTTCCTGTTAAAATAATGGGCTTAACTTACCTACTTACTTGATTGCAGCACATGATCTAAAAGACCAAAAAGTATGGTATTTTCTGCAGACAGGGTCCATACAAAATTTAAAGTAACGTCTTCAAAGAATGACTTTAGCAAAACAACAAATGAGTATTACTTCTTATTCAAAATACCAATAGTCCTCCACCAGCATTCAATAATCAAATCTAAAACCAGCACGAAAAAACGTACATCAATATTCTATTTCTATATATCACTGGCTATTGGCTACAAATAAAATAATTAGATAATAATTACTAGCAAGCCATCTGCCATATACACGTTAACAAGCGCAGTACATAATCGTTTATTTATCGAGATACATACATATGTAAGTGGTTGATACGTCGTAAGAGTCGTAGTCGTAACGCTGTAAGCGCGCGCAATTCTTAATGATATGCATCAGTGGTAGGTACACTTATTGAGTAAGTACGGTTCGCAAGTTAAGTGGTGTGTCTTTGCAAACGTATTTAGGGTCATGCATGTCTTCAGTGATTGTCTCTCTTTCATTACTGTTGTTGTCAACGGTTTCCTGATTGACATGATCAGCTTCCAGTCCACTATGATCTGTCTTATCCAATGAATTCCTTAAGGGATTAATCTCGTTGATTTTCATTATTTCCAGACCAGTCCTTAGTATTTCTTCATTCTTACAAATCGAAGATGGTAGTGCATTTGTTCTTGGCAATAATCTATATCCTGTAGACATTGTAAAAGGCGAAGAAGGACCGCACCCTAAACTGCGTAACACACTATCTGAATCATATTAAAGGATATTGCTAATCCATAGCTTCATATGTCCGAAGAATTTGTCTGCTCAACGCAATGAATGTTGTTGAACTGTCAAAATGGAATCGATTGCTACAGATACTGGATTATTTAGGATCCTCTTGACTACATCGTTCTATGAGCTAGTTATAATGTATTGCGGCCTGTGAATTGTGCTATGAGCTAATAAAACAGTACAGTAATCGATTGTATGCTATAGGTACATTTACTAAGTGTTTGATAGTGACATTCTCCCAGCTGTGTCTAATGAAGATATCAATTTTGCAGCTCATTCATAAATTAATGTCCCACGGTAATATATCACGGTGATTAATTCAAGCCACCTAACTTTATACGCGAAAATGAAAACCCATCCAGCATTTGCTGTTACTCGCAATAAATTCTGCATTTAACTGCTGTTTCGACGTTTACTGCTTCAAAATAATTAGTTTCCCATATTTTAGCTTTACTCTCAACTTAATCAAGAACTAAATAGCTAGTACGGTGAGTACAGTAAGTGGTTGACTGTACGTCTCGGGCGGCACCTGTGTCGGCGCGGATGAAAGCGGCGTCGCTTTGTGGCGAGCCGGCAAATATTTATTTTAATTTAGTGGCCGCCCGCCGATCGCTCGTTAATCGCTAATGGATGCTCCCGCGCATGAGCGATTGTTCTGTGGTGTACAGCCATGGATTGGGTGAGAGATATTTTGAAAAGTTTGCTGGGTTATGGATTTTTAGGAGAAAATTTTTGGAAGGGAATTTTTTAATGTTTTCCTTTTCTAGCCTACTTCATGATTTAGGGCGGGTTGTTTCACGCACACGTTTGCGGGGTGGTTGACGCACTCGTAAACGTCAAAAATGGCGCTAACTATCGTCAAACCAAAAAAAGAGTTGTTTCAAATTACAATTACAGAATTATGGCCTTGACTTACGTCAAATAATTACGATTACGTACTCGTTAATATTTGACGTACGGTAATTTTTATATTACGTTAACCAACCGTTTGAAACAACCGGTCCTTAGGTACAGTTAATTAAGCCCTTTTTTCGTCAATAACCACTGTTACAGCTGACCAAGACTTAATTAAAGTTACTGGTTCTTCTGATGTTCCAACTGCCCCGTAAGAAGATTGATAATAGAAATCCTGACTAAGTCGCCTTCTACGATTTTGAGAGAGAGATCCGTGAAGCCTTTTAACTTTAGGCCATACTCTTACCCAACGACTGGCATAATATAAAAATTCTTGGCCCTCACAGTCTAAGAATTTGCACTTCAGGTCATCAAGAGATTACTGTTCACAATGCTCCTCTTCGTAAGGCTACCGTAGATAAAATAGATAAACACTGCGTCAAGATATCGTTAATGGAAACTGCTCTTGCGTGTGCAGGATTGTTAAGCTGATGGTTAGAAGGCATATTTTTAGTACTTAGGAACTAATTGTTCAAGAAGTTAAGGGGAATTGTGATAATCGTAAACTTGGTGTAACTTTGAAGATTGTGCTTAGAAACACAATCCTCTTCTTCGTCGTACTGATGATTCTCGTTTATTAATTTTATATAAACTTCGACCAGAATTCGGCCACTTCGACAGCGTCAGCGTTGGCCTCGCAAATCTTCCGTAGTGCTGGTGTTTTTGCACAAAGGGGACGACAAGAGGTGAGGCATCGTTTTCGATGTGGTTCCACAGTCGCACTGTGGCTCATCGGAGTACACTCACCTACGTTGTACCTGCACCGACCCACCTGGCTACTTAGAGGTTTCCAGATGAGCCATGGTAGTTTGTGGCCCGCTGGGAGGAACATGACAAAACTTGTAAGGTGGCAGATTTTTTTTTAAATCTCATAAGTACTTAAAAAAATATTGCTGTACAGCTGCATACAGTTAGACTGGAACCCGACCCCAATATCGTTGGGAAAAGGCTAGGCAGATGATGATGATGAGATACTAAATGATCTGAATGCAGAATTTGTCTGCGTTATGCCTTTGTAATTTGTAAGCAGTGCAATAAATTGCAAGGCAATCTACGAGTATGTTAGATGGCCTGGGAAGGGCTCGTTGTCTCCTTGCCATGTCTGAACAATACGGATCCTGGGACCAGGACCAAAATTGCGTAACACACTATCAATCACAATCTGAATCATTTTTAAGGATATAGCTAATCCATTGCTTCATATGTCCGAAAAAATTGTCTGCTCAACTATGTAAATACCGCAATGAATATTGTTGCTGTCAAAATGAAAGCCATTCCTACTGTACCTAATACAGTTTGACACGTAACTTCAGTCGCTTGATCAGCTCATGTGTTCTTGCTCTGTTTGGGCTGAAACTGGTCCAGCAATCCAGTAGACATTGATAATCCCAAATACTTTCATAAATACCGTCATACTCCAATAACTAAAAATCGATATACCACCTTCAAAACTCTAAAATCACAAACAATAATGCGGCAAGCAACTGCCGCATTTGATCCAATATTTGTCAATGCTTTTTGTGGTAAAAAGGGGCATTAGTGAACCCCTTCTGTTGACTCAATGCTAAGACGGTTTGCCTGTCAACTGTTGGCCACAAATATTGGTGGTCGGCTCCTCTGTAGTAATCTGGCGTTTGTTTTAACTTAAGCTTTGAGAAATATGTGGCTACTTTCACGCGTTGAAGTGAGATATGTGGTTTAAATGAGTTTTTTAGTAGGAATTTAAAGGATTTTTTTTAATCTGTGGAAGTGGGAAGTTGGGAGGGCACTTTTCTTTTTATAGTGTTGGATATTGGCTACTTGTAGGTTTTATTTTGAGAAATGAAAATATGAGAGTTTATGAGTATAAATTTAGAGCCACAAGATACAAGCGATGCTTAGTTTGTAGCTCACCGAATCCGTCACATTGTATTTTTACTATTCGATTAATAAACTTTATCTTATTATTATATTATCTCCTTTATTTCCATATAAATACATATAAATTATATTTTTAAATATAAAAAGTTAAAAAATATTTAAAAATATAAAAAATAGTAGCCCACCGGTATCGGGAACAGGGTCCAAGCTACCGGCGGTCAGGGCTCCAGCGAGAGGAACCTCCTGACAATCCTCCTCTTTATATTATTATTATTATTAATTTGCTGGAGCTGTTTGTTTGCAAACGAATAATTTGACGTTGGTTGAATTAAATTATCTTTTGATGTCACTCTAATGTCCTGGATTGTGATTGAATCAATCTAAAAATCAGTCAATCTAGCAATCTAGGACATTAGAGAGTGTGACAGGCAGTCACTCCATGTAAAATTCTGGTACTCGGCTGCATCCGATTAGACTGGAAGCCAACCCCAATGTAGTTTGGAAAAGACTAGGCAGATGGATGGATGGTTTCACTAATGGACATTATCCTATATATCCTAACTTAGTTTCTTAAAGGAAGTTTTAGTTTAGCCTTTAAAAGTGAAACAACAGGATTTCTTTTGTTGGTAAGATTTTGTTATAAGTTACCTACGGGCGGAGTTTACTTCAGAACTTACCTATTTGAAAAAGGGTTTATTAACCTGAAACTCTGTAGGTAATAGTGATCGTAAAATAAAATGAAAATACCTATGATCAAAACCTTGAATGACTGCAAGATTCTCCCCTCTAGAAATTGAGATTTTTCTCGAAAAGTGGATCAAAATTGCGCAAAGATCTGTTAAAGGACAAAATCCATTTTCAAATACATACTTTTGGTTAGATACAGTTTTGGTCACATTTGAAAATGGCGGCTGCAATTCATATACCACTTCCTAACTAAAACATGAAGATGCATCATTCGAATTCAATCGATACTGCATAAGCTTTGCCGAAATCCCGTCTTTGCCTCATCGAATTCCGAACATTTGCAATAAAAAAGTTTCTATAGACTCGAATCACGTTTCGATAGCGTTCTGCGAATTAAAATTACAAAAAGCGAGACCGAGACAGCAGTTGCGTTCCGTACGTGGGAGAGAGTAAATGCATCGTCGCATCCACGCCCCTGCAGGAATAAAATTCAAAATAAGATTTCAAAGGAAGTAAAAGGAAAAACAAACAAGGCTCGGGTTTCTAGTAGGTTAGAACGAGACGGAGGCATGTTTGCACGCTCCCTCGACGATTGGTTAGTTGATATGAGTTATGGCGCGTATGCTTGCCGCGCGAATTAGCCATTTGGCGCGAATGTGTGGGGCGACGGGCGGCAATGCGTCGCCTAGAATGCGATATGTGTTCTATATTTAATTCCATTTGGTTGGGATAGGTCGGAGTTCTAAATAATGTTATTTATTTTGCCGCTAAAATCTTAAAATGAATAATTGAAAATCTAGTCTCTCTTTATCTTCAGATAATAATAAATAAACAGCAAAACACTTCGTAAGAAATAAAAAAATATTTAAACATTTATTCACATTCACATTTTATAATTTTAATTTTTTTTTAAACTTTGCTACGAAAAATAAGCGCATAGATTTAGAAGAGTTGACATTCTAAAAATAACTTGTGCACATGCAGCGCCATCTCGTAGCGGATAGCGCAACTACAGAACGTGATAATTTACAAAGGTGCAAATGCTGACTTTCCGTTAACTTAGCAGTCATAATATCGATAACAAAGTAATAAATTAACTGAATATCGTTAAAACAAATTCACATTTTATCAATGTTAGCTATCAAAATATTAATCTCTATCCTAAGATGAATTATCTTAAAATCCGTAAAACCATTCACCGATTCTTAACAAGATACCGAATTTATGGTTTCCAGAAAATCGTAAAACCCGTTCGATGTTTCGGTTTTTTTTTATAAAATTACGTTATGAATAGTTGCGCCATAGACAGTTCATCAAAGAACGATCAACAAAATTATTGTTTATGATCTGTGAGCGTGGCGAAGCGATTGTAACGGCTAGACTAGTGGCGCCACCCTGCGCTAGGTACTTTGAACTATTAGTTAAGGATTCTGGTTTATTTTTATGTCGATACGATGTAATTAAATTAATCAACAATTTTTTTTTAATCGTAGCGCGTCTTGATGTTTTTATAGTTAGTTGATTGAATTGTAATCTAAAAGCACTAGGTATTAACTGGAACACTTAACTGGAGTATTGCAATAAATTCGGAAAAGCAGTGATAAGATTAAAAACTTTAAATGGATTGGTAGTAACTAGTAACATTATAACTGAACACAGCGGAAAAATATATCGAACAAATAATCAATCAAACTCTAAAAAAAACAATTCAAAATTCGAACAATTAACCAGATGTCGTCACATCCTAGAGAGGGGCAATTACTTTTAATCGATACTCGATGCATCACCGGCGCCGGACCACCGCGCCACCGATTTACATATAAATTTGTTGTCCAGCCGTAAAATAAAGAAATTGGACGGACCAATAAGAGCCCGGTAATTAAAGCCGACGTAAGGAACAACTATAATTTTATTTTAATGTTATCGTTTTCGGGCTGAATGCAGTCGTTCGTTAGCTTTAAGAAAAAAAAAAGATGTCTTTATGGTGTCGTTTGTTTCTGATGAGATGATCAGCGCGTCAAAATAGATATTTTAAACAGTTATTTTAATGGCGTTGTAAATTTTGATGGAATAATACGTTAAGACAAAAGATTTCTTTGTCATCTCTCGTTATGTGAAGCGATTCATCTTGTTGTGTGTTACATTCTCATTGATGGTCGTTATGAGGCAACATTTCTTAAACGTGTCTGGAGAACTTGTCTTTACGACAAAATTGTTGCGCCAGTAAGTACGTCTGTCTATATTGTTTATTACAAGGTTGTCTTGAATTTTTTGGTCCTTTGGCCCCGCCTTTCTTTAAAATCCTTTAAATATTACTTACAATGATCACTTGAAGGTGTGAGATGGTCTGGATATAGAACTATAATAATGAACTGTCTTTCTGGATAGTGTCAGCAGCGAAGAAGGTATATGTGTGTCCACATAATACAAAACATTTCTGCTAAAATTATTATTAACTTAATTTTTACCTTTTAAAATACCCAAGGGTGGCCATAGAACTATATGAAAACTCAAAGCATTTACTTATTTCAATTATTTGCATGCAATTTTCAAGGAGTCTTCACTTGTGAAGGAGTCGGTTACTCAGAAAGTTGAAGCTAGTTGCCCATTCCAAAGCGTAGGTAATAGGTTCCCAGATTTACTCTCCTCAATAAGTATCACAGAATGAAGCACTCACTTAAAGAATCTCTCAAATTTGTTCTCTGTCTTGATTAACATTAATTGTATAAATCCACATAGGAAGTCCTTCAATAAAACTGACAGCAAACAAATCCGAATATGAGCGGATGTTGTCATAATCAATTGGTCAGATCTAATGAGAGCAATTGAATTTAATGGGTCGGCGCTAACTTGTAGGGGACTACAATTAGTCAGTGAAAAGTGTGTTTTAATAAACAAGACCATACTAAATTACTGTGGACATACTTAGTGTGGGATTCAGCGCACATCTACGTACAGACGCCAGTACATCAAGCTACCCGAAACTGTAATATTTTTCCAATCAACCTTGAACCTAATGTTTCAGTGAAATTTGACAGATTGTAGTACCTACCTATTAGAAAAAATACGACCAAAGCTTAAAAAAAATCAGTACACCAAAGACAAAAAAACACATTAATGACCACAGCTCAACATAAATCACACACACATCTCAGATCATGGGAATAAGCAGAATAATCTAACTAGCTAACCAAAAAGGTTCATACATTGTCATGAATATTGATACATCCATCCTACTGGCCGGCGCAGACCCGCCATTGAATACCAATGTCAGTTTTGCATACAAACACCATTTTTACAATACAACCTAGGACACAATGCTTGCATATTTAGATGGTATGCGAGCGTAATATGAAATGTGCTGGTTAAAATATGAGTCGGATTTAGTTAGTAAATTGTGCAGTTGCTAGCAAACTTGGGAGGTTTATATACTTACCTGCGCAACTTCAGGTTATTATTTACTAGCTCTTGCCCGCGGCTTCGCTCGCGTTAATTTAGTTTCTAATATAATTCAATCATGATTCGAAAGACACGTGGCGCCATCTATTATCATAATAACGTTATTGTTGTTTTCCTCGGGAACAGCACTTTTATTAGGGATGAAAGGTACCCTATGTCCGTTTCTATACACCTGACAACGTATATGCAAAATTTCAGGATGAACGGTTCAGTGGTTTAGGTGTGAAAAGGTAAACGAACAAACAAACTTAAAAATGCAGACTTAATGCCATAAGCATTTTCTACCAGTCAACCTGTTACCTGTTATCATTTGATAACTTCGTTTGAGGTCATTATCATGGGCTTCTGAGTTGGAATCTGGTTAAGTAGGTAACCTCAATAAAATTGCCGCACGCCTACTACTTTTTAGGGTTTCGTACGTCCTAATGAAAAAACGGAACCCTTATAGGATCACTCGTGTGTCTGTCCGTCCGTCTGTCAAAGCCCACTTGGTCCGAATCTACTGGACTGATTAAGCTGAATTTTTTTATAGTGTAACGTGTCTTTATAAAATCAAAATTTTAAAAAAATCCTGTAGGTAAATGTATTTGTTGTATCGTGAATGTGCTAGTTATAGCTACACCTCTGTCTAACCCATCGAGCAGTACAAGCGTGATGTTAAGTTATGTGTGAAATCGTAGGTATATTAATCTAAAATTGGTGCTACAAACTTCTTCTTTTCGTTTGATTGGTCCTCCATAAGTACCATCTTCAAGAAGCAGTCTTTCTAAACATGTCTTTGAAAATAAACCCAAAAGGCCCAATTTTGGAAAAAATACACGACAAGGGACCTCTGGTATCACATTAACTCAAGTCATACAAAAATCATAAGTGTTACCTACGTGACCACAGCGGAGTTAGGGAGACAATGCGGCCACGCAACGGTGGTACAGTGCGACAGCGGTACGTAGTAATTTAGTGGCCGGGGTCGCGCGACCTGTCATTATATTGTGACAGGGCTGTCGCGAATCAAGCGATAAACGTTTTAAATTGGGTAGAATAGGGCCCTCTTTTTGCTTTGAAAATTAAGTTAAGAATTCTGACACAGTTGATTAAAATTCATTTTTCTATGGCTTAGGTATCATTCAGCAGCATAGTAATCTCTTTGGAAATGGTGTTAGGTGGAGGGCGTTAGTACCTACCTAAATAACGGTCTCGGTAAAGAAGGTTAAGAGGACCTTGACAAAGTGACATTAAGTATATCAGTGACAACGATGATTGATACGCCAAAAACGTATTGGATAGACATAATCTACCGAATAGCTTATGTCAATCAGAATAATTTTTATTAGCAATAACCCTCATTCCTAATCCATTGCTTAATATGTTCGAAAAATTTGTCTGTCCAACAATGTAAATAACGTAATGAATGTTGTTGAACTGTCAAAATGAAAGCTATTGCTACTGTTTATAGTGTATTACGCAATTACCCCGCAGGTACTAAGGTCTTATAGATGATAAGTACCATTCTGCACAATTTATTTCGTAATGAAAGAAACTACCCTGTCATGATTTATTATGCATGGCAATTATAGGTTAAATTTTTCCCATACTTTTTAGTTAGTCTCTCCTGCCAGCCCTAAGTATTAAGTAATATTTTAACACATAATTCGCGGGCGTAACCGTGTGTTAACGTGTGTCTCTGGGTTCACGACGCTTGTCAAACCTATCTAATATTAAACGAACGAAGGCGTGTCCGTCTGTCACGATCTTGTCAACTTTAGTATTTCGTAAAAGTTGTAGTGGATTAAATTATACATGTGTCGTAGTTAGGTTAGGTTAAAGTTGAGATAGTTATATTAATCGGAAATTGGAATAAAGTCGATAAATCTGCAAGAGAGCTTGTAGATTTAATCGAAAACAATTCTTGTCAAAAAAAAAAATTCAAATTCAAGTCGCATCTCAACTCAGCGACAATCAATGTCAAAAATGTAGATAAATTAGAGTTTTTTCTTGAAATATTGAGAAGAAAGTTCTTAAAAATACGGGATTTGCCCCTCAGGTGTCGTCATCACAACTAAACTCTCGAGTTTTAATTTGCTATACCAAAATGACTCATAGATAAAGGTATACTAAATAATGTCATGTTGACAGAAGAGGACAATGACAGCTGTCATTTTATCATTTTTTATTATTATTATTAGAAGCCTGGGATGTCCCACTGCAGGGCAAAGGCCTCCCTACTCTCTTTCCATTTTTCTCTGTTTAAAGCATCATGTTTTGGTTTCATTTTTTATTAGCAAATTTAAAATCGAGAATTTAGCTTGAGTGGTCTAGACAACTCTAAAAACGTAGAAATTAGAAAAAGTCAAGGGTCAATCCTTCAGCGGGATTGTCCGAAAGGGTTACCGTATTTGATGGTTTCCCATCCGGAAAAAAAGGGTCAATCCTACTAGTAATATAATATAATTAATTAATATTAATATAATATATATATTTAATATTATAAAAGTGAAAGTTTGTATGGATGGATGGATGAAAAATACTGAACGGATTTGGATGAAATTTGGCACACAGATGGTTTATAACCAGAATTAACATATAGGATACTTTTTATCCCGATATTCCACGGGATCGAAACTTATGCGGGTAAAACCGCCGGCTAGTATTTTTTTTATATTAGAAAGGACCTAATATTCTTTTATCGAAGAGCATCCAAAAAATAACATCAAACCATAATCGATATACCGAAACTTGGTACCCCTGTAAAGAAAATGGGGTAGATTATTTTCTTCCCTGAAAACTAATTTTCTATTCGTGAAATCCTTGGGCTAACTATTACCTAGCTAGATAATAATACATGAATGCCTTATACTTAATCACCAATTACGTTATACCCCAGCTAATAACAAAGTAATAAGCGACATCGCGAGTCACAACTAGTCATAATAATTCTATTAAAAACGCGAGCCAGTTCCCATCGATCACACGATTATTGTTGCAATTTAAGGCTAATTTCCCTTGAACGCGATCACGCTAAAAGATCGCGATGTGTTCATGCATCATTCATAGGTGCAGACGATAATGATGCTTAATGACACGGGGGTGGAAGCGTCAGCGGAATTTTAAAGATGGGTTATTATTGTAATAGATTACTGATAGCAGGATCGACTGAGTTGTTAGACATTTTCTTTTACGTTGCGTTATTTTTTTACGAACCTGCTTCATAAAGAGTGAAAAAAAAACATTTTGCGATGTTCTCTATGATCATACAGATGATACATAAAAGTTCCCGAAATTAACACGGAGTAAAAAGTAAACAGAGTGGTAATGCACATTTGCCAAAATGTACGATGCGCATTTTCTTATAAAGTTTGGAACAAATGTTGTAAAAAAAAACAATTGAATATCGTAAAAGAACAGTCTCCGTCCTCTTATTAATAAATGGTTTATTTCTGTAAGTAGATTTCTACAAACATTTTTACACAACAATCATATTTTTTTTTTTAATAAAAACTAGATGAGGTCTGCGTTTCCTATCTGACTACTCTGAGAAGAAAGCCCGAAACAAACTCAGAGGTCACAGTCTCTTTTAAAGTCCAGACATAATCTTGGTCAGATCATGTGAAGACCATGTAGTTTGGTGTTTGAATTGGTCTTTACTCGTTTAATACTTCGTACAGACGTCCTCTTATTAATACATCGTTGATTATTTTAGAATACAGAACTGCTTGTCAATCGCTTGTCAAATAACGTAATCGTAAATAACAAGTGTTGTAAACTATCGGAATATGTTAGAAAATTCGCTTGTTTATATGCCTCATGCGTGTGAGGTGAATGGCGATAAATACACAACTGTCATGTTTTACATAATATAGATTATTGGTTTAGCATTAAAAGCTAATCGTTTGAATACTAACGTAAATGATGTAATAGTATCTCTGATTAAATCTGATTTTCGCTTTTTTCGAATGCAACTGTTACTTGTATTAATAAGCGTTTTTCAATCTTGTTGTCAGTTGGCATAAAGTCAAGAGCTGTCTAAATGTCATTAACGTCATCAGAATTTCATACATTTCGATTAAAAGTAATGTTTTTCCTGAAAAACGCGCATTGGCTTCTTATTTGAATGCTTCTCGCGTATTATCTCCAAAACCATAATATATGTTTGTAAAAATCAAATGAATATTGACATTTTGACAACCCTTTGTAATAATGAAACATAAATACCAGCCTATTATTGTCCCACTGTTGGGCATACGCCTCTTCTCATACTGAGAAGGCACGAGCATTGATCATCACGCTTGCTCAAGACGGGTAAAATGAACCATGCTTTATTTTAAAGACTCATTATGCCATTTTAACCCAACAATTACCAATCCTACTCACACGTGAGCCTTGCGAGCACTTTCCTAAGCTGTCTAAAGTGTGTTACACAGACGATCCTGAACTCGATGCATAAGTACCAGCCGAGGTTCCACCTGGTGAGGGCCAACGACATCCTGAAGCTGCCCTACTCCACCTTCAGGACTTACGTCTTCAAAGAAACGGAGTTCATCGCGGTTACCGCGTACCAGAATGAGAAGGTAAGCATTACTATATATTTTATTATTTATTACAGATACGTAATAGGAACTCGTTTGTAATTGATTCGCTGAAGGGAAATATGCACAGAATATAATAGTACTACGTCAATAGATTATTTTTCTTGGAAATGAAACAGTAGTGGTGAAGGAGCGATCGACCCTTGTTTCTTATAAAGTTTTTCATTTACCGGAATAAAAAAAATTGGTTTCAATTGGTTCAATTCTGATTTCAGGCCCTTTATCTAACTGATCTAACCTTCAATATTACGACTACGTTATTCGTGAATCTGATTGAAATTAAGGAGCATTATAGTTTCATTACATCTGCAACATTGGGTAGCATTAGTTGTATAAACAATTAACTTATTTCTCGTAACATGTCAGTTTTGAATAGATATAAGGAACCGAATCATTGATTAAAGATAAGTCAAGTTAACACCTCGGTGTTCTCAATCAAATGACTACCTTGGTTTCTGACTTTCTGAATCCTATTATGACTAACTAGAGCTACCCAGTTTCTAAAGGAAATCGAGTAGATTAATATTTTAACGACATTAAAATTTTACAACCGTTTTCATTACTTCCCGTATTAGTAACCACAAGTAAATGGAATAGTTTTATTACAATCATATAATTGTATTATTTGCAATCATGATTCAAGTAGGTAATATAGATCTCGAGTTTCATAACATACACAGAACGAGTCGAGTTACATAGAAGTAATTATAAGCAAGGTGGAAATTTAAGTACCATTCGTTAGTTTTCCTGTCCTTACGGAAATGCTATTGATAGATTCGTTGTGAAAGCACTTTTTAAGCTTTAAATTCATGACTCTCTGACACCCATGTTACAGTAAATGGCTAAACAACAGCCAATCAAATCACTTAAGTCTTTTGGCAAGAAAATTATTTACCAACCTAAAAAAACAAATCTCTAATTTATTAATTGTTCACAGATAACACAACTGAAGATCGACAACAATCCGTTCGCGAAAGGCTTCCGGGACACGGGAGCCGGCAAACGAGAGAAGAAGTAAGTACCTAGCCCTTGGAACTAATTGGAACTCCCCCATAACCCTGTAGCAAGTCAATGGAGTTAGACACTGACGCACGTCTTCAATAACCAATTAGAAATGTGAAATATGACGTGTCTATATACGGTTTCAGCCAATGACAGATGTTTTATAACGAATAGTTTTTAAAATTGGAATATTATTATGATAACTCCATTTACTAACTACTCCATGATACAGCAGATTCTTTCCATTTTCGAAATCAATCAAAGACAACGCAACCAGCCACACAAATGCGTTTATAAAAATATCTTATTACTTAACAAGCCCGAAATAAAAATAAACGATCAAAACTATCACGTAATAGTCCCTTTCCTATATTTTAATACTTAATTGCTTAATTTATTACCTTGTAAACCGAACGAATGTAAAAAATATCTATTAATATAAAACTCTACTTGGTAGGTGGGCTTCAAAAAGACAAATGGCGGCGCAAACTGCCGACTGACTATTTAAGTAAAGTTAAAAGCTAACTAAATTAGCGTGGTATCTGTGAATCTTCAGAATTAATTAGGACAGGGCGTCGTTTCCGAGTCCCGAGCCGTTGAAAATTCAAATTAAACCAATCGGGCGCCTCCTTATTCGTGTTCGGGGTTTAAACACGGTGGGTAACGCTCGAAATGGTGGAGTCATTCGACTTGGCGCTTTTTTCCAGCGTCTTTGGCGTGCTAGGGAGAAAATTGGATTTCCGCGATAAAATCAGCTTTACTTTTTTTTTTCTTCGTCGTATAATTTGCTCGGCTGTGGGGATAGGTTGCCGTTCCGCTACCTTATTTAAAATTCGAACAAGAGCTCAATTAGCGGGCGATACCCATCTGTTATGGCGCGCATCGTTAGCTCGGATTAGGATAGCGTTTTGTTAATGCAATTGAAGTTTGGCGGTAAATAGTTTTAAATGTTAATTGTGTTAACAGATAGATAGTGTTAACGAACAAATGTTAATATTCTGATACAAAAAAAAACTAAGATAGTGTTCAGGTGTTTTAATTAAAATGTAAATACAGCTCGAAGGCAGTGGATTCATAATACATTGGCACTTTTAAAATAGGTCTATCCAGTAATTACATAGTCTTTAGTACGATTTAAACTAATGTAAAACTAAAATAGTAATTTTCACTAATGTAAGTGAAAATATCCCATCTTCTAAATTATCAAACACCACCAATATCCACTAGACTACATCCAAACCGCTAAATAACATGAACCGACCACGTCCGGTAGCGGAAGCGATCCTAAATGCGCTTACACAACGTATTGCCGGACGGTAGCCGGACGGCAGCCGTGCCGGACGCTGCGGACGAATCTTCACAAAATGGCGGCCGGAAGCGCGGGAAACGTGAGCGTTTTGACAAACGCCGCGCTCGGAAAAGCCGCCACCGGGCCACGGACACATGCCGCATAACACATCCGGCTATAGGGCTGCCAGTGTTTAATAATTTATATTGTTGTTTAGTTAAAGTAATGAGGCCGTGGGTGGAGTGAGAAAAAAGGTTGGTTTAGTGAAAGGGCTTCCGGATTTGTTGTGAAATAAACTGATTTAGGAATGAAAGTTAGCGTTGTTTATCATTTGCGTATCATTTCGGGTGGAGAAAGCTAGTTAGCGGCGAATATTGTTAACCTTCTGCGGATTAATGTTATTTAATTGAAATCTTTTTGCAGTTTCTTCTGTTGTATCATGAGTTACTTCTTCTCTTCGTGGCGTTAGCATCGCCCGAACTCTCCATGCATTCAGAGTTTTGTTTAAAAAATAATGCTTTTGAAACATTTTATTAATCTTCCAATAGCAGGTGCTATTCTTATAACGTCATCCCTGTTCCACAAGAAATTAAGCAAAAAAAAAAACAAATTAAATTCTCAAATTCAATTCAATCAATATTTTTTTTTTGATTCTCAAATTTTACCCTTCATAACCATCATCAATCCAGCCTACCGCAGTCCACTAGTGGGCATCAACTTAACCTAAACCCGTCTTCAATCACCCTTTCATATACTTGCATAGTGATTTTTTCCATGACAGCCTTATCCGAAACTATACGAAATAGCGAAAAATACACAAAGGAGATTAGGACCAAAAAATATCTATAGATTCTATCGATCTAGAATCGATAGATTTTTAAAAATCATATTTTGTCACTTGACAACTTCACCGTGTCTATCCGGACAACCCTACCACATTCCTGCGACTATCAGCCGGGTATGCGACATGCCCAAGGTATCCACACAAGGCTGTATCCCTTTGATATCGCCCACCGCAGTGAGAATGCCCTTTTCTGTCGCAGGCTACTAATTAAGACGGGTCCTATAGGTTTGAGGTCACTTTTAGAGGCTCAAAGGTGTGGGTCATTTCATAATTTTATACTAGCTGCGCCCCGTTTCACCTGCATAAGTTTTGATCCCGTGGGAATATCGGGATAAAAGTATACTATATGTTAATCCTGGTTATAAACCATATGTGTGCGAAATTTCATCCAAATCCGTTCAGTAGTTTTTTCGTGGAAGAGTAACAAACATCCATCCATCCATCCATTCATCCATCCTCACAAACGTTCGCGTTTATAATATTACAAGTATCCGATATGGTTAATCCTGGTTATAAACCATCTTGTGTGCAAAATTTCATCCAAATCCGTTCAGTACTTTTTGCGTGAAAGAGTAACAAACATCCATCCATCCATTCATCTATACAAACTTTCAGGTTTATAATATTATAGTAGGATTTTAACGGCGACGAGGAAAAGTAGTCTATAATAAACTTTGAATTTTTTGTAAATACCTACTCAAAATCTACTTTTGACAAGATATATAAAGTTAATTGGCAAATGAGCACTAAAAAGGATTTAAAAAATAAATCGGTTCATTGTAAAACGCCACCGCTGCTGAGAATCTCAGTCATTTCAGACTCTCTTGCTTAAATTCTGAGATTAAAGCTCAGGAAAGAATTAGGGCAACAGAGAATATTTAAAAAAAAATCTCAGTCTAAAATTGTACTGGTTACCTAAAGCCCTTAAAAAGTATCAGATTTAGAACAAAGTAATCATCGTCAAGACAAACAAAACTAATCCTCGCTCTTCTAAATTATAATGAGGTCGAATACTGCAAAGTCCCCAAAGGATTAATTAGAAGTTCTTACAACGAACTATTCCAAACCTCAAAATTCCAAAACCTATATCTGACCATTTTGAAAACAAAATCCCGTGCACATGATGACCACAGCTGCGTCCGTAAGTAAAATAAAAGGGGATCCTTTTTAGGTCGACTAATAATATGCGCTGCAAGCAGGAGTAGTCCTTACGGTGGTCATATATAGATTTTGGCGATAGTACATCTTGGGCCCTGCGACCTTCACAAGGTCTTCTCCTTAACCTGTCTATACAAATAAACTAGCTTACATTTCCTTTAAACCCAATAACACAAGAATCAAAACACCTACTTAATAAACTGTCCTTGTCACCGCAAGAATAGCGTGTGGCGCCCCCTTGCGGCTTCCGAACTAACCGCGGCGCTTTAAGGGATAAAAATTTGGCAAAATTACAAGGCAGGGCCACCCCTGTGTCCCAAGTTTACATTGTAAGGTGGACACCCTAATGTGAACAGTTTAAGTTAGGGGTGACAAAAAGTAGAGTGACATTTTTGACAGTTTAATTTTGTGTCACGACTTTTTTTGGGTTATATTTACTATGGAAAGTCAGTTTTGCTTCTTCAATTACGCTTACGTGTGATCTTAGTCCAGTAACTATTCCGTCACGATGACAAGCTGCAGAATTTGTTTGTTTGAACGCTAATTTCTGAAACTGATGGTCGGATTTGGAAAAATATGTTCGCATTTGATAGCTCAACTCTTGAGGAAAGCTGTTTAACATCAAAAGTAAAAAAAAGTCAAAAGCCAAATCATTTATTTCAAACAAGCACTAAAAGGCACTTGAACGTCAAAAATTACATTAAAATAGAACTGATTCTAGTCGCCCCTTCCAAAAGGTAGTTTTCGTATGGAGAGGAATGGGCAAGAAACTCCACCGTTACTCTTTAAAAATGTTTTCCAATATTTTGCATACATTCATTATATGTGAAGACGAAGCGCTTCACGCTAAGTCCCTTAGGAAACGCGCAAAAAGATAACAAGTCAGAAAGAACGGTAAGCTGTAACGAAGTAATAGTGCGGGTAGGTGATGCGATGCGACGGGGTGGGTCGGCAACCAATTTCACGCAGACAAAGTTGCGGACAGAAACTAGATAAATTACCGAAAAACCCGCCAACCATAAGAACGTGACATTAAGAACGTTCAACTAGAGTTAACTATGAATTCATTTGACAAAACCCGTTTTCTATATTTTCAGGTTAGCTAAAAAAAAACACTGATTACTTTTTAACATGATTTCACTTCATATGATTAAAACCATCTCACAAAATAAAAATAAATATTCAAAATAACAACTAAACAGTACCAACCCTACACACCAAGGGGTGGCACAAATTAAATTCTATCAGTCGACAATGAGACGAGTTAATAAAACGAATTCACCACGGAACCCCGAAACCCAAGATGGGACCGTATTTAGGGATCAGTAAAACAATGCAAATGATAAAGAGTTGTTTGTTCAACGGGCGACACAAGGCAAATAATTGCTTTAGCTTTTTGTCTTTTTTGGGGTGAGCTAAACGTTTGGGTCGAATCTTTTATCTTTTTCGGTACAGTTTAAAAAATATTGTACGCATTTAACGCGGGAGGGGAATTGATATGTTCTGCCGACTGCTGAACCCTTCTGTGTTAGAATTTGAAAAAATGTTGTTAATACAAGTTGTTTTGTTGGGCATTTAAAATTAATTTATCATCAGTTCGATAGTAAAGTGTTTTTTAGTGGAAGATTTCAAGTTCTCCGGTCGCAATGTGAGGTCCAGTTAAAAGTATATTTGCTTACACTCACTGTATTCACTCACTGAACTATTAATCTTACTACTTGTAACTAAAAACTAACTACAGCAGTTCTAGTTGTAACTAGAGTATACCTCGATGGTTTGGTCATGTTGAGAGGACGAATGAAAGGTGGCTAACATAAAGTTCCCATTGAGAAGGCAGATGTGAGTGGAAACGCCGGCAGCGGACGCCTTAGGAGGACACATAGTGACCTTATTGGTGATGTTCTTCAGAAAGGTCAGGTGTACTCTCAACCGGCGTGCGTGTATGACCAGCCAGGTGTATGAACTTAAACGAGGCAGAAGGAGTTTGTAGGGATCGTAGCAGTTGGCATTCTGTAATTTCTGCCTACACCCATAGGAAGAAGGCGTGTAAAAAAAAAATATACGCGTCGACTTGAGAACTTCCTCCTATTTTCCGTCAGTTAAAAAGTGTCGTTCAAGCCATTCAATTTCGCGCCAAACACTTCCAAGAAAGCAATCAACCGCCACTTTTCGCGGCTTTTCCAAAATGGCTTCCACCGCCACCTTTACGAAACTATTAGCTAAAACCCCGTAGTAATGGCGTCGCGACGGTGTCTCAAATTTCACTATCATTAGAAGATGATTAACCTTTCGGCGGCGGTCGGGGGCCGATGCGACCCATTACCTCAAATGTCAAATGATTCACACCCCACGTTGCAGACATTTTCGATGGTTCAAAATCGTTTTTAGTTTTCTGTGTGACAGTTTAAAGAAATGTTAACAATATGACTTTAGGATGTTTTGGGAATAATACTTGTAAAAATATCTATTAGGAAATGTCGAACCATACCTTTGATTACTTATGTTAACTTAAGATTTAAAGCTAAACTGTGTATGTCCATTGTCTATAGTTCTATAAAAGTTAAAGAAGTGTCCTTCAGTGTAGACGCTACCGTAGGATCTTTTTAGCGCATAGAACCTTACCCACATGTCCAAAAATTACCCATTTGTGACCCCGTGTTTACCCTAATTCCTCCACTATGTGACATTGGGTCAATTTTGCCAAATGATTGGTAGTTTAAATAAGTAAATAACACGAGTAGTCTGTCCGTGTACCGCAGGCAGGCGATGCTGACGGCGCGGTCGGACAACCGGGATGACGACGACGAGCGGCCGCTCGACGTGGGGGGGCCGTCCAGTCCGCCCCCACCGACGACGTCCACACAGCACAATACCAGCTGTAAGTATCCTTGATTGTCTTTTATTTTGCAATATTGAGATCCTGTTTCACAATCTCTGGCACCCTAATTGTACGTTCAATTACAATCTGAATCATTTTCAAGGATATTGCTAATCCATTGCTGTACATGTTCGGAAAATTTTGTTCGGAAAATTTGTCTGCTCAACAACGTAAATAACGCAATGAATGTTGTTGAACTGTCAAAATGAAACCCATTGCTACTGTTAGTGTGTTACGCAATTACCCTGCGCATAGGCCATCCGCCAAACGAATGCGAAAATGGGTTAGTATAAAAAAAAATACATGGCGGTTGAGTTAACCAGAGGGACAATTTTTAGTAATTTTAAGAACGTTCACGGTCTGAAAGTGACAACTGAGTTTGACAATACAACCGTTTACCTCTGTCTAACCGATGTCAAGCCCTAAAACATAAATAATAGCTTCATTGTACATATTACAGGGTACCTATACATATGTATTTCTTAATACTATGGACCATAATTTATGTAACTGTATCAATGACGGGTGATTTCCGGACGCAAGCGTTTACAGGGTTGCATACTTTGATTGATTCGCTGAGTGATTCAGTTCATTCGTTCACTCGTTCATTCGTATTGCGTCGTGTAATGATATCGTTCTAATTTCATATTGCTTGTTGTTAGAATAAAATGACGCAGTATTATTTATGTGATATGGTTTGATGAATTGAATGGCAATTTGACCAGAATGCGTAACTTACAATGGTGAATCTTGGCACTTACCTATAACACGGAAAAAGGGTTTTAGGATTGCCGCAGACTGGCGCGTCGTGCTTCTAGTAGAACATTTTCCATGAAGTTTTCATAGAAATTGTTCTTCTAGAGTCGTGCCCGTCGTCCCGCCTTTAGGAACTGTCTCTTCTGCACTATCTTGTAAAGATCTGATGAGGATCATTCATAGCTAGTCCACACTGATGGACAAAAGCTGCCTAGTTCTAAAGCACCCTTCTCTTGCAGCCTGGTTCAGTTCGAGCGGAGGTGGCGGCGACTCGGGCGCGGAGGAGGGCATCGAAGCGGGCTCCGACTCGTCGTGCTCAGCGGGGCGCGCGCCCTCGCCCCCCGCGGGCCCCTCGCGCCCCTCGCCGGCCCCCGACGTGTCGCTGGGCCCCCCGGTGCACCCGCCGTTGCTGCCGTACCTGTACCCGCCGTCGCTGTACCCGCCTCCGTTTTTCCCGCCGCATCAGATGCCGCCCGGGTTGCTGTTTAATCTTCATCCGTTGCTGCAACAGTACTCGTTGCCGCCGCCGCCGGCGCCGCCTGGTCCTCATGGTACGCCGCTGGGGAAGGCTCATAGGTTCCAGCCGTACGCGTTGCCGGGGCTGGGGTCCGCGTTCGAGCAGGTGGCGCCGCGCGCGCGGTCCCTGAGCTCGTCGCCGGCCCGGCCGCGCGCCGGCTCGCCGCCGACCCGGGCCGCGTCGGCCGACCCGCCGCCCGACGCGCCCAGCTCCACCACGCCGGCCACGCCGCCCGCCTCGGACCTCAAGAGCATCGAGCGCATGGTGAACGGGCTGGACGTGGAGACCACGGACTGATCGCTAGTACTGTACATACCGTGTATTTATATGGTGGGCCGCGGCCGACGTTTTGTATCGTTCCTATTTTGTTTTTTCTTTCGAGTTCTATTCGGGTCGATATTCGTATACTGATTGTAAATAGTTAAGCTTACATTAGGATTCACGATGTAAGGTTCTGTGGACGGACGATGTCGCGACATGACTCCTGTATTCTTTTCAAACTCCAAACAAACTCAACTCAACCTTTTTTTAAACTGTATGCTTTTCCTAGATTCAGGTCCTATTTAAAAAAAAAAAGATTAATTTCAATTGTTGCGTGTCGTAGTGCTCCTTTCGACAAATCCCATAATTCCTAGTTTGTTTGTCCTTGCGACACCGCCCGTCAATCGTAGTAACCCTCACGTTAGCGACACATAGCAACACTGCAATAGCAATAGTTTTAAATTAATACTCTGATTTCGACTGCCTTCGGGTTGTAGATGTGATGTGCTAAGAAAAAAAAAAATATATTTTTATCCTTATTTTTCTTTTTTACAATTTTATTGCTTCGTTTATTCGTTTCTTTCTATTTTAAATGATTAAAAAGAAGTTTATTTTTCTATTTTATTTGACGATTGATTTTTGTCGATATTTTTACGTCACCCCTACAAACCGTACTGTCGAAAAATTAATTTCATTTCCCACTTTGAATAATTAAATATATAATTAATAATATCGCTTTATTTTGTAAATACATTTTGTAAGGTATATTTACGTGTTTAACTAATAAATAGACATATTTTGAAAATATGTTTTGTCAATTGTGCTGTGAGATGGCGCGAGTCCGATTGCTGCTTTCGTAAAATAAAAAAAATGATTGAACCTTTTTGAATTTAATTTTTTCTGCGAAAGTGGTGAAAATTGGAAGAAATATAAGAAAAATTGCATATCCCTCCGGTGGACAGTGAATTATGTTGAACCATTAATAAATAACTCGCACATAGTATTGAAAAGCGGCCAACACATAATGTTTGAGTGCAATATACAATAGAATACAAATCATATTACATTTTCGATCACAAGCAAAAAATAGATAAATACTAAGAGCTCAACAGTCACTAATGATTGACAATTACTTTTTCTACTGTTACCGAATTTAATAAGCTTGCCTAACAGACAAGGGGTTAATTAAACATCTCCTATATACACAAATATAATATCGCCAACATAAGACACTGTAAACACGGGGTTTAAATAATTTGGTACTTATTTGTAAATTCTTATCTTCAATTGGCAAAATATAAAAAAAAGTTTCCAAAGAAAACAACAATTGGACGCGCGCAAAAAAAAACGATTGATAAAAATCTAACTTTAAGTTAAAGTTTGTAATATATAGTTAATAAATATTGTAGTTAAAAATACAAAATATATAATTATAATAACTATAAAATGAATATAATTTTCCATGGAATTTCATTATACTTAAGCAGGATAACAATCGTTCGGTAATGAATAGAAATAACTGTTTTAGT
This sequence comes from Apamea monoglypha, assembly GCA_911387795.2. Lineage (NCBI taxonomy): Eukaryota > Metazoa > Arthropoda > Insecta > Lepidoptera > Noctuidae > Apamea > Apamea monoglypha. The sequence goes on along the minus strand of OU426934.1, from coordinate 13,724,484 downwards.
ACCTACATATTGACCTATTATTTTATTGTGCAATACTTGAATAATAACTGTAGGCGACCTTCAGTTAGATATTCAAGCCCATTATTTAGCTAAATTCCTAGAAACCGTACATAAGTCTCTAGGTATTTAACTGAATTCCCGTTTTAGCGTATCTAGCTGCAACATCATATATCATAAAAAAGGAAATATCTCGAAGTAAGGCTTTTTGATATCACCTAATATTGAATAATTCCCAGACCAGCTATTCACAACCATTAGATTCGCTTCCGTACCGTAGCGAACATCAATCACTTGTATCATATGAGTCTTGTAAATGCTATGCACAAGTTCAAAACCTGAAAAATTTGTCGTTTCAATCAAATAGACAACCGCTATTCTTCTGACAACTGTTTGCTGTCGGGTGCAAGGCAAATCAGGGGGTACTCCGAAGTGGTATCGGCCGAATGTTCGGTCGTTTCCTGCTACGAAGTTACTATTTGGTTCGGTCGTTCACGATCCTACACTCCTACACTCTTTCGAATATTGACTATGGTCCCGACCCAACTGAGCCGATCCGAACTTTTTTCGCATTTTTTAATAATATTCGGTTCGGCCATGTGTCGATCCGATCCGATCATTCGCACTTTGCACTTCGTAGTAGACCCCCAGGTTATCGAAATGTGTCATTTTTGATACGATAGCGTGTCGGATGATTGTGAATGGATATGCAGTTCTGGACAAAATACTCGTCAATAATCACCACACACGGACGTATGGAGTTATGACATCACCATGCGCAGCGGAAAGTGTGGTACATGTGGTGACATAGGTCAGTATGTACTAAAGCCATAAAAAAACTGTTTATTTTCTTTTTATATCTATATTTACTTACAATTACAGTTCTCATGGTAACCAGGTGATTTGATTGCAATAAAGAATTGTTCTTTTGCCATTTTTCTACAAAAAAAAAGTTAAGCTTTGTGAAATGGAAGGAGACTAATTTTGCAACAGTTGTAATTAAAAATTATTCATTAAAATATATAGATAAATCTATTGACAAAATGAGAATTGTTTTCTTTCGACATTATTGCCTGTACCCTGTTTTAGATCATCTTGGCTGACATCACGAAGTGTTTTGGAGGAACTCTGTACCGACATACACATTTCTATTACTTTTATTTTTAAGTACATAATCAGCCTATAACGTTCCCACTGCTGAGACACAGGCCTCCTCTCTGTGAGAGGGAGTGGGCCATAATCCACCACGCGGGCCCAGTGCGGGTTGGCGGATGTCACATGTCGTCGAATTTTTAGTTCTAGGACATGCCGGTTACCTCACGATGTTTTCTTTCACCGTTTTGAGAGCAGTAGTGATGAAATAATTTACACAAAGTAAAGCCCCTGTCAGGGTTTGAACCTACGACCTACATATTATTTGTAAGTCGCGGCCGTTTCCACTTGGCCACCACTACTCATACATCCATTCCTACATACTTCGTCATTCGACCATCATATCCTTTTTCTTATATCTTTAAATACTGGCTGAAATCTTCCAATCCTATTTATTACTTACCACAAACATTTGAACATGACGCACCTGTTGACGACTGGGAAGACCGCAATCCTACCTAATCATGCGCAACAATACAAATCAAATACCTAGTAAAATAAATGAAACCCTAATTTTGACTTAAGTATTCAAACTTTACTTGAAACTACAAGAGAAAGCTTCACGTGGGGAGTAAAGAAAAAACACGGAGATCATAGTTCAAATTGTTCAAATGGTTACATTCACAGTTCTATCTCATTGTCGTGTTCCATTTAAAATCTATGGTCATGCTATTGACAATCCATTGAAAGGAGATTAAACTTGAACTTTGTTGCAGAATAATTAGGCACCCACTATGCTTAAAAGCTAAACCTTGATATGCCCGATACAAATCCAAACAGAACCTAATCTCCATCGTCTTCACAACATGAATGGGCATCAAACTAGCTCACAATCTCCCTCGTTTATCAAACCAACGCTGACACTACTTACATTCTTATCCTAAGTACATCTGTAGAACGTTTCGCGCTGCACCTCAGCTCGCCAGCTCGCCTGCTCGCCCAGTCATCATAAAAACTAGTTTAGCATACAAAACTACTAAGTGGGTGAATAACACGACGACAATCAGATAGCCACCGACCAATTACGTACGTGACACCTCGAGATGCCATCGTGCTGGTGTTAGTACTCCGTAGCCAATTACTGGTGTATGCTGTTCATGTAATTGTTGGTAAAAAATGTTGTTTATGGAGTGCAGTAAAGATGTTAGATTCTGGACGGTTTTATTGTTGCTGATTGTGTGAGGTTGCTTTATGGGGCCAGTTGAGGTTTTTGGGATTTTACTTTCTGCCGTTGCGTGTGATGGGTGAGGCAAAAGTTATGCTTCGTAAAAGTATGGTAGATAGATAGATATGCTGCAGAAGAAGAAACAACACACGAAAGCAAATGATAATAATCCTACTAATATTATAAACGCGAAAGTTTGTGAGGATGGATGGGCAGATGGATGTATGTTACTCTTTTTTGATAATAAATACACCATTGTATACCAAATTCATATATACACATTGTATCTACGCACAACTAACTAAGTACCTATTAACAATCAAGTAACTATATGTATCATATTTGAATAAGGGCTGATTTTTCAATCTACAGATAATTTTTATTCACGGAATAAAATTGACGTCTGACAGTTTTTGTATGGAAGAACTGTCAAAAAAAAATGATCTGCCGATTGAAAAAAGCAGCCCTTATTAAAATATCTGGTATTGAGTAAAAGTGTTAACAGCCAACCTAGCTCGTCATTATAGTAGGTAGGTTATACGAGATTTTTCAATAGGGTATGAATTGCTAAATAAGTAGGTACTAAACTATAAGAAATAGCGATAAAAACCCACCCAAAGGAGTATCAGGGCCGATAAAAATTAAATCTTCTTCATTAGACTTCTTATAACTACACTATAAGAAGTACACACGTCCCAAGTCGTCGTCACAAGTCCAGACGACATCTAAAACCCAACATTAGGTACACCGTCTAATTTAAACATTTCGCTCGCGAACTCTTCTCCTCATATTTTATAACAGCTGAATGTGTTCCCAGTAGACTGTGTTAGGACGCAGCATCAGACGCGTGATGATCGTGTAGATAAGTCCTTATCGCGCGCACGTTGCGTTGGTGCGATTTGCGAGGTGCCCCACGCGTGTGCGCCTTTACTTTTAGTGCAAAGGCTTGTACATATTGTGCAGATATAGACCAACGGCTAATGTGTGTCTGCCGGGAGAGAGGTTATGAGACCTATTCTTAAAATAGACATAAAATTTATAAAAGGACAACAATACCTTTTTTTTCGGATGGGAAATCATCAAATGAACCCTCCCGCTCTGGGTGGAGCGGAAGGGAGTGTCAGACTCTTACTGACTAAAACCCACTCATGTTCCTTCCTTCGCCCTTTTTTTCCGGGGTAGCGGTAACCCTTTCGGACAATCCCGCTGATTCTTCTGTTCCTTTAAGGTGGTATTTCTGTTTCATTTTTTGACATTCTACGGTGTATTTACCCTAGCACCTGAACGGTAGTAAGATATTTCTTTAGGGCGTACAAACCACGCTTTTTTTTTTTTTCTGGTGGGAAATCATCAAATGACCCCTCCCGCTCTGGGTGGAGCGGAAGGGAGTGTCAGACTCTTACTGACTAAAACCCACCCATGTTCCTTCCTTTGCCCTTTATGTTCCGGGGTAGCGGTAACCCTTTCGGACAATCCCGCTGACCCGGCAAGCTTCGGCCCTAAGGGGCCCCTCAAATTATGCTGACAACTCTTTGAGGCGCATCCGGCACGGACCTGGTCCAGATCGGGCGGTGAGCTACAATACCTTACTATTACATCTCATCCTTAGGTACCTATACCAAGAACATCCTCTTCTGAATGCTTTCTAGGTTCTCTCACACCTTTTATTATTATTATTATAAGCCTGTTTTATCCCACTGCAACGTAAAGGCATCCCTTACCTCTGTCACTATTTCATTGTGGGCCAATCCTTGAAAAAGGAGTCCAGCTCATCCCACCATCTCTGATAAGGTGGAACTGGGCTGGCCACATCTGTCAACGTGGCCAGCACAGCTCCGCTTTAGTCCAGCAACTGTACGACCTGCGTCCGCTATTTGTGTTTTGGAATGAAGTATAGAGATCCAAATGTTGTCTGTGAGTAATACATTTATCTTTCTCTAATGATTCTAGGTCATCATGACACTAACTTTATGAACCTAAGGGCTCTCCTTACTGCTCCATAACCAAATAGCCACTAAATTAATTGGTCGTAAGAAGCTTGAGTAAGTGTAACGTAACTCTTTCAAACAAATCATCAAAAAAGTGCCAATTCTGCAAGAACCTTTACTCCGACCAAGAAGGTTTTATAACTCGAGTGAATGACAAACTTAGGTAGGTACTAACACTATCGCTACCATCTATGGGGTCAGCAGTAAGGATCAATGGTAGGTGGAGGACAACTGGTAACAATTGTTGAAACAAGTTTAAGATGACTACTCTTATAACAGTTTCCGGTAGGTAATAGGTCTGCAGGTGACAAGAGACTGGTTAGTTTTTATAGACTATAATATCATACCGGTTAGGCAGAATTAAAGGTGTACTAACAGCGGCCCGAGGTATCACCCGTAGAAGTGTCGACTGCGCAGGAATATCGGGATAAAAAGTATCCTATGTGTTATTCTGATGTATAAGCTATATTACTGTAAAGTTTCATAAAAATCCGTTCTTTCTATTGGTGAAAAAATGGTTAAAATCGGTCCAGTAATTTCGGAGCTTATTCTGTACAAACAAACAATAGTATAGATAGTAGGAAGTAGGATATCCACACCCACATTTCGCTTGTTGTGTTAACTAGGTAAAAGTCCCATAGGGGCGGACCACGTTCAGGGGGTCTACTCTCTATGTCCATCAACGAAGACACGGGTCCGTAAATTCGGGCGAAAATGCGGATTTAGTACTTAGGGAGCCTGTGGACCCCCATACTAGAGCTACGACCTACCTACTTAGAAAGAATTCCTGATAAAAAAACCCCATAACACACTTTAACCCCATTAGTCTACAACACCAAAGAGGCAGTCCAGAGGTTTCTCCCACTATTTTTATTTATTTATTTATTATTCACAAAATGGAATTATGGATGACTAGCAACACAAATATCAAAATTATAGATAGGTAGGTTCCTATATCTACCTACTTGGGGAAAACGGCTTAAGAATAGATTGAACTTTTTCTCTGATTGATTATCTAAGTGGAAGTAGACCTAGGTATTTTTTATCGTCCTCGTAGCAAAAACATTAAACTAACACAACAGACTGCAGGGCATTTTTGATAATCTAGACAGACGCGGCAGGAATGCAAAAATGGCGCTCATTTGAAATTCTCCCGATGTACAAACATAAATTGTGATAAAACCACATTTATGCTACACATACACTCATTATCTGAGGACCGATCGCGAACACTTTGGACCATTTGTTCGCTGTGATGGTAGGGCACTTAAAAGTGGTGGACCGTGATTGTTGCTTTTAATTTCTTCATTACCTACCTCCTTTGAGGAGCAGTGGTGGGCCAGTAGCAACAGCCCCGAGTTACGAGTTATAGGTCTTGGGCCAGACAGGCGCTTTACTTTGTTTATATAACTTCATCACTATTACTCGCAAAACGGTGAAGGAAAACATCGTGAAGAAACTGGCATGTCCTAGAACCAAAATTCGAGGGCATGTGCCATCTACCAACCCGCACTGGGGGCTCGCGTTGTAGATAATAGCCCACTCTCTCGAGAGAGACGCTGGTTCCCACTGCTGGGACACATCCCAGCAGTGGGAATATTATAGGCTTATTATGCCACCTCCTTCGGTCCTTGGCGAGGGGTTGTCCGGGAAGTTTTCCCACCACACCTTCGACCAAGTAGCATTGCTAGATATTTGTAGATAATGCTACTTACGAGTTGTGGTCGTGAGTTCGAACCCAAGCAGGCACTTTACTTTGTATAAATTATTTCATCACCACTGCTCTCAAAACGGTGAAGGAAAACATCGTGAAGAAACTGACATGTCCTAGAACCAAAAATTCGAGGGCATGTGACATCTACCAAACCGCACTGGGTCCACGTGGTGGATTATGGCCCATTCCCTGTCACGGAGAGGAGGTCTGTGTCCCAGCAGTGGGAACATTATAGGCTGATTAGGAAGTAGGTAATTGATATGTGACTTATTCAATTAATATGTAAGTTCTGAGTTAATCTTGGACATTACTGACATCGGTGCAGGCAAACATCATGAGGAAACCTGGCGAAGTGCAAAGTGCGAATGTTCGGATCGGACCGACACATGGCCGAACCGAATATTATTGAAAAATGCGAAAAAACTTCGGATCGGCTCAGTTGGGTCGGGACCATAGTCAATATTCGAAAGAGTATAGGAGTATGGGATCGGGACCGACCGAACCAAATAGTAACTTCGTATCAGGAAACGGCCGAACATTTGGTCGGTACCACTTCGGAGTAGCCCCTCTGGACTTATAGTCAATATAATTCTGAAATCGCCAACCCGTCTCGAGCAAGCGTGGTGATTATTGCTAGTGCCTTCTCTGTATGAGAATAGGGCTTTGCCCTGTAGTGAGACAATAATAGTCTGGTATTATTATTTAAGATATTGATTCCTCGCCAATTCAAAAAAACTTGATAAATACAGTTTTCAATTTGTAAATACTGGCTGGCAGGGCAACCAGTTACCTACTTATTTTAAAAATTTGTTATGTAAAAAAAAAGTTGTTCAGAAAAAGCAGTTTTTTTTTAATGTAAAAAAAATTAACGTTCCGGTCTAGAATCATGTGCTGACTTCATGGTTACATGACAACATGGTTCATTGGTCGATGTCATGTCACCCTGTATTTTTTTTTCATGCCACACTTTTGAACAGTGTTGCGCCATCTATACGACACTCTAAGCATTTAGCTTCATGGCTACTGGTGACTCACTTAAAATATCCACTCTATCTATTTATCTATTTTTCCTTAAATTCTTTACCCAACACTTAATTTATTTAAAAGCCGAAACTTAACCCTTTTCTTAACTCAGATGTCAATTATAAATTCGGCGTGAAGAAGTATTTTCGGTATTTCAATTCTTGGCGCGAAAATAAATCGAAAAAATCTCCTAACAAGCTAGAGAGGCCATTATAATTAACTGCTATGGGTTATTTGTTAGTGTTGTCCCTTTCTTTTGTGGGCTGGAGGTATACTTTTGTCTCAGTCACTCTTTGGAAGTGGCGACACAAATCACCTGAGACAATGAGAGGACAGTTGGCTGCTGGATCAAGGATTAAAAATATTTGGATAGTCATCAGTAGAGAATAGGAAATTAAATTGGTTTCTTTAAGCAAAAAATAAGATGGAATTAGGTAAGGAACAATATTATTAAGCTACCTCAAACCAGAATAGTTTTATAGGTCGGGAAAACTGATAAGACCAATGCATATTTAATCAGCCTATAATGTTCCCACTGCTGGGACACAGGCCTCCTCTCGCTGAGAGGGAGTGAGCTGTGATGCACCACGCGGGCCCATTGCGGGTTGGCAGATGTCACATTTCATCGAATTTTTGGTTCTAGGACATGCCGGTTTCCTCACCATGTTTTCCTTCATCGTTTTGAGAGCAGTGGTGATGAAATAATTTATACATAGTAAAACGCCTGTCTGGTATCGAACCAAAGACCTAGAACTTGTAAACCGAAACCACTGGGCCACCGTTGCTCTCTGGTGAGATAATATTATCTATCTGTGATGATAATAAGCCCTCAAAATAGAGCATCTTTAATTTTTGTTTGCGAATTCTAAGTCTCAGTTCGCTCAGAATGTTTTTCTTCATCGTAGAGGAAGAGTATCTCCTTCAAAGTAGGTAAATTGAATACCTAAATCATCACGATGAAAATAGAACGATTTCCTTTTCGATTTCGTCACCGATGTCTTACGCCTCTGACCCACACATCTCCGAATTACTTAAATACGCGGTTATGCCATCTTCGGTCCATATACTCCTTCAAAATTGCCTCGAATTCACAATTATTTTGAAGGCAGCTTAAGGTGATTTAACAAGAAAAACACAGGATGTCGTGCCCCACAAGAGGCTAAACTCCATTTAAGGGAATAAATTGATGAACGAATGAAGACTTTGAGTTATTTATGCGTAATTATTCATGATTTTGGCTCGGACAAGATTCACTTATGGCGAAAACATGGCCGACTTGAGTTAACTTGAGTATTTGTGTGTCTACATAAATTGATTAACGTTTTTCTACTTAACGAGCAATGGCGTCCCGTAAGATAATTTCTTCTACAGTAGATACTCCCCGATATAATGATGCCTCCGTGGAAATTTTGGCGGAGATCATTACACACGTAAAAGTACAGTCACGACCACTAATATAATAATAATAATCCTCATCAAAGAATATTGTCTAAGGGGCCTCTGCGAGTTGGCTTAGGCCCCTGGTACGCCATCCAAAGGTCCGGGACCCAAGGGTCTCGAGATATGTCAAAGACAAAAATAATAATAATCTTTATTTATTCAGACTACAATGTCTCTATAGTGTTAGTAACAAAAATAGGTTAGCCTTTGTTAGTGCTTAATAACTAAAAAAGAACGGGTCAGTCAAAAGCCTCGTACTCAAGGTACGAGGCTTTTGACTACGTTGTAGGTATGTGTATATTTTATGTCTTTTTTATTTGTAATGTGCGTTTTGTTTGTGCAGAATAAACAATTTTTCTTTCTTTCTCATCAAAATGCCGTTTCAACGACAAAACCTATTCCATATCCACACTTGCGCTACTCCTAAGAATGTATACCTTTTGCCTGCGGTTCCCGCCGCTCGGTGGCTCAGCAATTAATCGCCACACTTCAGATGCCAGTAGCTCTCTCTGTTTATAGCCGTACTCACGCAGTCAATCAAGCCGCATTTTTTACGTAGTTTTGCATTTGTTTGTAATAGAATCAGCCGATCGAATCTGTAAAAATCTCATCGTCAAAAGTTAGGTGAACTGAGCTTAGAGTGCACTGTCAATAGGTAGTGTCAATCCCTAGCATTAGTTGGAATGACAGCTCACTCCACGCTCACTTCACTTAAGTTTTCACGGTAAGACGGTTACAGAATCGCACTGCTGGAAGTCATCTGCCTGGCATTTTTCAACTAAGCTACAACTACTTCATAGTACTACATCATAGTCAGCCTATAAGGTTCTCACTGCTGGGACACAAGCCGCCCCTCTGAGTGAGGGAGCTGGCTGTAATTTACCACGCGGGCCCAGCGCGGGTTGGTTTGGGATTCCATTTAATACCTGCGTCACAGAAGCCAGGTGACTTCTCCTAATTACATAAGTCGAGTTTTATGCAATAAGAACTCATCTAAATCACAATAAAAAAATGAAAATAAAAGTTAATTAAAACATGAAAAAAATTATTTACCTGGAATAATTTGTTAGAGTGTGCTTGGAGTGTAGTGTATTTGGTGTCATGTAAGGTATGTGGTGTGTAACCACAAATCATGAAGTATTGTTATCATATTTCCTTAAAGGAAAGTCTACTCGTGACAGGGAAAACTAGAGAAAAATTACGAAGAAATAATAGAAGTAGACAACTGTTTAATGATGGTTGATCAATTGTTAAATTATGGCTAATTATGCCAGTTATCGCAACTTCTTATCTGTAAAATTTAAATTGCACCTTTGTAGGCAAGGTTCTATGGTCAAAACGAACCTTTGTCTGTCTGTAGAGAAAGAATTCCTATAAATACTATACTACCTTTACACAACTGTAACAGACACCGTCAATTAACAGCCTATATTCAATAGACTGTTTTTTTCTAAAACATCACGCCTCAATTCCCTGGAGGGATAGGTACAGGCAGAGGTGGACCTACACCCACATTTCGCTTTCGTTAATCAAATATCAGTCCAGCAGGGGCTAGCCTATTGCCACCAACCATGCACAAATGCCGACTTCAGGCTGCTACTGACCTTTGACAGTGCGTTTACAAATTATATCATCCCGAGTTCCCGACCCAGTATCATAAGAACACCATGCTCCACCTCCTATCCTGCCCTCTGTGTCCCAAAACATGCAGTCAAAGTAACCTCTGCGCTGCCACCGCCAACGCCGTGGAAGGTGGTAATGTTTTGGGAAAACAGCATTTAAAATACAGTCGTGCCACCGACACGAAGAAGAAGTAGATCATAGAACAGCTGGCATGGACAATCGTCTAACGATACAAAATCTTTACGACACTGTGATTAAAAAGAAAGAAGAATTCATTTGTAGTCTTGAACAAAACCGCGTCAAAAACTAAGTGTAAATCAATTACATCGATTACAATGTACACCTATTTGCAAGTTAATTGGTATGAGAATACAATTAAATCAATTACGGGCTGCCCGATAAACGGCCATAGATTGATTGTCATTCATAATGGATGATGGGAACTGCTTCATACTGCCCGTTATTACGGGTACACGCAATGGCTGGTGGTTAGGACTGATCGCCACGCCTTTAGACTTCTTTGTGACTTGAGTAAGGAAAGAGTGGGGGAAGGAATTATGTGAAGGTAGAATTGTTTTTTGTACCTGAAAGGGTAGGTAATGTGATTCCGCTGTACGCACGGCTACACATCAAGCTATACATAACCAGTATAAGCTGACTTCTGATTGTACGAAAAACCTAGACAATGCGAGGTCAGCTAAAACTGGAAATGTATAGCTTGATGTGTAGCCGTGTGTACATCTTTTTGACAGCCTCGTTGGTATCGTGGTTGCAAGCATGACTGTTGAGCGTGGGGCCATGGGTTCGATTATTCGGAGCTATTGGGTTTTTCCATTAGGAATTTCTTAGTGTATATATCCCCGTGCCTCGGAAAGCACGTTAAGCTGTTGGTCCTGCGCTTGATCTCTCTCCAGTCGGATTGCCGTCCCATCGGACTATGAGAGTGGTGGAAGAGGGACTGCACCTGTGTCTGCGCACACACTTGTACACTATACTTAATATCTCCTTCGCTGAAGGCTAGTCTCCGTTGAGATTAGCTGCCATGGCAGAAATACGGCCTGGAGGAGGACTATGTATCTATATGCTAGTGAGTCGTAAGTCGGGGTCGACACCACTGGACCTGGTAGCCCAGTGGCTCTCACTTAGTTTTTTACAGGCCGGAGGAGGCTGTCGATTTTTAACATCTTCAACATATTAAATTCACCATATGCTGAGATGACTAAAATGATTTGGTTTCATCTAATGTTACAGCGCTCACTTTTGGAGTTCCGTACCCAAAGGGTGTCAACTGGACCCTAGTACTAAGCCTCCGCTGTCCGTCCGTTCGTCTGTCTGCCAGCGGACTGTTCTCATGTTCTCTCTCTGAACTGTACTAGATAGACAGTTGAAATTGTCACAGTACTGCTATACCATCAAATAATAAAGTTAAAAATTAAACGAAACACAAGAAACGTGGTTTTTCTGGCGTTTTTTCACCTTTCGTATGCGAGTCCGACTCGCACTTGGCCGGTTTTTTTTGATATCTTTAAAAGTTAACATAGAATTGATCGGGGCTAAATTAAATGTTCAGTACATTTCTTAGGTACATACAAAATTGTCCGTGCTCAGTCGATCTGATTATAAAACAAAAGCCGTTACCTCTTTACTTGTGATCTTGCTACATATTTACATATTAATAGCATGGGAACCTATACGTTTAAATGCACAAGCTCTGACTGGAGCATCAGTTAGTAACAAACCCTTCAATCCTCTTCAAGACATAAAAAAAACAACAGGACTCCAGAAACAAACGAAACAAAAACCTAACCTCATTTAACCGATAAGAAACATCGATTGTAGTATCGATTCCTGTAAAAAAGGGGGGAATGTAATCGATTAAGCTAACAAAAGTAGCCCATCGTATATATCAGGGGGATACTCGTATTTTAGGGCTTTTTCTGTCGAGTACCAGAGCGCTCCAATTGTGCTGGCTCGAAAAAAATGACAGTTTTAAGGCTCGTGCAGACAGACCGACGGAGGTAAAATGGAAGGATTAAGTGTGTAAGTTGACTGTTGTAAGGGGAATAGGGTTTTTGTACTTATGAATATAAAGTTACAAATAAAATAAGTTAAGCTGAAGGGGTAGACATAATATACGTACATACTACACATTCTAAACAAATATATACATAGGTATTAATAGGAGCACGAATTTTTTTCTAAGTTTTTTCGCCCGAGCTAGGAAACAAAACAAAGATTTCTACACTACTTAACTGCCATTGTAGATCTAGTACGTACTGGACAGATTTGAGTCTAACCCATGGTCTAGAGCTCAGTTAAGTTTGGAAATAGTCGAATGATTGCGATAAAACTCACTCCCAAACAAAACTATCTCTCACGAAAATCATTTTGAAAAAAAACCTACTTGCGCTCGGACCCACGTCAACTGCTTACGTTCTCCTCTCATGTGCACAGTCCCTTACAAAACTCGGTCCTTTCCCGAATGGCGTTACGGACAAAAACTGATGAATTTGGCGACATTTCGCCGAGGGCGCCACTGGTAACGAATGTTCGGAGACGATCGTCGTGTGCCAGGCGACGGTTTTTGCCATTTTAAGGGAAATTTATTAAAGAGTTGATGTGTTATTTTGTATTAGTTGTTAACTGTGTTTCTGGGGTCGTTATTTTTCAGATCTCAAAAATAACGACCCCAGAAACACAGTACAACAGAATGTTAAAAACTTCTCAGGATAAAGTCATCATCTGCTAGCCTTTTCCCAACTATATTGGGGTCAGCATACTGTCTAACCGGATGCAACTGAATACCAGTATTTTACATGAAGGTACTGCCTATTTGACCTCCACAACCTAGTTACAGGATAATATCGGGGGTCTTCGTATGTAAAGATGGTCACCCGTCCACGGACCAACCCGTGCAAGCGTAGCTTAACCTGATCGATCGACCCGTGCGGCTGTTAGCCCCAAGCCCCTCTCCCTGAATAAAATATTGTACACTTTTTATAGTTTTTTTAAATGCCACTCCCTATAAAGTGCCAACTTCATATAAATTACAAACATAAATGTGAGTTTAATTAGAACACTAACAATATTTTGTAAGTAACTAGTTGTCCTATCTAAGTTAGATGCTTGCAAGCAATAGGTTCGCGTCAAAGTATGCAAACCGAGCTCAAGACCTCTCGCTATTGCAGCTTCTAGAGTCACCTAATCTTTGTCAGAAAACACACAGCATTTAGATAACATTTAGCTTAACAAATACCAATAGCTAAAACGAATTAATTCTATTCCAACTCATCTCATATTCAAAACTCCACCACAAAACACACATTACACGGGTTTTCTGTTAAAATGAGATGTTATACACAAACTATGTCGTCACGTTCTCGTGTCGTGACGCGTTGCCCGCGAGAACTCACGACACGCCGTCTAGTTCACGTAAACTGTAATAATATACGTATTACGTGAGATTCTGTACTGATTGTGTATCTTGCACAATCGTGGCTAAATAGGGATGGGTGTTGTGACATTTGTGGGAGGATTTGATGTTTTTATGATGGCGCCTGAGAACATGTCCAAATGAGGTGACGGAATGACAGTCATTGGAATTGGTTGCATTTTGATGATGTTTCTATTTACTTAACAGTATTAAAACACTTAGAATCACACATCTTGAATCAGAATGATTTATTAAAACAGGATAGAAAACATCTAAAGTTATCTCCTTAATGTTAAATTTTGTTCTTGGTTATGATTGGAGTTAGTATAGTGTGAGAGTTTTTCTACTAGATCCCTAGAGCCTATTCCCCCCCCTCCCCCCTAGGCCTATGTAGGTCTTCGGCTATGGGGAGATTTAAGACCTATTGTGTCTACTAACCTCAATTCTACTGTTTGTGCAATACCGTCTAATTTTGAATGAAACGATATTACAACTTTTTTCAAAACGATTGGTGAGCAGATGGCATCAGTTACAGATGGCATAGACGATGCTCCACTATTATGCAACCACTATTGCTTACTCTTTCGGAAAACCATTAACTCCATATTGCTCCAACTTATCGTACCACAAATCAATCCAGACCAATTTGCCGAGACACCTCTTACAACCAGTCCAATTGGCTGTTTTACATCAACGAAACATCTTCAAAATTCGTGTTTTAAATAGCAAAAAACCCCTCATTGTGTGCCAAACGATCGATACAAAGTAATAATTTATGACATCCTATTTTTTTGGCCACAATTGTCTCGTGGCCGGACCAGGAGACAACGTTGCATACATAACCAGGATACTGAGAAATTAATCGGCCTGCAATTTAGCTAGACGTCCTGTTTAGTTCTCATGGTACGATCGTACGACTGACATGCATTATGGATGCAGTTTTTGAGAATAATCGGAGTCATAGTAAGTCGATACAAATAATACCTTCTCATCAGGCTGTTCTAATTGTTCTCGACTAAATGGACCACCGGGGTTACTGCGTAGTTCACTATCAGTAGGAATGGATTTCATTTTGACAGTTCAACAACATTCATTGCGTTATTTACGTTGTTGATTAGATACATTTTTCGAACATATGAAGCAATGGATTAGCAATATTCATACCAATAATTTTGGCCATGGCGGTCAATCAGCGGAGCCTAGCCATCGGCGCGGGAGATATAACAGTGCACCAGTGCGTGCGCAGACACAAGTGCACTCTCTATTCCCTCAATCAACATATGGAGCAATGGAAAATCCTTGTGAGTGCACACGCATGAATGATTCAGATTGACATTGATAGTGTTACGCAGTTACGGTGCAGGGCAGACTGGATGCGGAAGGTGGTCACGCGGAAGTTTTATCACAACTGGATGCGGAAGGTGGTCACGCGGAAGTTTTATCACAACTGTGGACGGGCCCATGGCTTGCAATGGAACTGTCTGGCATAGGCTGAATTTAATTACTTGAATTCCCCAGAAGATGAACGAGCCCTTGCTTTCTGTATATTGGGCACTCCAAGATTCCTTATGATCTTTATTTATCATCAAAGAAAAAGAAGAAAGGGGGTGGTGAAGGCCTTTTCTCATGAAAAGGCCTTCTCCACCCACCTTCATCATCATCATAGTTCTCCTGCCCAGTGATCTCAATTTAATTGTGGTCGGTGTAGCATCTCTTCTTCTTCAATACATTCTGCCTTTTCTACCAATGTCCTATTTACATCATCATCTGCCTAGCCTTCTTCTAACTATGCTGTCACGGGGTCATCAGAATGAAGAAGTCATAATCAGCCAATACTTAATGTTCCCATTGCTGGGACACAGGCCTCCTCTCGGTGAGAGGGAGTGGGCCGAAATCCACCAAGCGGGGCGGTGGATGACACGTATCTTCGATTTTTTGGATCTAGGACATGCTGGTTTACTCACGATGTTTTCCTTCACTGATATAACATTTATTACCAACAAACATTTATTACAACAACTATTACCAACAAAAAAACGCTTGCTATTAGGTACAGTGCAAAATAACACCAACATCATCCCAGACGTGCGCCCGCGACGGGTGGCCCGATCTATTTCCGACAAATCCCGAGAACTGCCGAGCTGCTCCGAGCTACTGCAAGATTACCTGCCGTGATACACATAATTAATGGGGCTTACGACCCCGATGAGTGTCTCTTAGCATGTTAATACGCGTTTGCATTCATCTTAATCACCGATTTTAGTTGTGATGGTGATTGGTGAGTGATCTGTCAGTCTGTTGTGGCACTCAAAACTTTCTTTGTATTGTTGCTATTATTGAATTTGCTTGCCCTCCTAATAATAGCGACTAAGCTGCACCCTAATTGCGTAACACACTATCAGCCTCAATCTGAATCATTTTGAAGGATATTGCTAATCCATGGCTTCATAATGTTATGTTCGAAAAAATTGTCTGCTCAACAACGTAAATATCGTAATGAATGTTGTGGAACTGTCAAAATGAAATTCATTGCTACTGTTGGTATGTTAGGTACGCAATTAAGTATTTAATTTTCATTATTAGATGGTGTGGGGTAACCGCGTAGCTCAATTTTCTCCTTTTGCACTATTGTCGTGAACTATCACGACAATAGTGCAAAAGGAGAAAATTCAGATTACGAACGCGCTCGGCCCACGTATTTACCGATGACTGGTAACCAAGGTTTCATTTTTGGTGCGTAGTTCCAATGTAAACCATGGGATCAGATTTATGAGACAACCTTAATTCGACCAGCATCAGGTCACTTTTAGATTACAGTAAAATACTATTTTAGGGACTGCTCAGTTATCGAAAACATATAGGTATATGTTTTCGATAACTAAAGAAGAAGCTAGTTAGGTAACTAGCTTCTGCTCGCGACTTCGTCCGCGTGTAACTTCTTGTTCCCCCGACCCACCCCATCGCATTGCATCGCCTGCCCGGTCAACTACGCTTTCGCTTAGCGTTCATTCTGATTATTTTTCTTGTTTCTCGGCACCCAGCGTGATGTTAAGTAGCCTATAGCCTTTCTCAAGAATCGGGCTATTAAATGGAAAAAGATTACTTGAAATCCGATTGGTAATTTCAGAGATTAACGCGTTCAAACAAACAAACTCTTCACCTCTATTATTAGTATTGATATTGATAAGTTTTGTCATAGCCTGAAGTAAGTTACTTAAGAATATAAAGTTCTAAGTCATACGAAAGCGATTCGAAAACTGAACTCCGAGTCCGAACTCAAACTTGCAAATCGCGCGTGCACCTGATTAAGAAACTTCGTAAGTTCTATAGTTCGTATTTGCAACCGAAACTCTCACGTTCGAAATTTCAATAAAATTGGAAGCCGTTGGACGCTGGACAGGGACGCGTGACAATTTTATCGTCTGCGTCGCCTTCCCAAGCCGTCAGTTTGCCGCCAAAAAACAAAAGAAAACAGTGACAATTGGTGCATATCCTCGACGAATTATCCCCGTTCGGCGCCTTTGTCCAATTGAAACCTTTATTTTACCATTTTTGCCGTTTTTCCATTCTCATTTGGTTATTTATCTTTTCTTTTTAGGAGTGGACAATGAGCTGGGCCGCTCATTATATCGTCGCGAGTTAGCACGCCAGGCTATACTAAATCTCCGGTGGAATTCTAGCGAATTACCTCAGTTACATGGCCCGTTTTTTCCTTGTGATTGATTTGAGTAAAAATTACTTTTGGTTTTTTCGAAGACACAGTTGCTGACGTCGGCTTTCGATTTGTTATTTTTTTTTTTTGGTGCCGAATGACGGATTGAGTTTTTAAAGTAAGGACTGATTTTGTGTGGAATTGTAGACGTGATACGCCTTAGTGATTTGTATTGTGTTTATTTTAAGATTGATTGTGAAGTTCGTGTGTAATCCAGAAGATAGCTACTCGCAATTTCTGCCTTGGCCTAACTTGGATATATTATGATTTCTTGTAGATTTATTTATTTATTCATAAATTAACACCTGTATAGATATCTGAACAAATGGATTCGGACAGGACACCAGAGGGGCTGTTCTCGTAATTTTAAGAACGTTCACAGTCTGATCTCAATCTCAATCTGTCAAAAATACGTCTAATTTCCTTACATTTTGACAAGTTTTTGACATTTGTTTGTCGCCGAGATGAGACTGCGATTACTAGATTTTGAACATTTTAAATTACGAGAATTGGCCTTCTGATCTCTGAGAAAAGTGCAATATCTACCCGGTCAATGGACAGGGTAGATATGTATTGCACTTTTCTATGAAACAGCAGATTTTTTTTTTTTTGATAGCTGACCAAAAGTTTCTACTCCAGAATCGTGTGCTGAATTCATGGGTACATTTTGCACGTCGATGTCCCTGCCCCTGTAAGCCTTTATCGACATTCTCCAGTTCCCCATAGTGGTCATACAGTTTCATATGTAAATAGTTTACTTGGTTTAGTGTGTGTAGTTTAGTTTTTTGTTTTTGTCGTTTTTTTTGTCTTAGTTTAGTTTTTTTTTTTTGAGATTTGGTGCTTAAATGCAACCTTTATGAATACCTACTTTGAAAACTAGATGGCAGAGATAGGTACAGTCAGCATCAAAAGTCAATTAACTCTGTTACTTTTACAAATCATGTAAATTAATACAAAATGATGCGATACATTGGTTTTCACTATTTCATGTAATAGCAAAGAGTTAATTATTCAGAAATATTCTATTACTACATGTTTTTTAAGAATATTTTGCTCAATAAATAAGATTTAAACAACTGAAGTGTTAACCGACTTTTGCTGCTGACCGTACGAGACAAACATTGATTTATAAAAAGAAGAGAAAAAGCACTAGGCATGAGACATGGCTGACAAGCCAAAAGACAAGGGAAAAATTTGAAAAGAATCATAGTACCTACCATCTTCTAGGAATGATTGTTAAAGTAATATGACAAACGGTGGTTTTATTTACTCGTTCCGGTACTGAGAACTTGTACAGACGCCAGCACATCAATCTAGCCGAAACTGTCAAATTTTCCCAATCAATCTTGAACCTAATGCTTTAGCGATAAAGTTGAAAATCTATTAAAGATATTTGACAGATTGTAGTAGCTTGTCTGTACCTAAATGTCTAACAGTACCTAGGTGCCTACTTATAACTTATTTATCTATATCTACCATCCTCTTCTATTTAGACAGTCGGGTTAAATTGTTATCTCCTTAATAAGGATCTCATATGTCCGGGTAGCCAATTCGACCTTCGCAATAACACAAAATTGGGCAATTTGATGAAGATGCAGTCGGAAATTAGACCCCGAAATTATAGGCCGAGATCAAGTCCTGACTCCTGCACCCTAATTGCGTAACACACTCTAATGTCAATCTGAATCATTATGAAGGATACAGCTATCCATTGTTTCATATGTTCAAAAAAGGAAACCGCCAAAATTGGGCCAAAGTATGCACAGAATCGATATGTATATAAAAAAAAACTAGATTTTTTACTGATTAAAAAGAACATGTAACAATAATAACTTTCTATCGGAATGAGCTAAAAATTATGATTTTAAATATGGTTTTTAATTGAACGTAGTTCTAAAACTAGCTCTGTAAACAAGCTGTCAGGTCATTTTAAGTTCGTTCTAAAACTAGTAGGTCTAAAGAAGTTATTAAAAAAACACTATCTATTTTGTTTTAGCATTTTTGACATGAACATTATAATCGTTTATAAAAGAAAAAAGGACATTAGATGAATTATTGTTGTTTTAGTAAGTTATTTATTTAACAATAACATCTTTCAAAATCGTGTATCAGCGACTGTTTCAAAACGAAAACATATCAAAACGTCAATGTCACGTAATAAAATAAGACGTGACATTGACATTTTTATTTAACCTACCTAATTCCTTTTTTGTGCTATGCAATAATATGCTAATAGTAACATACAAATATGTTTTCAAATAATTAAATCAATATGTCTATTTGACAGTTTGTATTTACAATACATTTTGGCATTATAAATACAATTCTTACCATTTGCCGCATAACCTAACCTAGTGACCCAAAAACATATTTTCTTCCTAAATCCCATAGATTTTTGAAAAAAATCTTTCTGATATTGATATGTACGTGTTTTATCTATTAAATAACACATAAATGATTCCTGTTCACATTTGGCCCAACGATATATGGATTTCTGGCGGTCTTCTTTGTCTGCTCAACAACGTAAATAACGCAATGAATTTTGTTGAAATGTTAAAATGAAAGCCATTGCTACTGATAGTGTGTTACGCAATTAACTCGCTAGATCTCATTAGACGCTTTAAAGTCATCATCTGAATTTCACCCATTTGAAACCCCTTTTTTTTGTATGTCTTCAAGAAACGTTACAGTTACTAGACTCGGCAAGAATCCAGCGGCAAAAAAATCAAACTTCGAATCAAGACAACAATAAATCACTTCTATAATTCCCAACAACAATTTTATTTTACGAGCAACCGACTCGCTGTCTCTGCCACCACCCTCGTGCTTGACCACAATCCTCCGTGACGAATTTACGCCATCAAACCTACGCTTTATATTCGACACCAGCGCCACAATAAATGTCCAAATATTTGTTACTGAGCATTTGGCGAATTCAAATACAACCGTGACTAAACGCCCTTAGATTCCCTTGAGATCGGTCAAGGTATGCACACGAAGGAAAACCGACCTTAAAGACTTCCTCTATAGTATATTTTACACTGTCAGCTGTTATAAAGCTTTATACTCATGCTGAAAGTAACCATTCCAAATTCAGACTTACCTTTTCTAATAACGAGACATAATTTTGAGTAACAACGTCTCCTGGACTATAAAGGTTTTGTTCACTTGAAATTCAACTTTCTGTTCTTAAAATAGGGTTTTAAATCGTTTGGCTTACCGTGTGGGTGAATGCTTAAGATAGAATTCGTAACGGCTAATATTGTACGGCGATATTGGCCAGAAGATAGTAAGGAGGATAAGATTTATTCGGCATGGGACCTTCATGGTGGTTTTCATATCAAAATTAAATATCTCGTTGGGGGAAAGAGGAATTTGCAGAAAATAGCTTTTTATTATTGTCTGTTATTGGTATTGACACTATGTTTAATTAAACGAGAGAGGGGGAAACTAATTGAAGAATATTTGGATGAAATTGTTGCATTTTCGTGTTTGGAATGACCCTTTATAATTTGACATAGATATTCTATGCAATATTTTCATGGTTGTTTATATATCTGCCTTTATGACGCTCCTTGCTAAGTTTAGGATATTCTCGTCACACGGTCTCATTTCATGTATGCCTGCGAATGTAGGAAAATCCTCCCTTGTCTTGTGTAAGAGAATTAAAGAGTTCATCAAGAGCAAGCTAGTTTTGTCTAGACTAACAAAAGTAAGAATTTGTGCGAACATAGAGTCTACAACAGTCCAGCCAAACATTGGCCCAACCACCAGCTGCACCTACCAACCTTTGCTCCAACATTGGCATCAATCCTGTCCGCGGTCTCACCGCTGATGGACCGCAGGGTGTGGCCACACCGTCACGGCTGGCGCCGCGCGACAATGCGACAATTTTCACGCGCCACCGCGCGTCGCGTAATGACGCACGGAACACGGTGGAACACTTCACGTATTGTCGATGGCATTAAAAGATACCAATCATTCAATTGTGCAGGCGACCGATAGACGAATAAAGGTAGAATGGTGTATTCAGTGGCTGCTGATGAGGTTAAATGTGTGACTCGTTTACGGTCGGACATGACTCCTGTCATCATCATGACTCATGTCTCCTTTGAACGAGAAAAGGGCAGGCATGGTAGTGGCCGCTAAGCAAGCACAACTAAGCAGAGTCCTGTCTCATTCATAATGCTTGTTATCGCAGGTGAGTATTTAGAAGATAACCTGTGAGAAAAGATCCTCTAGAAGTGTAGTGCGATCTACACTGCCACATGCGAAATACTATAATTAGCTACTTAATATACAACGTCCCGACGTCAATTGTTGGGCAGTTGCCCACCAGACACGACACCCGTCTGGTCGGAGGATCCTCCCTTTCCTATAGAGTATGAGTGAACTTTACACTCTGTGCCTCATACCTCTATAGAAGCATTTGGGGGACCAAATGCTGCTAACAATTTTCAGGCATCATGGCTTGATGCGACACTTGGGTTGATAATGGTAGCAATAAGCGGGGAAGCGAACAATTGCATATTGTGTGCTGACATTCAAATACCAAAAGTATCATGCACTTCTATTCAAAGAAGGATTTAGTTATTTACATTTTTGTTTGTCCAGTGTCCTTACAGGACTGCCGAGTAACGCCGTAAGACCCACCAGATACGTCTTAAACCGGAATGATAAACCCACTCCTTGTGCACTCCTGCCTCCTCCTGTAACCTCCCAGCTGAACTAAATATATGCACTATTTAGTTCAACTGGAAGGTTACAGGAATACATACCAGTATTTTTTCATTGTCAACAAAACAAAATATAACACGATTAGACGATTAAAATGACTGCTGATTATACAAAATTCAAACCCATTTTACAACTGACAAACCAGTCTAATTTACAATCAAATATATCAACCTATACTTATCAAAATTGACTTGCTACCCCGTCACTTGAATCACCGGAAAACTGAACAATAGCCACACTAGAACAGACATCAAAACCCATAATTCCCTAAAATTAAGTAATAAACACCCATTTCCTAAAGAAGTGGTCTGATGACGTCACGGGAGAACGACGAAACACTTAGCCTTTGGTAGCGGAACGCAGGAAACGAAACGCGATATTTATTAGCGTTTGATTAATGCGTCGTCGATATAAGGCGCGGTCGCGATGTGATGCGCTCCGCCGGTTTTGTGGACACACGTTGGTTTGGGCTGGAGTTGGCATTTTTTGATGATATTTCGTTTTTCAATGTTTATTTTAATTTGTTTTCAATAAATAAATTGTATTGCTTTAGGGCTGATTTTTCCAACGCCAGGTAACTTTTATTCTGGAAATAAAAAGTGACGTTTGACAGTTTTTCTATGAAATAAATGTCAAAATTTCAAAATTATTCCTCCGATAAAATTATATGGCGTTGGAAAAATCAGCCCTTAATAAAATATTGTATCCGCGTATACAGACTTAGAAAGAGCAAACTACAACGAGCATTTGATTATAGTTTTATCCGAGGAATAATTTTTATTTTGACAGTTCTTTCAAACAAAATCTGTCAGACGTCAATTTTATTCCACGAATAAAACTTATCGGTCCATTGCAAAATCAGCCCTTAGTCAAATAGTAGTGCTACAAGCTTTAAAATAACTTTTAATTTGATCTGTACTATAATAGGAGCGACTATTTTAATTTTAAGCTAAAATAGACATACCTATAATACAGCAAATTGTTAAAAAAATAACATACGGAGTACGCGACAACGAAGGTTGGGGACGTGCCGTGGCAATCGGAAAAAAAATTTCGGGCACTTAAGGCCAACAGTAGCAATGCTGGTGACTTGCAACAGTTCCTTGAAAGTTGTAGGTTTTTCGGCTAAGTTCATTTGACCCCAAAAGCCTCTCCACAAAGTCTAGTAACTCTTTTAAACCCATAAACATTTTCGACATTTTTTTCTATCCAACCAGCCGTGTGTCGCGTCCGTTTTCACGCGTCGCTGCGACTATTAATATTCAAATTGGCGCGATATGTTGCTGCCGCTGTGTGAACCCGCTTTTAATTTATATTGTCCTGGTGCGCTTGGATGACAGGCCCGCTCTATCAGATGGACTTTATAGCGTCATTCATCGACGAGCTATGAGTGCGGGCAATTTTTTAGTAGTTGGCAGGTAATGTGCGCTTTCATCATTTCTCACGTGACGATTGTCGTTGACGTCCACGGCATCAAGATAACACGGAAGTAAATTGTATAAGTGCGCATATTGTTTTTGCCCTGTATTTTGTTTGTTAGAAACATGTAAATGTTACAAGCAATGCATTTGTTTTGTGCATTTTACAAGTAATTCCGTGAAAATTTTACACAAAAGTTGTATGAAATAGAAATATATCGTACGTATAAATCGAATACATGTTATTTTTGTACGTAAGTTTTCTTAATATTAGATTTTTAATTTAGAAACATATATGAAAGTTCGAAACAAGCCGTGCGCGCCGCCCCATGGGTTTTCTCATCGGCAAAAATGATAGAATTCCATACGAACATTAATTCCCTATTTTCGGAAGAATATTCAAAAATCTTTCCTTAGTGCTCACTTTCGTTATAAAAGGAACTCTTGTGCAAAATGTCATGATCAGTTAAGGGTGTGTGTTGTCAGTCTCCGTTTATTAAGTAGACGAATGTCACTTGCTGCGTCTTTGCAGCTGCCTTTCGGGAACTCTTGAAGCTCGTCCGATTATGTGGCTAATAACCGACGCGTAAAGAGAATGACACACTCTACCTATTCTTTAATATGGTGGCGATCAGTCTGGGATGGCGTCGTTAATTCGTCACCGAGACATTTTACATTTTTAAAGTGGAACTTCTTAGGTGGCGAAACGAAAACTGGGCGAGAATTGAGAGTTAAATCTCAAGGACTCGTCTCGTTTAGGCACATTTCGTTACATGAGACAGAAGAAATATATAACTAATTCTCTGTGTCTCCTACTGTACGCGCAATTTTTTTTTTTTTTTTTTGTATAAATTTATGACAATCCTACTACTACTAATAATGTAATAATATTTGTACGGATGGATGGATAGATGGATAGATGGATAGATGGATGGATAGATGGATCCATGGATGGATGGATGGATAGATGGATGGATGGATGGATGTTTGTTACTCTTTCACGCAAAAACTACTGAACGGATTTGGATGAAATTTGGTACACAGATTGTTTATAACTAGGATTAACACATAGGATACTTTTTATCCCAATATTCCCACGGGATCGAAACTTATGCGGGTGAAACCGGAGGGCGCAGCTAGTAAGGAAATAAAGCGAATAAGGGATAAGGATAATAAGACGCGCGGCCAAAATCGGAACTAAAGTCGCCATCTTGTTTTTTTTTTTTATACAATTCGCAAAACAAATGTTTACCAACAGCGCCCCCTGTCAACGTCATTCGAGCACTCAAAAGATCTTGTAGAAGTACACCTACTGCTTGCAGGCACTGCTCTACCACTAATTGACCACGCACGGTTGTCACCAAAGACTGCTTGTTATCGTTAACCTGGTGAACGGTTGATTACAGACAATTTCATCAACAATTTGGGCTTATATCCTACAATTTGTGTGTCCCTACCCACAGCACTGACGGTTCCGTGTGTCGCGTCAGTTTCACGCATCGCTGCTGCTATTTATTATTCAAATTGGCGCGATCTGACGCCATCGGCCACCGGTGTGAACCTGCCATTATAATTTATTTGTATCATGCTGTATTTGTATTCAAACTACTAGTTTTGTAGTTTATTTTGATTAACATAAATGTAATTTAGGCAAGGTAAATATTATGTAGATAGTAATTTAGGCACAGCTAAATATTATGTAGATAATGTGAATACTTATTGGTCGGTTGGATCGTACACCTAACTGAAATTTATTAGAACCTTAAATGTTATTTATTTATTTATTTATATAACAATTAACATACAACAACATAGGTATAGCATAGGTTATGAACCTAGGCCACACCATGAGTTCTATAAAGAACGATAATCCTGTTGCTGTCTTTCACCTCTTTGCAGACGCATTGTACGGACGCCAGCACATCAAGTTACTACAATCTGTCAAATTTCTTTAATAGATTTTCAACTTTATCGCTAAAACATTAAGGTTCAAGGTTGATTGGGAAAATTTGACAGTTTCGGGTAGCTTGACCTGCTGGCGTCTGTACATCGCTGAATAATGTTATCATCAGACAGGACAGGACGATGTTGCTGCATTTACTCTTGGCATACCCCATTATGTTTACACCGACGAGGAGGTTCTCAATTCGATACATATATTTTAAACCAATAGATACTTTCTGCTGGGTGTAGACGACTTTCTGACTGACCGACTCCTTGACAATTCAAACACGCCTGTGGTTTAAATATTTGCAAAAATGATTTGAGTCTGAACCATCTGGAAAACACTTTTTACCTACGATACCTTCGCAGCCCCAGTTCGACAAAAAGAGAGACCTTTTCAAGCGATGACCTGTAACTACAATAAAACACATTTCAATACGGCCAGGACTCGGCTAATATAATATTTATATTGTTTATATCTTCATGTAAAACTAATGGATAAGTACCGATGCCCATCATTATTTTCACGAGCAGTTCCCATATCTTACGGATGACAGGCAGCTGATCTGTCCGTTGGTTTTTCATGACCATATACATCGCTGTACAGACGCCAGCACATCAAGTTACTACAATCTGTCAAATTTCTTTAATAGATTTTCAACTTTATCGCTGAAGCATTAGGTTCAAGGTTGATTGGGAAAATTTGACAGTTTCGGGTAGCTTGACCTGCTGGCGTCTGTACATGAAATGAAGCATATTATTACAATGGAAAGTTATTTTAATATTAACTAATTTGGAGTATTCGTCTATCATATTTCGTATTAAAATAATAATGTTATGTTTTAGTTGAGCTACTATTAAAAGTCACAGAGTTCTCGTTTGTTGGTGGTTTTAGAATGAAAATATTTGGATTGAATATCGAATTGTTTAAAATATCGGGTGATCCTTGGTCGACACATTTGTATAAGTACAATCAGCCTGTGATGTTTCTTTCTTTCTTTCTTTCTTTCATAGCATCAGCCTATAATATTCCCAGGCCTCCACTCTGTGAGAGCGAGTGGGCCGTAATCCACCACACGGGCCCAATGCGGGTTGGTAGATGTCACATGTCTTCGAATTTTTGGTTCTAGGACATGCCGGTTTCATCACGATGTTTACCTTCACCGTTTTGAGAGCAGCGGTGATAAAATAATTTACACAAAGTAAAGCGTTTGTCTGGGTTCGAACCTACGACCTACAACTCGGAAGTCGCGGCCGTTACCACTGGGCCACCACGTTAGTAATCTTCATTTGTATAATCTAAGTAGCTGACTACCTAACTGTAGCCATCAAGTCAGCTTCTAAAGAAATACCAATCACAGACTCTGTGAAAAAAAACCTTTAATCTCAGAACACACATTTACCTACTACATTATTAAAAACATCACTCACCTTCTTACAGAATCGGTTAAAAATAGTGTTGCGCCTACACCCAAAAACTTATCGATATCGAATCGATACCCCCAAATCGTTTTACCACCGCGTTTTGTTCGCCGTCGGACACAATACACTACATACAATAAGTAAACGCGTATGTTTTTATGCATTCTCATTTAACGCTAACCGACACACGAGAGTACGCTTTATAACCTATAATTGTACACTATTTATTGCTATGCACAGCACAGGGGAGGCGGTGGAGTCGGTAGGATGTTGTTTTGTTTGAAAACGATGCTTCAACGCTCTTTCAACCAAGAGGTTGAAAGTGCATTTGCTGACCGTTTTATTCTGGTTTTCCATTTCATTAATCTTAGAACCAGCTCGGTCATTGGCAATTAGTCACCCTCAACTTGTATAATATGGGTATATAACAAACTTCTGCCTACTTCTTCGGGGAATACAGGTGTAAAGCATAATTAGCCTATAATTTTCTCACTGCTGGGACACAGGCCTCCTCTCTGTGAGAGGGAGTGGGCTGTAATCCACCACGCGGGCCCAGTACTGGTTGGTAGATGTCACATGTCTTCGAATTTTTGATTCTAGGACATGCCAGTTTCCTCACGAATATAGGTGTAAAGTTATGATTAAATAGAAATAACTTTGTCAAACATTCAAAGTTCACATATAGGATACTTTTTATCCCGATATTCCCACGGGATCAAAACTTATGCGAATGAAACCGCGGGGCGCAGCTAGTGTCTAGATATGCTTAGCCGTTGATTAACTTGGTAAGCGTAGCACAGTAACAGTAGCAATGGCTTTCATTTTGACAGTTCAACAACATTCATTGCGCTAGTTACGTTGTTGAGCTGTCAATTTTTCCGTGCATATGAAGTAATGGATTAGCAATATCCGTCAAAATGATTCAGATTGTGATGGATCGTGAACACACGATACAACGCAATTACCCTGCTGGTGGAGTGCGTTGCTGATAGAATAGATTTTTTGAATTTAGAATAGAATAGATTTTATTTTTCATACCACAAATTACAGATTCAAGTTAAATTAGTCTTCAGATACAATTTTGTACTTAATTTATGGAAGACTGGTGCCTAAACTAAGTTCTTTACAAAACCTATTAATCAGGTCACCATGCCCCCTTAACATTTTATATATTTCAAGTATTGTACTGAAGACGTTTTGTTTGAAATCACAGTAGTATTATACCATTACTTTTTTTTTTATCATTTTTTAAAAAATATTTAAATTATTTAATGTATTAATAGAAATAAGATTTTTATTTATTTTGTATGTAGGAAATATGCAATGGATGTATGAGAGTGTAGGGTGTATGATGTGTATGTGGGAGTGAGGGTGTGTGTATGAGTATGTGGAAGTGGGGTGTGTGTATAGGTATCTCCAGTTGCTCAGATATGTGATCCGACCATCGTTTTCGGCTTCAGTCTCTAGGTCTTTTGCCCTCTATTTTCCTGTCACCGCGTTCCGTAGCGTCGACATTATGTATGACATGCGTCTTGCAGTACTTGAAAAAGTGTACCGTCTTAATGTGAGGTGTCTGCTCAATGTGACAGGTGTTAGTTGAAGTAGCTTCAGAATAATTTAAATGGGTAGGTAAGATATAGGGAATATGTTTAGCTTATGTTATACTTCGGCCTTTTTGTCGGTGTAGCCAACAACCAATTTGTGCTTTTTTTTTTTTTTCTGGTGGGATATCATCAAATGACCGCTCCCGCTCTGGGTGTAGCGGAAGGGAGTGTCAGACTCTTGCTGACTAAAACCCACCCATGTTCATTCCTTCGCCCTTTATGTTCCGGGGTAGCGGTAACCCTTTCGGACAATCCCACTGACCCGGCAGGCTTCGGCCCTAAGGGGGCCCCTCGGATTATGCTGACATCTCTTTGAGGCGCGCGTGGAACACTTACGCGCCGTCCGGCACGGGCCTGGTCCTGATCGGGCGGTGAGCTACCCATTGCTCTCCGGCCGCAGGCCCGCGCCTACGGTGGCCGGTAGTCGTCACTCGACTCCCGACGCCCGGGGGGTCTCCCGACCCAATTTGTGTTTGGGTCATTAGGTAAAAACTGCCTCCTACACGACCTATTTCAGAGGGACAATTCTCGTAATTTTAGGAACGTTCACAGTCTGATCTCAGTCTCAATATGTTAAAAAATACTTGTAATTTCCCTACATTTTTACAAGTTTTTGACATTTGTTTGCCGCCGAGATGAGACTGCGACTAGATTTTGAACGTTTTAAATTACGAGAATTAGCCTTCTGATCTAAGCGTTCTTAATGAAACAAGGTGGTCATCTTCCGAACTTCTGACTACGTTTGACAACTTAATCTGTCGCATACTTATAGATTCTAGGTTTATAAACTTAGAAACGCCCATATTCATTAACATGAAAGTCTTTTAAGGAAAGGCTTGTTGGATGCGGGAGAAGTCAATATGATAGAATTTATTGTTTTTTTGTTAGGAACGTTTCATGTTATATTTCCAGACAACAGTAGTACGTAGGTAGGAAACTTCCTATTCGTTTCTTCTTAAAGTTGTCAAAAAATAAAAGGCCCGTTTTGATATTGACAGCTCTAGTAGTTACTAAAGATCTAATTCACAAAACACGTATTAGTTTGTAAGAAACTGACAGGTGTCAAGAACGCATTCTCAAATGTCAAAACGGGCCTTTTATTTTTTGACAACTTTAGTCTGTATATTTTCATCTGCATTTAATTCACTGACGTTACACAACGTAAGCTAGAGCTAAACCTATCAATATTAACAGGATCACCTCCGTAAGTATGGAAGGTGTCAGCATATTGTAATTGCAAATAGGCATGTTTTTGTTTATTATTATGTCATGTAATTCTTAGTTAATTATGCGTAAAGGCCAGGAGGCCGACATAGTGGTTTTTTTACCTGGTTTTATTACTTAGTTCTAAAGTACCCATGTATGACCACTTGTCTTGTCTCACTTTAGTAACAACTTTGACAAATAAAGATATTTCAAATGTGGATGAGCAAGGCATAGACAAATTTCATGAAGGTAGATCACGTTGCGTGGATTTATCTTCAAATTAATGAATGATAGACAGGTACCTAGCAGTAAAAACTGATACTAGAAACTTCCCAATTTAATTAGAAGTCAAAATATCCATTATCATCTTCCTTGTCTTCTCAAACTATATTAGGGTCAGCGTCCAGTCTTACCGGATGCAGCTATATTAAAGCTGATGTATTTTACATGGAGCGACTAGAATATCCATGAACAATTTTCATTCAAATCCAAAAGAACTACAAAGCACAGCCTCTCTACAAAAGCAGCTCTCATTCGTATTATTAAACGTTGAATTTGATGCAAAACCATGTGAAAATGTCAGCCAAACGATTGATTGCGGAGTAATTTGCCATGTTGGCACAATGAATAATTGAATTTACACAGAAATTGTATTTAACACATCATTATGAGGGTTACAAAAAAGATGGGTAGGGTTACCCGGACTGTTGTTTGTGGTAACGCGGTAAACTTAGCTTTTGTACTTATATGGTATAAGTAGTAACGTGGTAACGTGCCACTTTCTAGCTGGTTTCTTGGAATATGATAAGTAATAGCTCTGCAAGAAGTGTTAGGTCTAGGTGGATATTGGAAACGGGTTGGTGGGAGATGTTTTTTGATACTAGCAATACTCTGCAATAGTGTCTGCCGCACGATTTATTTTATCGTAAGAATTCGATTGCAATACGGTGTGGGACAGACGCCAGAATATCAAGCTATCCGAAACTGTCAAATTTCCCCAATCAACCTTGAACCTTAATGCTTTGACGATAAAGTTGAAATTCTACTGAAGAAATTTGACAGATTGTAGTAGCTTGATGTGCTGGCGTCTGTACAAAACCATATTGGAAGGAATACGTATCTTGTACCCTAATTGCGTAACACAATTTCAATCACAATCTGAATCATTTGGAAGGATATTGCTAATCCATTGCTTCATATATGTTCGAAATATTTGTCTGCTCAGCAATGTAAATAACGCAATGAAGTGCTTTCTTCCACCCTTGCCTATCATTTTGTTTTTAATTAATGGCAAAACATACTTAAATTCTATTTTTTTTTCCAAATAATGAGAAAAGACCCTGGCGTGACGATTTGGACTCGTTCCTAGCCGATTGGACGGAGAAAACACACCACAAGGAAAGGTGGAACAATATGGGGGAGGCCTTTGCCCAGTAGTGGGACCATATAGGCTAACGGAAAAAAACAAACAAAGGACTACCTATGAGTATTTTAATCATTCTGAAAACGGTACATTTACCTCTTGATTTTATTTTGCAAACCAACACCCTCCGTTCCAGCACATCTTTTGTAAAAAAAACATGTGGCGGTTGTTTATTGGGAGCTTCAAAAGTTACAAAAACCAAGAACCTATTTACTTTCCATAATTGCAATTAGTACCTGACAACCCTAGCCCGCTTACACGCGTATTGAATGTAAAACACAGATTTTTATTAATTCGCTGAGAACGCGCGAGAGGGCGCTGTTAATCTTGCTAATGATATTGAGCTCTGTCACGCCATCGCCTCACTTATATGGCTCTTATCTACTTTCATTAAATAGACGCGTATAGATGCTCTTGTGTGGCAGAACGAGTATTTGCAGTAGCATCGAGTTGAGGAATGTGGTGGCGGCGGCGGTGTGGCGGTGTGGTGGTGTGGTGTGGTGGTGTGGTGTGTGTGGGTGTGTGGTGTGGTGTGTTTCGTCTCTGCAAAGATGCAGAGATCAAATTCATCAAGCGTGAACTTACTCTTCGATCTGAAACCACCCCTTTATCTCTTCTTTCTCTTCTCTCTTCTTCTGATCTGAATCACGCCAAAATGCAATGATTTTGAGAGATTGAAGCTTTAGTTACCCTAAGTTTTGTCTCTGTAGATGTCTTGAGCGTCTTTAATAAGCTATGTTTCAACAGGGGAGAAGCCTTTGCCCAGTAGTGGGACCATGCTGGCTAACCGTAATCAGTAATCATCAATCTTTCAAAAATAAGTTCGCCTTAGTGCTCATACACACGAGCGGCACGCTTCAACGGCAGAGGCAACTGCAGCCGTCGAGTGTCGACGACTGTCGCCGACACATCTACGGCACGGCTGCCGTCGATAAGGAAACGAAATCTAACAAACAAAGGACACATTATACAATATAAATGACAATAATAAAAAGGTTATTTTACGTGTGTTCCTTCTATTTACTTGGGTTCCTTTTGCATAGTCTATGAACCTAGATAGCGAAAAAACCATAACTGCACTCTTGGTATTATTCCACCTCCTTATTAAAAAGGTTGAAAACACAAAAGGACCCCCCTGACCACAACTTCCGTCGGTAAGCGCTAAAGTAATTACAGCCAAACACCATGGACTTCGGAGTCAGGCACCATGGAGACACACCTCTTTGCGAAACCGTCACACGGCGTGGGTGTCAGGATTGCCACGTTCAGGGAATGGTGCTTTGATTTAACGCACACTCTTCAAAAAAAGAACTCTTTGAAGAGTGTGAGATAAATCAAAGCACCATTCGAAGAGCTCAACAGTTTGTAAAATATATTACTATGTCTAAATATCGCAAATTAAGAACAAGCCGATCTATTCTGTAAAATTTATTCTGACCGTTTCAACATGGTGAAAGCTTAGGTGAAGTGAGATGTCATTAGTGGCAAGTGGCTAGCATCAGCTGCCGATCTATTCTGCTGTCAATAGTGAAAATCCCTAGGATCAGGTGGAATGACAGCTCACTTGAAGCTCACTTCACCTTAGTGATCACGGTGAGATTTTTACAGAATAGCATGGCTGCAGATGCAAGAACAACTCACTTCAACTTCAAGCTCACTTCTTCTAAGTTTTCACGGTGAGATTTTTACATAAAAGACTGGCTGGTTTCTGACAAAGACTCCAGAAACGCTTCGAGGAACCCAACCACGCAATCGATACTGCAGTTTTTGTTCCAAGAAGCCGCCACCAGCCCACAAGTTTTCTAACAAACGCTTGCGACAAAAACGATGCGTACACGCAGTAAAAGTGACAACCTTAATTAATATCTCGTGCACCGTACAATTTACCGTCTCCTACTATATAGTAGCCTGTCACCATTGACGAGGTAACGACGTCGTGTCGGTGGAATGCTATTGTCACTGTTATTATGGAAGACCTGGGACCGGGCAGGAGTTGAGGTGTACGTTGTTTTACGCTTTGAGTTGGTTAATTGCTTAATTTGTCCGTCTTGGGATGTCAGTTATTAATTTGGATGGCAGGAAATCCTTGCAGTTCTTTTGTTTTCTGTCTGTATTTACAATATTGTTATGCTTGTAAAATTCATTCAGGTTCTCAGGAGGTCTCAAAGGCCAACAGCAGAGCTTCTTTATTTACCTAAACCAAATATAACCAATCTTAATGTTGCACCTATGAGCAGAATCACTGTACAAGATGACTGTTGATTATGAGATGAGAGAGCCCGTTTTTATTTTTATTATTTTATTTAGCGTACACTGTCGCACTGCTGAGCAAAGGCCTAAAGGCCTCCCCCAAATCTTTCCAGGCATCCCTTTCTAGAGCCACTTCGATCCATTGGAGAACCCATTAAAGATTATAAATATTAAAATAGAAGTCTGATGGTGCTTAAAGGCAGTTTCCTACTCAAGTAGGTTCTGTGTGTTCGGCATCTTCCTCGCTTCCTGGGGATTAGGCCTCGCTAACTGGCTTTTTACTATTGTAAAAAGCCAGTTACCAGTTGCCAGAATACCTCATGCTATTGCATGAGGTATTCTTACATTCTTTATCGAGAAACGAGAGACGAAGAAGAAAAAATAGTTATAAAAGTCGTATTTTACAACAACGATGCCAGACTAGCGTCGACCGTTTCGAAACCGGTGCACTTCAGCATCGAACCGTAGAGTTTGTTCAAAAAGTATCTAATGAGAAGGTAAACAAACCCTGTTCAGGTTAAATTCTTATGCAATCACTCATAATCAGCCTATAATGTTCTCACTACAGGGGGTACTCCCAAGTGGTATCGGCCGAATGTTCGGCCGTTTCCTACTACGATGTTACTATTTGGTTCGGTCGATCCCGATCCTACACTCCTACACTCTTTCGAATATTGACTATGGTCCCGACCCAACTGAGCCGATCCGAACTTTTTTCGCATTTTTCAATAATATTCGGTTCGGCCATGTGTCGGCCCGATCTGATCGTTCGCACTTTGCACTTCGTAGTAGACCCCCTGTTTGTGTTCTTTTTTATGCGTCATGTTTCCCGCAAATAAATGTATTTATTTCTTTCTTTCTTACTGGGACACAAGCCTCCTCTCTCTCGTGAAAGGGAGTGGGTTGTAAATACTGTAATCCAGGGCTCAGTGCGGGTAGATGTCACATGTCTTCGAATGTGTTGGTTCTAGGACATGCCGGTTTTTCTCACGATGTTTTCCTTCACCGTTTTGAGACCAGTGGTGATGAAATGATATACACAAAGTAAAGCGCCTGTCAGGGTTCGAACCCACGACCTACAACTTGTAAGTCGGGGCCGTTATCTCTGGGCCACCACTCTATAGGTTTATTGAAAGATAGAATCTCGGGTTAAGTATTAAAATAATTAAATTAAAGCACTTTATTTGTAAGAGGCACTTCCAATTAGCATCCACATGTACTTTTTCTCATCCATTTGTTTACCTTTTTATCAGATACTTTTGGAACATACTATAAGCACGAGGTACGGTGCTTTTTTTTCCCTCGCAGATTACAGGCATGATACACAACATATTATTCCTATTTCCTAATTTGAATGACATTAGTTTGGCTTCCAATATAAAAATAGGGATGTTCCGTGTTCGTTATTGTAATTTTATTCATGCCTTCCTCGAATAATATTATACAATCAGCTTCCATATGCCATAGACCATAGTTTCTCAACGTGGGCGGTAACGCCCCCTCGTGGGCGTTTGAGACTTTCAGGGGGCAGTTGATTAATTTATTTTGTAATTATATATTCTATCTTACAACTATATAATATAATCGTAATTTCAGCTGAAGGCGTCCACTGCTGGACATTGGCCTCCCCCAAGCACCTCCACTTCGATCGGTTCTGTGCTTCCCGCATCCAGCGGATTCCTGCGGCCTTCACAAGACCATCTGTCCACCTTGTGAGAGCCCTTCCAACGCTACGTCTTCCGGTACGCAGTCGCCACTCCAGAACGTTTCTGCCGCATTGGCCATCTGTTCTGTGAGAAATGTGCCCTGCCCACTGCCACTTTTTATTTTTCAAACGCCACTATGTCAGTCCGACTCCATGATCAGACCTCGAAACCTGTCATTCTGCAGTGAGGTGTATATAGGTAGGTAGAAAAAAAATATTCTCAAAGTGGGCGGTGCGCAAAATAAGGTTGAGACCATTAAATTCTCTGTAATGTCACAAAACACATTTATATTGTGTTTTGTTAACATACAGGCAAGGATGCTATCTAGATGTTATCGTTACGCCTTTCAATTGGACTCTGTTGCAGATTTTTATCAAATCATCATTATCGTTATGGTCATCCTGTGTGTCAATTGTGGCGTCAATGATCGTTTACACAGTGGCCAGAGCTGGCAGATGCTGAACAGTGTCTATCAGGAAAATTATGTTCGGCTATTCACAACTATTTATGAGCTTATTGAACCCAGACAAGCGCTTAACTTTATGTAAATTATTTCATCACCGCTGCTTTCGAAACGGTGAAGGAAAACATCGTGAGGAAACGTGCATGTTCTAGAACCAAAAATTCCAAGACATGTGACATTTACCAACCCGCACTGGGCCCGCGTGGTGGATTACTGCCCACTCTCTCTCACAGAGAGGAGGCCTGTGTCCCAGCTGTGGGAATATTATAGGCTGATGCTATGAGCTTATTGTAGTGATGATAATGAAATTGGTCGCCAGGTAATGTAACAAAATGTTAGATTTAGTTTTTTTCACAGAAACTTGGTATTTCAGAAAGCCAATTCCTGTAATTAAAAACGTTCAAAATCTAGTCGCAACCTCATCTCAGCGACAATCAATGTCAAAAACTTGTCAAATATCTAGGAAATTAGAGGTATTTTTGACAGATTGAGACTGAGATCAGACTGTGAACGTCCTTAAAATTACGAGAATTGTCGCTCTGATCCCAGTCTCAAGCTGTCAAAAATACCTCTAATTTCCCTACATTTTGACAGGTTTTTGAGATTTGTTTGTCGTCGAGATGACACTCCGACTAGATTTTGAACGTTTTAAATTACGAGAATTGGCCTTCAGACTGTGAACGTTCTTAAAATTACGATAATTGCCCCTCTGTTGTCATCTTTAGTTCTGTAATAAGGAACCCCATAGTGGTGTCCTATCACGGGACCCCGCACCTTTAACCGAAGAATTACATTCTTAATTCGAACATTCAAAACCTTCGAAACGTCAACCGTTCCGGATGACCGCGTAGCGTAGGGCGACGCAAAAATATAGCCACCTCGTCACCCCAACTCGAATACTCGATACACTCTCGTGGGAATCGATTACGAATGGATACGAGCTGTAAATCGTATAATGATTATCGATATGCTGATAAGGTTGTTTAAATCGTGTTGTGTCACTCTGAAATAGGAATTAACGACAATATATCGGGTTTATCTTGTTGAGAAATCTGTAATTACTTTGGTTTACAAAAGCTGATTTTGCGAATTACTTACTGTTCTCTTGCAAGCGAATGAAGTGTGACTAATGCCCGATTTTGATGTCTTTCAGACTCATATGATTCAAAATGCTCGTTTGTAAACCACTATCGTGTCGTAGTACTTACCTACTTTAGTATTTAGAAAAACAATTCCTTTTATCTAAATTTTGAGAAAAACAAACAACTATTTATGCAAACCCTCGCCCACTAACTGACCTTTAGGAAGTAGTCAGCTACCTGCTGGTGTAAATATAGTAAGTACGTTTTGTTACCCAATCACCGCTCGATATCCTTCGATACGAGTTTCTTGGAGGATTACATGAAAATTTTGAAGTTACGACATAGTTTTCTGCGAGGGAGACTTTTTTAAGAAATGCTGTGTGATTTGTTTATTTCTCGGAAATATTTAAGAAATTATTTATTTATTTTAATCGTAAACATGTGACATCTACCAAACCGCACTGGGCCCGCGTGGTGGATTACAGCCCATGTCCTCTCACAGAGAGGAGGCCTGTTTAACAGCAGTGGAAACATTATAGGCTGATTATTTAAGAAACTGTTACGATTACTGATAATACGAATGGAAGGTACGGACGCCAGCACATCAAGTTACTACAATCTGTCAAATTTCTTTAATAGATTTTCAACTTTATCGCTAAAGCATTAAGGTTCAAGGTTGATTGGGAAAGTTTGACAGTTTCGGGTAGCTTGACCTGCTGCCGTCTGTACAAAGGGATTCTGAAAACCATCTTACAAGCTATCCTTTCTCGAATATGAATTGGTCATCTGCACTGAACTCTGAAGACTACACTGAAGTGCTCTTAAACACACGACAACAGAAGCAACTGCATCCGCCGACACACATCGACAACGTGTCGCTCGTGTATTTGAGTACGGTGCTCAAATACACGAGCGGCATGTTAGAATGGAAACAAAACATTTCACGTTTGTGTCTTAAATCTTCCAGAAAGCTCAATAAACCAAAAAAAGTAGTGTGGTCAATATCTAAGTAAAAAATTCAAACCTGAAACCGTTCATCATCATCTGCCTTTTATCTGTTCTGTGATCTGCCTAGCCTTTTCCCAACTGTTGGGGTCGGCTTCCAGTCTAACCGGATGCAGCTGAATACCAGTATTTTACCTGGAGCGACTGCCTATCTGACCCCTACCCCTTGTTAAGACTGATTGTCAGACTTTCGGGCTTCTGACTACCAGGAACGACTGTCAAATATCCACGAATGACCGCCGGGACCAACCGCTTAGCGTGTTTTCCGAGGCCCAGAAAAAGATGGTAAAGATGGTCACCCATCCACAGACCAACCGCGGCAAGCGTAGCTTAACCTAATCGATCGACCTGTGCGGCTGTTATTATGAAACAAAAAACACGCTAAAATAACGCCTTCCTAAAAAAACCGAAACAATTTAAACATCAATAATCCCAAATTAAGCTACCTTGACAGATGACCGGACACCCTAAATGATTAGGTGACATCACCCGAACTGCCGAAACCTCCCGTGAAGCTCATCATGGAATCTCGTGGTGGTATCAAAGGTCAGCAAAGTGGAGGGTAGCATTTAAAACAATGATAACATCTACCCGGAGCGACAGACGCTGAGCTACCGAATCAATATTGGGGATCAAACGGCTGTAGGATGTATGTGTGTGGAGATGTTGATACCGCTTGTGTTGAAGATATTTTTTTTATATTTTTAACTGCGTTAGAACTTCTAACGACTTAGTAAATTATTTTATTTCTGTAAATAGGTTTGTACAAAAACTTTATCAATCATATTTCAAAAATTTGATGAGGTCGGGTTTTCCTATCTGACTACTCTGAGAAGAAACGCCGAAGCAAACTCAGCGGTCACAGTCTCTTTTAAAGTCCAGACATAATCTTGATCAGATCATTGTGAAGACCATGTAGCAATATGTCTGATATGTTCTTTTGAGAAGAGAACCACACAGATTGAGTGGACCTGTCCAGTCAGTACACTCATTTCTCAATTACCTTGATTTGTCTTCATTAAATCGTCTTCTATAGCAGAACGTCAAATGACTTAGACTTTGAATTGCAGGGGCTTATGTAAGTATCTGTAGAGTAAGACTGCTGGCTGAGAATTACGATGAAAGTTTTAGCTGAAGCTAATTGACCAAGGTAAGATTTTGGTATCGGCACGCGACTATGCCATTTTTTTGTTTTCCAAGCAAATCCTTTCAATGCAGTATCATCATCTCTATAACCTTCTGTCCGGGACTCAAAGCCCCTATAAGAAATCGGTCCGTCTCAAGAGATAAATATGTAATCTTAATATAATTGCGTCTGTACAAACCGGGTCGGTCAAACACGACCCTCGTTCATTTCCCGCCCTTATTGACTCATTCGGTCGGCTGGGTCGTGGCCGCACCACTAGCAGTGTTGCTACATACACTGATGGATTGCCAGTGGGAAAAATGTTTTTATATTGAGATGTTTTAAAGGAATTTGCTCATAATGTTATGCTGCTAAAAATGCCTATTTTCAGTGCTCACCTTGCATATGTCTGCAGAATCGTGTTTTAGACTGGAAGTTTGAGGAAGGCTCCATAATATTCAAATCAAAGCCAAGACTGTCCACTTCTACATGCAAGCATCTCTCATATCGTATTATGCCTTATAGGTATGAGAGATGTCGAGCATATCAATGAGAAAAAAATTCAATGGGTTGTCTTATGACTTAATGCCATTTTCTTTGAACTGTGTACCTTTTATTCAGTAATAATAATATTTCTTTTATAATAATGTTTCTCTTTTTTTTTTTTACCTAATGACATTTTCTTTCAACTTTCTTTTCCAGAACACTTCAATTTTAAAGACCTATGCTCTTTTACTACAATAAAATCACCCTACAATATGAGTTAAATGGCACCCATTTGCTGGCAACACAAGCGAGAGATTCGCGAAACGAATGCGTCTCGTGTGTGCGTGTAAGTCTGTGACTGATGTTACAAGTGATGGAGCGACGCGTGCACTCGGCGAGGCGGACGTGGCTTTTTAACTGTCGCGGTGTTTTGGTGGTATATAGTTAGATAAGGATGCTTTTTATCCCGCTATTCCCACGGGATTGAAACTTATGCGGGTGAAACCGCGGGACGCAGCTGGTATATTATAATTTTTACATCAATATACCAAAAAATTATCATCAACTGCTAGGCATTTACGGCTTTTTCTTCTTCGTAGTACTCTTGTCAGAGCGGTAGTGGTCCTCTTGTAGTATCTTGTCTAGGGGCTGATGTGACTCGCCTCACCACCTCACTACTCCGAATTCTGGTATTTTTTGTGCACTCTCATACATTGGATCACCCACTGCAGATTCAATTTGGTCAGTCCACCTCATGGGTGAGCATCCAAATGGTCTAGTGCCCTCCACTGTGCCCTGCACGACATGGCGCTCTATCTAGTCAATCTCAAACCTCGAGACATGTCCGAAGTATTTGAGGATGCATTTGGATGTATTTGAGGCATTGAGGTACAATCAGTAAAACAATCAAGATCTTTCTCGGACCAGTGAGAGCATTGCTAGCCCAGTGGTAACGCACGACTTACAAGTTGTAGGTCACGTGTTCGAATCCAGGCAGGCGCTTCACTTTGTGTAATTTATTCATCACCACTGCTCGCAAAAAACAGTGAAGGAAAACAGTGTGAAGAAACCGGCATGTCCTAGAACCAAAACTTCGAAACATGTGCATGTACCAAGCTGCACTTGACCCATGTGGAGGACTACGGCCCACTCCCTCTCACAGAGAGGAGGCCTGTGTCCCAGCAGTGGGACCGTTATAGGCTGATTATGGTTATGCTTTCTCGGACGGGCGAGAATGCTCCGCCAACTGATTCTAGTTAAGTAGTATTTTTTGTACATTCTATCTGCAATAGATGATTAAGTCCTTGAAGTACACAAAGCAAATTCTACCTATCTACACTAAACTAAAAAAAGTTCACCATCTGTTCGACAAGACAGCTGCTGCCTGCTGTCTGAAATATTTATGCCTTTCGATGCTAGCACCTTCGTAGACACCCTGAAAATTGGTTTCATTCTGAAGCTGAACACGCTAAACTGATTGGGACACGGAACTTTATGAGTAGCGTTAATATCTTTAGCTTTTATTTTTAGTTGGCTTACAATATTTAATACAACATACACACTACTACTACGGTACTAAATAAAGTGAATGACTGACCAACTAACTATACTTGCAAATATGTAAATACTTAAACAAAAGGACAATTACGCGTCGTAGTACTCGTCCGCATGGCTGCCTATCGCGCGTGGCAATGCAGTTGCCACGTTGAACAGATATGCTGATTCTTTGGCCAAAGAACGAGCCAGCCCCATGAAGGTCCCATGAAGTGTCGGCGACAATTTTCCTTAAAAAGGAGACGCCAACTAGGGCTATTCACAGGGTTCATTTATAGCAGCTAAGAATGCTAACCAGAGGGAAAATGCATCTAAAGTCCTTCAAGATCCCTATTAAATCTGACCCTGCGAGAACTAAAGAAAATGAGCAAAAACAAAAGACTGTCGAAAGTTAATCCGAATGTGAGGAAACGATTACAAATGTAGATGGTGTATGTGACAAGGCGCTTGATAAAGTGTCGGCAGTGGAGCTGGCGATGCGGAGTCCTGCTTGTAATTGAGAGCCCCCTGTTTGTGTGTGATTGTTATCTGTAGCAGTGAAATGGGGAGAAAATGGATGTATGGACTGTTAAAAGTTTATGATATCCAGCCTGTTTGACTGTGTAGTATAGGTAATATCTGCCTAGATATATAAATAAAATCGCATTAAATTGCTAATTAAATGGAAACAGACTTTGTATGAAAATATCTGCCAGACTTAACCAGAACTGATCAGGGGGTGGTGAAACAGGCCATAGGAGGAATCATAAATTTTTATGGGGACTCGCATCATACTTTGACAGACCGGCGACCTACAAAAGGTGACTGGGACATACTGAAGAAGAAAGAAAGAAGAAAATACGTTCATTTACAATATACATACATGACGCAGAGATAGAACACAAACACAAAAAAAAAACAAGTTGGGGGAAAATAGCGCTGGTTGCACTGCAGCGGAAGTTGGAGGAAAGGGAGTTGTGGCACAGTCTGGGAGAGGCCTATGTATGTCTCGCAGTAGACTGAGATAGGCTGATTTGATTAGCAGGTAGACTTAGCAGGTTCAATATTTTGGTGCGATAAGTGATCTTTTGGAGATTATATTAAGGCAATAGGAACACAGAATCAAACCAAAGAACAGATGAAAAAAAATGAACAGTTTTTGGTTATAACACATTTGATATATATAAAGGAAGTTTATACTTAACGTTAGCACCTTACCTTCTACAGACACCTCAAAAGAAAAAAACCTAAACATATGCAAAATAATGAATAATACCCACTTACAAAGCGGCGACCCGCCGACATGTGTTAACCGATGCAATAATTCCAAATTCGTGTCACCACTGAAATATTACTTCCCATTTAATACAAAATCGACAGCTCCAAAACGGAAAGGCATTAGTATCAAAATCTCATTACTCTTCAGCCGTCGGAAACCTGCTCATAAAATATTTCTGGACTAGTCTAAGACGACCTTCGTTGAAGTAAAAAATGTCCCCGGTTTCGGCGATAGTGTTCTGCTTTGTAGGGGAGCGGGGGCTCGAGTTAGGCTGGTGACAGACGGTCAGTGTTCAATTGATATTAATGACGTCACTCCACCTGGTCACTGGATCCATCCACTCGGCTTACATGCAACTTAATTGAGTCGTTTTTCTAAAACATTTCGCCTGACTCTTGCAAATGTCATGTTACACTATAAAATTCATTGTCGATTTTTAAAGGTTGGTTTTTCTTTACTGTAATTTGTTTCGCATATTTATTGAGTTCTAAGTTTTTATGCGATGTGTTTATGGTGGTTTTATTTAAAATAAACTATTGTTAAACTTCGTGGTTGTACCATAAAGTAATGTAAGGAATTGCTAAACGAAATGTTAAGGCTTAACCATAGATTATCTGAACCGTTAATTTCAAATGTATTCTTCTAATTCTGACACTATCTTGAATTTATTGGTCTTCGTTTACAGTTAATTTTATAATAGAAGGGAAATACCAAAGAAACGATGGATGGACTGTGTGAAAGATGATATGCCTAGAAAGGAGGTGACTACCGAGATGACAACTATACGATAGAGAAGTATGGAAGAAAAAACATGTTGCGCCGACCCCAAATAAATTTTGATACCTAAAGGCAAGAGAATGATGGTTTACAGCGAATTTTAAAGCATCTACACATCACTAGATAACTTGGCAAAATGTATCACTTTTATTGCCGTTTCCATAAACAATATTTCAAACACCGATCTTCAACCATTTTTTTTTCTTCCACACTTGAATACACTTTCCGATCGTGTTTTGTTTTTCACTTTTCTTACAAAAAGGTGTAGTATCATGTAAACAGTAGCTTACAAGGTGCTACATAGTGATTACCAGTACGACTGCTATAATGGGGTGTTAACTTGCAATAGACAGCTGATCCCCGCCCGTACTACAAGTTAATCAATTTATAAGTAGCACTTTCTGATAGCTCAATGGCTATATTTTATTGGTCCATTTCTTTTCTTGTGAGTCGTTACTGGGTGAAACTTACACTCTTGTTGTGTTCATAATCCACTGCCTTGATCTGCTCCCGTCTTTAACATATGTAGGTTTATAGATTATTTCGTAATTCCCTTGTTCACAAACTAAACTAAATTCAAGTTCAGTGCATCTTTTTCTTTCTATTTCATTAAGAAAAGGACAGGAGATAAATATTAGTTTAGTCCTGTTATATTAGTTAGCGCCTGACATAAATTGACGTATTTTAGAAGACCATGTTTTCAACCACGTCTAAACTGTCTATGGAGTATCTTAATTTATTTGACACGCGTTGTTTTTTTTTTTTTTGTAAAAACGATCCGTGCGTTCGCAATAACCAGTGCTATACGGATTGCTACACGGATTGACTGCATTGAGATAGTGCAATTAAAGCTTAAAATTAAGCCCAAAAGCGTTCCCAATTGTGCTTGCTTAAGTACTTGACATATCATGACTTCCATGAAGGGACTGTCTTCCGTCAATCACGTAGAATAGAACTCGCAAAAGCTGATATAGAATATTTTCAAGCGTTGATAGCTGTCAAACCAAGGTCGATACGAAATTCCAACAGCACCCCTTGCTCCATCCCCTTTATTAGCTAAATGGCGCACACGCATCACTGCCGTGACTGCGCGCCATAACGACACCCGGTATGTGACGGACGCTGTCATTGTCACGGACATAGACTAGATAGAGGTATGGTGACCATGCGTCGAAGGATTTTGAGATAAGTAGATGTAGTAATTATTCCGAAGGGAGAAATCAGGCGATTATCCAGGTAGAGAAAGATTCTATGGGGCTTTCCGATCACTAATGTCTTCAAGATTAGGTAATTATGCAAATGAGTTCGAAAGTTTTGTATTACGAGATGTAGACCACACTTACTGACTTGCCTACTAGGTAAATTAAACTAGCTAAGCTACTTAAAGTATTTCATGAAATATCAATCAATAGGATTAAATGAACTTAGAGGTTTGTATTGATGATTTTAATTATTATAATTCTGTAGTCACTCGCGAATCATATTTTAATCGAAGTACAGACGCCAGCAGGTCAAGCTACCCGAAACTGTCAAATTTTCCCAATCAAACTTGAAACTTAATGCTTTAGCGATAAAGTTGAAAATCTATTAAAGAAATTTTACAGATTGTAGTAGTTTGATGTGCTGGCGTCCGTACATACATACAACCTGTCACTGGCGCCGATTCTCTTGTTCCCCAACTAAACTAAATTTAAGTTCAGTGCATATTTTTCTTTCTATTTCATTAAGAAAAGGACAGAAGATAGATATTAGTTCAGTCCTGTCAAATTAGTCAGCTCCTGACGTTAATTTAAGGTATTTTTAGTAGCCATGTTTTTATTCACGTATAATTTGTCTATGGAGTATCTTAATTTGACAGGACCAAACTAATATTTATCATCTGTCCTTTTCTTAATGAAATAGAAATAAAAATATTTACTGAACTTAAATTTAGTTTAGTTTGTGAACAAGGGAATCGGCGCCACTGACCAGCAAATTACAAAAATGGAAATAATAATATATTTTTATGTCGCGGGCTACCTAGCGTATCCCCCTTAATGTGAATGCTGGGGAGTACCTACGAGTGAATTTCCTTCTTAAATGATGATGAAAACTTCGATAAAGCACATTGCTAAGTCCTCGCCATCCACTGTGTAATTATTTGTATTTTGTAAATAAACTTGATTACACTTAACTCACGCGTTTCTGTGTAAAAATGGAAAACTT
This sequence comes from Apamea monoglypha, assembly GCA_911387795.2. Classification (NCBI taxonomy): domain Eukaryota; kingdom Metazoa; phylum Arthropoda; class Insecta; order Lepidoptera; family Noctuidae; genus Apamea; species Apamea monoglypha. Next base: position 13,679,571 of record OU426934.1, on the reverse strand, counting down.
AAGTCACAGAAAAGCGTGATATAAGTGCGGGTTAACGCCACACGAGCTTTAAAATAATATAGAATACTTGTGACTTACGTAAGTCTCATAATGTGACCTAAATTCGCACTTAAGTCATTCATGTGAACGAAGGCTTGAATTTTTTTCACGATATCGCGTATAAAATAGAAGAGCCCGTTTTCACTGGACATCATGGTCACCCTTTACTCATCAATCCGTGTCCTGCCCACCTTACGGTCACCGTGACATTGTTTGGCGCCTCTCAACTCATTAAACCACCACGCATTGTCCCATGCAATTGTATCGAATAATACGGTGGGCCATTGAAATCCCATTCCATTAATGTCCGAATTCTATTCGATTATCGAATAATTTATATCGATACGTTAGTGTATTATTTGTTAATACATATACATGGGTGGATTTAAACTGTTGTTTTCGTTACAATGGGTAGTGGGAGTGTCTAACAAAGACAAGTAAATGGTGCTCCATTTTCATTGTCAATTACTGACGCCATAAAAGCGCTGTAAAAATGTCAAGTAATGGGGTTTGGACATGTTGTGTGTAAGTACTTATGGGTTATTTTTGAGGCAACAATTCAAGACACCTAAAAATTACACGGTTACTGCTTTAACTTGTGCAGACTTGCGCATAACATAGCATCACGCCTGTAGTCCTTGAAAGGTTAGGCAGAGGTGTACGCACGGCTACACATGAAACTATACATAACTAGCATAAGCTGACTTCTGATTGTACGAAAAACCTCTACAATGGGAGGTCAGCTAAAACTGGAAATGTACAGCTTGGTTTGTAGCCGTGTTTACCTATAGTGCATCGACATTCATTACGCCAGTTATGTTAAAATCTCTTGTAATAGGGGGCGAGCTTATTGCCATCAGCTGGGCACGAATCCAGGCTCCAGGCTACTACTAAGAAATTCCTTAAGGTAAAAGCCACCCTTTGCCCGACCAGGGAATCGAAACCAGGACCTTCTGCTCGGCAGTAGCACTTGCAAGAACTAGACCGAAACTAGGCAATCTGGGTAAAATAGGAAAACTATTATCCTATATTAAAAAAACGGTTACCTATCATTGCTTTTTCCTTACCTTATCAGGGACGATTGAAGGCTAGATAATGCAGATGCCAATTCTTTATCGCCTTCTACTACTGCTACTCTCATCCTGCGTCTAACTAACAGTATCAACAGCTTTCATTTTGACAGTTCAACAACATTCATTGCGTTATTACGGTTGTTGAGCAGACAATTTTTTTTAAAATATGAAGCAATGGATTAACAATATCCATCAAAATGATTCAGATTGTGATTGAAAGTCTGTCACGCAATTAGAGTGCAGGTATTGCAGGGAGTAATAATTCGTTTACAGTAACCTAATAACACTTAGAATGTCTAGCAGTAGACTGCTGCAAGTAAGCTGGCAGCAAGCATGGGTGAAAACGGGAACTCATTACACACCAGCCTTTTACAAAAAAAAAAAAAAAACAACACACAAATAAGGTAATCATTCGCCTCTATCTAACGACATAGACAAAAAAACTTTAGTTAGTAACTTAACTAATAGAGCAGTAAACGACACATGATGAACTTTAGCAACTAACTGATAATTCTGAAGTTAGATCAACTGGCATAGTTACCGTATAGTTCGCGTGCCACACACGTAATGGCGGTGCGATTATCTGCCGGTAGGGGGCGGTGGGATGTGGGTAAATATCGATATGATATCGATTGTTGACTATCGAATAAGATTAGTTTTGAAGTTTTTTAAGCCCTGGCTGGAGGCCTTAATTTATTGAGGCACCCACAGGAAAGTCTGGTTAAGCAAACGACAACTTCGAACTTGTATTTTTTTGTCAATTTAAAAAAAAGTTATCTGTATGAGAAGAGGCGTTTGCACTGCAGCGGGACAGTAGCAAGCTGGTGTTATTTTTTTTTTTCTCGCAGAAATCAGAAAAATAGTCATCTTAACTTAGGTAAGTAAGTAATGTACCCCGGTAAACCTCGCAATTTGGACTGCTGAACATGGGGTACTGGGTTCGATCAAAGGTTCGGTCAAAATGTTTTTGATTTCTTTCATCAGAAAATTGTCAGCAGCACTCTTAATAACACGTCAATGACAATTAACTCGAACAAATATAATAACAACGTCGATACGGCACCGACATCCAAAAGATTTAACCTATGCCAACCCTAAGCTAAAGATTCGCCCAAAAATTACACCAATCACTCAAAGTAGGGTAAAAAAATAAGTTGGTGAAAAATGAAAAATTCCGTGTCACTATTTAACGAGCTGTGTCTGTCAGCGACGCGGACTTTTTGTTTTTTTTAAATAAGGCAAACGCATCAGCTATTATGCCTAATGCGAGGGGCGCTAGTTCGTGCACGAAACTATGTTTTTTAACAGTTGTTTTTTAACTATCTGTGCGTAGCAATATCGCTGATAATGGCTACAAAACATTTTTTTAAATTACATCTGAAATATTCTGATTAGGGATTTAATTGGTTCGATATTGGTTTTCATTTCATGAATGAGCAATCAAGTTGTTTTACATTTCTTGCTTTTTTGAGCCTATTTAGCTATGCATGTTTGTAACGACTTTGTGTGTTCGGAAATGACTTGTGTAATATTTAATAGCTTTATAATATCATTCATGTAAAAAAAATGTTAGATTAAAATTGCTTATTAGTCATAATATTAGCTAGATAGTAATAAATTATTAACAACCTGGATTTTTTTAAAGGATATAAGGATATAAAATGTTTATGACGATCCTAATCTATGACTAAATACTGAGAAAAATACATGTTTAAACCTAAAATGAACCCTAATAATTATGTAGATGTATAATTAGGTAATATTAGACATTACTTTGAAAGCAAAAACGATAAAACCTATTTATAAAACTTTACTTATTTTATTTTTGAAGCAATTTGTAAACAACACTGTTAGCATCTTGATCGTTATTTATAAAACTACAACGGATCAATAAAATAATTAATGTGCCCCTAATTAGTTTTATTAGCCATAAATTAACGATTGTTATAATGCTAATAAGTAATTCAAATTAAACGTATTCAATTTTAAATGCTGTTGCTTTTAATTAATCATCTGACGATATCTTAGAGTTTAATCAGCCAATTATTTCTAGCTTTATTACATGTGAACGGACAATCGATTCATTACGTTTAAAAATAACAGTTTCATACAGTTTAGTGCTGGCTAGATGATTATCTTACACGCGTACACTATGTCTGCCTAACCATTATAAAAAACAAACCTATAATTTTGCTATTTGCCAACTGATCCGATCGTTTTAACCCCAACTGAACCGCCATTAAAATTATAAAACGTCATCACGTTCACAAGTCAACAGCGACACTTTTACGTCGTAAAAATGGCCGTTTTTCTAAAACCAATGAACTGTAAACTATTGAGCGTGTGATGGGGTGACCAAATAAAAATAATTATAACTGCAATAAAAAGCATGTTATCTATTCCGATTGGTATCACCGACCTACAGGGTCGCGGGCAGGTGCAACCATTTATACCATAAATATGCGAAGTACAGCATATTTCGAGCCTCGGGTAACATAGCTACATGATATTAGCGCTACTAGGAACTGACGCTGCTGCATTCTAGACCCGATACCAGTTTTTGTCTTCGCTTTTCCCGCGGTTACACAGACTCGTTGCTGGGAGGCTGTTAAATCTTTTGAATAGTTCCCAAGTGAGAACATGGGTAAAAACTTGGTGATTGCTGTTTAAAATCACACTGCACAACTTAGCGGGAAATTATGTGTATTATTTTGTTTGGTACAATACTACGACACGATAAAACGTTTCATTTATGTTAGTCTATCGGGTGTTAATCACTATAAATCATACACCTTTCATCATACATGCCGTATAAAGAACAACACAGCTATTTTTTGCGAGTGTTTCACTAATTTTACTTGATTTCCGACGCCATCTTGATAAATTTACCGCCAAAAGTGAAAATTAACAGATGAATATTTTTTTCTTGAAATGTCACCTGCATCACTAGAGAAGGGAAACGCAACAAATTACTAATGTTCGGTCAAGCTAAACGATTATTGCCAGCGACGTGTGTCGCGAACAGAAATGCGTGTAAGAGGGGAGACACGTTAGTAGCTGGACAGGGCAATTATACAAGGGAATATTAAAAATGTATGGGTATCAATTGCGTATGTTACCATAAGGGGTAAATGGGGCTTCCTAAGTGGATTTAATGGATAAGGACATTACGAGTGTTGACTAAACGCTAGAGCTGAATTGATACAAAAAGTCACCCTTTTGATCTTTAATAATATAGAAAGCAAGCAAAGTAAGGAAAAGCTCCTAGTGGGAATGGGAAAACGTAAGCTCACAGAAATTGATTTCTTTGCTAAATAGAAAGTAAAAAACTTTTAACGAATTGTTAGCCTTTAAAAACGGCATCGCAATTTCAACAGCTTACAAAATGACAATCAGTTCAACAATCAACAACGTCCATTTTTTTTTTTTTTTTTAAAACCGTCCGTGACAAAAAATCAACTGATTACTAGTGCGGTGCGTGTGCCTAACAACAAAGAAATTAGTCGAGTTCACGGTACACTAGCGGTCGGACTAGGGGTAGCCGATTTAGTCGATTTATAACGCACGGCCGCTCAAACTGAATCGAGTGATTGGCGATGTCAATGCGGACGAACGCGGTCACACGCAGTCGCTGCGGTGGGCGAACATTGATCTTTATGTATCTTTATTTGTAACGAAATAAGAATATAAATTAACGTTCAGTAACATCTGTGGCCATTTTACGAAACATCTATTGTTAATGGTTCTACTTAGGTATTTTTCTTGTTTTCAGTGTGTAAAAGATGCTCCCTCCAGATCGTCTTAGGAAAACAAGATGGCTTCTTGTATAATCTAACTTTGATGTTCATGAAGCATTTATTAAAAATAAAACATTTATTTCAAGCGACACAGGCCCATAGATAAATACCTTACCCCACCTACCTTACCCCACCTACCCACCTTACCTAACTATCTTTCCTTATTAAAGTATCTACAGCGTACTTTTGTAGCTACTTAACACTGGAAGGTATGTAGACTATGTAGTAGTAGCATGCATAACTTCCTATATAGTAGGTACGCACGGCTACACATCAAGCTATACAAAACCAGTATAAGCTGCCTTCTGATTGTACGAAAAACCTATACAATACAAGGTCAGCTAAAACTGGAAATGCATAGCTTGATGTGTAGCCGTGTGTACAGACGCCAGCACATCAAGCTACTACAATCTGTCAAATATCTTTATTAGATTTTCAACTTTATCGCTATAGCATTAGGTTCAAGGTTGATTGGGATAATTTGACAGTTTCGGGTAGCTTGACCTGCTGGTATCTGTACACCATATTTATAACGGCAGCTAAATCAAGTTTCCAATAGATCAAAAACAGTAACGACTTACTAATCTAACAGAAGTGTCAAACACAACGTTGTAATAGTTATTATATCAGTTTTATCGCACTTTTAATTCCCCACACACAAGCTTAACGACCAAATTAACCAAGTCCAAATTATTGTCCGCCAAATGTCATAAAACGTATACAAATAGATAGACAATCGCATGTTTACTTTAAGATATCAATCTTGAGAGCCCATTGGCCATCGAATCCGCGCGAACCCCCACAGATAATGTTTGGAAGTATAAATGAGTTCGATATAGAAAGTTTTGCCATCAAATTAAGTAGAAATAACACTGTGGAGTTCATGCTGGTGCATCAGCCCTAATTTTAAGGACATAAAGTTTATTTTCCTGTGTGTGAATGTAAGTATAGTTTGGTGGTTGTGTCGGGTGGAGCGACATACGCTGATAAAAGCGCGCCTCGGATAGGAAGCGCAATAAAGCATGTCAATAATTGGGAGGGATGCGCCACTGTTTGGTCGCCAAAGTTCAACATGTTTCTAGCTGATGAATTTGGGACTGTTTTTGGTATGTACTTTTTTGTCAATTTATAGACTGTGATAGTGATATCTTGCATTTAGGATATGATGGTTATATTTGTAGTGATATTTTATTTATTTTATAACTTTGTGCAGCTTTATACAGAGAGACGTAGAGAGTAGGGAGGACTTTTCCCTGCAGTGGGACAGCACAGGTTTTAAATAATAATAAAAATGCAGAAATTGCGTTTTTACTAGACGACTCTTTACCTTATTTTCTTTCCAGCGCTTTTACCTTGTCACATTTTAAAAATATAATAAGTAAAAGCAAATTCACTAGTCTCCTAATACGAACACATCCCAAAGACAAGGGGAGTAGTCTGCGTCTTCACTCTGTAATTTATGACATATACCAATTTGTAGCAGTCGTATTAAAACGGACGTAAACTGTTGAATGGCCCGAAAAATAGGGTGGCATCCCTTGCATAATTTAATATAACGTTGTTTATGCGTTTATTATTTTATTGCGTTGCTGATTTACGTTTTTATCTGAATGAGGACCGAGTAGATAGGATATCTGGTTAAAAAAAAAAATTAAGGTGCGTACAGACTATATAACAAAACATGTTATAAAACATAGTTAAATAATATGTTTTATAAATGTGGACGATATGTGTTACAAAAACAAGTTATATAGCATGTTATTAGTTTGTGCATCAATATTATATAACTTCGACATTGTGAACGTATTGCATTGTTATATTACACTGTTATTTTGATGTGTACGGTCTTGTTATGTTTCATTGCGATACGACAATGTTAAATAATGTGGACGTGTTGTATAGAAGAAGTTATAAAACATGTTACTTAATCTGTACGCACCTTTAAGCGATTTTTGTCAAGTGATTATTATATATAATTTTACATAATTTGATAGTAATAAGGCATTAGGCCTGTTTATTAAAAGTACCACTGGGAAAATAATTATAGCTAATATTATTATAGAGAATATCTGTAAATGGCTGAGCACTTTGTAGCATTAAAAAAAAGTTATTAAAAATAAATCAATAATTTAACTAACTTTACTTGTAACCTGTAACTACTTACGTATTATAAGCATTAATAAAACCCTCTAATTATACGTACTTAATTATGGAAAACAGTTTTTTAACGATGTTCATTTAAATGAACTCAAGGTACAACCTATGCGAAAGACCTGATCAACCACATAATAATAATAATCTAATAGTTTTATCTCTCAAGTTAGAAAACTACTCAACTATGTACCTAAGTATAATTACGACGATTACAGAATAAAAATAAATATGACATCAGTGACTCCATTGTTCACTTCTCTCAAACCAGCACAAACGGTGAGAAAGCTCATGTCGAATGTCGTGGTTTATTGGTATATTGGCTAGTCATTGCGACAATTTTAGAATCTAATAAAGATTAAATTCGCAAAACACGTTTTCGTTTGTATTAAACTGGCAGGTGTCAAAACTGCATCGTCTCGTCGGCCGCACTGTAGTCAGCAAGGTAGCAGGACATACATACCTACCTACCATTTAATTTGGTAGCTGTACTAAAATCAGTAGTTACAATATAAAAATCAAATGAAGAATCGTGCCGTATTCACTAATTCCATTGCCTAAACAGCGTAGTGTCGGGTTATAAACCAAATTATAACGCACCATAACCTCTGTGACAACTCATTCGTGTAATGGCGCCAAAATTTTGGCGGGAGATCACCGATGGCAACAGCAACACTCCATACAGCCAGACGTTTTGACTAACACCGAGGGCGTTAATGGTGGGTGAACAATAAAATACATTTATGCATTTTTATTAATGTCTCGACAGCTATCTATAGCTAAGAATAAAATGGTTCAATATTCGTAATTGCAAGCAACATTACCGCATTAAAGTGAAGGGAATTGCTGCATATTTTCCATGTAGGAAGCTAATAGTATAGGCAGTGGTTTCTCTTCCTTATGTACCTGTGTCAAACGTGGTCACATGTCACAGGACTTGACACAAACACTCGTCAGCTGGGGTCAGCTAGCAGTCAAACCGGAGCGGCTGCCTATCTGACCTTCACAATCCAGTTACGGGGTAATACGATACCCCTCGGTAAGACTGGTCGTCAGACTTTCGGGCTTCTGACTACTCACGACTGTCAAAGATCTATAAATGACAGTAAGGACCCACAAAAAGTCCGGGTGAACAAAAAGTTTTTATTACTTATAATATTTCTACTTAAAATTCAGCCGTTAACAAAAACTGCGGACACTAAAAAATATTTAAAACAAAAACATTCTGTCAAATCAATGTCTTACCTTTAAGTTCATCAAGACTTTCATACTTTATATAAAACAATAAATGTAATAAAAATAATTAAAAGATAAAACATAAAAAAATAATAAAACTACAAAATGTGCTGGTTAGGTTGGGCAATGGCATTCTCCTTGTTTTCATACATTTTTATGACACCAGGGCTGCACCCGCAGCAGAGTACATGACTTAAACCAAGTTTTGACACTAACAATTTTTCTTTACGCTCAATGTGGAGCAGGTTAATAAACCCGTCGCAGCAGAGAATGGATAGAATTAAATATATGATCTATGATCTGCAGGAATAATATGTATTGTAAGTATTACAATATTTTGTATTTTTGGGTTTTTCCGTCAGGGGTTTCTCAGTAGCAGTAAGGGAGGGCGCCCACGATCAACTTACTTGCCCAGCAACTTTTAGCCTCTGTCGCTTTCTCCTCGCCGAGATTTGGACGATGCGCACACGGGAGCAACAGAAACGCTACTTTTTGTATTTTTGCGCCGCAACTGCCTAGCTGGCACCTTTTTTGTCGCCGTGCGCGCACTTGTATTGTAATGTAACCAATAGACGGGCGACAGTAGTGTCTAAGGCCGCGGACAATAATGTCTCCCAGCTATCGCGTCGTTACATGCTCGCACTTTCATACAAACCCGTGAGCTTGATGTGAGAATCAAATTAGATGCGGAGGCAAAAGTTTGCCCCGATATTACATTGGACTTAAAAATAGGTAACTGGCGAAATGTGGGTGTAGGTACTATTAGTACACCTCTGCCTAACCCTACGGGGATTACAAGCGTAATGTTACGTGTTATTTTATATTACAATCATCATCAATCAAATGAATCACCTGTGACCATGCTGCCCTGTACCTTCTTAGGCTTCTAAGTCATCGTGATTGTCAGCTGCCTACCCAACTACGTTGGGGTCGGCTTCCAGTCTAAGTCTAGCCTCATGTGTTCTTCCTTTTCCTCGTGACTTCTAGACTAGTAAATAGTGTACAGACGCCAGCAGGTCAACCTACCCGAAACTATCAAATTTTCGCAATCAACCTTGAATGTTAATACTTTAGCGATAAAGTTGAAAATCTATTAAATAAATTTAACAAATTGTAGTAGCTTGATGTGCTGGCGTCTGTACATTGTAAAATGAAAATGGCAGTTCGAGATCGGGTCAGGCATATGCTATCTGAAACTATAATTTTTAGTAACCAGGTCGGCAGTTTATAATATACTAGCTGCGCCCCCGCGGTTTCACCCGCATAAGTTTCGATATCGGGATAAAAAGTATCCTATGTGTTAATCCTGGTTATAAACTATCTATGTGCCATATTTCATCCTAATCCGTTCGGTAGTTTTTGCGTGAAAGAGTAACAAACATCCATCCATCCATCCATACAAACTTTCGCGTTTATAATATTAGTAGGTTTTATACTTGGATGGAACATTTTTTTTTTGTCAATGGACCTATAACGTGTAATATTTTCAATTTCAGAACCTATTTCGACTCAAAACTAGAAAAAAAAAAAGCTTGTAAGGAAATAAATAATTAAGGAATTAGAAAGCACTGAAAAACTAGAAACCACTGTAGAACTAGAAAACTGCGTGGAACTAGAAGACTGTCTGGAATTAGAGACAGTGAGAAAAGCTTCCAAAAACTAGAAAACTATAGGGAATGCCCATGTGCCGTATACATATACTAAGAAAAAAATAAAATTAAGTTTGTCAGTTTGTTGAAATCGGATTTTATTTTTACATCTCACAACATTAATTATATTAAAGCTACTGTAGGCACATAAAACTGCATAGCTATTCACAACCACACGATACGCTTCTGTACCGTATCGAACATCAATCAATGTTATAGTAGGAGTCTCTAAATGCTGTTCACAAGACCAAAACCCGAAAATTTTGTCAGTTATCAAATGGACAACCTCTATTCTTCCGACAGCTGTATGCTGTCGGAGGCAAGGCAAATCAGCGGGGAAATTATCGTCATCTTAAGAACGTTCAGTCTGATCTCAGTCTCAATCTGCCAAAAATACCTCTTAATTTCTCTACATTTTTTAAAGTTTTTAATGATGATTGTCGCCGAGATGATATTGCGGCTATATTTGGAACGTTTTTAATTACGGGAATTGGCCTTCTGGTTATCGAAATGTGTCATTTGCAATACCTACGATAGCCTAGATGGTTGTGAATAGCTATGCTGGTAGGTAGTTCAATTAATGTTATTTATTTACAACCTGTCGACTGCTGTCCCGAGGAAGAAGAAGTTCCTAGTCCGGAATTCCGAGACCATAATTCGTTCATTCCATTAAAATTTGAAATACCTACTTGCCTCCTTTGATTTAGCTAGGCGTGAGTATAAAAAATAAAAATGTCAAGTTCATAAACCGTTGAAGTTCGGCCGGAACCCGGAACGCAATGTTTATGTTCCTCCTCCTTTTCGTTACACTTTGATTGCTGTTTTTTGTCTCTATCCATGTTTCAAATGTTACATTCATGGATTTTGAAACGCTAGCGATGAAGTGACATAATTATGACAAGTGCTGATTGACATTAGGCCTCAGCTGTTTATTTTGTATCTTTGCAATTTGTGTATATCTTTTAAATTACAATTTGTGAGTATAATAAATATCTGGGGTTTTATGTGTACTACTGACTTGAATACATCGATATCAATACTTTAACATCAAAATGAAGACTTAAAATCATAAAATTATTAGCTACATGTTGTATTAAAGTGAACAAGTAAAGCGCGGGAAGAGATTTTTAGTGATAAGTAGCTAACTAAGGTGATTTTTTAAGGACAATGGATGCACAAATTGAGATATCCGACGACGATGACAGTTTCAGCGGGCCTGGTTGCTCCAAGACCATAGAAAACGATGCTATGGATGATTTAGTTGCAATAAGTAGTGATGAAGAATTCAACAATATGTCGACCGAAACTGATAAATTTTCGGACGATGAAGAATACCCGGAAGTGATTATCAAGAAAAATAAGGCGATAAAATCGTTATTTTCATCAAAAAATAAACCAGGAAGTGTCAACAAGAATGAGAATAAGAAGTTGCATGTGATAGCCTTGTTTCCTCAGCAGCAAAAAGTAAATGTTAGTGTTGCTAAGACTCCAAAGATTAGACCGCCCATAGAGGCACCTAAAGAAGTTTTTAAAAGGATGATTGAAGGAGTTAATGTTATGCTTCCCGTTAATCCTTACGGCAGTCAGGTGGCATTGATGTCCAAGGTAATTATTTTTTATAACTATCAGTGCCCCGCGGTTTTACGCGCATAAGTGTCGATCCCGTGGGAATATCGGGATAAAAAGTATCCTATATGTTATTCTGATGTATAAGCTATATTACTGTGAAGTTTCATCAAAATCAGTTCAGTAGTTTTTGCGTGAAAGTGTAACAAACTTCCATCCATCCTCACATACTTTTGCATTTATAATATTAGTAGGAATAGTAGGAATTAGTAGGATTTCTGTTAAACTTAAATATAAAACAATTAATGCAAAATAATTAAGTGTTATTAAAAAACCAGTATCTTCAGCAAGTTGGAAAGGATTACGAGAATATTCCACTTTTCCACTTGATCTAACTTCTGTGCTTTTGCCAACTTTTATAAACGCTATTTATCACTGCCTTAAAACCTAATGAAAGAAGGTATGCATCACTTTGCATCTGGTTTGTTAACAACATAAACAAATCCTCTGGCTACAATATCTACTATGCATAATATTAAACTGGGTCCCAGTGGTCCCTCTCACACAGAGTAGTCCTGTGTCCCAGCAGTGGGAACATTATAGGCTGATTATTCTATAACATTAAAAATTACATAATGAACATACTTTATTAAGTACACTTTCTACTACAGATCATAAGTGGTATCAAGAAGGGAGAAAACTGCATACTCGAAAGTCCAACAGGATCTGGAAAGACACTTGCTTTACTCTGCGGAGCCCTCGCGTGGCAACAGCATGAACAACGTAAGTTATTTTTGTGTTTTTTTTTAATTTAAGTCATCTGAAGCCCTAAAGTCTGAAAACCAGGCTTATCAAGGGGTATTAAATTACCTAGTAAGTGGGTTGTAGAGGTCAGATAGGCATTTATTTATTTATTTAATACTTCAAGCACACAAATGTACAGAGGCAGACTTAATGCCAAAGACATTTTCTACCAGTCAGCCTTTGGGTAATACAGAGACAAACAGTGGTTGGTAATTGCTTCATATAAAATACTGGTGTCCAGCTGCATCCGGTTAGACTGGAAGCCGACCCCAATATAGTTGGGAAAGGGCTAATAAGATTGATTGTAGCATTAGCCTACATTCGCACGGGACACTGATCTTTTGTATAGTATTTGTTGCCAACATTATAATGTAAAATAATGCAATGTGACTTGTGAAAATGACTCATAAGTTATAGGCTCTATGGTTGGTAATGCATTGGCAAACCCCTATACCTATGTTGACAGTATAACCACAGTTCTTCAAGCCATAGGCTTGTTTAGTGAAGTATTGCGAACATGTAAACATTTATCATAGAGAGATCCAATATGTCTGACCTAAGTTTCTAAGTTCGGCAACTAAGTTAAAAAAACAAGAATATTCACAGAAGTAGCTTTTTGTTATTATTATTTTAGAACTATAGTTAAATACTTATTATCTATATTACTTAGGGCTAATTTTTCAATCTACAGATATTTTTTATTTGTGGAATAAAATTGACATCTGACAGTTTTTGTATGGAAGAACTGTCAAAAATTCAAAATTATTCATTGGATAAAGTTATCTCACGTTGGAAAAATCAGCACTTAAAAATAATAATAATGGCTTCAAATAAAAATGACATCATTCAAACCCATTTTCGTAATGGCAGATATGAGGCATGCATACCTTTGACGTCACTACCTACAAGATAAGTGCAAATGGTCTGGGGTGCAATCAATATTTTTTTTAATTTGTTATTGTTCAACAAATCACTAAGGTAAGATGGGCGGTTTATACGAATAAGAACCCTATTTCAAAACATGTAAAGTTCATATTCCTATGACACACTTGCTCATATTAGTTTATACGAAAATGAACATTATTTGCTTCTCCAAATGGTTGATATTCATATGAAACGCTAACTTTACTTAGCAAAGTAATGTTTAAAGTGCGATCTGTGAATCGGCTTTAATATTTTTTTGCATTTTGATTGTCAAAATGTGAAGTGATTAGTAACACAGACACGTCCAGACAAGCAAATGTTAACCTTTGTTATCAACTATTATGTAGTTTGTCATGCGTGTGTCATGGTTTTTGTGGCCGGATATCGGGCTTCGGAGTTCGCGATCAATCAATCAACTCAGCCTATCGCAGTCCACTGCTGGACATAGGCCTCTTCCGCCACAACACCCTGTCCTCCGCCTTCCGCATCCAGTCTGTACCAGCCTTTGGTGTTCGTAGAGCTAGCATCGATGGCCAGGTCGGTAGGTTTTAAAAGAGATGGAAACTTCCTCAGTGTTATAATAATAATAACCCTACCGCCGTATCTCTATCGCCCCACCACGACGTTGAAGTCGTGGTGGGGCTTGCACGCTCCGAACTCTAGGCTTGTGCCGGAACGGGTCTAGGTGAGGCGCCAGACCAAGAGAGATACAGAAACCCACAGGGCAGCATGTGGCGAGCTGTTGGGAAGTAGCGACCCCACGGATCCTATCTCCCGAGAGAAGTCTAGTTCCTTACCTCTGGCTTGCCTTTAGAGTGAACAATGACGAGGAACAGAGCTTCCACCTCTTTCTTGCCTTTATTGGCCGGCTTGAGTGGAGATTCGCAAGAGCAAACGTGCTCGGAGGAAGGAATTATTCCAGTAATGAGGCTGGTAGGGATATTGACCATACTTCCGGGATGGTCCTGATAGCCGAAGAATACCTCTCCACTCCTCATAAGCACCTCAGGACATGTTGCCCCCTATATCACTACGACACTATGTGCTAGCGACCGTTTTCGGGGGCCCGTTATTGAGTATTCAAGTCACCCTCTGCCATTATATCTGTGTAATTTATATAGAACATTGATCAGGCAGGGGCTATAGTTTTTCCATAGTACTAGATAACCAGTTCACTTTAGTCACCCAAACTCAACCCAATATCTTTGTTTCCATATCTTGCAATAGTCCTTCACAAACCGGGGGTTGTCCTTGGGTGCACTTTCATAGTGCAAACAGCGATAATCGTCGGTTGGTGCCTCATTTCATTGATAACCTCTAACGGGCCTCTGCGAGTTGGCTTCGGCCCCTCGTACGCCTTCCAAAGGTCCGGGACCCCAGTGTCCCGAGATATGTCAAAGACGAAAATAATAATAATAATGATTTTTATTTCGGACCAAAGAATCCATAGAGTGTTAGTAACATAATATTAAAACAACTTATTATCTAGTGTTAGTACCAATCACCCTTTGCACAAACTCTTTACAATTAAAGAGCCGAAACTCTCCGCTACAGTTCTCAGGATGCTGTTGCGACTGTCTCTCGCTCTCCTCAGGAGTGACGCTGTTTTTTTTGGGAATAATCGCGTGAAACCCGTCAGTACGAGCATGCGCAAACAGTTCCGACGCGCTGCAGTAGCGAGGAAGTCCCAACAACATCCTGAAACCATTGTTGTACTGAACGCGAAGGATGTCCAGCGACCTTTTAGTGTAATTGACCCATAGATTACTCGTGTACAGACTCTAGCAGTACGCCTTGAAAATAGTTATTTTTACTAGGTCTGTACACCGAAAAAATCTACGGGCCAACATATTGCACCAGACAGCGAGTGCCCTGCGCTCCCTCTCTATATCTACATGGCCCTTAATGTCGTCGGAAAGAAAGTGACCTAGGTATTTAAAAGTGGATACCCTTTTAATTACTGACCCGTTTACAAGTAGCTCGGGTCCCAGTTCACGACATTTGCCACCGACCTCAAAGACCATGTATTCACATTTCTTAACATTGTAAACTAGTCCATGTGCAGCAGCGTAGGCTTCACAAGTCTTTAGCAACTCTCTGATTGCCCCCGCAGACGGACCCAGCAGCACCATGTCGTCAGCATGGCTGATGTTGTTTATGCTGATGTTGTTTATGCTAACCCCATCAACACTGCATCCAACACGCATGCTGCTGAGTTTCCTCTATGAGGTCATCTACGTAGAGGTTGAAGAGCCTGGGAGACGTCAGACCTCCTTGTCTCACCCCGCACTCCAACCTATACGCTTCAGAGAGCATACCATCCCATTTCACATGATTGGTCTGAATAAAATAGTTATAAGAGAAAGTTCATACTACGTTGGAAGGATTACCAAGGAGGTTTTAAGGAGCTTCCCAACGTAAAATGCTCAGTTTTTTTGCCATACAGTTAGGTGTAAATATTACAAGCCAGAAAAAAATTGAGTGTATTGTCAAATGTTCAAAGAAAAGACTTATCCAAAAATATTTCATAAAAATAAAATAGTATCATGATAAAACAATCGTAAAACAGAGGTCAAAAATATATTTTTCGTCGCATACTTCTCAAAATTTTAAGCATATGTATGTAGGTCTGAGGCGGTGAAATAATAGCAGATTTACTATTTTAGACTTTTAATAATTTCAAATTACACAGAACACACGTTATCGGTTCTACCGTTATCGCCATCTTAACTTTTCCCCTTCCATCCTTCCTCTCTCTCACACACATATGTCGTCTCGCTTACACTCACTCATGCTTATTATTCTAACTACTAAGTACACATTTTAAAATCCCACAACTCGGCTGTCCTGATAATTTGTCTGCCCTCAGACAACCTTAATTACAATTTCAATCTTCAGCTTAAATAACAAAATGAACCAACCTCTTATCTTAAAGCTAAGAAACAATGAAGGTATCATACATCAAGAATTGTTCTATACTGGGTTACAATAATACCAGTTTAAAATAGACGTTACTTTGCTTTACAACGTTACAGATTTATATGGAACTCATTACAAACAAAATATGGTTAATTGGTGTACAAATACACAATTTATAAAGTGTGGACAATGATAGATCACATAATATTATATCAATACAGAATACACACTGTTTACGCCAATAAACAATACAGTTGATATAAAAAGGGTTCTGTTTTATTTACTTAACCTTTCATCCATCTACTAACAACAAAAATAATTTAAGAAAATACCTACTGCGGCCATGGCTTCATTTGGTCCGCGGAGCTAGACGTTTTAATAGGCCCTTCGGTAGCACGCTCAACCTTCTCCACATCGTAGCGATCATTTCGCTTAACCTTTGATACTCGATACGGCCCTAGAAACTTGGGCTTCAGCTTCATCCCCGTACCAAACTGTGTCCTTTTTATAGCCACTAAATCTCCTTCTCTATATTGGGTACTTGGCTTCCGCTTTTCATTGAATGTCTTCTTATTCTCCTCTTGTACTTGTAGTATTTGCTTCTTGGCTTTGATTCTAATCTCTTCTCTATTCTCTTCATATTGATCAATCTCTTCCTGTTTTAACAATTCCAATATGTGTAGGTCTTCCTTACATCTCATACTTATGCCAACCATAAGGTGAAACGGAGTTGTGTCTATACTTCGTTGGTATGTACTATTTATAGCCCTTTGCACTCGACTGATATGTCTATACCACAATGATGGATTTTCCAGACATAGCTTGGTCAATACAGCTAGTATAGTCCTGTGCAGCCTTTCCACCTGACCATTTCCCCTCGGGACTCCTGTGGTGATGGTAACATGTTGTATGTTCTCCTCTTGGCAGTACTCTTGGAATTCACCTCCAGTAAATGCAGTCCCCCGGTCGCTTATTATCCTCACAGGGTTTCCATAGTGCTGTTGATGAATCTTTAGTTTTTCAACCGTTTATTTACTTGTTGTACTCCTAGTAGGGAAGATCCACGTGAATTTAGTGAAACCATCCACTATTGTCAATATGTGATTGTACATTTTCTTCGTATCCGTCAGTGGTCCCAAATGATCTATATGTAGAGTGTGTAATGGGGTACCTTCTTTATCAATTGGATTCAGATATCCCTCTTGCTTGCCTGCCTTCTTCGTAGCCAGTAGACATGGTATGCAAGACACCACAAACTCTTGTAGCTTCTTATCCAAATCTTGGATGAAATAATCTTGTTTTATAATTTCTTTCATTTTTTTCATAGAGAAATGCCCCTTACTGTGAACTTGCTTTATAATTTCTTTCTCCAGTGACTTAGGTATAACAAGCTGCTTATGCTCTCCTTTGTATAGAAGCCCATTGTCTAGCCAGTAATCTGAAAAAGAACCATGTTTCAGTACTTCACACACTGCCTTTAATCCGTCATCATTTTGTTGAGCCAGCTTTATTTGGTTTTGTAGACTGTTTACTGTTATAATCATACACGGATGTCGGCTTAACGCGTCGGCATGCTGCATCTTTGTGCCAGCTCTGTGCTCAATGTCATAGTCAAACTGATCTAAGTACAAAACCCAGCGAGCTACTTTCGGTGACAGTTCTTTCTTCTTCAGTGTCAACTCAAAGGCTTGACAGTCAGTCACTATTTTAAAATGGATACCATATAAATAAATTCGAAACTTTTTCACTCCCTCAATGATGGCTAATGCTTCTAGTTCATAGCTTGAATACCTCGATTCGGCGTCAGTAGTCCTCTTGCTCATGTAGTAAACAGGGTGCCAGCCGTCTTTGTGTAGCTGCAGCAGTATGGCAGAATAGGCAACAGCAGAAGCGTCTGTGTGCAATTCGGTGGGTAAACAAGAATCATAAATCTTCAATACTGGCGAATCTCCTAACTTTTGTTTTAAGTCCTCAAATGCCATTGTTTCTTTCTCACCGAACTCAAACAGAGCATCCTTCTTGAGTAAGTCTGATAAGGGTTTGGCTATAAATGCATAATCTTTAATGTACTTTCTAAAATATGAAGTGAGGCCAAGAAAACTATGAACTTGTCTTGTTGTTGATGGTCTTGGATACCTCATGACAGCATCTATCTTCTCAGTAGAGGGTCTCACTTCTCCGTTCTTCACTAAGTGTCCCAAGTACTCTATTTCTCGGGAGATCAATTTTGCTTTCTTCCAATTTATCTCCAAACCATATTGCTCTGAAATCATAAGTACTTTCTTAAGCCGTTGCACAGCTTGGGCCTCATCTTTTGCCGGAATCAATAAATCGTCAATAAATATTATGACTTCATCTTTTGCTAGTAGTTCTCTGAAAATAATTGTTATAAATCTCATAAAATATTTCGGACAGATACTTAAACCAAAAGGAGCCCTCATGAATTCATATTGTCCATTGTGTGTGACAAAAGCAGTATACTTGATGGACTCTTCGCACACTTTCAGGTGAAAAAACCCATTTTTTAAATCGAGTACACTGTAGAACCTAGCATCCTTTAATTTATCAATCAGATCTTCTATTACTGGTAATGGAAATTCATCTTTGACCATTTTTCTATTTAACAATCTATAGTCAACACAGACTCTAACAGAATTATCTTTTTTCTTAACCAATACCAGCGGGCTACTATATTCTGAATGACTCACGCGTATGATGTCCTTTTCTAACCATTCTGCAACTTGTTTATCCACTATTTCCTGCTCCTTCAGCGCCAAACGTCGTGGTCGTTGCGC
Source organism: Apamea monoglypha (assembly GCA_911387795.2). NCBI lineage: Eukaryota > Metazoa > Arthropoda > Insecta > Lepidoptera > Noctuidae > Apamea > Apamea monoglypha. Next base: position 13,660,618 of record OU426934.1, on the reverse strand, counting down.
CACCGGAACGTCATCCTTGAGCACGATTTGCAGTTGCAGCGGTGCTTCTTTCGTTTGATGAGGCTTGTAGTTTCGTACACAATTTAGCACTTCTTCTCTTAACGCCGGATCCTTCATGTGACCCACAACAGAATCAGATGGGCATACTTCACTCACATAACATCCCAGTCGCTCCCACTCTTTGCTATAAAATTTCACGCAACCCCTTTTTAACACAACTGTAACGTCGTTAAGAAATTCCTGACCTATTATTACATCGCACGGTATATAGTCTTTACATAGAACGTGAAATATAACATCTGGGTAGCACTGTTTGTCCACGCACAAATTCAAACGACACTTTCCCATCGAACGCACTGTTGATTGTCCAATGCCGGAGAGTAATAATTCGTCCTTTTCGTATTCTGGTTTTCCAATCGCATCATAAACATCCGCCGAAATAATGTTCACGTCGCTGCCCGTGTCTACTAACGCTTTTAGCTGCACGTTGTTTATTTCCAACAAAACAACCGGCTTTTTCTCTTTTGTCAACATTGACATTGAAACTTCTTCGTCGTTGTAAACAAACGCCGCCATTTTCGATTCGTCGTTCGAAAAGTATCCGCTTGGGGCGCTGTCTTCTTCGTCATTCACCGTCGTGAACATCGCGCTCTTCGTATGCTGCTGTTGGTAGCTCCGTCGTGTTTTACCGATTTCGTCCGATGATGCACGATGGCTGGCTTTCGGCGTCGCCGACGCCGACGCTAGCGCCGCTGCTGATAAAGTGCACGCCGATCCAACATGTCCGAATTGGTTACATTTAAAACACTTCAATCCTTTGCTTTTATGCGGGCAATCGGCTGATGCATGTCCAACTTCACCACATCCATAGCACCGAATCCATGGTTTGCCGCTTGAATGGGGTTTATTGCTACTTGTACTCACTGCTGAACGCCTCTGCACCTGCGCCGCACTTTGCATCTTTTTGCTTATAGCTTCATAAATCTTGAGTTTTTCTTTAAGGTCGATATACGCGGTGACACCATACAACATGATTTTATTTGTTTCGACATCCACTATTCCATCCACTATGTACTTGATTGCGACGTAGTCAGGCATCTTACCGCGCTTTCCGAGTTCCTTCATAACAAGCATGTAGTCTAAGCAGGATTCATTCGGCAGTTTCTTTCTGTTGCTCATTAATTCATGGATGGATTTGATGTCGACAGTGTCTGGAAATTCTTTTACAAGCGCTGCCTTGAGCTCTTCCCAAGTCTTGTGTGGACGCTCCGCCCGTAACCATAGCTGTGCTGTACCTGTCAGCGCTCGTTTCGCAATTAGGAGCTGCTGAAGCGGTGTCCACTCGAATATCTCGGCGTTGGATTCTACTTCGTCTATCCACCGCGTCACTGGATAGGTGTCGTCGCGGCCGCTAAAGCTGGGTATCAGCTCGGCCGTCATCTGAAGCATGTTGCCGTTACGCTTTCTCGCATCGCAGTCGTCCTGGCAGTCGGTGTAGTCTTCTTGCCGACTTTTCCTGCGATCTTTCGCGGGTTTGGACATTTCGTCGTAGTCGTTGAGATAGTCTTTTACCGCAGAAACCGCCGTCGTTCGCGTTTTCCTGTGCACGTGGTAGCCGATCTGCACACGTCGTTTTTATTTCACCGGCCGTACTATTCCGCCTTTCTTTTTGATATCCCGGACGAGCCCCCAAATTTGTAGGTCTGAGGCGGTGAAATAATAGCAGATTTACTATTTTAGACTTTTAATAATTTCAAATTACACAGAACACACGTTATCGGTTCTACCGTTATCGCCATCTTAACTTTTCCCCTTCCATCCTTCCTCTCTCTCACACACATATTTATGTCGTCTCGCTTACACTCACTCATGCTTATTATTCTAACTACTAAGTACACATTTTAAAATCCCACATGTATATCTATATTTTATGTAATGATAATAAAAGGAATTCAATCAACTAAAGAAATACCTTTAATTATTCCACAGATTTTCCTTGCATTTATTTTTTAATTTATTTAAAACTGCAAGTTTACTTTTATTTTGGTGGTCATTCCATTCAACAGACATCAAACGCATCGCTGTTTTCAACCCTATTTCAACAAATAGGGTTGAAAACAGCTATGCATTTTTTCGCAATTGACAATAGCGCATCGCGGCAACCCGCGATGCGCTATTGTCAATTACCAAAAAGATTGCTTCTTACCGCGCCTTTTACCCAGGATTTACCGGACCTACTTCGCAGTTCGCACGACACTCATCAACAACTGCGCAAGCAGTTCAGCCCTACCAAAAACTTTACCAACAGCAATTTATTCAAACAATACTGTCCTAGCAAATATTGCCTTAGAACCGTAAAAAGCGACAATTGATCACAAGTGTTTGCGTGCATCCAAGGCTTGTAGGCCGTAGCTTACAAATAAATCACGGACTGACTGTCGCACGACAAAATCGTACAGCCTAACACGAAAATTGCGCTTCACCAATATCGAATGCATTTGTTGCATGCGATCGCGTTCCGGAGGATAGAGACGTAGCTGCTATTTTTAAACGTTATATAATTTTTGAATTAGGAACGGAAGGATTTCTTTTTAATTTACTATGGTCTTCTTTTACTATGGTCGTCGATTGTTTTGTTTTGCGCTTTGTGGCTGTTCGTGTCTTAATAAACTTTTTTTTTCTGCCAGTGTTAAAATCTGAACTGTCTCTCACTGTCACTCTAGATCTGTATGATGTCTCCACAATCATAGCATTTGAGTAATTTTAAGAACGTTCACATTCTGATCTCAGTCTCAATCTGTCAAATATTCCTCTAACTTCCATACATTTTTGACAATGATTGTCGCGGAGATGGGATTGCGACAAAATTTTGAACGTTTTTAATTACGGGAATTGGGCTTCAGGCTTCTACGATTCTTCCATTCCCATTTTACTCCACATTCACATACAAATCACCCAAACTTACGCCAAAATATTCACGAACAATCCTACACCAAACGATCGGGCACGTCATTGTGATGCAGTTTTACACCGAAACTTGTACACACTCGAACTTTACCGTTACACCGAAATATTTCGTCACGGAAGTGGGCGAAATTTGAAATTCGAAGAGTTACATCATCGGAACTCTTCGGGCAAAATACTGAATATTGGAGATTTCGACATCGAATTCGAGGGGTTCCGGAGTTTAATTGAGTAATACGTAACATTTACTTCGATTTATGTTTTCCTAGTACCGTGGGGCGAGTTGTTGTTTTGAAAGTTTCCTTTATGTGAAATTTTGAGGGAGAAATTGTTTAAAAGAAATGTGGAAATATTACTTTAGAAACAGGGTAAAATTAGGAGGACCTACCATTGAAAAGCTTTATGTAACTTCCTTGTTCTCTTACGTAATCATTCGATTTCCTAATTCCTCTAAAGTGATTTTTGCATTGTACTTTTGCTTGAAATATAATGTTCTCTAATTCCTAACATTACTCGTGGTTATCCTGTTCGGAAATATTGGGTGTGATCAGCCTCAAACAAGTCCCTGCACCCCAATTGCGTAACACATAATCCCAATCTAAATAATTTTGAAGGATATTGCTAATCCATGGCTTCATATGTTGAAAATGGCCTACTCAACAACGTAAATAACGCAATGTATGTTGTTGAACTGTCAAAATGAAAGCTACTGCTAGAGTGTTACGTAATTACCCCGCTGGTAGCAAGGAGCCCATCATCGTTTAACAAATGAATTAAAAATGCAAACTAGATTTCAATACTGAACAGTTTAGTGACTAACTGCACAGCATTACAATATTTAATTAATACATGCTTACATTAATATAAAGGTGTACAAAACGGTCACATTTTTTCCCATAATTACATTTATTATTCCCTTGAAAACTGCGGTGTGGGACCATTATCTATTTCTATGGGCAATTTTATTTCTTATTCCATACAGGTATCAATTTATTGATGTTTAATACTTAATGGCTTATTAAGTACACTCGATAATTTCGCACCAGTCATGTCTACATGTTTTTTGTCTTTACCAACAGAGATGTTATCTATGAAATGTGTTGCCATTATAATCGCCATTAAATTCTATAAGTCATAATATGATCATTATAAGCTGACAGTGTAGACCTACCTTTGTCCAACTGCAGTTTTTTGGACATGGCAACTTTATCTCGATTTTTTCTTGGTGTGGGTAATTAAGGAACGTAGAAATGGCAACTATTTGTATTGCCTTTTTTGAAAAAGTGTTCAGACGAAGTGATGGGATATTATGTTTTGAAATATCTGCCATTCCATTACTATAAGAGCCTGTAAACCAGCACCTTGACAGCTCAAAAACGTAATCATCGGAGTCAGCAAGATGGTGATCGCACTATGAGTATAACCTATGAGTAGGGGCTTGTGGCTAAGTAATAACAGCCGCACGGGTCGATCGATCAGGTTAAGCTACGCTTGTCGCGGTTGGTCCGTGGATGGGTGACTATCTTCATATACCAAAACCCCTTCCGTGCCTCCGAAAGCACGTTAAGCAGTTGGTCCCGGCTGTGTGGATCTTTGACAGTCGTTACGGGTCGTCAGAAGCCCGAAAGTCTGACAACAAGTCTTACCAAGGGGTATCGTATTACCCAGTAACTGGGTTGTGGAAGTCAGATAGGCAGTCTCCATGTAAAATACTGGTATTCAGCTCCATCCGGTTAGACTGAAAGCCGACCCCAACATAGTTGGGAAAAGGCTAGGCAGATGAGTCCTACCTATACGAATGTTTAAATTCTTCATTCTAAATTTATCATATCATTAACCCTGTCTGCCTAATACAACAAATTACTAGCGACGATTTATCTATTTTTTATAATCAAAAACATATGCAATATAAAGAATTAAATTCTACGAAATTAACACACAAACCTATCTTATCTGTACACTTATATCTTTATAGTTAGAAATTGTTAAGATAACGTTAAGCCGGTGCAAAAATTGTATAAGCTTAAGGAAGAACCTGTAGCCTATAGCTACCGACCGTCAGCTATTAAAAAAAATGTAATTAAAGTTCGAAACAATTCGGTTGACATTTTAAAACGCCCCAGACGTTTGGTGAGAATCGTCGACCGCCAGGCATATGGTTTTGGCGCGCGACAGACTCCACTAGCATTTTTGGTCACGAAAATTTCGCGCCCAATTTTCTTCGTGTCAGAGTTTTTGACGGCTCAATCGCGGCTTCCTCAGTCTGGCCCCGAACACGGAAGTCTGAGGAAAACTTTTGACAGCTCCGTGAATTCGGCTACCGGCTGCATTATGACAACACAATGACTTATGCCAGCATGCTTTGTTTTTTCCGTCTTATATTTTAATGGCTTTAGAGTTTGTTCGTCATCAATCACGCCGATGTTTGCGGTATCAACGAATTTGCAGTACATCCCTCCACCCCTATCGCATTCAGTCCACGACACCTAAAAAGCTATCTTAATCCAGAACGCATCAATTACCCGCGCGTCCCGAAACCGCGCACGACGTGACACGCCGCCGCCCCTAGACATGTCTTTGAATTTCGTTTCTCCCTTCTCCGTACTCTCCCTTTACTTTTTCCTGCAGTTTTTTTCATTCCGCGTAGCTGGCAACCCTTTTGCTAAATTGAATTAGAATTCTGAATCTACGACGCGTTCGTTCCAAACCGTTGTCACACGAACGAACTAAATCCAACTGGTTCGTAAAGATATGAAAAATATGTTTTGTGTTATATCGCTGGAACTGGTACAATTTTCTCTAGGACTTTATTGTTGAATTGATTACAATGTCAGACGCTACAAATATTTATGCGAATATGACTACATTGTACACAATATTTTCCACTCTCAACGCAACCTTTTATGCCGGTGTTAACATAAATATACTCGTATATGACGTAATCAAAGCTTTATAGCAGCGAATATGTGATTACATCGAATAAAATCCAGCCGGAGCTATCCGCTGGATGCTCAATATGGCAGGTATATTTTTGCTTAATCTCGATCTTAATTTGTGCACGGGACGTCGGTAGAGCTCGCTCTATTCCGGCACACCTCTCCCAGTGCCGCCGCGTGCATAAATCGGCCTCCGCAGTTGCTTACTCTCAATCTTAATGTCAATTAGCCTAATTTGCATCGCTAGGGCCGCACAGGACCGGTGGGAAACCAGCCGTCGCGGCGAGGACACGACGTGGAATAAAAACGTTGTAGCTTAGCATATTTTGTTCATAATATTGTTACTTTATGATTTTATGCGTAAGTCCGTAATGTGGGTGTGGTGCGTGGTGGTGTGCGGTGCGGCGCGTGGGCCAGCCCTGCTGGCTCGCCGTCGGGTTTATCAATCCAGCATCGGTTACCTCCCGCGTCGCGTTAATTCCCGGCAAGGGTTGCCGCCGATGTCGTCTCGTCGTAAACTTTATTTACGACGCCGCCGGCCGATTATTGCCACGACGTCGCTCTTCGCCGGTTCATTTGCATAGAAATTTATACGCGGTGGATGATTCCCTTCGTTCGTACGTTTCCGGGTGTTCGATAGTTGGGGTGTCGTAGGCCTTCAGGATTGGTATATTGATCGATAGGTTTATTACAGTGAATGGTAGCGAGCATCGAGTGCCAATTACTGCGTAGAGTGCCTAGTAACCTAGATTGGAAGCTTTGTTTTTGCTGTTTGTTACATGATAGATTGATGGAATGGAAATTCTGACTACACTTAACACATTTCTGTGACCGATTTTCAGAAAAGCAAACTTGATTCTACCATTTTTTGACTTCTTGTTGTCTACGGCAGCGCTACCTATTCATTTGAGCGTAATTCTATCTTACTGGTCTTTAAGTACTATTTACTAAATACGTATAATTGTTTTCAACTATTGAATGATATCCCAAAGAAGAAATGTTTAGTGGCTAGGACTAGCTTTATCATTCATCTTCTAGCTTCAAAAACATTCAGAAACATTGTTGACTTACGAGTGTAAAACAAATGCTTATTCGATTCTGCCATTGTCTGATGTATCTACGTTTATAGCAAGTTAAATCATCGGAAACCGGGGTTCTAAGAAATTATCACCCACACGAACAGCTGTCAGATCTTTATCAGATTTGTAAATGAATAAGTCTTTACTGATTGATTCATGGGCAGTTTTTAACAACTATCTACCTAATTTGCTATGCCTATTTTGAGAGTAATGAGTCGTTACTAATGACTATGCATTCTAAGACTTTTGAAAGGCCACCCTAAGATAAACGAGCTTATACTTAAAGAATTCCACGCCAACGGTGAGCAGCAGTCAGCAGTAAGTACTCGCACAAGTATTTCTCGGACCAGCACCGAAACTCGCTGGGGCACTGTTTTAAATTCCTCAATAAAAATCGAGCAATATCATGGGAGATTTAATTTATGCAATGCCAGAATGTGGTGGCCAGAGAGCTGTGGTGGCGAAGTGGTAACGGCCGCGACTTATGAGTTGTAGGTCGTAGGTTCGAACCCAGACAGGCGCTTTACTTTGCGTAAATTATTTCATCACCACTGCTCTCAAAACGGTGAAGGAAAACATCGTGAGGAAACCGGCATGTACTAGAACCAAAAATTCGAAGACGTGACATCTGCCAACCCGCACTGGGCCCGCGTGGTGGATTACGGCCCACTCCCTCTCACAGAGAGGAGGCCTGTGTCCCAGCAGTGGGAACATTATAGGCTGATTATGTAATGCCATAATGAGACGATGCTTGTTGAACTAAAGATGATTCCATCAAGAACTATAGAAAATCTGTGAACAAAATAAGAAGACTTGACGTCATTTGACGAGGACGAAAATTTGACGTCATCTGTAAAGGAAAATTTAAGATGTGACATATACAAATGACACATATAGACTGGCCTCTAAAACAGAGTAACAAGCAACAACACATTTTAAAACCCTTCTTTCCCTTTGTCCTGCACAGACAAAAAAACCTAGTTTTCTCTCATAATGCTATGTAAACGTATGGGGCTGTAACATCCCATTACAGCCGAGTCGGTGTCGGCCCGTATGCTAATGGTAGATGTCGAAACACAGCGTTTTTCCAACCCGAACCATATCATGTCCTAACGATAAATACGGCTTATGGGTGGAGCGAAGAGTTGAAGTGCGTCGAATGAAAATTTAGTATATACCTATTTGATCTTAGAGCATTAGGTCGTCTTGAAGACTAATTTGAAAGAAGGTCCATTACAATTAGGCGGCTCCAGCGGTAATAATTGGTGGTTTATTGTGAGTATCGATTGTTTATTGGAAGTGTTAAAAAAAACCCTACTTAAGTAAATGTGGTCTCCCATATTTGGATGCGCACACTTGTTTGTGCCTGTTCTTGTAACCATGCTTTACTTCGCGCTTTACTTTGTGTAAATAATATCATTACCACTGCTCTCGAAACGGATAACATCGTAAGGAAACTGGCATGTCCTAGAACCAAAAATCCGAAGACATGTGACATCTACCAACCCGGACTGGGCCCGCGTGGTATATTACAGCCCACTCCTTCTCGAAGACAGAAGGTCTGCGTCCCAGCAGTGGGAACATTATAGGTTGATTATGCTTGTAAGTGTTGCCTCTGTTGGAGATACAATTATAAATTTTATAATAAAAAACCGACAATTATAAATTTTATAATAAAAAACCAGCCAAGTGCGAGTCGGATTCGCGCACCGAGGGTTCCGTTTGCGTTTGCGTTTCATGAGGAAGGAGAGTAACTTTAAAATAAAAAAAAAAATATTTTTATTATATGATGAAACTAAAAATTTACGGTTTTCGCAATGTTTCCTTTATCTGTGCTATAAGACGTTGCTTCGTACCAAATTTCAAAATTCTGAGTTCACGGGAAGTACCCTGTAGGTTTTATTCCCTTGCGAGTTTCGAAAATTTGCGGAAATTTGCGGCATAAACGGCTGTATCTTTTGATTGCGTTGGCTTAGAAGTTTGATTTTTTCACAGCTCCAAGGGACAGTAGTCCTGAGTATTTGATATAAATTTCAGTTTGATACCTCCACGGGTTCCTGAGAAAAAGGGTCTTGACAGACGGACGGACGGACAACAAAGTGATCCTATAAGGGTTCCGTTTTTTCCTTTTGAGGTACGGAACCATAAAAACGGTAGTTTAATTAGCTCAAAGATTCTAGAAGACTTATCATTAATGTGATTAGTTATTAAATACTACTAATAAGACCAAGAATATAACAACGGGGGTCGGGGGACCACCTGCAGGAACGAAGTTAAAAATGAAAATCCAAGCTGGCGGCTGCAAAAATTTAAAATGACGAAAAGTTTGAATATTTTCGCAGCCGCCATCTTGGATTTTCATTTTGACCTCACTATTGGCTTCAGCGCCCTCGAAAACCATGAAAACTATCTCTTTCTTAATAGAAAGAGATAGTTTAACACGTAATGAAAAAGTTTTATTATCTATAATTTGATAATAAAACTGTTTCGTTACGTGACAATTTCTACCAGTATTACTCCTACCGCAAGTTTCAAAGTTCCAATAAATAAAAAACGAACGGTTTCTTATACATCTTTCGGGATATTAGGGAGTTGACTCTTGTAATACGTAACATTAAGAAGGTATATCTTCATAAATGCTTCGTAATTACACTATTTGCGCTGTAGCATGGTGCGGGTGACAGTTTCAGTAACATTTCGTTTCACTCTTGAAAGTTGCCGCGATTTACAATTTATGACTTAGTATTTCAGTTGTACCACATTCGTAATATATTAAATAATTAATAACTGTAGTAAATTAAATTAAACCCAACCAGAATGTTCTAATCAAGAAATAAAATCAAATTGAATGAAAAATTAAGCAAAGTGTTATGCGTATAACGTAACGCCATAGACGTATTTAGTGATGGGATGTACTGCTACGATGGATAGTCGATATTTTTTATAATAAAAAACGTATATTGTGCGTAGGTCAATTTTTATTTTTAAAAGGTCTAATTATACAACAGAACATTTATAGGGTAAGGTTGCTTAAAAGGTTGCTAAAAAAAAATACATGTTATTCGTCTAAACTCATATCAGAGTCAGGAACATCTGAATTGTCACTCAATTCATCATCTGAATCTGTGACGGATATTATTAACGATGACTCAATTATGTTGTCAATATGTATGTCACGATCCCAATCAGACATAATGTCCCTTTTTGTTTTATTCACGACCTTCGACCAGTCTTCAGGTTGAACATTGTTGATGGCCTCTTGTAATAGGGCCAACATCTTATTTGCCGTAAATGGCGGCGAAGTATTATTTCTTGCGGCGTAACCTAAAAATAAACGAACTTATAAAAAAAAGTATTCAAATAATCATCAATCAGCCTAATCTAGTATCTGGTAATGTTTTTAAACTAGGTACATGCTACGATCGGAAAGCTGATTTTTTTATAAAGCTTCAAAATGGGAATTGAAATTAAAAGCATACCTTTTATTTGGGCCCAAATCAGCTCAATAGCGTTATACTGGCAATGGTAGGGTGGTAGTCGAAGGACCTGGTGGCCTTTTTCTTTTGCCATCTCGTCCAGAGCATAGGTAGGAGTTGGTGGCTTATGGCGTCGGACTAAGGCAATAAGCTCCGTCTTTAACATTTTTATATCTGCTGTAACTCCGTTTTCACTCAGCCACTTCACCAAAATGTTGTCACGAAAAAAAAAACATAAACCCGATTTTGATTATTTTATATAAGTACAAAGATAATTATGTAGCCATAAAACATTTATATTGACAAGTTTATACACGTAGCACACACGTAGTTACACTGCACAACTGAATAATACACTAATTTTCATAACAATATTAAAGAGAACTAGATTCACGCTGCGAGTATCGTTAGCGATAAAAATGAATTGCATAACCTCACATCCCTAGTCATGTGGTACTGACAAATGTCAACGTCATACGGGCAACTGTCACCCGCACCATGCTACAGCGCAAATAGTGTAGCAGATTACATAGAGCTTCAGTCGTTGTAGCGAATGAACAGGTTCTCGATATAATATTAACGCTGTTTGAGTACTATTAGGAGTAAAACGGAGTAACTTCGCGGAAAGTTATCCTAGAATTGAAGTGTATCTCTTGAACGTACTTTACGTTGTAGTTGGGCACTTGAAAGCTAATACAATCTTACTGATAATACAACGAAGAGATACTTTGGAAAATGCTTAACGTATTGAACTGAAAAATTCAGCTGAATGTTTCAGGATAATTCCTATCCTACTAATATTATAAACGTGAAAGTTTGAGGATGGACGGATGTTTGTTACTCTTTCACGCAAAAACTACTGAACGGATTTTAATGAAATTTGGCACATAGATAGCTTATAACCAGGATTAACACATAGGACTTTTAATCCCGATATTCCCACGGGATCGAGACTTATGCGGCTGAAACCGCGGGGCACAGCTAGTACTACTTATATCAAACAAATACCAACCAAATGCATGTCTTTATTGTTCTTAGAAAAACAGTCAAATATCAATTAAAATGGTTTAGCATCGAAACTATATGTCCATGGCCAATAAACTAATGAAAGCTATACAAGGTGTAGTTTTGCATCCTCGTCAATTCAAGGAGGTAACTATATACTACTGATTCTCGACACGAATCAATAATAAAATAAGGAGGTTTTTTTTTCTAATTTTCGGAAATCTGCATGTGTAGGACACGCATTTTAAAAAGCGGCCTGTGTGAGACCGCACTAACTGCCCTTTTACAGACACATAAAAACGCGGCCGCTTATACGATACCATAACGCGATTCTGTTCTTTGAAAGTGGTGTATTCTGAAATACTGTCTTTCTAAAACTTAAATAACTAAAAAAAAAAGAAGTATGTATTAATTATTTGCCAGGATCGTAATTTTATTTGTTTATTTAAGACTTTCATAACAGCCTCCTGAAATTTGACGAGGATGCAAAACAACAGCTTTTATAATAATAATCATTGGAAAACAAACGCTCCCAGATAATCATGTTACAGCCAGATAGAATAGAATAGAATAGAATATTCTTTATTGTACACCATACAAATTATAAAACATAAATATACAAAATTTTTACAAAGGGTGACACAATGGGCGGTCTTATCGCTTATGGGTGATAGATGCAATGGAGAACACAAATGATGAATGATGATGCATTAAAGAGCTACAATAAAGAGTATTCTATGATAAATTTAAAAAATCAAATAGTCTCCAAGTCAAAGCCTCGCACCACAATCCGTCGTATCGTCCTCCTATAGTTTTATCGCGCACGGAAGTCGCTCCGTGCCGTGACAATAAAAGGGGTAGGCAAATTTTGAATATTTAAACATGCATTTACTTTGTGAACCGTAGAATAAAAATAAAAATCCTTAGATTACAGGCCGATGGTAACGTACGATAGTATTTTACGTGGCTTCCGTTATAAATTTCCCCGAGTTCCCTTCGCCTTCTCCATTGAATTTATCGATAGCTGTAAACCTTATCGTCGATTCCTGATCTTTATCTATACTAGTGTATTTAAAAATATGTCTTCGAGGATGAAGCTTGCTTTGATACGCTTTCGTAATCATTTTTGTAGTTCGTTGAAAGTTTTTTTTAATGTAGATCTTGTATTCCTGGGAAAATTTAGCTATGTATGTATAATGTTTTGCGTTTGAAAAGCTTAGGCAATGCTTTGGGTAGAATCCAAGACTACAAGATTATTTTTCCAATATTCCTTTTATAGAATTTCGCACGAAATATATAATCTTATATGTTTTCGTGGGAAATTCTAAATATATTTAGTTTACTATAAATAGATTAATTGATAACTTTGTTGATCAATCTACTGGCGAAAGCACCCCTCACCCGAACAATCCATGTGGCGAACGAAGTCCATGAGAGACTGGATATTTTTTCGTACTCTTTGAGCGAATTCGCAAGAGTTTTATTAAATGTAGTTAGTTATGTAAGGTAAAAAGTTATATTATTTGTTGTTGGGTATGTAAGGTTAGATAAGGTTTTTTTTTAGTTGATAAATACACAGTCGCATTAGGGTAATGCTAGTTGTAAGGATGATATCTATGTAAATAAATCTCCGAGATTGTGAACCATGGTCATAGGTCACCATTTTCTTAGCTCTTGAAACAACCCCAAGATCTTAAAAGAAACAGCCATTCCACTGACTAACCAAACACTAACACGGAAGCTCGGTTTTCACACTTTTCATTAACATTGTAGTGGTCAGATGAAAAGCCAATACTTGCTTCTATCGCGAGGAAGAAATTGTTCTTTCACTTTTTACTTTGGCAAAGCTTTGCAAGTTCATCTAACTTTAAACCAAAGATGCCTTTACAAAGAGACCAAAGATACACTTAATATCAAAATGATTCAGCTAACAATTTAGTTCTACTCTCAGTATTTATGCGTATCAAATAAAAGCTATATTAAAATTTACATCGCCAAGATAATCGCGTGTTGCACTGATTATTCAAAACCCGATTCTATAATGTGAAAAGCGAACGTTTAAAAACGTTTAATGTGTTTTAAATCCACCATTTTTCGGTATCATAAACAGACAGTGTCGCGTGATTGGGGGTAGATCGAATTTTTTACAGTATAATACTGTTTATTTTATTGTTTTGAGACGCCAATCTTAATTTAGTTTTATGTTTTGCTTCGAACAGCTATTCGATTTGTTTTTGATCGAAAATAGAGATTTTGAAGTCCCACGATGGCTATTTTGAGGAGTTATGTGGTTACTTTTTTTCCGGGCTAAAGTTGTCAAAATTAAAAGGCCCGTTTTGACATTGACAGTTCTAGTAGTTAATAAAGATCAAATTCGCAAAACACGTATTCGTTTGTATGAAACTGACAGGTGTCAAGAACGCATTCTCAATTGTCAAAACGGGCCTTTTATTTTTTGACAACTTTATCTCAATCATGTGTATAAACTATATATAACGATGAATGTCATAAACCTTTGCTTTCTTCGATTATACTCGAAGTTCATTGCTTAAATCGGATTTATTTATCACTTATCCTACTCTATGTATACATTCATACATACATAAACTCACGCCTTCTTCCCAGGGGGGTTGGCAGAAACTACCTCCTACTCCTTTTTCTTAGTCGTATTTTAGCTGTATTTCTGTGTCTTATGTTAGTGTGTCATCTTTCAGTTTGCCACCGTCTTCGATCACATCTGTGTGATCTTCTCTTTTCTTGTTTTTCTTTTATAATATTATTCTTCTTAAATGTTAGTTTCGAATCACAAAATCCACAATACGTCTATCTTTTTCAAAGAGCAACGTATTTTCCAACAAATTCCCATTCAATTTATATTCAGCGTAAATACAAAACACAAATGAAATCGGTATAAATCTGCGTGTTTGATGGCAATGAGGACATTAAACTAGATATGAATGAGAGCGCCATAACTCGCTGTAATCGGGCAGCGTTCCATAATGTACTATGTGTTATGTTTGCATAAGTAATGCTTATTTCCTCTTTACGGAGTCTGAGAGTAGGCTGTGTTGAGATTGACACTGTTTTATGGTTATGTATGCGTTTTTATTAGTGTTGAAGGCAGTTCGAGTGGATTTTACACCATATCTAGTACAACATCTACACTAATATTAAGCTGAAGAGTTTTTTTGAACGCGCTTATCTCTTTAACTACCGGTCGGATTTGAAAAATAATTTTTGCAGTTGATAGCCTAATTCTTGAGGAAGGCTATAGGCTATTTAACATAACACTGTGTCTTAGAAGCCGAGCAAAAAAAAAAAAAACAGAAAGCAAGTAGTAGCGCGGGCAGGCAGGCGATGCAATGCGACGGGGTGAGTCGGGGAATCAAGAAATTTCACGCAGACAGAATCTAGTCTTGTATATTCGGTGATTAATATTCAGCGATTAATATGAATACTAATAAATTACACTTAAAACTTGCAGACTTCCTACTCCTTCTTGGTGTAACATAGATATTAGTTATCCCTTTTATTTAAGACATAAAGGGCTGATTTTTCAATCATCTGATAACTTTATTCGAGGAATAAAATCGACGTTTGACAGTTCTTGTATGAAATAACTGTCAAAATTTCAAATTATTCCTCGAATAAAGTTATCAGATGATTGAAAAATCAGAGCTAAGCAAATCAACCACTCTTTAGATAGCTTTTGCTAGACAATCATCTCGCAAAGGTCTGCATACAAATGTAAATTTTCAGACGTCAATTGAGTGATTTCTATTACAAGTATTATTTCAGTTTTTAGCATTAGTTTTTCGTTAATACTAAGTTACTAATTACTCTTCAGGTTTGTCTTTAATCAAGCATAGCATAAATCAGCGTATAATGTTCCCACTGTTGGGACACAGGTCTCTTCTCTGTGAGAGGGAGTGGGTCCACCAAGCGAACCCAGTGCGGTTTGGTCTTGGTAAATGTCACATGTCTTCGAATTTTTGGTCCTAGGAAATGGCGGTTTCCTCAGATGTTTTTACCTTGATGAAATAATCTAAACAAATTAAAGCGCCTGACTGGGTTCGAACCTACGACCTACAACTCGTAAGTCGCGGCGGTTACCACTGGGCTACCACTGCTCTTTAATCAAAGAACCAATTAATTTCCCTCATCGATGAACGCCATTGCATATCCCATCCCTTCTATAACCACATTTACAGTCCCATTACCATCAACAAACAGAACATCCCCTATTAGGTATATATCTTTTGTTTCATAAAAAACTGCTTCTCATTATTTAATTTCTGAGCCCTTACGTCTATTCGTTTACGAGTCATTATAATTGCGTTACGTTCATACGCGGTGGTTCCGTGAGCGCTGACGCTTACGCCACTAATCGCTCATTTCAACGGAGCTATTTGTTATTTTTTTAGGGACCAGGCTGGTGAGACCTTGTTTTTTTAGGTCTGTCGACTGTATTAATAGGTGCGTACGTTCGCGTGGTTCTACAACGTTGATTTTTAGGATAAGAGGGTTGTAACGTGTTTTGGACATGTATGACACGCAGAAATGAATCTTCTTGTCTACAATTAAGTACTTTTGAACATCAATGATCTGAAGGCAAATTCTCGTAATTAAAAATGTGCTCATCTCAATGACAATTAATGTCAAAAACTTGCCAAAAATGTACGAAAATTAAAGGTGTTTTTGATAGACTGAGACTGCGATCAGACTGTGAACATTCTTAAAATTACCGAAATTGCCCCCCAACTATTCTTTCTACCTCATCTTCATTGCTTAACACCCAATGCTAACTTCTCTGCCTTAAATTTTATACTCCTCTACGTATAAGATTTTTTTTTTTTTTATAAAAAACCTTGCCCCACACTTGGAATTACTCCTGTATCGTGGGTGCGTTTACAAACATTTAATCTCACATACACAAACAGCCAGACCCGGAACAACTACCTGTAGGCAACACAAATATTTGTACCGTGCGGGAATCGAACCAGCGTCACGCAGCGCAGCAGTCGATCGCTCAGCCACTGCGCCAACCGTGTCGCCGTAGATTTGGAAGATTTTCCTCTCACCAGTCTCTCAAACTCCCTGCACAATCATCCATTATCTCTCTTTTTTCTAATGTTACAGTTCCCTATGCTCTGTCTACATCAGTCAGCTCTAAACTTTCATACTGCCTTGAGCAGAACTGTAGTGTAGCTAAAAATATAAAGTAATCATGATTCATGCCGTTGAAAACAGCTCACGGAACCCAACCACGTTAAAAGGACACCCGTTGTCATTTTTTTTAAGGTTTTTCTTTCTCGAATAGCATTCGGAATGGTAATTTTACAGTTTTGAGCACGTCAATCTATTAATGTGATGGGCGCTTGGCATTATTCGTTTCGTGACTTCAGTTTAAACGTTTCGTTAGGGAATTAAGGTGGGTGTACACAAGGCGACAAAAAATGGGCAACACAGCGGGACCCGCACATACACTTTCCCTCAACGTCATGCTAACTTACTATATACCCGTGAGCCGGACCAACGATAGAGTGACGAATTAAGACTCGCTTATTACAGATAATATATCCGTCAAGCTAAAAGACTTGGACGCTTCAGGTGGTTGACGGGCAGAACCGTTCATTATAAGTGAGTGCAAGAATGAACCAATTTCCTCGCACAGCGTCAACTTCAATATTTCCTATTTGTAATTAGTTTGCGACGCAATTCTTCAAAATGCCTGGAGTTACGTCGTAGTTGACATCGTAAGTAGAGTGATAAGTGTCTCAAAACATACCATCGCAACCTGCTTTTCTCATCATCTGCCTAGCCGTTTCAGGGTCGGCTTCTAGTCTAACCGGATGCACCTGTATACCAGTATTTTACATGAGCTACTGCCTATCTGACCTTCACAACCCAGGTATTGGGTAATACGATACTTCTTGGTAAGACTGGTTGTCAGACTTTCGGGCTTCTGACGACCCGTAACGACTGTCAACGATCCACGAAAGACAGCCGGATCAACGGTTTAACGTGCTTTCCGAGGCGCGGAGAGGTCTTGGTATTTAAAGATGGTCACCCATCCACGGACAGCGGCAAGCGTAGCTCAATCTGCTGTGTGAAATGTCCAGGGATTTATTTATTTATTTATTTAATCTGATCGATCGACCCGTGCGGCTGCTATTACTAAGCCACAAGTTTTTCTGTGATGTATAAAATAAAAGTTACCCAAAATCTCAGGCAATTCGTTGCCCAAATTGCTAAGTGAACACACGGCTTTAGTAGTCTGCCCCTTTTTTTAAATCGTCCTCCCGCAGTTAGTTAATGTAAATTCTGGTTGTTCTGCGGTATCATTATTGATAGGTGATTTATTTCTGGGGTGACTTTTATAGTTTTTAGCGTTTGATAACATCGAAACTAACTACTTTTGGTAGGTATTAAAATAGGTATTTCGTACCGCTATTTGGCGGGGTTTGAAGTTATTTGCACGGGGTTTTTTACAAGCTTTTGTGGAGTCTGTGTGTTTCAAGTTACTTATTATTTATTAGCTTTAAACCACTTAGATATAACAGTCAAAGTTAAATAATTTATTTACTACGTACTAGCTGACCCGGCGAACTTCGTAACGCCTCAGAATCAATAAGAACGAATGAATGAGAAAATTATTTATCTTCATTATTATTTTTTTCGTGAAATTTTCTCATGTTATAATAGTTATTCTGCTATTCGGGACGGAGACAAATCCAACAAATCAAAGATCATAAAAATCGGTCCAGCCGTTCTTGAGTTATAAATGGTGTAACTAATCCGACTTTGTTTTATTTATATAGATACATATTGCACATAACAATATACAAGCTCACACTATAAGCAACTTATAACAGTTAATACCTATAAAAGTGATATTAGGTATCCAGACTTAGAGACCTGACAGAGCTTAAAAGGTCCTCTTAAAAATCCGTAAGTATTAGGTAGCTTTAAAAAAGTTTTACAGTCAAATTGATATGTTTTAGCAGGATTTAATTACTTACAAAGTAATCCAGAATATTTGTATACAAATAATGTGTTTGATTTATAAAGACCCCTATTTTATATTTTCTTCCATAACTTGGGGCAACTAGCGCCATCTAGTGAGTAGTAGCGGAACTAAACAACGCTTCACGTTTGGATAAGTTGCCGACGGACTTGTAACTTTTTGTTTAAAATAAGCTGTTTATTTTATTTTTTTGTTAACCTTTAAACTCGCTGAATTAATTTAACACTGTTTTTAAAAATGCACTATTATGCCGCTAGATACGAGCTGCTTCCCAAATAAGTTTATACTGTTATTCTGTATTATAGGTACCTACAAATAAATAAATAAACATGTTACATTTAGCATAGAATCGATGTAAACAATTGTTGGTGAACCAATAAAATAAAATAAATTACAAAAACAATGTCTTATCCATAGATATCCGTAGTTTTAACATTATATGGACATGTACTTCCACAGGCGTGATGAACCCGGGATTGGGTTCTCTAACAGCAAACCTCAGTGCGATAGATAGATTTGTAAATGAGGATACATCCATTATGATAATCATACATCCATACCTACTAGAACAAAAAAAAAAAATATTTACCTTTAAATATAAACTAAGCAAATTTGTGTATAGCGCATAATATATAAACATAGGTAATAAGCATACAATCTTTGCCAATTTTAAATTTCAAATGGTAACTGAGGACTGTAAGCAGATAAAACCAAATCTCTAGGGGCTTACCCTATAGTATAATATAGAAGTTCATACATAATTTGAAGATCAATAACCAATATTTAGTGTTATAAAGATAACACTACGAAGTAAAATATAAAGATATTGAAGCCCAAAACTCTGACAACCAGTCTTACCAAGGGGTATATTATAACCCAGTAACTAACTGAGTTGTGGAGGTCAAATAGGCAGTCACTCCATGTAAAATACTGGTATTCAGCTGCATCCGGTTAGACTGGAAGCCGACCCTAACATAGTTAGGAAAAGGCTAGGCAGATGAAATTAAATAGTGTTATCTCTATTTGCAAGCCACACCCTTTTAATATTTATCAAGCACTGCTAGACAAAGTAATCTACAGTAAGTAGTCTACTGAAAGTAGTCTACCGCAGAAAGTAGTCTACAGAAAGTAGTCTACCGAAAGTAGTCTAACGAAAGTAATCTACCGAAAGTAGTTTACCGAAAGTAGTCTACCGAAAATAGTCTACCGAAAGTAATCTACCGAAAGTAGTCTACCTAAAGTAGTTTACCGAAAGTATTGTCTGAATTGATGATGATGATCCGTACTACAACACTGATTTGACCTCTGTGCTTGCTTGTCGTAATCCTTTAAGGCTTTTGACGCATTCTTCTTAGACTTGGTTTAGGTACAATAAAGAACTATGCATTCATCTTCATCATTAACGTGCTACCTCTAGTTACGATAACCACTTCTTTCCAACTAATTGATCTGATCGTCTTTCTCTGAATTTGTTTCGACATTTTTTCTCAAATATGAAAAGTTTGAACAAAATATACCTAGTGTAAAAGTAATTGAAATAGATACTGTAACATAGAAATGTTACAGAAAAAGTATAGTTAATAAGTATGATAAAAAGAGATATTGGCGCCGATTCCCTTGTTCACAAACTAAACAAAACTTATGGTCAGTGCATCTTTTTCTTTCTATTTCATTAAGAAAAGGACAGAAGATAAATATATTAGTATAGTCCTGTCAAATTAAGGTACTCCATAGACAGTTTAGACGTGATTAAAAACATGTCTACTAAAAATACGTCAATTTACGTCAGGCGCTGACTAATTTGACAGGACTAAACTAATATTTATCTTCTGTCCTTTTCTTAATGAAATAGAAAGAAAAAGACGCACCGAATTTAAATTTAGGGAATCGGCGCCATTCTAGAACATTCCAGTTCGCGTATCGAATTCTGCTCATTATTTCTTTGGATACCATTTTCTATTCTCCTTCAATACGTCACATCGATGTTATATGACTAAGATCTAAGGAAAGGATGTCCGTTAATGTCGTACGCTGGATCCTGACGCCTGTCGATGTCATGAAGTTGAGATATCTTTATTATTTTGTAAAAATGTAGATTGTGGCCTCCAATATTATACCTTCTGCTGGACCTGATAGATCAGGTACAGAGTTTGGCACCAGTCTAACACCCGGTTTCTAACTATGAAAATCAATATGAAAATGCTAACATATTGTTATGTCAACAGCTGTGATTGGTTGAATGAATTATCACTAGCCAGATTACCTACACGAGTTTAATTTTGACACGTCGTTGATTTTAAAGTAAATAGTTAAACATGCCTCTCGATCCGTCGGTATTTAACATGACGTTTGCTAACTCCATGAAAAGCAGCTGTAGACCAAGAATACAACCCAGTAGTACACCTGCCTGAACCAAAATTATCCGATATTAGGCCATTGTAGTGAATTCACTAAGATTATTTACGGAATGCGGCTTTAACCAAAATTATATTCTTAAATGATACGCTAGTTGTTTGCAAATCAACGCGATATCTAAAAACTGAGGATGCTGCCAAAGGCTTTTATGAAGTCAATTAAAAGTAACTTAAATCTTTTTTAAATAAAATTCTGATGTTTCCTTCGACCAATCTTTTATAAATAAGTACTTAGATACAAATATACACAATCAGTATGATTGACTATTTGCTGTTTACATAACAATTCTACAAAAAACTTACCTACTACTGACAAATATTATAAGAATTAGATTCAATTTGCTTGTCTACGCAAGTAGCATTAAAGATAAACACGTGAAAAAGGCACAGAAAATGAAAAATCAACTTCTCTTATTTGCTTTGGCAAATTCGCATCTAAGAACACGATCTTACAAAACTTGATTCATCGCCATCTTTTGCCGCTACCCCGAACTAACTGAAGTAGGTTCACACAATCCTTGTTAACAACGCCATCTATGCATACTTTGGTACACTATCTCGACCTACCCTTAGCTAGCCCTGGAATCCAGCGGGATGTCTTCATATCCGTAACTCGAGAAAGGAAACTTTAGGGACAGCTAAAAGTGTGGCCTTTGAAAATCGACGCTGCGAGGAACGAGGATTGAATTGAGTTGTTGGTACCGCTGCCAATGGTTAGGTACGATTTCGAAAGAAACCAAAAAATTACGCAAGTTATTGTAAGGATAGTTTGGTTTTTATGAACTTTGTTTTGCATTAATGTTGCACGGGTTCAACTAAAACGGGTTCCGTGACTTCAGAAGGCCAATTCTCGTAATTTAAAACGTTCAAAATCTAGTCGCAGTCTCTTCTCGGCGACAAACAAATGTCAAAATGTAGGGAAATTAGAGATATTTTTGACAGATTGAGATCAGACTGTGAACGTTCTTAAAATTACGAGAATTGTCCCCCTGATCAAAAAGTAATATTTGTAATTTGTTCTTCTATTGTGTCGGACTGCCAACCAGTAATAGAAGTAAAATGTCTTAAGGTTCCAAGCCAATTCACTGATTTTGCGTTATTTTGAAAATATCAATTAAATTTTTATATCTTATTGTATATGAACACTTCACTTCCTCTCACGGAGAGGAGGCCTGTGTCCCAGCAGTGGGAACGTTATAGGCTGATTATGTTACATGACCACGTCAGCTGCCTTCTGTGGATTAACCTTCCTTTTTTTCAATATATTATTGTTTTGTGCATTCCATTGTGTAACATTTTTAATCTATTTTTTGTCATCTGCAACATAAATAAAAACTCAAATTATTACTTCTAATTCAGTTCAACATTGGTTTCAATAATAACTCGCACCCCTTTAGAGAAAAAAACCCTTTGTTGGCACACAATTGGCAATTTCGCATATCAATGGCGCCATCGTATGTATTAATTACAAAGCGCACCGACAACCCTGCTTAGCGTCGCTTTCAAGTGCGTATACCCCTGGCAAACGAATAATTCTTCCATGATAATATCAACATTAAACTCTACCACCAAAGGTCCATATTTCAATATCATTCATAAACGAATTAACATGTAAAAGGCCCACATCATTATTTCAATTTGTTATTGTATGCTCCTGTTGTTAGAATTCATTTTGGGTTGACCAAACTAAATCGCTAGGGGTGTGAATTAAGATATTATAAAAGGGACAAAAGGGGGGAATGTGACACGAAAAGCGCTTAGTGTCAACCTCATATGTCTTTGAAGTTTCATGTAAAATAGAGTGGGTAGCGTGTAGGCTATTTATTTAGTACAAACGGTGGGGCGTTGTCGCATGTAGTGACGTCACGTGTACAATGACATTTTACATAGCTGCGGGATAGTATAAATAAGCCCCTTTGTAGTGCTGGGAAAAGATGAGTGTACATAGATTTGTTGTGCAAATGTTTTCAATTTATTACGGGCTCTCCCTGACAAGTGTTACCCGAAGACTCAACGATGTAATATGTTTTGAACGACAGTTGCGTCAGATTAAATCTTATTAGAGAGGAGAGAGCTTAGTACTTTTTTCGAGCTTTAGCAAAGGAAATTCGCACTTTAGGTCTTAAATAACACATAACGCACAGTCTAAACTACTAAGTCTAGAAGCATGAAATTTTGCACAAGAGATAGCGATATAGCGGATATGAGCACTGAGGACGGATTTTTAGTAAATGAGGTTTAATAGGGGTCCGTATGGAACTTCGTCATTTTTGCCGATAGGTAATCCCACGGAGCACATGACTTGTCAAATATAGCTTCCAAAAGTTAAAACATATGCATCATGATCAAAACTATTATTTTAACCTGCAGCTATTTAGCTTTGGCATCGAGCTTCCCTATCGAGTTTGCTCATGCGCGTGTCAATAGGATTACAGGCAGGATCCGTAGTCAGTTCTAAGCCTGTTGTAAACCTTGCAATCCATCGCCACTTTGATTAAACTAACGGATATGTTTTAAGCAATTGGAATCGGCAGATGTTTTTGTGATTCATTTTTTCTCTAGCGGAAAATATTTGAGAATTCCCTCTGACACACCGTGTATGTGGCAGCTTATAAGATTAGGATAACAGATAAAAATATTTAACAATCCTCATCTCAATTAAGGCTAAATATACCAATGTCACACACGAAATCGAATATGAACACGATCAACGCGTCTAATTCGCGTTCATGGGCTGTCAGTGTCAATATTTCGCTTTCACAACAGCAATGATCAGACTAACAGTATCAACGGGGTTTAGATGTGCTAGTCGCGCTCAGTAATTCAGTTTCACTGGTGAAATTCGCCATCAGTATGGGCAACTTGTTGAGCAAGATGACGTGCAATTGGTAGGCCTATGTCCAGCAGTAGACTGCTGTAGGCTGATGACGATGATGATGGGCAATTTATTTTAATGGAAGTTGTATTTCATGCTAACCATGTAAAAGATATGTTATGTATCGTGGCGTGTCGAATGCCTTTGCAAGTACCGATTTGAACTATATTTTTTATCTGTAACCAGTTAGAAAATTGTAAAATGAAAATAATCCAAGATTCTTATTTTAAAAAGACTGAATAAAAGACAATAATAACTAGGTTACATCTAAAACCATGTAGGATTTACTGCTGATGACAGACCAATTAATTACTTTCTAGGAGGACATTGATCATGCAAAAATACAGAAAGAAAAACCTTCCTTTATTTTTCCATATACTGCAAAGTACAAACACTAATTCCTAGGTACGTACTACAAACCCAGCTTCTTATATACCCGCTTTTCAAAATACCCCAAGTGGTGCTGAAGTGTTCGGTGTAAGAGCACAGGAAATTGATTCGCTCTACACGTCACTCTCAGGGGGGACAGAGGACTTGCAGTGACGTTGAGTGATGCATGGGACTTGAAGGAGGTTATGTGTTTCGTTATGTACAAGAGGGGTGCTGGTAGTAGGATATAATGGTTTCTGAGATCGGGTGCTCTTTGTATAAGTGATGTACTACGTGTTGTAGGTAAATGCTTGAGAAGTTTTATTGGCAGAAAATCTACGTTTTAACGTTTGGCCTTTGGTTCTAATAATACCGTTGGACTTGGATTACCAAGTGTTGTCGACCCCTATAATCGATCAGCATTTAACAAAATGATATGTGCAATTTAATATATTTTAGCTCTAATCATATTTTCCAAGTATGGATGTTGTGAGATTAGCGTCTGTAACAGAATTCACCATGCAGAAAATAGTGTAGTATTGGATTTCGCGGAATTTAATGCTTGAAATTTCGTAGAAATATCCAGTATTCAGACCGCCTGCTACCTACCTACCTCGAGGCTACAGATTCATAGAAGCAGACATTTCACAGCTGTATCACTATCATGTCATTCAAAGTCAAAATTTCGAGACTGTAACTGTTTGAATGATCTGTCAAACAGCTTAATTTTTTGGGACACGTGATAACTAATACAACAGGTTATATACATACAATATAGCTAGTCAGAGGAAGTCGCTCCGTGTAAAATATTACGACCCCAACATACATAGTTGGGAAAAAGCTAGGCAGATGATGATATATAATGAAGCTCTTCACTAAAGCGTAAGCCTTTAAAAATATCTACCAAGCTACTAGACACTCGACATGAGCATCTGCTGAAAACCATCACTCGAATCCAAATCACAGAAATAACAAAACAAATGACACAAAGCCTCACTAAACCAACATAAGCTACGTAACATACGCGCATGCCTCTCACATTAGAAGGATTGCCCTCGTACAAATAGTGAATTGTCAGTATTGTCACAAAAGCCGTCGCCAACAATGGCTGTTCGACTTGTAGTTTTTTTTTTTTTTCAGATGTAATAAAGTTTAATCCGAAAATCCCCGCAGGCAAGTGGATGTTGTAGGCCAATTATTTGTGGGTAAGACGCTCCTTCAACGGTGCCGTTGTGTTGGGAGGAATGGAGAGGCGGTTGTGGTTCATTTTTTCATGAGTCGGTTTTTCTTGATTCTTTTAATTTGATTCCGATTTCTAGATCTTTGGTAAAAGATGTTTGGCTCAAAGGAATTCTGGATTTCTTGGTCTTTACTAGTGTTTTAGTAAATGCATTCAGGATACCTATCAAGTTTTCGACTGCTCGTGTAGCGGTGGTGACCCAGTGTTAACAGCCCCGACTTACCGAGTGAGTCGAGAGTTGGAACCGCGCTTTACTTTGTGCAATTTATTTCATCATCATGAAAGAAAACTTCGTGAAGGAAACACGGCATGTCCTAGAACCAAAAATTCGAAGACATTTGACATCTAACGATCCACACTGGGCCCGCATGGTAGATTCAAGACCATGCACTCTCTCTCACAAAGAGGAGGCAAATGGTGGTGGGTCCCTGTGTGGTATACGCTGATTATGAATGCTATGTTATGCAGCTTAAGCTAAAACAAGTGACGGTTAAATAAATTATCACACGTTCATTGTATAACGTGGTTAATATAAATAAAGTAGACTTCAAACACAGAACTCAAAATCAATCTCTTAAAGGAACGGAACTTCATAATTTGAGTTAAGTTAGGTTAGATCTATTCTCCAGATCAACTTTTAAAAATGTCGACTCTACTCATCTCAATAGTTCAGCTCGCAAAACAACAAAAATGTCTTCCTGCTTTCTCAACAATTCCGTCGTTCAATAGCTCATTCATTGTTATCTCGACTGCACGATTAAACGCGGTGCGACAAAAAAATCGCAAATGATATCCGCACAAGTTCTAGTGTTACTTGAGATAAATCTTATTGTGGCAATCACAGTTGCATTACAAGACAAATATTCTTCTGCAGACTATTCCACCTCTATTTCTACATCTCAAAGTTTATTTTTGTTTGATTTGAGTGTAGTATATAATTGTATTGCATTTGTGATTGTCGTCACAGATAGTATTTTGACATTTTCATCCCATTTTGCTGCATTGTCACCGCTGCAGGCTAATCGTCTGGAACGATGCGACAATGCGGTTCATTGTCGATTCAATGTTTTTGTTGTGTAATGCGTTTAGAACGTATCAATTCCATAAATGAGGTGTTTTTTTTACTGCTCGTTTTTGTGTAAGTTTATTCTGAGGTTTTATATTTATGATTTTCAAAACGAATTTCAGAATTTGGGAAAGATAACTAGTTGAACTCATGGCTGCATAAACATTGCAGTTTAGTAAAACGAAGTCTACAGCCCATCAAGCGATTGCGTACTAGAAGCAGTCTCCTTGTAAGAGCTGTTGAGCTCTTACAAGGAGTTTTGATGATTATATTTGTGGTCTTTTCGAGTGCAATTTTTATATCATCACCACAATTATGTCCATAAGACATTTGTTGGGTTAATTGATTAGTTGTCCTCGTAATGGCACACCAACTTTACTAACCGCGCTAACACTTCAACTAAAGCATATTTCATTACTTACGTGTTTTAAAAATATTACCGTCTAAATCCATCCAGGTGCAGCCTCAGTTCGATCCCATACCAAAACACAGTAAACACAAAACACTTGTACAACAAATAATTATAGCAATAACCCAATGAAAAGGCGCCAAAGCCAACAATGGACTCCGTTGAAAATATCCTTATCCTTAAAATAAGATTTAATAACGTTTTGTTGGAACCCAATGCTCTTTTAACAGACCTCTTTGTTGAACCTATTTGTGTCAGCATCCAGTTTATCCTGACATCCTTCGATACTCGTCTGTGCTTATCAACTATGTTCGAAAGAGGTGTAGTAGTATTGTTTAGGAGTTCAAGATTAACTGGTACTATTTCAATAGCATCTTCCGTTTGATAAGTTGTTTTTTGTTATTAAATCTTTGAACACAATTGCGCTGGATTTGGGTGCTGCTGGTTGTACTGTTGTGTTGGCACAACTGATCTGTTTTGATTGTTATTGCTCATGGGGGCACAAAAACTTATATTCATTGACGGGTTGAGGAGCGTTACCGACTCGGCTTAAAACTGCGTTTGAGTATGTTTCTGACCGCGGGAGACGCCCCGGGCGTCGGGAGTCGAGTGAAGACTACCGGCCACCGTAGGCGCGGGCCTGCGGGCGGAGAGCAATGGGTAGCTCACCGCCCGATCAGGACCAGGCCCGTGCCGGACGGCGCGTAAGTGTTCCACGCGCGCCTCAAAGAGATGTCAGCATAACGAGGGGCCCTTCAGGGCCGAAGCCTGCCGGGTCAGCGGGATTGTCCGAAAGGGTTACCGCTACCCCGGAACATAAAGGGCGAAGGAAGGAACATGGGTGGGTTTTAGTCAGTAAGAGTCTGACACTCCCTTCCGCTCCACCCAGAGCGGGAGGGGTCATTTGATGATTTCCCATCCCGAAAAAAAAAAAAAAAAAAAAAAAAAAGTATGTTTCTGAGTTTTATGAGGAACAAAGTGTAAAGTTCACTCATCCTCCATAGAAAAGGGAGGATCCTCCGACCAGACGGGTCTTGTGTCTGGCGGGCAACT
Organism: Apamea monoglypha; assembly: GCA_911387795.2. Classification (NCBI taxonomy): domain Eukaryota; kingdom Metazoa; phylum Arthropoda; class Insecta; order Lepidoptera; family Noctuidae; genus Apamea; species Apamea monoglypha. The sequence continues at coordinate 13,632,705 of OU426934.1, read as the reverse complement.
ACCCAACGATTGATGTTCGGAAATTGTATATATGCTAATTGCGCGGTAAACTCTGCTTGCGAGATGCAAGATTTGTGTGACGTCATGAATGACGCGTTTTTCGCATGTGGCGTTGTAAATACCGCTACAATATTTGAATGAAAGGCTTATTTGCCAATTTAAATATTGAATATGATTAAAAAATATTTAATATCTAAGATTTTATGTAGGTAATACTTCTGTAATTCAGCGGGATTGTCCGAAAGGGTTACCGCTACCCCGGAACATAAAGGGCGAAGGAAGGAACATAGGTGGGTTTTAGTCAGTAAGAGTCTGACACTCCCTTCCGCTCCACCCAGAGCGGGAGGGGTCATTTGATGATTTCCCACCAGAAAAAAAAAAATACTTCTGTAATAATTTATCTAAGCCAGTGATAAATACCTTAAAATAATGACGGTATCTACATATAGGCAGTACTCCATGTAAAATACTGGTATTCAATTGCATCTGTTAAGAATGAACGACCTTAACATGGTTGGGAAAAGGCTAGGCAGATGATATTAGTTCCCACATTTTGGCTTAACGGCTATAAACTGACTCATGATAGTAGAAACTGCAGCAGACTGGCAGACACTTCTTGCCTTGTTGTTAATAACAAGCTGGGAAAAGGCTAGATAGAACAAGAACGACGGAGAAACAATGAGATTATTTTAGAGGATTTTATTTCTAGTAACGACCGTTTTTGCTCGATTATAAGCATTTGCAGACCTTCTTTATGTACTAACCCTATATCTTCATCACACGAAAATCAAATACTACCCTCAAAGGCCGAATCCCTGTAAGTCTTAAACATCAATAGGCACATAACTAGTTTTGCCATTACTGGTATTTATTCAGGGTGGCCGGGGGTTGCGGTCGGGTCCGATAGCCCAAGGCATCAATATCGATTGTCCCTGTGTTCAAACGAGCCACCCTTGTAGGCGGAGAGACTATAGCTACCTTTATGGAACATGTCAATGTAGGATTGAATTTAGTAATTATTTTGTCTAGTAACTTTTTCAACTGTGTCTACTAAGACCCTTGTTAGTAAGCACAGTTGAAAAATTCACTAGGTAAAATCAGCAATTTTGGTGTGAAGGAAGAAATAATTGATTTGTATTTGAATAGAAAAAGTGTCAAAGTAATTTATTACAAAGAGGCACATAAAAGGCACTTTTGAACGTCAAAATTTACATGAAAATAGAATTGATTCCAGTCTCTCCAAAGGATAGGTTCGTATAGAGAAGAATGGGCAAGAAACTAGACCGTTGCTTTTTTTAAATGTTTTACATGTCAAGATGATGCATCTATTGCATATATTTGTTTTTTTTTTTAATTTTTGATTGTGTTTAGTTTAGTTTTATGATCTTCCTGTACGAATCGCAAAAAATCCTTTTTCTTTCTTTCTTTTCTTTAGAATGAAATTCCTGTTACCACAATAGGTGAAAATATTTAAAAATGTATCAAAAAATTACATATACCTAACATTAATTATGTGGCAGATACATGGTGCTCATAAAAGGTGGTAGATGGTATTTACAAACATTGGAAAAGTGCCTATACGAATTTCCAAAAAATATAACATGTGTCGCAATTACATAATTATAGTAATCACAGAATGTAAATATTAGTGTCTTAAAAATAATTAAAAAAAAAAACAGAAAATGAAAGATACATACCATAAAGGGCTGGTTAGGAAATATCGGTGTACACCTCTGTACAGCCATATTTCGCCAGTTCGCAAAGATCTTTTTTATACAAAAAAGAATCACAAAAATGTACATTTTAATTAGGTACGGACGCCCGCAGGTCAAGCTACCCGAAACTGTCAAATTTTCCCAATCAACCTTGAACCTTAATTCTTTAGTGATAAAGTTGAAAATCTATTAAAGAGATTTGACAGATTGTAGTAGCTTGATGTGCTGGCGTCTGTACCGATTACTAGAGAGAGGATATCGCATATTCTGTTCGGTTAGGAACGCTCATTACCGTCGTTAGATTTCATAAACTTGAATTATTTTACAGATACTACAGACCTACAGTAGGTACTGACCTGCATGACAGTACTGCGTTGCGTACATAGAAAATCTTCATAATTTCCTCTCCATCGCTCAAACGTACTTAGCTTGTCTGACCAAAACCCGGAAGTTTATACGGTATCTCCGGGAGAATCAAATAGCTGCCATGCGCTTCCGTTGAAATGTGGTTAGGCAGACCAAGTAATTCTAACCTATATTGGTGCTTCTATGATCTGTTGCCTGGCTCTCCGATTATGACGGGTGAGTGCTTATGTCCTGTGTCCCGGAATCGCATGAATCTTTTAGAGGTATCGTCTCGTTGTTCTGTTTCTCTATCGATGATCTCTGTCTTAGGCTTAATCATGGACCAAAACAATACGTAAAATAATTGTGTTGGTACGTTACATAATCAACCTATAATGTTCCCACAGCTGGGACACAGGCTCTTCGAGAGGGAGTAGGCTGTAATCCAACAAGCGGGCCCAGTGCGGTCTGGTAGATGTTGGATGTCTTCGAATTATTTTGGTACTTTATATTGATTATGTTATCTATTATTATCTGCTGCATCCGGTTAAACTGGAAGCCGACCCCAACATAGTTGGGAAAAGGCTCGGCAGATGATGATATTGATTATCTTATATCTATGAATATGAATATGAACTGCACCATTCCCAGCGTGGTTTGACCTTTGACCAGACTCGATTAATCGAATGAACCCCAAGATTCACACTAGCTCCTGTAGCCTCATGTTCATGGTGCTACAGCGACCATTGTATATCAAGAAGTAGACCGGGGGGCGCGGTTTTTGTAGGGAAGACGTGCCCGTTGGGAAGGATAGGATTTAAGAGCCTACCGGATATGCATCCTAGAGCATTGGACTAGTGGAGAGATGGGTGATATTTGTCTATGGATGGGCATCTTTTAAAGACTTCGCGGCCAGGTGTTTCGGGTTGAGCTTTACCCGCGACTCTTTTGGCCAGGTTCTACTGCTTTCTCGGTTCTTTTGTATGTCATTGCTCTGCTGTGTTATGCTGTGTTAGATGTTGGTGTTCTCAATGTCGTCGTCGGAGTTCTCGCTACTATCCGTTTCCGGTTTTTTGTATATCTTATATCTATACTAATAATAACACTGAAGATTTAAGAAAGCGCTAATCTCTAGAACTAACTGGTCAGATTTAAAAAAATATTTTGGTTTTTGATGTCCTAATTCTCATGGTTATGTAACATCACGCTAGGACCCTACGGAACCGAGCAAAAAGTAAAATAGTCAGAAAGAACGCTAACCGAAAACGAAGGCAGGCAATGCGATGCGATGCAGTGGTTCGGGGCACCAAGAAATTTTACGTGGACGAAGTCGTGGGCCGAAGCTCTTGGTTGCTTCGCGCGGTTTTTACGAATCGACATAGCAGCGAGATTTCTTTATTATAAGTAAGTTCAATTTTAATGTGTTATACACATAAACCTTCTGGAATAAATTCTCTAAATGATGGTGTAAACCGCATCAGAATCCGCATTATGACCAGGACCCCTTTTTTTTTTTTTTTTCTGGTGTGAAATCATCAAATGACCCCTCCCGCTTTGAGTGGAGCGGAAGGGAGTGTCAGACTCTTACTGACTAAAACCCACCCATGTTCCTTCCTTCGCCCTTTATGTTCCGGGGTAGCAGTAACCCTTTCGGACAATCCCGCTGACCCGGCAGGCTTCGGCCCTAAGGGGCCCCTCGAATTATGCTGACATCTCTTTGAGGCGCACTTACGCGCCGTCCGGCACGGGCCTGGTCCTGATCGGGCGGTGAGCTACCCATTGCTCTCCGCCCGCAGGCCCGCGCATCATAATCCGCATTATGACCAGGACCCCTTGTCCGTAGGAAGTAGCCGGCTGTATGCGGAATGACTAGACACAGACAGACACGAGGAGCACCTTTAATTTATAATATGTATAGACATAGATAAATCTAAGTTATTTTCTATACACGTTCTGTGCGTAGGTGGTGTAATGGACCATTTTACATCTTACAAATGAACCATTGTGTTAGCCTGAAGTATTGCACCCTAATTGCGTAACACAATATCAATCTCAATCTGAGTAATATTTAAGGATATTTACTAGTCCATTACTTCATATGCTCGAAAAATGTGCCTGCCCAACAACGTAAATAACGCAATGAATGTTGTTGAACTGTCGAAACTAAAGCCATTGCTTCTGTTAAGGGCCGGTTTTTTTGATCCGTAGTTAAAATCAACCAAATTGTTAAAAATAGTATCTAACTAATCGTTAAATTTTTGCAAAACGTGTTTTTTGATAAATTTTTAGTTTATCTAATGATGTAATATCATTGCTAATGGTCAAATAATTAACTATTAGTTAAAAAAATAATCATTAGATAAAGTAAAAATTGATCAAAAAACACATTTTGCTAAAATTTAACCATTAGTTACTATTTTTAACAATTGATTGAGTTTAACTACGGATAAAAAAAACCGGCCCTTAGTGTGTTAAGCAACTACCCTGCTGGTTCCAATAATAAGGGCAAGCTTTCTTGGAAATTTAACAAGATCTTCAAAGTTTGGACGCGTAATCTTGAAAACTAAGTTCTCAATAGGTAGGTAATATGAATGCCAGATTAATGTTAAGATGAAAATTAAAAAAAACTCTCGAAATAGTTGTTAATAAGAGTGGTCATGATGAGAAACTATAGAAATATCTAGCATAATTACATAATTTACAATCTGTGATTACTTTCACTTGGAGTGTCCAAGATTTATAAATCGTTTTTTTTTTTTTATCGTTTAGACGCTTTTACGATGTTTGTAAATACCAATATTTGTGAGAACCATGTATGTGCTAGATATTTCTATAGTTTCTGTAAAGTACGTACAAGGTCGGCACGACTTCGTATGGAGAAGAATGTCTTCAAAGGCCTTTGTTTAAAATGTAAAGTTACCAGAATCATCAAACACAACACATACAGTTATCACTATTTTACGATTCTGCTAACCGTACTATAAAGTGACAAACGGTCAACAACAAAAAACCCGAAACCACATAAACCGAAACGATTTGATCGAGTCTCGTCATCGCCATACATCTCCATAAAACCTAAATAAAGTACATCGGAGTATAACGTCCAAATTAGGCGCGAAATCGCTCACGGGGGCTCGCAAAAACCTCGTTAGAGCAGCCATGTTTGTTCGGCGACAGTAAGGGGCGCACCCTCTATATACACAATCACCACACAACACTGTCCTGTAGAAAGGACTTTTGACACCAAACCAACCTTTAACACTACCACCTAAAGCTCAAAATCCTGTGTGCCATTTGATCTAAACGCAAGTTGCTGTGGCTAAGGGTGTATGTGCCGGGCCAGGGTGTGGGTAACACCCTTGTCGCGTTGTGCGACGGAATAGCTCGTATGTGAAATGGATATGCAATGCGATACTGAAAGTGATATTCCAGGAGGTGATAGGTGATATGAAATTATATTTTTAGGCTGTATTTTTTTGAAACAAAATACGTCATGCATTGAAAATTGTCTCATGTAATTTGACTGGTCTGTATGTCCAAAAATGAATCAGTTAACTCACTTCTCATGGCAAATAATCCTTTGGAAAAATCCTAAAGACAATTCTCCGAATATCTCCAATTCCAATCGGATCTACTATGAAGACATATTTTCATATTTTCCGTAAATGTTGGTTTTAAACAGTACCTAATGGTCGGTAACATATAGGAATATGTTAATTTTTGCCCTCAGGTTGTTTTGTAGCTGGTTATGAATATTTTAGGCCTCTACATATCTTTCTGTATCTGACTCAATTTGCATGATATAGTAGGTGGACGCACGTGTCTTACCTACCTATACACCGAACACCGAGTACCGAATTACGTTAGTATCATTCTTCTCTGTTCTGTTTTTTTTTTTGTGTTTGTGTTCTTTTTATGCGTCATGTTTACCGCAAATAAACGTATTTTTTTTTCTTTTTCTGTTTAGTTCAGTAGTTTTAAGCAGAACTTTTTGACCTGGATGATTAAGGAACTCGTGTATTATCTGACTCCTTATTTTACTACTGCCACTACCAATGATCTAATATATGTTTCAAATGAAAGTGGCTGCATTATTTTGATTGAATACAAAATATTTAAGACGAAAGTTGTTTTGTGTTTGGTCTCAAAAGTGTGACTCGATTTTTTTCTACAATGTTGCAAATCAAAACCAGGATTTAACATAACATCACGCCTGTATTTCCTGACGGGTTAGACAGAGGTGTACTCTACTGCTGTACGGTACACACATTTCGCCACTTATGTCTAAGTACAATAACTCAAATTGAGAACGAGTGTATAACCAAGATTTCGCAACATGAATTCTAATCCTATAAAACTTAGCCACCTAGTGACGGTAAAAGCAAGGTATTCCAATACCGAATGGTCCAAAAAGCCGCCGTGCAAGCTTGCATTAACGAGAAATTCCTCAAAACAATGAAATACTTGAGCTGGGCGGCTGTAGTCATCATCAGGGCTCGTATCGATTGCGATTAGACCCTCTGCCACCCTCGGGGTGTAAGGTTGACGCACACTGCGGAGGGATAACGCTTGGAGATAGGACTGGAATGGTAGGGAAGGAATAGAATTAGAGAAAGTTTTGCGTGATTTATTTAAAGAGCAAAACTGCGTGCGTTGAAGATGAAATTTAAAAAGCATATGACATATGCAATTAGGCATATATTGCCGAATTGTGTAGCTTCGTCGTGTTTCAAAGTGCTTATTACTCTTAAGGCAAATACAGTCTCTTCTCTTACGGAAGCAGAGTAAAATCATAGTATTAAATAGAATTTAGCTTGAATTCTGATTGCTTCATCATAACACACTTTAATAAGTTTCATAGTGTTACAAACTTTCCAATTTACACTCTTGAAGCAATGAAGCCTATATTGTAGTGATTTGCATGCCACTCTAATCCAGCGTCTGTAATCGTATAAAAAATTGATTCTCCTAACAATTAGCTTATCTGACCGTTAAAAAATCTCCGAGCATTTCTCCATCCAACTACCAGTGCACCCTTACATTGAGAGGACGAATTAATTCCAGCAATTAATGGAGGGCTCAGGGTCGAAGTGATCCTCCCCTGTTCGCAAAATTCAATTATTGATGCCTCCGTCTTTGCGGGGGTGCCTGAATAAGCCAGGGTTAAAATATAGCTGATCTGACGAAATCTTGTAGTTTAAGGGGGAAAGTAAATGGCGTCGGGGGAATATTACTTTATATTCTACATTAATGTTATTCATTATTAAGTGAAGTTAACGATATTTATTCGTAGGACCATATGTTACTATGAAGAATTTGATGGATAAATAATTTTCTAAAGAACAACTTTTAGGTATAATTGCGTACACTGGACACTCTGTACATTCATGAAAAATATTAGCTTCTATTACTTGACCACTGCATAAACCAATAGAGAAGTAAAAATGGTTGTACTGTAATAGGCAGAAGATCAATTCTTGTACTTAAAAAACGTTCAAATTCAAGTTGCGATCTCATCTCAGCGACAATCAATGTCAAAAGCTTGTCAAAATGTGGGTAAATTAGAGGTTGTTTTGACAGATTTAAAATGAGATTGGAATGCGAACGTTCTTAAAAATTTAATCCTCTCAGATTTCGACACTGATTTTCAGCAATACTAGAATCTTAACACTATACACGTTATATGCTCACGCTTATTTCATAACAAACATCATATTTTTCAATACTTATAAACTCGTTGGACATTTAAGAATTGAGTGAGGACAAAATAATTGTAAGTCATTCAGTAAAACACTGCTTGATATTGGCAACGGTCCCGTCACCATTCTATAACTGAATGGACACATAGAACCGCAACATGTAGTTTCCGAAGTAGCAATTTTCCCGTACCCAAGGACCACATAAAGAAAATACAAGAGGTTCTGCTAAACCTACACATGATATAGATCTGTGCGCAGGACGGCTTCCCCTTTCCCACTTTTTCTACCCTTAATTATTTGCTGAGCTACGGCAGAGATGGCGCGAGGCTAATTCATTGCGCAACACGTACGCATATCAGAAAAATAAAATGAAGTTTTTAAATAGTGTAACACTGTTTTATTAATTCCTAGGTGATGCAAACAATTCGTAAGGAAACCCGGCATGTTCTCGAACCAAAAATTTTAAGACATGTGCACTGGGCCCGCGTGGTGGATTATGGCCCACTCCCTCTCATAGAGAGGAGGCCTGTGTCCCAGCAGTGGGAACATTTTAGGCTGATTATGCTGCAAACAAATCACTATTAGTGTAATTCGAAATTCAGGAGTTTCTTTCGAAACTTGTGTTTTAGATCTAGAAAATATTAACCAATTTTTTAAAATCCTGCATATTCAAGTTCGTTTTAAAATACAAATGACTGTTTTATAATTGTCAAAGAATTTATGATTCATTCATTAAGTGCTAAGACACCTTCTCATCCAAGAAAACTTGCAAACTAGCTTCAACTTTCTGACTAACTGACCGACTCTTTGATAGTTCAAAAGTGCCTGGAAATGGTTTAATTGAAATAAATGCTTTGAGGTTGAAACATTCCATATCCTTACCGTGGGTGGCACTTGTGACTGGGAATATTAAATGCATATAGAGAATATAAGAATAGTAACAAGAACGCCTACACAATCATCATCTGCCGAGCCTTTTCCCAATGATATTGGGGTCGTCTTCCAGTCTAACCGGATGCAGCTGAATACCAGTATTTTACACGGAGCGACTGCCTTCTGACCTTCACAACCCAGTTATTGGGTGATACGATACTTAGCTCGGTGTAAGACTGTGTGTTAGATTTTCGGACTTCTGACGACCCGTAACTACTATAAAAGATCCACGAATGACAGCCGGGACCAACGACTTAAAGTGCTTTCCGAGGCACGGAGGGGTCTCCGTATATAAAGTTGGTCACCCATCCACGTTTCAACCACGGTAAGCGTAGCTTAACTTGATCGATTGAGCCGTGCGGCTGTTATTACTTACCCACGAGCCCTCCTACTAAGAACTCCTACACAATATTGTACGTAATATCTCACTACGCACCTACAATAAAATCCATAGACTCGTAATAACGCTGCGCTGTTTATATCAGCATCGATTCTCTTTTGTGTGATGTCGTTAGAGAATATGAAAATAGATAAAGTTTGGATTTTTCCTTGTTGGGTTTGGTAATACATAGTTTATATTTTATACCTGTGAAGGTAAAATAGTATCTATACATCGCATCCTTAATAGAATACTGACCTATTAGAGCTTTAGTCAAAGTTATGATATCTGTTTTTTTTTTTGCACATATCTATGGTTTTTTTTTAAAGTAGGTAATATTATATTTGACTATTCATTACATATTTATTATATTGGCTAATAAGCCGACTAGACCCGATCGCAAAACATTAAACGGCGATTTCCCAGAAATCAATTTTTATTTTGTTGTATTCTACATATTAAGTGTGCGACATATTGTAAATTAAAGGGGCTTTTCGTGTCTCTCTGTATGACCGCGTTGCTCTTCTAAACTACGCATTTTGATGCAGTTTTCATCATCATTTGGAGAATTGCTTCTAGAAGACCTTCTGGAATAAACAGCATTCATGTCTATAGCATAACAGTATGATCAGCCTATGATATCCCCACTGCTGGGATACGTGAATATTAAACTTACATATAATAAAGAAATCTTGATGTTTTGTCTAGTCGTAAAAACCGTGCGAAGCAGGGGCGGGTTGCTAGTCTACTATAAAAGGCATGCTAAACTTTTTTTACGACTGCTTGCATCATTTGATGGAAGCGGGGATTTTGGAGGTTTTAAAGCATATTTCCCTCATCATCAAGCTTAGGTCTCTATCGAAGTTCGTAGCACATTTCAACAGCTAGATAATTAGATACCTTTAGCATTTTTCCTCCGTACCCACTTACTCCTTCGTTACCTTTAACCCCGCAAGTTTTTCGGGCAAATTCTTCGTCGCAGTTCCGTGGTTGGAACTGCGGCGAAGAATTTGCCTGTCTTGTCGTCACTAAACTAACAATTTTCAACTGTCTCCGTCAGTAATTAATAAAATAATATTTATTTCATAAAAGAAGAAACACATTGCACTGTATACACTGCAGATTATAAATTTAACATTTTTCACATTATAAGCACAATTTTGAAGACTATCCCTTAAACTAGGTCTAGCCTGTATCTTAAGAGATAGGGTTCAACCATATGGGTACAGTAAATAATTGACATTCTGTAACAAATGAAACGGTGTCGGCGTTACATAATAAAATTATCCTAAAGTTGTCTATGAAATAAATGTAGGTGTGCGTGTACATATGTATGTGTGTGTATATGGGCGTAGAATTGTGATTGTATTTTACGAGATATCTGCTAGAAGATTCTCCGTTGAGAGGTAGTCCTGTTGTAGTAGCCATTGAGTGATTTTTTGTTTTAGCGTGTGTCTGTTTAAATCAAGTATGTTTAGTATTTTGTGTAGTTTCTTATATATATATAAGTAGATACCTATGACGTAGTATTGGGTTATTTTATTTTTATTTTCGGTGCACACAAAAGCAGCAATAAATATAAAACAGCTCCGTAAACAAAATAAATTCAAAATAATTGAGCGGATCGCCAAAAAGAATTTAACAACAAATCCAAAAACTACGCGCCAATTAAACGGATCACAGAATTCCTTAAAATCGGACACTCGTCGACCACGAGTATCTAGGTAAAATCTCCCCAGTTAAATTTGAAACACTAGTTCGCAAATAACAAGAGAAGTAAGGCACGGTACAAAACGGCGAGCGACAGAGTCGAGCACGCTAATTGCCACTTGAGCGCCAATTACGGGACGATACGCCGACGATGCGGTGAGGTCTTGGGTTTTGAGTTGCCTGTAGAAAATAATGAAGGTAAATGTGAGGTGTGGTAGGGAATATTGTTTAGTGTAGGTTGGGTTTTTTGTTTATTGACTCTTTGTGAGTTTTCATTGCTTATAATAAGATTTATAGTCAAGTTTTTGTGCCATACCTACGGGTATGTGTACACACAATTTTTTTTTTTTCTTGTAAACTTGCATGCAATTGTGTAGCCTCTGTTGGAGATCCTATAATATATTTATAATTGCATGCTGCAGTGGTTGACGTCATCACGTCAACGCCGACTGCCGCTGAAAACCAGCCTCTGTCTCGTATAGGGTCTTAGCATTATGCTGAGCGATGGCCGTTTTGCGTGAATGTGACGCATATCCCCAACTTGTTATTCTTTTTTATTTTTCTTTTGTGTGTTTATGTTCTTTTCTATGCGTCATGTTTGTCGCAAATAAACGGATTTTCTTGCTTTCTTTCATATAGCAACAGATTTCAACGCACTTGAAATCTGTTGCTATATGAAAAAATGCCTAAATAAACCAAAACCATAAGAAACATCACATAAGCGACCCCAGTAAATAAGGCACGCGTAATTCTTGTACTAAGTCCTGCAGCTAAGTTGAAGGGTCCTGAATGAAGAGCGAGCGATGTGAAACACTCAGCCTGGCGCGGATTACCGAGCGTGGAGCGAGCCACTTTTCACCGTACGACTCGACAAAAGATGTCGTTATGTCGAGCGTTCCTACCGTGTGCACACAGCCCTGCCACTTGAGTTTCCTCTTAAAAAAAACTTGGCGTATATGCGTCTAATACTGCATTTTATATGTGTAATTTTCTTTTTTATTTTATTTTGTAGACTTACGTGCAGGTGCTTGGAGTGTCGTCGAAATTTCTGATGCCATGTTTATTCATTTAAATTGTTGGTACTGTTGTGACAAAAAATTAAGTAGGAATGAACCGAAATTCAAAAGACATTCTGCGGAAAATTTGGTTATGCTAATTGTCAATCCAACCAAACACACATTGACTTAATATGCCAGATTTTACTCATTTTACAGAGGTTTTTTTTGTCAAAGAATCAGCATCGCTATACAACGTGGCAATGCTGCCAGCCTTTTGGGCACTTTTGCTGTTGACAGCGATGCGGACGAATTTTTTCACGCCCTATGATTATTTTCCTTCTCTTTTTTATGTAAATGTTCATATTATTTTAAGTCTGTTAGCTGTCATGTCTGCTGGCTATCATTACGAGTCTTACACATGACAATAAAAACATTGCTACAACCGCGAATAATAGTACCCCTCCGACACCATAGTATCCGTCATTAAAATTTGATATTCCTTTGGGAAACCAGCTCTTATTACCCTCTGCCTATTTGTAATAAGAATCTGATTTTAGGTTGTAGAGAGTAACCGTGGAGTTCCTTGCCGGCTCTTCTCTATAGGAAACGACCATTTGGAACCGTGCACCTAGCTTCTGTCGTCTCATAAGTGCCCATGTAGGTTTTTGTAAAATAAAACCTGGCAGAAAAGTTTCGATATCATCATCTGCCTAGCCTTTTCCCAACTATGTTGGGGTCGGCTTCCAGTCTCACCGGATGCAGCTAAATACCAATATTTTACATGAAGCGACTGCCTATCTGACCTCCACAACCCATTTACTGGGTAATAAGATACCCTTTGTTAAGACTGGTTGTCAGACTTTCGCGTTTCTGACGACCCGTAACGACTGTCAAAGATCCAACGTTGGGGACCATCGGCTTTTAACGTGCTTTCCGAAGCACAGAGGGGTCTTGATATGTAAATATCGTCACCCAACCACGGACCAACCGCGGCAAGTGTAGCTTAACCCTATATATCGACCCGTGCGGCTGTTATTACTTAGCCATAAGCCCCTCCTTAGCCACAAGCCCCAAAAAGTTTCGATATATGATTGACTAGCTGCGCCCCTTGGTTTCACCCGCATAAGTTTCGATCCCGTGGGAATATCGGGATAAAAAGTATCCTATGTGTTAATCCTGGTTATAAACTATCTGTATGCCAAATTTCATCCAAATCCGTTCAGTAGTTTTGGCGTGAAAGAATAACAAACATCCATCCATCCATCCATACAAACCGTTCACGTTTATAATATTAGGGAAGGGTAGGATTAGTAGGATAGTAGGATTTTACCAACCTTTTATGATCAAACTGTAAGACATTGTTATCATCCTTTGACTGTTGGCTTCCACCAACACCACCACCACCACCACTACCATAGGGTATAGGTATATGTATGTTAAAGTAAAACAATTTACTATAAATCATTTTTGCTTTACATACCTATCTTTAGCCAAAAACCTAACTGCCTAGTACCCGGTATCATGAAATACAACCATATAAGAATCTTCGTAGGTACAAAGTACGCACTTACCTCCCCTATATCGCTGGTACACATGCTTAGGTAAATAGGTATTTGTATGCTGGGACAATGTAGGTAGGACAAGGAACATACTTTTATGAAGGCACTACTGGATTGTTCTGTGTGCCTGGTACTCATTGTATGTTTTCATGTAAATCAAGGTCGTTGTTTTTAATTGTTCTGCTTTTGTCCTTAATCTTAACTTTGTTATTGTTAAACCTTTTTTTTTTACCGACAATTAATTATGGGGATTATGTCCTTCTGTTCATTTACTCCCTTATAAGTATCTAAACTTCTCTACCGCTCTTATACGTAGTTATCCTACTTCCTACTTATACGAGTATATAATATTATAAATGTAAAAGTTTGTATGGATAGATGGATGGATGTTTGTTACTCTTTCACGCAAAAACTACTGAACGGATTTGGATGAAATTTGGCACACAGATGATTTATAACCAGGATTAACATATAGGATACTTTTTATCCCGATATTCCCACGGGATCGAAACTTATGCGGGTGAAACCGCGGGGCGCAGCTAGTGAGATTATACTTTTAAGTCTTATAGTCATACTATACATAACTCATAGATATGTAGCATAATCAGCATATAAAGTTCCCACTGCTGGGACACAGGCATCTCCGTGAGAGGGAATGGGCCGTAATCCACCACGCGGGCCCAGTCAAACCGCACTAGGCCCGCATGGTGGATCACTGCCCATTCCACGTAGATGTTACATGCCTTCGAATTTCTGGTCCTAGGACATTCCGGTTTCCTCACGATGTTTTCCTTCACCTTTTTGAGAGTAGTGTTGATGAAATAAATTACACATAATAAAGCGCCTGCCTGGGTTCGAACCCACGACCTAGGTATGTAGGTAATGTGCAAATTCATACAAAAACTGGTGCCTGGAAAAAAACTGTTGTATACCTATCTATAGCTCAGAAAACAATATCTTGTTTATTCTTTTGGATTTTACCTAATACTCGTAGGCGGATCAAAAGACCAACAGTTTTTGTAAACGTTTACTTCAAAACTGTCATTCAAAACCATAAATAAGATAAGTAGCCTGAGTTAGCATAAAAATGACAGCAGCCAGTAAAATAAAATCCATATTGCGCTAACCCTTACCGTAAAAGCGATTTCATTTTAATTTATCGTAATTTTGCATTGCATTACGACGCCTCACGCGATAGCTGAAGAGCGTTCAGCGTCAATGCCACGGTTCTCATCTATTATTACACTAATGAATTGCCATTTTATCAACCTTTGCCGTGGTTGAAACTTTGGTTTTTATGTGTTAAAAGCACGCTCAAAGTCAGCGCTCAAAGCTGTCTGGATTTGTACCCGGTTGACGGCAATAGGTTCGCCCCCTATTACATGGGATTTAAAAATAACTAGCTAAATGGTGTTGCTTTATTTATTTGTTATCACAATTTCAAATTTATTTATTAATCACAATACGTACAAGAATATAATGGTCGGTGACACCCAAACTAGGCATTGCCTGTATCGGAGTCAGAAAATGTGAGTGTACCTACTATAGGTACCTACACCTTTGCCTAACCGTTCGCGGAATAACAGACATGATTTTATGTAAAAGTCAGCATTAAATTATTTTTTCTACTTTCTTCCGCCATCCAAAAAAGAAGACAGTCGAGCACTGCTAAAAAAATTAGTAGAAACCCCAAAAATATGACATTTCATTTAAAAAACAAATATTCTGAAAACACGGTAAAATCCGAAACTATAAATTATGGCAAGCTTCCGCTCAATGACTGAAAAGTGGATACACAGGTCGATTAACCCACGCTCAATGACCAGAAAATCCCAATACACAACACATCTGACAAAACAGTCGAAATTCATAACGCAACACCGCTCCAACAAATTTAAACAGCACACAACGAATCAAAATCATAAACAAAATTATACAGATCGTTCATGAATAATAGATGAAGCGACATCCCCTACGTAGGTATCATTACTAGCCTCTTGTGCGTAATTAATCGCGAGGCTGGTCATGGCGAGGCAGCTTTATTAAATTTTAGCGCTTTCACCCCCTCCGCCACCCCTTCGCCCCTCGCAATGAATAGCCCCATCACTTTTACTATTCACAGCGGACGCTGGATTAGCGAGATGAATTTCCTGATTCTCGTGGGGGTAGGGACGAATTGTGCGTAGTATCTACCCTCTTTATTATTGATGCGGATTTGCTCCGATTGCGTCGCGATTATTCAGCGATTGTTCGGCTTGCTTTTAGATGTGTTGTAATTATATATTGGCGCCGATTTCCTTGTTCACAAACTAAACTAAATTTAAGTTCAGTGCATCTTTTTCTTTCTATTTCATTAAGAAAATGACAGAAGATAAATATTGGTTTAGTCCTGTCAAATTAGTTAGCGCCTGACGTAAATTGACGTATTTTTAGTAGCCATGTTTTTAATCACGTCTAAACTGTCTATGAAGTTTCTTAATTTGAAAAGACTAAACTAATATTTATCTTCTGTCCTTTTCTTAATGATATAGAAAGAAAAAGATGCATTGAACTTAAATTTAGTTTAGTTTGTGAACAAGAGAATCGGCGCCATTATTTCATGTTTGATATTTTGTTGCAACAAATCACTCAATGTGTATAAATATGTCATACATGTAATACTGGCCAGTGACAAAACTGACGAGCTTTTTAATCTCCCAGCGCCTCATAATTGAATGAAGCATTACTTTATTGCGTAATGTCGGAATTAATATCCTTTTGGTCGTGAATATTGAAATTTATTTTGTTGAAAATACTACAGTGCTGAAATAATGACTCGGCAACTCATTTACGTAAGTATAAAATACTTTCTCTTACGGCGAGTTCGTGTGCAGAAGCGACACTGGCTACATTCTGCGAAGTTTCGACTTGAGTTGGGCTGCAAATATCCTTAAAGTGCGCTAAAAGTCGTCACGTCAGAGTATTTTCTTACCCTAGTAGAAACCTGTAACAGTTTTCCATCTGACTACAAGTAATTTAACGGAAAGATTGGTACCTAAATCAAATAAACTCGCAACACAAAAGCAAACGATCACCCACATGCAGTTCCTTTGAACATTGCCATCTCAATTTGCGATGCTAATCAAATGTTAATACTAATGGCCAATTCAGATTCCCATTAGGGTTGACAACCCGCCCTTTATGTACAGCGCGGTATATAAACGCGCCCGCCCGACACATACACGCCCGAGGGTGTAATATTTTTCACCCCAACAAAAACATACCACGGTTTTAGCTGCGAGCGAAAGTTTCGCTCCTTTGTCCGATCACAATGTGCGTACGTTATATTTTTTTTAATAAACCGGCTCGGTAAAGCCCCGAATCGATGGCCTCCGGCGAATACGTCGGATCACACAGTTAATTATTGACACATCCGTTTTTTATTCGGCTCCCCGGCATCAAAGCGCCATTGTGGTCGTCTAATATTATTCCTTTTGTGTAGCACGCCACTGAAACTGGCTATTTCCTTACCTTTGTACTGTGTTACGTTTTCGGCGAGACGTGGCCTTTTGTTCGTACCGAATTATTGTTCTAAAATTACTGGTTATCAATTTTCTTGGGGAGTGATGTTGAACTGTATTGGACGTTTGAGGGCTTCAAATATGGCGCTGTTTGAGGTTGCTTAATACTTAGTTTTGTATTTGATTTTGGATCAAAGTCGAGAGATTTGTGGAAATTATAAATGTCTCGATGTGAAATGGTGCTGATTTTTATAGGAAGAACGCTACGTGGTCCTATTCTAAGAAAGACTTCTAAAAATAACTTAGAATCTATAAGCTAAAGTCGAAAGGTACTTTACAGACCTGCTGTCGTGTTTTTGTCGAAAATAAGGTCATATTTGTAAATACCACGCATATTATTTGTTCATATCGAAGAAACAAAATTACTGTTTGCACAAACAAAGCTATTCAACTGGAGACTTAACAAGATTCCTTTGAGTATACATTGGAATCTTGTTCAAAAATATTTACCTTCTATTTGATGAAAAGACAGGACATGGTACTATAAATGTTATTTTAATATCAGAACCAATCATTTGTCATACAAAACTACAGTGCTTATTGTTAACGCAAAAGGCAATGAAATAAATGGGATTGACTTCGTCGAATCTCGTGGCTTTTTGACAAACGACTTTTTATTTGCGTGATTTTGTATAGATTGAAAGTGACTATTTCAGGGCTTTGGTAGGTACTTCTTCGTGTCGCTGGTACGACTGTATTTTAAATCTTGTTTTACCAAAACTTTTCCACTTCCAGGGTGTGGTCGTTGTCGGTAGGTACTTAGTATGAGCATAAATAAATGCACCCTCGGCTCAGCGCCGAAAGTTAAAAATCCAACAGCGCGCTTTTATTGAGGCATTGATTAAGGTGTCGCTTAGTTTTATTTTAAACGGGCAGTGTGTTTATTATAGCAGCTTACAATGTTCCTACTGCTGGGACAGGTCTCCTCTCTGTGAGAGGGAGTGGTCTGTAATCTACCACGCGGGCCCAGTGCGGGTTGGTAGATATCACATGTCTTTGAATTTTTAGTTCTAGGACATGCCGGTTTCCTCACGATGTTTTCCTTCGCCGTTTTGAGAGCAGTAGTGATGAAATTATCTACACAAAGGAAAGCGCCTGTCAGAATTCGAACCCACGACCTAGAACTCGTAAGTCAGGGCCGTTACCACTGGGCCACCACTTGCACTTCTCTTTTTACTAAAGACATTACTCTGACAACACAGTATACTCAACATTTAGGACATCAGGATCAATTAGGTAAGCGAAATATTTTTCCTCCTAAATACCATGTGAAGCATTTCATCTCATGGTAAATACTGTAGTAGATACTTGACCATCATATTGATAAGTTTGACAACAATATAATATATCTGACCAAGATTGGGGCTGTACCTGAAAAGAGACTGACCTCTGAGTTTCCTTTCTTCTCAGCGTAGTCAGATAGGAAACATCTCATCATGTACTTTATTTTTTTTATATAATATGACGTGTAAAAGTGATTCCGATCTATAAGTATCTTATTTACAGAACAAATATTTCATGTCAATATAGTTTCTCTACTAACAGGTGCATTTAAAGCTAGAAAACAACCTAACCAAGACTTCTCACCTCGGCACAACACCAAAAAAGCTCAAACAACGCTTAATCAGCGATCCACCAGGCAATGAATAATTGAATATTGAATAATAGTTGTGGTAATGAAATACAGAGCGGCGCTTACCGGCGACGTCACTACCCACCCCGATCTAGATAAAGGGTTGAATCACGCTCGACACGAAAGTAACGGATACGATCGGTTTCCGATAACGTATACTAAGCACGGAAACTTTGCCTCTTAAAAAAATGCCACCACCAAATAAAAATCGGTTCAAATATTTTATGTGGTTTTAAAGAGTTCTCGTACAAATCGATGGGCTGTACACGCATTTTTAAAAGCTGTAAAGCCGGAAGCGTGACGTGTTTTATTTTTATGGCGAGTTCTATCGATTTTGATTGTTTGATTTGAATTTTAATAGTGATCGGATAAAGGTTTGGGGGTGCTTGAAAATGTAGTTTCTTTTTAAATAAAAGAACAGCGGCGTTGGTTTGAAGTGACTTTTGATACTATATTATCTTTTGAGGATTGCTATGGATTTTGGTTTACTCTCATCATCTTGCTTTAAAAATCGACCAAAGTAGGGTATAACACCACGCATTCCTATAATCTATTCTATGTTCTATGCTAGAGGGTTTGGTTTCCGCACTTAGTCCTTCAGGTGGACTATTGTGCGTGGGCCATGGCGGCCGTCGGTGGTTATTCCAACCAACCCACATCCCTCCAGAAGTTGATTACATCTCCTGGGAGTCTACTACGAAGTGCAAAGTGCGAATGATCGGATCAGACCGACACATGGCCGAACCGAATATTATTGAAAAATGCGAAAAAAGTTCGGATCGGCTCAGTTGGGTCGGGACCATAGTCAATATTCGAAAGAGTATAGGAGTGTAGGATCGGGACCGACCGAACCAAATAGTAACTTCCTTACGATACCACTTCGGAGTAGACCCCCTGATCGGTTAAGAACATCTGTGTAAGATCTGGGTGCCCCGAGGGTTTCTGTCCTAATCTGGGTGACGCCTGTGCATTCAAAGAGCACAGTCATGCGCATCGGTTTTCTCAGTCCCCATGCAAGCCCTGCATCCACTGCCCTGCTCTGCCCTGCCTGTCTGCCCTGGACTGTCCAGTATCTGGTTAGGCTGCCATCTAGGGATTGCACAGCTTCCCTGGACTGCCTTCAGCCGTAGAGGTCCACCAACTCTCCGCTTGTGAGTAGGTGAACTCCTGTAGTGACCTGCGTAGCTTGTTGAAGAGGATGGACATCCTATATTAGGATAGGTCCTATAATCTATTATTCCATTTGTAGTAATTTATTCATTACAAGTGGTGGAAATGTGAAATGCTAGATCAGTGTAGCCACAATAGTTTCGTCAATAGTACTACGTCGAAATTCACAATAGCCTTCATGTAGTTTAATATCATATTTCGAAAGAAAATACAAATTCACTAGATTCCAAAACCACTAAAAGTTTAATGTATTTTCGATCATTTGTAAGCACTTCGGAAATAGAGCAGTTAGATTTATTAGTACCTAGGATAGGAACCCACTAAATAATCCCACATTACTTGTTGTTGTCAATAAAATCAGAACCTTGACAGACAACAATAGAGTAGAATGAGTAGGTACCTACCTACTTTATCGTAGGTACACTAAAATC
The DNA here is from genome assembly GCA_911387795.2 of Apamea monoglypha. Taxonomy (NCBI): domain Eukaryota; kingdom Metazoa; phylum Arthropoda; class Insecta; order Lepidoptera; family Noctuidae; genus Apamea; species Apamea monoglypha. The sequence continues at coordinate 13,612,573 of OU426934.1, read as the reverse complement.
TAATACAGCTCAAAAAGGTATATTCTTCTACATAGACTTTGAGCTGAATCAAGCTGTTGAATAACTATCACAGAGTTAACGTTTTTGAGACCAAAATTCAGAAACAGCCAAAGTCGAAAATTTTGTATGAATATTTTGCGTGTTCCAATGTCAGTTTCGTCAAGCTAATTCTGCAGTGACTAATATAACTAGTATTTTTTGTAGATTCTACTTAAATATTAGCTTTAAAGGAACAGCATGTCCTACTAATATTATAAATGAGAAAGGTATGTTCGGATGTTTGATACTCAATCACGCAAAAACGGCTAAACGGATTTGGATGACATTTGGCACACAGATAGTTTATAACCTAGATTAACACATAGGATACTTTTGATCCCGGTAAACGCAGACGAAGTCGCGTACAGAAGCTAGTTAACGATAAAACCCAACATTTCACAGTCCACCTACACAAACTTAACTAACAAAACAAGCGTAAAGATAAACAGCTAAATCCTCAGCGGCAAACTCAAAGACCAGTGTAGGGTTGAGGTCTTTTCACAGACATGAAAGCGTGCGAGGTAGGAGCGGCGTAACGCGATCCTCATACAAATCGGCACAGCCGCAAAGCTTTGTCTTAGCCGCACTTCGCCGCCAATCATATCACTACTTATTGAAAGAAAGAAAGAAAATAAACTTATTGAACAGTTGAATCCTCCTTTTTAGGCCTTTGGCGGCGAAATTTTAGAAGGTTAAGAGCGTAGTGATGTTATTGAAGATGATTGTAAGTTAGTTAGGGAAGCGGAGAATGATAGAGCTGTTTAAGAATATACAGTCCTTTCAGTTAAATTACCAGTTTTTTTTTTTTTTAAATCACAATGATCTTTAAATTCGTTGTAATAAGGTTGGTGTTACATCATTTCGATCATCATCATTTACAGATGATGGGAATGCATTCAATATCAGTCTGTGCCTGTCAAAATGCATGAAGCAAAACAATCTGCTCGTGTTAAGTAGAATTAAGCATTAATACTGCTCACTGTATGTTGGAGATTTTAGACCATGAAATGTGGATTCAGCGGTGTTTTAGGTAAACTGAAAAATGGTCGAAGTGACAGATGGATAAAACTCAAACCATTTCGGTTTTGATTTAATGAATTCGAAGATATGTGACATCTACCAAACCGCACTGGGCCCGCGTGGTAGATCCCACTCTCTCTCGAAGAGAGAAGGCCTGTGTACCAGCAATTGGGACATTATAGGCTGAGTATATGTACAGGCACTTTTGAACTATCACGGAGTCAGTCAGTCCGAAAGATGAAGTAAGTTGCCAATTTCAAAGAGTAGTATATTCCTATGGAGAGGAACCGGCAGAACACTCCATGGACACTTTTACATAAATAATTCGATAAACTTAGAACGTGTCTTTAAACAAGCAAATGCCATTTTTTTACCTGCACCTGGCTTCAACAACATACACCATCGATATTCCCAAAAATACTATTCCACAAATTGTTTCAACAGTGTCGGGCTTTATTTAAACTGAACTTTTTTTACGCTCTCCATGTTTTCGCTTTGAAAATATTCCGAAAGCATTCACACCATCGATGCTGCGGCGATAGAATTTAAAAGGTTACTAAATATTCCGCGTGCTTTGCCTACAGATAAATGAAAATATATTTTGTACTTTCACGTATAGGTTTACCAGTTATGAAATGCCAGCATTTAAGTGCATTGAGACAAGCCTTCTAACCTGACGGGCAATTCTCGTAATTTTAAGAACGTTCACAGCCTGGTCCCAGTCTCAATTGGTCAAAAATACCTCTAATTTCCCTACATTTTTGACAAGTTTTTTACATTGATTGTCGCTGAGATGAGATTGCGACTATATTTTGAACGTTTTTAATTACGGGAATTGTCCTTCTAATAGCTGTCATTTTAATTAAGATATAATAAATAAGGTCTGAGATCGCACAAGACAGGGAGGTTTGGAAGGAAAAAGGGGAACAAAAAAAAAGTACTAATAAGCCTTATTAATTTTTTACTTTAGTGTCAAAAACAAATGAAATTGCCTCTTTATTTCCATTGAGAAGCTCCTAGAAGTTCTACCACAATTATTTTGAAGTATCTTTAGGTACAATTTTGCCAAACTGCTTACAAAGCTCGACAGTTTTATTTCCTCTACAGAACTCCAAGCGTGGCATTACATAATTTTCCGTGATTTATTGAAGTCCTATATTCGGAAAGGTATTCAGCATCATTTATGTGTCCTCCTTATGTATTGTATGTTTATTGTTGTAACAGCGAGTCATTCATCATTCCATGTGAGTTATCGTAAAAACGTTTTACGATCCAAAGGTTTCCGTGTTAGTCTATAAACGAACGAAAAACAAAATATATCTGGTTGTCCTTGTGAAATTGTATGGGATATAAAATGAAAGTATGTTGAATACCTGGGGTTCTATAGCAGCTTTTATCTCTTTGACGAGAACACTTCTGATGCTACTTTAGCCCAGTAGCGTTTGCTGAATATGAGCCTTCTAATAATACGTAATTCCGTAGGTCCTTTGTATATCTCTTACAATTAGCAGTTATAGAGGTAAAAATCTCCATGTCGCATGGCACATCAATTGAGGATCACAGTTCGTTATTAATACATACTTAACTTTTCTCGAAGTAGATGATTTAACTTAGCTAGTTTTTTGCCATATGATATCTTTACAACCTAATTTAGGGTGCCAAAATAAGATTAGCTTTTTAATTAGCAACGAGTTTATCTTTTTCGTCTTCCAACTCTTTTTTTAAGTGACCAGAATGGTATCTTAAACCTCAGATGAGTTTTAGACTTGACCATGGCAAATTTTCTTTAACCCTCGTGCCCTACCTACTCGTGCCGGGATGCCGCAGGGCACTATTCTAGGCACGAGGCCCGCAATATGAAACTTAATTTCACCAAAAAACCTGAGTACTTTCTGCTTTCGTAAGTAATATTGTCCTGTCGTTTCCTTGTATAATTGTGCTTCTAATTTATGAGCAGGGTATTTTACTAGCGCTGTTGGTAACATTTCTAAGCATTGTCATTAGCATAAAACGGTAAGGCCATACCTACCTAAAAAGATTGCTTGGATAAAATGGCTGTATTTCCAAATGTTTCGTTAAAACGTCTTTGTAATGGCAGCAAAAAAAAACTCGCAATGTACTTTCTGAAATTGAAACGACGTAGCCGACCGTTGTGTTCGGCAACTTTTCATGCCTAGTCAGACCCTAATGGAAATGACAAGTCTAATGTAACAAGTAACAACTGAAAACATCCCGTTGGACGGATGTAACAAAGCATTCATTTTCTGATGGCGGTAATCTCGCCGAAGGGCGGCATTGTTCGTCATTTTCTCTACGGGCCTATATTTTTTTCGTATTTTCTTTTCGAAAAGAATAAAAATTGTGAACAGTATTGTCGCGGCGGAGGCTCGCGCCGTGATCGCGCAAAAAGGAGCCCTGGATGACAACGAAATGACGGGAGCGTCCGCGGGTGGCCCCCTCCCCCCTCTTGTAAAAATGTCGCCGAGGGAGGGGCGGCGTGCCTACGACAAGACGGCATTTTTACACACCGCCGCCGAACCGACAGATCGTATATGCCGATTTGGGATCAACAGAAATTGAACCGTGACACGTGGGGCGAAACCTTAAAACAGCTTGGTGGCGTGCTACTTGACTTTTTAAAACACGAGCCGTGTTTGCGATAAATCGATAAGTATATACGCTACACGCCAGCGGCAGAGGGTACAAATTGCACAGATTTTACAGTTCTTTGTGTTGACACGCCAGGGGTGGGGTGTTTAGTGGTTTCCGTCCGATGTTTTAGGAAATATGAAATTTTCGGCTTTAATTCTCATACGACGTTTTTGTTTGGATGGCTGCTGAGGACCCTTATCCCTTTTTGCTTTACAAATTTTGATAAGGTACCTACCTACATTTTCGTGGACGGAATTCGTAGCCGCTATGCTCCATTCTTTATTTGATTTTAAATTCTAGGAAAAACGATGACATAAAAAGTAACTACGAAAGAATTTTCTGCAAACGGTCTCTATTAATACCAGATCCACTCATTAGACAAATAGAAAAGCTTAGCAAATCTATTGAACTGCGCTATGCTTGGGGTCCACTTTTACTAAGAGCAAGTTTTCGAATGTTATCTTGGTCACATTAGCACCTTTACGGGTTGAATGTAAAACCCTTTAGCTCAGTCAATTACAAGTACATGTAGAACAAGTAGGGTTAAAAGAAAGTCCAAATTCTTTAACCATCTTAGCATTGTTAACAGGAGATAATAACTTAATTATTTATTTATTTTCACTTCAAGACGTAAACATAAGTGTAGCCCTTGCTCTTGTGCAGACGCCAGCACATCAAGCTGCCCGAAACTGTCAAATTTTCCCAATCAACTTTGAACCTAATGCTTTAGCGATAAAGTTGAAAATCTATTAAAGAAATTTGACAGATTGTAGTAGGTTGATGTGCTAGCGACTGTACTAGGAGTTCCTGCATTACAAAAAATACTGCTGCCGATGCTACTGTTATATGCAGATATTCTTGACACCATGATCTTCTCTAGCAAGGCTTTTCTATAACCACCGTCATCATACTAGCCAGAAGACGTCTACTGATGAGTACATATAGGATTCTATTACGTAATGGAGATATGGTCTTCCTGGACATAGACAAGGCATTTCATAGTTGGGGAGCTAATAATCATCAAAACTAGTACTGACATTATATCTATTGTTACAGATCGTATAGGTCAAGTCCAAGTGCAGCAATACTTCACCCACTACCCAGAGCTGAAGCAGGAAGGAGTCGCGGAGTACATCGGCAGTCCAGTCCATCAGAAGACTGATGTTACTCCTGAGAAGCTGTTCAGCAAGAATAACTTCGGTAAGTTTATCACCATCAGTCATCCTGAAGGTGTCCTGCTAGACATAGGCCTCCGCCAAGCATCGCCAGTCACCACAACGGTAAGTTTCTGAAAGGTAAGGACAAAGCTTCGTAGACGACAAAGATACGAAAGTGCAACTACATAAGACTTTTTATTTTGTTTCTGTGGTAAAAAACGCAACTTTGAACATCTAGGAGAATCGAGAATGTATAGACGTTGGCGATAAAGTCATTCGTCTTTGTGGCTACCTATAATTTATTCAAGCAGTATACGGCAGTAAGAGACGAATATATATTTTACTTAAATTTTTCCTTTTCATCGAAATAATAAAACAATGTCATATCTGGCTAATTAGCCAAAATCAAACTCCAAAGCAGAGAGCAGTGGTGATCCAGTGGTATCGGCCCCGACTTATGAGAGCCTCGACAGACTTGGGCGTGAGTTCGAACCCAGGCAGACACTTTACTTTGTGTATTTAATTTTATCACCACTGCTCTCAAAACGGTGAAGGAAAACATCGTGAAGAAACCGGCAGGTCTTAGAACCAAAAATTCGAAGACATGTGACATCCACCAACCCGCACTGCGCCCGCGTGTTGGATTATGGCTCAATCTGTCTCATAGAGAGGAGGCCTGTGTCCCAGCAGTGGGAACATTATTGGCCTATGATGATACTCCAAAGCCGCTCCCAAAACAAAACAGCAAAAAAGCTCAATCGACGTTCTCCACTCTTTAAAACTCCAACGTCCATTCCCCGTATCAAAAGATCAATATCGCACCCGATGACGATTAAATTCATTGAAGAATTACTTCTCGTATCGCACTCGTGCACGTACGAACGCATCCGAAGCACGAAGCGCGCGCGCAAGCATGCACGCAGGCATAGTCTCACGTATGTACTCATGACTCAAGATAATACTGCTAATGAAAAACTGAGATCGATACTTAAAGCACTGTTGGACGTTTAGTATAGGGTCATGTCAAAATTAAAGTAAATGAATCTGGGAAGGAAAACTTGTACGAGTAGTGTATATTGTAGAGAAAATTAAAGGTTGGCGACTTAACTACTACTACTTATTACTGTTTATGAGAAGTAGTTAATTTATCTTTAGAAAAGATCATCCATACTCTCTCATGCTCATAATCCAGGCTTTTGAGGGTCCATTTTTGTAAACAAAACTGAACAGCTCCCAACCCACAAGATACAAGCAAATGCCTATAGTTTAGGGGTCACTGTCCAATCTGTTCTTGTACAATATGATTATTTATAAATCCTCACACATCCTAAATATGTCTAAATTCAACAATCTCAATTCGTGTACCTACTCTCTGAATCTGTAAAAAAATGTATGCAATTTCTGGCTTTTTGGATTCTGAGAGATTTTCCACCTGTATAAGGCCAGCCTCAGAAGTAAATCATGACCTGACCTGATATTTCTACTTTAGGTACCTACTTCATATTTCCGCATAAAAATCGCAACTTTATACCTTATACATTTTACACGCATCGCCAGCCATTCATTCCCGAATACACGTGTTCAAAGTATTCCCAAAAAAAAACTACGCAATCGTATGCGCAAGAGCATCGATCGTCATTCCGCCCGAATGCCTCTCCATATTCAAATTATCAGATCTGTCGATCAAGGCGCGAACAAAACGCCTTTATGCTTGTAAAATTAAACGTATTAATACTTATTACAAATGCTCGGCTTTTGTTACGAGTGTGCATCTGTCTGTCTGTCTGTCCGTTGCTCGATTGTGTAGAAGAGGGGTTATGTTTCGTGAAGCTGATCTTTTGTGAAATATTATCTACGAATCTACCACAGAATAACGGTAGTTGGTTTGTTTGAAAATTAATTGTTGTAGTTTGTTATTGTGAATGGATAGATGATGGGAGAAGTTTTGACTTTAAAAATTGTTATTTTAATCCACATCATCATCATCTGCCTTTTCTCAACTATTTTTGGGGTCGGCTTCCAGTCTAAACATAAAGATGCAGCTGAATTAATTTATTTTAATCCACATTGACAGAAAATGTTTTTCAGTAGTCCTTTAACTGTAAACAATGCTGATTTCTGATTTAATCTGCGGGGTAATTGCGTTACACACTAACAGTAGCAATGGCTTTCATTTTGACAGTTCACCAATATTCATTGCGTTATGTACACACGGCTACACATCAAGCTATGCATTTCCAGTTTTAGCTTACCTCGTATTGTATAGGTTTTTCGTACAATCAGAAGGCAGCTTATACTGGTTTGGTATAGCTTGATGTGTAGCCGTGCGTACGTTGTTGAGCAAACCACTTTTTGGAACATATGAAGCAATGGTGTAGCAATACCCCGATTTGATATCTACAAACTTCTTTTTATTAAGTAAAGACTTATGAACTCTATGAAACCAAAAACTTGTGTATATTGTAATGCAGTCTGTACCCTCAGCATTGACAAGGCTTTCTAAAAACTTCTAGAAACAGACATAAAATTCCTTTGCCTATAATTTGACGTCTATTTCTCATTCTAGTAAAACTTCAACAAAGTTTATGAGTCCTACCACATTACTCAGTGTATTTGAAGTCGATAATTTGCAAAATGTTTGAAACTTTCGGAAGACTAATGCAATTTGTAGCTCGAAACTTGCGACACTAATTTTAATACTTTCGTGTTCCTAGGTCGTAGTTAGGAAATGCAATAGCAATATCGATTAGTTAGGAAACGCGGAAATAAAATTATAAAATTTCAGGAAATCGCAGTTCTAGGTACTTTATGGGCACGTTCAGATACTAAGAAACTGACTATGAAACTTTATAATGGAAAAAACGAAAATACATGTTAAGCAAGTATATTTTCTAGTTTTTGTGCAGTTGTTTTCCATGAAACTGTTTTTTCTTGATCGAAAGAAGATTCTGAGGCCTATATTATAGAACGTGCACAAACTATTTCATACTATTACTGCCCCACTGCAGGGCAAAGGCCTCTCATACAGAGAAGGCATGAGCATTAATCACCACGCTTGCTTAAGGCGGATTAGCGATTTCAGACTTATACAGGAGCATGAGCATTAATCACCACGCTTGCTCAAGGCGGATTAGCGATTTCAGACTTATACAGGGGCATGAGCATTAATCACCACGCTTGCTCAAGGCGGATTAGCGATTTCAGACTTATACAGGGGCATGAGCATTAATCACCACGCTTGCTCAAGGCGGATTAGCGATTTCAGACTTATACAGGGGCATGAGCATTAATCACCACGCTTGCTCAAGGCGGATTAGCGATTTCAGACTTATACAGGGGCATGAGCATTAATCACCACGCTTGCTCAAGGCGGATTAGCGATTTCAGACTTGTACTGCATGACAGGGAAACTCGACGTATTCCTTGAAAGGGGTTTTACTAAAGGTCATTAGCAACAAATTAAGTCCAATGAACTAGGGGTCAAAACTGTATGGTTAAAAAATAAAAATTTTGCTATTAAAGACCTTTTATTTCTGAGATTATGTAAGTTTTGCAAGCATTTTTTTTAAATGATCACTCGTTTTCCAACTTTCAGGAAAGTATCAATTTAATTAGATTAGACGGCACGGTTGGCGCACTGCTGCGCTGCGTGTCGCGGGTTCGATTCCCGCACGAACAAATATTTGTATGACCTACAAGCAGTTTTTCCGGGGTTGGCTGTTTGTGTATGTGAGTTTAAATGTTCGTAAACGCACCCACTCAAAAAAATCGAAGAACCGACACAGCTCGGTAACCATCCAGTTTTGAACCCTAGTTAACTGGACTAAATTTGTTGCTAATGACATCTAGTATAATGCCTTTCAAGGAATACATCGAGTTTCCCTATCACCCTGTATACGTGGTAAATTTCTTTATTTTTTTTACGTAAAATATGTCCTGACATTCGGTAATACTGTAGCTTCCCATTACTGATAGAATTTTCGGAATTGGATCATTATCTAGTTCCGAAGATTACAAAAGGTCCTGTAAATTCATATTAACCCTTCGTATTCCGGAATGTGCATCCACGTGAGACACGATGGCCTTTTTAATTGTTTCTGTTATTACAGCAATCAACCGGTCAATCAATACTTAAATTTTGTTTTGAAACGAGATTCATGCCTGAATACGGACTTAAAAGTTGAAGCAACAGTAACTTTGAGATTAAACAATCTTCATCAAAATTATCTTCATCATCTATCTACCCAATCTCGGCTTAACGTAAATGGTGGCTAATAAGTCTGAAATAACATTTCAGGACAAAATTAGGTCAAGCTCCTGGTTAAAGGTCCGTGCAAAATAATAAAAACTTTGCGCCAAGTCTTCGCCTCGGAGGACCGAAGTCGTGGCCATTCATTAAACTTGAAATAGTGTCCCAGTTATGATGAACTCAAATAAAGTGGAAATATTATGAAATTTCTTCTTTTTACCCTTGCCTTGATAAGATTGGCAAAATGTTATTGTAATATTATTCTACTAGCTGTTGCCCACGACTTCGTCTGCGATCCAGCATGAAAAGTAGCCTATGTCCTTCTCCAGGTCACGGTCTACCCATGTGCCAAATTTCATCCAAATACGGTCAACCGTTTTAGCGTGATGGCGTAACAAACAAACAAACTTACTTTTGTATATTAATTAGGATTTTATTAAGTACCTGATACTTGTTGACAGGCCTACACTGTCTTCCCATACCTACATTTTAAAGCCAATCTCAAATAGCAGCCAGGGGGTTAATTTTTGACTAATTGTATTTCTCATAAGAAAATAGTACTTTTTTTTTCAGGTATAAAATGTTTGACACTTGAATGATATCCATTAAAAACCCCAAACTTTCGCCGTCGAGAAGCTTTGAATAAGTCGACTAAAAACTTTTACTGACAAGAAATCATAGCAGACCCAGACCCTGTTAATACACTGCAAATTCTACAAAATATGACTAACATAACATCACGCCTGTATCCCCGGAGGGCTAGGCAGAGGTGCACCTATAATACCCCCACATTTCGCCCGTTACCTATGTATAAAATGATGACGATAATAGACATCCCCACATAACTCCATAAGCAGATGCCATACAAACCAAAATGAATAATGAATTTATGTTCACGTTAATTTTAAATCAGTTCACATCTGTGTGTTCATTAAAACGGCTAGTGTTTATGTGTGTGTGCAAACCGTCGTCCAATCGTCACCTCGCGCGTGAATTGTAGGCGTGGCTTCACACCCCGGCTCGAGGCTCCATGCGATCGATTTTATTTGAGACACCGCTGTGAAAAATTGTGTGTGTTTGTGTGTGTGCGTGTGTAGTTCGCAGTTGGTATGGATAAATTTTAATAAATACAGAATTTAGGTCGATGTTTTTTAATGTTTTGGTTATTTAGGTAAGTTTTTTATAGGCTATACTATATGTGGCTAAGTAATAACAGGCGTACGGGTCGATCGTACAAGTTAAGCTATGCTTGACGCGGCTGGTCCGTAGATGGCTGACCATTTTCATATACCAAGACCCCTCCGTGCCTCGGAAAGCACGTTAAGCCGTTGGTCCCGGCTGTTATTTGTGGATCTTTGACAGTTACTGTTACGGTTCGTCAGAGGCCCGAAAGTCTGACAATCAGTCTTACCAAGGGTTATCACCCAGTAACTGGTTTGTAGAGGTCAGATAGACAGTCCCCAACATAGTTGGGAAAAGGCTTGGCAGATGATGATGATGAACCCTGTACAGCTATTACTGTGTAGGCCATATTTGTACGCCTTGCGAGGCATAGTGATACAACTTTTATTTTATTTTATGACATTACTAGCTGTGCCCCGCGATTTCACCCGCATAAGTTTCGATCCCGTGGGAATATCAGGATAAAAAGTATCCTATGTGTTAATCCTGGTTATAAACCATCTGTGTGCCAAATTTCATCCAAATCCGTTCAGTCGCTTTTGCGTGAAAGAGTAACAAACATCCATCCATCCATCCATACAAACTTTCACGTTTATAATATTAGTAGGATAGTAAGAAGTAGGATAGGATGTACCATAACATTTTACGTAGGTATGTGTCACAAATAAATAATTTTTAATTTTTTAGATTGATTCGGTTTTTTTTTTATAAAGCTTAAGACTCGTAGCGCTGAAGCCAATCTTTAGAACTCCGTCAACCATGCCATCCTTTGGGTAAATCAATTCGATTCCTAGATTCGATACCCATTTCGGGCAGTATTAAAGGGTTTTTCCGTTAAAGCATAACTGGATGTAACATAATGTCTTAACATTATACCTTACATCTCTGCCGATAGGCGTAATCTTGTTTATTAAAGTTTTTTTAAGAGCTGGTTTTTGCAAAATTGCTGCTTCCTTCAATGCAGACCTTTTTCAAACCTTTTTTCATAGATATTTAGAAGCTAGTTTACTTACTAGTTTCTGCCCGCGGGTACGTCCACGTGAAACTTCTTGTATTATAAAATTCAGGGTGGCAGGGATGTCGCCGCACAACCTGCTGTACTGTAACTTCCTATTTGTGGAAAAAAAAAATTTGAATCTGATCAGAAGCACATCACTCAAGTCTCGAACATTTTATAGATACCCAAAAATTTAAGTGCCGGCCAGAAAAGAAAAGTAGAAAGTAAAAGTAAAAATCATACTTTTATACCAAGTGTTTTAAGTATAACATTGAAAAAATACCAACTTTTAATTGAATTTAACATCTTGAACTATAAACTTGTTATTAAAATACGATTTTTGGCCTTTTCCGTCTCGAATAGCAGCCGGTTATAGGTACACTTTCGTTGTAATGGTAAAAAAACGCTCAAGAGGTAATTTCCCATAAGACAGCAGAAAGTAGGTACTTTTTTTTTCTGGGCGGCACTTTAATTTTTTGGGTACGAAATGAATGATGTCCTTTTAGATCTTTATAATATTAGCAAAGCTGTGTATAACACCAGCAGGTACCTAAATAAGTACTACAAAGTTTCTAAGCTTCACACCCAGGCTCCGCTTTTTTATTTCACTCGCAATTTCAGCTTGCGAAAACCTCACTTGCCGGCGCGTAATCCCGCGTAGTACGTTTTATTTCTATTCTTATTAACGTTATCGGTGTAGCAAGCGTGAATTGAGTGTCCACCACAGATATAGATAGACATAGATAACGCAAAAGCAACTACTTCGCGTGCCCCAGCTTATGATGCAGAATCATAAGCCGCCACTTTCGCGCTCAGTCCTGTGTTTCGTAGGCTGGGTGAGCGTGAGTGAGAAAGAGTGCTTGTGACGTCATAGTAGGTAGTCAAATAATGGCACGCTTGGTTTTCATACAGATCGTGATACTTGCGTTATCTATGTCTATGTATATCTGTGGTGTCCACCTTTTCATTGGACAGTATAATGTTACTGTTAGCCTGCATCATCCAACTGCTGGGCAAAGGCCAACACCCACATGACTTCCAGCTCTTTCGATCCAGGACTAAAGTGGACCATTGGTCGTTTGTTTTGTTCAGCTTGTCCCGCCAATATATTGTTTTCAGTTAAAGGAAAGTCCTAGAACCAGGGGGTCTACTCCAAAGTGGTATCGGCCGAATGTTCGGCCGTTTCCTGCTACGAAGTTACTATTTGGTTCGGTCGGTTCCGATCCTACGCTCCTACACTCTTTCGAATGTTGACTATGGTCCCGACCCAACTGAGCCGATCCGAACTTTTTTCGCATTTTTCAATAATATTCGGTTCGGCCATGTATCGGTCCGATCCGAACATTCGCACTTTGCACTTCGTAGAAGACCCCCTGGCTATAAATACATTTATAGCGGTTAAGAAACGTATTAGCTTAGTATTTGTATGATCGCCGTATTTATAGAGTATCGCACATAGAAATAAAGAAAGAAACTACGTTTATTTGCGGCAAACATAATGCAGAGAAAGAACACAAAAAGTACAAGTTGGGGGAAAATATCCGTCACATCCACGCCAAACGGCTAGCACTCAGCATAATGCCGAGTCCCAGCGCTGGTTTTTACTTGTAAGACCTTTGTAACAGTCTGTTTTTGCATTTTTCACATATTGCATTTTGCCCGGGTATTGTAATTTGTAAACTCAATATTCTTGCATAGAATAGAAAATTTTCAACCCCGTGAAAATGCCCTTTGTCCAAAAACAAAATTCTGCAATGCCCATCATAAGGAACCCGATATCCCTAACTCAGCTTACACAAAAATCCGTCGATACTATACAAGGCCCACGAACTGCCCAACTCTTCATATATTTTTTTTTCTTCATATCCATATTTCTGTATAGAATTAACAAGTCTGTTGCATTGCCTGTTACCTACTAAAAAGGTAAAAGGAACCCCATTTTCAGAGCCACATGGTTTCATTTGCAGTGTAGCTACACTGCTGGTTTTCGGTTTTCTTTTTGGGCATGTCTGTGAGAAATGATACCAGCTAACAACCATTGTAAAAATATTGGAACAGCAATCGATTATTTGCCTTGGTATTTGAAATGTAGGTATTTCTCAGTACCAGCCCGGGCTCTGGATTTGTGCCATCATCAGCCTATATCAGTCCACTGCTGGACATAGGCTTCTCCTATTGCACGCCATTCAACTCGATTTGTGCCCCGTTAAAGGCAATAGGTTTGCCTCCTATTACCTACCCTACATGGGACTTAACCACGTCTGGCAAAATGTGTGTGTAGGTACTGTAGGTACACCTCTGTCTAATTCAGCGTGATGTTATGTTACGTTATATATTTAAAATTGTTACGAACCTGTATGAAATAGAAAAAATTGATATGCCTGACTTCTTCAATGAGCAAGATCTTAAAAAAAGTAATTTAAAGTATCAGGACTAGACTTGTGTGAGGTTCTAAAGTCACTAGAAGTCTTTTTATTGAGTCCTTCAAAAGAAAAGAAAAAACGCTTTTGCCAAGTTTTTGACAAACAAAGCTCTACTCGGTACCGATTCGATTCGAATAATCATAATATCAGCTCTTAGTCTTCCAAAACGCCAGGCCTCTACAGAAAAGGGCCTAGCATGAATAATGAGCGATATTACAAAAAAAAATCGAACCAACTCAGCAGCCACTTACACCATCAATAAACCCCCGAAATTCCATATCGACAGTCAGCATATCGCCCCTCACGGTTAGCAAACAAAAAAAGTGAAATCGTGACATTTCCCTTCTACATTTAGGCACCTAAACCGTTTGCAAACAGCATTGAGACCAGGACGCGAGTAAATGAACGAGGGGGGGCGGAGGGGGGTCCTAAACAAAAGGTGCGAGCCCCCTGCCCACCGCCTCATCGACCCGGGCCGAAGGGTGGTGTGTACGGTGAACATGGTTTAGGAGAATTTTTGGAAGGATACCAGGACATTGCGTTTTATCCCTTTATGCACAAAGGGAACCTATTTGTAGGTTTTCATAACTTATTTTTGCGTGTATGCCATTCAGTTCGTTACAGGGAGTGTATGTAGGTACTTAAAAAATCCCTTCAATTTTCGTTATAGATATGTATCTTACTTGGCCAAGCTTTCGATCGGTATTATAACAACAAACTAGTAGAATTCGCACTCGGCCCGCGTGCTGGATGGAGGCCTGTGTCCCATCAGTGGGAACATTTTAGGAGTAGAATGTATACCAAGCCTTGCTAGAGCATTTTGCTTAGATCTCTATTTTTTCTTTTCTTCCAACTTTTACGAATTCGAGTACTTACCAAACTTTTATATTCGAGCAACCTACCATTGGGAATTTTACAATACCATTGATACTTTGGTAGAAATGGCGAAAAAAACGTGTCCGAAATAGCACTGTGAAAAAGGCTAGTTTACGAAAATGTGTTTGCCCACTATAGTCTGGTAATTTACAGGCTAATATTAAAGTTCTACTAGTACCATTTTTCGTACAAAAAATACAAATTCAATGTACGGACGCCAGCACATCAAGTTACTACAATCTGTCAAATTTCTTTAATAGATTTTCAACTTTATCGTCAAAGCACTAGGTTAGGTTTTAGGTTCAAGGTTGATTGGGAAAATTTGACAGTTTCGGGTAGCTTGACCTGCTGGCGTCTGTACTTAATGCTTCTACTATGCTGTCTCCTAACAGCACTCGGATTAGCATCATGGATTTGAAAAATCATACAAGCTACCAATTTCTATAGCTCTATTTCGTTGTCCCAGCCGGTCAATATTTCTTTACAGTAGTCCAAAGTATGAATCCGCTCTTGTAAAGTTTTCAGAACTTGAGCGGACAAAGCAAGCCTATTCAGAGAAAAATGTGGAAAATGCTTATGTAATGAATAGTGTTATCCTACTTTATAATATATATATCCTACTAATATTATAAACGTGAAAGTTTGTATGGATGGATGGATGGATGTTTGTTACTATTTCACGCAAAGACTACTGGACGGTTTTGGATGAAATTTGGCACACAGATGGTTTCCAGGATTAACATATATGATAATTTTTATCCCGATATTCCCACAGGATCGAAACTTATGCGGGTGAAACCGCGGGGCCCAGCTAGTCAAACCATAAAAATTTCAATTTTAATTCTGGACGAAAGGACCAGAAACCATTTTAACTGGGCGCTATGAGTAACATCCTCAAGACTATGCCCCACTTGCTGGTGTCCTTAGTGCCCGTTCACCTACACCACTACATTGACACGTAAAGTAGAAGAAAGGTCTAGTGCAGTTCATCACCTATTCCACAACCTTGATTCATAGTATCGATAGCCAAAATAGCCATCAAAGTACTAAAACAAATCGTATCTCCAACATCCGAACGCATATGCCCCCTACATCCGGGGTGGTTGTGCTTTTTCGCGGCGCGTGTCACTTCGGAGGGTCGGGCGCGGCCGCCGACACTGCGGGCGTCGGGATCCCGCGTCCGGGCGCCGTCGCCATGGCAACGACACCGCGACACCACACCCACCCTCGCCCACCCCCAGCCAAGCTAAAATAACCTCTAGCACAACAACATACGAGCCATTGCTCACTTATATACCACAGACATATAAAGCGGGTGGAATGGGTACATAAGAAGGCACGGTCAGGCGATGTAAATAACGCGAGATAACTTCGAGAGGGTCTAATGGAATAGGGAATCGTGTTTTGGAAAGTGCCCCGGAGAGAATGTTCTCGGTTGTTAACTCACGATAAGGGCCGCCATCCATGTTAAGTGAAAGTCGATACGGGATTAACTTGGCCAATTTTGATTACACAGACCTTTCGGTTTGTAGTTGATGAATTGACGGGGTCGCGCTTTTAATATTTAGTTTTGGAACTATTTAATGGACGGGTTAATAGATCGTATCGTGTTATTTATCTACTCGTGGGGAAAGATACTCTTGCTAAATCTGGTACAATTAAAATATTTACAACTTTACATTATAGTCATGGCTTAGATGAACCCATTCATTTTAGGTTAAGTTTGGATGAGTGCTTTGGAAATCGTATGTCACAAAGTGTTCCTAAAATCTAAATATTTGATTTCACATAAAGTCTATAATGGGTTAGAATTAAAACGTAATAACAACCAGCAAGGGATCAGATCAGGGGATCCGACCGGAATAAATCAAACCTACATGGGCACTTATGAAACGTCAGAAGCTAGGTGCACGGTTCCAATTGATAATTTTTTATGGAGAAGAGCCGGCAAGAAACTCCACAGTTACTCTTTTAAAACTGATTCGCTTTTACAATGTTTACAAATTACAGTACCTAAGTATGGGATGACAACGTACCCACTTTAACACGCTCATCACCAGATTAGGTTTGCGTTCAAAATGCGAACGCGTGACGACGCGACTAGAAATCTAACGTCACCTACTACCTTAACTTCATTTTATAACTCCTTGGTTGTATTGATCTTTCACACTTCTTGTTTGTTTTTTTATATTAGCACGTGCTGGGCCCTTTACAATTTTAATTTATGAAGTAAATCTTACAAGTGTCTTTCTTTACCACAAAACTTTAAGCCACATAATTAAAAAAACAAAAAGTTATTATTGTTTCTCATACAATTGTTCTACAGCACAACATTGAGGCAGCCCCAGTAAGTTATAAAGATACTTGTGATGGGGTTACCTCGCCTACAATGTTGAGACATAATTAAAAGAAAAAAGAAAAGAAAAAGTTTAGTTTCTAGGACGTTACAAAATTTTTGTAAATTGTTCAGGTATGTGTAGTGTGTGTCTGTGGGTGTGTTTAGGTGTGTGTGTGTGTGTTAATGATTGATTAACTGATGTATATTATAATTAGGGTTCAAGTTATTCATTAGCATATTCTGGTTGATAAAAGTTGAATTTCGTCGTACGTTTGTGACTTTAACCATTCCGTTAGAGTATTTTTACATTCGTACCACAACATGGGGTAAATATTCAATTTGAGGTTCAACTTATTATAAATATAAGTTGATTGTGTGTTATACTGACGCCTGGCGAAAACCATGCGGACCCGAGTGGAATGCGCCACAATATCTTTATGTCTTCTATCAAGATCAATTTAACATTTTTTGTTAAATTGTAAACTTAGGGACATACGAATTGAAAAAGTCACATTGGTACTCAAACTCAACCTGGCATCAGGGGGCGTACTCTCGTCAGTCCGTCAACGAAGATACGGGCCTGTACGAAAGTTATGTGTGTTCAGTAATGATGTACGCGACCAAGAAGAAGACATAATTGATTGAATTTTAAAATGGCTGCCTGGTGCGGAGCCCGGCATGCAAGATATGCATTGTTTAGTAAGTAATGTTCACGCCTCTACGCGGAACATGAAGATAGATTCATATTATTTATTTAATACTTCAAACCAGCACATCAAGCTACTACAATCTGTCAAATTTCTTTAATAGATTTTCAACTTTATTGCTAAAGCATTAAGGTTCAAGGTTGATTGGGAAAATTTGACAGTTTCGGGTAGCCTGACCTGCTGGCGTCTGTAATGTTGGACTTAATGCCATGGGCATTTTCTACCAGTTAACCTTTGGGTGATGCAGAGACAAACAGTGGTAGGTGCAATCATGAAAATTGAGAAATCAGTATTTTAAATATAAAGATAGGGTAAACCGATTAAATAATTAATATTATCTTACTAGTAGAGCCACTGTTTTTCTTCATTTCACGAAAGTTATACCTACTTATTTTATTATCGTTTTGAAAATCAAAATCAATTCGATTAATATTGCATTCGAATAGATTTTAGATTTTCATCATCGTCATAATTCCAGTCGAAATATGTCCACTACTGGACATAGATCTCCCCCAAGAGTTAGATTGGTAAGATAAGATCAAATCATAAATGTGTGTGTGTGTTCAGTGTGTCATCTTCAGTGTTCGAGAAACCACATGCAATATATTCAAATGGATTTTGATTTCATTGGCAATTTTTAGGGGATGAAACTGCTCAGCACCCTATTTGCGTAGCAATCTGAATCATTTTGAAGGATACTGCTAATCCATTGCTTCATATGTTCGACAAATTTGCCTGATCAACAACGTAAATAACGCAATGAATGTTGTTGAACTGTCAAAATGAAAGCTATTGCTACTGATAGTGTGTTACGCAATTACCCCGCAAGATTATACAAAAACTTTTACTAAGAGAACGAGTCTGCGAATGCCTTTTAGTCTGCCAAATAAAAACATTTTCTTTCTTTCTTAATTATTTATTATTTTAATTGAAATAAGTACCTAAGTAAAAATAACATTGCCTTATAATATACAGGGTGACTTGTTATTTGACGTAATCCTTTAAGACAATAGTATGATCTATTTGCAATCCTGCATTCGAGAAAATCTAATTTTTATGGATTTTAGAAATGTTCCCACTAAATATCCAAACTCCAAACTCTTAAATTGAATGGCCTCCATTGGTATTCCATTGGGTACAATTTAACAAAACTAAGAAATTAAAAAAAAAAATACAAAAAAAAAAAAAAATGTTTTTTCGAGACCCATGAATTTTCGCGTAGGGTATATGGGGTGTTTAATTGTTGCAAATAGGTCACAGTATCATATCCTGGAAGGAATACGTCGGAAGCGACACGGGCACGTGTCGGTTATCTATTTTTAACTTTTTTTAAAGTACTTTTTATTGCTTTTTTGTCGTTGAATATATTTTACTTTTATATGGCGATGTAAACTCATAATCCATCATCTGCCTAGCCTTTTCCCAACTATGTAGAGATGAGATCGGCTTTCAGTCTAACTGGATGCAGCTGAATTAGAGTATTTTACATGAAGCGACTGCCTATCTGACCACCACAACTCAGTTACTGGATAACACGGTACCCCTTGGACGACCTTGGTAAGACCTTAACGTGCTTTCCGAGGCACGGAGTTTCTTGGTATATAAAGATGGCGATGTAAACTATCAAATAAAAAAATACATGACATGTATATTTCCTATTACAAATCACCGGTTATAACTTTTGCTCTCATCACGAGCTTTTTGAGAAAGGGAACTTTAAAAAAAATAGTTTAGTAATCAAAGAAACAAAACAAAATATACTCAAACAGAAATATCACACAAAACCTCAATAAGTTTGTCCAGATGTTGACACACTTCTACTTCACTTCACTGAGCACAAGAGGTGGCAAAAATATTAGTCAGGCATTTAGCGAGAGAGTCCACCGGAAGGACGTACGTGTAGTTATCACTCCTCAGAGGTTAATGGCATTATCGGTTCTTTCAACAGGTAATCGTTCTACTACGTAATTTCTTTTCACTATTTTATCCAATCCTTCAGCTGTAGTCGTCTGAAACATAAAAAATTGGTTTAATATATTTCTCGTGTAATTTGAAGATATATGACATCTACCAACCCGCACTGGGCCCGCGTGGTGGATTACGGCCCACTCCCTCTTACAGAGGCCTGTGTCCCAGCAGTGGGAACATTATATAGGCTGATTATGTTATGTTATGTGATATTTCTCGTTTGTCATTTAGATAAAGCTAATTATTGTTTGTACATATCTCTCAATCATATCGGTGTTTAAGTGAGCGCTAAATATTATATAACTTTTCTATTACAATCAGAAGGAAATTGAAGATAATTTGTAATCCATTGCTTCATATGTTTGAAAAATTCGTCTGCTCGACAACGTAAATAACGCAATGAATAATATTATTGAATTTTGAAAATGAATACCACTGGGATTACGGGTGTGTTACACAATTATCCCGTTGAGCACATAAAGTAGATTCCCTAGGAAGTTGAGCCACGGGTACCAATTAATAAGGAAATATGGTATTATACATGGTGGCAGGGACATCAACGCTCAAACTGTAACCATGAATTCAGCACATGATTCTAGACCCCCTAGCGTAGAAATGTTTCGTCGTTTATAAAAAAAATGGCTGTTTCATAGAAAAGTGTAATAGCTACGCGGTCAAAATGTATTGAACGGCAATTATTTTTTTCACCGACGTTACATTTCTACACTAGGAGTTCTAGTATTGATTTTTTTCTGAAAGGGTTAAGAATCATGTACTGATTCCATGGTAACAGGTTGCTCGTGGATGTCCCTGCCACCCTGTATTGCTGCGTACCACTGTCATCTTGTCAGCATAAAATTCTCGAATGTGTTGGGATATCTTCCCGTTTCCATCTGTCTGTACATGTATCATCATGTTATCCGCTATTGTTATTACCGCCTTCACCTGTAAAACAAAATATTCTTTTTTAAATGGTGCTGTTTCTATCAATCCAGCCTTAAAATGGAAGCGTAGTTCTAATTTGATTGATGAATAAACTTGGTCTATTGGTCTCTTGGTCCACAGTTCATTTAGAACCCAAACATTGGACGCGGCATATCCGTTTCAACGTTTGGTCACGGTCGATCGATCAGGTTAGGCTACGCTTGCCGCGATTGTTCTGTCGATGGGTGACCATCTTTACATACCGAGACCCCTCCGTGCCTCGGAAAGCACGAGGTCAGATATTCAGGTGCATCCGGTTAGACTGGAAGCCGACCCCAACGTACATAGTTGCGAAAAGGCTAGGCAGATGCTGAGATGATGTTTGTTATATTTCATGTTATGTTTCATATAATTATGTGGACCACCCAGTCCACCCACCATTATATACTTCCACCTTGTATAGAGCCTATACTCGGGCCATTACGAACGCAAAATTAGTCATAAATTATTTGTACCGGACCTCTCGCTCGCACTTACGATCCTGATAGAGGTCTACTCTCTAACTCCGTCAGAAGATACGGGCTTGTCCGAAAGTAGTTAATACGTCAAAACAAGTGTCAAATTCAATTTTTTGGAGGGGCAAGTACATCGAGTACATCGAGAGTAGAGACAAGTGTCAAATAGTAGTGAGCCCCAAACTAATCATATTTCCGTAAGTGTATGTATGTATGTAAGTGATACGGAGTTGGAACCGCTCGTAACTTCGGTCGAATCTACGGATTTCGTGCTTAAGGAGTAGACTCCCAGTGCTAGTGTTGTAGTAACTGTCTTATTGTTATTGGCTCAAATTTTCGTTTATAATGGCCCTAGTATAATCTTAATGTTCACCAAACACCAAACACACATCTTTATCACAGACAAAAAGATATCTACATACGAATTTAAACAAAAACCGTGTAGTCACCTTTGTTCCATCAGCCTTCAATTCTTCGAACTCCTCCCCCGATGTAAAAGTGGTGGTCGTGTTGGCCATTGGTGATATAAACTGGTACGTATACGTCCCATCATCGTTGCGGGTCAAGATCTGCGTCTGATTCAGCTTCATGGCAACTTTACGAGGGAAATACCCCACTCCTGGAAAGGCAATAGATTTATGTTAATGGTTTAGTGCTAAAGTCTAACAACCAGTCTTACCCAGGGGTATCGTGTTACCCGATAGTGAAATTTGGAGGTCAGATAGGCAGTCACTCGATGTAAAGTTGTAATAGTCCTTCAGGCCGTATTTTGGCAATCTCAACGGAGACTAGCCTTCGGCACGAGAGATATTATAGTGCACAAGTGTATGCGCAAACAGATACACTCTCTCTTCCCAACGAACGATGGAACGGCACTCCGACACGACCAGAGAGAGATCAGGCGCAGGACCAACGGCTTAACGTGCATTCCGAGCTTTCCGAAGCACGGGGTATCACACCGCCATCTTCTAAACTCCAGGCTGTTACTAAAAAAATCCAATACCACTTTGCCCAACCTGGAAATCGAACCCAGCACCCCACGCTCAGCAGTCTCGCTTGCAACCACTAGACCAGCGGGGGACTCCGTCAGTCATACACTTGTACCAAAGCATACAAAGCTTATCTTCCTTTATAGATAATCAGCACAATGAGGTAGAATATCAATCAACATCAACATTGTTTATAACAAGGGATTGGTTATAGATAACGCGTTGAGTTTTTTTGTCGAGTGTTGCTGTTGTTGATGTTTGATGGCCAACCTTCAATAATTGGAGAGGCACCAGAAGAAGAAGATAGTTACTTTCATATATAGCCACAAATACACATGACAGTGATATGCTTAAAAGTATGCATAAAGCCATTACAGCTTCTGATGGGTGAATCTTCTTCTTGGTGTCGCTGGCACGATAATGATTCAAATTTGGTTAGCCAAAACTTCGCGACCTCCACGGCGTTATCGATAGCAGCGCAGAGGTCACTTTGGCTGCATGTTTTGGGGCACAGAGGGCAGGACAGGAGGCGGAGGATAGTTTGTGGCTCAGCTCCACTTCTACACCCTGCTGCCGTTCCGTCGGGTCCTTGGTTTTGGAGACGGTTCAGTCAATTCAGTTGGACAGTTGAGTTGGTGAATGTCCCAACACAATGAAATGCGACCTACTTGTATATTTTTGTACAATTCACTGGTTTTAAGGGCTTTGACACTCACCAATAAACGTTAAATAGTCTTCGAAGTTTTCGGAGTCCACTAAAACATATCTTTTACCCAAACACTCGTCCATTTTGGACGCGATACAGACACGTATGATACGTGAAGTGTCGTTATCAGTCGCTGATATCTTATCAGTTTTCTGTTAGTATCGTATCTACGTGAGTGTAGTAAATAAATTATGTCGCTCGATGCACGACGTTACAGCACAGTAAGCGTCGGCGCAACACGAAGACTCGATACAGATCCTGTAGGTTTTTCACCCGTTTCGTTCAAAAATATTAATTGAAAATAACGACGTACTTATTGTCCTATACATGTTTATTTTCCTTTGAATAAAATAGAAATACAACTGAAGATACGATTTTCTTTCATTTTTATTTTCGATCACTTTTTGCTATTGTTGTACAGACGCCAGCAGGTCAAGCTACCCGAAACTGTCATATTTTCCCAATCAATCTTGAACCTTAATGCTTTAACGATAAAGTTGATAATCTATTAAAGAAATTTGACAGATTGTAGTAGCTTGATGTGCTGGCATCTGTACCTGTCTCATGATTACAATATTTTTATTAAAATATGCTAAGAAACCTGAAAAAAACGTGTTTTTCGAGAGAAAAACAATTGTGTTCTTTAGGAATATGCAACGCAAGTCACCATCAACAGCTGCGGGGTAATTGCGCAACACACTATCAGTAGCAATGGCTTTCATTTAGAGAGTTTAACAATATTCATTGCGTCGTTTACGTTGTTTAGCAGATTTTTTTTTCGTACATAATATATGCTGCAATGGATTAGCATTATCCTTCAAAATTATTCAATTTGAGATTTGTGTGTTACGCAATAAGGGTGCTGAAGAGTTGGGAGACTACTGGCCACTAGTCACTATTTCATGTTTCCCATCAGAAAAGTAGCCAACGATGTCGTCGAGTGTGCGTATGAAGTATATCCTCATAATGAAAAATTATATCCTCATAATGAAAAATTTCGACTGTAACTTTTTCAACGAAAATCTAACTGTGTCTATCGGCAATCGCCTAGTGTGCGGCAGCACTTACAAGCAACAATAACATTTTCCGTTGTCAATGTACTGGAATTATAATATCACTTTTGATCTTGATATATCTACATGATCGTGTGCTGAAAATTTTCTACGGTTATTGAAAAAAAATGTTCCATACATTTTGAACGCGTAGGTAGGCACTTTTCTATGAAAAAGCAGTTTCTTTGTTTCTAATTACTGTATAAACGGCTAAATAATATTTTAAAAAAGGTTGGCCTTCAACCGGAAGAAAAGTATCTATTTTTAGGGATTTCGATATCATTAAGAGGGCCTAGTGTACTGTGATTTACCGGGTACCATACTTACCACGATGAATGTCCCTGCCACCCTATATTCCCCAAAACCGAGGACGAGGGGTCACATTGCTATTGAATTAGTGTCGAAGACATATCGTATATTAAAAGTTTTTCTTTGAATGGGTAATGTTGATCATGATGACAAATCACAATACTAAATCGTTATGATTGTTTTACAGGCGAGAAAAGCATCTATCACAAACCGGAACAAAATAGCGAATGCAGCTCAACAAGCACCCGTCAGGAGAAGACTCCTTATAGAGAGAACTCTGGAGAAGGTAGGTTTACCTTTGTTTAAAAAGTTAGTCATTCAACTGCTCCCTAACACCACATACAAAATCTCCTAGGGATGATATTTCTTCTTAGTTTTCAGCCTGTTTCAATTCAGAACTGCTAACGACTCCAGGATTACTCAGGGATGGTCTAGTAAGAATCAAATCGAGTTTGGTTCGAATGAGGTCACTGCATAAGAAAAAGAAGACTGCATAGGTACTCCTGTTTGAATCAAAGTGAATATGATTCGAAAATTACCCATTTGTCACAATTGTCACTAACGCGAATCGAATTCTTGTCGGTTTGATAATCATTCAAACAAGAATCGATTCTATTAAGAACTCTGAAGATGCCGGAGGAAATGCACTGGAGGCTAATTCCCGTAATTAAAAATGTTCAAAATCTAGTCGCAATCTCATCTCAGCGACAAGCAATGTCAAAAACTAGTCAAAAATGTAGGGAAATTAGAGGTATTTTTGACAGATTGAGACTGATATCAGACAGTGAACATTCTTAAAATTACGAGAATTGATCCTCTGATTATGGGCCATAAAACCAAAAGTAATTATGTAGTAACGTAGGCAGGTTTGATAGTAGGTAATAAACAATGATATTGTAAGTAAAGAGAGGTAGATAGGTTACCTACCCAGCATTCGTTCTGCGAAAACGGCACAATGTCACACTTATATGACACGTGGAAGTAGGACGGTATGTATTAATTGTCGGATTTTTCTCGGTAGAGACAAGACGAAGAAAATTTGCCTAATTAACCAAGTTTTGACGTGCCTTTGCGGAGCTTGTATAACTTATCTACCTCTTTTTTATTTATTGAAACAAATGACAAACCTTTACAAAAAACCCCTTTCTCATTCACCTTTTCCATACCCTATAGCAGTCACAGCGATAATACTCGCGTTGTAAAGTAATCCCTTCGTATAACAATTACTCAGCAAATCGTAACAGATGTAACTTTTACACAAGCTTTTATCACCCCTACATATTGGAGTGACGTCACGCGTCGCAAGGGGTCTCGAATCTCCATATTTTTTCATCGTCACTCTCCGTGGACGTAATAATAATAACGGTAATGGCGTCGAGGCGCCATGATGGACGCCGCCATCTTCGAATGGAATAGATTTGAAATTAAACGTTATGCTTTTGTTATAACAGAAGTTAAGGTATTTTTTTTTTCTTTAATTTAAAAAAAAATAATTCTTTTTATAGAACCTAAAAATATTAATTAAAATTTTACTTTAGACACAAAAGGGTTTAAAAATATTATCCTGGTTATAGTATTTCTACATTTTCAGAAAGCGTTAATCATTTTTTTGCCTATTATTTAACTAAAATGCAAGGGCGTCCTTATTTTCTAAGTTCTGGGTCTCTATCTCCTTTTTAACTATCGTTATTAAAAGGTACAGATTTTGGCACAGTTAAAAGATACAGAGAGTGGAATCATCGATGGATGTCCGATTTCAAGTCGATCCGACTTCATCCATCTGTGTATCTGCCGACCCCCAAGATACATACAAGCCGTGCTTAGTTTGGGGTTCAACGGTCAAACCAAAAATTATGATGTACAAACTTGTTTATGTAAAACTATTGTCTGTCATCACCTTATCTTTTTGCCACTAAAATTTTTGTATTGTATTTTGTTGTATCTGTCTTATAGAATAAAAATGAAATGCTGTTCGTTAGTAAGCATATCACTTGAAAGAACGCCTGGCTGGACCGATTTGGCTATTGTTTGTTTTAAGATGTTCGTAATAATCCGACGGGAAGAAAAATTGCCGCAAAAATTTGACCATTTTCTATGGAAATTTTGTATAAATGATTGATTTTTTTACAGGACACGGTGTGTCGGGTCAGTTAGTGTAGTATATAATAAAATGACGTTCAAAAGTTACTATTTGTACCTTTTATATCGGGCCCTATCAGAATACCAGCGCTGCGACATTTATTTTTTAAATGTCGAAACATCATGCTGAGATAGGAGCCTTTTGGCCTCGTATAGGACTTTCTGTTTCATTTTACCTTTTATTACTTTTTTTTTATATAATTTGTTCTATTTTTATTTTTAACTGTGTTTGGTTTTCTTTCTTTATTTATTTATTAATATTAGTACCTAGTATTTAGGTAATCACAAACAAAGATCTAACTAAGCCTACAATCCAGCCTGTTACAAGTTTATTATCCAGACGGTATTAGCTATTAATTAAACCCATTTCGCCTCGTCTCGGCATCTGTAATACCATTCCGGAAATGTCGTAGCTATGACATAGCTCCACGATCCGCCTGCCTTTGTATTGTAGTGCATTATAAATGTATTTAGCATGTTGAGACTACGTTACGCTGTGACGTTTTAATGGGAATGTCAGAACCTAGGATTTGTGAAGAGATTGCACTCTGCGAGGTCTGTGCCTGTTATTCGTTAGTAATAGTTTATTAAGGGGTGTCCAGTGAATTTAAACACATGGTTTTTTTTTATTACCGTTCTTACTATAAGCATAATGAGCCTATAATGTTCCCACTGCTGGGACACAGGCCTCCTCTCGGTGAGAGGGTGTGGGCCGTAATCCACCACGCGGGCCCAGTGCGGGTTGGTAGACGTCACAGTCATGTCGTCGAATTTTTCGGTTCTAGGACATGTCGGCTTCCTCGCGATGATTTCCTTTACCGTTTTATCATTCTTGCTTCAAATAAATTACAGACCTACTGAATCCTAAAATACTAAAAATCTCTAACATTTAGATCTCAGGAAACATATTTTAAATACCCTTGCAATAGGCTGAATTTGTACATCATCGTATTCCCGTGTTAGGGTTTCTTTTTTAACAAAAGTCAGGCACGATTTTCATTGTACCTACTCCAGACCGACAACCACTGAGTCATACAAAATTTTGACTCGATGATGTTGAAATCTGTCGTACGACAGATTTCTAAGGAAAGATGATTCTGATCTTACTTTACTTCTTCCTCTCTTGCAATGCTGTTGTTCAAGCCATGTGGCATGACAATTTAAACTCACTCCCTCTCTCTCTCTTTCTTCTTCAGCCTTTCGTCACCCAATGCTGAGAGTAGGCATCCTGCAATGCACGCCATTCTTCTCTGTCTTCACAATTTAAACTACCCAAAACCAAAAGTCATTTATTCAAATTAGGCTTAGAATCAGCACTTTTCGAACGTCAAAATTACAAAAGACAATCCCCGAAAACGCCCGCCCTTCACCACTTCCTAGTGCTTTTGTTGGGGAGAAGAAGTGGCGCAACAAACTCCCCAGCAGCACATTAACTTCCCATTCAAACTCAAACTCGAAACTATTTATTTCAACTAAATCAATTACAGGTACTTTTGAATTGACAAGGTTCGGTCAGTCAAAAAGATGAATCTAGTTGCCCATTCCAAAGCGTAGTAGGTACCTATGGAGAAGAACGGGCAAGAAACTCCATGAACACTCTTCTAAATCAAAATAATGAAAATAAAATAATCAAAGTATTGGTTACCTCATTCATGTTAAAAAGTATGCATGTGAAAACGATGCAGAACGTTAAAAGCGTCCATAATGAAAAGATAAAAAAAACAATTCAAATATTAATTTAAATCAAAATAAGCCATGGCAGCAAAGAGTTGACCAGTCCCTAGTGACGGCGCCCGTTCACGAACATGACGCATAGATTAGCACCATTCAGCTCAACCATTTTGAAGGGAGCTAAATGATCCAACACATGAGCCACCATCAGCGAGGCATTAGAGTGAGCATGACATACTCTCAGCTGCCAAGGCACATTCAAGTCAATGAAAGACGTACCCAGTAAATGGTAGCTTTATAGTATGTACATAGTACTCACATATGTGCATTATTACTGTACTACCTAGGTTTCCCATTCATCCTTTCTCCATTTGCCAGAGCGTACGCTGAGTCTATCACAGATTTAATTCCGTAGAAGCAATAAGCATAGCCTAGCTAGGCGATGACTAATGAACGCTGATAATAAACGTATACATACGTTCCTTCACGTAGACGCGCCATGAGAATAGTCACCTTGTCTTTTTAATATGGTAAATACATAAAGATGATTAAGAGGGGGGGTGTAAGGCTAATGTATTAATTTTGTTGGATAGTCTTTCTTTAGCTTGGGCTAACTCGCTTGTGGCTAGTAATAACAGCCGCACGGGTCGATCGATCAGGTTAAGCTACGCTTGCTGCGGTTGGTCTGTGGATGGGTGACCTTTCCATACCAAGACCCCTCCGTGCCTCTGAAAGCACGTTAAGCCGTTAGTCCCGACTGTCATTCGTGGATCTTTGACAGTCGTTACGGGTCGTCAGAGGCCCGAAAGTCTGGCAACCAGTCTTGCCAAGGGGTATCATGTTAGCCAGTAACTGGGTTTTGGAGGTTGGGTAGGCAGTCGCTCCATGTAAAATACTGGTACTCAGCTGCATCCGGTTAGACCGGACCGGACCGGTTATATTGTTTATTAACCTTTTTTATTTGTGTATCTTCACAGAAACTCCGTGCAAGAATCAGGTGACGATTCACAAGCGACCCCGGCTGGCTTCCGCAGAGTATGAAGACAACGGCAAAATGTCACTCCCTCACACACCTGAAAAGCCTGTCAAGGTTGAACAACCTGAAACACCGGAAAGCGTGAGGTATGGAAATATTTTCTATACTATGTTATTTTTGACTTTTAACAAAGATTTAAATCGTTAGATTCAATGATATTATAAGTTAAAAGAGGTACAGGTTATACACGCTCTACAAGTGGCACGATAGAACTTGGCTAATTAGCCAAATTTTCTTCGTCTTGTCTCTTTTTCGCCGCCGATAATTATGACATACCGTCCTACTTCCACATGTCATTTAATAGTGTGACATTGTGCTGTTTTTGAAGATTGAATATTGGGTAGGTAACCTATCTACATATATCTGTAACCTATACATATCTGTCATTTTATTTATATTATAAATTAAATGGTTTCGCCCGAGCGCTTCAAAACATGTCACGTTTATGCTTCGTTGACAATTAATAGTATTGTCCCGCTCACCCATACTGAAAATCATATCTATTGTTCCATGGGGAATGTGTGAGCTCACTTTCCTCAGTATGTGAGGGCAAATCTTAGGCCCTTTGTATAATTGTACACGTTTTTCTTGCCGCGACAAACTACGGTTTATTCGCCGTGTCTTAGGCACGGTTGTCAGTGTTGCATGGATCACTACGGAAACTTGTTGACGGACACGGTTTTTTCTAGTTCGCGGTTTATACACCGTACCGTAAAGAAATCGTGTACAAAGGGCCTTACGATATAAATCCTTGAATTAGTATAATGAATGATAAAGTTTTTTTTGAAGTGGACTTTTATGCTCAGCTATTGCCTAACCCTGCAATTATTCTAGGCCTATTCGTTTTGAGAGAATTTTGCTTGGCGATGACGAAAACAGTGTGTAGCAATATTATTTTTTTATGCATGCGCTCATGAAAAATTATGGAAAAACATCGTTGTGGTGCTGGGGGTCTACTCCGAAGTGGTATCGGCCGAATGTTCGGCCGTTTCCTGCTACGAAGTTACTATTTGGTTCGGTCGGTCCCGATCCTACACTCCTACACTCTTTCGAATATTGACTATGGTCCCGACCCAACTGAGCCGATCCGAATTTTTTTCGCATTTTTCAATAATATTCGGTTCGGCCATGTGTCGGTCCGATCCGATCATTCGCACTTTGCACTTCGTAGTAGACCCCCTGGATTGCATGACTGTGTTACAGCTGGTATGATCGTGTTTATTATCTTTGTTAGTTTAGTCTGAGGTAGTCATGATGCATGTGGAATAAGTAGTTACTATTTTTAACGCATGTGGTATGATCAATTAGCATTAATATGAAATACGTTCAAGTAGTTATAAGTACCTAAGTATATGTATTTTTTCACTAATAAATATTTTAAAGTAAAGTAATTACTAAGTATGTAGATAAATAAATACCATAATAGTATAATATATAACCCCGTGGGTCCCGCTCGTTAATGGCAAACGACATCGCGGCAGGCCCAGACGGAGATGGCGGGATGAGCTGGACTCCTTTCATAAAGATTGGTCCTTGGCAGCTCTGTACAGAGAGAGGTGGAAAGAGAGTAGTGAGGCTTTGCTCAGCAGTGGGACATATAAGAGATACTTTCAAAAAAATCCTGTAGAATATCTGTTCTATATAGGATTCGTTTAAGATGGTGCGACTTCTGGCTAAAATGGCAACTTTTTGAAAAACTGAAAATTTTACTCCAGCATCCTTTAACTACTTTAATATATTTACCAGCTCAAAAACTTGCCGTCGAGGAACGTAACTCACTACTTATGCAAATGTAGATCTGCACCCTAATTGCTTCACACACTATCAACCTCAATCTGAATCATTAGAAGGATATTGCCAATCCATTGCTTCATATGTTCGAAAAATTTGTCTGCTCAACAACGTAAATCACGCAATGAATGTTGTTGAACTGTCAAAATGAAAGCCATTGCTTGTGTGTCACGCAATTACTCAGTAGACTTTAGTTCTGTTTTGTTTGTGTAAGTAGAAATTAGACCGTTTGACCGCATGACGGTGGGGTGATTGGTGGTTCCAGAAACCTATACAGCCTGGTGGAAAACCTTCGAGTCCGCACATCAATGCTTGTTGATTGCAGTCTCCCCACCATATACTACGGTGCGCGCACACATACACAGCTGAAGCAAGTCATCAAGGAGTTCAAGAGGACCTCGTACTGTGGGATGGTGAAGATGACCCTCCTTTCTAGCAGAGATAAGAGCTGTATCAAGGAATTTGATAAGAGTGTCTGGAGTTCCAAGAATGATATGTGTAGGGCTTGCATTAAGGTTAGTTTTGTTGTCGCTGTTAACGTATTTTAATTCTTTTTCTGTGGGTGTTAAGGTGCAACCAGACTGCGGTCGATCGATGACTTCGACCGTTCATGCCGTATGTGTGGTGTATGGCCGGATTACGGTCTATCGGCGTCGATTGTTTTTTTTTTTTTTCAATGTCGTGAAATTCACTTGACCGTCCATTTCGGTAGATGGTCAGTCGTTCATCGATCGAGATACGAGATAAGAGTAATAGGAATATTCAACGTTTTGAGATCAACATCGACAGCATCAATCGACTATTTATCGATGTGGAATCAATCAATCTGCCTAGCCGTTTCCCTACTATGTTGGGGTCGGCTTCCAGTCTAACCGGATGCAGCTGAATACAAGTATTTTGCATGGAGCGACTGCCGATCTGACCTCCACAACCCAGTTACTGGGTAACACGATACCCCTTGGCTTACCAAAAACAACCAAGACCAAAAATCTGAGAACCAGTCTCTGAAAAATCTAGCTTCGTACAGCCGTTGGTCCCGGCTGAACGTGCTTTCAGAGGATCGGAGCGGTCTCGATACGTAATGGATGATCACTCCCGCGAACCGACCGCGGTAGACGTGGCTAACCCTTCGAACGACACGTAGCCACAAGCCACGTGGAATATCAATATTATGTTTTGTCGACGTCGATCGTCCGCCGTCTGGTTGCACCTTTACATCTAAATAAACTTTACTGTACTTCTAATTTCTAATTCTGTTCTATCTTGCATGTTATAAAACTCTACTTCTACTTCTTTCTCTGTCTGTGTGCGCTTATCAAGAAAACTACTTTATTATAGAAACTCGAGATTTACTATTTAAATCTTTGGATTAACGTGAGTCCCTTTTCATTCATCGTTTTCATCACTTGGTCAGCTTTAGTAAACCTAAGTACCTACTTAATGTTAGTCCACGCGAGCAATGACTGTTCCAATAATACCTGAAGAGAATGTAAACAAATGGACTAGAAAACGTCCCCGTGGATGCCACATTATAGTGCCGCTTTCATTTGATTATTTGTAAACTAAAACCCGGAATTCTAATTTTAAATCATCTTAAAGCTGTTTTTCATTTGAAAACTTTAAATTTCGATGATAATTTTTCAGTTATAATTTAATAATGTTATTCAAACAATAATTATTGGAAAAAGTGGTAAGCTATAAAGTTCAAACCTTCTAAATAAAGATAAATGTGTTACTTATTCCCTTTAGTGAACGATAGCGTAAGAATTTAACCCGATCAGGGTTTGTTTACACTTTCATCACATACTTTTGGAACCGATTATAAATAACTTTATGATAATAAAATATTTTTTTGTACCAAGCTATATGTCTCCGTCCAATATTATCAAAACAAAATAAAAACGCACCAAACAGTCAGAAATTTACTTTCGCTTTCATAAGTAATATTACTTAAAAAAGATCCTACTAAGAATTTCTTAGTAAGAAACGCGCACCTCATAATACGAGTATTAATTCTTAGATTCCATTTTTTTACCAGATTCCATATTCTTACCAAATTGCCTCTTCTTACCAGATTCCATCTTATCAGATTGCACCTTACTGCCCAAAGCTCTCTTTATCATTACTTTTGTGGGAATTACATGTGTATTTAATAAACACCTAGCTAGAATCTCAGATTTATTGTAATGTTACTCCTTTATTTTGACAATTAAAAATCAAAAGTCATTTATTTAAGTTTAGCTGAAAATTAGCACTTTTCGAACGTCAAAATTACATAAGACAGGTCCCCAAAAAGCACGCTCTTCACCACTTCCCAGTGCTTTCGCTGGGAAGAAGAAGTGGCGCAACAAACTCCCCAGCAATTGATAACAAAGTTATATAATACATTTTTTTTTCACTGACTGTACATACCTCACTTAAAAAAAATATTACCTTACAGCCTATAAAAAAAAGCGAGAACAAGGAGAACTCAAACTGCATATACTACGACAACCGCGCGGCTCTGACCCATGGCTGCATGCCGGCCGCCTTCGACCTTGAAGACCTAGTAGAGATAGGCCGCGAGAAGGAGGCCTGCCCGTACTACGGCGCCCGGGCAATGGCCAAGACTGCACACATTGTGTTCTGCCCGTATAATTATCTGATTGATCCCAGTATTAGGAGTAGTGTGAGTAGTAACCTTTTTAAATCCATAAAATCCGCCGTACAGCACATCAAGCTTCCCGAAACTGTAAAAGTTCACCAATCAACCTTTAACCTTAATGCTTTAGAGATAAAGTTGAAAATCTATTAAAGAAATTAGACAGATTGTAGTAGCTTAAAACATCGTGTCGAGTCCTCTAAACGTTGTTCGTAAGTCCAAAAACCGAATAGGGGTTTAAAGTCCCGTGGCATACTTACATATCCACCATTTTGTTTTTTTTTTCAAAATGGCCGTCACGCATGAAACTTCTATAAATCGATAGCTGACAGCAATGCAAACCGAAAACATGAAAAGACCAAACCCCGTAAAGTGTTACGTTTCCAAGATATTAACGTTCAAAGTTGATCACGTGACATCCATCTTTTTTGAACTTGCTTACATCTTGTTGCATAGATGTTTGATTACTTTAAACCTCCAGAGTAATAATAATAATAATAATAATTTATTTGCATCAAGTTTTACATTTTTCATTAAATACATGGTAGTACATACAGTTAAAAGTAAATTATACAATAGTGTGGCGACACCAGCACCCTTGCTAAGTTGTCAAGACAACTTGTGTTAAAGATGCTGGGCCCGACCCTTTATTGGATGTTTCTTTATCGCATTTAGGTTCATATATGCCAATTTGTAATTTTATACAACTGTTCATTAAATGGCATAGGTAAACGGACAAATAAACTATTTAGGAAAGGAAATAAAACAAAACGAAAATTTTTATGAGTGGAGTAGTGTAGTGTGTGTAGGGGTGTGTGAGGGTGTGTGTATGTGTGTGAGGGTGTGTTAAAAAATATGAATGTCACGTAATCAACTTTAAACGTTTTTTAGAAAATCATCAATCACCTTTTGTTAGTTTAAATGAAATAAACGACCGCTTGCGGCGATGAGTCCCCCCTTTGAGGAGTGGCTGGAGAAGCGCCACGGCACCCTCACCTTCCGCCTGACGCAACTCCTCACCGGACACGGTTGTTTCGGGAGGTTCCTGTTCAGGATAAGGCGGGAGGAAACGCCAGGGTGTCACCACTGTGTGGATCGCCCGGAGGACACGGTGGAGCATACGGTGGTCTGCCCGGCTTGGGCGGAGCACCGCCGCGTCCTCGTGGCGGCGATCGGCGGCGGCAATCTCTCGCGTCCGGCCCTGGTCCAGGCCATGGTACGGAGCGAGAGTGCATGGGAAGCCGTCACCTCCTTCTGCGAAGCAGTAATGTTTGCAAAGGAGGAGGAGGCGGAGCGCGTGAGAGTGAGGTAATCTCTACGCCCTCACGCCCCTAGTCGCCGCAGGAGACGCCCTGGACGTCGGGAGTCACCAGCCGACGCCCGGCCACCGTAGGCGCTGGCCTGCGGCTGCCGCCCGGCAAGGCCCAGACCCGGGTCGACGGCGCGTTGTGTTCCATACGGGCCTCAAAGAGATGTCAGCAGGCAGCCAGGGCCGCGGGTTGTTCGAAAGAGATACCGTGGCCCCTGGCATAGGCAACTGAAGGAACACGGGTGGGTTTTAGTCAGTAAAAGTCTGACACGCCCTCCCGCTCCGCCCAGAGCGGAAGAAGTTATGATGATTTACCACCCAGAAAAAAAAATATATGCGACCGCTATTCTTCCGGCAGCTATTTGCTGTTGGGGGAAAAGCGAATCAGGTTATCGAAATGTGTCATTACCGATACGATAGCCTGTAAGTCGGGGCTGTTACCACTGGTCCACCACTGCACTCAGTACAAATGATGCCTAATAAAATATTATAAGAGCTGTCACAAATATTTCTTTCTTACCTTAGTTGTTTACAACAATTCATCAATACATGCCTAAATGTGAAAGAAAGAAAGAAAGAAAAATATTTTATTCTGCACAAACAAAACGCACAATTACAAGTAAAAAATAATAATAATAAAATGAAAAAAAAAACGAAACAAGACATAAGATACACATAGTCAAAAGACACGTACTCATGCATAAAAATGTTGACACTTTTGTCTTTTGTCTTATGTGCGTATAAAACATTAATCCAAGTGCTTTCACCCACAGTTATCAATTGAACTGCAAGGCGCCGTGGTGATAGTAGACGAGGCTCACAACATTGAAGGTATCTGTCGAGATGTCGCCTCCGTCACCATCACCAAGCATCAGATACAAAGTTCTATTAAGGTAACCTTTCTTCGCTTTTCATTTCATTTACAGCATTTTTATCTCACGAAGCGACGCGCGCTTTACTTGTGTTAACCAAGTTTACTAATTATCCGTGTATGGGCTTATCGACAGGAGCTGGAGGTTGTATCCAACTACCGCGCATCCAATCAAGACGTGGAATCTTACATCGACGCCCTACTGAAGACGCTCAAGGATTGGGAGTACTGGTAATTCGCTTTTATTACTATTATGAGGGGCTCGTAGCTAAATGATAACAGCACGGGTCGACTGAAGGTTAAGCTACGCTTGCCGCGGTCATTACATATCGAGACCCTTCCGTGCCTCGAAAATCACGGTGAGCCGTTGCTCCCGGCTGTCATTCGTAGATCTTTGTCAGTCGTTACGGGTAGTCAGAAGAAGAGCAAGAAAGTCTGGGAACCAGTCTTAGTGGTATCGTGTTATCCAGTACCAGGGTTGTCGAAGTCTAGAAGTAGCCTACTTGGGTAGTCGTTCCATGTAAAATAGTAGTATTCGGCAGCATCGGATTAGACTGTAAGCCGACCCCAACATAGATGGGAAAAGTCTAGGCAAATAGACGTAATTTATTATTTCAAAAGTTTAACGCTACTAACACCGTTTCTAGATTCTGGAAAGAATATCCAGTCGAGACGTCTGATTGGCTATGAATAATCGCCCAATCATAATCCTCATGCGTTTAACAGTTTGTTAGCAAAAGACAATGGCCAAAAGTCGTACCAAAAAGTCTCATGCATCAAGATCAAAATATTATAGTAATTATTTTCATTTTTTTTTTAGGTTATTACGCGTCGGGGATTTGATTTTTGAACAGGGAATTTAATTTAATGTAAAATATGTTGATATTGTTGTATTCCCTTTACATGACGTTCCGTTCCGTTATTTCGATTTTTTTTTAAATCTCCGAAACCTAGGTTTTGTTTTGTAGGAATTAATATGATAAGAGTAGTCTATAAAAAACAAAGTTTTACTTTGATGCAGCATGGTACGGGATTCCATGCATCCATGAGCATTGTCCTTTTGTGTTGATTTTCGTATCAGAAATCGGGCGTAAAGCACTGCATAATATTTTAGTATTATCATATCTTTTTTGGCATTAAATAATTACTTGACCTCGTTGGTCTAGTGGTCGCAAGCGCTACTGCTGAGCATGAGGTCCTGGGTTCAATTCCCAGGTCTGGTAAAGTGTTATTGAGTTTTTCTCAGTTGCTGCCCGGAGTTTGGATTTGTGCCCGGTTCATGGCAATAGGCTCGCCCCCTATTACTTGGCACTTAAACATAACTGACGAAATGTGAGTGTACTATAGGTACACCTCTTTTTTTTTTTTTTTTTTCGGGATGGGCAATCATCAAATGACCCCTCCCGCTCTGGGTGGAGCGGAAGGGAGTGTCAGACTCTTACTGACTAAAACCCACCCATGTTCCTTCCTTCGCCCTTTATGTTCCGGTGCGGATAAGCGGTAACCCTTTCGGACAATCCCGCTGAGCCTTACCCTTCGGGGCTAAAAGGCGTGTTATGTGTAATTATTTTACCTAAACCCTTAAAAACCTGACATCAAAGTGTAATGCGTGTTTCGTTCAGGTTCGAGAATCAAACTCCTCTAGTGAACCAGCAGCCGGTGAACTACAACGAAGCGGTGTACAAATGGCCAACTGACCAGTTTGTGACCACGCTCAACAATCATAATATTGGATACAAGCAGTATTCCGGTTAGTATTGGTAATTTTTTTTCTCTTCTAGTCTAATTCTACTTGCACTACGAAAATCACCCTTACAGCTACGAGATAAAGGTGGCTATTTTATCTCATAGCTGTTAGTGTGATTTTTGAACTTAAAGGCAGCTCCTTTATCTCGTAGCTGTAAGGGTGAAATTCCACTTTCAAATTATTACCAAGCATATGGTGCTGTTGACTGTGCATGCAGTCTTAAAGCACTATGTATACTGACATGACTGAGCAGTGTTGGCCAAGTGGTAACGGCCGCGACTTACGAGTTGTAGGTCGTAGGTTCAAACCCAGACAGGCGCTTTACTTTGTGTAAATTATTCCATCACCACTGCTCTCAAAAGGTTGAAGGAAAACATCGTGAGGAAACCGGCATGTTCTAGAACCAAAAATTCCAAGACATGTGACATCTACCAACCCACACTGGGCCCGCGTGGTAGATTATAGCCCACTCCTCGAAGAGAGGAGGCCTGTGTCCCAGCAGTGGGAACATTATAGACTGATTATGCTTTTAAATTTTCGTGCACGTAATTCCATACATATTATGGACGTAGACGTCCACAATAATATAGCACAATAGCTATCACTATTTCGATTTCAGATCTTCGTATCTCTCTCTATCACTACATTTCTTTTTTATTGGCCGTTAATTCCCACTACTGGGCAAAAGCCTCTCTAATCTCCTTCCACCTCTCTCTGTCCAAAGCTGCCAAGGACTTATCCTGGGTATACTGGTAATACCGGGTCGTAAGTTTGGTCCATTGATCATCTGACATGCGGCAGATGTGTCCAGCCTGATTCCATTTAAGCGTGGCAGCACTACATAGAAAATTAATATATTTCTAGATTTCAAACGCAACTCCGAGAACTTCTGTCGTCGCCTGCGAGAAGATTCGCGCACGCTGTACGGAGTCACACAGTCTACCGGCACACTGCTAGAGGAAATGGAAATGGTATTCGGTAAGTACAGACCCAGCACATCAAGCTACCACAATCTGTCAAATTTCTTCAGTAGCTTTTCAACTTTATCGCTAAAGCATTAAGGTTTAAGATTGATTGGGAAAATTTGACAGTTTCGGGAACTCAAACTCAACGCATTTCCTTTAATTAAACAATTTCCAGGCACTTTTGAACTGTCAAACGAGTGGGTTAGTTGGTCAGAAAGTTGAAGCTAACTGCTTACTTCACGTAGTACAGAGAAGAACGGCAAAAAATTCCATGGACACTCCTTTAAATCAAGATATGGCAAAATTTTGTGTACATAATTCTTTTTGCTTCTATATGTGAGAACAATGTAAATAAACATTATAAAACAATTCAAAATATAAGATTAAAAATAAGCCCTGGTATTCAAGAGGTCAGGTCCGGTTGAAAACCAGCGTCAGGCACTAGTTGTCCGGCATTTTAGCTAACTGAGCCCTTACATGTATACTATCCTGCTAATTTCTTACATTGCATTTTACACTTTTTATTTGTTTTTTTTTTTTTTATCTTATGTATATTATATTGTAGCGGTATCTACAACGCCACATGCGAACAACGCGTCATACTGACGTCACGCAAATCCTGCATCTCGCAAGCAGAGTTTACCGCGGCAATTAGCATAGATACAATTTCCCAACATCAATCGTTGGGCGCCCGCCAGACACAACACCCGTCTGGTCGGAGGATCCTCCCTTTTCTATGGAGGATGAGCGATCTTTACAAGGGTGTAAAGATCGCTCATCCTCCATAGAAGGTATGAGGTATGAGGTATGAGGAACAGGGGTTCCTCATACCTCTAAAATATGGTGTGCCTTTAGTCTATGCAATTTCATTTTTCTTTCTTTCTAAGTAGCGTGTATTTCTATCTCTTAAAAAAATCTAGTGGTAGTAATCTAAAATAGTAGTCTGATCAGTATTTCTAGGGTACATAATAAAATCAACCTTACCACTTTCTAATAAAGTACAAAGTACAACTTTACCAAAGTCAGTACATAAAAGTAATAGGTTGTTTTATGTCGCGACAGGTTTTCTTTTCCGCTGCGACTGCAAGTACATGGACGACTTCAAACCAGCTTTAATCCGAAACATTTTGGGCAAGACTAATTCGCTGTACAACAACGCAGGATTGAAGAACGCACAGGTTAATGAGGTAGGTAATTAAACCACACTTTTCAGCTCCTCTTTCAGATCCTCTTAACAGTGCATCGGTGGTGTTTAATTTTGACAGCTACTAATCACTTGCTCAGCGACCTCTAGCGCTAAATAGCATCACGTCACCGCCGGCTGCCGCTGAAAACCAGCGCTGGGGCTCTGTCTCGTATACGGTCTTAGCATTATGCTGAGCGATGGCCGTTTTGCGTGAATGTGACGCATGTTTACCCCCGACTTGTTCCTTTTTTTTTGTGTGTGTTTATGTTCTTTTTTATGCGTCATGTTTGCCGCAAATAAACGTATTTTCTTTCTTTCTTTCTTTCTTTATGAATAAGAATTTTGCTAATCAGTTGCTTTACAATTGATTCAAATTTAGTAGACGCTTTTGTTGATGACTGTTAAAATGTAATTTAGTCAAATGTGTAAAGCAGTTTGCTTTAGGTAACGTATTAAATGATTCGTAATACTAATTGAACACCTATTTGTTCTTGCTGCGTAGGATGAAAATGTCGTAAGTAATTTCTTATTGAATACCTTTCCTCACAACATAAAGTAAAATAAAAGTAAAAATTAGTAAGTAGTAGTAGTAGTAGTAGTAAGTAATTTCGTAAAAGTAAAAAGAATGGTCGGGGGATCCCCGCCAGGAACGAAGTTCAAAGTGGAAATTCAAGAGCACGGCTGCGAAAATTAAAAAATGACAAAAAGACATGAAATTTTCGCAGCCATCATCTTGGAATTTTATTTTGACCTCACTATCTGCTTCTGCACTCTCGAAAACCATGAAAACGATACCCATCATCATCTGCCTAGCCTTTTCCCAACTATGTTGGGGTCGGCCTCCAGTCTAACCGGATGCAGCTGAATACCAGTATTTTACATGGAGTGACTGCCTATCTGACCTCCACAACCCAGTTACTGGGTAATCCGAAATGCCTTGGTAAGACTGGTTGTCTGACTTTCGGGCTACTGACGACCCATAACGACTGTCAAAGATCCACGAAAAACGACACCGATGAAGAAAAATTTGAAAATTTTCGCAGCCGCCATCTTGGATTTTTATTTTGACCTCACTATCGGCTTCAGCACCCTCGAAAACCATGAAAACTATCTCTCTCTCTTTCTCAGACTCTCTTTTATATGTAATAAAAAGTCGTATGGAGGGGCATAACGCTTTTTCGTTACGTGACGATTTCTTCAAGTTTACTCCTACCGCAAGCTCCATTAAAGAACTTTGTTAAAAAAAACGAATCTAGGAAGGACTAATACGTATCAGTCGAGAGGCACGATAGTTTCAATTTGTACACACGGGTGATTTTTTTTTCGTGGAGTGCGCTGTAAAATCTTGTCGCGTTAAAGAGCCTGTCTGAACCCAGGCTAATGTTTCTGATCCCCCGATTTCAATGATGCATGTTTTCAATTTCATCCAGTATAAAACGATTCAAGGATTAATTAGGTAGGTATACCTTCTATATACCTTCAGTTTAGATGATTCCTCACCTCAAATCGACCAACCTAGGAAATCTCGTTGAGTTTTAATGGGAAGGCCAAGTCTAGGTGGAGTCGACTGGACGGAATTTCGAGGTTTTGGAATAAACTTGATGGTCAATCACTTGTGTAAACTCACATTTCTAATTCCAGACTTTCACCCTATCTCTGATGTGTATGAACCCAGCAATCGTGATGGAAGGCCTGCACCCGGCTCGCTGCATCGCGCTGGCTTCCGGTACACTCACTCCGCTGGTCAGCCTGCACTCCGAGCTCGCCACCAGCTTCCCGCACCGCGTGTCGCCCAACCACGTCATACCCGAGGACAGAGTGAGTCATCATCGTGTAGTATCTAGATGCATCGCGCTCGTCCGGTACACTCGGGGTGAGTGTGCTGGTCAGCCTGCACTCCGAGCTCGCCAATGTGTTATATAGGCAATATACATATACCATCTCCATCATCACCAGTCTAGCCTTTTCCCAACTACGTTCCATTTGCTTCCAGTCTAACTGGATGCAGCTGAATAGGGACCAGTTTTGGGTATCCAAATGAACGCCACGCGCCGATCCAATGCAGAATATTCTGAATGTGATAAAATTTCGGTGTCGTGCGTTTAGTGGGACCCAACCGGTGGTGGTTTTAGCCCAATTGTCATCTGACAGCGTGTATCTTCTCACCGCAGGTATGGATCGGCACGCTGCTGGGCGACTCGGCGGGCCCCGTGCGCTACACGGCGGCGGGCGTGAGCTCTGCGCGCGCGCGGCGGGCGCTCGGTACGGCCATCGTGCGCGTGTGCACGCTCGCACCGCACGGCGTGCTGTGCTTCTTGCCCTCCTACTCGCTGAGGGACAAACTGGTTCAAGAGTGAGTTTTAATTACGTTATATTAAATAATTAATAACATCACAAATGCATCATGGTTTGCAAGAAACTGCGATATTCACAAATACTTTTGTTGACATCTACATCGCCACATGGGAACTCACTGACGTCACGCAAAATTCTACATCGCGCTAGCAAGGTTTACCGCGCGACTAGCTAATATACAACGTCCCGACATCAATCATCCCTCGGACACCACTCATCTGGTCGGAGGATCCTCCCTTTTCTATGGAGGATGAGTGAACTTTACACCCTATTCCTCATTTACCTTTGCCAAAAGCAGCAGTATTTTTTTGTGTGTTTATGTTCTTTATTATGCGTCATGTTTGCCGCAAATAAATGTATTTTCTTTCTTTCTTTCAAGCGAAACATGTTCCGCATGCATATTGTTTGTTTATAATGAGCCATGTCCTCCAAACACAGAATTTACCCTTATCTGTTAAGTCCAACGTTGCAGTTGGCGAGAGACAGGCGTGTGGGACGAGATGAACCGACTGAAGAACGTGTTCTGTGAGAAGAGGCACGGAGGTGACCACGAGGAAACCATGGATGTGAGTACATAGTTTATTTAATTTGTACCCCGGAGGCACCTCTTCCACCGTCGACGAGGAAGCGACCAGTTATCAACTATTTTCTCGCTCAAGAAACGAACAACAGATTATAGGTCAGTAAACACATCGACGCGCAACCTGTTGCCATGGATTCAGTACATGGTTCTGGACATCTGGGTTCTGGAAATTTTTCGTCATATCAATTCGTCACGTCAAATCAATTCACAAAAATTCGTCGGTTATTTAAATTTCAACGCGCCCTGCGTTGAAATTTTACGTCAGCCATGACGAAAAATTAAAAAAAAATTGCAGCAACCATCTTTGATTTTCATTTTGACCTCACTATTGGCTTTAGTACCCTCGAAAACCATGAAAACGACACCCGTGACGATTTTTTTTTTAAATAAACGATTTTTTTTTTAATTGTTTTCTACGCAGTGGGTTTCATTCGGTACATT
Source organism: Apamea monoglypha (assembly GCA_911387795.2). Classification (NCBI taxonomy): domain Eukaryota; kingdom Metazoa; phylum Arthropoda; class Insecta; order Lepidoptera; family Noctuidae; genus Apamea; species Apamea monoglypha. The sequence goes on along the minus strand of OU426934.1, from coordinate 13,569,735 downwards.
ATTCTTCCTGTACTAAATCCATGGCAGCAGGTACCGCGACGATGTCCCTGAGACCCTGTATTATTATTACTATATAATTCAATACTCAGTATATTTATTGCATTCCACAATACCGCATTCTGCCTTCCCCTTCAGGAAATACAGGTTTAATCATCCATGTTGTATAATGGTTCTTATTGCTTCTTCCAGGATTTCTACCAGACCGTGGGCACTGAGAAAGGCGCATTATTATTCGCGATATACCGCGGTAAGGTGTCCGAGGGTATGGACTTCAAGGACCACCAGGCCAGAGCTGTTATATGTGTAAGTAATAATTATAATATAAAGCTATACAGGGAGGCAGGGACATCGACGTACAGACACCAGCAGGTCAAGCTACCCGAAACTTCCCAATCAACCTTGAACCTAATGCTTTAGCGATAAAGTTGAAAATCTATTAAAGAAAGGACAATGGCCAAAAGTCGTACCGAAAAATCTCATGCATGAAGATCAAAATATCATGGTAATTATTTTCATAATTTTTTACATTACGCGTCGGGGATTTGGTTTTTGAACAGGTAATTTAATAATTGGTTAATTTGAAATAAATGCTTTGAATTTGAGTATTGCTTTTGAGGCCTAGGTCTACAACCTGCTGTTCTCGTCTCCAGGTGGGTGTACCATACCCGAACACATTCGACACGGCAGTTAGTGCAAAGATGGAGTACAACAACAAATATATGAAGGAGAGAAGCTTGCTGGACGGAAGGGAATGGCTTCGAGTGCAAGCTTATAGGTTAGTACAACCCACTGAAAATTTTATGGCGGTTCAAAACATGAGGCGAGTCATTTCGTTGTACAATATTTTTTTCTCACGAAGCGATGCGCGCTTTATTTGTGTTAACCAAATGTTTTTAGTTTTAAATGGCATTACGATTCACACAGTTGTCTAGTGGTCTTAATGTTTGTGACTTATTTTTAATTTTGTGTCTGTGACTTGGCTATCGCATTAGGTTAAGCAAGACCAGTAATGATAGTTTTAAGGCATTTAAATAAATAAATAAATAATGTTACTTTATACAGTCCGGTCGTCGAGAGAATGCGTTTCTGCCACCTGTCAGACAATTCTAGTAGCTTTCTGAAAGTTAAAATACTCGATTTTGTAAAGTTGTAATACTGGACCTTGTGATCTGAAATGAAATGGGATATGTATAAAAAGATATGTTTCAATCAATCTGCCTAGCCTTTTCCCAACTATATTGGGGTTGGCTTCCAGTCTTACCGAATGCAGCTGAATACCAGTATTTTCATTCTGCATTACATGGAGCGACCTGTCTGACCTCCACAACCCAGTCACTGGGTAAAACAATACCCCTTGGTAAGACTGGTGGTCAGACTTTGGGCTTTTGACTACCCGTAACGACAACCAAAGATGACAGTCACGATACTTCGACGTCTCCCATACTTCCACAATGCCTTCCCGCAGAGCCCTGAACCAGGCCGTCGGGCGCTGCGTGCGACACCGCGCCGACTGGGGAGCAGTGCTGCTGGTGGACGACCGGTACCAGCAGGAGTACTACACCGAGCACCTGTCCAAGTGGGTCAAGAGATTTGTGAGTACCCACTTATGTACGATTACTACTTAATAATGTCGAGAGAAGATGCTTGTTTGATTTAAAAAAATGGGGTTGCCAATTTTAAAATATAGTAGATGGCAAAAAAAAATGTAGGTACGCATATTTTTTAAATGCATATTTTTTGCTACCCACTTTGAACTTTTATTAACAGTTTTTTTTTATTTCTCATAGCTATTATTACCCTCTAAATGAAGATTACAAAATACTAACCATTTTTTTTTCTGGTGGGAAATCATCAATTGACCCCTCCCGCTCTGGGTGGAGCGGAAGGGAGTGTCAGACTCTTACTGACTAAAACCCACCCATGTTCCTTCCTTCGCCCTTTATGTTCCGGGGTAGCGGTAACCCTTTCGGACAATCCCGCTGAGGTAACCCTTTCGGACAATCCCGCTGAAAAATACTAACCATTAATTTGGCTTTTATAAGATTACCTGGACTCCTTTTATTTCATAAAGATTGGATTGATTCTCTCCACCTCTCTCTGTCCAGAGCTGCCATCCTTGGTAGCTCTGGACAGAGAGAGGTGGAGAGTAGGGACGCCTTTGCCCAGAAGCGGGACATTAACGGCTAATAAAAAAAAGTTAATACTGGCCCTATTGCGATCATATCAACATTTTGTATTGAAATGAAAGTATATATTATTATATATAGTCCTCTAGACCGTATTTCGGTCATGACGACTAAACTCAGAGGAGACTAACCTTCGACGCGGGAGATATTACAGTGCACAAGTTTGTAGTGTGTGGTGTGTGTGTTTGTGTGTGAGGGTATGTGTGTGTGTATGTTATATAGTAGGGTTGGCAAGCGCTGCAACCCTACTATATAATATAGTTACCAGTGCCATTTATGCCCAATGATATGATAAGTAAAAATGTCGTGGGGAGAGTTTTTAGTATGAATGTGGATGCTATAAGAGTAGGGGAAGACCAAAGAAATGATGGATAGACTGTGTGAAAGATGATAGGGATGGAAAGATGGTGACTACCGAGATGTCGTCTAATAGAGATGTATGGAAGAAGAAGACATCTAGTGCCGGCCCTAAATAAATTGGGATAAGGGGAGCAGAATAATGATTTATGTATGGCACCATATATTAATGGACATCGTTTTTTTTTTTTAATTATAAACTATCGAGAAGTTGTGAACTGCAACAAACTATTTATAATTTAACGCATAATTTTTTTATAGTTTATCATTTGTCCGTGGCAAACCGACAAATTGTTAAAACTGGTATCAAACTTGCATGCGACGGATCGCACCTTGCGTTAATACTAATTAACTGCGCCAAGTAACTGCGACCTACTTGGAAGTACGAGTAGCGACCAACTTGGAAGTAAGAGTACCGACCAACTTGGAAGTACGAGTAGCGACCAACTAGGAAATAAGAGTAGCGACCAACTCGGAAGTAAGAGTAGCGACCAACTAGGAAGTAAGAGTAGCGACCAACTAGGAAGTAAGAGTAGCGACCAACTAGGAAGTAAGAGTAGCGACCAACTTGGAAGTAAGAGTAGCGACCAACTAGGAAAGTAAGAGTAGCGACCAACTAGGAAGTAAGAGTAGCGACCAACTAGGAAGTAAGAGTAGCGACCAACTAGGAAGTAAAAGTAGCGACCAACTAGGAAGTAAGAGTAGCGACCAACTAGGAAGTAAGAGTAGCGACCAACTAGGAAGTAAGAGTAGCGACCAACTTGGAAGTAAGAGTAGCGACCAACTTGGAAGTACGAGTAGCGACCAACTAGGAAGTAAGAGTAGCGACCAACTTGGAAGTAAGAGTAGCGACCAACTTGGAAGTACGAGTAGCGACCAACTTGGAAGTAAGAGTAGCGACCAACTAGGAAGTAAGAGTAGCGACCAACTAGGAAGTAAGAGTAGCGACCAACTAGGAAGTAAAAGTAGCGACCAACTAGGAAGTAAGAGTAGCGACCAACTAGGAAGTAAGAGTAGCGACCAACTAGGAAGTAAGAGTAGCGACCAACTTGGAAGTACGAGTAGCGACCAACTTGGAAGTAAGAGTAGCGACCAACTAGGAAGTACGAGTAGCGACCAACTTGGACGTACGAGTAGCGACCAACTTGGAAGTAAGAGTAGCGACCAACTAGGAAGTAAGAGTAGCGACCAACTGGGAAGTAAGAGTAGCGACCAACTTGGAAGTACAAGTAGCGACCAACTTGGAAGTAAGAGTAGCGACCAACTTGGAAGTATGAGTAGCGACCAACTTGGAAGTACAAGTAGCGACCAACTTGGAAGTAAGAGTAGCGACCAACTTGGAAGTATGAGTAGCGACCAACTTGGAAGTACAAGTAGCGACCAACTTGGAAGTAAGAGTAGCGACCAACTTGGAAGTATGAGTAGCGACCAACTTGGAAGTAAGAGTAGCGACCAACTTGGAAGTATGAGTAGCGACCACTTGGAAGTACAAGTAGCGACCAACTTGGAAGTAAGAGTAGCGACCAACTTGGAAGTATGAGTAGCGACCAACTTGGAAGTACGAGTAGCGACCAACTTGAAAGTACGAGTAGCGACCAACTTGGAAGTACGAGTAGCGACCAACTAGGAAATAAGAGTAGCAACCAACTTGGAAGTAAGAGTAGCGACCAACTTGGAAGTACGAGTAGCGACCAACTAGGAAGTAAGAGTAGCGACCAACTTGGAAGTAAGAGTAGCGACCAACTTGGAAGTACGAGTAGCGACCAACTTGGAAGTAAGAGTAGCGATCAACTAGGAAGTACGAGTAGCGATCAACTTGGACGTACGAGTAGCGACCAACTAGGAAGTAAGAGTAGCGACCAACTTGGAAGTAAGAGTAGCGACCAACTTGGAAGTATAAGTAGCGACCAACTTGGAAGTACGAGTAGCGACCAACTAGTAAGTAAGAGTAGCGACCAACTGGGAAGTAAGAGTAGCGACCAACTTGGAAGTACAAGTAGCGACCAACTTGGAAGTAAGAGTAGCGACCAACTTGGAAGTATGAGTAGCGACCAACTTGGAAGTACAAGTAGCGACCAACTTGGAAGTAAGAGTAGCGACCAACTTGGAAGTATGAGTAGCGACCAACTTGGAAGTACAAGTAGCGACCAACTTGGAAGTAAGAGTAGCGACCAACTTGGAAGTATGAGTAGCGACCAACTTGGAAGTAAGAGTAGCGACCAACTTGGAAGTATGAGTAGCGACCAACTTGGAAGTACAAGTAGCGACCAACTTGGAAGTAAGAGTAGCGACCAACTTGGAAGTATGAGTAGCGACCAACTTGGAAGTACGAGTAGCGACCAACTTGAAAGTACGAGTAGCGACCAACTTGGAAGTACGAGTAGCGACCAACTAGGAAATAAGAGTAGCAACCAACTTGGAAGTAAGAGTAGCGACCAACTTGGAAGTACGAGTAGCGACCAACTAGGAAGTAAGAGTAGCGACCAACTTGGAAGTAAGAGTAGCGACCAACTTGGAAGTACGAGTAGCGACCAACTTGGAAGTAAGAGTAGCGATCAACTAGGAAGTACGAGTAGCGATCAACTTGGACGTACGAGTAGCGACCAACTAGGAAGTAAGAGTAGCGACCAACTTGGAAGTAAGAGTAGCGACCAACTTGGAAGTATAAGTAGCGACCAACTTGGAAGTACGAGTAGCGACCAACTAGTAAGTAAGAGTAGCGACCAACTTGGAAGTAAGAGTAGCGACCAACTTGGAAGTACGAGTAGCGACCAACTAGGAAATAAGAGTAGCAACCAACTTGGAAGTAAGAGTAGCGACCAACTTGGAAGTACGAGTAGCGACCAACTAGGAAGTATGAGTAGCGACCAACTAGGAAATAAGAGTAGCGACCAACTTGGAAGTAAGAGTAGCGACCAACTTGGAAGTAAGAGTAGCGACCAACTTGGAAGTAAGAGTAACGACCAACTTGGAAGTACGAGTAGCGACCAACTAGGAAATAAGAGTAGCAACCAACTTGGAAGTAAGAGTAGCGACCAACTAGGAAGTATGAGTAGCGACCAACTAGGAAATAAGAGTAGCGACCAACTTGGAAGTATGAGTAGCGACCAACTTGGAAGTAAGAGTAGCGACCAACTTGGAAGTAAGAGTAGCGACCAACTTGGAAGTACGAGTAGCGACCAACTTGGAAGTAAGAGTAGCGACCAACTTGGAAGTAAGAGTAGCAACCAACTTGGAAGTAAGAGTAGCGACCAACTTGGAAGTAAGAGTAGCGACCAACTTGGAAGTACGAGTAGCGACCAACTTGGAAGTAAGAGTAGCGACCAACTAGGAAGTCCGAGTAACGACCAAGTAGGAAGTAAGAGTAGCGACCAACTTGAAAGTATGAGTAGCGACCAACTTGGAAGTAAGAGTAGCGACCAACTTGGAAGTACGAGTAGCGACCAACTAGGAAGTACGAGTAGCGACCAACTTGAAAGTATGAGTAGCGACCAACTTGGAAGTAAGAGTAGCGACCAACTTGGAAGTACGAGTAGCGACCAACTAGGAAGTAAGAGTAGCGACTAACTTGGAAGTAAGAGTAGCGACCAACATGGAAGTACGATTAGCGACCAACTAGTAAGTAAGAGTAGCGACCAACTTGAAAGTAGGAGTAGCGACCAACTTGGAAGTACGAGTAGCGACCAACTAGGAAGTACGAGTAGCGACCAACTAGGAAGTACGAGTAGCGACCAACTAGGAAGTAAGAGTAGCGACCAACTTGGAAGTAAGAGTAGCGACCAACTTGGAAGTACGAGTAGCGACCAACTTGGAAGTAAGAGTAGCGACCAACTTGGAAGTAAGAGTAGCAACCAACTTGGAAGTAAGAGTAGCGACCAACTTGGAAGTACGAGTAGTGACCAACTAGGAAGTATGAGTAGCGACCAACTAGGAAATAAGAGTAGCGACCAACTTGGAAGTATAAGTAGCGACCAACTTGGAAGTACGAGTAGCGACCAACTAGTAAGTAAGAGTAGCGACCAACTTGGAAGTAAGAGTAGCGACCAACTTGGAAGTACGAGTAGCGACCAACTTGGAAGTACGAGTAGCGACCAACTTGAAAGTATGAGTAGCGACCAACTTGGAAGTAAGAGTAGCGACCAACTTGGAAGTACGAGTAGCGACCAACTAGGAAGTACGAGTAGCGACCAACTTGAAAGTATGAGTAGCGACCAACTTGGAAGTAAGAGTAGCGACCAACTTGGAAGTACGAGTAGCGACCAACTAGGAAGTAAGAGTAGCGACTAACTTGGAAGTAAGAGTAGCGACCAACATGGAAGTACGAGTAGCGACCAACTAGTAAGTAAGAGTAGCGACCAACTTGAAAGTAAGAGTAGCGACCAACTTGGAAGTACGAGTAGCGACCAACTAGGAAGTACGAGTAGCGACCAACTAGGAAGTACGAGTAGCGACCAACTAGGAAGTAAGAGTAGCGACCAACTTGGAAGTAAGAGTAGCGACCAACTTGGAAGTACGAGTAGCGACCAACTTGGAAGTAAGAGTAGCGACCAACTTGGAAGTAAGAGTAGCGACCAACTTGGAAGTAAGAGTAGCGACCAACTTGGAAGTAAGAGTAGCGACCAACTTGGAAGTAAGAGTAGCGACCAACTTGGAAGTACGAGTAGCGACCAACTAGGAAGTAAGAGTAGCGACTAACTTGGAAGTAAGAGTAGCGACCAACATGGAAGTACGAGTAGCGACCAACTAGTAAGTAAGAGTAGCGACCAACTTGAAAGTAAGAGTAGCGACCAACTTGGAAGTACGAGTAGTGACCAACTAGGAAGTAAGAGTAGCGACCAACTTGGAAGTAAGAGTAGCGACCAACTTGGAAGTACGAGTAGCGACCAACTTGGAAGTAAGAGTAGCGACCAACTTGGAAGTAAGAGTAGCGACCAACTTGGAAGTAAGAGTAGCGACCAACTTGGAAGTACGAGTAGCGACCAACTAGGAAATAAGAGTAGCAACCAACTTGGAAGTAAGAGTAGCGACCAACTTGGAAGTACGAGTAGTGACCAACTAGGAAGTATGAGTAGCGACCAACTAGGAAATAAGAGTAGCGACCAACTTGGAAGTATAAGTAGCGACCAACTTGGAAGTACGAGTAGCGACCAACTAGTAAGTAAGAGTAGCGACCAACTTGGAAGTAAGAGTAGCGACCAACTTGGAAGTACGAGTAGCGACCAACTAGGAAATAAGAGTAGCAACCAACTTGGAAGTAAGAGTAGCGACCAACTTGGAAGTACGAGTAGCGACCAACTAGGAAGTATGAGTAGCGACCAACTAGGAAATAAGAGTAGCGACCAACTTGGAAGTAAGAGTAGCGACCAACTTGGAAGTAAGAGTAGCGACCAACTTGGAAGTAAGAGTAACGACCAACTTGGAAGTACGAGTAGCGACCAACTAGGAAATAAGAGTAGCAACCAACTTGGAAGTAAGAGTAGCGACCAACTAGGAAGTATGAGTAGCGACCAACTAGGAAATAAGAGTAGCGACCAACTTGGAAGTATGAGTAGCGACCAACTTGGAAGTAAGAGTAGCGACCAACTTGGAAGTATGAGTAGCGACCAACTTGGAAGTAAGAGTAGCGACCAACTTGGAAATAAGAGTAGCGACCAACTTGGAAGTAAGAGTAGCGACCAACTTGGAAGTAAGAGTAGCGACCAACTTGGAAGTAAGAGTAGCGACCAACTTGGAAGTACGAGTAGCAACCAACTTGGAAGTATGAGTAGCGACCAACTTGGAAGTATGAGTAGCGACCAACTAGGAAATAAGAGTAGCGACCAACTTGGAAGTATGAGTAGCGACCAACTTGGAAGTAAGAGTAGCGACCAACTTGGAAGTAAGAGTAGCGACCAACTTTGAAGTAAGAGTAGCGACCAACTTGGAAATAAGAGTAGCGACCAACTTGGAAGTAAGAGTAGCGACCAACTTGGAAGTAAGAGTAGCGACCAACTTGGAAGTAAGAGTAGCGACCAACTTGGAAGTACGAGTAGCAACCAACTTGGAAGTATGAGTAGCGACCAACTTGGAAGTATGAGTAGCGACCAACTAGGAAATAAGAGTAGCGACCAACTTGGAAGTACGAGTAGCGACCAACTTGGAAGTACGAGTAGCGACCAACTTGAAAGTATGAGTAGCGACCAACTTGGAAGTAAGAGTAGCGACCAACTTGGAAGTACGAGTAGCGACCAACTAGGAAGTACGAGTAGCGACCAACTTGAAAGTATGAGTAGCGACCAACTTGGAAGTAAGAGTAGCGACCAACTTGGAAGTACGAGTAGCGACCAACTAGGAAGTAAGAGTAGCGACTAACTTGGAAGTAAGAGTAGCGACCAACATGGAAGTACGAGTAGCGACCAACTAGTAAGTAAGAGTAGCGACCAACTTGAAAGTAAGAGTAGCGACCAACTTGGAAGTACGAGTAGCGACCAACTAGGAAGTACGAGTAGCGACCAACTAGGAAGTACGAGTAGCGACCAACTAGGAAGTAAGAGTAGCGACCAACTTGGAAGTAAGAGTAGCGACCAACTTGGAAGTACGAGTAGCGACCAACTTGGAAGTAAGAGTAGCGACCAACTTGGAAGTAAGAGTAGCGACCAACTTGGAAGTAAGAGTAGCGACCAACTTGGAAGTAAGAGTAGCGACCAGCTTGGAAGTAAGAGTAGCGACCAACTTGGAAGTACGAGTAGCGACCAACTAGGAAGTAAGAGTAGCGACTAACTTGGAAGTAAGAGTAGCGACCAACATGGAAGTACGAGTAGCGACCAACTAGTAAGTAAGAGTAGCGACCAACTTGAAAGTAAGAGTAGCGACCAACTTGGAAGTACGAGTAGTGACCAACTAGGAAGTAAGAGTAGCGACCAACTTGGAAGTAAGAGTAGCGACCAACTTGGAAGTACGAGTAGCGACCAACTTGGAAGTAAGAGTAGCGACCAACTTGGAAGTAAGAGTAGCGACCAACTTGGAAGTAAGAGTAGCGACCAACTTGGAAGTACGAGTAGCGACCAACTAGGAAATAAGAGTAGCAACCAACTTGGAAGTAAGAGTAGCGACCAACTTGGAAGTACGAGTAGTGACCAACTAGGAAGTATGAGTAGCGACCAACTAGGAAATAAGAGTAGCGACCAACTTGGAAGTATAAGTAGCGACCAACTTGGAAGTACGAGTAGCGACCAACTAGTAAGTAAGAGTAGCGACCAACTTGGAAGTAAGAGTAGCGACCAACTTGGAAGTACGAGTAGCGACCAACTAGGAAATAAGAGTAGCAACCAACTTGGAAGTAAGAGTAGCGACCAACTTGGAAGTACGAGTAGCGACCAACTAGGAAGTATGAGTAGCGACCAACTAGGAAATAAGAGTAGCGACCAACTTGGAAGTAAGAGTAGCGACCAACTTGGAAGTAAGAGTAGCGACCAACTTGGAAGTAAGAGTAACGACCAACTTGGAAGTACGAGTAGCGACCAACTAGGAAATAAGAGTAGCAACCAACTTGGAAGTAAGAGTAGCGACCAACTAGGAAATAAGAGTAGCGACCAACTTGGAAGTATGAGTAGCGACCAACTTGGAAGTAAGAGTAGCGACCAACTTGGAAGTAAGAGTAGCGACCAACTTTGAAGTAAGAGTAGCGACCAACTTGGAAATAAGAGTAGCGACCAACTTGGAAGTAAGAGTAGCGACCAACTTGGAAGTAAGAGTAGCGACCAACTTGGAAGTAAGAGTAGCGACCAACTTGGAAGTACGAGTAGCAACCAACTTGGAAGTATGAGTAGCGACCAACTTGGAAGTAAGAGTAGCGACCAACTTGGAAGTACGAGTAGCGACCAACTTGGAAGTATGAGTAGCGACCAACTTGGAAGTAAGAGTAGCGACCAACTTGGAAGTATGAGTAGCGACCAACTTGGAAGTAAGAGTAGCGACCAACTTGGAAGTACGAGTAGCGACCAACTTGGAAGTATGAGTAGCGACCAACTTGGAAGTATGAGTAGCGACCAACTAGGAAATAAGAGTAGCAACCAACTTGGAAGTAAGAGTAGCGACCAACTTGGAAGTACGAGTAGCGACCAACTTGGAAGTAAGAGTAGCGACCAACTTGGAAGTATGAGTAGCGACCAACTAGGAAATAAGAGTAGCAACCAACTTGGAAGTAAGAGTAGCGACCAACTTGGAAGTATGAGTAGCGACCAACTTGGAAGTATGAGTAGCGACCAACTTGGAAGTATGAGTAGCGACCAACTTGGAAGTATGAGTAGCGACCAACTTGGAAGTATGAGTAGCGACCAACTAGGAAATAAGAGTAGCGACCAACTTGGAAGTATGAGTAGCGTTTTTAATTAAATTAAATTTGTCGGTCCTACCGCCAAGACCGACAAATTTACGGTTCCCAATTTTACGATTTTACATGGATAGCTTATAAGCTATCGAAAATGAATACCTTATATTGTAAGTACTATGGCACAGTTCACAATTTATCGACAGTTTACAATCTCGTGAGATAGATTCGACGGTACGGTTGGCGCAGTGGTTAAGCGATTGATTGCTGCGCTGCGTGTCGCGGGTTCGATTCCCGCACGGAACAAATATTTGTATGACCTACAAGTAGTTGTTCCGGGTCTGGTTGTTTGTGTATGTGAGTTTAATGTTTGTAAACGCACCCACGATACAAGGGAAATTCCTAGTGTGGGGCAAAGTTTAAAAAAAAAAACTAACGGTGTTCGCAATCATACGGTGACATGTACCCCACAATGTCTGCACTTACCTGTTTCCTACAATATGAATTTCTCTCCCACAGCTGGGCAACAACCACCATAGTTACGAGAGTCTAGTGGACAACTCCAACGGGCTTGCAGCGTTCATGCAGAGAATGAAGATTGTGGATGAAGAGGAACGCTTGAATGCCTAGCGTTAAGTTATTTTAAGACTGGTGTTAAAATCTATAAAAAATATTAAAATAATATGTTTGTTGGTAAGCTTGGTATCTTGAGAGCGGCTGGGCGAATTTTGCTATTTTTTGTTTTAAAGTAGTAAAATAGTACGAATTTGATTTTTACGCATAGAAATTTTTTGAAAAATTTCGAATTCGGTTATAACTGAACGTCCTTTTTTCTCTGTGAGTTTTATACGAACTATTGAAATTTGGACAGGATTGTCTGGTCGGCTAGTACTACTCTAATAAATCAAGATGAACAAGAGACCTGCAGCCTTAAGGTAATTCCTTCGATGTGGCTCGCGACGTTACAACTTTGCAAAAAACGTAAGAAAATTTTAATTACTCGGGCTACATTGAAGGAAACTTGTTAAAGTAGAGTTTATCAAGTGATCAATTGCAAATCTTCTATTTTGTTGAATGCTCAAATTTATCTTGTGATTACAAGTGTGTACCTACGCAATTAGGATGAAGATTTTTAAGGTTTTTTTTTTGTAAATTGAAAACCGTTTCTTTTATAATTTGGTTAATACCTATGCTGTGTTACTATTAAATAAATAATTGATTTCATTTCCTTTTTCTTGTATTCTAATTCGTTAGGTTGTTTTCCAGCCAAAGATATCATATTTAGTCAAGTGTACAGTTTTATGCGTTGTTTATTTCAGCACCCTAATTGCTTCATAAGTTCGAAAAATTCGTCAGCTCAACAACGTAAACAACGCAATGAATATTGTTGAACTGTCAAAATGAAACCCATTATTATTTATTTTATTTATTTATTGCTACTGGATAGCGTGTTGTGTAACTCGCAGTGTGCGATCATAACGCAAAGGATAAACAATGATGTAAATCTTCTTTGAATGCTCTCTCTAATACTGATACCCATGTATCACCATACGGCGGAAATTATATTATTGTTTATAGACTTAAGAAAAACTTCATTTGTAAGCTTTGAAAGTCGTAACGGGTAGTCAGAAGCTCGATATTCTGACAACCAATGTTGCCAAGGGGTATCGTGTTACCCAGTAACTGGGTTGTGGAGGTCAGATTGGCAGTCGCTTCATGTAAAATACTGGTATTCAGCAGCATCCTGTTAGGCTGGAAGCCGACCTCAAACATAGTTGGTAAGGCTAGGCAGATGATGATGACTTGAGGAAAATGTTTTTGTAATAAAAAGCTTTATTGTATAGTCAACCTCTTAATTGTATCACCATAAGGTTGAATGTCATTTGCATGTTATAAAACGACAAGGTCTATTTGTAGAGGTCCTGACATACATGCATGAAAGCATGCCATTATTGAGCAATTGCTACTTAGTAGCACGTGTCTCGAAACATTGCTAAAGGCCAACCGCTTCACTGAGACGTTGCCTGAGGTAGCAGCGCGGTGCGGGAGGGGTGTGGTGACGTGACGCGGGAGCTCGGTGATTCGTCAACTTGTGACAACTATCACCCCTCCCGCACCGCGCAGCTACCTCTGGCAACGCGAGAGTTAAGCGGTCAGCCTATGAGTATGCTTATTTCGAGCATGCTACCTGAGGTGCGGGTGTAAGGGGGATCAGAGCGCACACGCATATTTAGGAGTATGCTTAAAACTAGAATGCTTATTTTTGGCAAATGTGAACAGCTACAGAGCATGCTAGTTTTAAGCATGTTTTTTAATAAGGATGTGTGTCAGTACCTTTAAGCAAAATTACGAAACTATACTACGCATTTATTTTAGGATATTGCTCAAAATTTAAAATACGCATGTTTTGTACATTGCAGTATATACAGAGTGGCGATTAGGTTAACACATTAAGGGCTGATTTTTCTATCGCCAGATAACTTTTATTCGAGGAATAAAATTGACAGTTTTGGTATGAAACAACTGTCAAAATTTCAAAATGATTCCTCGAATAAAGTCATCAGATGATTGAAAGAATCAGCCCTTAGGGCTGATTTTTCCAATTGGCACGGAATAAACCACCCTGATAAGGCACTAGAGACGCGCGGGGCGATGGTATCAACAATTCAACACAAACTTTATGGCATTGTTACCAAATAAGGACAAATTAAGTTTAATATTATTAAAACGAAAAAGAAGGTACCCACGGCTATACTGTTAATTGTTGTTAATTGTTTTATATACAATGTGTATGTGTAAAATACGTAATGTACTATCGCCAAAACCTATATTTGACCATTTTGAAAACAAAATCCCGTGCACATGATGACCACAGCTGCGTCCGTAAGTAGAACAAAACAGGATCCTTTTTAGGTCGACTAATAATATGCGCTGCAAGCAGGAATAGTCCTTACGGTAGTCACATAGATTTTGGCGATCCTGAATTCAATTAAAAACCTTATGTATAAATTATGATTGTATTCACGAACTACAAATTATATAATCGTGTAAAGTGTTTGTTATACATATAAATAAAAACGTATGTTTTGTAAATAGGCGTTTAATTTATTTTATTTCAGATTTAATTTTAATATCACAGTTTGTGGTCTTCGTTGGAAGCTCCTTTTGCGTTTGAGGTAGGGATGAACACGCCTCCGCTTTGCGTACGCTGAAACAATTAGAAAAAAACTCATTATTATGATAATTTAATTTAATTTTGAAGAATACGGGGTCAAATTAAATTAGTTAGCGAATAGCTATAAAACGTATATGCGTAACATAATAGTCCTCCACACCGTATTTCAGCCATGGCGGCCAAACTCAACGGATCAATCGCAAAACTTTATAATTTATGAAGTAAATCTTACAAATGTCTTTCTTTACCACAAAACTTTAAGCCACATAATTAAAAAAAAAAAGTTTTTATTGTTTACCATACAATTGTTCTACAGCACAACATTGAGGCAGCCCCAGTAAGTTATAAGGATACTTGTGATGGGGTTACCTCGCAACTTCCCATGGGTTGCGATACAGGATTTGTTGATTATTAGTATAACACACAGTGTGTGTGTGTGTGTGTGCGTGTGTGTGTGTGTGCGTGTGTGTGTGTGTGCGTGTGTGTGTGTGTGCGTGTGTGTGTGTGTGTGTGTGTGTGCGTGTGTGTGTGCGTGTGTGTGTGTGTGTGTGTTAATGATTGATTAACTGATGTATATTATAATTGGGTTCAGGTTATTAATTAACATATTCTGGTTAATATAAGTTCAATTTCGTCGTACGTTTGTGACTTTAATCATTCCGTTAGAGTATTTTTACATTCGTACCACAACATGGGTTAAATATTCAATTTGAGGTTCAATTTATTATAAATATAAGTTGATTGTGTGTTATACAGGATTTGTTGATAGTATAGTATAACACACAGTCAACTTATATTTATAATAAATTGAACCTCAAATTGAATATTTACCCCATGTTGTACGAGCAAGACTTTCTTGGCTAACCATGGTGGACGATATGCAGTGCCAATGAGTAACTTTCTCTTATTCACAACAAGGATTAGCCAGAGCTGTTCAACATTTTCAGCCGGGCATGTCAAGGTCGTTGCACCGCGTCGTTGCACCGCGTCCCACCCGCGCGCTCGCCAACAGATCATCACACAGATCACGACGCGCCAGGCGGACGACGATGGGGCGCGGGCGAGTTTCTGTCGCACCTGCAGAGCTCGTCGCGTCGAGCTGCCTCTCGCCGACTCGTTCCGCGCTGACAATGTCACAATCCTCAAGGTCGACCCCTAGCTTAAGGCTTATAACCTTGATGATGTGTATCGGGTTATCAACCTTGGCCTCGGGTATATTTGTTACCTCAATGGCATTCGCCAAGAGATCTTGGTCCCTGTCATTGAGTTTGCGCCTCAATTCCTCCACGAGTCTGTCCACTGCCCCAGGATTCGCCGGACCCGAAGAAGCCCGCCGCTCCAAGGCGTCAACTCTGGCCTCTAGGCCATCGATGCGTGTGTTGCAGGTATTCACGGAGGTCTTGAGCTCCATCATCTCCACCTCCATTTCCTTACGAACCTGAATCTCCGCACGGACCGCCCTCAGTTCCTCCATGATTAATTTCATGTCGGAGCCGGCGATCATCGATACTTCCCGAGCCGTGACATCGACTACAGAAGCAATGTGCGGCGGGGGAGTGGCATCACCAGAAGGGCTCGCCGCTGGTTCCGAACAGATATCAGAGGTGTTAGGCGTACTATGGAGTTGGTTCATGGTTCTTTCAACAGGTAATCGTTCTACTACGTAATTTCTTGTCACTATTTTATCGAATCCTTGAGCTGTAGTCGTCTGAAACAAAAAATTGTTTTAATATATTTCTCGTGTAATTTGAAGATATATGACATCTACCAACCCGCACTGGGCCCGTGTGGTGGATTTCGGCCCACTCCCTCTCACAGAGGCCTGTGTCCCAGCAGTGGGAACATTATATAGGTTGATTATGTTATGTTATGTGATATTTCTCGTTTGTCATTTAGAAAAAGCTAATTATTGTTTGTACGGACGCCAGCACATCAAGTTACTACAATCTGTCAAATTTATTTAATAGATTTTCAACTTTATTGCTAAAGCATTAAGGTTCAAGGTTGATTGGGAAAATTTGACAGTTTCGGGTAGCTTGACCTGCTGGCGTCTGTACATAATTATCTCTCAATCATATCGGTGGTTAAGTGAGCGCTAAATAATCAATTCAAAAATACTTGTAACACACTTTTCTATTACAAACAGAAGGAAATTGAAGATAATTAGTAATCCATTGCTTCATAAGTTTGAAAAATTCGTCTGCTCGACAACGTAAATAACGCAATATTGTTGAGTTGTCAAAATGAATAGCATTGGGATTGCGGGTGTGTCCCACAATTATCCCGTTGAACACATAAAGTAGATTCCCTAGGAAGTTGAACCACGGGTACCAATTGATAAGGAAATATGGTATTATACATGGTGGCAGGGACATCGACATGAATTCAGCACATGATTTTTCGTCGGTTATAAAAAAAATGTGCTGTTTCATAGAAAAGTGCGGTACATGGAAAACGGTTCTTGGAAAAGTACCTACGCGGTCAAAATGTATGGAACGGCAATTATTTTTTTTAATAACCAACGTAAATTTCAACAGACTAGGAGTTCTAGAATTAAAATCTTTCTGAAAAGGTTCAGAATCATGTACTGATTCCATGGTAACAGATTGCTCGTGGATGTCCCTGCCACCCTGTATTGCTGCATACCACTGTCATCTTGTCAGCATAAAATTCTCGAATGTGTTGAGATATCTTCCCGTTTCCATCTGTCTCTACATGTATCATTTTGTTATCCGATATTGTTATTACCGCCTTCACCTGTAAAACAAAATATTCCTTTTTAAACAGTGCTGTTTCTATCAATCCAGCCTTAAAATGGAAGCGTACGCCGTACTTCTACTTTGATTGATGAATAAACATGGTCTATCGGGTTCCACAGTTCATTTACCAAGGGGTATCGTATTACCCAGTAAGTGGGTTGTGGAGGTCAGATATTCAGCTGCATCCGGTTAGACTGGAAGCCGACCCCAACATACATAGTTGCGAAAAGGCTAGGCAGATGATGAAATGATGTTTGTTATACTTATGATGATGTATGTTATGTTTCATATAATTATGTGGATAGTTCCACATAATTATATGAAACATAACCCACCATTATATACTTATACCTTGTATAGAGCCTATACTCGGGCCATTACTAACGCAAAATTAGTCATAAATTATTTTTACCGGACCTCTCGCTCGCACTTACGATCCTGATTCAGGTCTACTCTCTAACTCAGTCAGAAGATACGGGCTTGCCCGAAATTAATACGTCAAAACAAGTGTCAAATTCAATTTTTTGGAGGGGCAAGTATATATAGCGTGTAGGGACAAGTGTCAAATAGTAGTAGTAATAATAGTATAGTATAGTAGTATTAATTCTTAGTTCGAGCCCCAAACTAATCATATTTATGTTCGTAAGTGTATGTATGTATGTAAGTGATACGGAGTTGAAACCGCCCGTAACTTCGGCCGAATCTACGGATTTCGTGCTTAAGGAGTAGACTCCCAGTGCTAGTGTTGTGCTAACTGTCTTATTGTTATTGGCTCAAATTTGCGTATTTAATGCCCCTAGTATAATCTTAATGTTCACGAAACACAGCTTTATCACAGACAAAAAGATATCTACATACGAATTTAAACAAAAGCCGTGTAAATCACCTTTGTTCCATCAGCCTTCAATTCTTCGAACCCCTCCCCCGATGTAAAAGTGATGGTTGTGTTAGCCATTGGTGCTATAAGCTGGAACGTATACGTCCCATCATCGTTGCGGGTCAAGACCTTTGTCTGATTCAGCTTCATGGCCACTTTACGAGAGAAATACCCCATTCCTGGAAAGACAATAGATTTATGTTAATGGTTTAGTGCTAAAGTCTAACAACCAGTATTACCTAGGGGTATTGTGTTACCCAGTAGTGAAATTTGGAGGTCAGATAGTCAGTCACTGGATGTAAAGTTGTAATAGTCCTTCAGGCCGTACTTTGGCAATCTAAACGGAGACCTAGCCTTCGGCACGAGAGATATTTTAGTGCACAACTGTATGCACTCTCTCTTCCCTCACTCTCATAGTCCGATGGAACGGCAATCTGACACGACCAGAGAGAGATCAGGTGCAGGGCCAATGGCTTAACGTGCTTTCCGAGGCACGGGGGTATCACACCGCCATCTTCTAAACTCTACTAAGAAACTTCTATTGGAAAAATCCAGTGACACTTTGCCCGACCTGGGAATCGAACCCAGGACCCCACGCTCAGCAGTCGTGCTTGCACTAGACCAACGGGGGCTCTCCATCAGATACATACTTGTACCAAGGCATACAAAGCTTATCTTCCTTCATAGATAACTAGCCTAATGATGTAGAATATAAATCAACATTAACATTGTTTATAACAAAAGATTGGTTATAGATAACGAGTTGGGTTTTTTGTCAATCAGATGTAATAGTGTTGCTGTTTATTATTTTTTTAGTTTAATAAGTGAATATTTAGAGTTGATGGCGAGTTTCAATAATTGGAGAGGCACAGCACAAACACACATGACAGTTATATGCCCAAAAGTATGCATAAAGCCATAAAAACTTCTGATGGGTGAGTCTTCTTGTTAGCAGAGGTCACTTTGGCTGCATGTTTTGGGGCACAGAGGGCAGGATAGGAGGCGGAGGATAGTTTGTGGCTCAGCTCAACTTCTACACTCTGCTGCCGTTCCGTCGGGTCCTTGGGTTTGGAGACGGTTCAGTCAATTCAATTGGACAGTTGAGTTGGTGAATGTCCCAACACAATAAAATTCGACCTGCTTTGCTTGCATATTTTTGTACAGACGCCAGCAGGTCAAGCTACCCGAAACTGTCAAATTTTGCCAATCAACCTTGAACCTTAATGCTTTAGCGATAAAGTTGAAAATCTATTAAAGAAATTTGACAGATTGTAGTAACTTGATGTGCTGGCGTCCGTACAATTTACTGGCATATGTTTTAAGGGCTTTACCACTCACCAATAAACATCAAATAGTCTTCGAAGTTTTCGGAGTCCACTAAAACATATCTTTTACCCAAAAACTCGTCCATTTTGAACGTGATACAGACACGTATGATACGCGAAGTGTCGTTATCAGTCGCTAATATCTTATCAACCTTATTTAGCTTACTTTCAAAACACCTAAAAAACAATTATTTGCCCGCGCCGCGCAAAAAGTAAATACAATTGTGACTTTGATTGACGTTGGTTTGACGTTTGTAAGAACGCTCACCATAGACTAAAGTATGGGTTTTTTCTAAAGACGTAGAATGAGCGTTCGACTCAGTCGTGTCAACTTGACTACCTACCAACTTATCGTTTTCTAAAATCGCTTACGCCGAGGCGTTAACGATTGTAGAAAGAGATTAGATACGAAACGTTTGTAACTTGGCTAGGCCGGCCTGCAGTTTTCTGTTAGTATCGTATCTACGTGAGTGTACACACGGCTACACATCAAGTTAGACATCCTATATACGCATAACTACGCTACCAGCAATACAGAGAATTGTAGGAAAGGGACTACGTACCGTGGCATCGGCCAATCACAGCACTTGCTGAGTTGCACCTACGCACACAGATGCACTTTTTTTCGCAAAAGCATTCGCTAGTTTCACTCGTATTCAATTCAATGTTCTAAATTGTTCTATGCCAGTCAGTTCATAAACGTCGCCCAAGATTCACAACTATTAAGTTACGTTAAGTTAGGCAAACTAATTAAATTAATTGTTCATTGTTTTCAAATTTTTGTTTTTTATTTATTTTGATTTCTATTACTCATTTAGGAGTTTAAATTTTAAACTATTTTAATTGATAGGTAATTGTTTTATTTGGTATTATTTTAGGATCCCGAATCGAAGCTGTTAAATCTGATAGTAGTCTGTTATCTAAGAATAATATTTTACTGTTTTAAATGTTAATAAGTAGGTAGTTCACAATTTTTTTTTAAGTGGATTCTGCTTCTCTTCAAGTCATAAATATAATTTATCCAACTACTAACAATAATTACTCTAGTGTGAGGATATTTCTTATACCTATTAGTAGCATAGACCAATAAAGCATATCAAGTTTTATTTGCCATAGTTGATTATAGGGTTGTCACTGGATGAATATATTTTTTTAACTGTGTTGTTTTTATGGTCATTGTTGATTTAGATTTTTAACTATTGCTGGCTCCTGAGGTATTACTCGGGCTACATTGAAGGAAACTTGTTAAAGTAGAGTTTGTCAAGTGATCAATTGCAAATCCTCTATTTTGTTGAATGCTCAAATTTATCTTGTGATTACAAGTGTGTACGCAATTAGGTTGAAGTTTTTTAAGGTTTGTTTTTGTGAATTGAAAACCCTTTCTTTTATAATTTTGTTAATACCTATGCTGTGTTACTATTAAATAAATAATTAATTTCATTTCCTTTTTCTTTTATTCTAATTAGTTAGGTTATGTTTTCTAGCCAAAGATATCATATTTAGTCAAGTAGCTTCGTATGGTCGAATAATTCGTCTGCTCAACAACGTAAACAACGCAATGAATATTGTTGAACTGTCAAAATGAAACCCATTGCTACTGGATAGCGTGTTTCGCAATTAACTCGCAGTGTGCGATCATAACGCAAAGGATAAACAAAGACTCTAAAGACTTAAGAAAAACGTCATTTATATATAAGCTTTGACAGTCGTTACGGGCAGTCAGAAGGTCGACAGTCTGACAACCAATGTTGCCAAGGGGTATCGTGTTACCGGTGTTAACCAGTAACTGGGTTGTGGAGGTCAGATAGACAGTCGCTTCATGTAAAATACTGGTATTCAGCAGAAGTCGATCTCGACATGCGCTCGACATGCAGACAGTCGCGACTGTGCCGCAGTGACGAACGGACGGTGTGTTGTTTTTTTTAACAATAACCGCGCGATTTTCTCAATAAAAATAAGTTCAAGTACTTATTTAATATGACGAGTAGGATATTTGTAGGATTGTGCTGTTTTTGGTTGCATGAATTCGTCAAACAATTTTTAATTAAGCTTTATATTAGAATGCGGATTTTTTATACTTTAAAATTTAATAATAAAACATTTTGTACGTCTCGGTCGAGGCGCAAATATTTTTCGGCCGCAAATTTATAAGACCGATTTGTTATTCAAACATAAATATGGTTTTTTTTAATTAAATCTACCAATCAAAAACAACATGCATTACATACATTTTTATTGAACACTTCCTATTCAATTCACAAAGTATTTTATTTGTATATATAAAAAAAGTATAGGTATTTACAATCACAAAACTAAATGGAAACACAAAGTAGGCAAACGTAATTAAAATGCTGGAGGCGGGCAGCCCTATCGCATGTTTACGTACCGCGCGGCTGTAGGCATTTATTTCAAAGATATACGGCCGAGTTACAATACTATATAGATACCTAATATTACCGTGGCTAGGCAGAGGATGATGACTTGAGAAAATGTTTTTGTAATAAAAACCTTTAATGTATGAGATAAGATAGATAAAAAACCTAATCATTTATTTGCTCAAACATGAGTACAATACATTATACATAACACAAATTGTCAGCATGCAAGAGATGTTAAAAGTAGGGATAACACAGATCATCACGTTTGCCTTAAAAATTGGCTGCAAATATTAATAAAATTTAAGTATAATTTCACTCAAAATAAATGTCAACGTCATGTTAGTATGAGAACATTAAAAATATTATAGATAATTAAATTAGTAAACATAGTCAAAAACTCTCATCGATAAATTCATTTAAATTATAATAGGCTTTATATGCTAGGAAATTTCTAACTGTCTTTTTGAACTTTTTTTTTATAGTCAACCTCGTAATTGTATCACCCTAAGGTTGAATGTCATTTGCACGTTATAAAACGACAAGATCTAATTGAAAAAGTCCTGACACACATGCATACAGTATCACGAAAGCATGCCATTATTGAGCAATTGCTACTTAGTAGCACGTGTGTCGAAACATTGCTAAAGGCCAACCGCTTAACTGAGACGTTGCCTGAGGTAGCAGCGCGGTGCGGGGGGATGTGGTGACGTGATGCGAGAGCTCAGTGATTCGTCAACTTGTGACAACTATCACCCCTCCCGCACCGCGCAGCTACCTCTGGCAACGCGAGAGTTAAGCGGTCAGCCTATGAGTATGCTTATTTCGAGCATGCTACCTGAGGTGCGGGTGTAAGGGGGATCAGAGCGCACACGCATATTTAGTAGTACCTATGCATAAAACTAGCATGCTTATTTTTAGCTAATGTGAACAGCTACAGAGCATGCTAGTTTTAAGCATGTTTTTTGATAAGGATGTGTGTGCAATTACGAAACTATACTACGCATTTATTTTAGGATATTGCTCAAATTTAAAATACGCATATGTTTTGACGGCACGGTTGGCGCAGTGGTTAAGCGATTGACTGCTGCGCTGCGTGTCGCGGGTTCGATTCCCGCACGGAACAAATATTTGTATGACCTACATGTATTTGTTCCGAGTCTGGGTGTTTTTCTATCTATAATATGTATGTATTTACAAAAAAAAAAAAATTGTATATAAGTAGTTTATCAGCCATCTTGTTACCATAACACAAGCATTAGGTTGCTTAGCTTGGGACAAATGGTGCTGTGTGAAATGTCCAGGGATTTATTTATTTATTTATTTTATTTATTGCAGTATATACAGAGTGGCGATTAGGTTAGCACATTAAGGGCTGATTTTTCCATCGCCAGATAACTTTTATTCGAGGAATAAAATTGACGACTGACAGTTTTGGTATGAAATAACTGTCAAAATTTCAAAATGATTCCTCGAATAAAGTTATCAGATGGTTGAAAAATCAGTACAGCGGTTATTAAAAACTGTTATCAGTCTGTTAAAATAGTAAAATAATTAATTTGACTAAGGGCGATGGAAATCGCCAGATAACTTTTATTCGAGGAATAAAATTGGCGTTTGACAGTTTTTGTACAGAATAACTGTCAAAATTTCAAAATTATTTCTCGAATAAAGTTATATTGGCACGGAATAAACCCCTGATAAGGCACTAGAAACGCGCGGGGCGATGGTATCAACAATTCAACACAAACTTTATGGCATTGTTACCAAATAAGGACAAATTAAGTTTAATATTATTAAAACAAAAATAATGTACCCACGGCATTACTGTTGTAAAATACGTTGTTTCAATGAATGTGATAACCTAATCGCTACACTGTATCTAGTCCCTGAATTCAATCAAAACCAGTGCCTTATGTATAAATTATGATTGTATCCACGAACTACAAGTTATATAATCGTGTAAAGTGTTTGTTGTACATACATATAAATAAAAACGTATGTTTTGTAACTAGCCGTTTAATTTATTTTATTTCAGATTTAATTTTAATATCACAGTTTATGGTCTTCGTTGGAAGCTCCTTTTGCGTTTGAGGTAGGGATGAACACGCCTCCGTTTTATGTATGCTGAAACAATTAGAATAAAACTCATTATTATGATAATTTAATTTAATTTTGAAGAACACAGGGTCAAATTAAATTAGTTAGCGAATAGCTATAAAATGTATAGGTATGGTTAACATAATAGTCCTCCACACCGTATTTCGGCCAATCTCAACGGACTAGCCTTCGGGGCAGGAGATATTATAGTGCAGGCGTGTGTGCGCAGGCACAGATGCACTCTCTCTTCCCTCACTCACGACCGGAGAGAGATCAGGCGCAGGACCAACGGCTTAACGTGCTTTCCGAAGCACGGGGATATCGCTCCGCCAACTTGCACAAATCAATTTTACGATTCCCTCTTTTATTGCTGAATGGAATGCCTGTCCGATAGAACGAGCGTGCCCAGAAGGGTTAGCTTTAGCCCCCCCGCCCCCCTTAATGTACTTACTATTTGGTGCAGTCGACTGCCCGCTCGTGGCGCCTGAGGTGGCCCGCTTGCAGGAACGCTCTCTTGCAGATATCGCAGGAATACGGACGCTCTCCAGTGTGGTACCTGACATCGACAAAAAACATTATCCACTACTACATGGGCACCAGCCTTACAAGCTTCCACTCGATTTAGAAAGAAAAATACGTTAATTTGTCACAGAAACCCGTGCATACAAAAACATAATTAAGTCGAGTAGGTAATCGGAAAAATAAAATGTGTATGAGTGTGTGAGTAAGCGTTGGCTTAGCTCATCAAATAGTGGTTACTAATGTCTTGGATGATCTAAGCCTTGGCTATGTCAATTTTCAAGTTTGGGCCATAATGGCTGACACGGAATCAAGATTCCATCCACCATCTAGTATGTAGAACTTGCCTACAGTTCCTAGTTGTAAAAATTAAACAAAACTATAATAATCTATAAACACTTCAATGAGATCTTTGCAGAGGGTTCTGTGATAATAATTTATCAATTTTTAGTGACAAATGAGGTCGATGATTTTCACTGTAAAATGAAAAATTGTGTTAATTTGGAAGTTGATTGTTTGTTTTTGTAAAAACTACTTTTTTATTTTTCACTTTTAGCAAACGCAATGTAGATTAAATATGTATTATTGCAGCTAACTCTAAAACTACCCAAGCAATGGTAATAAAATGTGTATGGTTATGGGACCACCAAGGAAGCTTCTTCTACTAAATGAGAATTCTTTTTTTTTATAAACCAACGAAAAATTTCAACGTTTGGGGTCCGAATCATGTAATGAATCCATGGTAACAGGTTGTGCGTCCATGTCCCTGCCTGTTGTTTTATTTTCTGTTTGTGTTTTAATATTTAGTCTGTATTATTCGCGTGCGAGACCCAATAAAAACTTTTCCTTTCTTTCTTCAATAATTACCTCTTATGCACGACCAGGTCTGATTTCTTGAAGAAGCTCTTGCCACAGTCCTTGTAGTCGCACGCATGCGGAGTCAGCCCGTCGTGGTCGCGCTCGAAATGTTGTCTCAACTGAAATTACATTATCATTTGGCGTTATGATTTTTGATTTCATCCAAGTGTACTAAACTGCGTTCGCGATTTTGTTTCCAAACATGTAAACCATAGATTGTCAACCTTATTTTTCCCACTTTAAGTTGATTTTTTTGCTAGAGCCCCCAAGTTTTGGTACCCACCATCTTTCGCGAATCTGAAACAACTATTGCCGCGATTATATTTAGGGCTGATTTTTCCAACGCTAGATAATTTTATCCGAGGAATAGTTTTGAATTTTTGACAGTTCTTCTGTACAAAATCTGTCCGACGTCAATTTTATTCCACGAATAAAAATTATCTGTCTGTATTGAAAAATCAACTCTTAAACGTGTAATATTATACAAGGTGTAACAGAATAAACGCAAGTCATGAAAGTATATTCATAATTGACTACTGAATCGATTTCAGTTACTTTTAATAAAGGTAATTTTGTCAAAAAATATTTTGCCATTATGACCAGCGATTTAGCCAAAGAAAATTAAATCTTATTTCAAGGCAATAAGACTAAATTTTAAATGTATAAAGTAATGAGGTCTAGGGTCAACACGATTTTCTTAATAATAATCGTTAGATTTAAAAAAAGTTTTGGTCAATGTATTATGCTTTTAACTCAATACTCTAATTGATATGTAATCAGAGGGGCAATTCTCGTAATTTTAAGAACGTTCACAGTCTGATCTCAGTCTCAATATGTCAAAAATACGTCTAATTTCCCTACATTTTGACAAGTTTTTGACATTTGTTTGTCGCCGAGATGAGACTGCGACTAGATTTTGAACGTTTTAAATTACGAGAATTGGCCTTCAGGTCTTGCGTTGTCAGATATTGCATAGTCGTAAGATAGGATATACGATTTGCTCTGGGTCTTTTACTGCCCCCCTGAGAGTCTCAAACGCCCACGAGGGGGCATTATCGCCAACGTTGAGAACCTATGTGATGTCATCATCGGCCGTTCGTATTTCCGAAGATAAGACGAACAATTCCCGAAGCTCATGCTTTTCTTTGGAAAGCTGTACGTATACTCACCATCCACGCGAACGTGAAGTTCCGCTTACATATCTGACAGCAATGTTCAGACTGCACGTAGGGCGTGTGATGACTGCGAGTATGCTTGTTGAGCGTGGAGCGGTAACTGAAACGCTCGCCGCAGATCTTACACTTGTGACGGCGGAGGGACGGCTCATGGGTCGCTGTGAAAGATAGGTACAAAATTAAAGTATTTTTTTCAAATTGGTCTGATTATCAGCAGTTTTTGAATATCAAAATTATATAAGACAGTCCCGCCCTTGACAACTTCCGGGTGAAGAAAAGTGGCGCAACAAACTCCCCAGCAGCGTATTATCTATTTATACTCCTTAATAATAAAGACTTTGTTTGTTTGAACGCGCTAATCTTTGGAACTGCCACTCGGATTTGAAGAATTATTTTTGCGTGTGATAGCCCAATTCTTGAGAAAGGCTATTAAAAAGAAAAAAAGTCAGCAACCGAAGTAGATAAAAGCGGGCGGGCGATGTGATGCGACGGGGTGGGTCGAGGAACAAGAAATTTCGGACACAAAAAAAAACGGGTACGCGTCGACGTTGCCTACGCGCACGTATGTGCATCCCTTTCCTTAATGACATGCTCTAAATTTTCTTTATAACACGTTGAATTAGATACTTTAATTTGGAGCACCTATTCAATTTCATCCTTTATTGATATATATTACATACAGTGACTTAATTTGACCTTGGACGACGACAGTAAATAAGTTAAATAAAACAATGAATTCCTTACCTATATGAGATCTATAATTATCATTCTTATTGAACACCTTATTGCATGTCCTACAGACATACAACACTCTCTTTTTCGGCTTCCTCTTTATTACTTTCTCCTCTTCTGTAGCCATCAGACTCATTGGGGGGACATTCATAGCATCTTCAATTTTCACGACCATAGGTCTGTGTAGGCGCTCTTCTAATTGGGCATTTTGCGGCTCTTTTGGCTTAAAAATCTTCACATAAAGCTCTATGTTTGCTAGGCTTACCGGCTCTTGCTTAATCTCAGGTGTACTTGGTTCCTTCACCTTATCATTAACTAACTCAACCCCTATATTCAACATGTCAGACAACTGCTCAGCATCAATTTCGCTATTCAAACTTATTATAAACGTGTCGTCATCTTCTGTCGATATGTATTGGACACTATTTTCGCCAATGAGCTGGTTCAAATTTGCAGCTAGGTTGGTGCTGGCTTCTAAATCAACGTCACTCTCAAATATAGTGGCACATTCGTTTACCGACACGTGGTTATGATTTTCTAATTCAGTAAGTTTTTCTGGGGGAGTTAAAATTTCTGGAGGATTTAGTAGTTCATCCGGTAAGTACTCAGCTTTAACGTGAAATAACGTATTCATGATATCCTGATCCATACTTTTGCTTCCTTCAGTGAAATCGAATAAAATTTCAGCATTTTTATCCGTACCGTAATCCATATCATTAGTGCTAGTATTGAACATGTGACTAGGTTGAATGCTATCAAAATCTATGTCATTACAGAATAGTTCTCCATCTAAAATGTGTAGTTGATTCATTTCTTTTAATAGCTCTATTTGCATTAAGTTTTCTGGGTTATTGTCGATATCGTTAGGGTTGTAAACGTTGAGTATTTCGTTTTGTGTCGACATGGTCATGTAGTCGTCCTCAGCGGATAGAATATCGTCCACTATGTTATCCACGATGCGGTTTGTGTCATTTATATGAGTTTTATCTTCTTTGTCGGGTTCGGGCGGTTTTGCGTTTTGCACAACACCGCCCGTGTTGGTGTGTTGCCTGGTGGACAGTGGAAAAGTTTATTTGAAGAGAGAGAAAAACAATTGGAAACATATTTAAATAGACATAATGGTGCCCCTTACCTGACACAATGTTCCAACAGAGCGCTCTTGAACTGGAAGCTCATGCCACACACGCGGCAGTGGTTCTTGCGCGTGTTCCTGTCCACCGACTCGCTCGGCTCCTTGTTGTGCGCGCAGTTTTGCGCGTGACGCTTCATTGAAGCCAGCTGGGAGAAGATGAGGAACATGGTTATGTAATGAAGGGCAATTCCCGTAATTATAAGTACGTTCAGTCTGATCTCAGTCTCAATATGTCAAAAATACCACTAATTTAAATTAACAGTATTTTAAATTAGTGGTATTTGTGAATAAACCTATTCTCTTTCCTACTTTCTAAAATCATTTGATGTTCTACCTGTTTAAACCTGTTCCCGCATCCCGCACAGCAGTACGGCTTGTCCCCGCTATGTCGCAGCATGTGGCGCTTCAGATTCGACTTGTCCTTGAAACGCATGTCGCATTCCGGACAGGCATGCCTCTTTACATCTAGTCAGAGAAAGAATTTATTAATCAAATTAATCGTACACTAGGTCCGAGTGCTCATCGAGTATTTCGGGACATCGCCAAGCGATTGGTCAACTCGTCACGTGGCCAGAGGGCTGGCCTATTTTTAGCCCAAAGAATGAGTATTACCATTCAACGTGATAATGCTGCCAGCCTTGTTGGCACTTATCCTATTGATCCCATCAATAGACCTAAAATCTGCCATTAAAATAAAGGGTTGGAAAAGACTCCTCTCAAGTAAATATTTAAAGTATATTGGGTGAACTTACCGCTGTGTATGGTTTTATGTTGGTCCAAGTCTGAAGGCTTAGTGAAAGACTTCTCACATTGATCACACTTATGAGGCCTGCAAATTAAAAAGACTTTCAAGTGTATGTGCCTAATGCAAGTAAAATATACTAATTTATTTAGAAACCATCTGTGCCCACGACTTCGTGTGCATGACAGAAAACAAATTGGATTTCATCAACCCTAATTCTTTTTCGAAAACTAGCCTAAGTTACTCCTTATAACATTTGCTATCTGCCAGTGAAAGTTCCGTCCAAATCGGTCCAGCCGTTTCTGAGATTAGCCGGAACAGACAGACAGACAAAATTTGTAAAAAAATTGTTTTTTGTTATAATTACTATATATATGTACTTTCATATGCAATTAGTTAAAAACTGTTATTTTGACATTACAAACAGACACTTCCATTTTATTTATTTGAATAGATATGTTTCTCACAAAATAATATTGTCATCTCATACTTGTAGTTCAAATGCTTAGCAAACAGATGCTGCTGTAGTTTCCACAGAGCCTCAAAGGCCATGGTGCACTGCAGACACTTCCACTCTCTCTCCAGAGGCTTGTGGGTCAGGCCGTGTTTCATCACCTGCTGCTTGGTCGAGAACTTCTGGTCAGGACATTGCTCTGAAACATGATGTAAAGGTAGGCTCAGATCTAGAATAAATAAATAGAG
Source organism: Apamea monoglypha (assembly GCA_911387795.2). Lineage (NCBI taxonomy): Eukaryota > Metazoa > Arthropoda > Insecta > Lepidoptera > Noctuidae > Apamea > Apamea monoglypha. The sequence continues at coordinate 13,540,413 of OU426934.1, read as the reverse complement.
GCCTAGAGCCCACACATTATTACTGTATTTGTAATGATTTTCATAGTTCTGCGGCAATCCCAATAATAACGGAAATGTGACACTTTAGTAGGGTACCATGTTCTATGTTATGGGATTGGTTTCCGCACTTAGTCCTTCAGGTGGACCATTGTACGTGGGCCATGGCGGCCGTCGGTGGTTTATTCCAACCAGCCCACCTCCCTCCAGAAGCTTATTAGGTCTCCTGGTCTGTTAAGAACATCTGTGTATGATCTGGGTGTCCCGAGGGTTTCCGACCTAATCTGGGTGATGCCTGTGCACTCAAAGAGCACATGCGCGACGGTCTCATCAGCCTCCATGCAGGCTCTGCACAGGGGGCTGTCCGTTATACCAATCGTGTGAAAGTGTTTGTTTAGTGAGCAGTGTCCCGTGATGGTCCCCGTCACCAGGCGCAGGCCTTTCCTATCCAGGCGTAGTAATCTTTTAGTTAGCTTGCCATCTAGTGATGGCATGGCCTCCTTGGACTGCCTGCAGCCCGGTGACGAGGACCACCAGTTCTCCGCTTGTGTATGGGTGTGCTCCTGTAGCCACCTGCGTAGCTGATTGAAGGGGATGGGCACGACTGGTTCTGGACCATAGACTGACGTGCTGGATGCCCTTCTGGCCAGCTCGTCAGCCGCATCGTTACCTAGTGATTCACTGTGTCCTCTTATCCATTGTAGTGTCACTGTGTTGCGGCTTGATACAGTCACCTGTTCAAGCGCCTTGTGACATTCTAGTATTAGATGCGATGTGATACATCCCCTCTTCAGGGATTGGAGGACCGAGGCGCTGTCAGAGATTATACGAACATGAGCGTCCGTAATCCTCCTGGCTGCTATGGCATGAGCCGCTCGTATTATACCCACACACTCCGCTTGGTAGACCGTGTTGAGCATTCCTAGCGGGCTGGATATGTTTATGTTGAGGTCGTGTGAGAAAACTCCGACTCCAGTTCCGTAGTCGGTTTTTGATCCGTCAGTGTAGACTCTCAGCTCTCTCGGGCCCGAGTAGTCGTGCTGCTCCTCTTCAAGCACTATGTTATAATGCTTTCGGAAGCAGTATTGCTTAGGGGCCTTGTCGCAGGGTGCTGCCATCATTGGCTGCCGTTTGATCGCCTCATCTCTTAGACGGGTGTGTTTGATCCTCGAGTCTTTGCTCAGAGTTCCTGCTAGATGGAGTCTGAAGGCGGACAGGGCTGCCTCTTCCCGCACGATAAGGTGTAGGGGAGGCAGTCCAAGCACAGCCTGAAGGGCAGCGGTGGGTGCAGTTCGCATGCAGCTAGTGATTGCCACACAGGCGCATCGCTGCAGCTTTTCGAGATCCCTTTGGGCTGTGCTCAGGTCTGTTCTGGGCCACCAGACTAGTGAGCCGTAAGTGATAGTTGGTCGGATAACTGTGGTATAGAGCCAGTAGGTGATCTTGGGGCTAATGCCCCAGTTTTTACCAATCATTTTCTTGCATTGCCACAAGGATATGCTGGCCTTCGTGGTGATGTAGTTGATGTGCTTTGCCCAATTCAGCTGTTTGTCCAAAAAGATGCCCAGGTATTTGGTTTCAGTTGATAGGCTTAGGGTAGTGCCAAAGAATTTTGGAAGTTGTAGTGTAGTAAGTTTCCTCTTTTTTGTGAAGAGGATCAGTTCGGTTTTTGTTGGGTTCACTGATAGTTGGTGTGTGCTACACCAGTTCTCTACTATTTTCAGGGCCTGGTGCATTAGGTTGCACAGGGTATTTTCGTGGGTGCCATTTATTATTATGGTTATGTCATCGGCGTATCCTACGGTAAAGTAGCCTTTATCGTTTAGTGCCTTTATCAGGCTGTCTACAACCAGATTCCATAGAAGTGGCGAGAGGACTCCCCCTTGCGGGCAGCCCTTTGCCACAATGGCCCTTGTGGTGTCGTTTACGGTCACTTGTACGGCTCTTTGTTTAAGCATATTGGTGATCCAGCCGCTCAGAGACGGATCTATGCCGTGTCTGTCTAAGGCCGTGTTGATACTCGTGTAGGGTACCATATTACTAGACAATTTTTGTTTGTAAAGTGTCCTCTACCCATATATGTATGTATGGTACATTCATCGTGCACAGAAAACATTAAAAAAAAATGCCAGCGGATGAATATGCCAGCTTCCATAGAAAAAATGTTCAAACCCCTATTCTATTTGCCACAAAAACTACATTAAGCTAAGCCTAAAAATGAGGGACCTAGAGAGGTTGGGACTTTATGCTTCGTTGCACTCTTACCACTGATTTAGAACTTTTAAATCATCATACCCAAAAATGACTCGTTTTGAAGTATGTCAATTTTCGCACAAATAAATTAAGTGTAGCTATAGTCGCTTATCTCAGACAGGCAGACAAGCAAACAAACAAACAAACTTGATAGAAATGACAATAGCAACTGAAAAGATAAGCTAGCATACTTGATATAATCTATACTATTAACTCTGACGAGTTTATTTATTTAGTTTGTTTGAATGCACTAATCTTTGGAACTACCAGCCGGATTTGAAAAATTTTTTTCATTTGACAGGTTTATTATTGAGGAAGATTATAGGCTACGCTACGACCCTTAGTAGCCGAGCAAGGCGGTTGAAATGGCGGGGCACTGCTAGTTATACAAACTCTGACATGAGCAAAATGAAGGATTAGCTATTGAGGGCCCCTGAATGTGTACATACAAAAGTAATAAAACAAATAACAATGTTCTCATAACGAAAAGTAAATTAAAAAAAATTAATACAATGAACTTAAAGCCTTTTAAAATAGTCTTAAATAAGTAACATAAACATTATGAACACTCACCACAAACCCAAAGGTTATCCTTGGAATGTACCCTCAAATGTCCATAATACTTCTTAGCATTGTCAAACCGCTTCTTACAGATCTCACAGTGTAACGTAGTAGGCCCGTTCAAATCGGGCTCCTCCAGCGGTTCGTCCCCAGAAAGAAACTGGGCCAAGACATCGTCAGGGCCCAACAAAGCACCATGGGATGGTAATGTCGCGTGTAACTCATCGTATGCACACTCCTGTGGCTTGATTCTCGACAAAAAGTCTGAAGTCTCCGAATCCACGAACTAAAGCAAAGATTTTTAGAAAACATTTGGAAACATTTTTTTCTATAAGCAGCTGTTGTCATGTCAAAATCTAAATAAATTAAACTTACCGGGAGACTAAAAAATGGTAAATTCGAATCCATTTTCGATATGCATGAGATAAATGGGGCAAAGAAGGTAATATTATGACGGAATTACTAATAAATATGCTGATAAACTCTTATTCCATTTGCCATAATTTCCTGGCATACTTTTTTTGACGTTGTTTCTGCTGTGGCGTAACCATAGACTTCCTTTTTAGTCACTATACCTGTATAATCTATGACTATACTCTATGCCATAGACATAGTGAGAATGTCGTGAGTGGTGTATTAATGTATTTGTTAATTCTATTAATTTAGTACTCCTATCATGTGTAATGTTTAATATACTGCTGTTTGTTGTCCCTAATAAATAAATTAAAATAAAATAAAATGTCAGTCAGTAAGTGAGAAACGGCAGCGAACTTTAAAAAAAATGTCGATTCTTACCTAACCCTTTAACGATTTAAGAGCTTATTACACCATCCTAAATATCGGACCCAATATTTAGGATCCGATTTACGACAAGAAATTCAGTCGCCGGAGCTCCTGATTACACGTTCACTGATTTAGGACACTGAATCAGTCGGTAAGGACGAGCGACGAGTGACGGACGTGTCGAGTTAAAAAGAAGTGTGTCGAAATGGCCCCAATATTAACGAAAAACCCAAAAATTGGTATTATCGTAGCCCTAGCGGTTGGCTCCATAGAGACTAGAAAGAGAAAAAGAACGAGATGGGTGAAAAATTATTTATTATTGCGTCAAAAGCTAGCAAACGTGAGCATTATGAGGGCTTTAGGCAATATATTTTGAATCACCTCCTTTTCTGTGGTAATTTTGTTTTGCGTACTTAATACCTATGCATACAATCAACGAAAAACATGCGCTCGCGACGGTAGGCGCCGTATTATTATTATACTCTTTGCGTAGGCGAGCGGCGACTGAGCGTCCTATATGTGATTAGATCCTTCCGATTTAGATTTAGGACGTCGGAAACCATACTTGTCCTAAATCGTATCCTAAATCGGATCCTTCCTTCCTAAACGCGATTAAACTATCCTGAATTTAGGAACGACTAAATATCGGGTCCGATATTTATTTATTTAAGATTCATGCACAACATTACAGAATTGAATCCCAAGGCGTTGTACAGCACAATTTACAAACTACAAAGTGACAAAAATCCATACTAAGTAGGTCAGGTAAAACACAATGAAAAAAAAAAAAACTATTTTACACTAGGAAATAAAAATAAAAAATTAATGAAGCAAAACACAGTACAATAACACTTGTAAAATAAACAAAAAGTAATGAAGAAGATTAATGGAATCATTTATAATATAAGATTTCCATTTACAAACATATCTTTGCGAACTCGCTCAGTGAACATGAGAAAATATCTATTTTATCAGGCACCATATTTAGTGTGCGCATTGTTCGGGTCAGAGGGACGTTATCCATCAGTTTAGTTCGACTGCGCGGTACCGGGAACAGGTTGGGCCTTCGTCGACGATACACGTACCCATCCGGCACACACAAACCTATCCCCTGTAGCACACCCGGATTATTTATGTTACACCGGAACACTCCAACCAAGGATATACGACGCCAATGAAAGATCCCTCATTGTTTCCAACTTGTTGTATCCCACCATGCCCAACACAAACAAGGTTGGATACATCAATGGGTAAAAGGGATTTATGTACCCCATAACGCCTTAGGTATATGTATCTCGTAAACTTGTTCTGTATGCGCTCCAGCATGAGGCTATATTTAGTCTCATGTGGAGCCCATACTGCCGCATTACTCTCCAACTAACTCCTTGTTAGAGCGTCATACAATGCCGAAATGGCTTTAATATTTGTGAAATCTGCCGCTCAGCGAAGCACAAATCCTAGTCGCTTGTATGCCTTTTTACAGACATTTATAATATGCTCCCGGAATCTCAATTGAGTAGGTATCCATACGAACACCAAGGTCTCGCACTGCCTCCTCCCTTTTCATAGGCACATCGTTCGCTTTGTAGCTGTGGTGGAGTGGTACTCTTGCCCGACTGAATGTTAGAACTGAACATTTCGTAACATTGAATTGCAGTTTGTTCTTTCGACTCCACTCAACTACTCGATCAATCTCTTGCTGAAGGCGATGACAGTCGGCCTCGTTTTCGATAGCCAGCAGCAACTTGAGGTCGTCTGCAAAGAGCAGACACCTGGCATCTCTTATTACATCATTTAGGATGGTGTAATAAGCTCTATAAGGAACATCACTTCAATTCGTTATTTCGTGTGATCTTGTATTCGATTCTATATTTATGTCAGATTGCTCGCGTACATCGTCTAAAAAGTCCTTGATGGACTTTTTATCGACTAAAGTCACCAAGAGTGCTCATTTATACTGTCACGTGTCACTGTCAATTCGTTTTTGTTTTTGATATGACAGTCTGTGTCAATCATTCAATCAAACATCAGCTGATTCAAAAATAGCAACGAAAATTTAAAATTTGGGTATGTCTTTATTTATTACGTACTTAAATGCTAGCTTCTAGTACCTTCGAACAAAAAGAAAGTTAATCTAATTGCATAATACAGCAAAGCAACCCTTTGGCATAGCAATTTATTGTTTGAATATTACTTTAGATATTTACTTTTATAAACATTTTCACCCAAAAAGTGTTGTTGTGTTGTACCTTGTACTTACCTAAAGATAGAGTTATAAAGATATTTATGACGACGTGCTTGCAAGCATCGCAAATACTTGTCACTGATAAAAAAACAACGGTGTACCTACATAAATAAACTCCTGTTGAAATATCACGTACGCCATCATATAATATTATGTAGGTAAATAGCAAAGCACACAACAATATTGTGAACATTTTTATAGATTTTTATAAAAAAATTGAGTAAGTAAAAAGTAGGTATTTATTATTTAGACAAATAATATTATTATTTTAAGTATACCGAATAATAAAATTATTTGAATAATAAAAACGTACTTACCCATTTTTTTATGTACTGGCTAGAATGAAAGAATGCTTGATTTTTACAGGAATTTAATTTTGTTCAATTCAGCATATTTTCTTGTAACAAAACAGTATTAAAAGTAAAAATTACTTTGCTTTTACCATATTTATATTATGTATGCGTCAGCGACCGTGATATATCAACTATGCAATAATTAAGGGGCTGTTCATTTATTACGTAAGACGACTTGAGGGGGGAGGGGGTCCGAACTAGTATTATTTTTTCTTACATGGGGGTAGGAGGGGTCTGGATTATTCTTACGTAAGATCACAAAAATAAGCAAAAATAATAAGTTTAAAAAAAATTACTTCTTTTTCTTTGCAATTTTGGTAGATCTTACGTAAGAATCAAAGGGAGGGGGGGGGGGGGTGTTCATTCAAGTCTTATTTGTTCTTACGTAGGGGGAAGGGGGGATCCACAGATATAGATAGACATAGATATCGCAACTACTTCGCGTGCCACTTCGCGTGCCCAGCTTATGATGCAGAATCATAAGCCGCCACTTTCGCGCTCAGTCCTGTGTACTGCAGGCTGGGTGAGCGTGAGTGAGAAAGAGTGCTTGTGACGTCATAGTAGGTAGTCAAAAATGGCACGCTTGGTTTTCATACAGATCGTGATACTTGCGTTATCTATGTCTATCTATATCTGTGGGGGGATCAGACATTAGTTAAAATTGTCTTACGTAATAAATGAACAGTCCCTAATTTGAAACTCCTAATTCAAACTTCTTTTTAATATTACTAAAATCGTATTGTCTACAGGCATCAGAGGACCGGTCATCCTGTAGCACTACATTACTTGATAAAATCCATAGCTTGGACTCGGCACGTGTTGGTGGGTAACTAGATAATCATTTACTATTTAATTATACTGCTCTTACTCAGTACTAGATCTATTTCACTAGCTCATTTGATCAACTGCATTCAGTAGCAAGTGGTTGAACACCAACTACATAGATACCTACCATATAAATTGTCCTGTATATAACCCCTTATTGGACGAATTCTAAATTGAATGTCTATGTGACCTCGACGATTCGACGCGCGATTTGTTGTACCGGACTGCGCAATTTCCCACCATTGATGCATGGAACGAGAGCGCCTACCCTGGACCAAGGGTGCGCGCACGACTAAGGCAGTCCGTCGCCATTGCGCGCCATACCGATCTAGTTTTTGACGCCGGCGCCGTGCGTGAAAATCGATAAACCAAGGCCAAATTGTGCATCACCGTGTGTTGATACTCGTACCTGTCTCCGTGGTCAATGTCCCACTCCAAAGAAAGTCTCCAACGACTGGGAAGCCGGCCGCAGCAGAGAAAAAGTGAGTCGTACTTAGATTGTTTTCTTTTTAATTTGTTCTGTTATCTGCAGGTCTCCGTTCGTACAGAATTACCTATTTTCAATCTGCAACCAGCGTTTTCTTACAGTCCACTACTTTATTCCACACAAATATACAATATCTAAGTATAGACAGTTGGGCCCCCGAGTTCTGGTATATGCATTGGCTGTTGCACCACTAACTACTGGTATATGCATTGCCAGTTGCACCACTAACTATTGGTAAATGCATTGCCAGTTGGACCACTAACTATTGTCTTATGCATTAGCTGTTGAATCACCAGAATCACCAACAGTTACTATATAAAACATTATAAATTCATTTTTATTCCCAATGCACTTTGATGTTTTCTTTTTTTGTAGGTGGAAAAAATGTGCATCCTATTTATGTTCAATGGCACGCATGATGCTAAGAGCGACTACAGTTTAGTTCTGATATCTAACAGGGATCAATACTATACCCGGAAAACACAAAACATGTGCCCATGGAAGGAAGATCCTAACGTTTACGGAGGTGTCACGCATTTTATAATACAATCATATCATTATCTTGGATGCTATTCATCACGTCAAGTTGTACTACGTCTTCCTTATCTCTTTTTCTAAAGCTTAATGCAAGTACTGGTTAATATTAAACTACCCCTAGAATAGCCCTCATCTCCTTACCTGTTCAATTCTACTGCCCCGTTGATCTCGTGGTCGCAAGCCCGACTGCTGAGCGTGGGGTCCTGGGTTCGATTCCCTGGTCGGGCAAAGTGTTATTGGGTTTTTCCATTAGGATTTTTTCAGTAACAGCCCGGAGTTTGGAAGTTAGCGGTTTGATACACCCGTGTCTCGGAAAGCACGTTAAGCCGTAGGTCCTGCGCCTGATCTCTTTAGATGCTTTCGCATCGGACCATGAGAATGAGGGAAGAGTGAGTGCACCTGTGTCTGCGCACACGCCTGCACTATAATATCTCTCGCGCTGAAGGCCGTAGTCTCCGTTGAGATTGGCCGATACGGTCTGGGGGACTATTATCTGTTCAATAGCACAGCGTATTACCATAATGTTTGATAGCTGTCCCCACTAAAATTCCATATTTTCAATATCACATAAGTCATACATAGGTATTTTCATCATCTAAGTTCTAAAAGAAATTGTTTTGTTTGAAGGTCGTGACTTAGAAGTCGATGAAGGAGGAACTTGGTTGGCCGTGGCGCCCACTCGTAAGAAGCTAGGAGTTCTGTTGACCTTGCCAGGATCCAACAATCCTGCAGCCCAGAGTAAGTAAGCAGTCACTTTCAAAGTACCTAACTACTGATATCCCAAGAAAAGTATGCGCTTCGGGAATCATCGTCTATCTTCGGAAGTACAAACGCGCGATGATGAGATCTAATATAGAGCTGTTACACCCATGGCAGTACTTGCCTATTTTGTATTACCATGGTTACAAAATTATAGCATAACAACTCCGTACACTCCTTTAAACTATTCGAAACTTTTGTATGACAGTTGACGATTTGCGACTGGAGTAGGTAACTCGATAGAGTGAAATCTTCATACAAACTCATTACTCGGTCGATGAGCCAACATTAGCAAATGATGTGGGAAGTTCCAGGTCAGGGTTTGTGTTAGAAAAACTCATGGTATCCAATCGTTTAACAGGCAGAGGAAGCATAGTAGCAGACTACGTTAAGAGCGAAAAACCCGTTAAAACGTATATTGAACAAAAAAGGAATTATGCAATGAACTGCAACGATTTTATTTTCGTATCGGTAGAATTCAGGTACGTTGATTTCCTTTTTTATTGTGACGACAGTAGTGGACTAAAGGTCAGCGGTCTCTGTTCTTGGAGCCCTTTATGGCTGAAAATAGATCAAAATCCAACTCAAAGCGTGCATTTCAATAAAACCATTTATAGGCACTTTTGAACTGTCGAGGAGTCAATCAGTTCCTATGGAAGAACAGGCAAGAAACTCCATGGAAACAAACACTTTACTACTGTTACGAGCTTCGGGGTTCGTGACAATAAAAATTGCTGATATAATTTACCAAAAATTACACTTTAATTAAACAACACTAATAACAACTCAAACACACTATGTAATTATAAAACACAATTGCATTTAAGTCGCACTTGAAGTATTCACTTGTATCGCTTATCCAACTCTGACTCGGCTGTGGCTTATCCCGGCCTTATATAGTGCCGTAGATAGTTCTAGAACCTTCTATTGTAGAAACATCTAGAATGTTCGAGTACATACCGGCCCCGGCTGACCAGATGTCGATAGTTCTAGAAACTTCTAGCATCGAAATTTTTAGAAGGATCTTGACTCTATTAGTTCTGCTACTCGATACTAGGTGGCGCTAGTGGTAACTAATGCCACCGCGTGGTAACTAATGTGCCAGGCATTAATTGTGGCGCGCAACACTACTAATAATGCACTTTCCATGTGCTATTTATACATCGATTTCTGAGAAGACCTAGCCTCTTTTAGTTTTGTCGCCCCAGGGCCTCAGTAGGGTTTAGTCCGCCATTGCAGTGACGGTCCTTGCTAACGTTTTCACCGATCACAGGCTGATTTTTCTTTAGGACGGACATGACGCAAGGATTTAAAGCAACAGCCTGGTAAAAGCAAAAGAACCTAATCTGTTTTTCTTAGATATTAGGTCGTAAAAGTCTAGATTGAAAGCTATACTCCACATATTAGGGAGAAAACCTTGCTGATGACTATTCAAAAGCATATAATGGTTGTTCCAGGAGCGGTGGCCCAACAATATCATCCTACAGCACCGACAATGATGAGCTGACTACGAACAAGGAAGCCTATGTCGGGTTCGGAAACTGTCTGCCAAAGAAACCGCTCAAGAAAGTGGACGCTGGCAAAAATAAACTGATGCAAATCCTTAGCACATTCAATAAAGTTTGCATGCAAGAGGAGCTTCTTGATAAATTGATTGAATTGCTGAAATCCGATGAGAAGTATGTTCGCTACCGGCTTCCTAAAACATATAGTCACAAGAAGCAGTCTTATAGTTCCAGACTTTTCCTTACTGAACCATATTAATGACCATCCTTCATATTACGTACGAACATATTTTCTTTCAGACACCTACCGGATCACCAATTGAAAACTATGCATCCGAATATGTATAAGGAGTTGAGCTCTATATTTATGTGCATTCCGGAAGAAAACTACGGAACCAGGTATGTTATTCAGAAATTATCAGCCTAACTCATACAGAAATATGTTATAGAGAGGAAGAATGTGTTTTTTTTTATTTTCATCATTACGTTTTTATTTATTTATGTGCGATGAGCTAAACGTGGCTGTAATTTGAAATTATCGTTTTTATGGAATTTACGTAATTTATATTATATCCGGTATCCGGCCAGATAGTTGTCAAATATCCGTTTCATATCCAGTTTTCAGGTTGGTTTAAAGAATGTCATATTCTTTTAATGTGTCATGTGGACTACTGTATAAATAAACTCCACGGATTTTAAATTTAAATGTAGGTAATAGCTTTTCATTATTCTTCCAGAACCCATACCATAGTGCTGGTCACCAAAACTGGACATATGAAGTTAATCGAGATCACACAGGAGGCCCCGATCGATCCTTTAAGGCCTAAATGGACCAGAACTGAATTAGATTTTGATATGGAACTGAAGTGACACTATAGGAAAAGTATTTGACAAAGATTGGAGCTTCATGAAAGGATTTGAGTTTTATAGAAAAATAAAATAACAGACTATGTTGAAAAAAGTTGAAGTTTTTATTTATAACAATATTTCACCTAAAGTCCACAGTAGAGAAATGTACAACACAAAAACTATCAAAGATAGAAAAACATTGAGTATGTACAAGCCAGAGGCATTGCTGGAAATAAGGATGGTTACTCCCATTTTGATGGTATTCTTGGTGGTGTAACAGTATGAAATATCTTTCAATTTTAACAAAGTCAGGCACAGTAAACGGAGCATCTTGCTCAAAAGCTCAAGCTAAAAACTTCGGTAGGTACATTCAACATTGTACCCGAAGAGGCTAGGAGTACATTCAACATTATACCTGGCAGAAGAGAGAATTTATCCTCTTTATTTTCAATATAATTATGTAAAGATCAAAGTACATACGACGATTATGAAGTATCCGCTCAAAGACACATTGGCTACTTCTTCGTAATCTTGCAAGGATGTTGAACACATCTCAACAGAGCACCTCAGTGACTCCCACACAGATAGTTTATCAGCAGAAAATAAACTCAAATGGATGTAGTATCCAAATTTACTGTATGCAAGTGTAAAATCTTGGTCTTCCTCCGTTTTGTGGTGGGTGTTTTAACACCCAATAAATATTGACACCACTACCCATTGCCAAAACCATTGCCATACCGACCGTACCATTACCGTTGCCATTGCATTTGCCGTAGTCGCAGACAAAGCTGACTCGAAGTTGATGCAGGCTTTCATGCGGGTTTTAGTCAGACAGTGTTAAATGTCTCACTACATGGTGCTGTATGAATATAAATAGTTGTGTAAATTTCATGTAACAAACATAGGCTAAGTACTTTGTTACTAATCGATATGGACGTCGTCTGAAATAAATGCTATTATTATTTCCTTTATTTCATTTACATACTTACAAATTATATTTTTAAATATTTTTATAAACAAAAAGATAAAAAAAACATTTAAAAATATAAAAAATAGTAGCCCATCGGTATCGGGAACAGGGTCCAAGCTACCGGCGGTCAGGGCTCCAGAGAGAGGAACCTCCTGACAATGCGAGCCGTGTCCAGAAGTACCGCTTTCTGAATCAAGCCCTTGATCCAGCTGCCCAACGAGAGCCTCCTCAGGTGTTGGTCGAGGCTCTTGGCTATTAACCCATTGGCTGACACGACTATCGGCACAATGATTGCTGAGTCCACATCCCACATGTCGACAACCTCGTGAGCCAAGTCAAGATACTTGATTTGTTTATCTTTCTCGGCTTTCACAAGGTTCTCATCATGCGGGACGGTTATGTCAACAATCATTGCGCGCCGCTCTGATCGATCCACCACCACTATATCAGGCTTATTGGCAACAATAGTCCTGTCAGTGATGATGGATCGATCCCAGTACAATGTGATATTTCCATTTTCGAGAACTGGGTCGGGCACATACCTGTAGTACGGGACCTCAGATTCCACAAGGCTGTATTTCAGAGCAAGTTGCTGATGGATTATCCTGGCTACAAGGTTGTGTCTATGCAAGTACTCTCCGTTAGCTAGACGAGAACACCCGGAGATAATATGCCTGATTGATTCTCCCGGCCGGTGGCATGCCCGACAGATGTCAACCGTGCCGTCTTTCACAATATATCTCCGGTAATTGTTCGTCATCATAACTTCGTCCATAATTGCACAGACAAAACCTTCGGTTTCTCCAAAGAGGTCACCGAAACGCAGCCAGGCTACGGACGCTAATAGATCTACATCGGGTCCATGTAGGGCCCGGTAAAAGCGTCCGTGAAGCTCCTTACTCTGCCATACTTCCATGCGATCATTAGTATCAAGCACTACTGGCTTGCGCTCCGTGAAGCTCCTTACTCTGCCATACTTCCATGCGATCATTAGTATCAAGCACTACTGGCTTGCGCCTATTATTATTATTATTATGTCCTTTATTTCATTTAAATACCTACAAATTACATTTTTAAATATTTTTATAAACAAAAAGATAAAAAAAACATTTAAAAATATAAAAAATAGTAGCCCACCGGTATCGGGAACAGGGTCCAAGCTACCGGCGGTCAGGGCTCCAGAGAGAGGAACCTCCTGACAATGCGAGCCGTGTCCAGAAGTACCGCTTTCTGAATCAAGCCCTTGATCCAGCTGCCCAACGAGAGCCTCCTCAGGTGTTGGTCGAGGCTCTTGGCTATTAAGCCATTGGCTGTCACGACTATCGGCACAATGATTGCTGAGTCCACATGCCACATGTCGACAACCTCGCGAGCCAAGTCAAGATACTTGATTTGTTTATCTTTCTCGGCTTTCACGAGGTTCTCATCATGCGGGACGGTTATGTCAACAATCATTGCGCGCCGCTCTGATCGATCCACCACCACTATATCAGGCTTATTGGCAACAATAGTCCTGTCAGTGATGATGGATCGATCCCAGTACAATGTGATATTTCCATTTTCGAGAACTGGGTCGGGCACATACCTGTAGTACGGGACCTCAGATTCCACAAGGCTGTATTTCAGAGCAAGTTGCTGATGGATTATCCTGGCTACAAGGTTGTGTCTATGCAAGTACTCTCCGTTAGCTAGACGAGAACACCCGGAGATAATATGCCTGATTGATTCTCCCGGCCGGTGGCATGCCCGACAGATGTCAACCGTGCCGTCTTTCACAATATATCTCCGGTAATTGTTCGTCATCATAACTTCGTCCATAACTGCACAGACAAAACCTTCGGTTTCTCCAAAGAGGTCACCGAAACGCAGCCAGGCTACGGACGCTAATAGATCTACATCGGGTCCATGTAGGGCCCGGTAAAAGCGTCCGTGAAGCTCCTTACTCTGCCATACTTCCATGCGATCATTAGTATCAAGCACTACTGGCTTGCGCCAGTTCTCTTTAGCCAAGGAGAGCGGGGTGAGGCCCTTGTCCACCGCGACTACATCTCGATGCATCCCCACGTCGGTTTCTAGGAAATATTCCCTGAGACTGCATATCTCGCGATTGTGGAGGGTCTTAGCGTTTAAAAAGCCTCGACCTCCACACTTTCGCGGGATATACAGCCTCATTACCGATGACCGTGGGTGATGCATTCGATTTGCAGTCAACAGCGTCCGGACCCTCCTATCCAGGGCCTCGAGTTCGGTCTGAGTCCATTTGAGTATGCCGAAAGAGTACATCAAAACCGGCATGACCCAACTATTGAAGGCGCGCACCTTGTTTCCGCCTGATAAAAGACTATTAAATACTTATTAATTTATATTAATTATTATTATTATTATTATTGGTATTTAATTTTATGCAATGGCTTTTGCACCACTTGCTACTGATACTCTTTCACTATTTTTTACAGTCCACTCCTTTATTCCACACAAATATATTATATCTATAGGCATTTGGGCCACTGACTTCTGGTATAAGCATTGACTGTTGCACCATTAACTATTGGTATATGCATTGCCAGTTGCACTGTTTACTATTGGTTTACGCATTGCCAATTGGACCACTAACTACTGGTATATGCATTGCCAGTTGCACTGTTTACTATTGGTTTATGCATTGCCAGTTGCACACTAACTACTGGTATATGCATTGCCAGTTGCACTGTTTACTATTGGTTTACGCATTGCCAATTGAACCACTAACTACTGGTATATGCATTGCCAGTTGGACAACTTACTATTCGTATATGCATATAGGTATATGGTCCACCAACTGTGATAAGTACTAAATTATTTTATATTCCTCATGATATTCACTTTTGATTTGTCTTTTTTTTTGTAGGTACAAAAAATGTGCATCCTATTTATGTTCAATGGCACCCATGATACTAAGACCGACTACAGTTTAGTTCTGATATCTAACAGAGATGAATACTATACCCGGAAAACACAAAACATGGGCCCATGGAAAGAAGATCCTAACGTTTACGGAGGTGTCACGCATTTTATATATAATACAATCATATCATCATCTTGGACACAAAAAAAAATAATTATGATCATATTGCTGATATTATCCGCTCTTATCTAACCGTTTCTGTCAAAAATCACGACGACAGTGTTCGATGATTCGATTATAGCCATATTTTCGGCCTGGTAGTGCATGTATATCATGCACTACCAGGCCGAAAATATGGCTCGTCGAATTATTGTAGAAAAAAAAGCTGTGTATCGTCTTTTTCGCTCTTCCCCCTTGTTTGCATGGTTCGAAAGTTCCATATTTTTAATAACACATAGCCACGAGCATAAATACTTTACCTATTTACGCAAGATTTAAAAGCAATTTTCAATTTTAATCACAAGTGGCATCGCGCGCTTCAACGGCAGAGGCGACGGCAGCCGCCGAAACGACTACGACTCCTGTCGTCAACGTGCCGCTTGTGACGGCAACGACTAGCGGCATGTTGTCGACGGCTGCAGTTGCCTCTCCGAACATAATTATTATTATTTATGCTCGGGATATTAGGATTTTAGAATTTAGTTAGATAATACATAACTAAATTCTAACAGAAACTTTTCTGTTTGAAGGTCGTGACTTAGAGGTCAGTGAAGGAGGTACTTGGTTGGCCGTGGCGCCCACTCGTCAGAAACTTGGAGTTCTATTGAACTTGGCAGGACCCAAGAACCCTACAGCCAAGAGTAAGTAAGCCTTCACTTTCAGAGTAGGTATACTTAACTACAGATAACAGTATGCGCTTCGGGAATCATCGTCTATCTTCAGAAGTAGGTACAAACGCGCGATGATGAGATCTTATACAGAGCTGTTTGTACCATGGAAGTATTTACCTGTTTTGTATTACCATGATTACAAATGCATAGAGAGATGTGGTGGCCACGTGGTATGCCCCGACTTATAAGTTATAGGTCGCAGGTTTGAACCCAGGCAGGCGCTTTATAAGTAGATAACGCTAAAATGTGCGTTATACTGTCGACTCGAATATTGTAATCCAAGTTTCGGCTTGTGTCAGGCCAGGCCAGCGTTTGTGTTAGAAAAATTAAAATGGTACCTTAACAATATTTTTACAGGCAGAGGAAGCATAGTTGCAGACTACGTTAAGAGCGAAAAACCCATTGAAACGTATATTGATGAAAAAAGGAGTTATGCAACGGACTGCAATGATTTTATTTTCGTATCAGCAGAATTCAGGTACGTTTATTTCATTTTTTTTGTGACGACAGTGGCGGACTAAAGGCGGCCCGCCCTGGGCCTCTTGGGCCTCCAAATCTCGAGCAGTCCTTTTTATTGAAATCCCAAACGAGGCCAAACTATAATTTGTTCAGTAAGTAAGAAGCAGTTTGGAGTTGGAGGCCCCGTTAGTGTGCAAATTAAACGTAGGTGCGTTGAGTCTGTATAGACTAATATTGCGCTATTAATGTTCTGTTTTAGGAGGACCTTTATCGTGAGGTGTGATGACTCCTCTGTTTGGTTAGTATTGAGCATGAACTCAAACTCAAGCATTTATTTAATTTAAACCATTTACAGGCACTTTTGAATTGTCAACGAGTCGGTCAGTCAGAAAGATGAAGGTAGAAGTTGCCCATTCCAGTAGTCGAACAGTAGTAGGTTTCTATGGAGAAGAACGGGCAAGAAACTCCATGGACACTCCCAATATTGTGACAAAATATTGGTTACATCATCTGTAATAAAATCTACCTTTATGGGGTTGGCTTCCAATCTAACCAGATGCAACCGAATACCGGTATATTGTCGTATAATAAATGTACTCTGTTCTCGTAAAGAACTTGTAAATACGTGATTGTTTGTCAGCGTCCATGTCATTAAAACTTTTACAACAAATACATACATTTCTGAGAAGATCGGAGGCTTCATTTAGTTTGGGCGCCCCGCGGCCCCGGACGTGTTTAGTTCGCCACTGTGTTTTGAGGGTCGTTGTCAACATTTTCACCGAACAGAGGGAGAACTTAGGACGGATATGACGGGCGGGTTGAAAGCAACAGCCTGGCAAAAGAACCACCATCTAATGTTTTTTTTTTCCAGAAATTGGATCGTATCGTGATCTAAGTCTATTCAAAATGATTCCAATTGAAGTTATTTTAAGTTAACAAATATCAACTTTATTTCAGTAGTAATTAAGTCGATTTCAGAGAGACTAGCATTATTTAAAAAGTCTTAAATATGTTTGAAGTTGTAGCGTAATCTGAACTTTATTGTGTAGGATTTAAAGCATATTTCGACACTTCACGAGAACAGAGGGCTGGCCCGTTTCTTGGCCAAAGAATTAGCATCGCTATACAACGTGGCAATGCTGCCAGCCTTTTGGGCACTGTTCCTGTTGACAACGATGCGGACGAATTTTTTGATGCCCTATGATTTTTTGCTTATTTTTTCACATGTATATTATATTATTATTTTAAATGTTAGCTTATATAATGTAACATAATAAAAAACTCATATTTGTTTACATGTTCGGCAAGTAAATTGCGAACGCAGATTAGTTACATTGCAAGTTGCTCCCAAATTAGTTGGGAGGAAATCTAGCTGATGACTACTCAAAAACATAATCGTTGTTCCAGGTCCTTTGACCCAATAATATCATCATACAGCAACGCGAATGACGTGCTGACTATCCACAAAGAAGCCCATGTCGGGTTCGGAAACAGTCTGCCCGAGGAACCGCTCAAGAAAGTGGACGCCGGCAAAAATAAACTGATGCAAATCCTTAGCACATTCAATAAAGTTTGCATGCAAGAAGAGCTTGTTGATAAATTGATTGAATTGCTGAAATCGGATGAGAAGTATGTTCGCTGCCCTACCTCTAAAAGTTCCAAACTTCTACACTGATCCATATTAATGAATCTACACTGTATCACTGACCGGTAGGAATTAATTAATATCTTAAGTAAGGACATTTTTTTTCAGACACCTTCCGGACCACCAATTAGAAACGAAGCGTCCGAATTTGTATAAACAGTTGAGCTCCATATTTGTGTGTATTCCGAAAGGAAACTACGGAACCAGGTATGTTATTCTGAAGTATTCAGCTAATTCAGCATAACCCATGCATGTAGAACCATGCAGAGATTTTATTGAGACTAAGTGTTTATTTTGTCAATTTTTGATGCGCACAGGCGCGCCGCATCGGACTTCTCTCTTACTGACATACGCAGGGCTGTGGCACCTGTGGCCCGATGCGACTGTAATGTGCGCTTTGCTTTATACTTATGATTTTTTTTATGAAATTGTCGTAATTTATATCCGGTATCCGGCCGGATAGTTGTCAGTTTCAGTTTCAGGTTGGTTTAAAAAAAAAAACATGTTCTTCTAGTGGGTCATGTGAACTGCTGTATGAAATGTCAACAGATTTTTTTTTTTATTTTCATTAATTATAATACTTAATTATAATTATTCTTCCAGAACCCATACCATAGTGCTGGTCACCAAAACTGGACATATGAAGATAATCGAGATCACACAGGAGGCCCCAGTCAATCCTCTGATGCCTAAATGGACAAGAACAGAATTTGAATTTGATATGGAAATTAAGTGACACTATGGGAGATGTATTTGAGAAAAATTTGTGCTTTAAATCAACGGATTTCAGACGAATAGAAAAATAAATTAAGAGACTTGAATAAAGTTGTAGTTTTTATTCATAATAATATTTCACCTAAAGCAATAATACACTTTACAAAAGTCCACAGTAAAGAAATGTACAATGCAAACACTATCAAAGATGGTAAAACATTGAGTAGTAGGTACAAACCAGAAGCATGGCTCAAAATAAGGATGGTTTCTCCCATTTTGATGGTATTCTTGATGGTGTAACAGTATATAAATATCTTTCAATTTTAATAAAGTCAGGCACAGTAAACGGATTGTCTTGCTCCAAAGCACACGCTAAAAACTTCGGCACATTCAACATAGTACCTGAAACTAGAAGAGGGAATTTATGCTCTTTATTTTGAACATAAGTGAACATCAATCTCTTACTGATGAAGTCTCCACTCAAAGACACATTGGCCACTTCTACGTAATCTTGCAAGGACGTTGAATACATCTCAACAGAGAGCCTCAGTGACTCCCACATAGATAACTTATCAGCAGAAAGTAAACTCAAACGAAAGTGGTATCCAAGTTTGCTGTATGCGAGTTTCAAGGTCTCGATTAGCTCTTCAAGAAACCTATCTTGGTCTTCAACAGTTTTTGTAGCTCCAAAGATTTCTACAACCGATGATTGGCTGGCATGGAATAGGCTGTGTTCTTCTGATGATGTTGGTGCGTACTGTCTGCCCATTGTGAAATACTTCAAAGGCAAGACTTTTGCATATAACACATTCTTAGCGTGGTACGCAAGGAAGGAACATAGAGAGCCTCCACCAGTGAGGTGCAAGCGGCTGTCAATATTTACTTTAGAATCGTCTGTATGATGTAATATAAAGCTTGTATCAGGATTAGTGTGATCTTTTCCACTGCCTTCAATAATTAAACTTTTGACAAAATCTGGGTTTGAGAACTGTACAAACTTTTTATCTTTCAATATCTTGCTGAAGTAAAATTTTGCCCCCAGTTCAAACAATGCACCTCTACCAATCAAGTAGTAATTTTCATTGCTTTTGAAGTCAATAACATTCATTTTTCTGCCTATAGAAAGATGGTTTTTATTTCTCTTTGGCTGTGATAGATGTGTGTATAGAATTTCATTTTTTTGGTCTGGTGTGCGAGAATGTAAACTGTTTGGTAGTTTCAAGGCTTCCACCATAGCAGCTTCTTCTGCTGACCATAGAGGAACTTTCAATTTTTTTATATTTTCTTTGATGAGATCACTTTGCATTTTCAGTTTTTTTGTAGCGTCACTGTCTGGTTCATTTTTAATTAGCTTTCCAAGTTCACTTGATATTTCTTCTTTTTGTTTAGTATATTCTGCTTTTTTGCCATTGAGGTCTTCATACACTCTCCAAAGGTTCTCTACCTTGGCCAGGTCATTATCAGCTTTCCTTCTTTGCAGTACTTTTTGTAAAACTTCTTTTTGCTTAATTTTTTCAGGGAAATCAATATGTGGAGTTATGTAAACAAAATGTTCACTTGCTTTAGCACCATTAATAAATAGAGCAGAATTTCTTGTTAGCAGGATTTTACATTCTCTTACCTTAATTAGGTTAGTAAAGCCTTTACGAATCATCTTTATTTACTTTCTTTTTTTTACTTGGAGTAATGTCTTCTATAATTGCATCACCATCTACATCAGTTTTTTCAGTGTTCTGTGTGACAATTTTTCTTTTACTGGCCTGTTTGTAATTGCCGTAACCACCCGCGCGTTCTGACTCTTCGATGCTGTATGGCTCTAATTCCAATGCCTTCAACCTTCGCTTGTGGACTTTTGTTTTAAAGTGTTCGTTTAGTGATTGCTCATTGATAAAATATCTAGCACAATGTAAACAGTAGTGCTGCGCTGCGCCAGGCAGGTCCAAATCCACAGTTTGGTTCAATAACTTATCGGCATTTCCTGAAAACAAATATTTTGGTTATAGGTAAACACTGGTTCTCTACGACATTTAACCACCGCTGATTCTAATGTAATATATATTTTGTGGAGTTTGTGGTATCACTTTGCGATATGAGAAGCCCTCAAGATAAAATCAACAGGTTTTAAATGTTTGATAAGCGACCTACCTCGACACAAAATGTTAACCTCAAAATCTGACACAAACCATGTGACGGATTCGCATTCGTAAACAAAACGTACCTTCTTTTATATCTTCATCAATTTGGTCAAGGTCCTTCTTCCGATTCCTCACTCTCCACCTTTTCTTCAGATGGGTGTCACCAACGTGGTACTTTTTTCGTTTGTATGTCATTTTGGTGATGAAATATCGACCCGATCCAAAATGTATTTGTGTGAAAGAAAATTGCGTTTGTGCACATGTGAAATGTCAGTGTGTGCTATATTTGACAACTTTAATTTGTCACTGTCAGATTCAATGACGGAGTGTGACGTTTATAAGTTTGTAGTTTTTGGTCTTTTGTGGATGCGTTCTGTAATACGGGCACATATCATTGTTGACATCATCATGCAAGTTTTGCCGTTTCGAGGTGTCCTTCACCACACCAGCCACCAACGTATGCCAAAAAATAGTTAAAAAATAGTCTCATTGTGACTCCGAAGTTAGATAGCTATGGTATGTTTTATTTATTTATTTATATATACTTTATTGTACAGACGCCAGCACATCAAGCTACTACAATCTGTCAAATCTCTTTAATAGATTTTCAACTTTATCGATAAAGCATTAAGGTTTGACAAAGGTTGGGAAAATTTGACAGTTTCGGGTAGCTTGACCTGCTGGCGTCCGTACACTACAAAAATACATAGCATAAAAAATACATTAAACACTACAAAATATACAATGGGCGGCCTTATCGCATTACTGTGATCTTTTCCAGACAACCTTAGAATGGACAGTGATTTTCCTGGACTTAAAATGGGACTGTCGTTGATGCAAATATTATGTATACAATACACTAAAATAGATACACAAATATATACACGACGACACGGTTTTGACGACACGGTTGGCGCAGTGGCTGAGCGATCGACTGCTGCGCTGCGTGTCGCGGGTTCGATTCCCGCACGGAACAGCAATTTGTATTGCCTACAGGTAGTTGGTCCGGGTCTGGTTGTTTGTGTATGTGAGTTTAAATGTTTGTAAATGCACCCACGATACAGGAGTAATTCCTAGTGTGGGGCAAAGTTTAAAAAAAAAAAAAATACATATCCAAAATTATAGATACACAAATACATACATACCTACTATATACATATACAAGCAACGAAAAATAAAAGAAATGTAGATGATTGCAGTTAGGACAACAAGATCACAACGACAAGTATCTAGTGTTCCTTTACGAGTCTTTTAAACACCTGTAACGACTGCGCGCGTTTTATTTCAACTGGCAATGCATTCCACAAACGAGCGGCCTGGACAGTAAAGGATTTATCAAAGAAAGTTGTGGAATACATAGGCATTTTGAACTTTAAGTTATCTGATGACCATAACAATTTCGTGTGGGAGTCGCAAAAAAACTGAAAAAGTTTCTTGAGATAGAGAGGAGTAGAAGGGGAAAAGATCACATTATACAGAAGGGAAAGAATATGAGAATTCCGGCGAAGGCGAATTGGTAACCACTTGAGCTGCACACGAAATTCGGAAACTTGGTCATATTTGCGCAAACCGAATATGAACCTTATACAAAAATTTTGAAGCCTCTCAAGTTTATCTAGTTGTTCTTGTGTAAGATCAAGATAGCTGGCAGCGGCATAGTCAAGGATGGGTAGAAGAAGAGATTGTGCAAGCGCAATCTTGGTGGCAGTCGGTAGGAATACTAGGAAATTACGCAATCTCTTCAAAGACGCGGCGGATGCAAATAGCTTGCGGCTAAATTTCTGTAGCTGGGCAGTCCACGAGAAGGTCTTATCAATAAATATCCCTAAGTTTTTAACTTCACAACAGCAGACAACTCAGTGGTTCCCTTTAGTGATAAAAGGGAACCACACAGTTGTCAAAAGAAACTTGGGGAAGGGTCGTCCAGTCGATTCTAGAGACCGCCCTAGCCCACCACTACAACCTGCGTCTTTATGGGGTTGACCATAAGTCCATATCTGTTGCTCCAGTCGCATATATGGGCTAGATCACAATTAATTGTTAAAATAGCCTCGGACAGATTGCCAAGAGGCGCTCGCGAGTAATTTTTTAAATCATCTGCGTAAAGATGGTAAAAAGAAATTAGTTCGTCGGAGATTGAGTTAATAAAAACTGCGAAAACTAAAGAGGATAGAACGCCACCCTGAGGTACACCGGCAGACGTATTACTCCAGGAATACAAGGTCTCTCCGATGCAAATACGTTGCCGGCGAACGAACAGGTAACTACGAAACCAGTCAATTACCGATGGAGATAATATGTTAATAGAACAAAGAATGCCAAGCAAAACATCAAAATCAACAGTATTAAAAGCATTACTGAAATCTAGCAAAGCTAAAACCGTTAGATTACCGTTTTCCATGGCTGACCTATCATCCGTAATGTTCAGAAGCGCTGTGGTGGTGCTATGACCAGGACGAAAGCCAGACTCGAAGGAGTCCTCAACTCCTTCCAGTCTGGTAGATTATTTTTATAGAGGAAAGTGCATATTTTATTGTGGATTAACCGTTCAAGGACTTTGGATGGGAATGGTAAGACGGATATTGGACGGTATTCAGAAAAGGATGTGGGATTAGACTTTTTAGGTAAAGGAATTATTTAACATCTTTCCACGAGCATGGAAAGACACCACTAGATGCCGAACAAAATTGAGGATATGACAAATGACAGGAAGGATAATATCCAGCACAGGGACTAACATATTACGGCTGATACAGTCACTCCCTACTGCATTGGAAGTAATTGATAGTATACTCTTTCTTCTTAACATCACACGCGGAGAACTGACCAAAAACAAATGGAGAATAATTAATGTGAGTCGGAAGAGAAGAAAGCTAATTCAATGTATTTATATCTATGTCTTTTGGGATTGTCTCTTGTCGGGCTTTACCGACCCCCAATGATCTAAGAAATTTCCAAACTTTGGATGCGTCCCCATTTTGGACAGAAGCATGAATGTAGTGGCGATTAGCACAAGGTGTGTAACCTTGTTGCAGTGATTACGGATTGAGACGTATCTTTCCCTGTTAGCATCATTAGCCCTACGCTTAATTTGGCCTTTGCCGTAACTTTTTTGAGCATTAGAGTTTTTATCTCATTTGTGAGCCACGGCGCCGGCAAATGTCTAACCTTAACTGCTCGAACAGGTGCGTGATGATCGTAGAGCTCGATAAGCTTCGCCGTGAGAATATTAACTTGCTCATCGACTGAAGCAGAAGCAAACAGAACAGACCAATCTATATTGCTGGCATCCTTACAAAGATTATCAACGTTCATGTCACCAAAATTGCGTTGCATGAGAATTTTAGCTTTAGCCTTAGGTGGGCGAATTTTGTACGACAGAAAAATCAGGTCATGATAGAAAAAGGCATCGGCTGAACATTGGCCATGCTTAGCGACGTGGTCAAGGGAAGAGACAAAAATCAAGTCAAGAAGTGAAGGAGTAGAGTTAGGAAAATGATGAGTGGCACCCAGTGGAAGAATGGAAAGATTACTGGAAACCAAAATATTAGTCATAGAAGAAGAGCGATGGTCTTTTTCAACAGACAAGTATTAAAGTCACCCATGATTATGCTATGACTGTAAGAAGGGACCACCATTTCTAAGAGATTTTCAAAGGAAGAAAAGAAACTAACGCATAAAGAGGGACAATAATAGACGCCCAGAAGTAATTTCGAATGGTGTAGTTCGACTTCAAGGAAGAGATGTTCACCAGCATTACATGGCGGTGGCTGCGCTGACACATTGACAATAGAGTAGGGAATTTGCGTGCGAAGATATATGGCAACACCACCACCAGCACCGACCGAGCGGTCGTTTCTTATAAGCTGGAAACCGGGCAGCACAGAGTACTTTGTAATATACTGAAACCGGGCAGAGAGTAACTTGTTGACGGGAGACAAGGTTTAAGCCATGACTCGGAAATAAGTATGTATGTTCTTACAGTCAAAGCTTGCCAGCATATCGTGGAAATGAGCCGGATGTATAGGTAACGTTAAAATTCCTAGGAACATCCAGAAAACTGCGCTGCGAGACTCAGCAAGATAAAGAACACTGACGAAACTGTCGTCGTTGTAGAGAAAAAACTACTATTATCACTGCTTACATCGATAGACATGTATTTACTTACCTAATATAATAAAAATGATGTAATATAAATTGTACAGACGCCAGCACATCAAGCTACTACAATCTGTCAAATATCTTTAATAGATTTTCAACTTTATCGCTACAGCATTAGGTTCACACGGCTACACATCAAGCTATGCATTTCCAGTTTTAGCTGACCTCGCATTGTATACGTTTTTCGTACAATCATAAGGAGGCTTATACTGGTTTTGTATAGCTTGATATGTAGCCGTGCGTTCAAGGTTGATTGGGAAAATTTGACAGTTTCGGGTAGCTTGACCTGCTGGCGTCTGTACACAAACCTAATGTATTAATAAAAATAAAAATGAACCGTTTAGTTAACTAGTCCTGCCGGTTGCGTTAAAATGTAAAGAATTAAAACCTACTCACGCAGCCCGAGTAACAAAAGAGAAAGAGAAAAAATACAATGTAAAATATTTCAGGAGAAAATGGTATGCTATATAGCATAGAGTAAAGTAATATATCGGCTATATAGGTTGGTGGGGATTGTGTGGTGAAGGTCTCCACACAATCCTCACCTCTGTGCAACTAAACGGCTGGGAGTGTCGACTTGGTTTCAATTCCAAAAAAATAGTTGTAACGCTATGCCAAATCTCGAAAATAGTGATTCCAGAGATATAAAGGTGCCTTGGTGAGGATTACGTGGAGAGCCTTAATCCAAACAACCCTCACCTGATTACCGCAGAACGCTTACGTTTTTGAATTTGGTGTCAAAAAATAGTCGTCTCCAAGCATTATAATTTCGACCTGGTTTACTTTGTAGAAGTATCTTAAACTTCCATGTAAACTTCTACATACATTTTGTTTTGCTACAATCTACTTCGCTTGCTCTTGCATCCTAAACCAAAACTATCGTCGCTCGCTCTTGTATCCTACATTAGGTATTTCCTCCAAGCATTAAATCCGCACCTTGGCGTTAAAGGTGCACTGCATGAACTAGAATAATATTCGCGTGGATATTATTCGTCAAGTCCTATCTAATTATACCTTACCTATCTTATTACCTACCAGAGTACATAATATATTTATGTAAGCGCATGTTTGAAACTATTGCAATAACTTGCGATCTTACGAGGTACCTACAGATGCCAGCACATCAAGCTACTACAAGCTGTCAAATTTCTTTAATAGATTTTCAACTTTAACGCTAAAGCATTAAAGTTCAAGGTTGATTGGGAAAATTTGACAGTTTCGGGTAGCTTGACCTGCTGGCGTCTGTACATGCCCCATTTACTGGTGTCCTAAGTGCCCGTTCACCTGCATCTCGGATGACCTTAAAGAATGCCACTGATGCCGGAATCAACGTGGCCACCTACTGGGCTCAAACAATATGTAAAAAAAAACTACGAGTAAGAGCACCATCGATACGAAAAGAAGGATAAATAGAAGTTCGCTTTAATTTTGTGTCCAGTTCGACCGCGCGGCCATAGCGTTTTTTTTTTAAAAAAACCATGTCAATTTTTTGTAAAGATTTGTCAAAGTTGATTCCCAAAACCATAAATTTGTCAAAGATACGGTTAAAAAGTTATAAGGGTTTGAACATGGCCGCGCCATTGAAACGCGGCGAACCGCGCGGCCACTGAGATCTTTAAAACTAAGCCTTGTAGAGACCTGAAATTTACGCAAATGCAAGATTTAATTTGTAAAAAATTTGTAAAAATATAAAAAAAATACTCAGGTTTATAGTTTAAGAGCTATAACACTAAAACCGAATGGCCGCGCCATTGAAACGGTGGAGAAAACGCTATCGCCTGTATCTCGCTGAAAAAAAATCGCAGAGGTGTGTAGTTTATTGTAATTACCCATATTTGAATTTGTCGAAACTAGGAAAAATACAACAAAAATTCCTAGGTTTATATTTCAGGAGCTATAAGACTAAAACGATATGGCCACGCCATCGAAACGGTGAATAAAACGTTATTTCGCCTGTATCTCGCTGAAAAAGCATCGCAGAGGTCTGGAGTTTTTTGTAATACCTAGATTTTAATTTGTCAAAACTAGTAAAAATACAATAAAAATTCTTAAGGTTATATTTCAGAAGCTGTAGAACATTATCAGTATGTGGTGCGATAGGGTGACCATGTCTTATTGTTTACAGAATACTTTCTACTTATTGTTACAGAAATTATAATTCAAGGATTCTAAATAAAATTAAAATGAAACCATAAATATAAAAACAATTATGTTTATTGCTTGAAAAGTCAATAATACAGTTACAGTCCGCGTGGACTTACGAAAAACTAGCCCTAAGATTGGTTTAAATGACGCAACTCCGCCCCTAAGCTATGTGATTGGTAATGCACACTATTGCATCTCACACGCGCCACCCCCGCGCGCCTCCGCAGGTCAGTGCGACGCGTACAGCCGTTAGTACTTATTATTCTGTGGTACAGCGACGTAAGCGTAAGAGTTTCGTTATCAGTGTGTCGTTGTGATGTTAACACGATAAAAAAGTGATCTACTGATTATTAAAATGTTCAGTTCGTGTGTAATTACGATTAAGTGTTGTACTGTGGTGTAACGTCAGTTCGGTAAATTATGTAAACAATTCAGCAGAAGTGATTAAGGTATGTTGCATTTAAATATTTTATGATTATGTTAGAGCTCTCTCTTTATTTGTATGGATGACCGTGTAGTTAAGATATTTTACTATGAAATATTTACAATCTTATGTATATGAACTTATATGAAATACTAAAAACTATCTAATAACTAACAAAAATAATAATAATATATAATGTTTGCCCTGCAGTGGGACAATAATAGGCTGGATTATTATTATTTAATGTTTTATTAAATCATATAGGTAATTAGAACTTAACTTAGAACATTTGAAATGATTGTAAATCATTTTGATTCCACATTTTTAAATAAGTACAATCATAACTAGCAGGGATGTAGATATTTGTTTTTACTTTAAGCGTAATATTATATGAATGGAAAAATTACTAAAAAAAACTAAAGTCAATCATTTGAAAGATATACACTTCCAAAGTCGTAAAATGAGTCCCCCCCGCCTCTAACTTTTGAAATAATAAAGTTGGAAAAAAAAATTGATGTAAATGTCAATAAAAACTTTCAATGAAAACTGGTTTGAACAAGATACAATCATAAGTTTTTGAGATATAGCACAATTTCAAAAACCGCACACGTAACTTTGTAATTCATACAAACACTATGAAAAACAAAGTTAAGAGCAAAACTTTGCTTGTTACTACGGAACACTTCATGGGCGAGTCCGACTCGTACTTCCCCGTTTTTTTTTTGTAACTCCACTGGTAAAATCTCTCTTCCTTTTCCTCTCACTCATTATTTTTTACAAAACCAGAAGTACAATATTATTATTGTTTGTTGTATTACAATTTAAAAATACACCATTAAAATAAATAAATATTATCGAAAGGTGTTGTCAACTTTTGAACTGACGCTTTATTCGGGTAAAACGAAATTGCTTTTTTTGACCTTTGCAATTTCTGAAAAATATTGGGAAGTTTTTTTTTTCATAGGTACGTTGGAGGCTCCCGTGGTCCGGGGGGCCCATATAATTGATACAGCATATACGGCGGAAGCTACGCCCCTGAAATTATTACAAAAAAAAAGTCTAAGTGCGAGTTCGACTCGCGCACGGAGGCCATATCCGTTCAGTAGTTTTTGCGTGAAAGAGTAACAAACATCTATCCATCCATACATTCTCACAAACTTTCGCATTTATAATATTAGTAAGATGAAGATTACTAACCCGGATCTAGGTTACGGCAAACGTTTGTTAAACAAATATGTATAAAAACAAAAGATTTAAAGGAAGCCGTTTAACAAAAGAAAATTTTAATAATTCTTCTTTTGTTTGATGGCGTCTTTTAAGAAGGCGGTAGCAGTTAAACATGTGTCCGTGATTTTTTTGTTAAAAGACAAAAGTTTATTACTTTCAAATCATAAACTATGGAAATTCCAATGAATTCGTCAGCACAGTAATATTATTTAAGTATATTGTATTGTTACAGAAACATGGCAAGAGGTAGAAAACCAAAAATTGATGCAGCGCAAATGAATAATATATTTCGTAAATATGCAGCTACTTGCAGAAATGAAAAAATTTCATACAACAATCCTATATTTACAACTATCGCTCAAGAACTGAAGAATGAAATAACGCCGTATTCGTTATTCATGAGATTGAAAAGAAATTTCAAGACGATATTTGGCCAACGATATGATGAAGAAAGTTCACTCACACAAAGCACCTCATCTTCGCCTTCATGTCGAAGCCCAATTTCTTCACCTGTGAAATGCACCACAAACGAAGTAGAAAGTGTTGATCAGTACACTTTTTTACTGGATATATATGACTGGAAGAAATTTGAACCCCTCTCAGTTAATTACGTCAGGCGTGATCCTAATGTTGCTACAACACATAAAAAGTACAAAACACTACCTAAGTATAAGTGGTCCTGCTTACTACGAGAGAAACTATGGGAATCTACAAGGCTTCCATGCACATGGGTTTTCAAAACCAAGCGGATCGATGAAGACCACAATGTGCTGATCAAGGGAAAGTGCTCACAATGTAGTTCCATCTCAGAAATAACGAGCAAAGCAGCGACAGACAAAATAGTGACAATAACCTGCAATATATTTAAAACCAATAATAATATGCCCCACAATCCAAATAAGAAGACGAAGCTCACACCGTACAAAAGACGACAACTAGCGAAAAAATTACAATATAAACCCGCAACAGTTGTTCAAAAAGAAATTGCTTGTGCAGTCATAAATGATGATGACACTGTAAATTGTCCAGTGATACCAACCTTGGAAACTTTGAGGAAAGTGAAACACGAAAGAAGGCAAATTAATCGATTGCACTCTGATCCAATCATGAGTATTCTCATGATGTCGATAATGGCAACATATCAAAATTTCGTCCGAGAGTTCACTTTAGTACCGAGCTTTCATTTGTGCTATTGGTGTGAACAACAAATGGAATACTACAAGGCGTATATAGAGAAAATTCCTCGTGTTACAATGACTGTAGATGCAACTGGATCATTCTTCCGAACGCTCAAACTTCCAGATGGATCTCTGCTAACGAAACGGATGTTCCTCTATGTTGCCATGGTAACATCTTCAACTATTAAGTCAACAGCAATTTGCCAATTGATAACTGATAACCACACAACGGACTCTATATTGTCATGGTTAAAAAGATGGCACAACGAAGTACGTACTGCCCCTCACGAAATTGTAACTGATGATTCTTCTGCGTTAATAGCAGCAAACGTTCAGGCTTTTACTACTTTTCAGACAGTCCGTGACTATCTACGACAATCTTTTTTAGTTTTAATGAGTAAAAGTAACGATATGCCTGAAGTTTTCTTAAGATTAGACACAAGTCACTTTGACAAAAACGTATACAACTTGCGATGCTTCGATAACGTTGATTTAAACATTAAAATGTTTTACATTCGCAGTATTTTATTTATTAAAGAGTGTGAAAGTTTTAAAATAATAAATGCTGTACTTGGCCATATTATTAAAATTTGCACATTTAAATATGCATTCACAAGCAATGAAACTTGTAAAATTTCCATGCAGTATCTCAAATCTTTGTTGGTCAATACAGAAAACCCAGTAGAAGAAAACGACAAAAAAGATCTTTCCGATTATTATTATTATGTTACAATACCTGACGATGACGATATCATAGGTTGGTTTGATGAGCTTGTTAACAAAGAAAAAATCTTGGAAGAATTAAAGGACAAAACAGAAAAGCCAAATGACTATTACTTACCGAATCTAGTGTCAACTCTTAAAAGGTTAATGATTAAACTGCCTCTGTGGAGCAATGTCATGTGTCCTTTTTACAAATCGGAAAACAAGTCGCCAACATCTTCAGCTATTGAAAGCTATTTCAAAACATTAAAACATTTATTATTTGAAACACGTCTGCATAAGTACAACGTGGATGAATTCATAAAAATTCATTACAATTTTATATTAGGGGAGACAAGAATAGCTGCGAAAAATCTTAACGTAACACTAGAAAGATCAAAAAAACAAACAAACAAGGGCCGAAAAAGGAAGTTAATAACGAAAAACAAAATGCAGTGTAAAAAAATTAAAATGAACACAAAACAATCATTTTCTTCTGATTCCATATTTACAGTAAAGCCATCATATACTGAAAACTGGGGGGGAGAGGGATATTCTACAAAGAATATCTCAGTGTTGTTTTTGCGAAATGGGAATTTAGTAAATTCTATTAATAAAAGTATGAAATTTACTAATACATGTGCGTTTGATTCAGTTTTCTTTTTAGTAGCATTTGCATACAAGCAAAACGTTCATATCAAAAAAATAATTAATACATGCGCAAGCAATTTAATTAGAGAATTTATTCAATTACTCACAGAATCATTAAATTTAAATAATGGTTATGATTTACGAGAGGAAATTATTGCTAAATATTATAAACGCGAAAACAATATATATAGATGCGAAAGTAATATGGCTTTTATATTTGAACACATACTTTTAGATTATTTGTACAGTGCCAATGTATCTAAGGAATGTGTAACCGAAACATGTGCCAACCACTCAAAAAGAACCATAGTGTTTTTATCAATAAATATGGAAATCGTAAATTTATTCGGAATCGGAGGACTGGAAGATGCCGTTATTATCGATGACTCCAATTTCAAAATTTGTTTGAAATGCAATAACGAATCCTTGAGATTTAAGTATGAATTGAGCGATATTATTTTATTTGATCTCAACGGCACAGACAAAATTAAGCTCGAAGAAATACCACAATATATACAATTAAGGCAAAAAAAATATCGATTCATAGGTGCCGTGGAATATGTTCCCCCGGTTGTAGGTATTATTGGGCATTACAAGTGTCATTGTCTAATAAATAATTCTAAATTTATTTGCTACGACGACAATAAAACTGAAACACATGAAAGTTCTGCACAACCTCTTACAATTCATAATTTAATGTATGGTTTAATAGATGATGACTAAAACACTTTATATTTAATGATAGCGCAACTAAATTATAAGTAAATTATGTTTATATTTTTTCTATTTTTCATTTTATATCTGACTTAGTGTAAGTAAACAATCTGTGATTTTTGATTATATCTTAGTGTAAGTAAATCTGTGATTTTTGATTATATCTTAGTGTAAGTAAACAATCTGTGATTTCTGATTATATCTTGGTGTAAGTAAACAATCTGTGATTTTTGATTATATTTTAGTGTAAGTAAATAATCTGTGATTTTTGATTATATCTTAGTGTAAGTAAAATATCTGTGATTTTTTATTATATTTTAGTGTAAGTAAACAATTTGTGATTTTTGATTATATCTTAGTGTAAGTAAACAATCTGTGATTTTTGAGTTTTTTTTTTTAATTTGTAACATTCTGTGATTTATGTGACTTTTAAACCAATAAACATAATTGTTTTTATATTTATGGTTTCATTTTAATTTTATTTAGAATCCTTGAATTATAATTTCTGTAACAATAAGTAGAAAGTATTCTGTAAACAATAAGACATGGTCACCCTATCGCACCACATACTGATAATGTTCTACAGCTTCTGAAATATAACCTTAAGAATTTTTATTGTATTTTTACTAGTTTTGACAAATTAAAATCTAGGTATTACAAAAAACTCCAGACCTCTGCGATGCTTTTTCAGCGAGATACAGGCGAAATAACGTTTTATTCACCGTTTCGATGGCGTGGCCATATCGTTTTAGTCTTATAGCTCCTGAAATATAAACCTAGGAATTTTTGTTGTATTTTTCCTAGTTTCGACAAATTCAAATATGGGTAATTACAATAAACTACACACCTCTGCGATTTTTTTTCAGCGAGATACAGGCGATAGCGTTTTCTCCACCGTTTCAATGGCGCGGCCATTCGGTTTTAGTGTTATAGCTCTTAAACTATAAACCTGAGTATTTTTTTTATATTTTTACAAATTTTTTACAAATTAAATCTTGCATTTGCGTAAATTTCAGGTCTCTACAAGGCTTAGTTTTAAAGATCTCAGTGGCCGCGCGGTTCGCCGCGTTTCAATGGCGCGGCCATGTTCAAACCCTTATAACTTTTTAACCGTATCTTTGACAAATTTATGGTTTTGGGAATCAACTTTGACAAATTTTTACAAAAAATTGACATGGTTTTTTTTAAAAAAAAACGCTATGGCCGCGCGGTCGAACTGGACACTTAATTTTGAGTTCAGGACCTAGACCTTTTAGAGCTTCGGGGTAATTGCGTAACACACTATCAGAAGCAATGGGTTTCATTTTGACAGTTCAACAACATTCATTGCGCGATTTACGTTGTGGAGCAGACAGATTTTTCCAACGTATGAAGCAATGGATTAGCAATATCCTTCAAAATGATTCAGATTGAGATTGATAGTGTGTTACACAATTAGGGTGCTGATGTGTGTGCTATAGGGACAGGAAGATAAATCAAAATCAGTTTCATTTATTCATATAATATAATCTTACAATAATAAAATTCAGGGAAACAGTATCATACATGAATAAATACAATGCTAATAATAAACAATGAACTTCCTTTCTGCATTTTAAGTTAATAAAATTTGTTTTATTACGAAAGAAAGTGAACGAACTATAACAATGTTATTACCGACACGTGGCGGTATCGATCGTAGATTGTTAATGATAGGAATGATTTGAATGAATCATTTATCAACAATGATTATATTTTATTTTTGCAACTCGCAGCCGTAACGTTACCATGGCGTAACAAAATGTAGAGTCGGGCACCGCTCATTACATAAAATTATTCTCTACAATGTTATGTGAACGTGTCGCCGGTGCCTGTCGCCGGCTACATGACTTAATTATCTAGTGAAGGCATCAATCATGTCTCAACGACAACGTAAAGTGAAGCATCACGCGTGTACTCGAAACTCACACGTTCAAACATTACACAAAATAACTCCGTACCACTAATTCCGCCTAAACTAAAACTAAATGTATCTAGAAAATATTTCATTTACCATAGAGTAACACGGAAACCGGCCTCTTTAATATTTCAGTTAATTTCAACTGGCTCATATGAATCAAAATCATTATATACATATAACAATATTATTATATATATTGAAGTTAGAATATCTTGTTACAATTATTGTAGAATCGTTTTGACCGAATTATTGCACGACATATAACTGGGAAGGGTAAAACAAAATCTGTTCAGTCGACTTGCATAGATTCTATATTCCACCATTTTATTTGCAAAGAAAGAGAATGTGATTCTCATAATTATTGATTAACAACATAATAAAAAAAAAAATATAAAGATTTTACACTAATTGCTAATTTCAAATGTAATTTGTCGAATATTAATTTGAATAAATTTTATAATCTGGTGTCGTCGTATTCCACTATGTACATAAACGTATATTACATGTCATATGCACCTAGTGGCGATATAGATTCCTAAAGACGTCTTAATTTCACACCCAAATATCGTTTTTTTTTACGAAAACTTGCAAGGCTGACTGGTGACTCCAGTTGTTACATGGTCGGGCCAACAGTTTCGCCGGTCGGGTGTGATATTGGGACGTTTGTAAGCACCTTATGACACACTACTCTTGGTCGCTCTAATTCAGTGACAACAGCAAGTTCTATTCTCAAGTACACCAAGTATTTTACAATATTACTTTATCTAATTTTAGATACACATAGGGATGTAACGAGTAAAGCGAATTAACAGAGTATTTGCATACATAGACGACAAACGTTTCTTTGATAACTACGATGAAAATAAAAGGAAATGTCTTTATAAATAACTAGCTAATGGATGATAGAAACTCTTGCATAAAAAATAAACGACATCTTGCCCGCAACTCGTTACAGCCCTACACAATAGGTACATGATTGCTGAACATTTAATATTCGATTATTCATTGCGTTAACATATTAATGTTTAAGTGACCGCTTTAAACAAAGTTAATATTAATCGCAAGCGACAATTTCCATGATATCTATATAACTCTCATACACGATTAAAAAATAAAGCACTTTGTTGTAATGAGAGCTATTTAGCAATCAAATATATTAATATAATTTGTACAGGCTAACAATATTTTATTTGACGTATCGGCCCGACGGCTAAACTACGCGTAATTTTCTTTATTAATTTATACTCTATGCACTTCCGACCGTCTGTCGTAATACTTTTTTTTACAGGGGACGCAAAGGAAACACTATAACGTTAGGCCTTGGCGTATAGAAAAATAACCCGCACTTTGAGTAGAAAACTTAGGCTAGTTCATAAGTCCTACGCGAAGCCGGCAGGGGGCGGTCGCGAGCGCATAGAGGTGCGTCACAGGCGAGAGGACGAGCGGGCCGCGCCTCCTCGCCCACACGCGGACCTGGCCACGACCACTCGTGGACACACTTGGAAACAAATGTAGTGATAACATGCACGTTTCTTTTAATCACCCAATGAGAGAGTTTATGAGGAATGAACCGTATGCCATTGGACAATTCAACGTCGCGTCAAACGATTCAATTCCAAATTTTAATAATAACGGTCTCTTATTTTATAGGTGAGTGTCTATGCACATTAAGGTCATATTATCACTCCGTTTGCTCATCATGTTAGCCACTTGCGTCGTATCTCAGTCCCGCGGCGTGCGGGTGTGGTGTGCGGCCCCTCAGTAGTGCGTGGGCCCCCGGGCGCATGCCTACATGCCGTAGCCGTGGTAGGGGGCCGGTGAGGGCGCCTGCGCCGCGTACGCGTAAGGAGACGCCTGCGCTCCTACGCCCGCGTACGGCATTGATGGACCTGTGGAACGAAGAATACGTGTTGGGAAAGGTTTTTTGGTCAATATAAAATATGGTTAGCAAAGTAAACCTTATATCAGACGCTACACTCGAGTGAAGTGTCTGATAATAGGCTTAGGGGACTTCACAACTCTCGACTTTGCACTAGCGTCATGTAGACGTGTTTATATCGATACAAACGTCACGTTTGTGCAGCATAGTCGCTTCACCAACGCTTAATGAGGGTAGGCACCTTTCCGAGAAAGTAGTTAGTACTATTCTCGACTCATAAAAGAAATATTTATCGATATAATATATAGCTTAGCAGGGTTACCTCTATGGTAGTAATATCAGGCATTACACTATATTTGGCAGCAGTAAATTCTTCATTATGGTGCATTATTGATCAAAGCCGGTGCATTGTAGGGAAGTAAATAAGAAGTTAGTTTACCGGGAGAGGACATACCAGCAGTGAGCATGAGCTGCGGCTCCATGATCATGGCGGGCTTGGCTTCGTGCTCTGCGCTCTCCGTGCTGCGCTTAGCGTCCGCCTCTTCTAGTTTCTCTACCTTTGTTGTTAGTTCGCGGACGGTCTGCAACGAAAACCAAATGTTATTTTACGTGTAGTTTCTATAATACGCTGAAAAGATTCTGTTTTTCTTATGAATATGCTGAAAACAGCTACTGCTGCAGCAGGAAATTCTCTTTGAGTTGTTAATTTTTTTAAATTTTATATTTCACTAGGACGAAAAAACTGTAGACTTATAAATAACATTGGTGTATCAGTGGGTATACCTGAATAAGGAAGGGCATGGCGAAGTCCATGATGTTATGTCTCCACGCGAGTTCGATGACGACGTCAGGTTTCAGCAGGTCGTAACACTGAAAAAAAAAAAGATTTATTATTAAATGTCTTCTAAATTTGTACGTAATTTCAGCAGTAAATTGATTGAATCCAGACTCGCAGGTTTAAATAAATGTGAACGGTTTGTGAAATGTGATTTCGTCGAGTGTTGTTATATTATTTTGATCCATTAATCTAAATATGTAGTCAAGGTATTGTACACATTTCGCGCGGGATGCACAATGCCCCGTTCAAGAACGCGTTTTTAATGTATTATTGAGTTAGCATGTCAAACAATGCCAGTCCTGGGTGGCTCTGTGAACGTGATACGTAAAGCCCTTTGTACACACACATTTTTCACGTTTTTTCTACGGTGTAGTTTATTCGCCATACCGTGTACAAAGGGTTTTAGATGATATGTTGGTCTATTGATCTTGAATTGAGCAGATTTCTTTACCTGATAAAGGCAGGCGGAGAAGCACTCGTAGTTGTCTCGCTCGAGGAACCAGTTGAGCAACTCCTCGGCCACGTCGGCGGAGCGCGACTCGGACGCGTACTCCATAGCGTCCGCGTATAGAGCGTCCTTCTTGCACAGCTCCACGCTCTGCTTCCATCTGTTGTTGCCTGCGTGACACAAAATATCGGTTCAAAAGCGTTCTTACAATAAAATCAAAATTGATTTATTCAAATAGGGCTGAGAATATGCTAAAATGACATTCCCCCAAAACGCCCGCCCTTCATCGGTTCCTAATGTATTAGCTGGGGAGAAGAAGTGGCGCAACAAAAAGGAACATAAAGGTCTAAAAAGTTGATAAATTCATACAGTCCACTTGGACAAAAGCTAGTAATTATTTTGGAATCAACTTTTCTTTAGTTGCAAGGATTATTTGAAAAGTGCAAGTGAAAAGTGACAAGACATTCACAAGTGCTGCTTACCTTTGTATAAGTAAGCGGCGATCCTTCTGAACTCGGTGAGTTCGTGTTTCTCTAACTGCTGTGCGAGCGCGATCGTGTCGAAGTTGTCAAACGCGTCTATCGATGTTCGTAAACCCTGCAACATAAACAAATGCTTTAGATATTTGCGTGGGACAATGGATAGATAATTGAGTAATTGTTTATTCGTTTCTCATATTATTTGTGCTGCTTAAATAGTTTTGCGGTTATACAATACACAAAGAAATTAAAGTAAACGATAGTAAGAAAAATCGCGTTAATTTAGTGATGCGTAAAAAACTTTGTTAAAAAAGTTAGGAAAATGTATGCTCCAGAAAGTATACCATATTTTTCCTGTGACAACACAGTACATTTTTCCTGTAACAAACAGCCTGATATTGTCTTTCAAATATTCTAGAGGCGTAGCTAGTCAGCCTATAATGTTCCCACTACTGGGACACAGGTATCCTGTCTGTGAGAGTGAGTGGGCTGTAATCTACCACGCGGGACTAATGCGAGTTGGTAGATGTCACATGTCTTCGAATTTTTGGTTCTAGGACACGCCGGTTTCCTTGCGATATTTTCTTCACCGTTTTGAGAGCAGTGGTGATGACCACAAATTAAAGCGCCTGTCTGGGTGCGAACCTACGACTCATAAGTCGCGGCCTTGCACTGGGCCACCACTGCTCACTTTAGGGGCGCGTGCATTCACACAATAAAATTCCATAATATCCATCATACCTGATAATCCTCCTCATCAATGAGCAAGGAGTTGAGTGCCTCATTAACAGCCTTGTTGTTCAAGCTCTGCACGGAGCGCAGGTAGGCCTTCACCAACTGCAGGTGTCCAGCCTTTGTGAAGAAAGTGACGGCGCGCGTGTGATCCATCCGGGGCGCCAGCACGAGGAGTAGGTCGTTGAGGAGAAGTGGCTTGAAGTCGAGGTAGAACTGGATGGCTTTGTAGTACAGTTCCATGTTTGCGACCTACGG
Source organism: Apamea monoglypha (assembly GCA_911387795.2). Classification (NCBI taxonomy): domain Eukaryota; kingdom Metazoa; phylum Arthropoda; class Insecta; order Lepidoptera; family Noctuidae; genus Apamea; species Apamea monoglypha. The sequence goes on along the minus strand of OU426934.1, from coordinate 13,501,787 downwards.
GATAAGAAATGTACATATATTATTTAGGAGGAATATAGGTTGATCTTCGCCAGAACTCAGTCGTTTTATGGGTAGTTTGGAATTGAAAAAGAGTGTGTAAAATCCATAGTAGTATAAGAATTTTTGGGGGCTTGTGGCTAAGTAATAACAGCCGTACGGGTCGATCGATCAGGTTAAGCTACGCTTGCCGCGGTTGGTCCGTGGATGGGTGACCATCTTTACATACCAAGACCCCTCCGTGTCTCGGAAAGCACGTTAAGCCGTTGGTCCCGGCTGTCATTCGAGGATCTATGATAGTCGTTACTGGTCGTCAGAAGCCCGAAAGTCTGACAACCAGTCTTGCCAAGGGGTATCGTATTACCCAGTAACTGGGTTGTGGAGGTCAGATAGGCAGTCGCTCCATGTAAAATGCTGATATTCAGCTGCATCCGGTTAGATTGGAAGCCGACCCCAACATAGTTGGGAAAATGCTAGGCAGATGATGATAAGAATTTTTGTAGAACACATTCATGCCTTATTGGTAAACAGTTGCAATGTCGCTATCTCTCGAACACTAACATCTTATAGGATACTACTACCTAAAGTCCTCTCATAGTTTAACTTAGATATTGTAGCACTGTCAAAATCATAGTGATCTTTATTGTCGTTACAATAAGGTTGCTGTTGGGCTGCTGCCACTGACAAGTCTGTCAAAACCACAGTGATCTTTATTTTCGTAATAATAAGGTTGTTGTTGGTTTGCTGCTGTCAGAGCTAAAATAACCGTGAAGGGAATCAAGATGACAGAAAAAAAAACAAATAGATTATGTCATGATGTTTTGGTTACATCCTGAATATGATCAACTATTATAATAAGAACAGTTGAAGTGGCAGTGCTTGGGGCCTATGTCCAGCAGTGGACGTGTTTCGGCTGAAATTATGATGATGAATACGAACCATTAGATTCCAATATCTTCGACGGTTTACACATGCCCTGAAAATTCTTCAAGCTATCAGAGATAGGTATGAATGGTGCTATTTACCTTAGTGACGATGTCCTTGAAGTGTCCTTCGCGCCAGGCCTCGGTAGGGTGTTGCATCATAGTCAGGGCTGCGTTATCGTACTCCTCGTATTTGTCGTACAGGAACACCAGCTCAGACCATAGGTGGGCTTGTTCGGCTGCGCGTAGGACCTAGAATATATATATTCACAAAATTATTATACACTGCAGGATTTTTTTTAGCCTCTCTGGGTAGCGATGGAAATCAATAACGTTAAGGGTGAGTTTTGCTTGCTATTCGCTGCCATACAATGCACAAGGTGCAGCTTTTCCCTTTCTCTAGTTGTGTGTTATGTAATTTTATTTATTCGTTCAAATTGACGTTATTTCAAATAAAACAAACATCAACTTTATTTTAATGGTTATTAATTTGATTTCAGAGTGACTAGTACTATTGAAAAAGTTATAAAAACGTTTGAAGTTGTAGCGTAAACTGAACTCTATTGTGTAGGAATGAAAGTTATTTTTCCATAACCTCATATTTGTTTACAATTTTGGCAAATATGTCGCGATATTAGGTTAGAAACAGAACATCAAATAGGAACAGGGTCTTGCTCGGGTTTCGGCCGCGGCGGATAGGATACTATTTATAGTGACTATTCTCATAGAGGTAGGCAGAAACTACAGAAATTCACCTGCTACGATCCTTAAATACACCTTTTGTTTGGTAACGTTCATTCATCAAAGGGGCAATTCTCGTAATTTTAAGAATATTCACAGTCTGGTCTCAGTCAGTCTCAATCTGTCAAAAATGCCTCTAGTTTCCCTACATTTCTGACATTGATTGTCGCTGAGATGAGATTGCGACTCGATTTTGAACGTTTTTAATTACGGGAATTGACCCACTAGTCATACACGCACGCTGGTTGCGAGATTACTCACCTGACCTTTCTGAGCATCAGCAAGCATTATAATAACTAGATTCGCTCACCTTGGGAATATTAACGCGCGACCAGAAGAGTTCGAGATGCTCCCTCATCTTGGCTGGCTTGTACTTGGAGTACAGGATGGCTAGCTCGGTGAACATGCCCATGTGCGCGCGCTCGAGTCCGAGAGCCGCTTCCAGTAGGCTGATAAGTTCGTCGAAGTGGCCGCGGTCCTGTGAAGGTGGGAAAAGTGTTTTAGTTATGGTTGCTGAGGAAAATGGTACAGAAATTATATTGCAATCTGACACTGAAGATAAAATAATATCCAAAAGCAGATGTTATTTTTGTTTTCCCCTCTTCTTTTCCATTGCTCTGGGGTTGCTGCCACTGAAAAGTCTGTCAAAATCATTGTGATCTTTATTCTCGTTAATTTAAGGTTGTTGTTAGGTTGCTGCTGTCAGAGGTAAAATAACTGTGAACTGACTGTAATCGTTAATCAATGCCTTCCTACAAGAAACCCTTGTTTCTAAGGTTATTTCGTCACCTGGTAGTAATTAATGAGGTCCTCCAGCTCGTCGGCGTGCACGACGATGTGCAGGCCGCACATCTGCGCCAGACGGAACTCGCCGGCGTCGACGCACGCGAAGCAGACTTCCTTCCAGGTGCGCGTCGAGTTGGCCTTGCGAGCGCTGTCCACGGCACCTAGCGATATAAAATTAAACAATGAATATTGAGCTTTTTCAGACGTAAACTTACAACTTAACAATGATCTGGTTAACTTTATATCGATGAATGTTATACTTAAAATAGAAATTTTTTGTGTCACTTTATCTATTTAAAATTTACCGAGAAACAACACTGCTAGAACGTCGGTTTCAAAAAGTGTTGATTCTAAATCTAATTTGATTAAATGGATTCTGATTTTGACTTTAACATTATTGTTGATTGTAGCTTTACTCAAATACAGTGTGCTCGAACTCTAGCCACAACAGTTATCCGCCCTTCCTTCTAGAACCTAAATAATAGCATTGTAATGCTACACTAGCTTTGAAATTGTAAAAAAAAAAACAAAATTTTCATAACTCACCCTGGAACTCCTTCAAATACACAAGTGTGATAGCCAAGCGAGCGAAGTTGCTGACATTGTTATATAACAGTTTAGCAGCGTTGTACATCTTATCGTCGAAGCATCGGTCGCCGATCTTCTGAATGTCGGCGTGGTTGGGGCCCGATATGAACTCCTCCAGGTCGGCTAGTCGGCCGGTGCGCGCGTATGCGTAGATCAGTTCCGATTCTATATAGGATTCGCGTGCCTTCTTGCGGGCCATCTGTTGAGAAATATGAGGGTTATAGCCTTGTTTTGTGGATTGAGAAAGGGTGTACCTTGACTGTAGAACTTGCTAATCAAATAATAGTAATCAGACAACAATTCTGGCAAGATATTGCATAATCAGCCTATAATGTTCTCACTGCTGAGACACAGAACTCTCTTGGAGAAGGGGGTAATCTGCCACGCGGGCCCATTGCCGATTGGTAGATGCCATATGTCTTCGAATTCTTGGTTCTAGGACATGCTGGTTTCCTTGCCGGTGACATTAGGAATTCGGAATATATTTGAGAGTTCTAGAGACTGAAAAAGTTGCTGGTATTAGTAATACCAGTATGAAATTGACCACTTTTTCTGGCATTTTTATGATCATTTAGTTGAAGACTCCTTCAGTCTACATGAGGTGAATTAGTAACATGGTTTGTAGTAGTACATACTACATAGGTGACCTAAGATTGAACTCAAGGGCTTATATATTTGAAGCCATCCATTGCTAGCAGACCTGCTTTATGGTTAAAGACAGGATTATGACGTAATATTAAAAGGTACATCCATACCTGCAAATACCGCACGAGGTCATCCCAAGACTCCCTTGTAGTGGCTGTGGCGACGACATCCATGTATGCGGAAGGATCGTCAGCCTTGATGTAAGAATCAATGGCTTCTTTGACGAGTCCCTGTTGGAGTTGAGCCTTGGCGAGTTGAGACCACACTCCCGGTTCATTGCAGCGCTCGGCGAACTCGTATGCGCGTTCCAGATCTTTTACTTGTTCGATCAACACCTGGGGATGATAAATACCCGATTAATATTCCAGATCATAAAACATTTGGTCTTAGGGAACCAAACCATGGTTTTTTTTTACTGTATTTATTTACAAATTAAGGTTTTTTCGGTAGCATATTACGAATAGGTACAGATAGTAAGTAGTTTTGCAATACGATAGTAGGACGAATCTTGAAGTTGATACAATAGCATAAGCATAATCCACGAATAATGTTCCCACTGTTGGGACACAGGCCTCCTCTCAGTAAGAGGTAGGAAATGTAGTTTAGACTGGACGTTTCCGTTTACAAGCGGAAACTTCACAGGCATATGTTTTCTTACCTGAATGGCAGAGGTGTTGACATCAAACTTCTTGAAGATGGCGAAAGCCTCTTCATACAGTTCATTATTGATGGCAATGTTAGCGATGTCAGGAGCGTCGTAGTTGTCCAGACGATTGATGTACTCCATCACGCGGCTGCGATCCGCCTTTATTGCTGTAAGCATAAGGTTCAAAGTTGAGTGGCAATGTTACGAGTCTCATATGGTCTATTCTAGGTGTCTCTGACAATAGGCATTGTCTTTAATTGTGTAATGTGCTGTAGATTTTGTTTTGAGAGCCGAGTATTCAAGTTCAATCATCGCCATGATATTATAAACATTCTTCTGATCTCCGCCCAGAAAATAAATATTTTAAGTAGTATTTACGTTAGTTGAGTATATTGTAGTCCGGTTGTATGTTGAACAAAATAGGATTCGCGACCGTAACAATTGTGTTTACGGAATTATAATCTTTAAAATCACCAATACAACTCTCAAGTTCATATAACACTACTCATTGATATTTCATGAAATAGTCATTCACGTTACGGTCGCGAATTGCAAATTGCAGAAAACGTAAGAAGATTTTAATTACGCGGGCGACCCTGGCGCTTCCCCCTTAACGAGTCATATTTGTGTCCGAATTAGTGCAAGCTAGCTGTCATAGGGCATTGTTAGAAATGTCACGGGCCGTCAGCCTATTAAAATCGTCCTTACGACATCTAATTTCAGAATCACTTGTTGCGTACCAGTAAGAATAAGCAAGTTCTGCAGGTTCCTGTGGTCGGAGAACACAGAGTTGTCGAGCACTATCTTCTCTAACAACTCAATCAGTTCGTTGGGCAGGTCGGCTGTCATGAACGCCTTCACTGTGACGGAGATGTCTTCAGGGTCTTGGGTTTCTGAGAGTGCTGTTTGGACCACCTGGAATTGATATTTGGTGAGTTAGTTGAAGGTTTAGGGTTCAAAAATGAGAATCTCCTTTTCCCAGTGCTCAGGAAACAATGCTTGAGCATTATACTTTCGTTGTAACGGGTACTGATTGTGGATTTTCTGAACACACGCAATTCGCGTGATATCTACAGAGCAAATATTTAATTCAAGCTACTGTAAAACACAACATCCAGTTATAGAATACATTGAAGAGGAGCACAACTAGGGACACAGAATTTCTCTCTTTGAGACGGGTTTTGGAGTCATAGTCACTATAAAATTGTCTTTTAGTGACAGATTGATGTTAAAAAGCCTACAGTACTATCTCCACTAGTCCCTCACCTGATCAATGAGCTGTCTCTTGAAGGGATTAGCCTCGGCCAGCACTTCGAGCCACAGGTCGGCGTCGCGGCGCCGCACCAGGTAGCGCGCCTGCGTCTTGAACAGCGAGTTGTCGTTGCACACGGCGATGAGCTCGCGGTCGCACTGGCCGCGCTCGTACGCTACGCACGCCAGGTGCGGGTCGCGCTTCTCGCAGTAGCGGCCCACCACGCGGGAGTCGTACCTGCACAAATACAAGGTGACAAAATTTATTTTTGGTGCGAAAATTCGCACAGAAAACATTGTGCTACGAGTGCATGCCACGGTACAGGGATCCTGGGAAATTTTAAAGTTCAGTTATTAATCAAATTTAAAACTTATTTCGTAAAAAAACACATCACATTTATGATTTTAAGTCATATCACTCAATTTCAATTTCAAAGGGTGGTGAACTATGGCTTATAAGAGTAACCAGTAATATTAATTTGTTATGATGACTCACCATTGGTTCTCCTTGAGGAACCTCTCGGGGTTGTTGTTGGAGTCGATATAAATCTTAGCGAGTGCGTTGTGTGTGGCGGGCTCCGTGCTGCCTTCGTGCACGCGAGTCTCCAACCACGGCAGGAGCAGCTTCAACCTGGGGGAACGAAAAAATATTAGTACTTTGTCTTGAATTTTGCCCCGAAAAGTAGATGGTTTGCTAAGGATTGATAAGTAGGATAAAAATTATTTAAGATAAGGAAAGATTAAAAAAAAAACTATTTATGGATAAATAGATTTTGAAAAAAATCTCTATAGAATAATAAAGCTGAACAATTTGTTTGAATGTTTAAACGCGGTAATCTTTGGAACTACCAATCGGATTTGAACTATTCTTTTTGTATTTTATAATCCAATTTTTGAGGAAGGTTATGAAGGCTATTTTAACATCGGGTACGACCATTAGGAGCCGAGCAAAAAAAGTCAGAAAGAACACTAAGCGAAAACGAAGTACTAGGGGTGCGCAAAGGGGTGTAGCAAGTGAAATATTAGAAAAAAAAAATATGCTCTTGTGTCCTAATAAACAGTATCAACTTTGTTGTTTTTTAGTAAACCAGTTCTAATGCTAGCTGAGCAAGAATATGGCAGATTTTTATTTATTTATTTCCTAAGGTAGATCTATTTGATCAGTCTTTAAAAACATCAATTTCATTACAGGAATATAATCAGATCAAATTAATAAGATCAAATTAATTACCTATTCCTCTTCTCGACCTCAGCCACCAGCTCGTCGGTAGAGAACTGTCCTCGCACCACCAGGATGAGGTTCTTGATGATGTCTTCTGTACAGTCCACATCCAATAGACCTCCTACTACGACAGGCAAACGGGATGGGTTCACCTGTTACACGAAAAAACGTATTTTAAATACAGTCCATGAAAACGCCTTTAATTTTTTTTCTGAAAAGGTAAAAAGTTATACTTATTCAGAGTGCTCATCAAGGCTTTCCAAATCATCGGAACTGATCATCGAATCATCTAAATTCAGTATTTTTAAGAATGTCCGCATTCTAATCGCAGTTTCAATCTGTCAAAATAAAAACAGCCAGATTTAAACTTTATGGCGGCTCTAAAGTCCAGTACTCGCTGCGCAGTACCTCACTCCCGCTGACACGCCAATTCGTTACTGCGCAGCGACTCACCTCATGTTCTGAGTTGCCATAAAGTTTGAATCAGGCTGTACTGTACCTCTAAGTTTTCATTCATTTCTGACAAAACTTTGACGTTGTTGTGATGAGATGAGATTGGGACTAAATTTTGAACGTTTTAGATTACGGGAATTGACTCTCAGGTAACTTAGCAAGTCACTAGAGTCATTATCATTTTGGAAATACTCTTCGTGTTGATAACAGATTTTTTTTTTTATTACCCGAAGCCAATTTAAATTCTATATCGATCTGCAATATTCTGAACAAATTGACAATAAACTCACCTTCTGCACATAGATCTCGATGTACTTCTGCAGGCTGTTCCTGTAGAGGTACAGCACCAGGTCGTGCACAAAGTCGAACCGGTCGCACACGATGATGAGAGGCAACTGGTCGGGCAGCTTGGCTTCCTTGAGGAAGTTCTTTACGCGTTCTGCGTTGTAGCAGTTTGACTCGCGGCAGATGCGTTCGACCTCCTTGATTTGCCCGGTCTTGCAGGCAGCCTGGGGAGAAAGAGTGGTTAGAAAATACGGTTACAAGTGAATATTATAACAAGATTTGTATCAGTCTGAGGATTTTCTTGAGCCATTTCCTGTTCCCATCTCAAATACTAGAAAGGTGTGAAGGTTGGGCGTTATGAGACCTGTTTATTTTCCATTCCTACTCCCAGCATAGTTTCAATTAATAAAAATGAAGCTGTCAGTGTCATTGTTGTTATGGCATATTGACACTGACAGCTCTTGAACGTGGTTTGATGTGCTGATCGCGTTCAGATTAATTGGTGAAATTCGCTCTAAGGCGCAAATAATTATATTTTTTGTCTTGCGTTGAAAGCAACAAAAGTGTCCTTTTACCCCAGATAAAACAATGGGTATTCTATTAAAAAAAAAAAAAATAACAAAATATAATAACCAACTAACCTGAATATACTTGAAATGCACTTCCGGATCCTGGCTAAAGTTGACAATCGATCCCAAGAAGTAGAACAGTCCCTCATAAGTCTTGAAGCTTTCTAACAATTCTATCAAAGACTTGGTCGTCAGCTGTTCATGGTACTTGGTGGCTATTTGCACGCAAATCTGTAGGTTCTGACGAATGTTGGCTTGAAGCATTGCCTTCAGGCACTCGAGGGAATCTTCGACTGATAGGCTGCCGAAATAGGTGACTAGCCAATCAGCGGGCAGGAGGTGTGTGTGAACCTGTGGATAAAATATTTTGGTTAGTAATAAAAACTTTAATAATTGTGAGAATAAGCTTAAAGGTATTCACATAAAACTTTCGTCAGTTAGGCTAGGATTTGGTTAAATTATGTTATGAAATGTATTCCGACGATCGAGACGGTCATTAGAATTTTAATAACTGTTGTTAGCCAGACATTAAATTGTATAACAATGGGTATTTTTGAAGGTAGAAGACGACTGCGAGCGGCTACGCTGGTCTCAAATTTGTCAGCCTACACAAAGCATGTTGGGAGACCAGGTGAGAGTTCCTCCTTGTAATACAAACATACCACGAAATGCTGACCTATAATCTGACTCCAAGGAACCTTGTTACAATGCTCCGCTTTTCTGGTGTTTCAATTATTTAGGTCTCATTTTTTGGTTACTCAGTAAGCGATTATTTGTGATCGGCACAAAGTAAACAAACAAAGCAATGGCCGTTTGCAGACGCACAACAGTGCTATGAGGAGCTTTCAGTTTTTAACCCTATTCCCGAATATTTTAGTACTAACCACAGCCCTCTTAATATCATAGAGGTCGGTGTAATGCTCCAGTGCTCGCTGCAGCAGACCAGCCTTCTCGCAGAGCTGGGCGACGTGCGCGCGGTCGTAGTGAGTGAACATCGCGTTGCCGAGGATAGCGTCTGCGACTTGAGGAGCTGACATCAGGTTCATTTCCAATAGCCTGTGGAGAAAAGAAAAGTTGTAGTATTCGTTTATGTTAAGAAATAACATTGCCCTATACTAGAACTCCTTCCATATTGTTTGTTTATTCAACAGAAAAAAAAACTCCCGACTTAGTGTTTCCTTTGAACAATTACTGCAATCTAGACAAACCACAATGTGCCAAAATAATTGATGGACTAAACAAGTCATCAAATATAATTAATTGTCAACTAATGACAAAAAATCATTACATTTTTGTTATCAAATGAGACTATACCATAGTAGAACACTACTTTACAAATTATTTTTGATTTGGCAACGGATCTGAAGGCCAATTCTCATTATTTAAAACGTTAAAAATCTAGTCGTGTTTGTCGCCGAGATAACACATCTCGGTGACCAACAAAATGTAGCGAAATTAAAAGTATTTTTGACAGATGGAGACACAAGATCACATTGTGAACATTCTTAAAATTACGAGAATTGCCCCTCAGTCCTAATGACCCTACTAATTTTTCTTAGTGTAATCTCAACTCTCAATAACATTAGCGTTCCGAAAGACGTTACTGCTTCTTTTCTCGACAGAACCCTTATGGTCAAGACTTTCGCTGTCTTATTTACTACCAACTAAAGATGCTCTCACCTGGTCTGCAGCGGTCCTTCCTCCGGACGGTTGTTCTTGAGCGCGTCCAACAAGAAGGCAGTACACTGCTGCACCATGTTCTGCTCCATGAACACGTCCACTATCTGGTTGATGTCTGCTAGGGGAGGTTCTTCGGCAACCAACATGCCTGCGAAGCCGGCGCCTTGTTCAGGGTTTGTGCGCATTACGGAGCGCAGGAGGTAGATGTAATCGGGGGTGTAGCCGACCTGCGTGAGAGAAAAATATGATAAAAATAAAAATAAAATAAAATAAAAATGTATTTATTTCAGTAAATCTTTACAAATAAGTTGCCGGGGCTTCCCAGAAAGTAATCAAATGATACTTGTGTTGGGAAAGCCTCGCTCTTTCGATGTTAACAAAAAAAAAATTTGACTTACTAGACTAACAATATAAGTAGCAGTAATATTACAGTAGGTAAGTACCTTAAAAATTAAATTAAAAATTAAAGAAGAAAAACAAGCATAAAGAGCGTCTGTGTTAGGCTGTGTGTGTGTGTGAGGGTGTGTGTGTATGTGAGAGGGTGTATGTGAGGGTGAGAGGGTGTATGTGTGTATGTGTGTGTGAGTGTGAGTGTGTGAATGGTTGTTTGAACGGGTCATATATCCCTATTAATTATTTACGTGTCTATGCGAGTACGTTTATTATTAAATTGATTTTGATACATAAATTCAAGCTAATGTAAGCAGGAGTTCCTCCACATCTTCATAATTAAGGGTAAGGAGCCATTCTGTCAGTTTTTTCTTACACTCGTATAGTTGCATGGGGTAAATATTAAGGATACGATTAATTTTGTTATAAACGCGGGGGGCTTGTGCTAAATTTTGCCTACTAGCAAAGACAGTTCGAGTGGGGTATGCAGGGGCTACTATATCGCACCGTCTTTTCCTAAGTTGATATTAGAGTTGATATTAGTTAAATAAATATAAAGTTTGTATAGAGTTTACTTGTTTTTGGTTGATTAAGTGCAATATCACTTACCGAAAAAATGCTTTTGTAGGCATTGAAAAGACTCAATCCTAGTCCTGGCAATCTGGCATCATATTCAATTTATCCTTACATAGCATATTTTCTGAATAGCGTAATTTTTCAATATAACATATACTGTTTTCTATTGGAATTAAATGTACATATTGTACGAGGAAAATGTCACGAATATCTGTTCAAATATGTGTTGTGATCGATACGACCTTACAGTCGCATCTAATTTACGATTTAGGGGGAGAGTTCCAGAATATCGCGTAGTGTACGCGTAGGGTTCCAGGATATCGCGTAGAGTAAGCTTGAATCGAATTTTAATACGGCCTTTAGAGTGTAAAAACTTACCTTCTTAGCATAAAGTACAATCTTTTGGAACTGTCCAGTCTCAGCAAAGCACTGTATGACCTTGCTAGCCACATTAGCACGCAGGTACACTGATAATGCGAGGGTCGGGTCCACCTGCTTTACCAAGTCTCCGAGCTCTTCAGAGCATTCCAGTTTCTCTTCTTTGAGCCATTTTTCTAGGAGTTGCTTGCGACCTGTTGAAGACAACAGCTATAAGTGATTTGTTTTACAGATTTAGCTTTATGTGGAAACATTTTGACTACCGTTACCATACATAGCAACTTGTGAAAGTTCCTACCACTCAACCGCAGCCGCCGCCACTTCTGGCACCTGCTTAAAGCCCTGGATGTCTGCTACGTGTCATACCTTGCAGTAATACAGGCCGGCACAGCTCCAGCGACTCGAACTTGTTAAGCTGCGCCTGGTCGAGCAATATTCCGAAGTACTGCAGCAGTGGGGATGTCTGTCCGGGCTGTGTGGGCACTTGTTGGAAGCGCTGGATGGTCTGCGGTGTGCGCAGGATGCCGCGAGGTGCCATTGCTGCTACCTGTTGGAAGAATGAAGGTTGAGTATTTGTTTTGCAGAGGTAATTTTAAACGGGAGTCTGATGGAACCTGAAAATAGGGCGTAAAAGACTATGAATGTGACTCAAAATCTCATTTTATTAAACCTGGGTTTGGAAATAGAATTGAAAGGTTCTTAACCAATGCAACTGCCATGTAATCTCTTCACCACCCTTGGTTAACTGACAGAAAAAGCCTATGGCATTAAGTCTCCACCTTTGTACATTGTTGGTGTGCGATAAGTTTGAATAAATAAAGGCTTGAAAGAGAGACAGTGAGAGTTTAAACGCTACAAATAAACAAGAACCCAAACTAGAATGTTGGGTCCCGTTTTATCATCTGCCTAGCCTTGTCCCAACTATGTTCGGGTCGGCTTCCAGTCTAACCGGATGCAGCTGAATACCAGCATTTTACATGGAGCGACTGCCTATCTGACTTCCACAACCCAGTTGGGTCCTCTTTATTATTGTTAATTAAATTCGAATTGCTTAACTAACAGTATATCCGAAACTGGAAGAGAACAATAAGTTCATGCTCACAATAGTCACTTTAAAATATATACATATATGATTTAAATACATCATTTTCGATATTACAATTTGCTTTTTTGGTATAAACAAAAGCCCCTAAATGTCACGCATGGAGAAAACTGCATACCCTATGTTTATAGTACGGGGGTTCTTTGACGCGGAACCAACGGCCGGTCGGTGTCACAATGGACAGGTGGCGGTGACGTCATTGTATCGATCGGAAGGAACTGTGGCGTAACGATGGGGGTACGTTTGTCACGGTGGGTTATATGAGTGTGTAATATCAACTTAATAAAAAATCTTACATTCATTCGTTCACTGACAGACCCAAACAGCTGGGTTTAGAAACTTGAAATTTGCACAAGAATTCCTTATAATAAGGAGGGATTTTTGAATATATATCACCTTAGGGGATGAAAGTTTAATGGAAGTTCGTAACTTTTGCCGATGGGGAACCCCATAGAGCACACGGCATATAATATTAATACCTTTTAAGATAAGGTTAAAAAAGAAATTAACATTGTACAGACGCCAGCAGGTCAAGCTACCCGAAACTGTCAAATTTCCCCAAACAACCTTGAACCTTAATGCTTCATCGATAAAGTTGAAAATCTATTAAAGAAATTTAACAGATTGTAGTAGGTCGATGTGCTGGCGTCTGTACACACAACGATATTACGACGATTAAGCTATACATTTCCAGTTATAGCTGACCTCGCATTGTATAGGTTTGTCGTGCAATGAGAAGTCAGCTTATACTGGAAATGTATAGCTTGATACGTAGTCGTACGTACAAAACGACGCGACGTCGGAGTTTTTTGGTAGCATTTTACATTATGGCCTCGTATTTCGTCAATTTCTTTTCTTTCCTGTATAAGCAGGGTGCTTCATCATAAGGCGAGGCAATAAGAGGTCGGTATATAGGTAATTGTGGGGTTTATTACCACCTACTGGACCATTGACAGGTGCTCTGACGTCACAGAGTCACAGTATCGATCGCACCGCCCACAACCGTGCCGGTACTATTTATCATATTAGTCATCGAACGTGTAGGATGTATTCTATGAATGAATATTGTTTTTGAGTTAAAGTTGGGAAATTATGTATTTTTATGGTATTCTTTTTTAGATTCCTATATATTTGCGTTTATAATCGCCATTTGCGTTATTTATCTCTCTATGTTTATATGTATTTGCTTATATTTGATTACATGCAAAGCCAAAGAGCTCGCAAAAGCCAATCCGGAAGGACAATTCCCGTATTTGTACGAACGTTTGCAAAATAATCTGTCCAAAAACCTTTCATTTACCTACATATTCCATTTTTTTTCACGGGAATAATTCATGTCTACTTGAAGGCGATAGCTTAGTTTGCACTCTCTAAGATCATAAATACACGATTTTTTTTCAAGAATTTAGATTTGAGAAATTACAATTTATAATGATTATGTAACAGTTACTGAACATCCTATTTCGAGTTGGCGCAAGTTTTCAATTTCATCCTGTATACTTTACTTTTTATGTTTTAGATTATTATTATTACATACCTTAGCAGCCTCTCCATACTGTCCGTTAGTGAAGAGCATGTTAAACTTCCTGACGAACAGATCTTCAGCGCCCGCGAGGTTGTTGCGAACAGCCAGTCGAAGCGCCAGTTCAGGGTTCTGTAGTACCGTGTTGATGTAGGGTACTATCGAGTCCTCTTCTACGGTCACTGATAAGACCTGGCCTTTGCGGTTTACGCCTGCAAGAGGAGAATGTTGGTTTGGTCTTCAAGTTTTTAGAAGCTTTGAAGGCTGATATGAAGATGGGCCACTCAGCTAACGATATCTTTACTAGTGTGCTTGTCAAATACATAGTTATTTATTCGTTTTTCTAACTGAATTACAGCTGTGCTGCTGGGGGGAGTTTGTTGCGCCACTTCTTCCCAGCGAAAGCACTAGGAAGTGGTGAAGAGCGGGCGTTTTTGGGGGACTGTCTTATGTAATTTTGACGTCCGCGCTGATTCTCAGTCAGAACAAATGACTTTTGATTTTGATCATACAACTAAGAACGCTCTTATCTTAGTTGGTTCTGCAGTTTTCACATGATCGAGAGGAATGGCATAGTGGGTCTATACCCAACAGTGGGATATTAAAGGCTGAGGGTAATGGTAATGGCTGATGATAATGTAACCAAGTCTATAAGCTGTTTAAAAATTTTAGTCAATTACTAAAAATATATTTCGATAACTATCTAAGTATCTATTCCATCTTCTATTCTATTCTATAACTTGTTTCGTAGCCTTATGGGTCAAAACGGCGTCCATTTTAATAACATCTTGCACCATACATTTTAACATTTTCAGAGTTCATACTAACATATAGTCACGCCTCACCTCTGCGTCATTCACGCTGTGTATGGTCAGTTGCATATAATATACAGTTTAATAGTATATTTGTATGCCTATTAGTCTGACTAATGAATGCAGCATGACTCGTCTCGGCCACCTTTTATACTATATGGCTCAATTTTATTGAGTGAGTCAGTGTGTGTTTAGGAGGCAAAGGCAAATTTTTCTGTAGGTGATCGAAGCTGATAATCTTAGGGCTGATTTTCCCAACGCCAGATAATTATATCGGAGGAATAATTTTGAAATTTTGACAGTTCTTTCATACAAAAACTGTCAGACGTCAATTTTATTCCACGAATAAAAAATATCTGTCGATTGAAAAATCAGTTCTTAGTTATATGGTCTGGTAATAAAGCTTCAAGTCGGCCACCAACTGCCATGGCCCACTTGGAAATCTCTTAACCGACTAAGAAGCCAGGTACAACTTAGTCAGTTGGGGTTACTCCAATGAGGTACAGTGTGACTGTGGAGCCACATCGTAAACAATGCCTCACCTCTTGTTGAGCTCTTTGTGCTATATGACCTGCGCTATGGAAGACATTTGCGAATCCAACGATAAAGCTGTCGAAGTGAACGAAATCTGGTCGAAGCTCATTTAAAACAGATAAATAGAATCGTCGACACGACGTAGAAGAATAAAGATTATACAGTAGAAACGCCATATATGGCACAGAATACAAAGAAAAAACAACTACGTAGCGTTATTTTTCATCGGCATAAGTAATCGGCAGACATTTCCCATCGATAATGAATAATTATCGGAAAACATACGACAATCATGAATCATTGAGCACATATATATAAATAAACATTATTATTATTACTAAAACATCCCTGACATGTAGTTTCTCGATTTGTTCCGTTATTATCCTAGACGCCAGACGTTGGAACATGTTTTGATAACCTAGTGGCTTTTCGACCTTAATTAAAACGCTTCCCTTTGTGTCTGGGTTTATTATTATATGTATAGTATTTCTTGTACTAGGACTTAACAATAGCGAAATATAAAGCAAAATTATTAATAACTAGCGAGCCGCCTATTCGCATGGTTTTTAAGACTTGACAAAACATCATCATTTCTTTATTATACGTAAGTTTTATGCATGTTTTATATTATACTGGCGGACCGGGCAGACCTCGTCCTGCCCGGAAAAGCAGCGCCACCTACCGGGTCCAATAGTGTTTTCAAACCATCCAGGAACCCATTGAAATATTCAAACAAAATTTCATCTACATCGATCCAGCCGTTTAGGAGGAGTTAGGTGACAAACACACGTACACAAGAATTATATACATATATTAAGATTTAGACAGAAAAACCTTCCGGGATAAAGTCTCTAAATGATGGTGAAAACTGCATCAAAATCCGTTGCCTAGTTTAGAAGAACGCGGTTACATAGACAGACACGAGAAGCGACTTTAATTTAGAATATTTGAGATTTTATTTTCTAGAATAAAAATTGATGCCATTTTTATTAAAACAAAGTAAAAAAATCTATAACGCCATTAAATCCCGCTACAAATCATAAAAAAACAATTATAAACCAAAACTATGTCAATTAATAATCATATTGTGTTTGAACAATTTTCCCATAACAAATTAACTGTAATCGGCGCGACGCCTGTTAAGTTAAAATAACACGCTACTCCGCCAGTCAGTTGCGATTAGAATATTAGTGATAGCAACAACAGTCCTCAGTAACATGAGCATATTATCAGAATGAAGCTGATGACATCATCGTGCCATCCCGGTTTCCCTTGAGGTCAGGAAGTCATATAAATCGTTCCAGAAATTGGCAGAAATTTTGTTACACGGGAGTTCCCAAACTTATATTTCGGCTAAAAATTTTTCACATCTGTGGACCAATTACAAGGACCGCTTATTTGATCATTCATGCTTAGTTTACACCGTATGCGCGGCGCTTGCATTCAATATTTTTACTTACGTAAGAACAGTCCCTCACTATGGGCCAGAACCGTGCGTACCGTCTGAAAAATCTGTAACTTTTTTGTTGATTGAAGTAAATAGCTGAACTTATTGAATTACAATTTTATGATATTAAACATATTTTATGTTATTTTATATTAGATATAAATCTTACATTTAAATAAATGACAAATATGATATAATAATCCACTCCAAAAATATATTTTACAATTAATGTACGGACGCCAGCACATCAAGTTACTACAATCTGTCAAATTTCTTTAATAGATTTTCAACTTTATAGGTAAAGCATTAAGGTTCAAGGTTGATTGAGAAAATTTGACAGTTTCGGGTAGCTTGACCTGCTGGCGTCTGTACGTAATTATTTTACTTCTATTTAAATATCTAAGAGGTTCTTAGCTTCGTCTAACAATTCCTTGGAAATAGTGACTGATGGTTTTCTGATACTTGATATATAAGGATCTGACGTAAATAGAAGACCATGAAATACGTCTTGATTCGTTGCGGACCTAGAGCATTTTCTAGCATGATGCAATCTGAAAAAATCTTAATTCACCGTCTATCTAACCACGATGTATTTTTATTGAAGAAACGTTCTTTAGTTCGGTTAGATTTGATCCACCGATCGTTAAACGTTGTTATAAGCCATTTTTTAATACGTTTCACCAGTAATTCACTTTTTTCAGACGACAAATGGTGGTGTTCTTCTAAGTATTTTTGAATATCTTCTGATTTTGTTCCATGATCAATGAAAAATTCGCATAATACTCGTAGAGGCACAACAAATTCACTCATTTTGATTTTACTTCTAACTACTACTTTTTTTACGGAGGTTGGTGAAGACTATACAGGGTGGCCGGAACATTGACGTCCAAAAATAAAATTTAGGTCCCTCGTATCGTGGGGTATCCGAATCACCCCCATGTATGTTCCGCGACTTTTCATAGTTTTCGAGTTACGAATTTTTTTCTGATTTTTTGAGAATGATCGACCTGACCAATCTAAAAAATGGCTTTGTCGAGATTTTTTTTTTGCAACTGAATCTTCGTGAGTAGTACTTTTATGCATAAAATAATCAGCTTCGTAACTGTGATGAAAGTTATGAAAAAGTTGGTCTAAAGTGAAAAAATTACGTTCGGTAAATTATGGCTTAGCATTTTAACTTTAAATAAAAAATTTAAACAGGAAACTTCATGGTTCCTAAGTAGGCTTCAAGAATGCGCCAGACTCTCAGCTTTCATAATCATAAAAAAATTAGTACTTAATGGGGCTACTTTGGCTTAAATCGGCCTTCAAAAACTGCGAGGTAGAAAATTCTTAAAATTAGTCATCTGACGAATACTTTGCTAACCAAAAATGACTGCAAGAAAAGCAAGATTCAAAAATTTCGATGCGATCTTTTCCCGTGCACCATGGGTTGTAAACGAAGGCGCTACTCTTTTACCTGCAATAACAATGGGCTGAGAGGATAAGAGACCGAATTATTGCTATCTCTCTCACTCTCGGTGGCGAGGAATGCCCCTCTCGCCACCGAGAGTGAGAGAGATAGTAAGGCGCGCAACCGAAGCCGATCATTCTCAAAAAATCAGAAAAAAATTCGTAACTCGAAAACTATGAAAAGTCGCGGAACATACATGGGGGTGATTCGGATACCCCACGATACGAGGGACCTAAATTTTATTTTTGGACGTCAATGTTCCGGCCACCCTGTATTATGTCAAAGCATACTAATGTCAGTACATTAGTGTGCTTTGACATAATATAGTCTTCTTAGTCTTAAAATTATTGATTTACGTTATCATTTACCAGCGTAAATGACAACGTAAATCAATAACTTTTATACAGAAATTTCATGTGAAAAAATATTATTATCTAGTGTCATTATCCACGTTCCTAACCACTATCTATGAAGGTGGTTAGTACTGATATAATGTACAATAACAACTTTAACTACCATTTCCTCCCTTTTCCATCACCGCGATAGAGAAATACATAAACCTACACGAGAAACATGTAATTCACACAGTGATAACAAAACATTAACCACATCTGACCGAACGATAAAAACAAATTAATACATTACCCAATACTCCCACCTTACCTAAAGATTAAGTAAATAAATAATATTTTTTTTAAAAAAAAGGTCAAAAGTAATCTAAATATCCAAAAGCCTCATCAATCAGAACTAAAATAATTTTTGGTATATTTTGTATTTTCCCCCCATCAGGCAATTTTCGTTTCATTTCAAGGGGGGCAGATTCGGGCAATTTTATTTTTTGCCCTTACTTCTATATTAGCTGCTCTATGTGATGCTATCAAAATTACGACATGGGCAGACACTGCTAACTGTCAAAAGTATATGTGAAGTTTCTAATAAGGATAGAATATTAGGTCCTGAAATAAAAATTCTATACCTCCCCAGTTTTCACATAATGGTCCACTTAAATTATTTTGACATAGAGTACTTCATAACCATTCTAACCATATATCACACTTACAAATTTTCTGTGAAAATAATGAAAATATGACCAAGTAAACTGGTGGAATTGTGTTCTACATACTTGACATAATTTTGAGCGTCAACTTGCAAGTGTTAGTGTAATAGTAAAAATGAGAAATAGTATATTTTAACTGCTATATAATATGCATTCGACATTCAGTTAGACATGTGCATTAACAAAATATTCAATATAGAACATTACGAAAACTTATTTTTGAGACGGTACGCAAGAAAAATTAAGACTTGTTTGGACCCCCTCTCCCTTCAAATAGTCTTACGTAATAAATGAACAGCCCCTAAAGAATGGTTTGAAAATCCACGCGGACAAAAGCCGCGGTCCGGTCAGTAGCAAATACACTCGACTGAAAATCGCCCTACGTACAAAACGGGCGGAGCTTACTGAGGCAAGTGGTCAGTAAAAAATAGTGAGTTCAAAAACGAATAAATAGTTGATGGCCGTTTTGCGTGAATGTGACGCATATTTCCCTCCCCAACTTGTTCATTTTTGTGTTTCGTGATATTTCTCTGCGTCATGTTTACCGCAAATAAACGCATTTTCTTTATTTCATACTTGTTTTTTTTTTGTTAGCCTTCATCTTATCTCACTGCCGGGCAGGCCCTTTCTCCTTCCAACCCTCTTTTAGTGCGATCTTGAGTCATGTTGACCCCACAAACATGATCAGATCGTCACACCTTCGCCGCGGTCTACCTCGACGACAATAGTTTATTTATTATTATTAGCCATTAATGTCCCACAGCTGGGCAAAGGCCTCCCTACTCTCCCTGTCCAGAGCTACCAAGGACGAATCTTTATTAAAGGAGTCCAGTTCATCCCGCCATAAATCTGCCTCATGTCAGACGATCAATGAGCCGAACTTACGACCCAGTGGGTCCTGCTTAATGGCTAACAACATCGCGGCATGCAGGCCCAGACAGAGACGGCAATAGTTAATATATAACCAACTCACCAATAATTCCTCCAGTTGTTTCATGGGGCGCCGTAACGAAGATCGTATCCGACGAGATCCGGTTCATATAGATACAGGTTCCGGTTTCAATGTCATACATGTGTATGTAACCGTATTTAGTGATAAGGTAGATGACGTCATATTTAGGGGAGACTTGCATGGCGACCGGGAAGTCGTTCTGTGCTTCGGCGGGGAAGAAAACGTCGACAGCTTTCTTGAGGAAGGGCTGATTGCCTGCTGGTGTTTGGCCGACCTCTGTGGGGTAGGAAAACGAAAATTCGGTTAGACAGGCAATCCCTTGAACTTGAATTCTTGACACAGTTGGTTTATGACCAAGGCAATAATCCAAAAGTTCTGTTCTTTTCGGTATGTGAAAGTAATTAGAAAATTAAACAGTTCATAATGAAGACTTCTGTGTTCTCTTAAATCTAATTAATTTATGTGTGTGAGAGGTTTCTAGGTCAAGAGCGTTCACTAGTATTTATTTATTCAACATGTAATATTAGATTCTGTAAGGTCTAGTATGTCGAGAATTGCGTCAGAAATTGATGTCACAGTTTATCGACTTAGATTTTTCGTCTTCAGTCAATTTGCCAACATTCTACAGACTGTTTCTAAATTCGTGTTCCTTTAAATTAAATATATTTGCTATTTCGAACGACTTTTTAAACGCCACTTTCTTTTTTCGAAGTTTACCAACCAGCGTTTAAAAAAAAAAATATTTAGGTATTTATCCTATTGCGGGACAAAGGTTTCCATAGCTTTAACACTTATATCAAAGAAAAAAGGTCAACTCACCAATAATATGCAATTTTCCTCCCTGGGCAGTTCTGACGGCGAAACAGAAGAGGGTGGAAGGTTCCGCGTTACCCTCGGCCTTGAAGGTGGCGAAGGAGGCTGCATGGCCCTCAATGGGCTGCGAGCACTTGCGCTCTACTGAATAGAGCTGCATCGCGCCTACGACGCGGTTCTGCTGCGCTGAGATGCCTGGAAGGGAAGAACATAGTTAGATGTTTAGAATGAATGAGTGATGGCTGTCTGCCTGTAAAAGACGAAGATATGAAATACTTGCTTAGAGGTGGAGTTGACCTGGATACAGGCCCATGTTAACCAAGTTTATATCTTAGCCCCCTTACTAATAAACGCGAAGTAACGTAACTAACAGTATTAACATCAGTTGTACCACATACTTTTCGAGGTTTGAGTTTGTCATAACTTAACTCCGCGTTATTAATAAGGAGGTAAAAGGTGATTTTTTCCAGTCTGAAAAAGGACCTGAAACGTTGTGGTTTATAACAGAAGGGGTGGTCTTTACCCCTAGACGAAATCGGTGGTGGGTGGGTTGGGTCGTTGCTGTACTCTTCCAGCCCCCTTAATTGCTTAACACACTATCTATCTCAACTTGTATAATTTTGAAGGATATTGCTAATCCATGGCTTCATATGTTCGAAAAGTTTGTGTGCTCAACAACGTAAATAACGCAATGAATGTTGTTGAACTGTCAAAATGAAACCCACTGCTAGTAGATAGTGCGTTACGCGATTAACCAGCAGGTATTAACAAGACTTACAGGTATTTAATTTACAAAATATATAAAATATGAGGTTAACTTACCAACCAGCAGCAGCCACTGCTGCTTCGGATCAGTCCTATAGTTAATGATCTGACAATCAGCGAGTGACGAATGCCTATCAAACATCTTCACAGGCGTCGAGTCACCTTCCATGGACCAATGGTATACCGACATCTTGGTCACCAGCGCGAGGGTGTTTAAAGATATCCACTTCCAGAACACAATGTCTTCAGTCATTGTGTGAGCTTTCATCTTTGACTTCATCTCGATGTTGAAGATTTGCAGGGTCTTTTGGGCTGCTGGCAATGTGAAAAGATTCTCTATAGTTTTAATCTTTCGATAAGGTTGTTAAGGGTGACAATTGTGTGTAATGAGCTGATGATATGGTATGGTAACTAATGAATTGACAGTTGACAGTACACCCACATTTCGCCGTTTTTGTCAGTTTGTCCGACTTTTCAAGATACATAAAAAGAAAGAATTTCTATTCAAACGCGACACGCAATATTTAGTCATTTTCTTTGTGAATTTTACAGTGCCTGGTTAATTTTATGACCTAACAGATGACCCCACAGTAACGCCATTTTCATCGGATTACAGCGCCAAGAAGCCAAAGATATGCGTTATAATTTTGGACACAGTTGTTGCTTTGGGCTAATTATAACACTCTCTAAATTACTTAACAGTATTGATTGATGATGTTACACGTGTACCATTTTAGATTTTGGGAAAGGACACCGCCGTAGTGTAGAGCAGCCATGCCCAACCTTTTGTAATTGCGGACCCTTCAGAGTTCAGAATAATGACGGAGAGATTGATGAATAAATTAAACAGTAATAATAGTCGTCCTTTGTAACTATGTGTAAAATTCGACATCCCATGACGACCATAGGTTGGGAAGCCCTGGCGGCGTAGTCGAGAGTATTTTAGAATATCTAATATCGCCTAGTTAGGGTAGCTTGGCTTGATTCCCTGGTCGGACAAAGTGTTATTGAGGTTTTCCATCAGGAATTTCTCCTTAGCAGCCCGGAGTCTGGACTCGTGCCCGGTTGATGGTAATCGGCTCGCCCGCTATTAGACGAGACTTAATCGTAACTTGCGAAATGTGGGTGTAACTGATGGGGTCCGCTAGGGCCGATGCCTGGCAGGGCCGCGGGTTGTTCTAAAGAGTTATCATGGCCCCTGGCACAGGCAACTGAAGGAACACGGGTGGGTTTTAGTCAGTAAAAATCCGACATGCCCTTCCGCTCCGCCCAGAGCGGGAGAAGTTATTTGATAATTTCCCACACAAAAAAAATAAAATGTGGGTGTGTACTATAATAGGTACACCTCTGCCTAACCCTTCGGGGATAACAGGCGTGATGTTATATTATGTGTACGTCTAATATCATATCCAAAATTCACGATTGAATGTTATCTTCAAACAGATAAAATACCTCTTAACAAATTAGGTTCGGTTCCCAGACTTAAGTTATTCGATCCATTTACTTTAGTTGTGAAGATTAAGATTAGCATTAGCCCTTAAGCAGCACTTCAGGAGCATTATCTGAGCCACTGACCTACATTAATTAGTACCCATTAGTTCGTTTCAGGCTGCTCTGGTCTATACCGCCTACCTACATAGTACACTATGTAGGCAGGCGGTAACGACAAAGGAGTAGCGATATTGCAGGTGTAGTGCAGATTTTGAGTAATATATAACTAGGTATTTTTTAAGAGGTATAGCTCTGCCTAACTCTTGGTTGAATACAGCCGTCATGTTATATTATTGTTTTCAAGTGGTTTTTTCACTTACATTTTTTACATCTATAACAAAGTAGGAAGACACTGTCTTGTGAATATCAACAACATGAAGTTAGGTGGTTATAACAAAACTCATTTAAAAGTTACGAGAAGGAAAGAGAGTTTTGTATAGGCTTTAAGGATATAAATAAACATCCCAAATATTTGCATGCCATCACTAAATGGCGAAATGTGTTTTTGCACTGAATTTTTCAGTTCTGGGCAGTGGTCCAACTGTCCTGTCCAACTAGTTGGACCATGAGTCTTTACTAGGGGCAGTTGTCCAACTTTAAGAATAGTGGACCACAGCACATTTTGAGAGTTCCGTGGTCCAATTCATTTAAAAAATAACTTGCCAACTCTAAAAACCTCAACTGCATCTTTTTGTAAATCTCTTGTGCCTGCCTACCACATTTAATGCATTTCGTTTTACAATTTTGTTTTTGGCAAAACGAAAAAGATTACAACAAAAAAGTTGCATTAAAACAGACACGAACTAAACTATTCCTTCCGAAACCAATAAACTACAAACTACCTTTTATTTTTCCGTACAGTTCAATTTCCTAAGAGTTTCACACCCATACGTCAGCGTACCTCCTACGTGTCAAGTGCGAGAGTGCTGACGATATGTGGGCGTGCAATATACGAACACCTTCGGAGGAGAGCTCTCAACTCCCTTCAGGCGTTGGTAACGATTTTGCTAACATCTGTCGGTTATTTTCGTACCTTACTTAAAGGAATTTCAGAGCGCGATTTTCACTCGATTTGCTCTTTACCTTGTGTCGATATGGATATATTGTATTTTTGGAACTCCAAAGATTAACAAAGTTAAACACCCGTGATAAAGTCCCTAAAGTGACATTGTAAATGAATTTCGGAGTGCGAATTTCATTCGATTTGCCCTAACTGTTGTGTCGATTCGGATATATTGTATTAGCTACTGCCCGCTACTGTCTGTCACTATCATCATCATTTCAGCCGCAAGAAGTAAAAGGCTGGAGGTAGGCCACCTCCAAGCGTCGCCAAATCGACCACTCCTTCCCTATAATATCCCTATCGTTATAAGCAAGTTTTCAGTCGAAAAATAAATATTACTAGTCTGTAGCTTCCAGTAACAGCCCTCACCTAAATTTTATGACACAAAAATTCTATGCATACAAAATCGTGCTAGGCGTCAGATAAAAATATTGCTCGCTCACACATAATACGGTCGTTAAATACAAGTCGATTCGGTCACTTCATGAGTCACGGACGCCCCTACTACCTACCAAGTTACACTGCGCGATATTATCTCACGATCCTTTCTCCACCGTGTGCCTGACGATCGCAGGGAAGATAAGCGGAGAAGGACCACTTCATCAAAATCTGCGATTAACGCAAATGTAGTAGACCCGAACCAGTGGTTGTTGGCCCAAATTGCAAAAATTTGTTCATATGTTAATGCTGTATCGATGATGGGTCGTTCTCTACCGAATGGCTTAGCCGGATGGGTATAATATAGATCAAGCGGATTGCCTATCGGCAAGCCAAACCTCAAGTGCTTCGATTATGAAGCGATATTCCATCCGATGTTTTGAACCCCGACCAAGTCTCAGTTGATCAGAAAATATGGTAATATCTCGCTACGTGATTAGCTGGATCAATTACAACAAACAATAACTTCATTTGTTCTTTTAAATTTTTATTTGTAATTGCGTTTCGTTTGTGCAGAATAAAATATTTTTCTTTCTTTCATTTGTGCTAGTCATTATGTCATACCAAATTGAATATTCTTACAGAAGCCGGGGGGAGTCTATAAAACGGCGAATGAACTTGTTATCAAGTTATTTACGGACCTTCTGCATCTATCCATTAAGCGGTACGATGGTTGCAGTTTGACATTAAACGCTCCAGATAATATCGTGTTACGGGGTCTGAGCCAGTAAATTGTGCACGCGAGTTCCGTATGGCGTTTACGTAATCCAAAGACAATGAGTTGTTGTAACTCTTTGTAGCGGAAATTAATCAAAAATACGAATGAGAAAAAAAACAATGTTTATACGAAAGTTTTTGTGCGAGTTAAAAGTTGGTCGGAAGCCGGAAAGCGGGGTATAATATAGTTTATTATTTTTGTCGAAAATGGCGGTTGACTCAATGAGGAAGAGAAACAGGAAACTGTGGAGCAATTTAGGAAAACGTAAGCAGGGGCCCTAATTCACTATAATCACTTAACGATTCCTTACTAGAAGCCACGTCAATTCCTTAGCTAATCCCGCAAATCTCGCGTTCATTTCGCGCGGTTTCGTTCATTGTGTCATAGAGAATAAAGCCCCAGAAGGGAGGGTCCAGCAGAATATCACGAAAGGGATGAATGAAAGACAATTTATAGAATAAGAAAGAGGAAGTATAAAAGTGCATCGACGGCAGAAAAGTTGTGTAGAGGAATGAGGAAAATGTGAGAAAGTTTTGAGTATGAATGTGGATGGCTATAAGAGAAGAGAAACACCAAAGGTACGATGGATGAACACATGTCTGAAAGATGAAATAGCTAGAAAGGGGGGTGACTACCGAGATGACGACTAATAGAGAAGTATGAAAGGAAAAGACATGTTGCGCCGACCGCAAATAAATTGGGATATGGATGAGAACGAGAATGATAAGGGTCCAGCAGAAAGTGGACTTAAAAATTTCGTTGCTTTCAGAAAATATGTATTTGTTTTTAAGACTTATTGTATTCAATTATTTAGGGACCCACCCAACCGTGACTGACAGTCTTCTGGTGTACGAAGTTTCAACCTACCACCGAACTTTTTGTTCATAAGACTATTTGGTACAGTCACCAAAAGAGATACGTAACCAGGGTCGTCGGATATAGTTGAAGTTTAGTAAGAAACCGCTGGATGATTTCGGTTGAAATTTGATTTGATAAATGAACTGTTTGTTTTCTATTAATAAAATTAAATTTTATTCGTAAACACCCATGGGTTTCTTTCTAAACTTCAACTGTATCCGACGACGCTGGTTGTATCTTACTTGTGATTAATGTATATCATATGTAACACTAACGATCATGTTATTACTCGTATCGCTATAAAGACGATAAGAAGTCGTATAACTTAATAAATGTTTACATTTTTTTACCTCTTTGATAAAAATCCCAAATATTGTTCCTATTAATTCGTAAATATTTGTGCTTTTGTTCAGGGAAAGACCACAAATGTGTGACACATTAAAATATGGGTTTCCCCGTATGGAGCGACCAAATAATATTAACTTTATGATAGTATAAGGGTTGATTTTCCAATTGACAGACAATTTTTATTCGTGGAATAAAATTGACATTGACGATTCTGTATGGAAGAGCTGTCAAAAAATCAAAATTATTCCTGTGATAAAATTATCTGGCGTTGGAAAAATCAGCCCTAAGTCATTCATGATTCTATATGACAGGGGAATGTGAGGATTGCAGAATAATATCAATCACAGGAAGATGATGACGTCATGTTCGAGACAAGATGACACACATAACATCAAGCCTGTATTCCTCAAACGGTAAGGCAGAGGTGTGCTATAGGTTACTTTAACATGACTGACGTAATGTGGATGTACTGCCAGTTATGTTTAGGTTCCATGTAATAGAGGGCGACCTTATTGCCATCAACAGGACACTAATCCCTCCGGGCTGCTACTGGGAAATTCCAGATGCAAAAACCCACTGAGACCTCATGCTCAGCATTATCGCTTGCGACCCCTACACCAACGATGCAGTCGGGCAGTCGGGCAGTGAGGCAGGACAATAATAATCTAAAAGTTATATTATTTTCATTTTGACAGCTCAACAACATTCATACATTCGTAAATAACGCAATGAATGTTGTTGTTGTTGAAGCAGAAAATTTTCGAACATATGAAGCAATGGATTAGCAATATCCTTCAAAATGATTCAGATTCTGACTGTTAGTGTGTTACGCAATTAGGGAACAATGTCCAGCAGAATACAGATTTAACCTAATATACTACCAAAACACTGGTGTTTTGGTGGTATATTAGGCGAAATCTGAATTCTGTAAATTATTTTCATAAACAAATATTGGTATACTCAACTGTTCTGCGTTAAATGTCAAAGTTCAATTTCAACACCCCAATCGAACTAATATTCTAATTCAAATCCACCCTTACTAAGAGAGAATTATGTAGGTATACATAGTTACCGCAAAATAAATGGGAGTGGCTCGTGGCTAACTAATAGCAGCCACACGGATCTATCGATCATGTTAAGCTACGCCTGCCGCGGTCTGTTCTTGGATGGGCGACCAACTTTACATACCCTTCCGTGCTTCGGAAAGCACGTTAAGCCGTTGGTCCCGGCTGTCATCATAGATCTTTGACAGTCGTTACGAGTCGTCAGTAGCCCGAAAACCTGATAACCAGTTTTACCAAGGGGTATCGTATTACCCAGCAGTAACTATGTTGCGGAGGTCAGATTGGCATTAGCTGCATCCGGTTAGACTGGAAGCTGACCCCAACAACATAGTTGGGAAAACGCTAGGCAGATTATGGCCCAAAAATAAATCCAAACTAGTTCACTATAAAACAAATCTATAGCTGTCAAAAGGTCAACAACCTCCATTGATTGACTAAAGGTCGTGGGAATATTATTTATTGTGCGTGCTGTGCCTACCTATTGTTAGATTTGTAGGTACGATATGATATAAGGAGCCATTTCTTTGTTTCATGTGGCGGGACTTTCATGATATTCATAATTCTAATTTTGGACTGACAAAGAGTTACTTTCAGGAATCGAGAGAAAGAAAATAATTCGTTTGTTGTAGGTTTTAGGTTGGTTGTAATTGTAGTGGTCGCAAACGTTACTTCTGAGCATGAGGTTCTTGGTTGTATTCCCAGGTCGGACATGGTTATTGGGTTTTCCCATCTGGAATTTCTTAGTAGCCGCCTGGATTTGTGGTTGATGGCAATAGGCTTGCGTCCCATTACATATCTGGTGAAATTAACGAGGGTGTACTATAAAAGGTACACTTCTGCCTAACCCTTCAGGAAATACAGGCGTGACGGTATGTTGTTATGAAGCATCCTTTCCAAAAGGTATAAACATTGTTGGCCGGAGTAATACTAGGGCAGAATAATAATGGCAGAAAGCAGTATGCCCGTATATCTATAGGCTACAAATTAAGGTCGCGCTTGGACTAGTAAGGCGACGAAGACACAAACAAAATCCGAACGCCGCATTAGCAATGAGGTCAGAACCATAAGTCTATAGGGTTTAATGGTGCCTCGCCAATGGGAACACAGCCTAACAGTCTAGCACAAATGCACTGTTCTGAAATTTAGCGACGTCATAGAATTATGTCATACAGGCTTTTTATCGACTGGCCTATATCTGACGTAAGACCCAGAATCTGTAGCTATGACCGACCAGTACCAGTATTGTAACTCTATTAAGCCATCTCTGTTTCATGCAAGACGCGCCATAGGATAAGTATCTCTCATAATCAGCCTATCATGTTCCCACTGCTGGGACACAGGCCTCTTAGTGAGAGGGACCGAGCCGTAATGAACGTGAGCTACGTAGATGTCACATGTATTACATTTTTGGTTCTAGGACTTCGGTTTCCTGACGATGTTTTCCTTCACCGTTTTGAGAACAGTGGTGACGAAATAATTTACATAAAGTAAAGCTCCTGTCAGTTCAGTCAACTCGGTAAGTCGCGGCCATTGCCACTGGGCCACGACTGCTCTCATCTCTGTCTCTGTCATAGGTAACTATATTTTTTTAAATCGTAGTAGTGTCATTATGGCCATCTCAAAAGATGAATGTAGCCATTTTCGACGAATGTGAAAAACAGTATTTTGCGATACATTTGACATTCATCGTCAGTAAATACCAGAAAAGAATAAACAACGAAAAAAGTCGCCTTTGGATATCATTGACGACTCGCTGACACGCAAAGCCATTTTGCACGTTATTTTAAGAGCAGCCAACGACTTATTGGAAACAAAACGTTATTTAATAGACACTTTCACTTTTGAATGGTATTGCTACCTCATTCGAAGTATAGGCTGTATGCCACTCGATTGTTTGCCAAACGTTTGAGAGACCAATCGAACTTCGAACGGAGGTCAAGGCTGCTGACGTAATAACAATTATAACTTCAGAAAATCCGTTATGTAAGAGCCCTTTAGATGGTCTAATTTGAGACGTGAAGAGTTTTATCTTCATCTTGGCCTATTTCGGACAAGGACCGATTTTTAAATATAATTAAAGCTTTCTTTCTGGTCATTTAACTTGTTTTTCATGGCGAAATAGTAAGGTACATTCTATTCCTTTCTAAGGATCGGACCGAGCGTGAATTTTCCGGGAAAAACCCTAAGTATATCCATATACAGGTTCCAAGAATCCCCACTAAAAAGTCATTAAAACAGGTTTAGGATTTCAGGGAAACACACGAAACCAACCGAGAGGATCGCCTACGCTTTTCGCAATTACAATGATTCTTGGAAATTCTGACTGCTCGTCTATCTAGTACAGATAAAACAGGATTCGAAACGCATAAATTCTTACAAGGTACCTTTATTCAATTTCAGCAGAACGATACAAGTCAATGCGAATTGAAGCGTAACAACTAACTGAGGCAGTGGAGCGGTGATGCGCGATAGTTAGTGCCAACCTGCCTTCGCTCTGACCTTTAAACTTTGCGCCGTATTGGAAAAGATGCTGCTAGTACCATTGTTATGAGGCTTCCATAATTATCTTTATAGTAGAGGGCTTTTACGTAAAATTGAAAATGAGGTATATCTTTAACGCTCCGTTAAAACTAAGGCAGTGGAGCGGTGACGCGCGATACCGGCTCCACTCTGACCATTAAATTTTGCGCCTTATTGGAAGAGATGCTGCTATTTACCATTTTTAGGCACGTCACTGCGTGTACAACTCTTACTGGCCAAGTTTACGGTGCTAGGATTGTTTTATGTTGGAATATGTGAGTGGGTGTCGTTGTCAAGATTGAAAAAGGCTTACTTTTTTCTTTAAAATAGCAGGGTTCTTCGTAAAAATTGTGAATGAGGGATGTCTTTAATGTTTATTCTTAGAATTGACCCGTTAGAACTAAGAGAAGCAGTGGAGCGGGGATGCGGGATAGTTAGTGCGAACCTGCCTCCATTGTGACCTTTAAACTTTGCACCTTATAGGGAAAGATGCTGCTAGTACCATTATTATGAGGCTTCCATAATTCCCTTTAAAGTAGCAAGCTTCTACAAAAAAATGAGAATTAGGTATGTCTTTCGGGCACATTCTTAGAACGGACCCGTTAAAACTAACTGTGGCAGTGGAGCGGGGATGTGCGATAGTTAGTACCAACCTGCCTCCGCTCTGACCTTTAAACTTTACGCCTTATTGGAAAAGATGCTGCTAGTATCATTGTTATGTACGTCACTGCTTGCACATCGCATATTGACCAAGTACATGGTGTTAAGATTGTTCTATGTTGGAACGCGTAGGTGGGCGTCAAGATTGAAAAGGTCTTCCATCATTCTCTTAATTGTAAAAGGCTTCTTCGTAAAATTGTGAATTAGGTATTTCCTTAATGTTCATTCTTAGAATTGACCCGTTACAACTAGAAAGGAAGTGGAGTGGTGATGCGCGATAGTTGTGCGAACCTGCCTCCGCTCTGACTTTTAAACTTTGCGCCGTATTGGAAAAGATGCTGCTACCATTATCATGTCCACCATCATTACTTGTACTGTCCGTAAGACGTCCTCGTAACATAGGGTCCAGTTGAAAACCAGCGTCAGGCATTAGTTGTCTGGCATTTATACTGAGCTGGGCCCATTTGGCGCAGCCGTGAGGCACACAATACTATTTTATGTGAATATTATCATTTCTGTAGACATCTAGTACTGACAAAGTAGGTAAGTACGTCATACAGAATGGTTGTTTGAAATTTCGACACAGTCCAGTCGAAAATAGCGTCTAAACCTTCACCATAACTAAGGGGGAAATTATACGACTTCTTAGTAGGTATGGACGATATTTAGATTCGGGAGCGACACGACAGAAATAAGGTCAAAGCGCAGTAATAAACCCGTGGTATTATACTGACGCATAAAAGTGAGACCACATCGTCTATTTCATTCATTATACAACTTCAGAAGTGCATCGACTCCGAACTTTATAGAATTATACGTATAATGTTATTGTCACTTCCGTTTGCCGTCGCGTTTAGTGCCAAGAATATAAAAGCCGTATACATACAAACATGTGAGTCATTGCCAGAACAAAACGGACCGCAATGGACGTCTCTATGCGTGATGCAATCAATAAATGAAAACGGCGCAGTCATTTAAATATCTGCTTGAGATGGTCTATTTTATATTAAAAACAAAATATGGAACGAATTTGACGCCTACATATCGAGGCGTGGAATACACCATTTTTTTCTTTTTTAATAAAAAAAACCTGGACCTCGTGTCGTTAGATTACTGAATATCAATAAATCCAGGTTTTAAAACAGATATTTCGGCAAAAATAAAGGCCATAAATAGGCAGTTCATTTTTTATTTTTTGGAAGACAAATATGGCACAATGCCCAAGGTTACTGGCATCCTAAGTTAGCACGCTGGAATCGAAGTCTTTATATTATGTATGATCCAAATACATTTTAAATTGATGTAGGTACTCTACCAACGATACAATTGACATACTTCGTATACTCCCCTTTTCTATAGGATTGTTTTTTATAAGAATTACCTTGGTATTATCCAACACTGTTGTTGACTTATTAATTACAAAACCAATTAATTTCTTGAGTGCTACCCTTATTTTCAAGGGCGGACATGAGAGCGGCCATGGTGCCAGTGGAGTGGTGTCGAGAGATAGATGACCTGGTGGCTATTATAAAACATTCCATTGTGACAGCTAATACGGATGGTATTAGCTTGGCACACAATATAATAAACATCAAATAACAAAAATAAAAAAGTATCAAGTTCGATGTAAGAATTTAGCAGGAAAGTGTGCCTCGTGGCTGCGCCAAAAAGGCCCAGTTCAGCAAAAATGCCAGACATTGTGCCTGACGTTGGTTTTCAACTGGAGTGTGAGGTGACGGTTGTAGATCAGGGGATGTGGAGTTGTGGCGCAAACTATGTCACACCTCCTGTCCTGTCCTCTGTGCCCCAAAAAATGCATCCAAAGCGAGCTCTGCCACTGACGTTGCCGTGGAAGTGACGAAGTTTTGAGCCAAAAAAATTTAATGCACAAGTGTGCTATCGACACGAAAGAAGGGGACATATGTTATAAACAATGTGACAAAAACCAACTGTCAAAACAAAATTAATTTGTGTGAAATATTTCTCACATTCGACAGTACAAAACATGAATTGATAATTGAAAAGTTTTATAATTTTTATCTTTACTGAATAAACACGTCCAAAGCAGTGTTTATTGTTGTGCCAACGGTGCTGATAAAAACAATAGATTTTTGTGTACGTACGATGACATATCAAGCACATTTCCAGTATAAGCTGACTTCTCACTATACGAAAAACCAATACCATACGAGGTCAGCTAAAACTGGAAATGTATAGCTTGATATGTCGTCGTGCATCCAGTCGAAATACATTCCATAGAAATTATGTTTTATTACGACTTAACGTTTATTTGATTATTTATTCGTGTGATTTGACTTTTTACTTTTGCTGTAACTGCTAGGATTGTCCGTACAAACTTATGACGCGATCAGATGACACCGAAAATGTTATCTTTTATTACTGGCTGAACACAATGATTGAGAAGATCGAAATAAAAGCCACAACTACACGCCCGCGTGTGAAGCCCATAACACACTTGCCTGTAACTTGTACAAAAGTATTCAAGCAGCTTGCACGCCGATGTGCCATAACAACTTCTGATTGGTGAATGGCGCAATGAAGATACTTTAGTACAAGTTACAGGCATGTGTATTATGGGCTTTACTTGCACAAAAGTACCTATGCAAGTAGTTTGCATGCCATAGCAACTTCTGATTGGTGATATCGTGTTCACAATGGACTTCTGTGCAAATTATCGCATGTGTAGTCCTGGCTCAAAGTCCGTTCTTTGTGTTAACGTTTCCAAAAATACGGAAGACCGCGACGCACATTCGTCCATTGTTGTCACTAAACGACGCGGCGTAGAAAGCTACAGTATCTATAACATAATTATGTATTAATAAACAGCATTATGAACTATTAATAGTTCATAGCCTGGTCTAGACAGAGATCAATTACATTCATCCCATTCTACCACACTTTATCGCATGCTATGGAACGCGTCATGTATTTTAATTCAGTTGGATATTAGCATTTCATATACCCATATTAAGTAGAACTTTCTTTACAGAAATCTCATTTATTTACTCTAGGGGCACACTTTCAGGGCTTCCGCGAATATGTGGTTTAGTGATAAGTGTGGCCGATACGGATCTCTAATTTTTTTTGTATTAAATTTACTGACATAAGCATAATCAGTATATAATGTTCCCACTGCTGGGACACAGGCCTCCTTTCAGTGAGAGGGAGCGGGCCGTAACCTAACACGCGGGCCCATCGCGGGTTGGTCACGTCTTCGAATCCTTGGTTCTAGAACATGCCAGTGTCCTCACGATGATTTTCTTCACCGTTTTGAGAGTAGTGGTGATGAAAAATTTTTATATACAAAGTAAAGCGCCTGTCTGGGTTCAAACCTACCTACAAGTCGCGGCCGTTACCACTAGGTCAACACTGCTAAATTTACTGCGATGTCGTGAAAATTCGTCGAATGGCGTGGGTCGTAGGTATTAGAATGACAATGGTTTTACAACAAATATTAAACCGTGGGTCTTAAGTCTTACAATAGCCAGTCTCCACGGTATGAACTACGAACTCACGATGCATTCGTAACTACTCGTGGCGCTGAATTTTCTGCTGTTGAACCGCAGAGATGAACTTATTACTTTGTTTTTTTTTTTTAAGTTAGCTTTACGATTGTTAAGATTTCAATTGATACTTTGACTTTCTTAGAATCAGACTGTATGTCTCGGATATCTGTTTTTCGGCGCATAGGAACATGCCGCAAGCAGTCTACCGCAGCTTCTTTTCTTACAAACTCTTTCCGTAAATCTATGGTTTCCGAGAAGGAAAATCGTCATTTTCATGACCTTAAACTGTCAAAAAACGCTCTGTAATTGGACATTGCGGCCGCATGATATGGTCACCGCTCTCCTAGGAACCCGTAACTCCTTAACACCCATTAAAAGAGGGGGGCGTGGCCTTTTTTGCAAAGGGCATACATCGAAAACAATTAAAGCCAGTACTATGAGAGAATGTTAAACAGACCTTTTATCCTTCTGTTCCCAAATTAAAATCGCTCATTAATATTCATGAGGAATAAACGGTCTCTCACGGTGTCGGGTAAACGCCGCATAAATGACGTGTACCGGTAGGCGTCAGTACATTTTGTTGTGTTATCGGACGTACCGAAGAGGGGGCGGTTCTCTTAATGATATTTTTGTTGTCATGTTCAGTTCAAAGCACCAGTAAAGATTACATAAAAATATATTGTTTATTTGGATTTTTATTTAGTAGTTCTTTTTTCTAATGGCATAATTTTGTACGTATTAAACAATGTGATGTAGGTATTTGTTAATGATTCGTTTTTTTTTTAATTCGCTTTAAATCTGTTGTTCGCCTAAAAAATAGAGAAGAACTCTTTTACATAGGGAAACATTAGGATATTAAAAGATAGATAAAATAATAGCTAATGGGTGTATTAACCTAGAGTAAGATGGGTGTATTAACCTAGAGTAAGATGGTACTAAACTAGTACATCAAAAATGGTTAGTAACTCCTATTATGGGAGCATCAAGGCTGTTAATAAATTAAATAATACTGTCATATGACTGGCACCTGAGGACCTATTTAAATCTACTTAGGGGTTGTTCATTTATTACGTAAGACGATTTGAGGGGGGAGGGGGTCCAAATAAGTCTTATGTTTTCTTACGTGGGGGTGGGAGGGGTCTACATTATTCTTACGTAAGATCATAAAAGCAAAAAATATAATTTAAAAAAAAATTGCTACTTTTTCTTTGTCATTATGGTAGACACTGATCTTACATGAGATTCAAAGGGGGGACGGGTTCATTCAAATCTTATTTTTTCTTATGTAGGGGTGAGGGGGGTCAGAAATTGCTTAAAATTATCTTACGTAATAAATGAACAGCCCCTTACTCGGATGCTAAAAAAAATATTTGTTTTGTGATTAATCAATGTAGGTACTGTATGGTTGAGTTGAAAATGTGGGAGTCCGCAAATCATTAACAACCATAGAACATGGCTAAGATAGGGGTTTTGCAAAAAGGTGTTGTATGAACCTAGTTATAGAATATTTTCTTGCAAAACACAACTTTGAAATCATACAAACTAGTAATGAATGAGTGACAATGCCGAACATGATCAATAAACTAAAACTGACATACCTTCAACCCCTGCTTTCCCCTTCAGCGCAATAACCTTGCTGGCCGGATTCATGATGGCAGAGTCCGCACTGATTGGCCGACGGATGGGGTTGGTGGGGTCGGCCATATCAATGATCACCACCTCCGCGGTCTCACCAACCTTCTCTCGGACACAGATGAACTTGTCCGACTCCATTGTGAGCGTGTTGAAGGATATGGAGGCTGGATTGATGCCCACATTTGTGAGCTGTAAGAGGATTGAAGTGTATTAGTGTAATGTAGAATAGTATTGGTAGCAAAAGGAGTGTGTAAGGGTCATAGCAGATGCATTCTGTAGTTTCTGCCTACCCCAAGACCATCAATTGAGTCACGCCTTGTAAAACTGTAATATTTATGGTGTACATAATAAAGAATATTCTATTCTACCCCCATGGGAAAAGAGTGTAAATTTATGATTTGGCAGTTGACCGCTATTATTGGTATTATGAGCGCAGTTCTAAACATTTCTGTTCAGGAAACAGCAGTCAGGATTGCCTTCCAATTTATGGTTGTGGCTACTGCTATGTGAAACGCCTTTTAAATAAGCTGGATAAATTTAAAGCTGGTACTAGTTTAACTGATATCTTTGTTATGTTTAAAGTTCTTGTCTACCTATAATTTGGAAATAGTTTAGCAGAAAGGACTCAACCCACATTCTTCCCAATAACTCGAAAATTGCGTTAGTCTATGTAATACAACTTGACTCATAAAAATATTGGTATGTTTGCCCATAAGTGACAATATTTCAAAATATTCCATAATACAACATCATTGCAGCAATTCACACATAAACTTAAAAACTCAATAACTCAAAAATTACTTTTTGTGAGTTGAGTCCTATCTGCTAAACCACATCCGTTTATAATACCTATGTCTTAAGGTAGACTAACAATAAAGTTTGCTCAAAACCCTTATCAATTTAAACAAAAATTTCAGAAATCTACAATAATTATCATCATAACAGCAGAAAGAGGTCCACTGCCAGACATGGGCCTCCCCCAAGAGTTGCCAAATCATATTATTCCTAGTATTGACTGACTATGAACTTAGCATCTTCTCTGTCTCACTCTCAGCATCTTCATCCATAATGATCACTGTAAGTTAATCCATACATTTAAATGAATGAATAAAGGGGTGGCTAATAATAGTTTTTGTTCACACATTCAACATAACAAATGTTACAGTTATAACTAATTGTATTTTGATTAACATACCTAGTCATAGTATTTAGATTTAAGATATGCAAATATAATCAGTAGCATTCAAAGAGGCTATGATTGCTCATACTATTTGTCACAACTGGGGATTCCTCCTAAGTTGACATTCTTTATCTATTGATTTTGTTAAGGAATGACATTAACATTTGAAAATATTATCATGGACTGGGATTTGGGGGAGGCCTTTGCCCAGCAGAGAGACAGCACAGGCAAAACAAAAAAATACCTTCTTCTTACTAGATTTTAATTGTATTTTATATTTATTTCAATTGCCAATGTTATTTGTGATATAAAAGCATAGATATATTGATATAAAACCTATTGCCAAATATGTTAAAAGATAAAGACTCAAACTCAATTGCTAATCATTTTCATAGAAGTAAGCTATCAGATGTCATGTCCAGAGGAGATTCCCATTAGCTTTCAGTAACATGCTCCAACTATTCTGTTTAAATGTATAATCTGTGAAGTTCAATGTCTTTAGCTAGAAAGTAATCTAGTCTTTGACTTTGTATGATAATAAGATAAGAACAATATATATTTTTTCAAAGTCATTATTATGACTAAGTGCCTATGCTTTCAATTCAAATATTACTTTAATTTTATTAATTGGGGTTTCTGTTAAATGCTTTTTACTAGCAATTTTTGTAGGTACTAAGCTGTGATGACTAATTACACATTAAATCTGGACAATGTTTGTATAATGATCCAGCAATATTCATTAAATCTCATGTTTTCTTCAAGTCCAAGTCTTATTAGGTTTCCATAAATCAGATTCTAATTGGATTAACATTTGTTATGATATTCGTGTCATGTATGATCCCAAATAACAGCAGAGTTATTCTTAGTTTGAATAATATTAAAGACAAGGCATAATTTTCTCTTACTTTGTGAAAATGTAGGTACTTAGTGCTATAGCAGGATGTGTAAACTACTAACTTTGACCTGAATGAACGAAATTCTGGCATTGGCTCCCAGACCATATGATCCAAAGGGAATGTGGAACAAATCAATACCGGCCGCTCGTCCCGTGGGCTCGGCGCCTCGGCGGATAGGGGGTGGCAACTGTCACTGCGATAATTGCGCAATGCCATTGTAACCGCCACATAACCACCGCAACATACAAAGGAATGCACCACATACACCAAAACACATCCCCCTGATGTAAACTGACAAATTGCTTCCTCAAAGGAAACGCTATCGGCAAATCCAATAAACCGATGGGCGTACTCACCTGTAAATGCTCCTGAAAACGTATTGGTAATATTTGCGCCATCGTTGCGTATCCCCACGCCCTAAATTAAACGAACCGGACAACAAGCGACCCTTTGAATTCACCAACTCTGAAAAAATTTCACAAATCAATTCACTGCTGTCTCATCCGAAAACACTTTTGACAATCAACATGGCGTTCATGATCGTAAAGAAAATGACAACGACGGAAACGCGATAAAATAGTTAACAAGGGGAAAGTCTGAATCCCGAATTTACTCACAATTTTTTAAATACTACATTAAGATAAAATGGGGTTGTTAAGTTTTGCTATTTCGGAGAAATATGACGAACAATCTACACCCGCGGCTGCCACATATACAAATGAATGAAATGGCAGATAATGTAAGAAAAAGAAAGCATGAGCATTGCGTTTTTTGGCTGCGTTCCTATTTAGTGTTACTATATTAAAACTTCTTTCTGATTTCATTCATAACTTCGAGTAGAAATCAATAAAACCTTTGTTTAAAGTCATTATCACAATGAATAGTTCGTGTTATGTTTCTGATTAATTGAATTCTGATTATTAATCCTTATAAAACGTAAAGTTGAGAGAAAGTTCTATTTTATTACTATTCTTAATTTCATTTGAAATCTTCTGGGCTTTTGGCTTATTCAAAGTTCATTTTCCTTTAATGTTTTTCATCAAAGAATCAGAAAAGTAATTAATTTCGATACCTACGTTCCGGTGTAATAATATGAATTGATTTTTTTTTACAAAATTTAACAGAACGCAACTATTTATAATCTGTTTACTTTTGTGTTCCATATCCATAGACTAACTGCGTGATTTCTTGTAATTTAAAGCATTGGTTATGTATTCTTTCTTTTACTCCTACTAAGACTATATCAGCCTTTCTCGCTTATTTCACCACCACACAAGAAAAAATAAAACCGTGTTTTTGGTTAAAGTTCTATTCTTTTAAATTTGACAAAGGTGTCACATCACAACAAAGGTTGACTTGAATTGTTTTGAGTGTGGAGTGCATGATTTGCATTTATTTTTCAATCAGTCAGATATTCAAAAATCAATTAAAATGGTACATATTGTCAGCAGTTATAATTGTGGA
This sequence comes from Apamea monoglypha, assembly GCA_911387795.2. Lineage (NCBI taxonomy): Eukaryota > Metazoa > Arthropoda > Insecta > Lepidoptera > Noctuidae > Apamea > Apamea monoglypha. The sequence goes on along the minus strand of OU426934.1, from coordinate 13,462,338 downwards.
TCGAAACTATTAATTATTTGCTTAACGTACACTTCTTTAGTTTCAGTTCGGGTTCAACATGTTTCACGAAATCAGTAGGCCTTTTAACATGACCTACAAGTGTTATTCTGTCTCTATGTTGCCTGGAAATGAGAGACAAGATGTGGAAAGAGGAGGAAAAAGTAAGATGCTTCTCTATATACCTATAATCAGTAACAGTAGAACTTTTAGAAAAGCTATTATTTAATCATGTCACTCAGACTGTTTTCAATAATTGGTCACTTTCCAACTTCTGTGGTATGAGGGGACCCATCCCCGGACAGTGCATTTTAAAAGAAATCATTGCTGGATGGTAACCAACAGATAATAAGTGCAAAAAATAGAAAGCTCCCTTTGATCATTAATAATTGATGACTACACAAAAATCTAGCTACATTAATAACGACTTCTGCGTTAAATTTTTAATACTGCTTATGCGTCCATCATGCAGTATCATGATCCTTTTAATAATACCACAAAAAAAATAACATTGACTTATTTTTTCCAGTCATAATGCCACCTTCAGCATTGGAACAGCTGACAAGGCTGAATATTGAGTACCCCATGATATTCAAGTTGACAAATAAAAAAACAAAAAGAGTCACACATTGTGGTGTATTGGAGTTTGTGGCTGATGAAGGAAGAGTTTATTTGCCACATTGGGTAATGTATTAAAAAATGTGACACTTTATTTTGAGCCAGATCAAGTCTTTCAATAATAAATTTGCCGGCAAACCATTAATATTGGCTAGGCTAGCAAACCGGAAATGAATACTGGTTAGAGAGGGTATGGGTAGGGTATGAGATGATACAATGCTGAACAATAGACCTAACAAAACATTGAAATATGTAATTATGGTTCAAATTAGCCTAACCTTATCAGACCATGCTCAGGCAGACTTGGTTAGAAGAGTTAGATAAATTGTAGTGTTTTAAGTCATAATTCATTTGTTTAAAGTAGGTACTTACAATAATAATGGTATTGTAGCGGTATCTACAACGCCACACGCGAACAACGCGTCATACTGACGTCCCGCAAATCCTGCATCTCGCAAGCAGAGTTTACCGCGCAATTAGCATAGATACAATTTCCCAACATCAAACGTTGGGCAATTGCCCGCCAGACACAACACCCGTCTGGTCGGAGGATCCTCCCTTTTCTATGGAGGATGAGTGAACTTTACACCCTGTTCCTCATACCTTCTAAAGTATATAAAGATAATTAAGTGTGTGCTATGTTGTGAGCATGTGATGTTCATTTGTAAAATGACAATTAACTGATGAATATACCCATTAAGAGAGCTTAATAGAATACTGTACAAGTTATAAAAGACATGTTTACATATACCCATTCCATCTATGATGAGTATTTCAATCAATTACTTATGTGTAACATAAAAATGGATGATTGAATACCTATTTGTCTCCTCAGAGAATACTGTAGAAACTAAAAAAGAGAAGTTAGGATGTACCCGTTCCATCCGTGATGAGTATTTTAAACAATTAGGTACTTATTTGTAACATGAAATTGGATGAATGTACTTATTTGTCCTTTGAGAGAATACAATAGAAGCTATACATAACAAATTGGTGTATACCCATTCCATCGATGATGAATATTTCAATCATTTACATATTTGTAGCATGAAAATGGACGATTGAATGTACAGCCACCAAAGGAGATAGTAACCAGGGTCGTCGGATATAGTTGAAGTTTAGTAAGAAACCAAAGGATGTTTTCGAATGAAATTTAATTTGATAAATGAACTGTTTGTTTCTTCTTAATTAAATTATATTTTATTCAAAAACATCCATCGGTTTCTTACTAAACTTCAACTACATTATATATCCAACAACTGGTTACTTATCTCCTTTGGTGAACGTACATATTTGTCTCTTGAGAGAATACTGTAGGAGCTATAAAATATAAGCATAAGAAGTAGGCATATACTCATTCTATCTATGATAGAGCATGTTTAGGGTATTGTGAGATGAGCCCATAGAGTAAAGTAATATATCGGAGCCTATGACTATCGAGTAGTTGTATACTTTTCGTTATTGTACTTATGTGGTTGTGTCTTTAACTAATGAAATTGGCCTTGACTGTTCAATCAATTGCTTATTTGTAGCATAAAAATTAATGAATTTATTTATTTATTTGGAAACTCAACAGCTTATAATTAAAGTACATGAGTTATGAATGTTCGCCCCACTATCAATGAACAGCTCAATGCAGTTGCGTCAAAGTTAAAGTTACAGCATCTTACAATCTGCATACACTGCTCAGTGATAGCGAGATGATGACAATTATCACTTAAGCCAATAATAGAGTTTCACGGCATTGACAAAGCTAGGCTAACACTAGGAAGTAGCGAAAGAAAACAAATGAAAAACTTAAATAAGCATAACTATCAATAAAAGGTAAAATGCGACTGTTGACACATTACTCACATTAAATTAAAGTTAAAAGTTCGCACCTACATACTATGACTTTATTAATTAACAAAAGGAAAAACTAAAACTAAATATTATGCTTAACATTGTGAATGTATTGAAACGTGCTTTGCTGAAATACATATCTTGATATCTAAGAATCTATTTGACTCTTGAGAGAATACCATAGTTGCTATAGAAGACCAGTCAAAATCCCATTCCCCAAGTTTCCCAAGTAAAACTAAACAATTAATGTATTATTAAAATATTCACACGGGAAGTTAGATGTTGCATTCCAACATGTAATTGAAAAGAAATTACGTATCTTCTGTTACTCAGCCCAAGGTCCCAGCGGTGTTCCCCGGCGACTTTTGAACGAGCACTGGATTTTCAAAGCTCTGCTTAGCGCCGAGAGTTAAAAATCAAGAAGTGTGTTTTTTTGACGCGCTGTGATGCACCCTGTTGGATTCTCAATGCTCAGCTCAACACCCAGAGTTGAAAATTCAGTGCGCTCTTGGTAACGGGAGCTTACTTACTTATTAATAATGTGTTGATGCTTTTAGATGATGACCAACTTAGTAGTAGAAGAAGGAGCGTTACTTCAAATAGAGAGTGTGTCACTACCAGTCGCCACATTCTCCAAGTTCCAGCCTTTATCTGAAGACTTTCTAGATATATCTAATCCTAAAGCAGGTATGTTTTGTTTGTACACCTTGATGTAGTGTACACCTCATAAAATCATTATTCGAATTAGGCAGAGAACACTTATTGAATGTCAAAAGTTACGAAAGCCAAGAGCCGTATTATGAAGTATTAATTCCATTATGATTCTATTCCGAAAAAGGGACGGTGCTATCGGTTATATATAGATCCAACCCTCTTTTGCACTGGAACTCTTTCCCTCTTACTTATTTATTTATTCAAAATTACTACGTACCACCAAAGGAGCATCTCCCTGCAGGAGGTAAGCTTCCGTGGTCCATGTGGACCACGGAACCGTCACTGGACACAAGTGGGAAGTCCAACCTGGTAAAGTGGGGCTACCTTGACGGAACGGCAGTAGAGTGTGATTTTGGAGCTATGTTCACAACCATGTTTCAAACCATGCTCCGTCTCCTATCCTGCCTTCTGTGTCCCAAAACATGCAGTCAAGGCGACCTCTGCGCTGCCACCGACAACGCCGTGGAAGTGGCAAAGTTTTAGGAACAGCATTTAAAATACAGTCATGCCAGCGACACGAAGAAGAAGAATTGGAATCAAGATGGGATTAAAACGTCATATTACTGCACCAGACCCCCAAAACGCCCAGACTTCATCATCACTACTTCTTAGTGATTAAAATGGGAAGAAGTGGCCCACAAATTCCCCAGCAATTAATGTGTTATCAACAATTTATTAAAATAAAAACTTATTTATTTATTTTGTGTATGATGATTGCAATTTGACAAACTTGAATGCTAGTCCAGTGGTCCGCTTTAGCCCTGAATCGCAAGAGCTGGAAGTCATGGGGAGAGGCCTTTGCCCAGCAGTGGGATGATGCAGGCTAACAGTAACAGTAATGCCTATAAATAACCTGTAGTTATGATAATTATTAAATAAATGAATAAACTATACACCAGTTGACTCTGTATTGTATGTAGGCCTGAAAATGATGTATTTTACTCAAAATTCTTCTGTTTCAGTGTTAGAGAACTGTCTACGTAACTTCTCGTGCCTGACTAACGGTGACGTGATCGCCATCAAGTATAACTCCAAAGTGTATGAGCTGTGTGTTCTGGAGACGAAGCCAGGAAACGCTGTCATCATTATAGAGTGTGACATGAATGTAAGTTCAACAATACTACACTACAGTTTCTGCATTTCAATAAATATTGTTAATTATTGCCATATAAATCTTATATCTATTACACAAAAGTCACATGCCGCGCACTTCTTTATGGAGGCAACAAACATCTTTGATATTTATTTAATAACTTTACTCTTCAGCATTTGTCCGGTGCTAAGCTCCCAGATTATTTGAAATGAGTGCATGGATAAAAAGAAGTCGACCTAGCACGGCCATGTATCCTTTACTCTTTCTTTTGTGAGGAGATCCCTACTACACCAAACACAGTAGTCAATATCATAGTCATAGTGTCATTTTTACTTCGATATGTATGTTTTTCTTTTTATATGCACCTTGTTTTTATATTATATTCATGTACTTTTGTGTGCGCCAAATAAATGGTTTATCTATCTAATATCATAAAAAGGGATTTGAATTAAAATCAATGTGGTGTACAGTGCTTGGTGCTGATTTTAACTAGATGAATTTGATAAACGCTCTTCGCAACAGAAAAGTTTTACAAATTAAATTCATAATTATGATATCCTGCTCAGGTAAAGGCACAATCTACCAATTTCTCCCAACCTTATCCAACCCAACAGGTCGAATTCGCCCCGCCAGTCGGCTACAAAGAAGAAGAGCGTATACCCCGCGACGACAGTGGCGCCGTCAGCGGAATGGACGAGGACCCGTCGAACATGATGCCGGAGCCCAGCGGCTTCATTGCTTTCAGAGGCGAAGGGAACCGGCTGGATGGTAAGAAGAAGAAGCCGGTCAGTGAGAGCGACTCTGAGCCGTCGGCGTCGCAGTCTAAACAGGTGGGTAGATGGACATTTTATCATCATTCTCTTGCCCTTGTGGCGGCATCTACTCAGCCACATGTGAACTACGCATCACACTAACGTCACGCAAAATCCTGCGTCGCGTAAGCAGTTTTCCGCGCTACTAGAATAATATGTATACAACGTCCCGACATCAATCGTCGGGCAGTTGCCCACCAGACGCGACACTCGTCTGGTCGCAGGATCCTCCCTTTTCTATGGAGGTTGAGTGAACTTTACACCCTGTTCCTCATACCTTTGCCCCTAGATGGACATTTTATATTATGACTATTTTTTTATTGGTTATTCTTATTTATGACTAACTGACCCGACAGACTTCGTCTTATCCAAACTTCAATGTACCGCCCGGCGCCCTCTAGAATTAGTTTTGCGTAATATTCCCTATTTCTCTGATAACTTTTCAGTCATAAATAAAACAAAAAATGAATATAAAAGAAAGAAAGAAAGAATATACGTTTATTTGCGGTAAACATGACGCAAAAAAGAACATAAAAAACAAAAAAAAATATGACAATAAGAAAAGGTTGACATGCGTCACATCCACACAAAACGGCTATCGTTCAGCATTAAAAAAAAAAAAATGCAATATGCATATCTTATTATAAATTTCTACACAAATTGCTACGTCTATACTCATTTGCTATGTTCATAGTTACAGCTTACGCGTCGATGCCTGCCACTCTGTATTTTTAATTGTTAAATCGTGTAATGGAAAGTCATTTATTTTTTCTACACCCAATTTATTATGCATAGCCAATTTTGATGCAATTTTTGCGTAATCTGATAAAATTCTTTCAGCATCGCATTTGATTGACACGATAGAATAGTAATTTACGTCAGTCCATTTGATGAGCAGTTACGAAAGAAAAAGTGAGGCGCTGACATGATTTGCAAATATTAGCATTGAATGCGCACGCACTTGCGCGTAGAAATGTATCATATATCGTACAGTTTATTAGCTTTCTGAGTAAACGTCACGCCCACCTATCTTGTGTGGGGTTGACAGAGGAGAAATCCAGTACATCCGTATGATCATTATTATCAGTATTATATCATATACATATTCAGAGTGATTAAGCTGAAATTTAACCTGCCATTGCTCAGCTCTGATTTCCCCTATTATCATAGGGCAACACGCTATATTGCATATGGCAATTTTTCAGCGCGTTTCTCTGAGCGATGGCCATTTTGCGTGGATGTGACGGATATCTTCCCCCAACTTGTCTTTTTTGTGTTTGTGTTCGTTCTCTGCATCATATTAACCGCAGATCAACGTATTTTCTTTCTGTTATAAGTTTATTTTTGCACACGGTCGTATATACGCGCCAAGCGATCTGCTGACTGAAACAAATAGGTTCGCACCAGTATGCTTGTATGCCCTACTAGCGCTGAAAATACCCCTAATCTGTAATCGTCCTAATTATTTTTCTTATTTCTATAATAAATCCACAATTGCATTAAAACCATGTATTATTCTTCCTTTATTTCCAGCCCTACGTCAGAGGTATTCCAGACTACGACTACGTGATAGGAACCCTGAAGTTCATCAGAAACTCCCGGCCGCCCAGCGCCAAGGACGAGACACCCTCGGAACCCTTCACCGCCTTCAAGGGCGAGGGATTCACGCTAAGAACTGCCAAGTCCAAGAACTGAGTATAGTAGATAATTGTTAGATTTTTTACTCTTAATGTTGCCTGTAGATGGAGCAGTTGTATTTTTGTCTTTTGGCAACTTTTGAATGTTAGAATTATGTCATATAAAATGTTAATAAGTGGTAAAATAATGAGGGAATTACCCCCAGTTTGTAAAAGCCTGGTCAGTATATCTGTTGCGAAATCTCATGTTGGTTGTTTGATTCGTTGACCTAAATAATAACAGCGAATCAAAGACTTGACATCAAAAGTAAGGCAACTAAATCACCGCGCTGGCCTTAATAGTGTCGCGACTTCTGCACTATACTCGGGCGATTACGAACGCAGTGTTAGAGTTATAAATAATTTTTAGCGGACCTCTCACTCGCACTTATGACCCTTATATTAGAGCAATACTAGTATTGTACGTAACTGTGTTATCTTTAATTAATGTCTTTAATTTTAGTTTGTAATGTTCCTAGTATAGGACGAAGGAAGGTTTATGGTCAAGGTAATAAATACCCAACGTAGCATTTCGGGCCAATTTATCGGGCTAGGGATGCGGGAATTCTGACTAAGGCCTTGATTGAAATGCCTTCGTGAATTGTACTCTCTCATTACCTTCACCTCTCATAAAAATACTGCTACGATAGTCAACACCACCACACACGATAGTCCAAGCTGTCTATCAAATATTATTTGAATCATAGATGAGTAGGCTTAGGACTCGATCTGTCATTGTTATCAAACTAGATACGATATCACTGCTTCATCTACAGAACAACAACGAAAAAAAAAAGATACATAGAACGTTATATAATGTTGTGATTGTCAAATTAATGAGCATTGAAGCTTGACGTTCGAATATACAGTGCTGCCTGTAAATACGGCACATCGAATTTTATAAAAAGAGGGTGATATGACCACACGGTAGAAGTGAAAACTTACGACTGGAACCGAGTATACACGATTCATCACCGAGTACTTATACCTACGCGATTCAGCGTCACTAATCGACTGCAGCCGAGTACACTGGATTCAGAAAAAGACTGGAGCCGAGTATACGCGACTCATCGCCGGGTATCGGAGTATACCTACGCGATTCAGCGTCACCGACCGACTGCAGTCGATTAGCCCATACCTAATTTAGCGTCACCGACCCGAGCGTGACGGTTCACGGGACTGTACGTCCGTCAATGATGTTACAGACCCGTCCAAAAGTATTTAGAAACTTCGGAGTGAACCTACACCCAATTGATTAACGTTTTTGGACGGGCAAAACACATATTGAGTAGGCACAACTGTCAAATCGTGGTATCATTCATTCTTTGGTCGGACCCCAAACTAACCTTATGTCCGTAGGTAATACCTGCAGTGTTGTAATCGCCCGTAACTTCGGCCGAAAATATGTTTCTTGCTTAGTTTCGTTCACTGTCCAGAAAGAGCGCAAAGTGCCCCTAATGAAGTTTTCACTATAAAATTTTCGTCTTTGATGAGTCTCTGTCACTCTTGCCAGTTTGACTGTCTCTTTCCAACACCCGATGTGACGTATTAACAAGCGAATGCTCTACCTCATTGCAGTAGGTCATGTTTTAAAGCAATATTAATATTTAATGTGTGCGTTTCCGTTATGAATATAAATAGTTTAATAATTACTGCGGGATTCCTTCAATGTAATCAAAACAATGCGTGCCTTGTCATAAATACGTTTCAGCGCTTCGCCCTAAAGACACTCATTTTAATTAAGCTGCGAAATTAAGCCCCATTTACACGATGCAAGCTTTTGCCCTGTGGCTTACGATACAATTGAAGCAACAAATGACTTGCATCGTCTAAACACTGTTTAAACGATGCGACTTGTATTGTTGCTTCAACTTATGGTATGTCACAGGCAATTAAATCGCACCGTGTAAAGGTCATCCCCCTCCCGTCACCACCTCGAAAAATTGCCAACGCGCCGTCAGTAAGAAGACCGCTTGCTGCTGGCACGCCACCGGTGAGGTAACAGCTTGTTCACGGGCCACTTACTAGTTGGTAGCCCACCGTCCACACGCCAACGGCTAGTTTTCAGCCCACAGACCGGTTTGCGAACACTAGAGTGTGAGAATTTGCGGGCGATCGGGATTCAGCCGTGCAAACGGCGCGAGGACCGTGTGCTGGCGGCGAAGCGCATAACGCTTGCAGGCGGTTCTTCGCCGGGGAGTGGGCTGCTGGCTTGAAGCGCGCGGTCGGTGCGTCGTGTGACAAGCTGTCCACTATTCTGTATTATCATCGTAAAATTTACTTTAATTCAATTGATTTAAAATCCTAACTTAAATGTCAAGTTATTTACTGTGTCGGAGCAGAGCGGTTATAATGAGTGAGAATGACCTTAAATCGGGCTTTACTCTAGCTAGGGGAGCAAATTTAAATGCTATAGCCCATGCTAGAATAATCTCTTTGGGTATTTTGTGGACGATGCTCTTTAGAGTCTATTCATACCGCAAAAGCAAGTATAAGTTAAGTTTTATAACAGTGGCGGAACTGCCCTATAAGTGATAGCTAAAACACAACTTTGCATTGAGATGCAGTCACGCTGAACGCATGCTAACTGAATAGAAACTACCTATGTAATACAGTTTCTTATATTTAGCAATGGCCATATACCCTTGGCCGCTGTTAGTGGATAGTAGATATGATGCCACAAGGGCGAGACAAGGAGTAATAAAATGGAATTTCCAAAATTGTCTTAGGTTAGGAGCACGTAAAAGTACCCATAAATATATATATTTTTTTTAATGTTTCAAAAATGTCCTAGGAGCACATAAAAGTACCCGTAAATACATTATTTTTTGTTCCAAAAATCTATGGATTGAAATCTGCAATTTAATTATTCCAGTTTTGAATGTCAAGCTGTAGCATTCTTGAAATGATTACTTTATTTGTTTTTTTTTCAACAACACTTAGTAAATAATTTATACTTTGGGGCATAAGGGATATTGACAACCTCCTTTACGTCCTTTGAGGCTTTAGCTTTGAAATATCTACATAAAGGGTCATCTGTAAACCATGGGGGTAAAGAACGTGAGGGAGGGGGGGGGGGGGGGATACGTGGTTTATGGACGACACTTTTTCTAGTGCTTTACTAGTATAAAGTCCTTTGCAGAATGTATAAACAACTTTTTCAATAAGGAGGTTGCTAAAATTGGTGAGCCACTTGTGGGCCATTGTGTACAGGCACTTTCATTGATTGTGTGGCCCTCATCCATAGAATAGAAATGGGGGTAACCAATAAATGGTGTCTGTACTAACTTTCTTGAGGTCCACATCCAATTCAGGGGCCTTAAAAGCAGTGTTTATTTTACTGTTTACATGCTATCATTCTGTATAATAGTTTAATAAGTTAATAATAGCTTCTAATTTGTAGTAAAGCCCCCCACAAGATAATTGTTTGCTCATCTTTGCCATGCATGAGCTACATTTTCTAATAAAGCATAGAGCATATGCTTTATTCCATAGTCAAAGATGAGCTCTTTTTTATTTCTTTTGTAGTGATGTAATAGCTGACTGTAAATAAATAAAATATGTATTATTGATTCATGTAAAATTATCTGTTATAGCAAGAAATATAAATAATTGATATTATTTCAATAAACATCATATGAAAATCAACTGGCCTTGTTTCATTTACAACATTTAAAGACAATATTATTAAAAATAGTTTATTAAAATGTATAATACAATCAATCATTTACAAGTCAAAAAGAAATGTTTAAATGCCTTTATGTTTTTGGAATTATTTTTATATTATACTCTATAACTTATTATTAAAAATGAATGTTTACAATATTAAGCTATCATACTTCTGATATCTTTACATACTTAACACAATACTGCTTATAAATTAAAAAACATAATCCCTTTTAGACACAGAAGGAAAAGCATCAGGCAGGTATTTAAAATATTGGGTAATTGTTCATGATTATACAGTTCGCTCTTTAAAACCTAACTAATATGCAGGCAATATCCTTAATTTACAGGTTTAAACTTTATGGTACAAGTAAGTTAGGACTCTTTCAATAGGGACTGGATTAATTTATATCTACAAACGTACATATAACAGTCATAAGGAAAATTACACTAATTCACCATTAATATAGCACTAAATAATAATTTTTACTTTATGCTTCTATTAGTCATACTCATGCGGGAGGATTTTAAATTTAGAATCTCTTCAAGAACTCCTCTGAGCAGATCCTGGCGCGCGCGTTCACAGCCAGTTTCATTTCGCTAATTTCTTTATCAATTTCTTCCATGAAGTATATCACGAAATCGACTAGTTTATGTTTAAACATTTGCTCGGTGTGGAAATTTGTTATTAAGAAACTGATATGATATCCGTCCACTGGTTTCCGCCTCAATACGATAAAGTTTTCCGCTCTCATCATCATGAACCGCATAAACTTTTTGCACAGAATCTTTTCGATCTCGTCCGCCTGTTTGATCATAATGCTCACTCTAATAGAGTTTATAGACGACTCGATCAACACTTTCTCGTTCGCATTACGAGAAATCACAACTGGATTCAGGAGAAGCTCTTTGCTTGTTCTAACCTCGACCTCCGGTTTGTTGTATCGCTCCACTACTTGCGAAGAAAAATGCTCTAGACACATCGCCGCAGTTAGCGTATGGCGCACCGCTGTTAAATATGGCTTTAACGTTGCCGACATTATATCGAAATTTATTAAAATTTGGATTATCCGTACCACACCTAGATCGTTTGACACTTGACAATTTTGACAGATGAAATGAATTTGATTACTCATACAAAATAATCGCGAACGCATACATCACAAAAAGGTGCGTCATATTTACTTGAAATGTTGCCAGAATTTGAATTTACTAAGACCGGTTGAACGGTTCCTATTCTAAGTTTACTTACTAATTTAGTTTCAAGCGTCTACTGCACTTCCAATATTAATAGATAAAGGAGAAATAATCTTTACCCTGTTACCCTGCTCGCCTATAATTTAGCAGTAGTACAACCAACCAAGTGAAAGGGGCTGTTCCTGGAGTCTGGGTCCATAGGTAAGCATTACCACCACCATTGTGTGGCCTGTAAAGACGTTGGAGATTTGCAATAGATTTATAGATACTAGATAGGCCACTTGATTCAAGTGACGAAGAAGTAGAGCAAATAATGTTGGAGGAATTATTATGTTCACAAGACTCCAGCCTTCGTCTTATGACAGACATTGAAGCTCTGATTGGTTTATATAATTGATAACAGTAATTAGAAATAATATTGTAGTATTGTGTTTTTCCTGTGTGAATAAATTATAATTTTCCAAGGTTTTCACTTACCATAAACCCGGATAACAATATTTTCCTTTGTCATTTTTTTTTTCAACTGGCAATTGAAAACAATGATGGCGACCGATTGTAAAGTGATGGAAGTGTAACGTTAACGGCATGAGTTTTATTAACATTTCCGTAGTTAAAGTTGTACTAAATACATTTTTAACATTAATAGTGAACATATGACCAATTAGTGTAATAGTTATAACTATCTGAAACCATGGCGCGAGAGTTTGACCACCTTTTCAAACTGCTGATTATCGGTGACAGTGGTGAGTGGGCGAGGCCTGTGATGTTATAACTTCACAACCGATATTCGTGTCTGTGCAGCTTAGTCAACGGTGTAATGTTGATATGTTTTAGGTGTGGGTAAAAGCTGTCTTCTCCTGCGATTCGCCGACAACACATTCTCCGGTAGTTACATTACTACGATAGGGGTCGATTTCAAAATAAGGACTTTAGAAATAAACGGTGAGCGAGTGAAGCTACAGATATGGGATACGGCGGGCCAGGAGAGGTTCAGGACGATTACCAGCACGTACTATAGAGGCACGCACGGCGTCATCGTGGTGTACGATGTAACGAATGGGGAGTCCTTCGCCAATGTCAAAAGGTGGCTGCACGAGATCGAACAGAATTGTGATGTTGTTAATAAAGTCTTAGGTGAGTGGAATTTATACTACGAACACATCTTACAGGCAGTACAATCTATTAACTTCCAATTAGCTGTACCTACACCATCATTATGTCTTATAAGTTAGATAGATGAGTAATTAAGGTCTAATGATGCTAATTTCAAGTAATGATGTGTAGGAAATTGAAGAAACAGCCACATTATTGCTATTTCTCAACTGTACCATAAACTTGGCCTGTAACTCTGTCCAAATGTTGTACCACAACAAAAAGAATCCTCTGTCACAGTCTAATTATTGTGACCAGACAACGTTAATTTATTTTAAGTAATCATTATATAACTACCAGCTTTCTAAAGGCTCTATAAAGACTGACCATGCTTTAAAAAAACATGTTTATAAATACATTTTTGTTCTATAATCTATGGCTCATATAACATATTGTGTGGTAAAATTTTTTGCTGAAACCTTTTTTTTAATCAACCTCCATGATTCATATGGGTTATTCAATTTTGTGTAGTCATAAAATTAATAATGTTATGCCTATAAGTTTTTTTTTACACTTCCTCTTGTGTTATTTAATCTATAGCACAGCTTTGTCTTTATAATTTGAATGAAATCAAAAGCATTTCTATACAACTATATTTGAAATGTTTATGGCCAAACACTAGTTCACTGTAACGAAAAGGCTCATACAGAGAAGGAACTATGCTTGCTATCTAAAGAAAAATAAGTCATACATTACACGGACTGTGTGAAAGATCATCATCATTATTAGCCTATAGTAGTCCACTGTTGGACATAAGCCTCTCCCATTGCACACCATTCAACGAAAGATGATATGGCTAAATATAATTTATTTGGGGTTGCTGCAACATGTCTTTTTCCTCCATGCTTCTCTATTAGTGGTCATCTTGGTAGTCACCCCCTTTCTAGCTATATTATTTTTCACACAGTCCATGTAATTACTTATTTTTCTTTAGAAAGCAAGTATTGTTCTGTCTCTGTATTAGAGGGGACCTTATCCCTACAGTGGACCATACCCTGTCCATTAGGTAAATCGTTTTTGACAGATGGAACTTGTGATTGCAGCAGCACACAATACTTTGATTGATACACATACGGTATTATAATGTATGTAAAAACCCATAAATAAGATAAAGCAGTTTATATATTTATTTTTATATGCATTTATAAGTTAACTTTTACGTAATCTGGAATAATATGTATGTTCTAAGACAGCTGTCAAAAACCTAATGGACGGGGTATAGTTTAAAAACATTTCAAATTTAGTTTGATGATGATTAGGTCCAAATTTACAAGAAACAGTCAAACGTTACATTACATCCAATAACAAAGTTCCTTCTATCCCTTACATTTTGCAATGCTATTTTAGGTTCACGGTCAGAGCTTGTCTCAGCATCAGTGACTAATCTATTATGATCACAGTGTGCATTTAAGATCACTACTATAATACCTACAGCTACTGCATACTAACAGGAGGAGGAGTATTAACAGAATAAAAAGGAAGTTCTTTACTTCCTGGATGTGTGTATTTGTTATCAGACACTATCAATTATGATGATTTATACTCTAAAGTGTTCTTTTGTACAGTTTATAGTTTTGGGAATACAGTTTATAGTTATGGGCTTTTCATATATTTATGAATTACTAGCTGAGTTGATAGGCATTGTTATGTGCAAACCATAATTCAAACAAAAATCCCATAGCAAAAAAGATGTTCAGTTCTTTTCCAATTTGAAGATTTTCTGAGAAGCTTTTCCAATTTTTCTTTTCATAAGAACATATTTTGGACTATTATGCACATTTGAAAAGAAAATATAGCCAGATGGGTCTAACCATTCTCAAGTGATGTGCTTACAAACAAACAGCATTTATTTTTTTAAATTTACTGCTTGAAATCTCAACTTGAACACTGAAACATACACGTGCATTAGTAGGGTACATAACAGAGGTTACTTTCCTTCCCTTTTTCTACACAGTCAGACAGTAAATACTCGATTATCGTCATTAACAATTATGTTATTATGTTTCCAGTTGGTAACAAGAATGATTGTCCGTCAAGAAAAGTAGTAGTGACAGAAGACGCACAGAGGTTCGCCAATCAGATGAACATACCTCTCTTTGAGACGAGCGCAAAGGAGAACATTAATGTAGAGGAAATGTTTCTCACTATCACTAAAATGGTAATTATAACATATTTTTTTTTTTAAATCTATAATACTAGTTTTAATATTGGGCTTGTTTCTTATGCTTGGATGACTGTTTGTAATTGATCCAAGCCAACCTGCCGGTCTATTCTGTAAAAATCTCACCATGAAAATGTTCGTGAAGTGAGCTAAGTCATCATACCTGACGCTAGGAAATCTAGGGATTGACAGCTCACTTTTCACACTCACTTCACTTATGTTTTCACAGTGAGAGTTTTACAGAATAGCACTACTGAATAAAAGCTACTTAATACTAAAGAAATAGGTATTGTGCTCAGTCGCTTTCATTTACTATATTCAATCGCCTAAAAGAGGATAAAACAAATTATAAATGTTGCTGGAAGAATACTAGTAAAAACCAAGAAATTGTGGTCAAAAATTAAAGTGAATTTTACTTTTAAGTACTTATATGATACACACTACTGACTACAATGTCTATAATATTATTAAATGCTATTAAAAATATGCTAATATATGTATAATATTATGTTGAAAGGCACAATATATATGAGAATAGGATAAGATTTACACAGTATTTTACTAATATCCAGTTGGAAACTATTACATGTACTTCAGACTGATATAGTGCCAAAGCTTATTGATAATACCTCAGAAATTATGAGTCACTCTTGAAAGGACTGTACTGCTTCCATAACTGTTTAACCAATTTAGGTAAAGGAATTACCTAATTGGAGATTATTTAGTCATAAACCTGCTTACTATTGGCATTAACTTCCTTTGTCGAATGCGTATCTTACTTATTCGTTCCCGCATATTTTAGACCAGCTGCACCCCGCGAGTTCACCCGCATAAGTCTTGATCCCGTCGGAATATCGGGATAAAAAGTATTATATGTTCTAATCCAGGTCATGGTCTACCCATGTGCCAACTTTCATCCAAATTCGTTTAGCTGTTTTAGCGTGAAAGTGTAACAAACAAACATACAAAAAATCAAATCTTTTCTCTTTATAATATTATAATTTAGATATTGTAAATAAAGAAAAAGCTTTGTTTTTGTTAATTTGTTTTAAACTGATTGACTAAATTTAGCTTTGTACACAGACTATTTTTATTGTACTTCTCTATTCTATGTATGAAAACTATGATTTTTAATTTGCTAGTGTAAAATGACAGGTGTGATCAACCGTTTTTTTTTTGTCAGCATGACATTAATGCAATAATAAATTTATCATTGTGATCTAGCAAATTAAAAACCAGAGTTTAGTCTAACATCATCATCCTCTGCCTAGCCTTTTCCCAACTATGTTGGGGGTTCGCTTCCAGTCTAACTGGATGCAGCTGAATACCAGTCTAGTTTAGTCTAACATACAAATTCTAAGAAATCTATTCCCAAATTCCAGGTACTAAGATCAAAGCTTGAAATGAAGGAGAGGCAGAATGTAACAAAAGACACAGTACACCTAAAGAATAATATCAAGACCAAAAAGAAATGTTGCTAGTGGTATACGCACCGCCTTGTGCCACGGACAATGTTCTCAATGCTCAAATATGGAGAGATACGTTGTACGACCTAGCAGGTTATCAACACACGTTACATAGGACATGCTTTTGATTTGTAACAAGGTGATGAATTAATTGATACACCGTTTGATATTAATATGAAGGAATATGGGAGGCTGCAGACAACATGTGAACCACTCAGCATGAGACGTAACAGTGATTTAAACTGAGTTGCGTTTGAGAATTCAGACATCAGCG
The DNA here is from genome assembly GCA_911387795.2 of Apamea monoglypha. Taxonomy (NCBI): domain Eukaryota; kingdom Metazoa; phylum Arthropoda; class Insecta; order Lepidoptera; family Noctuidae; genus Apamea; species Apamea monoglypha. The sequence continues at coordinate 13,445,670 of OU426934.1, read as the reverse complement.
GTTTCTTTAAGCCATTAAAAACATTGTCTATAAATATTTCATTTATGATATCTAAGAGGAATAAGTCGCTTTGGGACATTCAAAAAGGTTTCCGAAAAGTTTCAATATCATCTTTAAGTCTGCAGGCCAATTCTCGTACTTTAAAGCGATCAAAATCTAGTCGCAGTCTCATCTCGGCGACAAACAAATGTCAAGAAATTGTCAAAAATGTAGGGAAATCAGAGGTATTTTTGACAGATTGAGACTGAGATTAGACTGAACGTTCTTAAAATTACGAGAATTGCCCCTATGTTGTCTGTGGTCCCTTTTCCATTAAAATAATGCACTTTTTATGTTATCTCGTGGTGCTAATTTAATATTGATATTACTTCAGTTTTAGAAATGGAAATTGGTAATGAAAATACTTTTGAGAAACATGCATTTTGTTTATCATTATGAGTACATCTTAATATTGTGTTATTTAAATATGTAGAAGATCATTGTCAAACTGATAAATAGGTGTATCAGTGCTTGTCCAAGCAAAATGAAACAATTTGTATTTTTAACTCGAAACTGACCAAAATATTGATAAGTTATTGTGTAATACCCGAATACTTGATAATTTGTAAACAACTTGCTAGGTTGAACAATCTCAAGAGCATGTACATACTATGGATTTATTTACTCCAAAAATTATTAGAATATAACGAATGCCTAGTTAATGAATGAGTGTAATCTAATTATCAAAATTTATGTGATGATTCGACGAATGTTAGCGTAAGGAAGTATACCATTAATGTTATTTTTTATTAAATGATAATCATTAAATAGTTACGAACGTTTAGTGGGTCATTGAACGCTTTTAACGGCCGTGATTCACGCATATAACATTAAAGATGCTGTAATAATAAAGTCGGAAAATTCTAGAAAAGACTACACGCGGCAAAGGTATTAAATATTACTTTTTTTTTTGTTGTAGTTTTGTAGCTAGATGAGCAGTGTCTATGGCATTGCGTGATTCCATTTCTGTGGCCCTACGTGGCCAAATGTTTGGCGTGGATAATAATACTCACGCGTCAAAGTTACAAGAAGCAAATGTTGGTGCCAACATTTGTGAGGGGATATCCAACGATGTCGCCAAGACTAACCAACGTTGGTAGATCAGGATTTCGTAAAAGACCAATGGCCATTTCTGATTAAGTTTGCAAATACTTTGATATCTAAGTTTTGGCAAACTTAGCCCTCAAAATGGCCAACAATACATTATATTTGAAAACACAAGTATTATTTCTTATGAAAGATTGCCGGCACCTTGCATGCGCATATTCTGATAAAGCTGACCAACCTTTATCGTATAGACGTTAAATCCAGTGTATTTTTCAGTGAGATATTTATATTTTTTTATTTTGGTATTGGCATAGTGTTTGCAGTATTCTGTATTGAAATTCCAAATTTATTTATTTTTCTCTAGGAGATATTATTTACAATTGAATCGAATAATCTCTGTATATGTAATTAGATTGGCATAACATGTAAATTTAATTTGAAGTTAACGCACTCGTAAGCTGCTGGAATCAGCCAGAAGACCAAAAAGTGGTGTTGCTTGAAGTATTGGTTTGTGCTGCTTAGTAATGCTGTATAAATCGGCCAATAAGCCGGCCTGTTTATTACCAACGGCCAATAAGACGGCCTGTTTATTAGCAACGGCCAATAAGACGGCCTGTTTATTACCAACGGCCAATAAGACGGCCTGTTTCTTACCAACGGCCAATAAGACGGTCTGTTTCTTACCAACGGCCAATAAGACGGCCTGTTTCTTACCAACGGCCAATAAGACGGCCTGTTTCTTACCAACGGCCAATCACAACAACGGAGGTCCAGCCTAGCAATATAGTGCATCAGTTGTATCTTAATTCCTATTATAAGTTTTGTTTTGTACAATTTGTGTTGAATTATAAGATTTGGCTAACAATACAGATTATAACTATTAAACGCCAAGGCTCGTCGCGGTCATGAAACGTGCGAGTGGGTCGGAGAATATTTAGTATGAATTCTATTGTATTGAATTCTGTTACCGAGTGTCGTGTCATCTCGCTCCTGCGTTTTATGACTGCTGCGCAATGGTCGTTGACGTGTACAATAGTAAGTTATCCCTACACTATCTATACATATCAGAATGTTAGAGGTAACAGCTAGGGAATGGATTGGTAATAAGTTACGATAATTACGTTTAAAGTTTAGTACACATTGTGTAAGTGACAATAGTTAGAGCCTAAACACAGGAACAATATGCAAAGTCCACTAAAAAGTAGAAAAAGGAATCATAAGTTCAAAAAATGTCCGTTACAGCGTAAGGGTGCGTTTACATTGACAAAAGAATGGCGCGCGTTCGGCGGGCATTCAAAAATATGTGAATATTTTTACGTCCATATTTCTGTTGTATTTCCAATGTATAGCATATAGTACGAAGTATTTTTGCAATGGCGTAACCTAGTTTATGGATAGCTTTCAGTTACTACAGTTTGTATACATTTTATTTTATTATGAATAATAATTAAAATGGCAGATAACAAATAATTGTGTTCTTAATTTGTGCATGAAGATAGTTTACAAAAACTACTATAACGTTTCTTTCTCTCTTATTTATGTTTCGAATAAAACAAAAATATAATAGAAATGTATCATAAAACCATTTATTTAAAAGTCCGCTGAAAATGTACCGCTTACTAAAAATGCGTCGGATTGTGTCTTTAATTAAAAAAAATAAACAATAAGTAATGTCTTCCCGTATTTTATGTCAATACCTGTTATAATCTCGTTTTTCCTTATGAACACTGTTTTCGACACATTTTTATAAGCTTATGTATCGCAAAACATAGTTTTAGCTTTGGACTGAACTTTATTTTACTGCAGTATAATATCTTATGGCATTTTTTACTTTAAGATTTTACAGTATGATTCCCATATCGTTTGTGCGCTATTTTTAATATTCTATGTAATATTTGTGGCTGCCAAGCAGAAGTAGCTTAATTCACAATCGAAAGGCTCATTTTACAACTGCAGTTTTTGTCAGGAAACAAACTTATCCAACCATTTAAAAGTTATACGAATACGAAATGGAATAAAATTGAAAATTATGTAGGTTAGGCTACTTTTGCCAAACTTTGTTCGATTTAATTGTTTTAATCATTATTATTAGATCGACAAAATCAATAATGTCTGTAGTGTCCGATCTGTCTGAACTCCAAAAACATTATTAGATACCCATAGTGTGGAAAACCAAAAGAAAACTGTTTGCTGACAATCATTCCGTACACAAAGTTTGTACAATCATTTATGGCGGTTTTATTTAATTATGCGTGATTTGTAACACGCCTTTACTCATTTATTATTTATGGAAAGTATTGTTCATGAGTCATCATTTTGTTTTAATACATAGTTGTAAATATATCCCCTATTTTCATCATAATAATTAAGTGTTTTATTAACCCCATTATAATTTACATTTGGTATAGCCATTTGATGTGCGTAACGGGAAGGAAATTGACCAAAAGGAAAGGACAACTGTGGTGGATAAAGCTATAAGGGTCAGTTCACACCGAGACGCGACGCGACGCGACGATACTGGAAGAGGCCAGTGATTTCGCGCTGCGCCGCGCAACGTCGCGAGGCGCATCGTACAATCCTTGGCAACACAACGCCGCGCGGCGCAGCTAGACGCCGCGCGGCGCAGTGGGACGTGTAGCTACATTCGCTACGTGCTCCCGCCCCGCGCCCCGCGTCCACCCGCAGTCTACCAATTTTGCAAGCGCATGAGAACGACGTATATTTGGCGGGTGCATTATGGAGATCGTAACTTTTTGTAATCCATTTTGTAATACCTAATCATAATTTTTTTCTGGATAATTGGCAATGTGGTCATTAGCCAAGGTATGAAATTCACCATGAATTAATCTATTTCTCCATAAATTATGCACCAAAATACTCCTGTGTGATGTTTTCTTTTAAAATTTTATTTTTGTATTCTTCTTCCTCTTCCTCTTCTGCAAGAAGTCCGATTATAACAAGATCCCAGTCTATCATTTTATTATCACTCGATCACTCGACCGTAGGTACTGCATCAATTCTGCACGAAGTCTGGACGGAAATAGTAGAGACAAGTCGCCATGGCGGCCTCGGCTGCGCATCGCGGCGCCTCGCGGCGTCGCACTGCGCAGCGCCGCTCTCGCACGTCGCGCGCACCGGCGAAGTACCGCTGCGTCGCGATGCGTCGCTCTACGCCGCGAGGCGTCACGAGGCCAGCGCTGCACCGCGCAACGTATTCTGAACTCTCACAATGCAATGTGTACCTTTTCGTGTAGAAAATAAAGTATATTTTAAGTCACTCTTTTAAAGTGTGCGCGGAGCGTAGGGTCAGTTCACACCGGTACTTCGCCGGTACGCGCGGCGTGCGAGAGCGGCGCTGCGCAGCGCGACGCCGCGAGGCGCAGCGCGACGCCGCGAGGCGCAGCCGAGGCCGCGTGGCGACTTGTCTCTATTTATTTGTTTGGTTTGGATATACGGGCTTGGATGCAACTGCAGCTCGTCTATTGGTTGCAATGCAAGAGCGCGCACGGCGACAAAAAAGGTGCCAGCTAGCTTGTTGCCGCTCAACCGAAATTTTAATAAAAAAGTAGTGTAGTAATGTGTCGCTCCGGTGTGCGCATCGTGCAAACCTCGGCATAGACTAATATATATATATAAAATGAGAACCTCGGCGAGGAGACAGAGATAAAAAAGTTGCTTGTGGGCGCCCTATGTTAGATAACCCTAATGAAAAAAAAACCTAATAACACTCCGACCTGGAGTTCGATCCCACGGCCTCAACAGCATAATCAGCCTATAATGTTGCCACCGTGTGCCTCCAATAAATAGCACTAGCTAGTCCAACGAGGTAGTATACCATGTTAAATACTGGCCAGTTAGAAAGTTTGACTTCTGCCATTTATGCTTCTTTGACGTGTCGTGTAGACTACTCTTTCTTTTGTTAGTTAATTATGTCATAATTATAGTTATTTTACTCTTTGTATATGTCGTACGTACACGGTACAGACTTGCTGAGAAAACTAATTAAGTTTATTATAGTACCGCCAAGTATTTGTGTTGAACAAAAGGAAGAAGTGCATTCTGGAAGTTATGTGTCAGTTCTACAAGCAGCCGGTTGGTGTAAGCAGCATCAGGTGAGAGTGGTCTACATTTGAATCATGATGAGGTCTGTTTCTTCTTCTTAACCATAGGCTAGTTCAGGCCTCTTGGCTCTGAGGCCAAATAGTGGTTATAAAGCTGGAAATCCACGAGGTCATCGATAACAGATGCATTATTAGTCAATCTTTCTAAAATAAAATACTGCAAGGTGTTGGTTTCCTAAGGTTTTCTTTCCATATAATTCATATACAATGCGCAATTACACTATACCATTATGTTTAGAAGTATGTATAGATTTACGAGTCGGTTCTATTTGCAATTCTAACAAGTTTGTTTTATTGAAGATCTGCATGTATCAATATTTTGCTTTAGGTGTCTTCAACTAATTTAGGCCACAATGTAATAAAAAATGGTTGTTCTTCCATTTATCTCGCATTTGACCACTTTAGGACAAACGCCTTCCTTTGTTCATCTTCTAATCAAATTAATTATTTCCTAATCTTTCTCCAAAAGAACGTTTGTCTCTGGCTGATCTTAGCTAAAAAGCTGGTGTTCATGCGTTATAATATTTTGACAAGGTCACAACACCCAAAAGAAAAAAAAATATTTTAGTCTGTGGCTGGTTCCTACTTCCTAGACCAAGTTCGACGGGTTCGACAAGAAAAGTGATTTTCTTGAATTTGTATCCACAATGTCTGCGTGGGCTACGTTAAATCGTGTTGTGTTCAAGCGAACATCCACCTTCTTCCTGGCGGGAGCGCTGGGTACTTTCTTCTTCGAAAGAGCCTTCGATGTCGCTTCAGTAGGCCTCTTTGAGAGCATAAACAAGGGAGTGAGTAATGTTATGTAATTTTCTTTTGGAGCGGTGGATTTGACTATTTCTCGATTCTTATTAATCTATAGATGCATTTATTTCTATGATGAATTATTAAAATAGATAATTAATGTTAGAAGCTTGTAAAAAGATTACATAAAAAAAAGTAACCTCACACATAATCAAATTGAAGATTTAGCTTTTCCTTCTAAATGTGTTTTACTGCTTTAATTTCGGCAAAGTTGGTCTGTAAAGTCAACAATTAAATTAAATATCTATATTATATCTGTGCATTTGGCCTATACAACAACAATCATAGTCAGCTGTTCTACTACCATCCTACTTGTCAGGGTAAAGTCATAACCTTCTGAAGACTCGAGCGTCCCATTTTAAAAGGGCAAAGTTCCTGATATGAGTCCCATTCCATTTTATACTCTTAGGGAGTGTTCCCATAAGTCCTATACGAGTATACCTTATTATCAAAAATCTAACTTATCTAGGTTAATAAGTTATTACTCTGTCTAGCTTGCTATTGGAGAGCTTCATAATATTCTTAGATTTAGGGCTGATTTTTCCAAAGCCAGATAATTTTATCTGAGGAAAAATTTTAAGTATTTGACAGGATCTTCCATACAAAAACTGTCAGACATCAACTTTATTTGATGAATAAAAAATATGTCGATTGAAAAATCAGCCTTAATTAGGTATAATGTTAAAATCTTATGAATGATTTTGGTTACATGGAATGGTTTACATTTTTGTAAACCACATCATTTCCTGCCCCCTTACCTTAACTCATTTTGGGTTAGTGAAACATCTATCTATATTATCGTATCACTCAGCCAGTTTCTAGTCATGTCATCTTACACAAAATTCGCGCATTGGTTATTTGGCCCACAAGCAACTTTTTTGTCTCTCACATCAAAAGTATGAAAGTGCTGTCTTTGTTGAGTCGCAACATGTGCGCACTTACATACAAACCCGTAGACTTGATGTGAGAGACAAAAAAGTTGCTGGGCAATTAAGTTGCTCATGGGCACCTTCAAGCATTATATTTTTGGGAACCACTCACAAAATAATTATACAATTTGGTACCTAGAAGAAACAGGATTATAGAACATATTTCTTGTTACTAAATTTCTTTTCTTTTCTTTCCAGAAACTGTGGAAGGACATCAAGCACAAGTACGAGCAATGAATAACACAGATATCCATATTAAGATGATTTAATTTATTAGTTTTTGTCAATTTTACTTGATTAAATTGATAATGTCAAGTTAAAAATGTTTATTATTTACATCAATCATAAACAAAAATAGTAATGACTAGATAACATTAAATAAATATTCATTAAACTACTTAGTTCTTCTTATTAACAACTTATTAAAAACATATACATTTCCAAATCAAATCTATTATTAAATAGTCAAAATTATATTGTCAATTAATAGTAGAAGTTGCATACATTTTAAATGCACAGCCTCACATTATATTAATAGTTTTATTATTAACAAGGTAAATAAAATAATAAAAAGCGCTACAACTTGTTCATTTTGTAATTGCAAATTATATTATTTGTTTCGCTTTTTGTCTATTCTAAATTGTCTCTGATGAACCAAAAACATTAAAAGAGTGGGGAAAATAGAGCTTACCATATGTTATGTAGACAAATTACTTCGAGTTTCATAAACCTATATCATGATATGACACACACACACACTCAGACACATTGTCCGAGTATTATGAGACAAAATTAAAAAAAAAAAAAAAAACTATCATTTTCCTTCGAGAGACGAGTCACAAAATATACAATCACATATTACACAGAAATCAGTTACTCATTAGATCACTTTTTCAGATTATTCATGTTTTCTAATCCCCCTCCCTTAAAAATACACGCGAAGTAAAGTTACATCAAACTTAATCCTAAAAAAATGTAATAGAATAAATAAAACAGACCGAATTTCGGCCATGGCGGCCAGTCTCAATCTACGCGGGAGGTGCACAAGTGTGTCAAGACCAAGACAGGTAGACTCACTCTTCCCTAACTCATAGCTCGAGTACGGGCAGGTACGGCAATCCGACACGACCAGAGAAAATCGTTTTTTTTTTTTATATCAGTGAGGTAATTGCGTAACATAGGAATGGCTTTCATTTTGACAGCTCAACAACATTCATTGCGTTATCTACGTTGTTGAGCAGACAAATTTTCGATCATATGAAGTAATGGATTAGCAATATCCTTCAAAATAATTCGGATTGTGATTGATAGTGTGTTACGCAATAGCGTGATGAAGGTTGTAACTTTACTCCGCGTTTATTAATAAGAGAGGTAATAGATACAGTTGATACTAAAATAAACCACTCAAGTCTGTCACAAAATCCTATCGCCGGCGATTTCGGTTTAACCAGAGTTTTACTGGCTGTGATATAGCCTAGAAAAAAATTCCTAACCTGTGTCTGTCACTGCTTTTCTAGTCCTAAAATCTACAAATCAGTCTCCACTTTCCTACACACATTGGCACTTTCAACTCGAGTTCCAAAATCTACAACTCTTATGATTTTCCACATCGATGTCGAGAATATTCCGGGTCATCTGTCAGTGTGTCAGCTGATGATGACGAGGGCAATGACCTCGGTTGTACGGGGAGGGGTGAGTCGAAGTGTGGCTCCTCTGCTAGCGCCCATATGATGTCAACTAAGAGCGGTTGGGCCAAGTTCTTGATGGCGTCTTGCCTCGCGACCTGCGAAATGTAACCCTGTTTAATTGTAGATGGTTATTATTTGGGAAGTGAATTTGAAGCGCTTCGACTATAAAAAAAATGTTTTACGAAGAGCGCTTCTTTGCTATAAGATAACTTTACCAACGAGTCTGACGGACTGTCCGATGGTAACTTGCAAGAAAATATACATTTGCAAGTTGCTATCGAACCGGCATCGTGATATTTCTCGTAAAAATGCGGACTTCGACACTAGTGATCAGTCTAGTACATAGTACTACATTCTGCATTTCCCAACTCTTCGTTGCTTCTTCGTGCACGGAAAACTGAATTACACACTATGCTTGCAGAATAAGTTTATAAGTACTTGCTATGCCAAAGAAGGCCACCCATCCGCACGCGGTCTGTCGCTTAACATACCTATCTCGGATGGCAAGTAATCCTTGCAGAAATGTTAGACATTAATATAGTAGAAGTTATACTTACAAGGCCAAAGTGGTGCACGATCATTTTGAGCGCGTACTCCTTGATGTCAGTCGCCCGCATGCGGTCGGCTGCTTGTAGGATCGCGAGTACGTTCTCTGGGGATACGTTGCTCTGCAAGTTGTGCTTGCAGAATACTTGCAGGCGGTTATTTGTGAAACCTGAAGGGAATGGAATGAACATGCTGTTATAACTTAACAATAGAATTGAAAAATGCACTTCGACTGAATAAATATAATTAACGATTACGGGTAAGCAAGCAGTTTCGTAAATCCAAAGTTTTACCTCGTGGAAAAATGTGGAACCCTATTGCTAATTATGCCATGAATATACATAAAGGAATCGTACCATAATATATCGGTGCTTGGAACAGATACAGCGAGTCTTCTGTCGGCATGTTGGTGTCACCGTAGTAAATATATCTCAGTAAGGAGTCGAACGCTTCCTCTGACGGCACCGTGTCGCAGATTTGTATCTGTTGGATAATTCATTAATCTAATTGTTTATTTGTGCTAGTTACGTATAAATCAAATAAGTTAGGCAAAATCTAGGAAAAAAAAAAAATAAGACGCATATTTTGAGCTGGTACGCACGGCTACACATCAAGCTATACAAAACCAGTATAAGCTGCCTTCTGATTGTACGAAAAACCTATACAATGCGAGGTCAGCTAAAACTGGAAATGCATAGCTTGATGTGTAGCCGTGTGTACTGACTTAATTTGGTAAATTTATTTTAAGTAGTACCTAATGTTGTCATATTCTGCTATAATATGAAATACTTTTCAATCTTGCCCATGCAATGTGATTATAAAAAAAAAGATTAACAATATTTGTAGGCCAGCGTCCCAACATTTTCATTAGAGAAACAAATCCACAAATAACATTAATTAATTAAAAGAACATTGCATTTGCTGTGATATTAGTGAATTGTTTCCAGCTTTCTCGCACAGCCACGTTAGATAACAAGTTATTTACCAGTCCAGTATCTCAATACTCACATTAACGATGTTATCGTGCGGCGAGAAGGAGCGGAACATAGCTTCGAAGTAGGCCGCGCGCGCCGCCAGCACGGAGCGGTGCGCCGGGCGCGACGCCGCGCCCACGCGCAGGCGCACGTCCGCCAGCTCCGCGCCGCCGCCCAGCAGGACGCACATGTCCTGCTCCAGGGTCGTGCCTGCGGGGGCAGTAGGCTGGCTAAGTAATCTTATTCAACTTTGTTTTGAGACACAACGAACAGACGACGAATTCTCGAATTTAAAAAACGCTCAAATTCAAGTCGCAATCGCATCTCAACGACAATCAATGTCAAAAATTCAGGGAAATTAGAGGTATTTTTGACAGTTTGAGACTGAGATCAGACTGAAACAAGGGCTTAAATTACGGGAATTGACCCTGAAAATACTCTTAATTTACCTATAAAATAATTCCGTATTTTTTACTTTTGCACATATTTTTTTTTAATACCTCTCGGGTAACAATTTTATAACATTATTTTCAAAAAGTGAAAGTATCTACTACCGGGAGGTAACACTTCACAGTTTTAATATCTTATTAACCCTTCAGACCACCATGACGAACGTCAATTTCATGCAAACAGGACAAAAGTTATCCCTAGATTTTTTTTAAAGCTTTCGACTTTTTTAAAGATCATTGGTAAATACCGTACCATGACGGTTGTAACAACTTTAAGCGGATTAAACATGTTCTTAGTTCAGAAACCACTTACCAATAATCTCTTCATCATACTCCTGCTGTACAACCGCGTTGGTTTGTTTGGGCGGCGGCTGCTGCCGTCTCCTGATCACTTCCACCATCAGACTCTGTTCCATCTCCTCAAACTCCTTCGACATCACTATCGGAGTGAAGTTGTAGTCTTTTACCACGAATCTGAAACAAAAGAGAATTTAAAAAAAATTGTGCAATAGGACAATCACCTCGAATAGACATCTGTGTTGGTAACAATTGCTTTACTAAAGCCGTTAGCCTATTTATCAACCTATAGATAAATATGCCTAGTTAGTAAATCAGAAGGCGGGCGGCACATGACCGGTCGCCGAAAGTTGAGCACGAAAGTATCTATCGTATTACCCAGTACCTGGGTCGTGGAAGTCAGATAGGCAGGCTTCATGTAAAATACACTTCTGTCTAGCCTTTTCCCAACTATGTTGGGGTCGGCTTCCAGCCTAACCGGATGCAACTGAATACCAGTATTTTACATGGAGCGACTGCCTATCTGACCTCCACAACCCAATTACTGGGTAATACGATACCCCTTGGTAAGACTGGTTGTCGAACTTTCGGGCTACTGACGACCCGTAACGACTGTCAAAGATCCACGAATGACAGCCTGGACCAACGGCTTAACGTGCCAGGCACGGAGGGGGTCTTGGTATGTGAAGATGGTCACCCATCCACGGACCAACCGCGGCAAGCGTAGCTTAACCTGATCGATCGACTGTGCGGCTGTTATTACTTAGCCACAAGCCCCTCTTTACTAGCTTTTATAAAGCTATCGTTATGTTTTTGGTAATATTGATAACGAGACCAGAGGGGCAATTCTCGTAATTTAAGAACGTTCACAGTCTGATCTCAGTCTCAATCTGTCAAAAATAACTCTAATTTCCCTACATTTTTGACATTGATTGACGTTGAGGTGAGATTGCGACAAGATTTTGAAAGTTTTTAATTACGGGAATGGGCCTTCAGAAAGCCACTTGCCTCAAACAATACTCCTTGATACACGTCAGGTTGGCGTGATGCGCGGCGTGCAACGCTTGCAACACGTTGCCGTAGCAGAGGTTCGCGCGCAGGAAGCGCGCGCACAGGCCGCGCAGGCGCGGGATGTTCAGGCGCAGCGCCAGGCGTAGCACTGCCATCACGAGGAGCACTGTGGCTGGGGAGGCTGGATCCTCGTCTAAGGAGAAGAGAAAAGGGTGAAAAAAAACGTAAAAAAAAAACAAATTGGTTATAGGCCTGAGGAAAAAAAACCGGCAAGCAGCGAGCCGGGCCCACACACAAGTCTATGGAACGTTCGTTGTCATGCTGTAGTTAATAAATCGCTAAGCGCGAGCTCCTAAACTATGCATGCTACTGAAAAGTGACTCTCAATATTATAAGCCTGTAAAAACGTAGAAATGAGAGAGTTTATCTCGGTTTCTACAAACGTGATGGAAACCACGTTACCTTTCTCCATAATCAGCCTAAAATGTTCCCACTGCTGGGACACCGGCCTCCTCTCTTCAAGAGGGAGTGGGCTGTAATCTACGAGTACCACGAGGGCCCAGTGCGGGTTGGTAGATGTCACATGTCTTCGAATGTGTTGGTTCTAGGACACGCCGGTTTCCTCACGATGTTTTCCTTCGCCGTTTTGAGACCAGTGGTGATGAAATGATTTACACAGAGTAAAGCGCCTGTCAGGGTTCGAACCCACGACCTACAACTTGTAAGTCGGGGCTGTTACCACTGGGCTACCACTCTCTTTCTTACCTTTCTCCGTGGGGTCTATTCTGTCGGTGTATATGTAGTTGAGCACCATGTTGAACGACTCGGGCGTGGCCTCGGGTAGCAATACGCACAGTTGTGGCGGTGTCTTGTATGAGCACATTTCGGATGCTTCTTCTTCACCGGCTGCTTTGCGTTTTGTTACATCGTCTCTAGCTTCCCTGTGACAAGAATGGAAAGTTTTAGTTTGAAGAACTCGTGGCTTTAGCGTACTTTTACGAGTCACCGGAAAATGGGGTGTCTTCTCTTCGATCAAGAATAGGTACTATCGCCAAAATCTATATCTGACCACAGCAAGGACTATTCCTGCTTGCAGCACATATTATTAGTAGACCTAAAAGGATCCTCTTTTGTTTTACTTACGGACGCAACTGTGGTCATCATGTGCACGGGATTTTGTTTTCAAAATGGTCAGATATAGGTTTTGGCGATAGTACACTAGAGCTAGAAAAATATTTATTCTAAAATAAACCTTAAATAATTTAAAGAAATTGGGTTGAAACAATATGTTGCCACATTTTTCGGCCGTTTTTTGAGACACTTACCTTGAGTCTAGTGTATTCTTGATCGAGGTATCTTATCGACGGCTTTTTGGGAGTTGATCAAATGATCATACCACTAACTAACACACCTTTACATTAATGGCACCGATTCCCTTGTTCACAAACTAAACTAAATTTAAGTTCAGTGCATCTTTTTCTTTCCATGGCACAAGATAAATATTAGTTTAGTTTTTGGATCTTTGACAGTCGTTACGGGTAGTCAGAAGTCCGAAAGTCTGACAACCAGTCTTACCAAAGGGTATCGTATTACCCAGTAAATGGGTTGTGGAGGTCAGATAGGCAGTCGGTCCATGTAAAATACTGGTATTCAGCTGCATCTGGTTAGACTGGAAGCCGACTCCAACATAGTTGGGAAAAGGCTATGATGATGAGTCCTGTCAAATTAAGATAATCCATAGACAAATTAGACGTGATTAAAAACATGGCTACTAAAAATACGTCAATTTACGTCAGGCGCTGACTAATTTGACAGGAATAAACGAATATTTATCTTCTGTCCTATTTTTAATGAAATAGAAAGAAAAAGATGCACTGTACTTAAATTTAGTTTAATTTGTGAACAAGGGTATCGGCGCCAATACCTACTGTATATAAATATATAGAATTGGAACACGTTTATAATTGGTATTTTTTTTTATTTTTTACAGTTTATAGAGTTTTTAAAGAATAAAATTATAGATTTCTTTTTGTACTTATTGAAAACTTACTTGATCTTAGCTCGTAGAAACTGTGACCTGGCGGCTAATATGGCCTGGTGAGCCAAAATAGACGTCTTCTCTGGGCCCACTAGTATCTGTACGTCGCAGAACTGATGAGACTTCAGTATGCGGCCGAAGTCATCGTGGAGAGTGCAGCGAGGGTAGTTCGATAACTGTAAACAGACAAAGATAAAAGTATTTTAGTTATTGAGTGCTCGACTTCGACTAGCCAGGCTGTTACAGCCTACAGTCCGACCGTCGAGTGTCACATGCGAACTACGCACGCAAAATCCTGGATCTCGCAAGCAGAGTTTACCGCGCAACTGGTATATATACAACGGCCCGACCTGAATCATTGGGCAGTTGCCCGCCAGACACAACACCCGTCTGGTTGGAGGATCCTCCCTTTTCTATGGAAGATGAGTGAACTTTACACCATGTTCCTCATACCTCTATAAGAGCATGCGTTCTTGACACCCGTTATAGTATACACCCTATTTCATCAGTTATATTTTGTTTGTTGTATAATCGTGGTATAAGATAGTATTATGATCAGCAAGCAAGAAACAGTGCGTTTTCCGAGGTAAAAATAGCCTATGCTGGTCTCTTATCAATCATTCATCTTCATCAACAGCCTACAGCAGTCCACTGGTGGACATAGGCCTCTTGCATGACATTCAGCTCGATTCTCGAGAACTCTCATACTCTTCTAACAGTCAGCCTGCGAAGATCGTCGCTCCACCTATCCTGAGGGCGTCCTATCTTACACTTGCCGATTCGCAGTCTCCACTCAAGAACATGTCTAGCCCAACGGTCATCGGTTCTAGGTCGAATATGGTCAGCCCATTGCCACTTCAGCTTCCTTATTCTGTGAGCTATGTCGACAACTTTGGTCTTTTGGTAACAATCTTTATGTAAAAAAAACCGGTCAAGTTCTTGCCTAATTTCATGATTCTAGGTCAACGGGAAGTACCCTTAGGTTTTGATTCCCTTGCGAGTGTCAAAATGTGCGACATAAACGGAAGATAAACACCCGTATTTTTTATAGCGTTGACTTAGAAGTTTTTTACTGCTTTAAGGGATTGCAACCCTGAGTATTTGATATTAATTTCAACTTGATAACGGCGCGCGTTCCTGAGAAAAAGGGTCTTGATAGGCGGACAACGAAGTGATCTTATAAGGGTTCCGCTTTTCCTTTTGAGGCACGGAACCCTAAAAACGATCCGTTGCTGCGTCTTCTGCGTGATAGAAGGACAAACCAACAAACAGACTATCGCATTCCTAATATTAGTTTAGTAGTATAATATTCACCTGAAACCGGAACAGCTCCCCGCTCCTGACGTTGTTGTCGACGGTTCCTCCGAAGATGTACAGCGCGTCGCCCACCACGGCGCCCGCGTGGAACAGACGCCCTGAAGGGATCTGCGAGTCTGAGGCCGGCTGGACCACGGACCTGAGATACAAGAACGTTTCCACTCAACTGCTGTATGAACTTAAAACGTAATTGTTACATCATTTAATAGATACAATCATACGCAACCGCCCCATAAAATAATTTACATTTTATTTTACTCAATTTTTTGGTTTGTATGTCTTTATAGTTCAATAATAACGGTGGTGTTAAACTGTTTTATTTTATTACAAACAACTTTCTACTCTTGTCGTTAAGGTTCTTTTTTGTTAGTCTTCATTTAAGAGTTTCACACTAGATACCAGTATAGCTATACACAACCGTTCGATACGTTTCCGTGTCAAATTGCGCATGCTTCAATGTTATCAAAAGAGACCCGACAATTTTTAAATAGACGACCGCCTTCCTTCCGAGAGCTATTAATTCGCTGTCGCGGGGGCAAGGCAAATTAGTCATTGAGAACGCGTCTTTGTCGATTCGACAACCTGTCATAAAGTTGTGTCGTGAATAGCCATGCTGGTAGATTATGACGGAATCATACTAGGTAGGTATTTCTGTAAACTGTACTAGAATTCTTGCAAGTAAATATTATTCTTATTGCATTCTATTCCCCAAAAACGCAGCCGATCTTGTTTTACGTGTCATATTTCAAGAGAGTGCAGTCGGAGAGTTGGCAACGTCGCAAATGCAATTATTATCCACTATTTTGATTAAAGTTAATATAGTTGAAATGAAAATATGAAATAACACTTTGTGATGCACTTAAATAATAATTTTCAATTGCAATAATTAATATATTTATTTATTAATTATTCACAATTTGTACAGACGCCAGCAGTTCAAGCGTCCACCCGAAACTGTCAAATTTTCCCAATCAACGTTGAACCTTAATGCTTTAGCGATAAAGTTGAAAATCTATTAAAGAAATTTGACAGATTGTAGTAACTTGATGTGCTGGCGTCCGTACAAGAATAGAATAGACGGCGACCCCTAAACTAAGCATTTGACTGTATCTTGGGAGTCAGAGTTGCGACATTGTCAAAGTGTGGTACATAATAATTATTGCAAGATAGGAAAACAAAAACTAAATTTTAACTAAACTAAAATTAATTAAAATAAAATAAAAGAACTTATAATATGCATTGCCATCAGCGTGAGATCAAACTAAGCAAAATAAAATTAGCAGTGTGAGATCAATAAAATAATAAGAAATAACATTGAAAGTAACAAAATATAAATCAACAAAAATCGATAGATAGATTATTTAGTTGTAGGTATAAAAAAGTATAATGAAATTCCCAAATTCTTTTTATATAAGTCATCAATAGTCATCATCTGCCTGGCTTTGCCAACTATGTTGGGGTCGGCTTCCAGTCTCACCGTTGCAGCTGAATACCATTATTTTACATGAACCGACTTCCTATCTGACCTTCATAACCCAGTTACTGGGTAATACGATACATCTTGGTAAGACTGGTTGTCAGACTTTCGGGCTTCTGAGGATCCGTGCCAAAGATCTACGAATGGCAGCCGGGACCAACAGCTTAACGTGCTTTCCGAGGCACGCCTTGATATATAAAGATGATTACCCATCCACGGACCAACCGCGGCAAGCAGTGGCGTAACTATGGCCCCGTAGCAAATTCATGGGATTGGTAGGGCCCTCCCTCAATGTAAAGAAGCTCAAGCAACGTTATATTTTTTTTTACTGGCACTTCGCCCACGATTTCGTCCGCGTAGATTTCGTAATTTCCCCTACAAAATGGAATACCTGATTGCTTCTTTTGTCTAGTGGTCGAAAAAAGTTTGCATTTCTATACTTAGGTATGTTAGGGTACTCATTGCCCTCTCGGGCCGGGGCCCCCTCCAGCTGGGGGCCCGTGGCATTTTGGCACTCCTGCCACCCTATGGCGGCAAGCGTAGCTTAACCTGCATCCTAATTGCGTAACACACTTTCTATCTCAATCTGAATCATTTTGAAGGATACTGCTAATCCATTGCTTAATATGTTCGAAAAAATTGTCTGGTCAACAACGTAAACAACGCAATGAATGTTGTTGAACTGTCAAAATGAAAGCGATTGCTACTGATAGTGTGTTACCCGTGTGGTTGTTAAAGTTCAATATCGACGATATTACGATATTAATTATTTACTATTTGCGACGTCATCTTTCAGAATGCACACTCATATGTGTAAATGACACGACCAGAAGGCCAATTCTCGTAATTTAAAACGTAAAAAATCTAGTCGCAGTCTCATCTCGGCGACAAACAATTGTCAAACACTTGTCAAAATGTAGGGAAATTAGAGGTATTTTTGACCGATTGAGACTGAGATCAGACTGTGAATGTTCTTAAAATTACGAGAATTGCCCCTCAGGTTTATGTTGACATGTGTATACTTTGTGCGATACTTGCATTTTAAAAGGCGAGAAAGTCCTAGAAAGCGTCCGTGTAAACAAAAAAGAAAACGTATTTCGAGTTGTCATATTGTTCGAGAAAATCGGAAATACAGATTGGCGGATTTTGTACGACAGCCTACGGTCGAGAAACTGTATTTTCGTGTAAACGGAGCTTTTTGCTCGTTCGGCAGGTCGCACGTCAGTGTGTGACGAACAGTGACGTGCAGCCTACTGTACCAAAACTAAAAGCAATTTAAATACTCACTTCACGCAACATTTTTTATTTATTCTTTAAGCTTACACTCTTGCATTATACAGGAAGATGTATAAATTGCTCTATTTATACAGATTTTTTTTTTTTTGGTATAGAATCATGAGCTGAATTCATGATTACAGTTTGCGCGTCCATGTCCCTGCCACCCTATAGAAATGAAGAGTCATTTACATGGAGTAATTTAACTTAGAAAAATCTACATTTGCTAGCGAATTGCTTCTGCTTTGCACAGGTGCAAAGGCGATATGGCACAACATTGAGATTTCTGTGCTACATAGTATAACTAAGGCCCGCTTGCACCACAAATCCTTATACTTTTAGCGTTAAACAGATTTAAAATAACATTCGGTCTCTGTCATCTTCAAACGATTGACAGTATAGAGGTATGAGGAACAGGGTGTAAAGTACACTCATCCTCCATAGAAAAGGGAGGATCCTCCGACCAGACGGGTGTCGTGTCTGGTGGGCTACTGCCCGATAATTGCTGTCCGGACGTGGAATATATTGCGCGGTAAACTTTGCTTGTGCGATGCAGAATTTTGCATAACGTCAGTTCGATGCGTAGTTCACATGTGGAGATGTAGATGCCGTCACATTAGAAAGATATCGATATTTTAAATTCATTTAGCGCTAAACGTATTTAGTGATTTGTGGTGCACGCGGGTCTAAGTTTCAAAGTAACATCAAAATATAGACATTTATAATATAGTGAAGTCCGCTCACCAGATCTGCGTGTCCAGGTCGTAGCAGTGCAGGTCGTTGGGCAGCGTGTTGTCGGCCGCGCCGCCGAACACGTAAAGGTGCGCGCGGTGCGCCACCATGACGTGTCCGTAGCGCCGCGCGGGCGCGCCGCCCGCCGGCCGCAGCAGGTGCTCCGTGCACACGCGCGACCAGCTGCGGGGGGGGGGGGGGGGGGATATACAGTCTTTCTTTTCTTTTTTAAGATTTTGAAAGCGAATGTCGCGCCGGTACGCGATCGTCGCGCTCGTTTAAATTTTCAATAGTAGACAAGAACTAATCATTCTGAAATCAACTTAATTTACTCTACCGTAAAGGTGATATTTGTTTGAGTGACTACCACTTATACAAAAATCACGTTATCAAACGTCAATTGGAAACAAAATTTTGAATGGACTTTACTTACGTATGAGACTCGAAATCGAACTGGAACAGCGCATTAGTGATCTTGGCGCCGCTCTGGCCACTGAACACGAACATCTTGCCTCGCGCGACGGCCACGGGGAAATTGCAGCACGTGGGGGGGCATTGACCCTTCTGCTCTATGCGCTCCCATTGGTGGTTCTCTCCCTAGTAAGACAGCGGAAAATATTTAAATGGAGCAATTTTATAACTCGTTAGAGGTGATGTTATAAGTTTCACTGCCTCGTTGATCTAGTAGTCGCAAGCGCTACCGCTGAGCATGCGGTCCTGGGTTCGATTGCTGGTTCGGGCAGTGTCTGAGCCCGGAGTCTGGATTCGCGCTCGGTTGATGGTAATATGCACGCCTCCTGTTCCATCATCTGCCTAGCCTTTTCCCAACTAGGTTTGGGTCGGCTTCCAGTCTAACCGGATACAGCTGAATACTAGTATTTTACATGGAGCGACTGCCTATCTGACAACTAGCACAAATAAACTTGCAAGTTAATTCAACGACTATAGATTTACTTACCAACAGATTAATAGTCCACATATCATTGAGTCTTGCATTGCCGTCGTAGCCCGCGAATATCCATAGCTTGTCATCATATACTGCGGCGCCATGCGCTGACCGAGGCACAGGCTCTCTAAAAGCATCAAGGATTACTTTACAGTCCGACCGAGTTTACTTTTCGGTTTTCGACAACATTCGATAGAAAAATCTATCTTCGGGAATTTTAGTTTTCGGTCCTAAAAGAAATCATTTTCTGTGGGCGGCGTAGGAGGGGTTGGGGTAGGCGGTTTCCCTGGACGTTTACCACACGGAAAGACCATGACCTGGATTAGGAGTTAAGATACTTTTTTTATCCCGGTAATACGTTCAAAAGCTAGTATTAAATATTATTTTACAGTTTACACTCACTGTCCAGTAAACTTCCACTGCACCCACTGCGCGCTGGGGAACTTGTACTCAAACAGATCGTTCTTATTTGTCAGGTTGGAGTTCGCTAGGATGTCGCCCGTGTAACCGCCGAACACGAACATCGATGAACGATGTACCTACAACGGGAAAATATCGCATTAAAAAACTAACAGCAACGCAATAGCAACCTTATTGCAACGAAAATAAAGCTCACTGTGATTTGCCAGTGATGCAAAGTCAGAGGTAAAAAATAACTAGATGCCTACTAGAATTTAAAACCCCCTGTTTTATCTAAAATTCTGTCATTGACATTGGTTTTAATACATTGTTTGTTATTTACAATTACAAGTGAAGCCAATAAAAGCGTGTTAAAAATTAAATTGGATATTGAACTCACTACAGCAGAATGATGGTACCGCGGCGCGGGCGGCACTCCCATGCAGCCAGTCTTTGTCCACGACTTCTCTCTGATGTCAAATCTGATCAGGTCATTCAGCATGGACTTGCCATTGTCACCCCCAAACACGTAAATAGCGTCTTTGTACGCTACAGCTGTGTGTTTGCTCCTTCTGAAAATAAGTAATAAAGAACTTATGTACTGTATACACGGTGGGGCCCGTGGCTAAATAATAACAGCCGCACAGGACGATTGATCGTGTTAAGCTAGACTTGCCGCGGTTGGTCTGTGGATGGGTGGACCATCTTTACATAGCAAGACCCATCCATGTCTCGGAAAGCACGTTAAGCCTTTGGTCCCGGCTATCATTCGTGGATCTTTGACAGTTGTTACGGGTAGTCAGAAGACTGAAAGTCTGACAACCAGTCTTACCAAGAGGTATCGTATTGCCCAGTAACTGGGTTATGGAGATCAGATAGGCAGTTGCTCCATGTAAAATAATGGTATTCAACTTACTTGCTTGCTTGCTAACCGGGTATCCGGTTAGATTGGAAGCCAACCCTAGTTGGGAAATGGCTGGGCAGACGATGAGGTACAGTATACCCAGTGGAAGGACATCCAACTGGAATCCTGTTGTATCTTTTATCTATTTTTGTTGTTGTTTTTTCTTTTCTTTTGACGTTTCCCACAACGATAAGGCAAAAGTTTACTTGGTTCGAAAATACCTGTAAATGCTCCAGCTCAAGTTAATACTTTGATTTGGCTTTGACATACCTGGCACCAACAAATTCGTAGCACTCTGACATGCGTTTCCACTTGTGTACTGTTTCAAATGGACCAAACTCCATCCTGAGGCTGATGTCCAGCTCGTTTGGATTGCGGAGCTGCTCCGTTATCATCTTCCCGAGGTTCTGATTCATTTGCAATGGTTGCTGAAAAAATAATATTTGTGGAAGCGTTCAAAGGACACTTAGGAAATAGCCATCCATGTTTAAATGAAAGACACGTGAAATAAAATAATGTATTCTTTGTTTTATTTTATTATATGTACTTGTTTTTCATATTCTATTAATAATTTATTATATAAAGAAAAATTTAAGTTATTGAAAATCAGGCAAAAATAAAAGACTATAATAAGTAGGTATGATTTTTTTTCTTCAATTGTTTTTGTTACGAAAAGCTGCATGGCATTAATATAGAATAGTTTTTTTTAATGGTAACCTATGCCGTTCCACTGCTGGGTAAAACTTAAAAAGTAAAACCTAAAAAGCAGGCAATCCACCGGTTCTTCACATTAAATTAATAAGTGTTTTTTTTTATATTTAAGTGTTTATGAATAATAAATTCATGTAGGTCTTACTTGATGCACTTTTCTTGCAAAATTCTAGTAGAATTGCGCCAGGCTCCACTTCAAAACACACTGAAATAAAATATCCACTTTAAAGAAAAACGGAGATAGATTTGTTATTTTAATAAAATTCAGCAGCTACTTATCAACAGCTTGTTACAGTTGATAAATAGGAGAATCTGATTCAATAAACCTCCGGAATACTAATAAAAGTCAACAGCGATCCGGAACTGCGTTAAAATAGGAAGAATTCTCAAAATAAACTAGCCGAACTGCCGAAAATAGGTCGCCGAAATATATCATGAAGTCATTGACTTTTTACACACCATAAACAGCTACCTATTGTACTACAGCTTCAATGTATGTTACGGTGTTTTTTTGGAATAGTTATTATTACCTTGGACTGTTTTAACCCCGAGAATTAAATGCGGAAACCACCAAAATAACACAGTTGTTTCAAAACTTCGTAAATCAATAAACTTACTATGACATTTGACAGTGACTGTGAATGAATCAGTTTGTTTGATGGTCGAAAAAAAGCATTGAATGAAAAATCTTTCATTGTCAGATCTTTTTTATATATGGCAATGTGCTGATATGACAGAAAATAGTGGTGGTTTACACGAAATATAGGTGAATATTGTAGTTCTTGAAGTCGACTGACATCATGGAATAAATCGTTCGTTATGAATTAAATATTTATCAAATATCAATAGCAAAAAAATAAATTCTATCACTTTTTCTATTTTTATGATCATTTCGAAACACTGTCCATGTTGAAATATTTTTTTTGCTATAGATAAGAAATTATAATCGACAATCATTCACTCCTAATTATAAAATTAAACTTCATTCAGTAACCGAACTTCACCGAGTTTGTTTATAATTTACTGATTTAATTTCTTTGGAAAAGAAAGTAATTAAAATAGAAATAATGTCGACACCGGTAAGTACTGCGTTGATGCTTAGCATTCGAATAGTTATTCATTGTTTTCTCGTGATTAGAAAATGTATATGATAGTTTTTGTTCTTGTATGGGCAGACAGAAGAAAGCGTACGGCGCAACAGCGAAAGCGAAGGAGGTGAAGTGGAGACGCCTGAGCATGATCCTCACTTTGATCCGATCGTGTCGCTGCCCCTTGTGGATATCCACACAAACGAAGAAGAAGAGGAGGAACTCGTTAAAATACGCGCCAGGCTCTATAGATATGATACAGGGGACCATGAGTGGAAGGTAAGACAATGGAAAACAGCAATTTCATGTTCTTATCGAAGTATCAGTTGTTCAGCCTAAATATACATTTTTGAGACAAAGCAAAGGAATATGCTAAGATGTAAGCATTGTGACTTGCAGGTTAGGCCTGAGTCATAGATATTTTGTTCTATTGAATAGATAATGGGGTTTAGATAAATAAATTGGAAAAGCAAAAAAACAAAATATTTTTTTTTTATTATTGTCATTTCTTCACAGGCTATTTAAATGATATTAGATGATTTATTTTCATGTTTTTAACTTTTTTTATAGGAGAGAGGTACTGGTGATATTAAACTGCTTCGTCACAAACTCAACAACACAGTCCGAGTGGTGATGAGACGTGATAAGACTCTCAAAGTATGTGCGAACCACTTCATCACACCGGACATTAGGATGAATGTTCACTGTGGGTCAGACAAAGCGTTCAATTGGTCCGTGTTTGCTGATTTTGCTGATGAACAAATGAAACAAGAGCTACTGGCGATTAAGTTTGGAAATCCTCAGAGTAAGTTTAATTCTGAATTGATTTTCTTTTCTTTGTGTAATAATTTATCTTACAGCTGAGATCTATTATACAAACTCAAGAACCCATGTGGCAGTTCTACTGAGGCCGGGCAGTGTTATTGAGTTTTTCCATTAGGAATTTCTTAGTATCGGCCCAGAGATTGGAAGTTGGCGGTGTGATACCCTCATGCCTCGGAAAGCACATTAAGCTGTTGGTCTTGCGCCTGTTCTCGCTCTGGTCATGTTGGATTGCCATCCCATCGGACTATGAGAGTGAGGGAAGAGGGAGTGCATCTGTGACTGTGCGCATACTTGTGCACTATAATAACTCCCGCACCGAAGGCTAACCTCCTTTGAGATTGGCCGCCGTGGCTGGAATACGGTCTGGAGGACCGTATATTATTATACAAATTAGCTTCTGCTCATGACTTTGTCAAACTTAAACTATTTATTTCAATTAAACCATTTACAGGCACTTGGAATTGTCAAATAGTCGGTCTGTTAGTCAGAAAGTTGAAGCTAGTTGCCCATTCCAAAACGTAGATCTCTATGGAAAAGAATGGGCAAGAAACCCCAAGCACATTTTTTTAAATCAAGATATTACTAAAACAAACATTATTCTCGTTGCATTATTATTATTCATGGACATCGAGGTGCAACCGCTTACCATGGGTTCAGTACATGATTCTGGACCCCCTTTTTTTTTATTTTTCTGTTGTGAAATCATGAAATGACCCCTCCCGCTTTGGGTGGAGCGGACGGGAGTGTCAGACTCTTTACTGACTAAAACCCACCCATGTTCCTTCCTTCGCCCTTTATGTTCCGGGGTAGCGGTAACCCTTTCGGACAATCCCGCTGACCCGGCAGGCTTCGGCCTTAAGGGGCCCCTCAAATTATCCTGACAACTCTTTGAGGCGCGCGTGGAACACTTACGCGCCGTCCGGCACGGGCCTGGTCCTGATCGGACGGCGAGCTATTCTGGACCCCCCTGCGTTGAAATTTTTCGTCGGCTTTTTCTTAATTTTTACGTTTTTTTCTGCATTTTTTTTTAATGTAAACTATAACATCATTATTTCTATCTAACCCAATGAGATTTTTAATGAAAAAATAGTAAATTCACTTGTTTCACTTAAAACAGCAATGTAAATAAAACTCGAAAGGGCAGCGCGCGGCGTCGCGGTAGGTAGCGCGCGCCATCCGCGGAGCGTTTTCATCGCGTTGTTTGCATTGTGCACTCAAAAATGACAATTTTTTAACCTGTCATTTCCGAGATGAATGACTTTCGTAATTTTATTTTTGGCATCAGGTGTAACCTTTTCACGACGTTTGCTCGTCGAAGTCCCTGCCACCCTGTATGTCCATATGGAGGTCAACTTACTACACTGTAAAATATATGCAATATCATAATCAGCCTATACTGTTCTCTCTGCTGGGCCACAGTCCTTCTCTCTGTGAGGAGTGGGCTATAATCCACCACGCGGGCCCAGTGTGGGTTGGTAGATGTCAACTTTCTTCGAATTTCTGGTTTTAGGACAGGCTACTTTCTTCACGATGTTTTCCTTCACTGTTTTGAGAGCATTGGTGATGAAATTATTTACACAAAGTAAAGTGCCTGCCTGGGTTTGAACCTACAACTCGTAAGTTGTGCCCGTTACCACTGGGCCACCACTTCTTTTACATTTTAAATATATCCATCCAACGACATTCAGCAATAGTGTAACTTTCTATGGTATAAAATTGTTGTGATCATGTCAGTTCATCTAGAGATTAGCTCCTACAATCTAAAACACAATTTTAACTCTGTAAAATATTAGTATTATGTATTTATGGAATTTAGAACAAAATATGGTTATTAATATTTCATAGTTTGAGTTTGAAGAACATACTTGTAATGATTATTAAATAGAAGTTGTGATTAAATATCTATTATACTACTACTACTACTACATACACACACACACACACACACACACACACACACACACACACACACACACACACACACACACACACACACACTTTTTTAATACTTTGTAAAACAAATAATGTAATAAATTTCTCCTCAACAGATGCTGAACTATGGAAGACAAAATTTGCAGAGGCTCAAGAAATAGTCAGAACAAAGTGCAGTATCTACACACAGGATCTATCTTCAGATGATGAGAGCAGCATCACACGGAGCGAAGACACCGATTCTCCAGAACCCAAGCGTAATGACAAAATCTCAGATAAAGATGCCAAAAATATTGAAAAAGATGAAAAGGAATCTGACGGAGTAGTCTTAAAATTGAAGGAACTGAAAGTGGAAAGTGCAGAATAATTTCTTTTTAATTTTAAAGTTATAAGAGGCCAACATGTAACTTCATCATGTTGTCAGACAACTATATTTTAAATATAATAATGCATTTACAATAAATCTATATTTTTTTCTTTTATGGCTAGTGAGAATAATGGTATGTTTGGTTTATTATTTTAATTTTGTATTGGAATAATAATTATGAGTATGTTACTGGCAACTTTTCATAAAAACGGCTGATAAAATGTGAATATTTTTTAAGAATTGCAGTCTCTTTTTTTTAAACAAGCATGTTTAATTTTTTTGCATAATTATAAATTACTGTTGGCAATACTTTTAACAAAATTATAAATTGTAAATTTAGGCCTGAGCAATGAATGTTCGTTTTATAATTTGATATTCCATGAAAACTCGAATAAGTGTAGAATAATATTAATGTAAGGTCATATTTCGAGTGGAGCAATGTTTTACTTACCTACTTTTAGGTATTATTCGTTGTAGCTTAGTTGGAGTTAAAAACGACTGTTTATCAGCAATTTGCAATAGCAGCAATGCTGATCATTCCATTAAAATTCTATCGCCATTCTGTATGGATGACGATTTTTTTTATAAGCTATTTGTACGGACGCCAGCAGGTCAAGCTACCCGAAACTGTCAAATTTTCCCAATCAACCTTGAACCTTAATGCTTTAGTGATAAAGTTGAAAATCTATTAAAGAAATTTGACAGATTGTAGTAGCTTGATGTGCTGGCGTCTGTACTAGCCAGTGCATCTAGAGCCCATAATAAGGATTATATGTACACCTGCAGGCACAGTATGTCAGTGATAACAGTTTCGAGCTGGCCGAGCGTAGTAAAAACGGCGACGTATCGAACTACATTTCCAGTATAAGCTGACTTCTCATTATTTATTTATTTAAGTGTGCACACACACGTCACGTTGCAGTATAAAACTGATTTACATCTTATAATATACCTCACACATCAGGTCCAGATGAAAACCAGCGTGAGGCACTAGTTGTCTGGCATTTTTGCTAAACAGGGCCTTTTTGGCGCAGCCGTGTGAGGCACACTTTCCTGCTAATTTCTTACATCGGACTTTACACTTTTATTTTTATTTTTAATCTGATGCATGTCTCTGGTGTACTGTGTGTCTTTTAGTCTGTGTTAAATCCTAATGCATGTATTTTCTTTCTTATTTTCTCATTGTACGGACGCCAGCAGTTCAAGCTACCCGAAACTGTCAAATTTTCCTAATCAACCTTGAACCTTAATGCTTTAGCGATAAAGTTGAAAACCTGTTAAAGAGATTTGACAGATTGTAGTAGCTTGATGTGCTGGCGTCTGTACGAAAAGCCTCAATGCGAGGTCAGCTCAAACTGGAAATGTATATCTTGATGTGTCGTCGTGTGTACGTACGGAGTTCCAATAGAATAATAGGCCTGCTTATCCTGGCTCTGTTACCACTGACGTGCAGGCCGCACTTACTTATTATCCTTTTAATTGAAATACTATTCGCCGACCTCATCTAGTTTTAAAAAATATGATTGACGTCTAAGTGTTTGTAAAAACCTACTTATTACAAAAATAAAATAATTTATTTTAATTATTTTGTAAAAAAAATGTTGCTTTGTTGCTCTACTCGAGGTCTTGAATAATACCTGAGCAGACCAAATGCGTGCGCGTGGCGTGCGCGCACGCTCCTGTATGATATCTTCCATAGAGATACATTAGAACCGGTGCGTGTGCACACACGTCACGCGCAAGCATCTAAAGGCCAACCGCTTAACTGCGACGTTGCCTGAGGTAGCAGCGTGGTGCAGGAGGGGTGACGTGATGCGAGAGCTCAGTGATTCGTCAACTTGTGACAACTATCACCCCTCCCGCACCGCGCAGCTACCTCAGACAACGCGAGAGTTAAGCGGTCAGCCTATAGTCTGCTCAGGCTTCATGTTGTCATGATTGTATTACATATCAATTTTATTGTCTTAACTAGTAAAAATTCGGTTTTTTTGTGTCGGGAGTATAGTCGTCTTATTTACCGCTGTTTGATAGTATGTAAGTCTGAAAACAATTTTAATGGAAGTTGACATGCTATCTTCAAGCTAGTAGTTTTACTATGTAGGTAGAGAAAGAGGCTACAGAGTTTATATACGGTTTCGTTAAGATCTGTACCTGGCTAATATTGTTATATCATTGTTACATGGTAGTGTTGCAAGTTCCATTCTAAAAAGGACATTGATAATGTTGGACTCTGGAGGTTCATACATGGGGCCAGGGACATCGATGCGCAACCAATTGCCATTAATTCAGTAAGTTCGCCAAAATCTATATCTGACCACCGTAAGGACTATTCCTGCTTGCAGCGCATATTATTAGTCGGCCTAAAAAGGATCCTCTTTTGTTTTACTTACGGACGTAGCTGTGGTGATCATGTGCACGGGATTTTTTTTTCAAAAACTTGATTCTGGACCCCCGTGCGTTGATATTTTTCGTCGGTTATTAAAAACATGTAGGAGACAGCTGATTTTTTGAGCTGATAAGTACCTATGCTGTCAAAATGTATGGAACAGTTTTTTGTTTTTAATTTACCTACAAAAAATTTCTATTTTGGTAACAGGTTATGCGTCGATATCGCTGCCGCCCTGTATGCTTTAGCGAGTATTTTCTTCATATATATCACTGTTAGGCGCACTTTGAGTGAGATTTCGGTTCGTGAAAAAAATAATGGCTTACATGATTACGACCAGAGCGCAATTTGGCGTAATTTTCGTCGATTAAAATGAGTCGTGAAAACAACTCTTGGGATGAAGTCTAGACTCATTTTCTGCGTTGGGTGATGTGCAAAATTTTTGCGAGCCAAAATTATGCGGTCGTTACATCTCTACCAGCAGGTTGCATTAATGTAGAATTAATAATTATGTAATAGATACATATGTATTTTGCAGAATAAGTATATGAATGTGAATCAATTTTAATGTTGCAAGGAATTGATATGCTTTAAATGTTTAAGTAGATAGTTAAAGAAGTTATTTGCATCGATGTTCACGTTATTGTAGAATTTTCTATACTCTTGACACATGTTTTAAAATTGTCTTATTTCGTGATTGTTTATTCGTCATAGGTAATTACAGTACACGGTCGTTTAAAAATATGCTTGCACTTACGGCAAGTTTCTTGAACGAAAATTATCGCAGAATTAATGTGAAAAATTGTCAAAAGCAAGTAAACTGCTGCGATTGGCTGTTTTTATTGCATGCAACCAATTACAGTAGTTTACGACTGCTTGAAAATTTGTCATATGAATTGCGATTGCGATAATTTTCATTCGACAAACTGCCCCATAGAGTTTCAGAAAAATTTCGGCTTTGTAGAGCGCGGTCTCTATCACTTAAACCTGTGTGACAATCTGCCCGGGTACGCACATTCGATCTTTTTCGCGCAATCGATTTTCAACGCTCTGCTAAGCGCCGAGAGTTGAGAATCCAACAGTACGTTTCTTGACGCGCTTCGAGACGCTCTGATGGATTTTCAATGCTTGGTTCATGACCGAGAGTTGAAAATCCAGTGCGAGATATTTTAAGTCCGGTACATGGTCTTTCTAGAACTCTAGGCTATATTATCGCCCGGATACTGTAATAATTATATTTTTACGTGTATGGAAGCCATTTTGTCACAGCGGTATAAATGCATGTTACATTCCAATTTATATTGTAATAAAATATTGCGAAAACTTGATGTGACGAAACTGGCAGCTTCAATTTATATTTTAATATTATACATTTCAAAATCTGAATAGATGTATTTCATGAATGGTTGGGTTTTATTGTTATAGAAAACTTGTTTCTTCAGTGGTTCAGTAGTAGCGAGTGCCATTGCTGATATGCGGACCTTGTTTTAAGTCCCTTTTCGTGCAAATTCCTTGTTTTTTTTTTCGATATGGCATCTCGCAATTCAACCTATGAGGTTGTCGGCTGCTTAATCGGGCTTGCCTGTGGATGCCTCAATAAATTCAGGCCTCCAGCCAGGGCTTCAGCGGCTGGAACTTAAAAACTATGTAAGCGACTACACGCTAAGGGCACCCCTTGTGGGGTACGGACCCCTGCTTAGGGCGTCCCTGGGAGATGGCAGCAAGGGACAGGCTGGATCGGAATTAAATTCCCTGTGACCAGAAGTTAATCTATGTATTTGCACAATGTTGGACAGTTACAGTCAGAGTACATGACTGTTAGGGCACAGCAAGTATTACATTTAACTTGTATATCTATGAGAGATGCAGTACATTGTCTTGCGTCGCGTAAAAATATTACTTTGCAATCAATCATTAACTTTCAGACTACGCTCCTTTTAGTCAACACCACTGAAAACAAGGCGATATCGTCTACAAAGGTAATCTTTCATGAAGAGAAGTTTGCAGAGGTTCTTGATTAATTTTTTAAACAAATTGACACCCAACGTCAATTTGCCGTGTTATAACCGGTTCCGGGTCAAAGAATGTTGTGATTTGATTGACGCGGAATTTGAGTTGGTAGTTGTAATAATTAATTTCCGTGACTTAACACTAAGAAAAGAGTTGGACCTACAGTACTACCTTGCGGTACACCAAACTTGACAGCTACCTCGGCATTAGTCGTTGTTACTCGTTGTTTTCTACCAGTAACATTTCCTCCATTAAATTAAAAAAGGAATATCTGTTATGCCGAGTCGATCAAACTTTTTTTCAAGGTTCGGGATAGAGACTGTGTCGAATGTACTTGAAAGGTCGAGAAACACCTTTAGGAAATTCCACTAGTCAAGTCCTTAGTTTAGCAATTCATTTATTGCAATCGCACCCACAGCTTCGTAACAAAATCATTAATTCATTACTTAACTGGGCACATATTTAATGTAAATATTAAAAAGAATGGTAATAGTCTAAGTGTCTAAACACTATGCCGAAGGTACGCGACCGAAGTTCGGCATGATTACGCCTGCAATGCTATTTGAATTACTGACGACACATTATGCCGAAGTTACGTTGCGTTATAGCCACAGCCGAACTTCGGTCGAGCATAAGTTCAGCGGCAATTCGGCGGCAACGTATTCTGTAGAGCACACATTATACGTGACCGAAGTTCGATTCGATTGCCGATAAAGATCCGGGGCGGGGAGCAGCGGGAGGCAGGCATGCCCGCGCCCCGCGTTTCCGCCAGTTGTGTTTCTGTCTGTCTGTCCGGCTGTTTAGATAACACGACACGACCGACGCCACGACAGCGCTCGAGACACGGAATACACACAAAGTTGCGCAACTGAATATCTGCCGCGTAAGTTCGGCACTTATGGTGTGTCATATCAGCCGAATACGTCGGAACGTAAAATCAGCCGCGGAACTTCGGTCGCGTACCTTCGGCATAGTGTGTTTGGACACTTACACGTAGTGTTAATGAAGTACCAATCTATGTAGTTACTTACATACATTACATTTATAGATTGTTCAATATAAATTTAGAGCCACGATGAGGATCAAGAAAACTTAACTCCGTGGTCAATGTCCATAGTAGTGAACTATCCTATAGTGCAACATGAATTGGTGGCAAAAAATTGAATTGACCATAATCACAGATCTTCTTTAGCAACCTTTGCCTGTTTGTCTAACAGTCGGAATGTCTGCAGAATATTGATTCGGGTTCCTAAC
This sequence comes from Apamea monoglypha, assembly GCA_911387795.2. NCBI lineage: Eukaryota > Metazoa > Arthropoda > Insecta > Lepidoptera > Noctuidae > Apamea > Apamea monoglypha. The sequence continues at coordinate 13,414,107 of OU426934.1, read as the reverse complement.
TGCTTTTTCTTCTCATCGGAGACTTTCCCGCTGCGTAATTTCTCCAGCCTGTCAAGGTCAGATTGAATGAAATCGTCACCTTTTTCTAGAACCTTCTCCATAATTTTTTTATAGATGTTTTCGGCAGAGGACTCCTGAAAAAAATTTCTAGTTTGGATTTATTACAGCTAAAAAAGCACGACTATTTGAATGACCAAATATATATCGGTAAATTCTGAAGGCGCGTTATGTCGTCGAAACCATAATGATTCCATCCAGCCTATATTGACCCACTGTAGGGCTGAGTCCAAAGGCCTCTTCTCATTTTTCAGCAAGCGTGGTGATAATGCTCATGGTTTCTCATGAGCATTAATCACCACGCTTGCTCATGTCAGAGCGATTTCAGACTCCTTCGATTTCCTTCATGTCAGTGATGACCAAGATAAACTTAGAAAGAAGGTACATATGAATTGCCCGGATTCAAACCCACAACCTCGTGCATGGGAAGTGTGGCGACATTTTGTGCGACAAGTCGCGGTCGTCGAAACTATCAGATAACCTTACCTTGTTCGTATTTTTTAGGACTTCTTCAGTCTTCTTCAATATTTTCTTTCTCTCATCTTTCTTGCCTTTCATGAACTGTATCGCAAGTTTATCGAATTCCTTCACGCAACCCGGCAAACTCAAATATAAACCACTATTGTCTTGTACAAAACGTCGCAGCTCGTTGCTTGTAAACACTTTCCAATCGTCGAATGATATCGGCTTCGATTTGCCTTTGACGAACAGCATAACCACAGGCAAGTTGTTCTTGGTTGCTCCATACTTCCTCGCGAGGGCCTCGTTGGTTTTGTCAGCGTAATTCTTCACGAGGACCTCGGCGATTAGAAGGTCTTTCTCATGTATTGATTCCTTGGCGAAAGCCTTGAAGGCTTTATGCTTGTCACCAAACGGGAATAAAATATCAAACTTAATAAGGCTTGCTTCAAACTTGTTAATTACTTTATTAAAATTGAATTCGTCTAATTCGATGGACCCAGACGTGGTCGATGCGTGGTTTGCAAAAGATACAAATAAAATTATGGTAAAGAGAAATGAAGGACGCCGCATTGTTATGAAATAGTCTACAGTCTGGAGTGTTCACTACTGAAAAGTATTTTGCGAAATAAAAGCTAATACTTATTGTACCTACCTACCGTGAATATATTTTATCGTTTGCAATGCTATTTCATTGAAACTGCATTACAGTTTATTTTCTATTTCAATAATCTTTTTACACTTTGCGGCTAGGTAGGTAGAAGTATGTACCTACTGTTTGTCACCTTAGTAGAAGAACGCTTTCCTATTTTTGCAGCATCATTGCGGATTTGATGTCCTAGGTTTGAGTTCCACTAAAAAATACATTTACCTAGTAGGTATTACAATGTTCAATGACTTACCTCTGTGCCGTAAACCGTTGTAACTCTCTTTCTAGCACAAATCCCGTAGTTTCGACCGAAGTTATGGGCGTTTCCTACTCCATACAACTTGCGATCATAAGATTAGTTCGGTGCTCGAACTAAGAATGAATGACAACATGATTTGAAAGTTCGCCTTACACGCGATGTGTTTTTGCCTGTTCGACAAATTGAATTTGTCACTTGTTTTGACGGTTCAACTACCATCGAACGGGCCCGTATCTTCGGTGACTGGCTTAGAGAGTAGAACCGCAGTTTGGTGCTCGTCGCACTGCTGCGTGGCGCGGGTTCCATTCTACAAACACCAAGGACTTATTAAACAAACTCTTCGGAAATACAAATGATGAGCTGTCACAACCATGGAAGAACATGCCCATTTTGTATTACCATGGTTACAAAATTCGTGATTAACAACTCGATGCAATTCCAAAACCTTTTGAGTGACAGACTACGAGGTGCGTCCGACGTAGGTAACTCAACAGACAGAAAGCTTCAAATAGTACTTAGCGCTGTTGGGGGTTAGGTACTTATTCAACTCTTTTAGTTATACCGTCCTATGTACAAAGTAGGTATAGTATTTTTTTCTCAAGCGCGCTTTATTTGTGGTTATCAAGTGTGCTAACACGCTGTGAATGTGTGTATAAGCACAGGAGCTCTCGGTATCTTCAGAGACAATGGCGAAGTCGGAAGTGAGCCAATGCCGAGACAATAGCATGTTCACATTCACAGCGTGTTTCTACACTTGGCCCTTGGCGACCATAACTGCGCGTCGCTTCATGAGATAAAAATACTATATCGTGTATTTGTTTGGTTGGTTAAAAAAATCATAAATGGAGTGACTGTAGGTCATTTTCTGGTCAGATTAAAACATCTAATATTGTTCCTGGAAATATCTGCTAATAGAACAGATAAGGTTGAATATATCCCGCCGGAAGTAGGTACGCTGCCAGTATGAAATCAAAAAATAAAAATACGTCAATATATTAGTTTTACAATTATTTATTGCGATCACACTCACAGCTGTGCATCAATAAAATAAATAACTCGACACAATTTTGAATAATAACTTCATCAATATTTAATTTTGAAGATATGCTTGAATTAGCAAGTGATATAACAGCCACAGTAAATGAACTATGTATAATAAATTGCACAACAATCTGAATTAAATGATTGTGCAAGTATCCCTGGGTTTAGTAGAATCCTCAGTAGATTAATTAGTGTACAAAGATATGGCTTGACGTTTATCACGCCTTGACAGGAACGGTCTGCGACTGGATAGGAACGGCCTGCGCCTGGTGAAGGGGACCATCGCGGAACAATGTTCGCTAAACAAACACTACCACACAATAGGCACAACGGACAGTCCTCAGTGCAGAGCTTGCATGGAGACTGAGGAAACCGTTGCGCAAGTGCTTTTTGAATGCACAGGCGTCACCCAGATTAGAACAGGATCCCTCAGGGCGCCCAGATCTTACACAGATGTTCTTAACAAACGGAGACATAACTTCTGGCGGGAGGTAGGCTGGTTGGAATAACCACCAACGGCCGCCATGGCCCACGCACAATGTCTAAGTGTGGAAACTAAACCCTCTAACATAGAACATAGATATGGTTTGTATGGAAATTATGGCTTCTGATTGTTCAAAGGCACTTACACACACATTTTTTTTTTAAATAGGTAACAATATATACAGCTGCATCCGGTTAGACTGGAAGCTGACCCTAACATAATTGGGAAAAGGCTAGGCAGAGGATGATGATGAGGTAACATGACAACAGAAATGAAGTATGTGGTACACCATAGCGTGTAGATATCCATTTATACATACATTTTCATGTATCAAATCAATGCTAATAAAAACATAGCTTTAAAAAACACAATAAAAAGTAAAAGTGTTATTTAACAATAGCATTAAACCTGCATTACCGGACGCACAAAATAGTGCTTAACACCTATGTCACATCAACCGTGACATCAATTTAGGTAATGGTAACTATTTGGACATAAAACCGGTTCAATGTTAACTATAGTTACATACAGTGGAATGTTTGGAATTCAAATGCTTTGGTATTACTAAATGCAATAATATGTTGATTGTGTTGTATCATTTGTAGTGTTTTAGGCTTTTAGCTCCTTATCATACAGAAAACATCAAGAAAATTAGTATATTATACACTAAGTTCAGCCCGTGTCTTCGTCAGGGTGTAATTCTCACTCGTCCTTCTCTGCACATTGCCCACCCGCGCTGTTACTTTATTTTCGCATAGCATTCTTTTCTTTATCGGCTCCTTAGGGTCATAGTTTGATGTTAAATAGCCTATAGCCTTCTTCAAGAATTGGACTATCAATTGCAAAAAGATTTTTTTTATTCCAACTGGTAGTTCCAGAGACTAGCGCGTACAAACAAACAAACAAACTCTTTAGGTTTATTATGATATATACTAGTGATAGTATCTAATAGTAGATATTATTCTGTGATTACTTTTGGATATGCATGGTTGACATTAACAAAACACTCATATAAAAATAATTGGAGCATTTTAATGAGTTCATAAAAAATGTGTAAATATAAATAGGTAGATTTATAGGAAGAGTTGCCTACAGTTGTAATATTAAGTATGAGTCCGTAACATAACATTTTATGAAATAAGCTCACGCTTTTGAGACAAATGCATTTTGTAATTTATCTACAAAAAAAAAAAAACTAATACTATTTAGAGCCAAAACATGTCATGTTAACAAGATATCAATCTATATGACATTTCTTTTACAGCCTACAGATTTAGAGCCATGTTGAGGACCAAGAAAAATGAACTCCATAGTCAATGTAAATTATTCTACTACATGAATTAGTGCCAAAAATTTGGATTGACCAATCACAGGTCTTCTTTAGCAACCTTTGCCTGTTTGTCTAACAGCTGGAATGTCTGCAGAATATTGGTTCGGGTTCCCAACTGCTTCTTCTTCTCATCGGAGACTTTCCCGCTGAGTAACTTCTTCACTCGGTCAAGTTCGGATTGAATGAAATCGTCACCTTTTTCAAGAACTTTCTCCATAATTGTTTTGTAGATCTTTCCAGAAGAGGGCTCCTGAAAAATATTTTGAAATGTTTAAGTTTGAATTTGTTACTGCTGAAAAAGCATGACCATTTGATGCCCATGACCGAATAACGGTTAATTAACAAGGCGCGCCACGTCGTCGAAACTATGAGATAAAACTAAATGAACTATACCTTGTCCATATTCTTCAGGAGTTCTTCAGTCTTCTTCAGTAATTTCTTTCTCTCATCTTTCTTGCTTTTCATGAACTGTATCGCAAGTTTATCGAATTCCTTCACGCAGCCCGGCAAACTCAAATATAAGCCACTATTATCTCGTACAAAACGTCGCAGCTCGTCGCTTGTAAATCCTTTAACGTCGTCGAATGGTATCGGCTCAGATTTACCTTTGACGAACAGCTTAACCACAGGGAAGTTGTCCTTGGTTGCTCCATACTTCTTCGCGAGGACCTCATTATCTTTTTCACCGTAATCTTTCACCCCGACTTCTGCAATCAAAAGATCTTCCACGTCTTTCGAATCCTTTGCGAGAGCCACAAATGCTTCATGCTTGTCACCGTACGGGAATGCCACATCGAATTTAATAAGGCTTGCTTCAAATTTGTTTGTTATTTTATCAAAACTGAACTCGTCTAATTCAACGGAGCCGGATGTGGTCGATGCTTGGTAAGCAAAAGATACAATTAAAACAGTGATAAATAGTAACGAATAACGCCGCATTGTAAGTTATTAAACAAGACTACAGCCTGGAATGTTCCGTGTTTCACTGCCGGGCGTATTTTACGAAATAAAAGCCAATAATGTTACACCGTGAACCGCAACGATTTTATTGACAAATTCTATTCTTGGTTTGTTTTCTTTTCCAATTTACACTATTTTGTTTGGTGATTCCGTTTTACTGTGTATCCCATTTAAGAACTCTAAACTACGGTAGTTTTTATACATTAAGAGGTGACTTCTTTAGTATTTGCAATCATTTTATGCAGCATATATTATGTATTGTCTTGTATTACATTTTGGTCAAAACTACAACTATAAAATTAGGTTTATTAGTAACGAAATTAGGTATTCTGCGCGAAATGGACCGTAATGTTCAGATGTCACTTTGACAGCTAACCGTGTCAAACCGTGTGCAGTCGAGATTGGTTCAAAACTCCAAAACATACCGCCACCATTTTACTAAAGTCTGTTTTCAATTACGTGTCTATCATCGATTTTTCGAATAACGACTAATCGGTCAAGTGTGTGTCGACGACGCGCTTTAGAAGGGTTCCATAATTTCGTGCGCGTAATTCCGCAATTATGTCGGCATGAAAGTGCGCGCAAAAATGCATAATATGCATCTTAATTAAACCATTTTTCGTTGAAAGGACTATTTAGTTCTACTGCTTACTAATTAGAGAATAATATCTCGCAAACTATTGGTGTGTAGTCGATGAAAAGGTGATTTGATTTCTTCTAAGTACGGAAAACTATTGAGAAACATGCAAGCAGACTCAAACATTAACAGATCAGCTGATCAATTAGCTCAATTTCTACCTAGAGGAATAGGGATTCATCTAAGAGGAGAAACGATCATCAGTGACAGTTCTCTCTTCACATTTGACGAAAATCTAAAAAGTTTAAACGTAACAAACATACTAGACTTTTCATAGGTAGGCACATGTACATACCTAAGTAATTTTATATTGTTTTATTGGATCAGTTTACGAGTTACAATAAAAAGAAAAACATAGGATTGGATTTCTTAACCGTTGAAAAAATTATTTTTTATAGATTTGCTATTTATTTTGTGAGACACGTTCATAACCGATAAAATATAATGGCGGTTATGAGTTTATCGCATTGCTTTTGTTTAGTTATACTTGTGTTCTGTCATTATGTGGCTTTGGAAAACCCTGAAACGAAAGAAGAAAAAGAAGAAAGCGCTAATGAACTTTGTTTGTATTTACTTTGCTTACATTACCTAAAAGACCCACTTGCAGCACAAATCACTACTTACTTATTTAAAACAACGTACCGTTTCTAATAATCGTTTGAAGATGACAGAGGCAGAATTATGTTTTAAATACGTTTATCGTAATCGTAAGCAAGTCGTCGTGGGATCGGGCCTAAAAGTTATTAAATTGTACAGACGCCAGCAGGTCAAGCTACCCGATACTGTCAAATTTTCCCGATCAACCTTGAACCTAATGCTTTGGCGATAAAGTTGAAAATCTATTATAGAAATTTGACAGATTGTAGTAGCTTGATGTGTTGGCGTCTGTACCAAGGAGGTTAAAAATAGTACTTAGTCTAACCCATTGGTTAGACTTTAGAAGTTTGGCATGAACGTCTGGAATGCTTTATTACAAGTAGCACAGCCATAATCAGGATGAAATTACGCACGGTAGATATTCCAGAACCAAACTTACCAAAGAGTCATTACTTACTTAAAACTAGTTTTGAGTACCAAATGTTTGAGTTTTGAATTACGTTCTGTAACACTGGCCAACGCTACGTGTCGTGTTCAAAACGCTGCTCTATAGGTACCAAGAGTCAAGCATTAGCTACCTACTTGGTTTAAAGCCATATGGGTTGAAACTAGTTTAATGTATCAAATGGTTGAGTCTTTTAGGTTCTCTAATACCTATGTCGCGTTCAAAACGCTGCTATAGGTACAGGGGGCACCCGGTTACCGTATTTTTATCTCATGAAGCGACAAGCGCTTTGCTTGTGGTAACTAAGTGTACAAACACGCTGTGAATGTGTGTATGAAGACGAGTAGCGTCAGCATATAACGCACACATACTTCCGACTTCGCCATTGTCTCAGACGGTACCGAAAGCTCCTGCGACACACATTCACAGCGTGTTTCTACACTTGATAACCACAAGTAAACCGCGCGTGGCTTCGTGTGATAAAAATACTATACCCGAATTACCGACAGCGGATAGTTACTTGGAAAAAGCGTGTTTTAACGTGACAAATTGAGTTAAATCTACAGAATGTTGACTTAACACGTTAAAGAACTAAATTAAAAGCTTATTTTTTTCCCCATTTTTTAGTGGTATCTTCGCATTCTGCTGAAGAAAATACCCCGGCCACTTTCAATTGGCCAGCAGGGGTCGTTCCATATTTAATTGAACCACACTACGGTGAGTGAATCTGCCGATAGTGTTGCCTGTACAGACGCCAGCACATCAAGCTACTACAATCTGTCAAATTTCTTTAATAGATTTTCAACTTTATCGATGAATCATTATGGTTCAAGGTTGTTTGGGAAAGTTTGACAGTTTCGGATAGCTTGACCTGCTGGCGTCTGTACAATTCGCGTTTTTAGTGTGGCAATAGCAGGGTTATTATGTCTATTATTTTACTTAATTAATCCCCAGTGTTTTTAAACTTGAAACATCTCCTGTGTGTTACGTGTTTTAAAAACATTTTCTCAAACATGCTTGGAAATTCGAGCATTATTTTGACAACCTTCTTCGAGATAAATCGAAAATACTAAAATGGTCAAATAAATGCGAGCAGCGGCCGCCGTCAGTGTTAGTATGAAAATGCATATCTGTTGTGTTTTACTTCGACACATGGCAACCAAGGAGGTAACTTAACAAAGATTTTATTTAAATTTCGACTTGGCTTGCAAATAGAGTTGTTTAAGTTAAAACAGAAACAAATATAGGTACAGACGCCAGCAAATAAAGCTACTACAATCTGTCAAATTTCATCAATAGATTTTCAACTTTATCAATAAACGATTAAGGTTTAAGGTTGATTGGGAAAATTTGTCAGTTTCGGGTAGCTTGACCTGCTGGCGTCTGTACATATTGGCGCGTGAAAAGTTATCGTTGTTCGTCATTGATTCTGGAGTATGATTAATTTGAATTTCCGTGCATTACTTGAGAAAAGTACCTACCGACTAAGTATACAAGCCTTGGCCGCAACCAGACTTTGATGGACTTACTTTCAATGCCCCTTTTGCAGGCTGCGGCAGCAATGTACAGCCCGATTCAAACTGTATGGCGGCTCCGAACATGTGGCGAGTCGCTGAGAAAAAGACAGAAGATAAATATTAATTTAGTCCTGTCAAATTAAGATACTCCATAGACAAATTAGACGTGATTAAAAACATGGCTACTAAAAATACGTCAATTTACGTCGGGCGCTGACTAATTTGACAGGACTAAACTAATATTTATCTTCTGTCCTTTTCTTAATGAAATAGAAAGAAAAAGATGCACTGAACTTAAATTTAGTTTAGTTTGTGAACAGCGGAATCGGCGTCAATATACAGTCAGCAAAACAAGTCGAAAACAAAATCCAAAATAACCGTCTACTATTTTGTTACTAGATGCTATAATAGTCGCTCGCATCCGCGCAGCCATGAATACTATAGAGAGCTCCTCCTGCGTGCTCTTCAAGGATGTGGAAGTGCCTCCACCGGGAGAACCCGCCCCCATCCCGTGGCTTGTCATCCAGAACCCTGATGGAGTCAGGGAATGCTCGCATTCGACGCTACGAGAACAAAGTGCTACTGTTCTGACAAAAGCTGTAAGACTTTTATTTATATTGTTTACTAAGATATACAGAAGGCGAATCTAGTCGCAATGTCGTCTCAGCGATAATCAATGTCAAAAATGTAGGGAAATTAGAGATATTTTTGACAAATTGTCGTGTAGCGACAAGATACTAAGTTTAAATTAAAGAAAGGGAAGTTGAAGTTAATTAAAGGTTTATTAATAAATAAAGGTTATATAAACAATGGAGATGAACTGGTCAGTGGTGTATAGTGTGTGGGTGAGGAAGGATGAAGATGGGTGATTGGTGGGTTGAGGAGGCTGAAGAGGTAGACGCGACGCGAGGCAGGTGTCGGTGACAGGTGCAGGTGCGGGCGTGGTGAGGTGCTGGTGCGTGTGCGGCACGGAGGATACCCGTAGGGGGCCCACGTGGAAGGAGTAGGTCGCAGCACGGCCACACGTGACAGCAGGCACGGCAGCACGGGAGAGCAGGCACGGCGGCGCGAGAGAACAGGCACGGCGGCGCGAGAGAGCAGGCACGGCGGCGCGAGCGAACAGGCACGGCGGCGCGAGAGAGCAGGCACGGCAGCACGCGGTCAGCCCGCCAGGAGAGACGGCCCTCGGTTGAGGCGCGGCCCAGTAGAGGGTGTTCCGGCGAGGCACGCCAGCGGTCCGACTGGTACGGAGGACGGAGGACGAAGGTGTAGCGCTAGTACGTCAGGTACCGGAGTCTTGAGGGGGACACACACGCCAAGAGTTCCCTGGATAGGTGACTCCGGAGTACCAGCTCTACTTTGAGGGTTCGCTTTAGAGGCGAAACTCGAACTCCAACTCGAACTCGAACTGTCACTCGCATTGCTTGGGTTCATCAGGTAAACTCGTAGAATAGAAATAAATATGAATTTGAAATAGGCTGATGGCCAGTATTGATTTGTACTAGTATTAATATATTTTCAGCTAAAAGTTACAGGCTGATAAGAATTTATAAGCAAACTTGTCATGGCGACGTATTAAACGTCGTTGTCAGGACTGTCATAATAAAATATATTAATAAAATACAATTAAATATATAGTTATTTCGTATTAAAAGCGTATTAAAAGTATAGTGTTTATAGGAAAAATGACATCAATGAATGTGGGCGAAATTTCCAGCCCTTGGATGTCACTAAATCGTCGTAGTGTTATGTTAAAGTTTGATGACTGTCTGTGTACTGATTATGGATTAAACGTGACCTGGTGTCGTGAGGAATAGTCAGATCAGCGCCTAACGGTGACGGAATGCTTGTCTGACCTGGAGGAATGAATGTAGATAACTGTGAGTATGTACATTACGTTACAAAATTGAGATTGAGATTAGACTGTGAACGTTCATAACCTACCCCCATGGGAAATAGCACCCCAATTGCGTTGCACTATCAATCTCAATCTGAATCATTTTGAAGAATATTGCTAATCCATTCCTTCAAATGTTCTAAAAATGTGTCTGCTCAACAACGTAAACAACGCAATGAATGTTGTTGAACTGTCAAAATGAAACTCATTGCTACTGATAGTGTGTTACGCAATTACTTAATGCCGATGAATAGATAATAATGATTAATTGTCTTCATACGAACACATTAAGTTTCTTTCACAATCCTGTTCAGATCCTGGTCCTGGGCTACGATTGCATGCAGCGCCGGGACATACTGCATGCATTGCTGCACGTACTGGGGTTCAACGACGAAGTGACGCATCCGCAGCGGAACATGTACGTCAGGATTATGTGGGATAATATACAACCTAGTGAGAAGTTTTATATCATACTATTAATACCCTAATGTGTTTTTTTCATTACTGCTCATCTACATAATTATGTATACTATCCTACTATAATATTATAAACGTGAAAGTTTGTATGGATGGATGGATGGATGGATGGATGTTTGTTACTCTTTTACGCAAAAACTACTGAACGGATTTGGATGAAATTTAGCACACAGATGGTTTATAACCAGGATTAACATATACGATACTTTTTATCCCTATATTACCACGGGATCGAAACTTATGCGGGTGAAACCGCGGGGCGCAGCTGGTACTAATAATAAAGCTGAAGCCTTTGTTTGTTTGAAAGCGCTAATCTCCGGGCCTGCGGGCGGAGAGCAATGGGTAGCTCACCGCCCGATCAGAACCAGGCCCGTGCCGGACGGCGCGTAAGTGTTCCACGCGCGCCTCAAAGAGATGTCAGCATAATTTGAGGGGCCCCTTAGGGCCCTCGCCCACGGCGACTTTTTGTAGCGATGCAGTCGCGCGTTTAGCAAACGCGCGACAGCATCACTTCTAACGCGTGTTAGTCGCATTTGCAACGCGCTACTGCATCGCGATTGTATCGATACAAACGCGCGACCGCGTCGGACGACATCGGTAGAGAGAACGGAGGGGGGAGGGAGTGTGGCGCGGCGCGTGATTGGGAATCGGCATCAGTGCAACGAGCAACACAGACAGGTCCAGAGTGCATGCTATTGTCCGTCACAGGCGTAAAATGGAGTCATTTGACACTGAAACTTTTATTACGGCAATTCAGGAGCGTCCTGTAATATGGGACTCACGTCTTCCTGTGACTAATGTTGCCTCAACGGAGTCCATCTTGCAACTGTACTGATCCAAGGTATTTTTGTATCGTAACTGCATCGCGACCAAATCGCGTTTGCATCGCGACTGAATCTGGTCCCGTGGGCGCGGGCACACAGCTAGCGACTGCTTCGCGTCTGTATCGATGCTACGCGCGAGAGCATCGCGACTGCATCGCTACAAAAAGTCGCCCGTGGGCGAGGGCCCTTAGGGCCGAAGCCTGCCGGGTCAGCGGGATTGTCCGAAAGGGTTACCGCTACCCCGGAACATAAAGGGCGAAGGAAGGAACATGGGTGGGTTTTAGTCAGTAAGAGTCTGACACTCTCTGGAAATGTCAGTCGGATTTAAAAAAATATTTTTGCATTTCATAGCACAATTCTTGAGGAAGGCTAATAAGCTATCTAACATCATGCTGCGACCCTTAGGAGCCGAGCTAATTATGTGTTTAATAGAATCTTCCTCAAGAAATGGGCTATCAAATGCGAAAAGATGTTCCCGAGATTAGCGTGTTCAAACAAACAAACTTTTCAGCTTTATTATTTGTATATATTTTGTAGGAGAGTTACGGCGTCCTTATAAAATTAACTCTTCATACTTGTTCACAGAGTACCGGTCCTTATTCTGGATGAGAACGGGTGGCACGCCGCACAAAATGGTGGAGTACGACCCCATGAGCATCATGCACTTCCACAATCGAGCCTACAGCGTCAACGGCGGAGCTACTATATTACCATTGGTATGAATTGCCTTTGCACGTTAGACCGTCGGTCCCGGCTGTCATTCGTAGATATTTGACAGTCGTTACGGGTAGTCAGGAGCCCCATAGTCTGACAACCAGTTTTGCTAAGGGTTATTGTGTTACCCAGTAGCTGGGTTGTGGAGGTCAGATAGGCAATTGCTCCATGTAAAATACTGGTATTCAACTATATCCGGTTAGATTGGTTGATTTGCTTAAGAGTACGTTGACTAATTCAAGATATTTTAAGGGCTGATTTTTCAACCGTCAGATTACATTTACCTGAATAATAAATAAGTATGTCGGTTTGGCATACTTCCTACTAATATTATAAACGCAAAAGTTTGTATGGATGGATGGATGTTTGTTACTCTTTCACGCAAAAACTACTGAATGGATTTGGATGAAATTTGGCAAACAAATAGTTTATAACCAAGATTAACACAGGATACTTTTTATCCCAATATTCCCAAGGGATCGAAAGTTATGCGGGTGATACTGCGGGGCGCAGCTAGTATTTTATATTCCTCAGATAAAAGTTTTCTGACGTTTGAAAAATTAGCCCATAGACAACTAGGAGAAATGTCAGTCCGTCTTTCGTCCCGAGTCCCGAGTTCCGTCCGTTGAAATATCAAAAAATATTATGTGGACACAGCTTAAGGCTTCAAGGGAAATATTTGGAATTCAGAATAATATCCAAAGATTGTAACAATTTTGTAAAAGGTGCTCTAAGAAAAGAAAAGTGCTGAATGCCTATAAAGGTAAAGTGGTAAACTGAGTATAACGTGGTTGTAGCAGCTATGGTGAAATATTTCACATGTTACTAGTTTCTAATTTATTGAGAATTTGTGAAATCAACGTCGAATACTTCCTCAATAAAGTTTTAATCCATTACAAAACTAGGATATGGAGTTAAGATTACTGAAAAGTGTTGTAAATCCGATTTTCTGTGCAACTCTAGTTTATATCGGCTCGATTCGTGTGCCAAAATCACGACGATAAACTACACCAGCAGTGCGATTCTGTAACCATCTCTCCGTGAAAACTTAGGTGAAGTGAGCATGGAGTGAGCTGTCATTCCAACTAATGCTAGGGATTGACACTACTGACAACTCACTTCACTTGATTTATCAGGGTGACATTTTTACAGAATCGACCGGCTGGATTGTTTCTCTAACCCAAATATGTAGATCTTCAAGTGTTTTTCAGCCAAAGCCCAAAAAGCTCGTGTTGTTTTTAACTGAATCTATTCTATGCAGGCAGTGGCAGTGGCAGTCCTATGGAAGACCATTTTTTTTTTATTCGGCGAAGAAAATTCCTAACGCATACCACGCCGTCCGGGGAGTAACGTGGTTATGTGGGGCTAACATCCACTAAAATCTCCGCCTGTGCATCAACTTTCGCCTTGAGTTATACGTTCTCGCGGCCCACCCACCGCGAGAACGTATGACATTCGCGACTCATCCAGTGTGGCCCACTTCTGGACTACCTCTTCTGGGCCCACCTCCGGGCTCCATCCACCTTCGGCGATGTCCGGGTGTACTGGGACATCACCACAACTCCAGGGACCGTGCAGCGTGGACGATAGAGTCCCCGATTTATCATCTGCTAGGCCTATGGAAGACTTTTATTAACTTATGATTATCTAACTACTTCACCCACGTTCGCTCGGACTTAAAAATATCGCGTCGGGAATTGCAACTCTCGGTGTTGAACAGAGCATTCAGAATCCAACAGAGCATATCCCAGCGCGTCAAAAAACACTGCGTAGAAAATCCAGTGTGCGAAAAAAAATCGCAAACGCATTCGTACTTGGGCTTCTTCTTCTAAGCGTTAGAAGTTTAGTCAGGTCAGAATTTAATAGTGGTTTGTGTGTCCTAGTGGCAATCGAGAATCGTGTACAGTTCTTAGGTACCTCATCCTTAGTACATCATAATGTGATGTACATCACAGGTTAAACCGTTCAGTTGCGTCAAGTTTCTGTATCCCTAAACTACTCAAAATACCTCAATTTTCAGATATCAGACCTAAGGATAGCCCCGTCGGACAAGTTATCCCAACTTGACGTCATGAAACTCCGGCTAGCGTTCGGTCACGAGTGCAACAAGCGCAAAGTTGGGAATCTGATCGATACCTGCCAAAATGTCCTTAAAGATGATAAAGGGCAGGCTGAGAAATCAGGAGAAAATTCGGAAGATAGTGGTTCACAACACGACTTCTCTACCCTCCCCTTACGAGTATGACAGTACCTACTGGCTTTATTTTTTTAGAAATCAAAACGTGAAAAATCAGTCTTACTTGCCCTAATGTTGCCCATAATTAGGCAAGCCAAACTGCACCCGAACTGCGTATAAATTCGTCTGCTCAACAACGTAAATAACGCAATGAACGTGGATGAACTGTCAAAATGAAACCCATTGCCGTCAATTGTCATTGTATGTGTGTTACGCAATTACCCCGCTGATCTATTTAGGTTTTCGAAGATTATAATACCTATGTTAATGTAAGTTTTTCATGAATTAAAAACATTTAATTAAAGACTTACGTGTTGCTTTGATATAGTCCTTTGATTATTTTATCCTATCTTGAATCTTATCCTACTTCCTTCCAACACTTAATATATTTTTTTTGTAATACCTAATTTTGATTAATTTAGTCTGTTTTAATTTTATTTTAATTTGTTTGTTTATTTAACTGATTTATTAAGTTCTAATCAGTGCAACTTTTATGTTACGGGTTTGGTTTCCGCACTTAGTCCTTCAGGTGGACCATTGTGCGTGGGTCATGGCGGCCGTCGGTGGTTATTCCAACCAGCCCACCTCTGAGTGAAGAAAGATCTCCTCTGAGAGAAGAGAAGTGAGAAAGATCTGGGTGTCCCGAGGGTTTCCGACCTAATCTGGGTGACGCCTGTGCATTCAAAGTGCACATGCGCGACGGTTTCATCAGCCTCCATGCAAACTCTGCACAGGGGGCTGTCCGTTATGCCTATCGTGTGGAAGTGTTTGTTTAGTGAGCAGTGTCGTGATGGTCCCCGTCACCAGGCGCAGGCCTTTTTCTGTCCAGGCGTAGTAATCTTTTGATTAGCTTGTCATCTAATGATGGCATGGCTTCCTTGGACTACCTGCAGGCCGGTGACGAGGACCACCAGTTCTCTGCTTGTGTGTGGGTGTGCTTCTGTAGCCACCTGCGTAGTTGATTGAAGGGGATGGGCACGACTGGTTCCAGTCCATAGACTGACGTGCTGGGCGCCCTTCTGGCCAGCTCGTCAGCCGCGTCGTTACCTAGCGATCCTCTGTGTCCTTTTATCCATTGTAGTGTCACTGTGTTGCGGTCCGATACAGTTACCTGTTCAAGCGCCTTGTGACATTCTAGTATTAGATTTGATGTGATGCATCCCTTATTTAGGGATTGGAGGACTGAGGCGCTGTCAGAGAGTATACGAACATGAGTGTCCGTAACTCTCCTGGCTGCTATGGCATGAGCCGCTTGTATTATACCCACACACTGCGCTTGGTAGACCGTGTTGAGCATTCCTAGCGGGCTGGATCGGTGTAATTTACACAAACACACATACATACACACGCACAACACACACACACATACACATTCACAGTCTTTTCTTTTTGTTAGTTACGACAACGATTTGTGTGCATGCAGAGTTTACCTATAAGTTATTGTTACACTTTATTCCGATTTGTTGCTTATGTTTAAATTGCTTATAATAGTGTATACAATTGTTGGTGAACTAAATAAATAAACCAGCTGCGCCCCGCGGTTTCACCCTCTTAAGTTTCGATCCCGTGGGAATATCGGGATAAAAAGTATCCCATATGTTAATCCTGGTTATAAACCACCTGTGTGCCAAATTTCATCCAAATCAGTTTTTGCGTGAAAGAGTAACAAACATACATCCATCCATACAAACTTTCACGTTTATAACATCCGGATATCCCACCTTAACGGCTTAACAGATCTGGATACAAATTGGCACACGGGTTGAGAGAATAGATATGATTAGATTAGGACACAGGATACTTTGACCGTTGTGGTAGACATGTTCTTGAGTGGAGACCGCGAATCGGCAAACGTAAAGCCGCTACATATACGCCCTCGGGCTAGGTGGAGCGAAGATCTTCGCAGGATGGATAGTAGCACCTGGATGAGAGTTGCCGAAAATCGAGTTGAATGGCGTGCAATCTCATATTGCAATGGCCTATGTGCAGCAGTGGACTGCTGTAGGCGGATGATGATGATGATGACAGGATACTTGAGCGTTTTTGTATATTGAGCTTGTTGTTGCTGCTCGCGGTGGTGGTATACATATATACGAAGAAGGGAAAAAAGAAGGTGTGTTGTTCGTTTGACGCTGCTTGCTTTGCTTGTTGCTTGCTTTGTTTGTGCGAGAGGAGAGAAATTACTACTCTTGTTTCATTTGGTATTCACCGATTTTTAACTCGTTCCAGTGGGGTAATAATTATTACAAGCTTTTATTTAACTTGCCTTGGGGTGTACTCTTTAAATCAGTCTAAACTTTTTAAGAAAATATTAAAGTTCTATGTTAACGTAAATATTATTTAGTAAGTAGGTAGCTAACGGTTTTAGGATTTTTTCCTTTACTTGTGCTACATGACATTGCTTCTTGCCAAATTTTATTATTCTAGGTCAACGGGAAGTACCCTATAGGTTTTGATTCTTTTGCGAGTGTCAAATATGCGGCATTAACGAAACACAAACGCCCGTATCTTTTGATTGCGTTGACTTAGAAGTTTCATTTATTCACTGCTTCAAGGGATTGCAGCTCTAAGTATTATTGATGTTATTAATTTCAACTTGATAACTCCACGCGTTCCTGAGAAAAAGGGTCTTGACTCTTGACAGAAACACAGACAGACGGCCAAGGAAGTGGTCTTATTTAGGGTTCTGTTTTTGCTTTTGAGGCACGGAAGCCTCATCATCTGCCTAGCCTTTTCCCAACTATGTTGGGGTCGGCTGCATCCGGTTAGACTGGAATCTAACCGGATGCAGCTGAAAACCAGTATTAACAAGAAACAATAAAAGAATTTTACTTAAAAAAAAAAAATTAACGTTTTTGTTGGGTTCTGACGGCCACTCATGCGAAGCTGTGAGCAAAAGCTAGTAGGTAAAAGTATTAATAAATAGTTTTTTTCGAGAAACTTAGTTTATTTTTGGGTTTCATCATAACTGTCTGATTTGAGTTCTGCTTCAGCCTCCTCTTTCTCGTCTTCTCCTGGGCTTTCGGCCTTTTTCTCTTCCTGTTCATCCTGTTGCTTCCTCGCCATGCATTGTTTAAAGTACAGAAGTTTAATCTTCTGGACATCGGTTGAACTCAGGCCCTGCCAATGGCCCATTGCCCAGCCATCATTCTGTAACAAAAATAAATCAATTACCAAATCCCACACCTAAGCGGTTATACCCAGGCGCGGATCTAGGTTTTCGATCAAGGGGGGCAAATGTTTCTCTCTGAGGACGGAGGGTGATTTCATGTCGTGAAAGCCTTTTAAAAAAAACTGGTCAAGTGCGAGTCAGACTCGAGCACCGAGGGATCCGTACAAATTTGTAGGTATGTAACTACAAATTTACGGTTTTCGGATTTTTTCCTTTACTTGTGCTATATGACATTGCTTCTTGCCAAATTTCATGATTCTAGGTCAACGGGAAGTACCAAAATATGCGATATAAACAGAACATAATCGCCCGTATCTTGTGATTGCGTTGGCTTAGAAGTTTGATTATTTCACTGCTTCAAGAGATTGCAGCCCTGAGTATTTGATATTAATTTCGGAAAACGAAGTGATCTTATAAGCGTTCCGTTTTTCCTTTTGAGGTACAGAACCCTAAAGACCTTTGGCACCTATTTTCTCTAAACTCAATAATGTGCCACAGTGACTACATAAGTTTGGTTAAAGCCCAGGAGAGGCAACTGCACCCGCTGCCTCTCTATCTGTATAACTGTATCCGCGCCTGGATTAACGGATATTTTTTGTAATATTAATGATTACTGCCAACAATTGTTGGAAGTAGTGGAACCATTTAATACCATTTATGCAAATACTTATTGCCCAGAATTGACCAAATTAAAGGTTCTCTCTCACAGGCGCGTTATTATTGGTCGATGATATCGGATGCGTTATTCACCTGGCGCGCCTGTGCGTGTGCGCCTTTAACTTGCCCGTGTAAGTGTTTACCAAAGCTTTCAAAGAGGATGATAAAGGCACAGGCTACACTTACCCATATAGGGTACATGATATTAGTCTCTCCGTTCTTGATCTGCAGCCAGGGGTAATGCATCACGCTCTGGTAGTCGTACGGGAAGCCCAGGGATGCAGCCGGTGGCAGCTTCTTCTTCATTTCTTCTTTTACGTCTGTTCAAATTAAAATTATGGTATCAACATAATCTAAGGTTCCATCGACTTCCGAACTAGTGCGACTTCAATATATGTAAAAGCGAATCAATCTACTTAGCCTTTCCGAAAAATCTATATCAGTAAAAAAGCGAATACAGACAGAATTTGGTAGAGTCAAAGAATATTCTAATCAAAAGCTCTTTGACTCTACCAAATTCTGTCTGTACGATTGCTATAAGTAGTTTTGGTCAAGCAATTACTTTTTGACAGCAGTGCATCAAAACGGCGAAGGAACTTATCGTGAGGAAATCGGCATGACCCAGAACCAAAAAATCGTGGGCATGTGACATTCACCAATCTGCCTTGGGCCCGCGTGGTGGATTACGGGTCACTCCCTCCCACAGAGAGGAGACTTGTGTCCCAGCAGTGGGAACATTAAAGGACGAAAATGCTATGCTTATGCCAAAGATGGAATATACTACCCGCCGTAAGTTTGTCCCACATGATGTGCAGGTAGGAATCCCGGTCGTGCATATTGTGCTGGTGGTCCAAACCCAGCACGTGCACAAACAGATGTAGCAGGTCATTCACAGAGTTGAAGCAGTCCGTGTTGATATATAACACCTGTAAGTGTAAATATATCTTGTGTCAAGACCAGAGAGGAAATTCTCGTAATTTTAAGAACGTTCACAGTTTGATTTCAGTCTCAATCTTTCAAAAATACTTCTAATTTCCCTACATTTCTGACAAGTTTTTGACATTTGCTTGTTGCCGAGATGAGACTGCGACGAGATTTTGAACGAGAAATTAACCTTCTACCAGAAGGTCAAACTTGTTTATTTATTTCATTTAATTATTAATACTTCAGCCACTAGAGAGGTGGACATTTTCTGCCAGCCAACCTTTGGGTGATGCGGCGACAAAATGTGGTCTGTGCGATTTGGAGAATTGTGGAATAATTTGACCTTAATACATTCTGAAGATGGAAGTTTGTGTAGGCTTAGAACAATTTATAAAAAATATTAGTTTGATTGGTTAAAACGTTAATTTGCTCGTTGCGTGTTGGTGATTAGTTTTACGCTGGATCGACATACATTATATCAAAGTCTTTAAATTGTCAAGTAGTTAATCAGTTTTCCTAAAATATTTTTATCTCTCGTATCTGGACGATCTATGTGGTAAAATATGTTTAGCATTAGGCAGCAATCAGTAAGTTGGCAGATGGTACTGCCAAGGCTCTTTGTACACACGTTTTTCTTGCCGTGAAAAACTACGGTTTATTCGCCGTGTGTAGGAACGGTCGTTAGTGTTATAAATAAATAAATAAATAAATAAATAAATAAATCCCTGGACATTTCACACAGCATGTTATATGGATCATTATGGAAGTTTGTTGACGACACGGCGGCAATACGGCACGGCGACGTCACCGTATACAATAAAATCGCGATTAACACGACGTAGCGTAAAGAAACTGTGCCGTGAACAAAGGGCCTTACGCTTGCAATGCCAATGCAATTCATTTTGACATTCCAACAATCTTCCTTGCATTATATTTACGTTGTCAAGCAAACATATTTTCAAATATACGAACTATGAAACAATGGATTAGGAATTCCCTTCAAAATCCTTCAGATTGTGATTAAAGTGCGTTACGCGATTGGGGTGCAGCGGGGTAATTGCGTAACACACTAACAATAGCAATAGCTTTCATTTTTGCAAAACAACAACAATCATTGCGTTATTTACGTTGTTTAGCAGACATTTTTTTCGAACATACGAAGCAATGGATTAGCAATATCCTTCAAAATGATTCAGATTGTGATTCAGAATCATTTTGAAGGATGTGTGTGTGTGTGTGTGTTACGCAATTAGGGTTATTGTAACGCGCCCCGCGTTAATTTTATGATATTTTGCTGGTGCCACCTAAGATTTATTTATTTATTTTTTATAACAGCTTAAACTATCATTACAGGGTTCCCGCTAATGCGACAGTTAAGAACTTTAACTAATAACCTATACTAATAACCAAAGCTTATCTACAATAACCGATAGAGATAATAATTAAAAATAGAGGAGTTACAAATATTACATAGCTTCTGCCAGGTTTCCCAGGTTGGGGACAGTGGCAGCCTGGTTGTGGTGACCGGGACAACACCAGGATGTTGTTGGCATGCCTCCTCGTTGGAGGAGGTGGAACCGCTCTCTTTTTACGAAGGACGGATTGCTTTCCTGTAGAAATATGGAACTTCGTATCAATAGGTCATGCTTCAGTAAGTTAAGCGAAAGATAATGGTTTCAATTTACTGCCTGTTATACAAGGTGTCGTTTTGCATCCTCGTCAAATTCAAGGATGTAACTATGTTACTTATTCTCGACTCGAATCAATAATAAAATAAGTAGTTTTTTTTTTTCTAATTTTTGGAAATCGGCATGTGTGGGGGACACGCATTTTAAAACGCGGCCTGTGTGAGACCTCACTGTAACTGCCCTTTTACACACACATAAAAACGCGGCCGCTTATACGATACCATAACGAGATTCTGTTCTTTGAAAGTGGTGTATTCTGAAATAATGTCAAACTTAAATAACTAAAAAAACAAGTATGTATTCATTATTTACCAGGGATCGTAATTTTATTTGATTATTTATGTCTCTCATCATAACAGCCTCCTGAAATTTGACGAGGATGCAAAACAACAGGTTGTATATACATAACTGGTAATGAAAGAAAACATATATGACTGTTATGTATATAGAATTTCATAACTGTATACATGGTTAAATTAAATTAGCTAGCGCAACTCCGCGGACATGATGGGCATCGATTAATCGATATCTAAACACGATCAAACAAGAAAGAAAGCACCGCCACTTCGACAAGTTATGTGCTTCCGGCATCCAGTGGATTCCTGCGGCCTTCACGAGGGCATTAGTTAAGTGGCAGTGGAAAGGGCACACTGCTCGGAGACAGAGGGGCCGATGGGCCTAAAGGTTCAGGGGGTCTACTCCGAAGTGGTATTGGCCGAATGTTCGGCCGTTTCCTGCTACGAAGTTACTATTTCGTTCGGTCGGTCCCGATCCTACACTCCTACACTCTTTCGAATATTGACTATGGTCCCGACCCAACTGAGCCGATCCGAAATTTTTTTGCATCTTTCAATAATATTCGGTTCGGCCATGTGTCGGTCCGATCCGATCATTCGCACTTTGCACTTCGTAGTAGACCCCCTGGACTGGCCACCGCGTACCGGACGACGTAGCGTTGGAAGTCCTCCCACAAGGTAGCACTAAGTCATTGCAGAATATAAACGTTAGTGATTTTTCACAACAAATGTTCATTATAAGGATCGATACGCATAGAGAACAACAGAACAACGGAGCGTAAAGGCATAATATAGCGAAATAAAACGCCAACTTTCTTTTGATCGCGTGCAGCTCATAACACTAGCGTTACATCAGATTGCACTTTGTTTCATAACTGTGTATTTCAGTCCAGTTGCATTTCAAACGCTTTCTTAGCCGGACGGTGATTCACCGTAATGCATTAATTACTTAAGTTATGATTTGTTTCTTTGACTGTGTCGAGTGCTGGTTGTAGAGGACACAGCATTACAGCTTATAACTCCGGGATGTTAATAAGAAATTCCTAATAACACTACCTGACTGCACTGTTCCATTAGGAATTTGTTAGTAACATCCCGGAGTTATAATTTGGCGGTTTGATAAACCCGGGGCTCGTAAAGCACGTCAAGCCGTTGGTCCTGCGGCTGATCACTCTCTGGTCCTGTCGGATTGCCGTCCCATCGGGTAATGAGAGTGAAGGAATAGAGAGTGCCTATTTCCCGCGCCGAGGTCTAGTCTCCGTAGATTAGGCGCCATGGCCAATCGGTCTGGAGGAATACTATATTTAATCCAAATAATCTGTGCACATATGATCATCAGAATTTTACTATACTATATACGCTGGATAGGGGTCCAGCCAGGTACGGTCAGCGATAAAAGTAAAACACTGCTACTTTTATACGTCATTTAAATTGACACAAATTTATTCGACACATTGTACATATTTCAGCTTTTCATATATGTATATATGAATATATATTAGGGATAAGGGCTGGAGAATGATGATGATATTAGCTGTTGATCGACTCTTGTCGCTGACTGTACCTAATATTTAAATCCAATCATTTGCATTGATAAGGACTTTGGTAAAATACGTACAGACGCCAGCAGGTCAAGCTACCCGAAACTGAATAATTTTCCCAATCAACCTTGAACCTTAATGATTTAGCGATAAAATTGAAAATCTATTAAAACAGTTTGACAGATTGTAGTAGCTTGATGTGCTGGCGTTTCTACCTAATCCCTATTTTAGAAGATTTAGCAAGCAATCAAACTACTATTCAGCGAATTGCAATCAGTTTTCAATTAAATAGGAAAATTAAAATCCCCAAACACTAAAACACTTACTGGTAACATTGGCAGTCCTTCCTTTGGCGCCAATATTGGCATCCTTTTCCTTGGCGCCAATATTGGCATCCTTTCCTTTGAGGCCAATATTTATATTGGTATTTTTTTCCTTGCCGTCAGTATTAGCTGCTTTTCTTTTGACACCACTGAAATGTTTCCCATTAACACCCTTTCTGACAGTTTTAACAGGATCTATAATTAGGTTGTCCAACATCAAAGGTGGTTCTCCATCTTCGTCACTCGACGTCGAGGTATCCGGAAGTACGGCTTTAGTTTCGTTGTCTCCAGAATCGCCTAATATGACTAATGATTCCATTTCTTTGGTGTTGAAATTCATATCATCTTCTGAAGCCTCGTCTGGAATTTCGTTTGAGGATCTGGTAAGATCTCGGAATTCCACACACGTCTCTTTTTCTATGTGAGTTATGACTGCGTTTATGTTTTCTATTTCTTCGGCAGCTGGAATATAAAGTAGTGTTGAGTTATGAAAAGTAAATACTATAAGTTTTGCTTTGCCAAGATTAATTAAAGTGTCAGTTAGGTGTTCCAATAGTTCATCTACAAACTTGCAATGGTTTGTGATATGTTAACCTACTTTGGCGTTTATTGGTTGGTGACTAATTGTGTTTTATGTTAAATGTTAATTCAATAACTTATCTACGAAAATCATAAGCTCCTGTTTTATAAAATAAAGTATACCTTAAGCCTGTGTCTCCAGCGCGAATTTTTTCGAAACATTACACCAGAATCCTTACACATAAACATTTGTTTTCTTACACAAGCTGTCTCCTGTGTATTAAAACATTTTTGGATCAGTGTCAACTATTCACAAGACAATATAACCTCAAAACCTGTGTCAGTTGGAATTAGGATCTCGGAAAACAAAAACATCGTGTATTCATATACAAAATGTCTATGGCCACGCCACTTTTGACGTTTTTGTGTAATGTTTCGAAAAAACACGCGCAGGAGACACAGCTTTATGTAGATAACTTACAGAACTCCAGCAGATCTCTTAATTTGTAATTGACCACTCCGTAGGGCCAAAGTCTATCTTCGAAGTAATCCTCGATCTCCTGCTGTGGGACCTCTATTGGTGCCGTGTCAGATTTGACCACACTGGGACAGGTCTTCAGAAGGTACTCTCGAGTGCGTTTGATGCACTCATTTGAGTACAACATCCCTATTTTTTCCACATCCATCTCGCTGAGACCTTCGCGTTGACCGATTTTGATGCCAGGCTGAGGACGGAAGAATTGGTGGTGTAGGCCGTAAGACAGTAAAATAAAAAAAAATGTCAAGATTTTTGAACACTACTAGAAAGAAAAAATATATACTGCCGTCAAAATGGTGACTTGGCCATTTTTGGAGAATGCTCGTGACGGGTAGTGCATGACGCTGGCGTAGTCGTAAGGAAGACTCTCAACATTAGGCGTCTCGTGTATTTCGAAATACTTTCGGTATCCTGAAAAAGATGGTACAAACATTTTTGTTATTTTTTATAATACAGTCTACATGACGTTGGTAAAAATAGTCTCTACCACTCCTAAGTTTGGTTCATTCGCCAATTTTCTATCGAAGTAATACGTTTTAGGTTCTTAGTAACCGAAGGTCGGTTCCTCACCTGGTTTAATGTTGTCCCATAAGATGGTGATGTGCTGGTCCCTGTCTGGACGCACGTGTTCGTGTGCAAAGCCAAGCACGTGCATAATCTCGTGGGTGATATCACCGAGGCTCATACAGTCGTAACCGAACACGATCATCTGTGGTAGAGCATTCAAAATTTTTTGGAGATGAAGTTGAGTTTACGGGGAAGGTGATTGGAATCATACATAGGTTACTTACAAATTGCAGTTCTTTTTAATTATATTGATCCAGTACATTAATTCAGAGCTGACATCCAGTGAAAGTGGATCGATTTATTTTAACCGGTTGAATGATTTAATTACAGAAACAATCAAAAGCCATTGTGTCTCACGTGGATCCACGTTCGATGGCAGAAGGGTATACCAAGGGACTTAAACAATGTTAACTACCACTGGATTCAAACGCCTGGATTGAAATAATGGATCAATATCAATCAGCCTATATTAATAAAAAAATAATAGTAAAAAGCCTAAAGTCGTGTTCATCAAAATACGACCTACACCTACCTATTATAGGTCGTATTTTAATAGTAGTTATTATGTACAGTCTTGTACAGACGCCAGCACATCAAGTTACTACAATCTGTCCTTTAATAGATTTTCAAGTTTATCGCTAAAGTATTTAAGGTTCAAGGTTGACTGGGAAAAAATGACAGTTTCGGATAGCTTGATGTGCTGGCGTCGGTACCAATTTATTGGTTAAGTCTTTCTTTTGTTTCACTTGCGACAGTAATGTAAAGGTTGTCTGCAATAGTCGACCTCAAGTAGTGCTGGCTGCCAGTAAAGTAACTCTAGTTTCATTCGAACAGTCAAGCGAATTTAGAATGAGCTTTCAAATAGTATTAGGTATTTGTTTGGAAAAACAAGTGATAGTATAGACACGTTCATATAAACACGTTCCCTTGGGATAAACGTCAGTAATTATATAACGTTGTATAGAGGTATGAGGAACAGGGTGTAAAGTTCACTCATCCTCCATAGAAAAGGGAGGATCCTCCGACCAGACGGGTGTTGTGTCTGGCGGGCAACTGCCCAATGAATCATGACGGGCTGTTGTATATATTTAATTGCGCGGGGAAACTCTGCTTGCGCGATGTAGGATTTTGCGTGACGACATTATGAGGCGTAGTTCGCATGTAGCGTTGTAGGTACCGCTATTATTTTAACATTCCAAACTATACTCATTACAGTACTCGCCTGAACCCCTTTAATTTCAGCCCTCTCATTGCTGTGAACACACTGTCGGATGCCTGAGGGGTTGGTGATGTACAGCCAGATAACGTTCTGCAGTGACTTCTGGTCTGTAGGCCTCTCTCGGAGGCGCTGCAGACGGATACAGGTCGCCTTCTCAATGTAGTCGAACGCTTTCATTATTGTTTCTGACAGAAGCGTGTCTGGAAAGATTTTTGTTATGAATAGCATAAGCATAATCAGCCTTAACGTTCCCACTACTGGGACACAGGCCTCAACTCTTTGAGAGGGAGTGGGCCGTAATCCACCACGCGTGCCCAGGCGGGTTGGTAGATGTCACATGCCTTCGAATTTTTGGTTCTAGGACATGCCGGTTTCCTCACGATGTTTTCCGTCACCGTTTTGAGAGCAGTGGTGATTAAATAATTTACGAGTACACAAAGTAAAGTGCCTGACTGGGTTCGAACCTACGACCTGGAACTCGTAAGTCGCGGCGGTTCCACTTGGCCACCACTGCTCGATGCTGCATAGATGTTTGATATCTTTAAAATTTCAGAGTGATTATTTCAAAATAAAAAAAATAATTAAAAATCTTCTAGTCTCTTTTAATAATATGGCGGTTCATACTGTACCATACGTTCTAGAGTCAATGAAATAAGGCACGATGGCTTGGACGAATCGAACTGGTTTAGACAATTCGGCTATGGGTATAGAAGTACTGGTCGTTGTGGGTCCGTCAATCCTGACTGGCGCGAAGGGGAACCTTCTGCCGGTCTTGTTTGCGGGCGACTAGAAATAAAAAGAGAAATATGAATGGCAGTAGGAAGGTCCACCTCGACCCTTGCTCGAGCAAGCCCGCGCCGCTGAGCCTGTAGTTTTAAATCCGTCCTTAAATAATTCCGATCCAGACTGGACCTCGGCTTAGGGCGTCGCTGGAAGAGGGCCACAACCCTCTCCCAGCGACGCCCTAAGCCGAGGTCTGTACCCCACAGGAAGTGCCCTTAGCGTGTAGTCGCTTAGTTTTTAAGTTTTTTAAGCGCTGGCTGGAGGCCTTAATTTATTGAGGCATCCACAGGCAAGCCCGGTTAAGCAGACGGCAACCTCATAGGAGGAACTGCGAGATGCCCTATCGAAAAAAAAAGGCAGTTGGAAGGTCTGGAAAGTCTGGAACATGTCGGTGAAAAGTCATCATTCCTCCTCCTCATCCAAATTTATTTCGGTCGACGCTGTGAATACGTTTTTTTCTTCCATAAATCTATTAGCCGTCATCTCGGTTAACCTAATTATTATATATTAAGTAGAGTGATGGGTGATGTTTTAGATTCCAAGGATCGTCCAAAATGTAAGTAGGAACCACAGAAAAGTGTATGTAATTAAGTATCGCGGAGTATTTCAATAGACTTGGGTCCGGAGTCTAGGTAGGCCGAAGCAAGGAAAACCTGATCAGGTGGAGAACTGGAGATTCACAGATAACTCCACCCTGGAGTGTAAATGTGGTGCTGCTCCAATGCAATGGGACATTTAATATCGTGTCCAACGTGTCCTGTTATTTCTTTGCAGGAGCTGATGGACGCTACTGAAGATGCCAAAAGAGTGTTCATGGAGTTTCTTGCCCGTTCTTCTCCATAGGTACCTACTACGCTTTGGAATGGGCAACTAGCTTCACTTTTCTGACTGACCGACCCCTTGACAATTCAAAAGTGCCTGTAATTGGTTTAATTGAAATAGATACTTTGAGTTTGAGTAGCCAAATTCTCGGCCGACTCTATTTAGATTGCCGTCGACACGCTAAGTCTACTAAGTATTGATTTTCTTTTCCTAGAGAAGTTGGCTGAACTCCAAGTGACATCAAGACTCATAAGCTACATGAGCTGTCACAGACTATCCTAGTATTTATTCAAGCGTATCCTAGCAAGATGCTTAATGCATGATGCTACTTATTTATCTGTACGCACGGCTACACATCAAGCTATACAAAACCAGTATAAGCTGCCTTCTGATTGTACGAAAAACCTATACAATGCGAGGTCAGCTAAAACTGGAAATGCATAGCTTGATGTGTAGCCGTGTGTACTAGGAGCTTGTTCACTTGCATAACCTACGAGATAGACTCGGTTTCTTTGATTCAATACTAGCTTCTACCCGCGACTTCGTCTGCATGAAATTTCTTGTTCCGCCGACCCACCCCGTCGCATCGCATCGCCTACCCGCGCTTACTTCATACTGACTTTTTCTTTTTGCTCGACTCTTAAAAGTCCTAGAGTGATGATATACAGCCTTCCTTAAGAAATGGGCTATCAAATGCAGAAAGATTTTTTCAAATACGACTGGCAGTTCCGGAGACTAGCGCGTTCAAACAAACAAACTCTTTAGCTTTATTATTAGTAGTATAAATTACTTAAGTGTTTTTTTATCACTTTTTAATTATCTACTTACGATATTGCTTTTCACTTCAGGCTTCGGCATTCCCTTTCGTCTATAAGCGATCTTCTGTCCCTTCTCTAGCAAGTCATCGTATATTTTATCGACAATCGTCTCAACCCTTTCCTCATCTTCTACGTTTAAAGCTGGGTTCACACTATTCACCGCTCTTTTGACCCTATGCGTCTTTATTTTCTGTAGCCCTTCATTCATTTCTTTTAGTTTTAATTCCTTCTTTCTTTTGTCGTATTTATTGAAGGGAAGGGCTTCTGCTTGGAAGCTTGCTGCTATAGCTTCTGAATTAAACCTCTGACACATGTCGCGGGTGTCTTGGCGTTTTCTCTCGATTAGATTTTTATCGACTGAAATTAAAAAGTTTATTGTCATGCAGTTTGGATTGTCTCGTGGATTGAGTGGTCGCAGATGTATCGTTGAACGTGAAGTTTGATTCTCAGGTTAGACAAAATGTTCTTAATTTATTCTTTTATGAATTTCTCAGTAGAAGCCCGGAGTCCGGATTTGTGCCCGGTTGATGGATGGGGCCGGACCTGCGATGAAATGTGTGTTGCCTACCGCTTTGGCGATTACCTATTATTTTATAATTTCAGGTTTAATAATGGGTTAATAACTTACGTACCTATTCGGACACTCAAGTCATCAGTACTTTGGCTTGGATCACATTTTGTTAAAATAAAATGAAGATTAAACAAAAAATATATCTTTAACAATGCCAACATTCTTGTGAGAAAATATTTGTTTTATATTTATTGTTATTTTTCATGTAAAACTTTTTACTCACAAACTATAAAACTTTAACGGAAATTGAAACAATTTTATTTATATTACTTAATCGTACATTTTATAATTGTATTTTAGTATTCCAATGCCTAAAGTAATATTGAAAAATGTAATACTTCGGCCCCGTAACAAAGTATCCAAGTACCTACACAAGCTTATAAAGTACTTGCAATAATTTAAAAGGTGCAGGGACCCCTGAACTGCGACCTCCATTGTATGAAACTAACAATAAGTAAGCCCCATTTCTCACTGCTGACTCAAATATGCGATTGAATGACGGAGGAACTCGATAGTTTTCGCCGGTGTAGCACTGGCCTCACCTGTCCGATGGATTCGCAAATTCGAATTTAGAAAGTTAAACTTTTTATTCCGGCACAAGTTTAACGAGGTTCGAGGTGTGGAGTCGAGTGCCAGTCGCTGTTTGTGTGCCAGTGAGAGATCACGTGTACCGCGTCGTGCCCGCGAGTGAACGAACTTGTTTGTTACCCTTGTTATTGTTGTTATTGCCAAAAAAGGATTTATCAAAGTAAGTTTGATTTTTTTTTTCTGATACCGTTTTGTGTCATTTATGTTTATTTTAGCATTACGTCATTTGATAACGTGGAATCCGTGTGGATTTATGCCGGCGTCGACTTTTTTAACTTTGTTGACGAGGCAGATTTTACCTTTTATGACAGTAAGCGATAGAAAACGTCTGGTTAAATTATACGTGTGTACCGTTATGATATCTGTTGATGATTTAATTGAGGGGCAATGGCGAGGTCGATAATAATTGAGTCCGTGATCTGTGAACCACAGAGTCTGTAATTATATACCTTTACATCTTCGAGTATACAACTGTCATTCGCTATCCCGCCAAAAATGTGCATATGAATATAGTTCTTATCATAGACACAGAAGAATCAATTTTCTTTGCGTATTAAATGTAGTACAGATTCACCTGTGCGTAGATTCAAGTTTTTGTGAATTGTGCGAGCTTCAATCTTGTGTTACGATGTCATTCAATGTGATAGACTTTCACTGGACGTGGAGCCTTGTTCACACGTGTCTAGTCTATAGTAGAGTACCAGTCTCTAATGCTACGATATGAAATTATATTACTTTTATTAATAGTGAATTGAATGTTGTAAATTGACTGTTAAGTTTGATAGAGGATAGTTAACCCCGTGGTTAGTCTGTTAGTTTGATGGGGTTAGTTTTTTAATAAAAAAATAATAATATTAAATTGTAACTTCGTATGTTTTTTCGTAATTTCCCACTTGATATTTGTACGCCGTTAGCGGCAAAACAGAGATCTCTATACCTATTCTATTTCAAACAACTGTTTTTACACCTATATATAACTAATAAAAAACTTTAACTTCTAAACAACTTAAGTAATTTAGTATCAAGTCGAGTGGGTTTATTACATGTTTTTTACAGGTTTTTTTTACCTATTTTGTACCCACAGTCCGGCCGACGATAGAATGCGTTCTTGACACCTGTCAGTTTCATACAAACGAATACTAGAATCATTGAAGGGGGTTTATTTTTAAGCGATGAATAAAATCAAGTGGCCTTTAAACGTCAAAAATGTATGGTTAAACAGTCACTAATCATTATTTAATTTTAAGCAACGTTTATAAATAAAGGGGAATTATACCAAAATGGTCGCACTGTCAGGAACGCATTCTCCCAACGGCTGGACAGTAATGCACGTAATGCAACTGCATGTACCTATTATCCTTTGTTTACAGTTGAAAGAACATTACATAGGCAATTATGAACGGATAATTATTTCTATTAGCATCCAAATATGTAATGTATATGTTATGTAATTCAATTACACGGTACTTTCAGTGATTGGCTGCAGTCTGCAGTGCAAATTAATATTTTTTTTATTAGGCTATTTAATCATAGGCACGCGGCGGAAGTTTGATGAACGCTTTCCATTTCTATTGTTTCAGTTATTAATTGATTCGATAATCTGTGGTTTAGTAATTACAATTACAATAAAAAATATAATTATGAATATAATTAATTAATTAACATATTTAAAATTTATAATTACAATAAAAAATCCACAGAAAAAAAATTACACTCAACCGCAAACGTCGACGTAATTTTCGATATTTCAAAATAAATATCGATATCACTGCACCGCACTAATTTGGTGCTCACTCTACTACAGTTGGTGCTGTGTCACTCCTACTCTTTCCAACCTAAGGCTGTTGGGTTATATCACTAAGAGCATAAGCAGAGAAATTTAGTTTATGTAGTTGGTGAACAAGGGAATCGGTGCCAAAAGTCACATGCATTAATGTGACCTCACACATACTTGACTTACTTTTAAAATACACTAGGTAAGCTGGTTTACTTATGTAAAGTACTCGTATCGCAGTACGAGTACTTTAAATAAGTAAACCAGCTCCATAATCCCTACCTCATATTACCAACCAGAGCACTGCTATAATCAGCGTTATTAATCCGATTACGACTCACTGCTGATGTTGTTTAAGAACAAGATTTACCGCTAGCGCATCGTCGTTTACGGTAAACGTGCACGTAACGGTTACGTGACGATTACGCAGCGAGCGGTCACGCTACCGCTAGGGTCGGCAGAAGAAATTGGAGAATATGTTGGTTTAAGAATTTCGTTTTGTTTGGCGTCGTGAGTTCGTGGTTGAGCAATTGATGAAGGAATTTGGAAAGTGTTTTTTATTTTTCTGTATTGTGTCCAGGTGGTCTACTACGAAGTGCAAAGTGCGAATGATTGGAGCGGACCGACACATGGCCGAACCGAATATTATTGAAAAATGCGAAAAATGTTCGGATCGGCTCAGTTGGGTCGGGACCATAGTCAATATTCGAAAGAGTGTAGGAGTGTAGGATCGGGACCGACCGAACCAAATAGTAACTTCGTAGCAGGAAACGGCCGAACATTCGGCTGATACCACTTCGGAGTAGACCCCCAGGTTTTCCTATTAATCTTTCAGTTTCGTTGTGTTAAGCTTTTTTGGCAAGGTTTTTGGCTTCGTTCCGATTGTCTTTGATATCAATTTTCTCTACATTGGTTACTGTGTTATTTTAAATTACAATAAGGCTGCTTTGAAGATTATTCGTCAAAATCATTATGTGGGCCACTGCCAATGTGAGGTTCATTTAAAATTCACCTTTATATTATCTTCCTCTGCTAGATGGATTTCCACAGTAGAATCTAATTTGCCTCTTGTTTGGCCCATGTTTCTTTATTGCAATGGATGAAAACGTTGTGGCAGTGGTGGCCCAGTGGAAACAGTCCCAACCCAGACAGGCGCATTACTTTGTGTACATTATTTCATCACCACTGCTCTCAAAACTGTAAAGGAAAACATCGTGAGAGAACCGGCATGTCCTAGAACCAAAATTTCGAAGACATGTAACATCTACCAGCTCGCACCGGGCCCGTTTGGTAGATTACGGCCCACTACCTATCACAGAGAGGAGGCATATGTCCCAGCAGTGGGAACATTATAGGCTGATTCTGTTGTGGCTTCCATTGTTTCTGTACCTCTTATTATAGGAACCAATTGATACAATTACATTGTTGAGGTGTTGTAAAGCAATTATCCAGTAATCTGTCAGGTGTTATTAACCGTTATAAATCCACGGCACGATGATCTGATAGTACCGCAATTTTATATACAATGTAGGTGTAGAAAATACATTGTCAGTGTAATTAGATGAAGAGTCTACAATGATACTTTGACGACACGGTTGGCGCAGTGGCTGAACGATCGACTGCGGCGCTGCGTGTCGCGGGTTCGATTCCCGCACGAAACAAATATTTGGATTGCCTTCAGGTAGTTGTTCCGGCTGTTTGTGTATGGGAGTTTAAATGTTTGTAAACGCACCCACGATACAGGAGTAATTCCTAGTCACACTAGGAATTACTCCTGTATTGGGCAACGTTTTTTAAAAATAAGAAAAAAGATAAAATTTCTTTTATGGGTTTTTTTACAGGAACCTAGCACAAGCATATGTCTATGTAACATAACGTCTGTAATTCCGATGGGTTAGGCAGAGACCTACCGGGTCAAATTAAATTAGCTAGCGAAACTCCGAAGACGTGATGGGTATCGATATCTTATAATGATAAAACAAAAATGAAATTATTTTGATGATTTCTTTTTGTGGGGTCATCGACGATATAAGTTTAAAAAAATCAGTTCTTTTAACAAAAAGACACAAAAATTGTAATTTTTTTTATAAGTAATAAAAAAATTTAATGCATTTAGTAAAAAGCTGTTATTTTGACATAGATTGTCTTCTCTCTCTCATCATCATACTTCAACCAGAAGACGACTCCTGCTGGATTAGCTGGATATCTAATAGGCCTCCCTTCAGCATCGTCACATCTACCGATCCTGCCTATGTTTCTTTCTCTCACGTAGTTTAATAATTAATTTCAACATACCGTTCAAAAAACCGTGAAGGAAAACATCGTGAGGAAACCGGCATGTTCTGGAACCAAAAATTCGAAGACATGTGACATCTACCAACCCGCACTGGGCGCGCGTGGTTGATTATAGCCCACTCTCTCGAAGAGAGGAGGCCTGTGTCCCAGCAGTGGGAACACTGTACGGCTAATTATGATATTGCATATATGCTATATGCAAAAAACTGACAGAAACGGTATTTTCGTTTATTTCGAAACTTTCAGCGTCATTCTCACTATCTTATCTTATCGTCCTACATAATAATATCATTAAAATTTCTCCGCTTCCAACTTGGCTTGGTTTCGAATGCCTATATGTCCGTACCTCGTTTGAAGAAATCCTCGTCGTCATTGCAGATTGCGTTACAATACAAAGTGGGTCTGTTACTCCATGGTGATCTTTTCCCATTGATGCAAATACTGTGTAGTATTTTCCCACACTATGTTAAGAAATTAAAGGTACCTACTTAGTGTGTCACAAAGAATTAAGTACTTTAATTGTTTAGTTGTAATTCTAGAGCTCTTTGTGAAAATGTCCCTTCGAAGATCACCACCATACTTTTTTTCTGTTGTTTTCCGTTTAGACAGAGTTCCCCGCTTGAAATCTAATAACTGGCCAAGTGCGAGTTGGACTCACACACAAAGGGTTCCGTACCACAAGGCAAAAAACTACGTACGAACCGTCTCGCCAGGAGACTTGACGAGTTCCAGCCGCACCGTAGACCACATCCATACTGTTCGGCAAATTGTACAGAAGACCGAGGAGTACAATCAGCCGCTGTGTATGGCATTTGTGGACTACGAGAAAGCCTTCGACTCCATCGAAATATGGGCAGTTCTGGCCTCTCTGCAACGGTGTCAAATTGACTGGACATCGAAGCTTACATCGAAGCGCTACATCGAAGTGTTGAGATGTTTATATGACGCTGCCACGATGACTGTCAAGATCCAGGACCAAAGAAGAAGAAAACCAACCCCATCCAACTGCCTAGGGCGTGATCACAGAAATCTTAATAATAAGGCAATTGCCTTATTATTAAGATTTCTGTGGGCGTGATACAGGGGGATGTAATATCCCCAAAACCATTTATAAATGCGTAGGAGGACGTCTTCAAGACGCTGGACTGGACTTTACCAACGTGAACGGTGAGTACATTTCACATCTTCGATTTGCCGATGACATCGTAATGGCAGAGACGCTGAAACAGCTAGACCAAATGCTGCACGGCCTTAATGGAGCCTCTCGGCGGGTTGGCCTCGACATGAATTTAGACAAGACGAAAGTCATGTACAATTCGCACGTCTTGCCGAGTCCAATCCACAACGAAGGGTCGCTTCTCGAAGTTGTGAAGGATTAGCCAGGTACGCAGGAGATATTATAGTGTACAAGTGTATGCGTAAACACAGATGCACTTTCTGTTCCTTTAGTCTCATAGTCCGATGGGACGCCAATCCGACACGACCGGGGAGAGATCAGGCGCAGGACCAACGGCTTTACGTGCTTTCCGAGGCACGGGGTATTAAACCGCCAACTTCCAAACTCCGGACTGTTACTAAGAAATTCCTAATGGAAAACCCAATAACACTTTGTCCGACCCGGGAATCGAAACCAGGACCCCACGCTCAGCAGTCGCGCTTGCAACCACGAGACCAACGGGGCAGTCAACTTACCTATTACAATAATAGGAAATCGTTAACTCTAATCTTTATATAAGTTTCTTACAAACATAATAACGATAATATTGATTCTAAACATCTCTGTATTGACTCTACGTTAATTGGGTTGGTGACGCTTAGTTAATTGTGTAATTATAACTAAGTACTAATTACTTTTTTTGTAAGCAGGCATTAAAAGTTGCTATCATCTAAAAATAAACAGTTTGTTTCTAGTCACTGGACTTTGACATTCAAAGCGATTTCAACAGCTACCGTGAGAATCCCCTAACGCTAAAGGAATTTATTATTGTTCCTTTGTAATCTGCATAATAAATAAATGTTTTGCTTAAATTAAAAAGTAATTACTCGTTGTTTTTTTATTATTATCATCTCCTTTATCTCATTTAAATACCTACAAATTACATTTTTAAATATTTTTATAAACAAAAAGATATAAAAACATTTAAAAATATAAAAAATAGTAGCCCACCGGTATCGGGAGTAGGGTCCAAGCTACCGGCGGTCAGGGCTCCAGAGAGAGGAACTTTCGGACAATGCGAGCCGTGTCCAGAAGTACCGCTTTCTGAATCAAGCCCTTGATCCAGCTGCCCAACCCAAGAGCCTCCTTAAGTGTTATTATTATTATTTTCATTCAGTCGAAAAACGTCTACTGCTGGACATTTAACTCTCCCAAGTATCGCCTGACTTGTCCTGTGCTTCCCGCACCCAGCGATTTTTCATCGTCATTCAGTTGAAAAACGTCCACTGCTGAACATTTATCTCTCCCAAGTATCGCCTCACTTGTCCTGTGTTTCCCGCATCTAGCGGTTTTTCAGAAAAAATTATGTAAAACTTATTTGTTAGTGAATTCGCCAGCCCTGTTTCTACATTCACCAGTTGCATTAGGTCATTGACACTAGCGTAGGTATTGCAGAAAGCTATAGGTCTAACGAATACATTAGCTATCACCTAGCCTAGCCTTCGTTTGTCACTGTCAAGGCTTAAAGTCTTTAGCCTGGAGGCCATTTGACTCATAGTTCGAAAGTGTTGCCAACCTGTGTGAATGATTCACCGTAGTTAGTGGCTTGGTGGAATTAATTATTTCGGCTTTCAATTTTAATCTAATCTAACCAGCCTGTATTGTCCCACTACAGGGCAAAGTCCTGCCTCTCCCTTTTCCACATAATTCTGTCTTTTGCGAGTGCCGGCCAATTCTTACGGAAGGAGTCGAGGCTTTCAATTGGACGCGAATTTTTATGATCACTGTTACTCCACATTTTTGTCAAATCTGAACTGATTTCGATGATTCGGCAATAGATTCTTGTCGATTGATCTTGATTAGGTACTCAAGTATGTTTTTAGGTGTATGAAGGTGTGTTGTACTTTTGACAACACGTCTCGCGCTTCCGTGATAATTATTGGACTGTCTGGAGTCTGAAGGCAGACAGACGCGAGCGACGGGAACGTGCGATTCTGGTAGAACAATTTCCATGGGGTTTTCATAGAAATTGTTCTATTAGGGAACCTTGAAGGTTTTTATGGAGGTTTAATAGTGGTAACTAATAATTTAACATGTCAGCAGTTTTAATAATTTTGCTAAACAGAAAACGTTGACATTACGGTGATGAAAATATCTATTTAAATCTAGATGTAGTCTGATTAATCTAAACTCACAGACAATACAGTCGAAACCCACTCTTCTTGGTGAAATTGCAGGCAATAGCTGGTCATTCTTGCCTCCATCCTTTCTCTTAGCTCACTATGACAGCTAAACTTATGGAATAGAAACTATACAGTGTCAGACTGTCAGCGCCTGAAGCCATGAAACAGCTGATTTTGTAAGTACATATTATGTTTAACAGTAATAGTTGTAGAAAATAGTTTTCTCTGCCTACTGCCATACTTTCCGCGAACTCTCACGACCTTACCGTCTTGGAGCTTACATATAGAAGCTCCAAAGAGTATAGTAATATTGAGAAGCTTCTAGGTTAGTCTAAAGTTCTAAACGACATGGCTGACTCGTCACTGTTCCAAATTGTCATTGAAAAAACACGACAAAGTTAAAAATAACTTTAATTTCAGAAGTAGGTGTCTTTGGTTTTGTATTTTCGTTCACTTGGTAAGTACTGACGCCAGCACATCAAGCTACCCGAAACTGTCAAATTTTCCCAATCAACGTTTAACCTTAATCCTTTAGCGATAAAGTTGAAATCTATTAAAGAAATTTGACAGATTGTAGTAGATTGATGTGCTGGCGTCTGTACCTAAATAACAGTGACAGGAAGCTATTATAACATCATCAACATTCACTAAGTGGAATAAACACGTGTTATTGAAGCTAACTCTAAAACCACTCATCAGTCTCGTGCACCAGCTTAAGCATCAATACCAGAACGAAATATGCATTTTTTAAATAACAGATATATTAGCATACAATATTATATGACTTATGTTTATAAGATTGCTAATTTTATGTAACTATCAGGTTATCATCTTTATTACCTACTTACATATTATTAGAAAAAAAAACACGGTTTTTACGTAAATAAGCATCTCATACATGAATAACACTATAATGTTTATGAAATTTTTTATAACATACCGGACTTAATTCTTCAACCGGTTCCGTATTTCGTGGCGTACACGTAGTAACAACTTCAACACCAGTATAAGGCGGATCACACACTACAACGCACCACGCGACGGGGCGCGAGAAACGGCGCCAAACTCCCTGCGCGGAAACGCGTTTTTATTGAATTTATATGTAAAAAATCACGCGCTGGAGCGCGTTATCTGCGCCCCGTCGCGTGGTGCGTTGTAGTGTGTTCCGCCTAAGTTGACCTCTTATTCTATTGAAAGTCTGTGCTACGCTGGGCCAGTTCAAGATCAACGTGTTACTATGGTAACAAGTTGATCTTCGACACGAGTGGTGTCATTGATAGACTTAGGTGGTGGTGTTTTTTAGTTTTTATCCACCTCATTATTTTGTAGTTTCACGCGTTTTAATGAATAGTTGTAATCGTAGGTCTCATTGTTATTGCTATCCGTAGAGGCTCATACAACATATTTTTTTATACTCATTATTTTAGTATCCAACACTTAGATGTTTAGACTTATGTCTATGATAAGTGCAAGTTACTGACGTTGCTCAAAAGTCGCTAAGCTGAAGTGGCACTGGGCTGGCCACGTCTGCCGTATGCCCAATGAGCTTTGGTCCGAAATAACCACTGCGTGGAGCCCTGGCACAGCCAGAAGGCGTCGCGACAGACCCCGGAAAACAAACGACCAGTGGTCCACTTTAACCCTGGATCGCAAGAGCTGGAAGTCATGGAGAGAGCCCTTTGTCCAGCTGTGGGATGATGTAGGCTAACAGTAACAGTAAGTGCAAGTTGCCTCGAGTTGAGTGCCTCGTTAGTCTAGTGGTCGCAAGCGCTACTGCCGAGCATGAGGTCCTGGGTTCGATTCCCTGGTCGGGCAGTGTTATTGGGTGTTTTCATATAGAGTTTTTTAGTAGCAGCCTAGAGTCTGGAATCTGCCCCCTATTACATGGAACTTAAACATAACTAGTGAAATGTGGATGTACAGACGTCAGCACATCATGTTACTACAATCTGTCAAATTTCTTTAATAGATTTTCAACTTTATCACTAAAGAGTTAAGGCTTAAGGTTGATTGGGAAAATTTGACAGTTTCGGGTAGCTTGACCTGCTGGCGTCTGTACCATGGGTGCGACTCTGCCTACCCCATCGAGGAATAGAGGCGTGATGTTATGTGTTATGTTAAGTGAGTGAGTCGTGTCGTGAGTCTTGGATATTGGTTCAGTCAAGTTAAGGTTTGGTATAATTAAGATTAGGAATAGTATTTAACTGAATGTACATACTAGTTCGCTCCGAGAATATTGATTCTAAATCGTATTAGTTCAGCTACAGATTAGTCTACCTGCCTCTGTAGTTAGGTCAAGTTTGTTTTGGCATTTAATTAGCAATTATGACCATATTCATATGATAGTAACTACATGGCAAAGCATTGCTTTGGCACCTAAATTATAAAGATTTTCTCAATCACATAATTCACAGAATCTATGTAATCTGAGAACTTAAAAGTTTTAACTATACCTAATGACTAGTGAGTGAATATAAACTTGACACCTTATGTATAAGCTTGACACCAACACCTGAAGGCAATTCTCGTAATTTTAAGAACATTCACAGTCTGATCTCTGTTTCAATCAGTCAAAAATACCTCTAATTTCCCTACATTTTTTACAAGTTTTTGACATTGATTGTCGCTGACATGAGATTGCAACTAGATTTTGAACGTTTTTAATTACAGGAATTGGCCTTCAGGTTTAATAACATCAGTAGTTCCATCATGGAACTGTTAATGGTACTAGTAGCAACGAAGCTAGTTATTTTCGACTGCTAAAAATTTTAATTCGAATCGAATGTGAATATTAAATGTCGAATCGTTAACAAACAGAATTGCTAATTTGCTTCAATTGTAGGCAAATATTTACGAGGCTGAAGTAAATGAATAATTGTATGATAGGCTACCTACTTTTAACAGTAATTTTGCAAGCTAATCAGTTTTAATTACTTATGTCGAGCTGTGTTATTATCAGACTCAAAGTACAAGATGCTGTGCCTGGTTAACTAGGTTATTGAGGTGTCATAAATGCACTAGGTCAGGTCTAGTAATTAACTAATTATTAATTATCTACGGAGCGGCGGAGGCTCCCCAGTGGGTGGAAGCTGGTAGCAGGAACTACATACGTGGGCGTTTTAGTCGGTATAAGTAAACTAAGTCTGAAATAATTTTTCTTCGAGTTTACACGGAAGGTAGGTAGTATATTGATTAACATAAAAAAGTGCGCCTAAAAACTACAAACTGCTATCTGAATGAAGACGACTTGGTAGTTGCAGATTTTTCTTTCCTTTTCTTTAGATTGGAAAAAAATGTTTTCTGATGTACACTTTTTAGTTCGTTTCTTTCAGTCCTATAAACCGTCAGTACATACTATGCATTCATGTTTAGCCAAGATCGGCCTATTTCAAGCTGGGAATCTGTCACGAGATTCTCTATCGATAAGTAGAGCTAATAGAACATTATACCGTAATCCTTTATCATATTCCAGTAAAAAAAAAAACCCGACCACATACGACCATGTTGCTAGCTTTCTAATTGTCATTTTTTCCGTAGAATATTTATCAATCTACCTATAAAGATACTGTTAAAAAGAGTGTGCACTATTTCCAGTAAATCACAAATTACCGTAAGATCCTGCTAAAAACCACACATTGGTGGTAATTTTGTTGCGTTATAGTAAATATAAGACCGACATAGCCCCAGTACCGGCTTTCCATGCGTCACTTTCTACGTTAGAAAGTGAATTTCAAACATTACGAGATTGTGCAAATAATGCCTTAATGTTACTCGTAATAAACCGAATAAAACTTACGTGCGTCATTGTTATTTTAACAACTGGCAACATTTGAGTGACGTAAGTTTTTTCTTTGTTTAAATTTTTAAAGCAAAGAGAATTGAAGAATTCTTTTACAGTTTGTTTTAAAAGGAAGTTCTTAATTTGACTTTTTTGTCGAGAATGCTAATTATTTTCTTATAGTTTTATCTAATTAA
Organism: Apamea monoglypha; assembly: GCA_911387795.2. Lineage (NCBI taxonomy): Eukaryota > Metazoa > Arthropoda > Insecta > Lepidoptera > Noctuidae > Apamea > Apamea monoglypha. Next base: position 13,373,115 of record OU426934.1, on the reverse strand, counting down.
TACTTAGATAGACCACAATTAGCCGAGAATAACGTACCTCCTTAGTAATGAACTTTGTTTCATTCAGTAAACTTGGCTCTAACTAGGTCCCGTGCGGCACTCCAAAAGATAACAGTGTATTTAATTTCCTTACACTTTAAGTGCAGTTACAGTTGTAGGTTGCAGTAGATAGCGGAGATAAAATTAATTCTCTTCAATCTTTCATTACTACTTCCAACGAATCAACCTCCTTAGATGGAAAGATTCGTCTGCATTGTGAATTCTGAGCTATTGACATGGATTTAGAATGTATTATTTATTGAAATCTTGCGGTAACGGCAGGCTGTAAACTCAAATTACGCGCACACAACAAAAAAAATGCTCGTAACTTTTTCTTGCTAACCCCAGGCACACTCCGGTACGTTTGCATACAGCCAAATTTCACCTAATAAAGTTTGCAATTAGTGAATTCCGTGATAGTCGTTACATCGCTTTCAGCACTGGTTGGCAGGTAACCGTTCGACCTGATCACCTGACTACTCAATGCGATGCAATAACTTGTTCTGATTGCGTTTCTAACGTGTGGGCTATTTGTTTGTGCTAGATTCTGTATGTAAGAAGTAGGTGTAGTTTTCTGTGTTTTAAAGGCTTTAACTGTTAATTATCTGGCAACTTAATTACGGTGTGCCTCAAGGGACTGACTTGGACCAATTCTATTACGGTAGATTTAGCAAAGTTAGATGCACTTCCTGACTACTGGTTGGCGTCTATCACCACATAACGTATAAGGTTATCGTATCGCAGTTTCTACAACCAGTCAGTAAGATGCCACTGCTTATTGTTTTGGCACCTAAAGTAGACAGACAAGGCAAAAACTACCCGGATATTTATTTAGTTTTTTTGGGTGTGAATCTGGGATTTACGTTTTAAGCAAAAAGTTATTTTAATACTTAAATAAAAAGTAATACAAAAGGATATTAACTTTTTCATTGCTTTATAAATAAACGAAGGCCGGGTTTCCACATTATAATGACTTGTAATAACTATATGCTGTATCATTATATTAACTAAAATTTAAATTCCTGATTATGTAATTATGTAAATAAGCGAGACATGCAATAAAGGAATATTTAAAATTTTAGCCTGATTGCAATTTGAATATCGGGTGGGAGTTGATTGAATTGATTTATTGCAACATGTAAGAGCAACCATGTAAATCTTAACGCCGTGTATGAACTCCATATTGACCCTTAAATTATTATTGATCATAATGTGAAGGTTATGTTGAAAATTAACACACCAATTACCGCTAAAATCATAAAAGCCTCTTGGTACTTTGGTAGATGATTTTGGGAATCAAAGACTTATAAATTCATCAAATGATAGTGAAAACCGTATTAAAATCCGTTGCGTACGTAGTTTAGAAGAACAACACGGTCACGAAAAGCGACTTTAATAATATAATAAGTAAGTTCAGAATAGAAACTGTAATTCCTTTTCCACTCCTTGCGTTATTCGGTACGTCCTTCGATGAATAGAGAGTCATCGGTGGATTGCTTGAGACTAGATAATATCAGGTATTGTCTGCAGATGTCTCCCTTTTCCGAACAAAGCCCACAGATTCGGCGTTGGGGCGCCTCTTCTTTGTAGGGAACCTAATCTAAATTCAATCATGTAGTTATACACAACCACTGCGTTGAAATTTTACGTCACCCTTGCGTTGAAATTTTACGTCAGTAATCTAAGAAAAAACTTGACCTTGACCGCGTACGTATTGTACCTACTTTTCTATGAAACAGCTGTCACTTAGCTTCTGCTCGAAACTTCGTCCGCATAAAATTTCTTGTTTGACCATAAAGTATAACCCGCGACACTCGACAATATTGTAGATTCCTAATTTCAAAAGACACTTTCGATCACAATCTACATAAATATAAATGATTTGATTTTATATCTGGGTATACATACATATAAATGATTTTGAGGATTGCTAATCTACTGCTTCATATGTTCGAAAAATTTGTCTCCTCAACAACGTAACGATCGCAGTGAGTTTCACTGAACTGTCAGAATGAAAGCCATTGCTACTGTTAGTGTGTTACTCAATTACCCTGCAGTAGTTCCGAAGATACCCCGTACATATAAACTCACAAATACCTCTTTATTATATGTATTAGTATAGATTAGTCATTAGTTTATAGATGTAGGTGAAAAACGATGAAGGAAAACATCGTGAGGAAACCGGCATGGCCTAGAACCAAAAATTCGACATCCACCAACCCGCATTGGGCCCGCGTGATCGATTATGACCTACTCCCTCTCACAGAGAGGAGGCCTGTATCCCAGCAGAGGGAACAGTGTAGGCTAATTATGCTATTGATGTAGGAATGAAAGGTGCTGTGTATATAAAAGCTGTTTGTAAATAAGTTAATTTCACTGCGTACATCCTTAAAACACACAGTCATATCGAAGGCTAAATAATTATGTATGTAGATGTACGGACGCCAGCACATCAAGTTACTATAATCTATCAAATTTATTTAATAGATTTTCAACTTTATCGCTAAAGCATTAAGGTTCAAGATTGATTGGGAAAATTTGACAGTTTCGGGTAGCTTGACCTGCTGGCGTCTGTACTTTGATATGTCTTACAACAAGGATAACGTAATGAACATACTGATATTCTGCCGGTGATTATGTGAGATTGATTTATTCAAGTTTAATGATGACTGCGTTATTGTATGCACTTTGTATTCTTGCATAATGCATGATGATTTGGTTTAGATGTGAATACATAAATCTTTAAGTATATTTAGTTGAAGACGTGTTGCGCTTAGTTATAGGCAATTCATCATTGGAGGGAATTTCACTTAATTCACTCTTTATGTTCATAAAGCGAACTTTTATTTTGACAGTTTTTGAAAGGTCAAATCTGTCAAAAATTCAAAATATAATCGCAGATCAGCGGGGTAATTGCGTAAAAGTCCCCGCAGTCAGGCGCGTCTCGACGGTGCGACGCGATTCTGGTAGACCAATTTCCATGAAGTTTTCATAGAAATTGATCTTCTAGTGTCGCATCGCGTTGTCACGTCGCACCTGTTGGAGGAACCTTAAAACACTAACAGTAGCGTAGCAATGGCTTTCATTTTGACAGTTCAACAAAATTCATTGCGTTATTTACGTTGTTGAGCAGACCATTTCTTTGAACATATGAAGCAATGGATTAGCAATATCCTTCAAAATGATTCAGATTGTGATTAACTGTATATTACGCAATTAGGGTGCTGATAAGACATGAAGTAGGTCATACAAGTTTCGACGAATTCGCCATTAGTACCTAGGTAGTGTATGGTTCAGGTAAAGGTTTGTATAATTCATACAAACCTAAGTATTAGGTTTTCGCAAGCAGTTTCATAGGCCTATTTGGAATAGGTACCTAAACCTATGTTTTTTTTTCAAAGTTTGTACATGGAGACTCAACAAGTTTAGGTAGGTAAGTATTAGGTACGAGTCAAAACATGAGTGTGCTTGACCCAACTTTTTGTGCATTTTTAATTAAATTATTTTTAAGATTTCAATCAGTCCCAATTACCTGCTTTACCTTTTACAAAGGCATGTTAAAAATTTTGATGTGTAATTTATTATTGTTTTTTTTTGCTTTGTCCCAAATTCAGGGTCCGATTGCCTTGATAACATCGGAAAGGGCAAAATGAATATTATAGAACCAACAAATAAAATTTCGGGTTTCTTAATTGCTTGAGAAGGGGTTTCAGATATTTTCTCACTGATTTATAAAGTAGTTCTTTAACCTTGATTTATTTAATGAAATAAAGCAGATATAGGTATAAAAAATGTTACAAAGATTTGTTTCTTGATGGGACCTTTGCTAAAGAAACGAGTTGTAACTGTGCTCCGATAATTCTGTAAATTCAACTTCAACGCATTGTTTTTACTTCGTAAAAAAAATAAAGTGAACTAGGTGATGGTGACGATTCCCTTGTTCACAAACTAAACTAAATTTAAGTTCAGTGAATCTTTTTCTTTCTATTTCATTAAGAAAAGAACAGAAGATAAATATTAGTTTAGTTCTGTCCTAGGAATCGTTCCCTGAGATTGAACTCACATTCAAATTCAAACTTAAAACAGTTTGTTTTATTGTTCGATAGATGGCGTTGCTCTCCCTCTGAATCGTAAGCTATGGTGTCCTTCACAAGTTAAATATAGATAGCGCAAAAGCGTAGAAAAATAGCGCGTGTAGCAGCAGTACGCACGTGGAAATGAACTTCTTAAAGAAACAAGAAGAATAAAAGAGATTTAGTGTGAGAGATAGGGAAAATGATATCTTTCTTCTCTCTCATGTATTGAAATGTGCTTAAACGTGACGCGTCCTTGAGGCAGCTTCCACCTCTTCATTAGAATCCTTTTTTTTTTTTTTCTGTTGGGAAATCATCAAATGACCTCTCTCGCTCTGGGTGGAGCGGAAGGGAGTGTCAGACTGTTACTGACTAAAGCCCACCCATGTTCCTTCCTTCGCCCTTTATGTTCCGGGGTAGCGGTAACCCTTTCGGACAATCCCGCTGATCATTCGAATGCTTCCATTTATCTTACTCAAAATTACCGGATGTGTGATAACTTCATCTTGAAACAAACCATTCTTAACTTGTCCAATTATCGAATCGCTGCCTAAGAAGTTTTACTTAAAAATAATACTATTTTAAGGTAACGTGGTGACAGATTAATACCATAAAAATTATCATTGTTCCAGAAACAGAGCGGCTGCGAGATGTCAGCAACTAAGTACCTGCACCCCTTCCTGCGCGGGCTCAAACCGCTGCCCGAGGGTAATGAGGACGAGATACAGCAGATCAGGGAGTGGTGAGTACGGTAGTCTTTATAGCAAGCAGAGTTGATAGATGAAGAGATAAATATGCCCTGTGACGGGTCTATGAGACTGAAACGATGAAGAAAGTTATCTTAGAAGGCACAAGCCACATGTACGATGGGATTTTTCATCGGCAAAACTGACGTACTTCCATACGAGTTTCATCCCTTATTTATCCCCTTTAGAAGAAGAATTTTCAAAAATCTTTCCTTAGTTGTCAGATTCGTTATAAAATAAACTCTTGTGCAAAATTTCATGCTTCGAGACCATTGGGTCTCGAAGCATGAAATTTAGCATTGAAATTTAGCATGGCTTAGACTGTGCGTTGTCTGTCAGTGAATGAATGAATGAATTTCATAAATCTCTCTTGATCCTGATCTTCAACAGATCAGGCCAAACGATATAAGTAGTAAGTAGTTGCTCTGAAGAGTCGTAGTGATTTTAACAAGGATAAAATTGTTGCGGTCAGTGCGTGCGTGAAGATCTATAAAAATGATGGGGGTATTATAAATGCTCTCTGTGGTTCCGCATTTTTTAATTTCTCTCCAGCTTTCTAAAACATTTTATTAGTTGCACTTTATTTGTAATGTCTCCAATTAGTTCCACAAATATGCTTGTATTGACGGTAGATTTGAACTCTAAGATCTTACGTTCGTGCCTTTACGCTTAGGATTTTGTCACTTAAAACTAAAGTACATACTTAGGTACCTCAGGCTCAGTGAACCCTTAGTGGGTTTTGCCAGTCTCTGGGTTGAAGATTTCCGAGATCTTTTATCGGATAAATTCCTTATTATTAATTAATAGTCATATTATCTTCCTACTACTATTCTTATACAGAACACCTGTTTGACCAGTTTTCGTTGCAAAACCTTCGACCTTGTCGAAGGTAGACAACGTAATAACGTGTTATGACACAAGCTTCGACTGTTATTCAAAATACGTAATATTATTTAAAGAAAACTTGTTTGTTACCAACAGTGTCGGCTTTGCTTGCACGTACCAGTTTTAATTTATGGGTTTGAAAGGGAAACTATCTATCAATGAAGTCGTTGTGGAAGCTTTCATATGGTTTCTGAAATGCGATGACGATGCGTTTCTGATGCGACCGAGACTACAACGGCCAATCAGCCGTTGTAGTTTCGGTCGTCTCGTCAAATCACGACTGCCAGGAAGACCTAGACCAGGGTAGTTACCTTACCCTGGTCTTACAAGGTTCCAAACTAATTCTCTGCTTAATAAAAGCATGTTCCACTTCCACACTTTGTCATTAGAATCTCATCGAGCTGTCAGAGAAGTAGAGAGACTGTTTATAAGCATAGCACAGCATAATCCGTCTACAATGTTCCCAATGTTGGGACACAGGCCTCTCTGTGAGACGGAGTGGAGATCCACTACATGGGCCCAGTGCGGGTTGGCGGATGGCACATATCTTCGAATTTATAGTCCTAGGACATGCTGGCATTTCCTCACGAGGTTTTCCTTCATTGTTTTGAGAGCAGTGGTGATGAAATAATTTACACAAAGTAAAGCGTCTGTCAGGGTTTGAACCTACAATTCGTAAGTCACGGCCGTTAGCATTGACTCTATTTATACCAAATTCAAAAAACTTGATGCTAGTGTAATTTATGTTGATTTCTGAATGATTAATACTATTGTAAAAAACATAAATAATTGAAGTTGTAGCGCCAACTGAATTTAACTTCTGGTTTCTTAAGTTATTTTTCAAAAATACATTTGTTTACATGTTTGGAAACTAAATTGCGAATGCAGGATATGTAGATTGTGTAGTAGGATACTTAATAATAGTATGTAGTCCATTTGTAACACTATTGTGAAGTAATTGATTTTCAACGGTCCCGTCGTTGCATCTGTACATGTAGTGTAGTGTGATGTAGAGTATTTTGTCGCAATCATCATCAAAATCCTCTCAGCCAACCCAACTATATTTGTGGTTGCATTATGTCGTAGTTTTTGCTTCAACTTTGAAGCTGGAAACTCCATTGTACATATAAATAGGTGTGTAAGTAAATAGCTGAGCGTCTCGCTCCGTGCAGGCTCTCAATAATATGGTAATGGCTCGATAAGTCCTTTGTTCCCGGAATGTGGGTCGGATGCGGACGTCCAACCCACATTCGTGTTCTACGTCCTATGTACTAGTTGGAAATATGACTTTGCTTGTGTAAAACTCTACGTTTTAAACTAAGAGAGCTCGTAGTTGTGAGCGCGTGGTTAAATTAAAAATAATATGATTATTAACAATACAATCTTTGACAGTTGTTACGGGTCGTCAGTAGCCTGAAAGTCTGAAAACCAGTCTTACCAAGGAGTATCGTATTACCCAGTAACTGGGCTGTGGAGGTTAGCTAGGTAGTCGCTCCATGTAAAATACTGGTATTCAGCTGCATCCGGTTAGACTGGAAGCTGACCCCAACATAGTTGGGAAAAGGCTAGGCAGATGGTGATACATCGGCGCGCAACCTGTTACCATCATTAGGACAACTCATCCCGGGGGATAAGTTCAAGCGGCCTCAGTTGACTAAAGAGCCGTATTCAGTACATGATTCTGAATAAAACAAAATAAAAAAAGTTGTTCCATGCATTTTGATCGCGTAGATATTACACTTGTCTATGAAACATCAGATTTTTTTTTTGATAGCCGTCGAGATATGTGTAGGCTACAATGTCTTGTCTAGACACATGTGCTGAATTCATGATTACAGTTTGTGCGTCAATGTCACATTGTATAATCATTAAGTATATCGGCACCATAATTACAATTACAATAACACACTATAAATCTCAAACTGAACAATTTTGAAGGATATTCCTAATCTACTGCTTCATATGTTTGAAAAAATTTTCTGCTCAACAACTTAAACAACGTAATGAAAGCTGTTGAACTGTCAAAATGAATGCTATTTCTACTGATAGTGCGTTACGCAATTGCACCGCAGAATTTCTATCACATAAAACAGCTCAGAAGAAGCAAAACCTTATTCACACACATCTACTTGTACTGTACTCTTCTAGAAAACTTCGAACATACTCGTATGTAGTGATATACAAATTCATATACATCAAACAATCTGAACTAGTTCACCCAGTTCACGTATTTCTTGTTACGTTACATTTTTTGCCGTATACTGGACGCAAGGAATCGCGTGGCTAGTTAAAGGGAACGGAATCGTTAGCATGCAACCGCATTCACAATGCGAAAGCAATTGAAGCGTGAACTCAAATATTTGTTACGTGTGTGCGTCTTAGATTTTTTAGTTTTGAGACGATATTAACAAAATTTTAAGTCAGAACTAGTCATATTTGTCTTCTTACCCTTACCGATATCCCAATTTTATTTATCACAATTTACTTGGGACGGTGCATCACACATTTATTAACCGTTATTTTAATATTCAACCTCTTTCTATTATGTTCTACTAATCCATACTTAGTTTTTTCTTGCTAATGTATGTATGTTCTAGATTTGTTTCCTTCATCCATCATCATCAGCCTGTAAGTAGTAGTCCACTGCTGGACATTCAACTCCTTCATCCATATTTGTAATACCTAAATGCGAAAGAAACGATGTCTTCCTGTCTGTTACCCTTCCCTTTATCAATGTTTGGCAGACAGGTTGACCATGACCAGGGTTAGGGCATAAGATATCTACTTTTGTCGTGCAAAAGGTAGTTTTGTATATCCTATCGATCATTTAAAATCACGATAACATCCCCAGACGGGTAAACAGAGATAAAATGAATGCCAAAGCACCACTAAAAAGCGTATTTGGCATAAATAAGGGCTTGAAGTAAATTTTGACAGCGTGCCAGACTATCGCATGACCAATATTTACTTGAACAACATTTTCCGAAACTAAGACGATGTCCGCTCTTATGTCATTACTTCCCGATCTCGTTTGATTTTTCAGACTTTTAGAGGACAAAAAGAGCCTGCTAACTAAGTTTTTCCAGCTTCAACTATTTTAAGAGGATGTTTCCTACTGCGAGGCGGTTGTGCTCCAGCGCCCGTCCCATCTGTCCGACCCGACTAAGAGAGCAGCGGTGATTGCGTAACAGCAGCAATGGCTTTAATTTTGACAGTTCACAAAATTCATTGCGCTATTTACGTTGTTGAGGAAACCAATTATTCCCACATATGATGCAATGGATTAGCAATATCCTTCAAAATAATTCAGATTGTGATTGATAGTGTCCTACGCAATTAGGGTGCAGGTTCGGGAGTAGACTTCGGCTTAGGGAAGGGACATAAAGTGTTACGACGACGCCAAGAATGGCTATCAATTGAGACACATAAAGTGAATTTGGAGGGACAGTAGCACCTACCTGAAGCGCACCACGTGATAGGAGAAAGAATTTTGTTTCCCCAGTATGGTTGAGCTTGTACTTATCGAGATGTGCACACACTTCTATTTGTTAGGGAAACGGATGTCCCATTGACGTCACGCACTTTGTTAAGGAAGATGCTTATGAAAATAGCATTGTTTCCAAGAATGATCGCTGTACACATAAACTGTATAAATGGCAGTGTAAAGATTGGTTACCCATCCAAGACTTAACAGTAACAACTTTGCTTACCTTCGCTCGATCGGTTTGCACTTTTGGCAAAACTACTCTTACCGGGAATTGAGAGATAAATATTTGTGGTTTGCAAATATGGCAGTAAATAAACTTGGTAATATATCACGGAGGTCGGTTGCCAAAAACAATTGAGACTCGCATAAAGTATGTAACATTTACATCTACTTACATGATAGGCATGTATGTACAGTATATCATGTATTTATTAGTTTGATCTTATTAGTGTAAATAATTTGTTAGTTATTTCTGACGTTTGTAATGTTAAGGCAGGCTAATCTATGCGTCATGTTCGTGAACGGGCGCCGTCAGTAGGCTGCCATGGCTAACTTTGATTTAAATTAATACATATTTGAATTGTTTTTTTTATCTTTTCATTATGGACGCTTTTAACGTTCGGCTTTTATTTTTTCATTATGGACGCTTTTAACGTTCGGCTTTTATCTTTTCATTATGGACGCTTTTAACGTTCTGCATCGTTCTCACATGCATAATTTTTAACATGAATGATATAACCAATACTTTGTAACAATATTATTGTGATTTAAAAGAGTGTCCATGGAGTTTCTTGCCTGTTCTTCTCCATAGGTACCTACTACGCTTTGGAATGGGCAACTAGCTTCATCTTTTTGACTGACCGACCCTTGACAATTCAAAAGTACCTGTAATTGGTTTAGTTGAAATAAATAGTTTGAGTTGAGTTGAGTTGAGACTGACTTGCAACGTTTGTTTGTAATGTATCGAGTTTTTGTAACGCGTTACAGTAGTCAGTGCAGCGAGCTGCTCGATGCGAGTATTTCGAGCGCATTTTTACAAATAACTCAGTGCAGGTCATCCAATATTTTATTACGTTTTGTTTATTTCCTTCTTCTTCCAATAACTATAACTAAATAAAATTAATGAAGCACACATAACATGCTTGAGTCTAGTACTCGAAGCGAGCGTTTACCGCGTCTTGTGTACCGCCGTTTTGTAACCAACCTCACCTCGAATGATACATTACAAACTAACGTTGCAAGTCTGTCTCCGCCTGTATATTATGACAGGTACCTACATTTATTCGTCACTTCTTCGTTTTTCGTTCTAGGATTTAGAAGAGCCTGGAGTGTTTCTGGCAGGTCTAATTCTGCAACCTGGGCCCGCCTGGCAGGCCTGACTGGCCCGCCTCGCATAAATTCTTTCCTCAATATTTAAAAGCATAATATCATAAACATTTACAATTTAAAATAACGCCAATCTTATCTACTGCGATTTACATTACAAGTTTGATAGTACATAGAGCAATCAACCTGCAATCGTGTTCTAATAACTAGGCTGTAGGCTGCATGCCGTTGCCCTCGCTTTTTTTATGACAATGCGGTTACAAAATATCGGCCCTATTTCACCTGTTTGCTAACAGTTCATGGTTTTCGTCTACCTATTGTTTATAATACTTAAATGTTTTGTAATTAATGCACCTTGAGATCTACGCAGCCGAATTTTACATATACTTTGTAATTTTATGCTAAGGTTACCTATATTGTTGAGGACTGTCCCTTCTTTTCTGAACCTATAATCTTACTGTATGTAAACGTATGACATCACAGACCGCCTTAGGGTTTTGTTGAGTACTACTTTCTGACCAGTTTGCAACTCTATCGCTTTGTTAGTTTAGACTAGAACAGAACTGCGTACGTCTGCGTCCTTGTAGACGCTGACACTTTGATAGCAAAGACGGCAGCGAATCATAAAGCCATATCTAACTGGGTTCCATGTCCATATACATTAAAGGAAGAAATCAAAACGTTCGATAACCAAATTTCAGAAAAACCTTTTTGAATTTCAACTATGCTAGAATATACTTACCTTTAAGGAAAGATAGAATATGCTTGCACTCTATAGCAAACATTTTCTGCGGGACTTGCCTCGTTACTACTAGATGGTCGGCCAAAGTATTATTGGGTTTTTCTATCTGGAATTTCCAGTAGCAGGTTGAAGTCTGGATTTGTGGCCGGTTGATGGCAATAGGCTCTCCCCCTATTACATGGAACTTAACCATAACTGGTGAAATGTGGGTACACCTCAGCCCAACCCTTCGGGGAAACAAGGCGTTATGTATGTATGTCTATAGCAACACTGTCAGTGTAAACCACGTGACAATAAGTCAAAACCTTTCTCCCTCCATTTGTCTAATTAATTTACGATGACTCAAAAAGCCTCTCATAATTCCAGGATCAAGAGCCAGCCTCACCTGCCCCACATATCGGATGAGTACGTGATCCTGTTCCTGCACTCCAACTACTATAAGGTGAAGGAGACGAAAGACACCATCGAATGCTACTTCACCTTGAGGGCAAACACCCCGGATCTGTTCACCAACCGCGACCCGCTCGCGCCGAAGAACAAGACTATCATGGACATCACGTAAGTTACCTTTTGCATCATCATTAGCTACGATAAGGTCAAAGAGACGACGGACACTATCGAATGCTACTTCACCTTGAGTTCAAACACCCCGGATCTATTAACCAACCGCGACATAATTCAGACAAACGACATTCATTGCCTTGTATAGATAGGCCTGCCCCCTCCAAATCATCGTCAGTGAACTGGCAAAGTTACCTTTAACTAGTACCCCTAGTACCTAACTACCTCATCCACATGTCAATTAACAGACGCTTGGACCTGTCTTGTCATCATTATCTTCCTGTCCGTATCCCAATTCATTTGGGGTCGACGCAGCGTGTCTTTTATCTTCTTCCGTACATCTTTAATAGCCAGGGTGGTATTTACCTCCTTTCAAGCAGTATCATCACTAAATAGATCATTATATCTTTATCTGGTCTATCTCTACTCTTACGGCTATCGACATTTGCACTGAAAACTTTAATCACGATATGTAGGGTTCCTCTGGACACCTTCGAGTTCTAAATCGGATTGATTTGATTCGAACTAACATCAAATTGACAGTAAATTAAATCAAATCTTAATCAATTTAGAATGATGTCGTATCGTAAAGCAACGCTTGCTGCAATCGATGTTAATCAACGGGCCACTTCCTAATCTAACCAATATTGAAATCTTACTGAATGATGGTCCTGGGGTTGTGGCATCTAATTTTGTAACACATTACCTTGATTTTCGAAGTTTGGTTTATGAAAGTTGAGTTTTAGACAGTTTTAATTGATTATGTAATCTCATAGCAAGTGCATGCTGACATCATTGCCTACATCATGATGATGTGATTCGACATTGTTATACTATAAATAATCAATAAAACTAATAACTAGTTGTAACTAGTTTGTTTTTTTATTTTTTACATTTACCCTCCAAATACGTGAAAAGGTACCAATTTTTTTTGGGTGTTTCTTAAAATTTGTATGATACAAAGTCAAAACAAGCCGTTATTTCTCATTGTTATAATAAAACACCCTCATGAATATATATTAAAATAAAACACCATCATGTATTTTATTGCTTTGATGAAAAAACTAAATATTTTCATATTGCAATGTCCAATAGTCGGTCACTATGTGCAAAGGCGTTAACAGGCGCGAAAGACGTAGGTATATTGCAACTCGTAACTATTACCAACCTATCCAGTATAACAATGCAGGTCATATAAAGTAAATGCCTGTGCCAATTAATACCATTTACATACAATAGTACACGTTTTCCGCTGTATTACTTGCCTTTTCACATGATTTTGTATACAAAGCTAATTTATGTCAAAATGGAAAAATTTTGAGATAGTTAAAATACGAAAATATCGTAGATGTTACAGGGGAGAGACTACAGTCCATTCACAGTTATTTTACCTGTGACAGCAGCAACCGCATAGCCACCTTATTGTAACGAGAATACATTCGCTGTGATTTTGACAGATTTGTCAATGGCAGCAACTGAACAACAACCTTATTGCAATGATTATAAAGATCACTGAGATTTTGCAGTGATGTAAAATCAAAGGTTAATTAATTGTGCACGATCTGTGCTATTGTATACGCACTTTTTGCTTATGCTCCGGGCCGTATTATAACACGATGCCCAAGAATAAAATAATAAATCTTTAATTTTAAGGGTACATATGGCGATCTCCTCAAACATTAATTTCAATATGAAATACCTACTTAGCATAGATTTGACAGAGTTCTATCAGTATCTGTTTCAAATTCAAGTAGATACATATTTAGTTTGTAGGCAAAAGTTATTAGTTCATTAATAAGTAATCACTGACGTATCTGCGGTCAACTGAATGAAAACCTATTCAGTCCTCATATCTGAGCTGGGAGCTTCAGTCCATTATAGAAAGTGTCAAGCATTCTTGTCAGGCTGATATCTTGTTCGCGTATCTCTTCATAATATCTCTCTATTGAATAGTTTCGTTTGTCCCTTAGGAAGGTACGGAGTAACAGCCTCATTCAAATGCGGTCCATCATTAAAATGACGTATAACTTTGTAGTATCATGCCTTGATCATAAATAAGTCATGGTATTTAATATTTTCTTGTATCTTTCGCTTTCCAAGTCATATTTTGATTTTTTTCTTAACTATTACAAAATCCAGTGTCCGTGTAATATTAACTTCGAAGTTGTAATAATTTCATCGATATACATTTTCATGTAATTCTAGTGACAATTTCCCTGAGTTATCTCTATAAGATAGTTTAGATTCTTTTTACCCCAAAAACTATACCAACAATTTTTCAAAGTAAGTATATGTTCCTTTGTCTTTTCCAGGCACATGGTGGGTCTACCGCTCAAGACTACGGAGGGCTACCACGTGCTCCTCTACCGGCTATCAGAGTTCGACTACAGCAAGCTAAACTTCGCGGATGCAGTCCGAATGTTCTGTATGTTCAACGATGTCAAGTTGTCTGAAGACTGCTTGTCTGAGGGTTATATTGTCATCTTCGATATGAAGGGTTGCAGTCTTGGTCATTTGACCAGGGTGACGCTGCCTGCGTTAAGAGCTTTTATGCATTATATCCAGGTTGGTTTGTTTTGTAATATTTTTTAGCGTATTTAATTTTACTAAAGCTTTCAAATCGGCTTCAGAAAAAGGAGGACGTTCTTTGTTTTTCACTGTGTTGATATTAACCAAGTCCTTTTATTTCTTACTTCATTGTCCATTTAATTTAATGAGCTGCTATACATTTTTTGTTAATTTCCCTTTTCATCTACCAACTTTAGCAGAATATTGATTACTAGAGTGATCTGTTCATAACTTAGCCTGAATTTAATGAATAACGGGACTACATTTTTTTCTTTCATTAACAAGTTAGTCTTTCTTCTTTCAGAACGCCCACCCGTGTCGTCTAAAAAAGATCCACGTCGTCCACACGGTCTCCTTCATCAACCAGGTCATGTGTCTCGTGAAGCCGCTCATCCACTCCAACCTTCTCAACCTTCTGCACTTCTCCTCCGAAGGACCAGAGTCCATCGTCGACAAGGAGCTTCTGCCCGAAGACTTTGGAGGACCCCTCCCACCTGTGAAGCAACTCCACGAAGAACAAAGGAAAAACATGGAAGATAACTATAGGGAATGGCTGATTGAGACAGAAATCTTTAAAGCTGATGAGAAAAAGAGAATCAAGAAGCCTAGTAAAGGTATGTTCGCTAGCTTCACCAGTAGTTTCAAGAGTCTGGATATTGATTGATAGGCTTCCTTGTCTATGTCGCGCTAGGGACCTGAGAGTTTCGGTTTCGTGTTTGAGTGGCACCTAGTTGTTTCCAGAAAGTTCTTCAGGATTATAGGTAATTTTATTTTTAAATAAGACCTTTTTGGAGCAACGAGGTGGCATATAAAAACGCTCTGTTCTTAGTCTTCTGTATTTAATTCTTCGTGGTGAATAAAGTCGTTTATTTAATAATTAAGTATCTATTGATAACTATATCTTGTAAGTATGTAAACTGTTTTTAGATTTTTGAAAGATTATATTGAAAAATACTAACATACAGGATATTTTTTAACCAGCGCGAAAAATGTAACCATGAATTCAGCATATGATTCTATACTAGACCTAGCGTAGAAATGTTTCATCGGCAAAAATTTCTACGCTGTGGGGGGTCTAGAATCATATGCTGAATTCGTAGACACAGTTTGCGCACAGGTTAAAAATGTATCCTTTAGAAATGTTATTTTTGCACCTTGAAACATTTATACCTAGTCCGTAGGTACTAAGTACTTGGGTTCTCATAAATCTGAGTTGTCATGACTTTGCTTCGTTATAAAGGATTATGTTGTGGTTTTCAAAGTTTTCTAAATGTATGTTGTATGGCTGTTATTTCTTTATTTTTATCTTTGTATACAGGTTGTGATTAAAAACTTGAATTATTTAGGGCTGATTTTTCCATCGTCAGATAATTTTTATTCGAGGAATAAAATTGACGTTTGACAGTTTTTGTATGAAATAACTGTCAAAACTTCAAAATTATTCCTCGGATAAAGTTCTCAGATGGTTGAAAAATCAGCCCTTAATCAAATGTCTACTTTATCGAAACTGTCATCATTTTAGATTAAGGTCCTTTTTGTGTATACGTTTTATTTGTATTGTCTTTGTAGTGTTGTTAACAGATTATATTTAATTATATTTTTTTCATTGCTCAATATTCAATTTAGATATTTGAACATTTAGTTTTGTTTTGAAATTTAATTTGAATTAATTATAAAAGAAATACTCGGTGTGGTTCAGGGTTCTCTTGTGCTCATGTAAATAAAGTTTTTTTGTCTCTTTTAACACGTAGAACGTGACTTTTTATTAAAAGTTACCATATTTTTATAGAAATTTTGGTACGGTTAGGCATCGCTTTGTACATATTTAGGCACTTCTAGTGGTTTTCTATGCTATGTTTAAAACTACGCTTATGTTACTTTTTAAAAGTTAAAGAACAGTCCTATCTAATGTTACAGCCTTTTTGGATTTCTATTTTTTTATAATATTGTATAATATCAATGTGTTACAATATTATGCATAAATGTAACAAGCCAAATCGTTATATTTTTATAGGTACACATATTGTAAATAGTCAAATAAAATTATTTTACTATCTATCTTGTAGTTTTTACTAAACATTTTCCAGATTTCGTATCTCGCTAAAATCTTGATTTTTCACAGATGATAATTATTTATTTGTATTATAAATAACCAAGGTAAATACTAATGCCTGTGTGAGGCACCAAATAACTATAATCACACCCTGTTTCCCCGTAGGGATGGGTAGATGTGTAACCTACAGTACCTACACCACATTACGACAGTTAAGTACCACGTAATACACCACCCTATTGCCATCATACATCACAAATCCAAACTGAATACTGCCACACCGCTAGGAACATGTGCTGAATTCAAGGTTTCCGTTTTACGAGTCGATGTCCCTATCACCCTGTATAACAACCAATCACAATATATTAATAAATACAATTAATAACCTGATTTCCGGAAACCAACAACCCGAAACTGAAGAGCTAATTAATTATTATCATTCGATAAGCTTCAATAACTTGATTACTGCCACTCAATCACAAACAGTAGACGATCAACAATATGAAATACAACAACTGGCCATCTGTTACAAATACATTTAGAAATATCTTCAAAAGAATACTGTCTATAATATTATGTGCCAATATATTTAAAACTAAAGCTGTTTCTAATACAGACACTTTGCCTAGCCATTGGAGTGTTAAAAAGAAAAATACTTCGTTACATGTGCAAACTGACGATGAACGAAAAAGTGTGTTTTTTATTGAGGTTGCAGATAGTGTCACTGTTAGTAATAATGATGAAGACTATGTTAGTTACGGTGCAGATGATAGTGTGGTGTATAATAATGGTGATGGGATTGTAGACAATGGTGAAATTGAAAATGTGTGCGATGGTGAAGATGGTAGCAGTTACTACGGTGATACAGTAAGTATTCATGTTAATAAAACATAGAAGCACTAAGTACCTACCACCAATGCTGAAATAGAGCATTTTCGTAGACTGCACATATATCGTAGGTAATGAATAATGTGGACTAATAGCCAAGGAATAAATATATTTAGTCCCGTAGGGTTATTTTTTACTAGCACCTAACTATTTTTTCCGACTAGGTGATTGCGAGCATTTTGAATGAAAATAACAGTTCGAAAAGGTGACATGCGCCCGCTAAGTGGAAAAGGATTTTTTTTCAAATTTGCGCTCCTTAACTGTACCTGCATCCTAATTGCATAACACACTATTACAATCTGAACCATTTGAAGGATATTGCTATTCCATTGCTTCATATGTTCGAAAAACGTCTGCTCAACAAGGTAAATAACGCAATGAATGTTGTTGAACTGTCAAAATTAAAGCTATTGCTACTGTTAGTGTCTTTCGCAACTACCCCGCTGGTCTACCTCAAACTGATAGGTAGGTAGGTATTAAATATTTGTATGCACCCAGAACATAGTTATACTACGGTCTTTAGTACAAGGAGAACATTAGATATGAGCAGTTCCGCGATTGTGATTTTACGTACAGACCATTAAAACTATACATTGTATGTTTACGAGTAATTAAACAAAGATCTCCCATAGCTTTTTTTTCATATCTTTTCTTACTAGATTTTGCATATCTAGTAAATACATAACTAGACTAATGCTGTAGAACTTAGTTAATTAAAGAACATCCAATCATAACAGATAAAAATGATCAATAATTTAATAAACGAGACTTCGTTTATTAAATTATTCGGAGTGACTACTCCGAAGAGTTAGGTAAAGTTACCAAGAAATATGAAACTCTTTCAGTTACACGGCCAGGCTACGGTTAAGTGTCGCCATCTGTGGGCAACTTGAGACTTTTCTCACAATCGATTAGAGGTTAGAACAAAGTAAAATAAAAACCTCTTTCGATTACAGACGAGGTGAAAAAAGCTAATGATATGAAACAACAGATAATAGAATTAATTGATATGTTCCAATTTTAACAATGAAAAAACAAAATGCCCCTTAACGATGAAAATTAAAGTTAAAAAAATAAGCTATGAAAGTTTTCAATTTTATTTTCGATCTTCATTCAATGGCGGTCGCAACCCCAATTAAAAGCCTTCAATTTTCTGAGAAGCGCGTAACGATTGTTGAAACGCATTTAGAATACAATAAAAAAGAGAAACCCTTTGACAGACCACACGATGGCCACACGTCATAACAGTTCGCGGAATCAGAATCAGAGCGTCTGGCTGTATTAATTGGTCGGTGTCACAACCTTCATTACGTTATAGACAGCGTCCGAGTGACTGATAGCCAAATAATGAACTTGGTCGAGGAGGACCACCAAATTTACATGGCCAGAAGGACCATTCGTATTGTGCTTTGACGTACGGTAGCCGCAGGCATCAGTCAGAACGTCAACGCACTTCAGACACGCATAGAAACGTATCGGTATTCGGGAGTAACTAGACATAGAATTATACTGTTTAAATTGTCACACAGCCTGGAATATAGGTTGTGGTGCCATGTTATCAGATGGGCAGTGGTCAAACTGGTAACTACTGGAAAATACCTAAAACTACGCAAATCCAACTACAAAAGGAAGATAGATCAATAGCCCATTTTCTCTAACTATTTAAAGAATCCTTTATTAAATGACCAACGTGGGAACAACGACACCGTGAAGCCGAAATCGTTCGGAATCTGGTTGGGTTTCCAAAGTAGGCCTGCTGTAGAAGTCCCTGTTCAGGGAGTCGTCGGTAGAGCGATGAAGCAGCGGCGACGGCGGCGGCGCTCCATTGAGGCGGGCGGCGGCGCAAGTGCGGCGAGTGACGCGCGCCGCGCCTCGCGCACGCGCCCGACTATCGAGCGGCATGTGCCTCTCGCAGCCGGCCGACCGCTCCGCCCGACCGATTCACACTTTTTTATTTTCCCACCGAACGTAACCACCGCTGTGACATCCCCATTTTCACACAAAAGCCCGCTCGAAACGTGAACGCGATCACAGCCCGCGTTCGGCGGGCCTCATCGCCATCTCTGCTTTTCAACCCGTCCCCGTCGATACCAAAATGGCAGGACGAAGGGTCCGGGGCCGCGCGCGAGTCCGCCTCTGACCGAGCGGTGTTGTTCCTCAGCAGTGTCTCGTTATATAAATGTTACGCAAGTTGAGCTCGGAGTGGCCACGACGAGGTGCATCTGTTGTTACACGAACTAAGTCCGGTGCTGTGCCCTGGAGCCCATGTACCCGCGACACCACATCACTGACCTGTGAGTACCCTACCCCTCATTACTCGTCGTGCTACTTACTGCACGCGCTTGTAACGTAATCGTAACAACAACGCATGTAAAGCCAGTACTTGTTAATGGTAATCGCATTCGAGTTTCGCTTTTATCGATCGGATCGTTATCCGGAGCGAGTGGAAATTGTTTTTGTATTTCCTCTCCGAATATAGGGAGGTGGGATATTGCGGGTTAATGGGAAAATAACGAGCTGTGTGGTGTTGCAGCAGACATTGTACCATGGCGATAGTTGGTCTGTCAACAGCACTCGCTCTCATGTGAGAGCACGTATTGATCAATCTCCCTAATGTTTTTGGAAGCTCTCTATATTTCATGAAGTTCGTAATATGAATGACCTTCTGCTATCGAAGTTACATGAACTAATAATATCGATAGAATATTTGATAAGTCTGTGTAATTAGAAATAGATTTACTTGAACGTTACAATTTCCAGTAAATGTAGGTTCTAGCTACTGAAGTTGAAAATAATTTAACATGTAAGTAACCTAAATACGTCAGTTATAATGTATAAATATTTCCATTTCCATAATCGTAAAGTATTTCTTACTTGTGACGGTGCTTACCTATAGCAGTTATGTTCTACATTACAATATTCAGCACACTAAGATGAAAGACAATATAAAACTGTGCAATGTAGTAGCTGACATTATAAGCCAAGAGCAATTTAAAACACGAGCATAGCAACTTGTATGTAAGATTAAGTAGTACACATTGCAAATTTCCTTGACCCCATACTCCATGTAGTATATATAAGACGATGAATTGCTCCACAGAATAGCAAATGACGCACAAGAAAATAAAAAAATCTCAAGACATGTTTAAGATTTCTTAGATTATGAAGCAGGTCTAGATTTCTACAAGAGTGACGCCTACGAAGATCCAGCATCTTCGCGGAACATACAAGTCGCAGACATCCAGTCTCCTCGGCTACTCAAAGATGAGTCAGTCCCGAATGGGGCCAATATTATATGAATGCCTGAAGTTGTTTATTCAGTCTCCAGAGTCTAGCCTAAGTTGGATCGGTAGTGGTCTCTGGTAAATACGAGATTGCCACGCCCCCACTATAGTTGGCATCAGGCCGACCGCTTCCCGCGTCCCCGTTTTTATACCCACATAGTTTTTGTACTGATTTCATATAAACCTGTATAACCTAGATACGAGTTCGTAATGAAATTCGCAAGCTTAGCGAGTCTTCATCTCTATGTACTGTACGTCCTTGGATGGAAGGATTAAAGATTATTGTTCTTTTCCTTACTAATGTTGGCTATTGTTCAAATTGAGTCATGTTTGACATATCATCTTCCATCTCGGTCATAAGTCTATCTGAGTAGTTTTCGTGATCAATCAATGAGATCAAAAATTACATTGATACTACATTACAAAAAAAAAAAAAACGGTTTCAGACCTCGATTTATTTAAACCTCATGCTTTATACTTATCTCAAGTCATATCCAGTTTTAATTTTATTGCATGCAAATCAATCTAGAACGAACTAATGGGATTTTAATATCCTGGAATCATCCAAAAAAGTTAAGTAAAATCATTACCATGAAATACATTATAAAGTCGGGACGTTTAAAAGCGTCGTCGAAATGAGTCCATTCATAAATTGTTTCACCTGTGAGTGATATACAGCTATACACGATTATATCTTCATGTAACACATTACCACCTAGTTTGGGCAGAGTGTTATAGCGCTCGCCTCTATATCCAATAAGCGAAGTTGACTGCACTTTTACGTTCATCGCTCCATTCTTATACTTACAAAGGCTTCATCTGCACTGTTATGGAACGATGGTTGTTGAATTTTAGTGATGGGGCGTGTTTGACGAAGGCTAGATCGGATTAGTCTCAAAGATAGGATGTTGATAGTGCAGACTGAAATGAAGTTGGGGATCATTTTGGTTTAACAGACATAGATTTTCTATTAGCTAGAAATGTAACTTAAACCCTTACTTCTGCCAAGAAACAAGCGCTGAAAGGGCAAAATATCGGAAATATAAAAACTTATTTATTCAAGCTTATCAGGGTGGCCACATAAAATCAGAATCAAAGAACAATATACAGAATAAAATCGCTCGTTGTGCCCAGCTCGCTCCGAGTGAAATATTCAACGGTTATCACGCGACCCGGCCGCTCGCTTGTCGAGGAGAACGTCAAAAAATTGTGTCATATCCATAGTTTACCGATTCGTATTTTGGGCTTACGAATGTTTTCCATAATAATAAAAAGACAAAACGTTTAGTTGTGTTTGAGGCTTGGATATTTTGAATCGGAATCGGGCCAAAGTTTAAGTGGGGTATTTATAGTAGTGCCGGGTCCATTGTCGTTATTTTATCCTTGTGGTATCTGATAGGATTTCTCGTTTTCCATATTAACAGATTTGTTAAATCTTGTGTTTATTTTACAAAATTTTTATGGGCACTAAATAAATCAGCCTCATTTGGAAGCGAACCAAAATTCTGCTCTTCCACACAACCATTCCATCTCCATTTTTGTAGGCTTATCTCCAAAAAGTTTCTATGCACAAATACAGATTAGGTATTATTTCCAAATTACCCTTCTTCAAAAACCGTCAAATCATCCACAACACCTTTTTTGACAAGTTTCTTAAACCCCATTCAAATGTGCTTAACAATTTCTTATCTACAATCTTTTCCGTCTTTGAGACGACAGTTAGCAAAAAAAGCGAGGATCATGATCCCCCTCCCCTGCAGCCATTAGCGTCGTGGTCCACGTCAGTAAATTGATGGATTGTCGCGAAGACATCTTCAAGATATTTGCCAGTGAATGCGGTTCGATCTGGCATGGCTGCTACTACGAGAATTTCAGTTACGTTGAAATGTTGTTAAATGTTGCTCGATTTGTGGCGAGTATTTTCTGTTTTTGTTGTTATGGGAAATAATACAGGTATCTTATAATTTGATTTAAGACTGTAAGTACCTATAAGTTTTAATAAAAAAATGAGAAAATCGCACAGTAAAATGCTCAAGCATACCTCGTATCATCGTCTCTTTAAAATAATACAGGACAGCAGAACCAATATAACCATATGCAATTTGTTTCCAAACAACTCTGATAGGATTTCACAGAAATTACGATAATTGAATTCTCGTAACTGACCTTGCAAGTACTGACCGTCCGATGTCCGACCGGAACATCACTTTGAACGCTGCATCCCGATTCCTAGAATATGGCGCTCCATGGAATACGAATGTGTGTCAGGGGCACGCACTAATCTAATTAACGACCGGGATGATATTCTGTTTACGCTCACCGACACACGTGGGTGATGGAGTTTGAATTTAGAAAGGGGTAGTGAATTGAAGTGATTTTAAAGTGTGGTAGGGACTTTATTGAATTGCGGGCGTATAGACTTTTTATGTTCTTGTTTTATGTGTACGATGTCTAGTGGTCGTAAGCTTAACTTCATAGTGTGAGGTCTTAAGAGCCATGCTCAAGCCAAGCTAAAATGTATGTCTCTGTTCTGCTGTTCAGCTGTTCTGCCATTCCTCTCGAAAGTTTGTAAGTTCTTAGTTACTATAAACCACAATAAACCTATTAAAAAAAACATGCCTCAGATGAACTTAACATAACTTTACGAATTTAAGTGCTTCATTCGATTCAAAACTAATCAAGAATTGCCGAAGCAAAGATTTAAAATGTCGTTAATCTTTATCTCTAAACCGTTCAAAAATCTTTTCTAAACGGTCTCAGATCCAATACTTTAGTAGTGGTCGTCGCAGTATCCCTGAGTACCACATCGGAGCAAACTACGTCTAGACATCTTGAATTACTCGTCCATACATCTGACGACATTTAGTAGAATCTCACTCGTTCTCCGAGGTTGGGCTTAAAAAGTTTGCAAGTTGGCAGTCTGGGTATTTGTTTGTGCGAGAATTTTAATTAAGAAGACGATTGTTTATTTTCAATGTTGGTAAGAAGTTTGTTCTTTTATGTTTTTTTCTGCCACGACTAAGTAAGAATAATACAGTTACTTATAACTATGATCCAAAAAGTGAAGAGAATTAAAGGGGTTAAATAAATCACTAAGAGAGTATCATCGACATTGAAGGTGATATAGGCAAAGATTTAAATCGTTAGATTTTCCCCCACCGTACTTATCCACGCGAAAAAATCTCCATACTGAAAAGAGTGAGCTCACACGTCACTAAGTAGCGTTCCATGCCAATCAAGTCAAGTCACTGCGTCATCGTGTGTCAGAGGTGTCAAAAAGATACAGAAATGTGACCATCTTTTTACGCGGTAGGGCGAATCTAACCATATCAATCATATAGGATGGTAAGTTATTAAGAGTACTTTACTAAAGAAAACTACACTTGGTGGTCACATAAAGTAACTAGAACAAAAAAAAACCTGTTTATGTGTAGGTACAGCCTCTAATTACCCGCACACCTCACACGTTACACTCCATTTCGCGCTGCGGCATATAAAAACGCAATATTGCCGCCTTCCGCCAAGTCGCAGCCGCCATACTTGTCCCATCGCAACTTGGCACGTACAAGTTTCGCCAAGCCGCCAAGCTTCGCCCAGCCGATGGGAAAATTACAAGTTATGGCCGTGGCGTGCCCGTTGAGTGCCACTTTGTCGTTTAGATTTAAAATGTTTTGTGCCAGTACGTGTTTAAAGTTTTTAAATTGTGTTTCTGAACTGCAATAACATGTATTGGGCTTTGGGCTGTGTATTGAGATTTTTAGTTTGTTTTTTATTTTACGCCCTTAAAAGGTGTTGATAACGAATTATTTTATCTTATTGGCGAATAAATAAGATTAGCTCATGTCGCGGTACAAATGTTAGCCAGTCAGCAAGGTGGACGCTGACAGCCCAGAATGTAGGTATAGTTAAATAGCGCCACTCACGTATCACTCATTTTGGGTTTGAAAAGCAACATAATGAGAATTTTCCATCAGAAACGGAAACATTTTTATTTTACTTTTAAGTTCGGATCTTTAGATATTTATGTGAATTATTCTACTGTCTGACCAATAAGGCTAATATACTCCTGCTTAAACCTTTTTTTATTTTAAGTCAAAATACTGTCAACAATGTCTTGAAAAAAATATGAAAAGCCATTAAGAATAAAAAGAAAATTAGCATTTTTTTTCTTACTCTTATGGCGTTTTTGACAAACTTTTTATTCATGTTGCCAGTAGTTTTTAACGACTGAATATTTTACTGATGTGTTAAAAACTGAATCCACACATCTTGGGAATACTTAAAATTATTGTATGTTTGTGATATAAAATGTTTTAAGCTCACACTACGTTGAATAACAACGATAAAAGCAAGATTTTGGTCTGGTTTTATTTTAATATTTATTTAATTTTATTTAAAACTTAGTTTTATTTCTTTCGTTAACTGGCTTTTCTACAGTCCAACATAAAATGTTATGAACGAGTGACTTGATACTGGCTTAGACGCTCTATCGTGTTGTTGACGTCAGTAATGCCTTATGCTCTATGATCCTCCTGAAAGTCTGTACAAATACAATAGACAATCATGGGGAAACTATGCAAGTGTGTGCATGTAAGTAAATTGATGGCTCGCTAGCACCACAAAGACTAGACACTAAATACGTTTAGCGCTAACATATTCTGTCTCTATCATCTTCAAACGATTGGCAGAAACAGAACGATATTTTAAAGTTTACAAAATCTAGGTACACTTAAAAAGTCCTTACCCTTTAGTCTATGTTCGAACAAAAACATATAGCTATCTAAATCACACTTAAAAACTCAGATCAACGTAATACACACAATGAAATTAATCTTTTCACAAGAAGTTTTCACAGTTCTCACAGTCAGATTTGGATAGTTCAAGAAAACGATAGTTTTAATACCTAGTTTATGTACAATCAACCTATGATGTTCTCACTCCCGGGACACAGGGACACAGGCCTCCTCTCCTCGAGAGGGAGTGGGCTGTAAACGCCCAGTGCGGGTTGGTAAATGTGTGTGTGTGTGTGTCTTCGAATTTTTCATTTTTGTTTCCTCACGATGTTTCCTTTCACCGTTTAGAGAGCTATAGATAGTTTTCATGACGTTAGGTAAGTAATTTTAATGCCTTGTTCTTTTACATATGAGCTTCTTGAAAGTCAGTATACAATAAACAATTATGGAGAAAATAATAGGTACCATAAGTAAATTATTTCGTAGTGATATAAAGCGTGAGCGACTAAATAAATCTAAATCACAAGCATTCGAGCGTATGGGGCAGTGAAAATGTTTTTCGAAACAGCGTCTTTCGCGACTACTTCATTCGAGTCCATGAGCTTTCGAACCTGTGAGGCAGAGGAAAAATAATTCGCAACAGCGTGTGTCGCAACAGCGGCGTTCGAAACAACACAGGGGACCCGTTTTAGGGCACCTAGGAACACTAACAGTCCCTTCTTTTTAGCTTTTGTTCGAAATAACACAACGTTAATAGTCTCCAAATCACAGTAAAAAAAACCCAGATTAACTTTACAAAAAATACATAATAAAAAACAATCTCATAGCAATCACAAAACATAACGTTTCATTGTTTTCCACAGTTAGGAACAATGTTTATTTTCCCGGAGGCGTTTGGCCTGCCCACCTCTAACCTTTGGGACATCAAACGATTTTTCCGCTAGAGTGGTGCTCGGATGATTGATACAGTAGGGGGGTAATAAACCCCAGCCTTTTGAACACGTGCACTTTTTATATCAAATTTATGTAGGTAATTGAAGGGATACAATTTTATTATGTTTAAATTGGTAAAATTTGTGGGATTATTTTGTATTTCTGAGTTGAAATTCTGTAACTCCTAATTCAGAATAGTAGGTTGAATTTCTGAGTTAGGAGTTCAGGTTGAAACCCGAAACTATGTCAAATAAAGTAGACAAATGAACTAAGAACTTGATTTCAGAAAAAAGCTGGGTACTTAAAACAAAATTTATAGTAAATTAAGATAAATCAATTGTTTAGCAAATCGACTACCACTTAAATTGTCCGTATATTCAAATCACAACTCATAGCATAATCATTCAAATGACTATCATTCTTTGACAGTCGTTTGAAATGGCAATAACACGGCCAATTGGGGGTAGGGTAGGATGATTGTTAAGCACATTAACAATAAATTTCGCTGATTGTATTGTGAAAAAGGTTGTCAACAAGTCCGATCGTTTTTTGCAAAAACTTGGCAACATTCCGTATGAACGAGCGTTATTTGCATCACACGTAGGAAGCACCGTATATTATATGTATGTATGACTGTGATTGTCTTTGGTCTGTGAAGTGCCAAAGAATTGGCTACTCAGTATACTGATAAAACCATTTGTGTACTAAACTGGCTGTTTACCTATCTCCCTTGCCCACTGTGCATTTCCTTAATTATACAATTAGTAGATAAAGTTAATCTGAACACGGACTCCTCTATAGATCACAAGAATGAACCACAGACAATCACCACGACTGGCGAGGCGCCAAGAGTGGGGATTCTGGCAATTTACACTGTGCGCTACGTTTACCGGCCTGTCTTAGTTTATGGTATGATACTATCAGTGTATGGCTGTGTTCCCCCGTAAATCATTGTTGTGTATAGTGAGTTGACTATAGCGTGATAGATTTGACAGATGTGAGTGGCAGTCACTATAGTGTGTTCAACAAAGGTTGAGATACATGACACATGCGAAATGCTTTTGCGTTGTTTATTCGATAATCAATTGTTTTCATAGCTCATTACTATCGATGTTAATATAAATAGGATAAGCAAAACAGTAGGTCAACATGTTATATGTGACTATTACCTATTTATGAATAAATAAATAAATTTCGCACATATAATATTAGTATGGATCTTTCCATACTAATATTATATGTGCGAAAGTAACTGTGTCTGTCTGTTACCTTTCACGCCGTAACGGCTGAACGGCTGAGTGACTTGACTATTTTTCATCTCGGTAGTTTGCTTGTTGCCAAGTGATACTTTCCGATATTATGCGGGCGGAGCCGTGGGAAAAAGTTAGTATTTGATTTAAATCAAGCTATTTTAAAATACGTAATTGCTTTCTTGTTTCATGGAAATAGAACCATTTAAGTACTTCAATTAGACCTTTCACAGTCGCTCTTGACCTTTTGCTTGCCACGCACGCATTCCAAGGTGCTGGAAACTCAAAAGTTCGTTAATCGTTCCATCATTTTGTTTTATAAAGATGTATTAACCAGACACGTTACATATCAATACACTGTAAATAGATAAGTAATCTTCTGAACCTCAGCGAATCTTATAAAGATGTTTAAAATTAATTAGTACATTTTGTTTTTTATGATTCACTTAGTCTTCTGAACCTCAGCGAATCTTATAAAGATGTTTAAAATTAATTAGTACATTTTGTTTTTTATGATTCACTTAGTTTACATATACTGGTACATTCTACTAAAGATAAATAACTTTAAATTGTTTATCTTTAGTAGATTTAAAAAAAAAACTTTTAATTACCAGACATTTTGATTGCCATCATTAAACCCAAACTTTCTTTATCTCTGGTCACCCTAACCATAAACTATGGTCCCAATAAAAAAACCATAGACTATTAAAACAATCTATTATATAAAGGGAACTAACCATAAACTATGGTCCCAATAAAAAAACCATAGACTATTAAAACAATCTATTATATAAATAATAATCTTCTGAACCTCAGCGAATCTTATAAAGATGTTTAAAATTAATTAGTACATTTTGTTTTTTATGATTCACTTAGTCTTCTGAACCTCAGCGAATCTTATAAAGATGTTTAAAATTAATTAGTACATTTTGTTTTTTATGATTCACTTAGTTTACATATACTGGTACATTCTACTAAAGATAAATAACTTTAAATTGTTTATCTTTAGTAGATTTAAAAAAAAAACTTTTAATTACCAGACATTTTGATTGCCATCATTAAACCCAAACTTTCTTTATCTCTGGTCACCCTAACCATAAACTATGGTCCCAATAAAAAAACCATAGACTATTAAAACAATCTATTATATAAAGGGAACAATAAAAAGCACCAGGCTATGGAATTACCCTGTATAAAGCTCGTGAGAGCAAGGGTAATGCCAGACTATTCGCCCAATTTCCCTGCCAAGGAGTCTGGGATCTCGAAGGGGGTGTTCGGGGAGGTAAGGGGGGAGTCGAATCAGGTCAGCGCACTTTGCCGTCTTATGGCGTAGGAGACAGGGCGGCGGCGACCCTCGAATCTATAGCCTTAGGGCTGTCACACACGGTGCGTAAACATGCTCGGAGTTACGTTTGTGGGAAGCTTTATGTATTTTTTTTTTCGTCTGTGGTTAGGTCTATCTATGTCCAGGTTATATAAAGAACCTGTGCGTGCAATATTCTATTAGTAATATTATTTATTTTCATTTACATACACGTTACCTAAGTCAATTTTCAGAAAATCTGCAATAACATTAACATTCATTTAGTAATTTGTCTTCGTAATTCTATTATGTAAGAAGTAATACAGTACTGTTTACTTTCTAAAATCATCAGTAATTTCGTTTATCAGTCAACATTATTATATAGGTGCCTATGTATTTACACACCGATATAAAATTTTTAAATAAGTAAATACAGTAACAAAGAAATGTCATAACTGATAACCACAGATTTGAATAGGGTGTACATTGTACAATCTAGTGATAACGTACATATGATAAAAAAAGATAAAACCGTATGCAAATGCCACATGGTACACCATCGTCGTGCAAATAGCAAGACAAGATTTCATGTCGTGACTTCATCATTTGTGTTCGAGCTTTTGCCTTAAATGTTTAGATTAAAGCTTTGATCAATTTACACAGCCAGTCACAGTGCAACTCAACGTAGGCTCTACCTAAAAATTATAAAATAAATGACGTTTTTCAATTATTTTGTATGTATCGGTATTTCTGAAGGTACGACATATGTTTTTTTTTTTAATAGTTATGTACAGACGCCAGCACATCAAGCTACTACAATCTGTCAAATTTATTTAATTGATTTTCAACTTTATCGCTCAAGCATTAAGGTTCAAGGTTGATTGGGAAAATCTGACAGTTTCGGGTTGTTTGACCTGCTGGCGTCTGTACTTCAGACAATTTGAATAAAACTGAGTAGTTACCCATCGATAACTTGACTTTTTCAGAATGGAAGTCTCATTTCTTCAAGCAACATACATCAAAATATAACATGTTTGACATAATAGCATAATGCCATCCCCCACTATCCCTAACTTAATCTATCTTGCATAAACTCATCCGTCGAGACATGGTCGGGGTCTATTCATTACGCCCCGACCTGCCAAGGTCAATAGAGGGGCTCCTTACAGCCATATTTAGTAATTCATTCAGCCTAGTTCAACTAGGGTAGTACCAAATAATCGATATGGCTGCGACCTTTTTTCGATATCGTTTGAATACATTTTTGATGCGATACCTGCTTGTAAGTGTAAGTTTTTAGTTGGCCTCTCGTATCGGTGCGATAAAATTATCTCATGCTATGTAAAGAGAACTTGACAGCAAAATCTATACTAACATTATAACAGGGTAACATTTTTGAGACTTCGGATCCGATTCCGAAAATTGTCTAACTAATGGGCGGTGCTTGGGGGAGATCTATGTCTAGCGATGGACGTCTTTCGGCTGAATTAATGATGAATGGGAAGCTACAGTATTGTGTAGTGTATACATATATAACTTGTAAAGGAACTCGTATACTTAGATAAACTCTCTCCTGTCAACCCTGGTTTGAAATCCATTCTGATTCTCCTTAAAATAAGCCTGGTTTTAAACTTTCGCATACAGTTTCAACAATGATAGTTTGTAGAGGACAACTAAGTTCTCTTTCATTATTTTCAAGTAGTTCAGATAGTACAAAAGCTATAGATAGTGATGTGCTTTGCGACTCGTTGGTGGTAGATGATGTTCAATTTTTTATGAGTCACAAGAAGCTCAAGACTTACAAAACTATCGACC
This sequence comes from Apamea monoglypha, assembly GCA_911387795.2. NCBI lineage: Eukaryota > Metazoa > Arthropoda > Insecta > Lepidoptera > Noctuidae > Apamea > Apamea monoglypha. The sequence goes on along the minus strand of OU426934.1, from coordinate 13,342,429 downwards.
GTGCTGAGTCCGCGTTTTAATGCATTATTCACGTAAACCTACGAGTAGTTCTAACACAAATTACAGCTAATGTACGTCCGTGTCTCCCTAGGACACCATGGTAGCACAACCATGGCCGCACTGCCAGCAAAATATACACAACTCTATGGTGGGTATCCCATATCTCAACAGGCGTCTAATCGGTTGCGCAGCCAACCATACATTTTTGGCAGTGCTACCATAAACTAAGACGGGTCGGTAAATAGCACATAGGTAGTGTAAATTTCCAGTTTTATATAAATACAATTGACGTGTAAAAGTGTTAATACAAACTGTACCGAAATTAAATACAAACTTCTCTTGTATGTACACGTTTTAATTTGACTAAATAAAATAAAATATTATTAGAAACATTAGAAAAGAAACAGAATGAATATTATTAAAAAAGATTACGTCGTGACGCCGACGCGGACGTTTTTGGTGTTCGATCCTATAATAAATTTTACGTATTCTTGTTACGCGTCGATTAAGATACGTTTGCAAACGTTCCTAAACTTACGTAACTAGATAAATACGAGGACGACCTAATGGATTATTGGCACCAAGTCAATTCGTTATTAAGAAGCAAGATAATAATTTAAACGGCTAATTGGTAGTACATCAAGTAATAGGCTCAACTGAAAACTAAGCTACATAAAATATGAAACTCCGGTCCTAGGCTCCACGCTGACAATCGGAAGGTTCCTCGCTCGCCGGAATCAGAATCCTCATAAATGTGCTGGTCGTACGCAAGATGTTATGTTGCAGGAAGCTTGTAGAAGTCTGGTACTAGGGTGGCGGGTAGGGCGAATTCTAGGTCGCCCTACAGTCTTCGGACAAATCTACAGAAAATAAAGAAAAATGACAATCCGAGACGCAGGCAGAATCTTTTATAATAAAAGAACTGAAGAAAAGTGAAAATACATACCGAATCTTCACGCTTCGCCCCGATCGGGAACACTGCCCTTGGATCCAGTGGATGACCGCACAGAACTCGGTCGTTCAATCTTTTATAGATTACCGTTAGCAAATTATTTAATTGTGAAAGCAGGAAAATATAATATATAGACTTCCGTCCTGTGTCCAAAAAAATCCTTCCAATAAAAAATCTCGGTAGGAGAAAAAACATGTCACTTTTTGATTCAAAGCCAATAAGAAGAAAAAAGTCTTTCTGGTTAAAAATAAGGTTGGATTTGTTATAAAAGAAGGTCGTTCGTGCTAAAATTATAATGTAGCATTTGCCAATGCTGCGAAACCTACTGACAGAAACAAAATCATATATTTATTTATTAAAACTGTATGCACAAATAAAAAATATACTGTACAAAGGCGGACTTAATGCCTGAGGCATGTTCTACCAGTCAACCTTAGGGTGATGTAGAGACAAAACATGGCAGATATGCGTGGCATTTATAATTTATGGGGTAATTAATGTGAACCACCCGCACTGGGCCCGCGTGGTAGATCACAGCCTACTCCCTCTCGAAGAGAGGAAGCCTGTGTCCCAGCAGTGGGAACTTTATAGGCTGAATATGTTAATGTGAACACCACAGTAAAAGTACAATATTCCACAGTAAAAGAGTTATGAAATTTAATTTGATAAATGAACTGTTTGTTTTCTATTAATTAAATTACATTTTATTTGAAAACATCCATCGGTTTCTTACTAAACATCAACCATATCAGACGACCCTGGTTACTTATCTCTTTTGGTGACCGTACGACATAACTAGCGATAAAATCCCCCTATAACTAACAGAGACAAACAACATGAATTTCAATACGTCATAAAACCATGACACTTAAATTACCCTTTTAATACCCATAACGATTGTTTTTACACCCAACACTAGTTTATTACTTATAACATCACACCTGTACTCCCCGAAGGGCCGGGCAGAGGTGTATGTACTACCTCATTTCGCCATGTAAGTTTAAGTGCCCTGTAATTGGGTGGACCTATTGTCACTATCATCATTCTCCTGCCCTCATCTTAATTTATTTGGGGTCGACGTAACATGTCTTCTTCTTCTATACTTCTATACTAGTCGTGGACTGGACCTATTAGTCAAAGTCGCTTCATGTAAACTTGGTATTCAGCTGCATCCAGTGAGACTGGAAGCCGACAACGTAGTTGAGAAAAGGCTGGGCAGATGATGATTTGGGTGTACCTATTGTCACTAACTGGCCACAAAACCAAACTGCGGACTGCAGCTTGGAACCCAAAACAACCCAAACAAAATCAATGTCCAACCTGGGGATCGAACACAGGACCGTATGTTCAGCTTAGCGCTTACAACCACTAGACCGACGCGCGACGAGGCAGCCAACACGGTATAATACCTACATCGACACGTAAAAGTGTTGTGATTAACGACTGTCCTATCGACTGTCGATAGGTAGGTCGCCTTTATCGGATGACGTCAGAGACGTGAAGGGCGAGCATCGCAATCGACTCGAATTTAACATAAAATCGATAAAATATTCCTATATAGTTAGCTTGATAAAGGTTTTCGATTTAACGGCGACTGCCAATTGTTTTTGGCGTCTGGCTTTCTGTAAATAGTTTCATGATTTAGTGGTCTTTTGAACATTAATAAGGATTTTTTTTCATAGATGTCTTTTAAAGCAATAATACAGACGAAATCAGCCGAAAAGTGAATGATGCGACAAATAATAAAGCGAACAAGATAATCAACACTGAAATAAATGCTTTAGAATATTTTCCAAAATATTGTTGAAGAACCAAGAAGTAAATCAAAAATTTGCCAAAAAATATATCATGATACTATCATAAATTACCTTATGCTACGCTACAGTCAAGCCTTCTTTTGGCAAAAGCAACTCGTTATCATACTCCGTAGCCGTCTTTAACCCCTAATTATGCTCAGCAGTGCATAATTACAAGCCTTTATTCATGGAGAGAAAGGGATGAACGATATAAATCAAACGGTAGTAAAAAGAGAAAGAGAGTGCTTGATTTCCCGTGCAGTTTATGATTGGACAGATAAATTGAGCTTTCGTAGCACTCGTAAACACTTCGTTACGATTGCTACGAGCATGCTACGGACAGCTACGGACTACGGAGTTATGGGCTACGTACATTTTTTACGAATATCAATTTAGAAAATAGATGGTTTTTTTAATGTGTCTCGATTCTCCCGCTAGAAAAAGAAAACAAACTATGGATTATATTCATATTGTTTATTGTTTTTTGTCAGCGTTACGTTTTTCATGAAAATTCACACTATTGTTTCTACGTAATGCTGGCCACTTTAGAGATTTTGAAATTGCCAGCGAGTCGGTGACTAAAGTTGCCGCGTGTGTACCTAGCATTACATGTAAATATGAAAAACCGTAAGCCAAAATATATAAAAAATACAGGAAAACAAAACAAGTAAAATAATTGTCAACAGTAAATCGTGCGAATTTTGTTTTCATCTAAACCTTAACCAAGATTTTATTGATGCTTTAAGTACGCAGTTAAAAACAGAGTTAATCGTGTATTGATAGTGTCTGCACTAGGAAATTTATGAATAAATTACCAATATCTAGTACTATAGTTCCGGCAAAATAAAGTGATAGGAAACACGGAAATGCAATTTACACTATTTGGTGAGAGAGTTAATTTTCTTGTGTATTTTTTACAACATTACATTGCATGCCGCGATGTATCGCAGCCTACGATTGTAGAGATTCCCACGGCTTGGGGGGAAAGCTAAAGCGGATCACATACTACCTACAACGCTCCACGCGACCCGGCGCGTATTTTTTACGTCCAAATTCAATAAAAACATGAATGAGTTCATATAATTCTTTTTCTTTTTTACTAGAAAATGAGCGGGTACGGCACAAGCATGTCGGGGGGCGGAGACACAGACGCGCTGGCGAGACGACTGCGCGACGCGGAGCGTGCGCGGGCCGACGCGGAGCGAGCGCACGCCGACGCGCTCGCTCAGCTCCGGCAAGCGCAACGCTCGCCCATAGACCAGCACAATGTCGAACAACTGCAGTCCAGAGCGAGGGAGCTGGAGAAGAAGGTAGCTATGTCGGTTACATGGTCTTTATTTGTTAAAACTGCTTTGAAGCGAAGCGAGCGCACGCCGTTTCGCTCTCTCAGCTTCGCACAGCACAATGACCGCCCAAAGATACGGAGACAATAAAGAAAAAAAATGTAAAAAGCAATTAGTTTTGCATCAATATGGTCATCAAAAACTATACAAAGCACACTCAAACTACCATTTAAAAAGCTGGTCTGATTAGATACTTACCCTTTGCTTCAATCGATGACTTCTTCTCACCAAATAGACCAGTGCTTCATTATAAGACAATAATACTGTTTTACTTCGTAGGCGGCACTAGAAACAGTTCGATGCGAAGAGCTACAACTAGAACTGTCATCGGCGTTGCGCGCGCGTGGTCAGGGCGGCGTTACCACGTGGTCCACGCAGTCAGCACAACCAGCCTCCGAGATCGAGCGCATCATGGCCAAGATCGAGCAGGACAACCGCATCCTCGCTGAGTTAGAACATACCAGATCCACCACACATGGTAATGAACTAGTTATATTTTGCTTGTATACTACGACGCTAATTTTCTTCTTAAAAAAATAATCTTCTTCTGGTACCCCCGCATTTATAGAAGGTTGGCAAATCAACTTATACGAATATTTCTCCTTGTGGTTTGGAAACAGCTCAGCAGCACTCGTAACTATGTGAAAATTCGAGAGATTGAGATAGAGACACTCCAGTGTCAGTAAATTGACCATGCCAACACCTTTCTGGATGGATCTAGGTTATAGTCTACGGAAGGAGTTAAAATCGCAATATTAATATGCTTTATTTACAGAACGATAATGTTTTAGTAGTTTATGGTTTCCCAGGTATCCAATCAAGCGGATCCAACCAGGCGCTAGGCGAGTACCACTCGCCGACGCCGTCGCCGCTGCCGCACTCGTACACCAGCACGGCCGGCCACGCCGCCATCTGCCAGAGTAGCACCATGCCCACGCTGTCCTCGCTGCACGCCACCGGACAGTTCACCGCCCCCTCCTCAAACTCCGTCGCCTACTCCATGAGCGCGCACAACCCCACCTCGTATTCCAACCCCGTGTCCGCCTACTCCAACACGTACGGCCTCTCCAACACCCACCAAGTCACCTTCACCAACCCTGTCACCGCACCACTAGTCAACAACATCGGACAAATCTCCAGCACGCTAGCCGGACTGCAGACCAACCTGCAGAACCTAACCGGCAACGTGTCGGCTCTGAACCTAGGCTCAGGCCTCGCTCCCGGCATGACGGGGACCATAGCGGGCTCCGGCCTCACCAGCTGTTTGAACAATCCGCAAAACAATTTGTCAGGTGGACTATCGAACACGCTGGGAGGATTACAGTCGACCTTAACAAGCGGGTTAGGAAACGCCCTCTCGAACTTGACCGGAACACAACTAGGAGGACTAAATACAAGTTTAGGCGGCACAAGCGCGTACGGAACGGGGACAGGAACATACACAAATCCCCTGCTCTCTGGCGGACTCGGAACAAATCCTATGAATATAAAACTTAAACCTCTAGATGAAATAGACCTCGGACTCGGTAGATATGGGAACACGACGGGAGTGGGACGGGTGGCCACGCCGGTCACGCCGCACCAACCCTCGTGGAATTTAGGATTAGATAGCCAATTCGGAACTGATAGACTAGGGGGCTTAGACTCGGGATTCAGCCACGATCGGAACCAAAGAGCTATAGCGCGGATTATGCCTAATACCGGCTTGGAAATGGAAGGTGAGTGAAATCCAATTTTCTTCGTGCTCTTTGTTAAAAGGAAATCATTTTCAACGATGCACATGTTTCAGTTGCGCGAAATGCGTCACATTTTATGAATGGTGCTTCGGACACAGTTGACATGTTGGACATTCCGGGAAAGGGTCGCTGTTGCGTGTACATCGCCCGGTACTCTTACGACCCACCTGAGTAAGTAGAAACTTGACCAGCAATGAAATTACTTTTGTAGCTCGCAGAATCTGATTGTGTGAATAAAAATAGTAATACTTTCAGGATTGAGACTGCAGAAGGTGAATTGGCAATAACCGCTGGGGATTATTTGTTGGTGTGGGGTCCCCCAGACCCCAACGCTCCCATGCTTGACGCCGAACTGTTGGATGGACGACGAGGACTGGTACCTGCTAATTTCGTTACAAGATTGATCGGAGACGATCTGTTAGAGTTCCATCAGGTGATAAAAATATTCTTTTACATAACTTTATTTTGAACAAAGTGTGTGTCGAAATATTTCACACCAAGGAAATATTTTACAAATGTAGTTTTATTGATTGGAGCTCTAAAGGTGATGTGTTTCGATACGATACGTTACATTTAATTGTAATTGGCTTTAAATTCTTATTTGAGCGCCAATGAAAACTATTACGTTCGCTGTCATTAATACACGAATCAATAAACTTAAAGATAAATTAGGTAACATTTGATTCTAAATTAATAAATAAAAGACTTGAATTGAATTGGAAGTCACTTTGCAGTTATCTATGTTTAATTTTTAACTCCGTGAAAACTTAAAAAAATTAACGTGATTTTGATTTATTTCTTTAAAAATATATGATTTTAAAGCCAGTGCCTAAAAATATTTCAAAATTCATCATATAGATGAATAATACAAAAAAAAAACAAATGCCGAGAGCATCACCTTCAGATCCGTATTGACAGTGTGTCTACGAAAGTTATTAATATGATACAAAAACTTTGTCATACAAGGTCCCATTTTACCCTCAGGCGATTGTTTCGACGCTGAGAGATGTTGATGAGGCCACCACAGCGATAAGCGAACTGTCGATCAGTCGTGACGTCGCTCGTCTGAGTGAAGTGGCCGAATTAAGCGAAGGACCAGAAGACGATGACAATGGTAAGCATCCACACAACAAAGTCCACTCATAGAATTAAAACTAGGCACGAAACGTAGACCAAACAGTACTTGACAATGTGAACAATCTAGTGATGGTTTTTAAATATTTTTATTATTAGACTTTTGATGAAGAGATTTAGACAAAATTTAGCTTAGAAGTTAAAATATTAGCATTACAATACTATCCATTTTTCGTCATTGAGTGAAGTTTTACATTTCGCATGCAACCCAAACGCATCGAGCACTGAACTACCATACTAACATAGTAGTATTAAACATCATGATGCTTCGCACAGTGATACAATCAGAACGCTACACAAACGACCCGCGACGGTTGTCGTCAACGATCATTTATAGAAATAGTTCTATAGTCGAACCTTTGTCCCTCCCCGTTCCCCTCCTTGGACTTCGCTGCACGCTTCTTCGCATTCTCACGCACTTCGCCTGCCTGGCCGCACTCCTCGATATGCCCTCGGACCTCAACAGCCGAGCTGTTTTTCTCGTCGCTAGTGCCGGCGCCGCGGCAGCTCACCCTGGAGAGGCAGCTCAACAAGTCCGTGCTCATCGGGTGGACTGCCCCCGAAGGTGTGCAGCAAGCGAACATCGAGAGCTACCACGTTTACGTCGATGGAGTCCTCAAAACGACCGTCAAGGCCTCGGAACGCACACGAGCGCTCGTTGAAGGAGTAGACTCTAACCGGGTGAGTTGTTTTGATGTTCAATTAGCTGCTTCTCTTTATGTTTCTACAGTAGTCACTTTTACATGTTACCAGTGAGCACAAATTCATTTAGTTGGTCGTCGATGTCATTGTTTGCTTTTAGATGTTATACTTTTGTATTTGTTTCTTTGTAATGTTTCCGATAAGAGCCGTCAGTTTTATGGTATTTTTTATTCTTAAAGCCACATCGTATCAGCGTGCGTTCGGTGACAGTGTCGCGACGCACGTCAAGGGACGCAGCTTGCACGATGGTGATCGGTAGAGACACGGGCAACATGGGCCCGACCTGTGTCAGGGCCACCGGGGTGACCTGCTCACAGGCCGTGATCTCTTGGCTTCCAGCCAATTCAAACCACCAGCACGTCGTCTGTGTAAACAATGTTGAAGTAAGCACTCGAAATAGTAAAATTACGTCATTAATCGATAGGATAGACTAGACATGCATTCATTGATTACAGGTTCGAACAGTGAAGCCAGGAGTTTACCGCCACACAATCACAGGTTTATCACCTAGCACACAGTATCGGGTAACTGTAAGGGCTAAACACTTAAGAGCTGGTCCGCCACAACCTGGAGCTCCAGTTCAAGAAGAAGCTCCTGGAGCTTACACAGACTTCAGAACTCTTCCCAAAGGACTGCCGGATCCGCCAAATGAAATTATGGTACGTGGAAAGTAAAAACCCAACAATCAGCATGACGTGAATTGAGCATGCTTTTTGGATCCAAACTTATACATCTTACACTCACATTCCTTGCTCGCTGATGTTATATGTATCTATCTATAATATATTAGTCAGGAATCAGAATTATAACAATCACACAGTGGATAGTGGAAAATTTAAAATAAATAGATTGATAAATATCGAACCATGCTTTTCAAGGCAGTAACTGTGAAGCGTTTTTAGCACGCACAAGGTAGCTTTTCCAATGCTCCACGAAAGTGTGATGATACAGTATGAATACTCACAAAGACCGACTGACACACCCCTATTCCTTTCAAATAATTCACAACCTCAAAGCACACAGCACGTCTCGAGGAAGTCGCGTCAATCGCAACCATAAATCCAGCTCCAGGAAAATTATCTTGACATATCCCAATGCTCACCTCGTTGTTAGCTTAGCTACCCCCATCTGTAATGTCAGCTCCTCCCTCAATGTGGCTTAGTTCAACGTTGGCCCACATGTACTAAAGTTGAAACCCAATTGGCTTGCCTCACTATTGTTCGGCTGGATTGTTGGTGGTGATTGGTGCGGTGTCGCAGGTGGAAGCCGGACCTCAGGACGGGACCTTGCTGGTGACTTGGCAGCCAGTCGTGCGTCCGCCCGCCTCGGGCCCCGTCACTGGGTACGCTGTGTACGCCGATGGCAAGAAGGTGACCGACGTGGATTCCCCAACCGGTGACCACGCTCTCATCGACATTGGCAAACTGATCGGCCTCAATCCTAAATGTGTCACCGTAAGTATGGCTGTATGGAGCTTGATTTGGCTATGTGAACGCTATGTTAGAAATATTAGATATATGGTGACGTTTATCTAATTGGTAGAATTATATTTATGTTTATTGTTTAGGTTAACGATTTTTATCGCGATTCCTGTGTTGTTGTTTTCAGGTGCGTACAAAGTCAAGGGACAGTCAGTCCAGTGACAGTGCGCCTACGCCGATTCCACCAGCAGTGCTACGCGGTGTCGTGACCCGGATGCCACGCGGGCAGGGTCCGGGCCCCAACCAGCCGGGGCCCGGCGGGTACAGGGGCGGGCCCGTGCAGCGCCCTCAGCCCTACCAACACCACCAGCAAGTTATAGAGCACGATGAGAATCTTTCCGATAAGGAGATATTCCCATCGGTTAACCGCCACGACCCACACGCTGCTCAGGTGACCAAACACTTTTTATTTATCTTGTCTATTGTCCCTTTATGATGTTGGTAATAATATCTCGCTATGTCTGATATAATGGAGTCTTTGTCCCAACAAATTGGCTTTAACTAAAGATTTTAAATGTCAAAATTTTACATTGATTGTTTTCTGTACTTTCACACATCTTATTGAATTTTTTTTGCTACCCGAATTGGAATCTTGAAACTTTTGTCAAAATTAAACTTAAATATGATAAATGTGTTGAACTAAATGTTGATCGGCATAGCACTTTGTCTATATTTGGTTTGCAGTTCAATGTTGTACATTTGTGTGTAACGTCAAGTTTCATTTTGCCAGTTTATTTCGTTGAAGTTGATTCAGTATTTAATATGTGCTTTATATTTTTGATTTTATCTCTGATAATTTTCTTCGTCTGTGTCTTCTTAGCTATCATTATAACGATCAGTGTCATATGCTCTCTTCTTGCGCGACAAACAGTCTGGTCTAACGACCTATATACTTTCATCTACTTCAATGACATGTTTAAGTTCTATGAGCACATGTGTACAGACAGTTTGTCGCGTGATATCGGTGTTGCAAACTGCACTCTTTATACTTTCTCCTGTGGTTCTGTCGCTGGCATCTTCTACATGTCCAGTATTTAGTTCTCTGCCGACGGTTTCACGACACGACCACCGCGCCATCGACTATAGCTATGCACTCGGCTCGATCGTTCAAAATTAAATGCATACTGCTTGCGACTAGATCAGTAGTCTCTAGTGCTATTGGCCGATACCCGACAACGCACGACACCATACAGATACAACTTAGAACAGATAAAGAGCTTGTACTTTGTGACACAGACAATACCGCCCATGAGTTGTGATCATGCCACTTAGTCTAACCTTACCTCGCTCTCTCACATAACTGTTATACACCTTTCCATAGCCTACGAGTGGATTCGGCACAGGCCTCCTAAAGAGTATATTCGACAAAATAACCCCTTCGGTAAGGAATTTTAACACGTCTTTTCATATTTATCATTATTTATTTAATTCTGAAGTTTACACACGACTGATTTATTTAGCGTTCTATGAATTTTATTTTAGTTTTGAAAGCGTTATTTTTTGTGTTATTAGTTATGTAAAATATTTTTTTATTGTTTTCTTTGAATTTTTATTAATACACAGTGTGCCCGTATATATACAAATAGTGTCATAATACTATAATATTGTAGCCATATAATCAGCATATGAAGACAATATTTACTTTGAGTATGCTTTTATATTTATCTGAAAGTAGTCAAAAATATGTAGAAAACAAGTATACTAGCTAAATGCATATATATTTATATAAAGAAAACTAGGTTTTTGGAATCAAACTTCTGTTTAGCAGTTGTACGATTTTAAAGATACATAGATAGTATAATATTACAATTAAACTATAGCTTAAATAGAAAGGGTTCTTATTTGATACTGCTATAAAAGAAAACCACTTTATATATTACTTAGGAATGGTAAAGTTATTGCGTTTAAGACGATTTTTTCATAACAATTCACGACTCATAAACATAAAGACATCACTCATGAACATTAACACATCATCATGTATCCGTACCGTGGAAACAAAACAATCGTGCGTTTAAAACTAGGATCTAATCACGTAAAATAAAAGCCGATCGCTTTCACGGCAGTGAACTTCTATCTTTCCACTTCAGCTTCCTGTACAGGCTTTACTTGCTCTAACCTAACGCCTGATGTATTAATATTAAGAGAAAAGTACTTTGTAACTCACTCTTCAACAGCTTCTAATTAACCGCTTGATAACCTTTCCGTATAGTGTGTACTTCTATTTGCTTTAAAAAATAATCCAATAGTTTCAAGAGAAAGTACCTACACAGAGTATGAAGCAAAGAACACGTCCGAAATATTGCGAGCACCATAGTCATCAATATCGCCCATAATATCCGCACGATCATTACCTCACTATATTTTGTGTCGTTATAAAGAACTGTGTATATGCTAAAATATTGAATGACCATGTGGTATTAGCAATCGGGGATACCGGCCATCGAAATCACTAAAGAGAGCGCGACGGAGCTGGGTAGCGAAGACGAGGAGGCGCCGCGCCGCCGCCCGCAGGTCTGGGATCTCTCCTAGCTGTCATCGATGTGCTCTCCATGTGCTAGCACTATTCACTATGCTCTCTTTCTCTCAATTCTGTACGATCTCCCGATCACGAGTTTCTGAGTTTCACTTCTCGGTGTTCTGTGTTGTCATCTTCACTAACTGTACCGTCCTCGATGTTGCCCACACACGACTCTGGCCCGCCACACGTCATGCGACACCCGCACGTCCCTACCGACGTCCGACAGATAGGCAGATGGACTAGGCCCACAGAGCACTCGATACAGACAACACTGGAGCATGTTCGCGTGTTTGTATGATTGTTCCTGCATGCTGTCTTGGCTTCGACGCGTATCAATGCCGTACACTCACTCCTCTCACACACCTCCCACACTTCAATGTCTTATGTTATCAGATAAGGTATTCAGTTAACGAGGGGACATCGGTTAATGATACGATTTTTCCGTTATTGTTGAAGTTGAATTTAAATTTTGTTTTGTTAAACTTGTGACAAGCACATTTGGAACCAACTGTTTATGATTATATCTGCTATATGAATGATGTGGTTTCAAGTGTAAGCGCTGCACGCTAGCTTTCGTTGTGCATGGGGGTTGACTAGAGCTACAACGGAATGTCTTGTTTTTCTTATCGTCCGAGGAGAAGGTAATATTTATATCGCTTTGAGACGCAACGCCAATGAGGATAATGGCTATGAGCTTGTTCGATTGCTGTTGGCTTTGTTATGGAAAATCTAACCTTATTAATGTGTTGGTTCGTACGGACGTCAGCAGCAACCGTCCCAACCAACGCAAGCGTCGCAGCAGCCTTCGGGTCAGCCGTACCCGAGTACACAAGCCTACCATGGCACGCAGCAACCCCAATATCCACCAGCCGGCCAGTTCCAAAGTAACCCGGCGTACCCCGGGGCGGGCGGGCCCAGCGCGGCGCAGCAGTACCAGAACCCGCCCCCCCGGAACCACCACGAGCGAGGCCGCCCTCCTAACCCGCACCAAGTCGGACATCACAACGAGCAGGTATGCATACTATTCATTTTTAATTTTCTTTTGTTATATTTTTTTGTTTCCTACAGTAACAAGCCATTTTTTTAACTGCGTTACAACCATGGCTATTTACGAAACTCAAACTAAAAACCAAACTTTTTACAAAGATTTAACCTACGAAAATATAAACTGATAAGCAAAAAATAAGCCATTTATTAATTTAGGAACTTAGGCTTAGACAAGCCTAAGTTCCTAAATTAAAATAATGCAAATCACTCATTTTGACGCGGGGTCAAACAAATAATCACCGTAGATCAATCAAGCTGCCATCAGTTTCCAATGCGCCTTTTTTAAAATAAAATACATCACGATTCTATTTCTCAATTTTAAATGGGGCTGAACTTCGAAGTATGTTTTTCTTCTATACCTATAACTTTGCAATAAAAAAATATTCGTCAACTCTCTACTACTACTAACTACTCTATTACTATTCTACTACTCTGAGTTATGCACAGACATACAAAAAAAAAACAATATACGCGTCGACTTGAGAACCTGCTTCTTTTTTTCGACGGTTAAAAATAACAAACATTAAATATTTCTTCCCTAAGCAAGTTCTAACAGAACTACCTATTTCTCTTACAGCAGCAGCAACAGCAACAACAACAAATACAACAGCAGCAACAGAGCCAGCAAGGCAGCAGTATGCAGTACACCGCACGCGGGGGCCAACCCCAGGGGCCCCGCGGGCCCCAGCCTGGCGCCAGGCACGCGCAAACTCACCCTCAGTCCAAGAGAAGCCGCTACTTCATCGCCCTATTTGATTATGACCCACAAACCATGAGCCCGAATCCTGAAAGTTGCGATGAAGAACTGCCCTTTAGTGAAGGAGACACTATCAAGGTTCGTGCAAGAATCATTATTATGTCCGGTTAAAAAAAAGCGCTGATGATGCCCAATCCTCATCTGCCTAGCCTTTTCCCAACTATGTTGGGGTCGGCTTCCAGTCTAACCGGATGCAGCTGAATACCAGTATTTTACATGGAGCGACTGTCTATCTGACCTCCACAACCCAGTTACTGGGTAATACGATACCCAATGATGATGATGATGATGACCAATATACCAATTGCTATATTTCCCCCAACGGTATTCACAGCCTGCAATACCGATTCTACTCGTAGCTGCGGTTTATATAAATTGAAAAAAAAATACAGTACGTTTAGAATCCCAGTTCTATGAGAACGGCATCAAAGTTGTTTGTTAAATTTTGTGCAAGACTGTAGACTTCGTCAACCGTTGTGTGCTTTAATTCTATTTTTTTCTTCTTTAAATTCTAGTGACAAAAGAAAGCCCATTTTCACCCTTGGTTTAATTATCCCTCTCAACCTTCAGGTTTGGGGCGACAAAGACGGCGACGGCTTCTATTGGGGCGAGTGCAGGGGTCGTCGCGGATATGTGCCCCATAACATGGTGATGGAAGTCTCGGAGCAAGACGTCACGGGCCAGCCGACTAAGCGAGAACGCTGGGCCGACGCCTACGCCAACCAGCCAGTACGCCGCATGGTCGCACTGTACGACTATGACCCGCAGGAACTCAGCCCCAATGTGGATGCTGATGTAAGTATCCTCTTCTTCTCTTCCTTCCTAAATTATTCATGATACCTAAGTATTAAATACTTGCTGTGTTGGTGAGACGTACATGATCTCACCACCACAGACGTACTAGTTTATAATATTCACTGACTTGAGTCAGTGTGTCAGTAAGTGTCGAATGTTTTCGAACTTGGTTTTATTGACGCAACGAGACATGTCGTTGTCAATATTTCTGGAAAACAAGAATATCATCTTATTTTTCATGTACTTAAATATTAAGCTTAGATGGAACTAAAGCAGACTGAAGCTGTAATACTCTCTCGAGAGATATTTGTGCTTGATGGACATGCTATCCTGTAAGTCAGAACATTGTTGGATAACCTATGTCACAGCTGAAGGAGTGCTGCAAAAAAAGTTAACAATCTGTACTCTATATTGTTGTAGCGAATGACCTTCATTGCTAGTAATCTTAAAATTGAATATGGCTTTAAGTGTTTGAAAACATACCTGTTGCTTAGTGCCTAAGACTGCATTATGTGTTTTATGTCTAGATATCTAAATATGACATTTTTGTCCCTTCCCTCCTGATATACTCTTGTTGTTCTAGTGAATTCTAATCTTGAATAGCCTATATATTTACCTGTCTTGCATTATTACCTTATCTTGTACCCTTGCTTACGAATGTAACTATATCTATTTCCATATTCTTCTCCCTTTTCTCTATTTTATATCTTACTATTGACTCTAACATTTCTTTCACAATTGATTTTTTGTCACTCAGAAACTTTTCCAGGCTGAGCTGAGCTTCCAAACGGGTCAGATCATCCACGTGTACGGAGACATGGATGACGATGGCTTCTACATGGCTGAGATTGACGGCGTCCGAGGTCTTGTCCCGAGCAACTTCCTCGCTGATGCGAACGACCAGTACGCGGCACAGCATAGTAACCAAGGTGAGTGGAATATATGCCTATTTTCTAAAAGTAGTGATAGAGTTCTACGGGACACAGCATGTTTTGTTTGTGGTCTATTGGATTATGATAAGGGATTTCATCAGATAGATATACCAACCATGTTTTATGTTGAAGAATTTTACAGTAGATTCTTATATATGTAAACTGAATTTCAAAATATATTAGGAAGTTATAAAACAATCTTATCATCCCTACGATTAAGCAAGTAAAAATGTGCTAAAGCATGACATGATACATGATGACAACACGTTGAATAGGCTAAGTGTCTGAGTGATGATAGTTTTGGCATGGAATGTCGAGCATTGATGTTGGGTGCAGGGGTCGCGGGCATGTCTTCAGCTGGGCAGGGCGCGGGGCGAGGCGGCGCGGGGCGGGGCCGCGGCGCCGTGCCCCTGCCCGGGCCGGGCTGCGGCCCCGGCACCAAGGGCCCGCCGCCGCCGCCGCGCGAGGGCGTGCCGCACCACGCGCAGCATGCGCAGCATGCGCAGCACGCGCAGCATGCGCAGCACGCGCAGCACGCACAACTCGCGCAGCACGCCGCGCAGCAGGCCCAGCAGCGCAACCACCACCGCCGCGCAGGTACGGCACCCCCCACTACCTCTGCTCCTCCACTTTTCTCCCTGAGCTGCCACCGCTGCTCTTGCCCTCGCTCCCTATTTTAATACTAAGCCGGGTCGGTCGGCTCGTCGATTACAGAAGAGCGATGCACACGCTTTAGACAAACCCTGTTAGAGTCACTCGTCACTTACATGACACGAATTAACTAGTTTGTTTCGTCCTGCTTGTCAGTTTCACTTCAGTAAAACATCAGAACTTTTAAATTGAAGTCCCACTAAAACATTGACTTCAGAAGACCGTACACTGAAAGTAGTCATGATCAAATCGCTTTCCAAAGAGATCGCCGAGCCGACCTCCCTTAGGTAAGTTCGGTGAAGACGCGTGTCTTCACCGTTCACCGAGAGCTTTGAGTGTTTCATGTTTGCACCTTGGACTTGCTATGTGACTACTGAAAGACGCTAGCTATTTCGCTCTGGAACCCTCTATCATCTTTCCTGTACACTTGCGATTGCGACGGGACTCGCTCAGCGAGTTTGTGTTTTAGATTTTCCATTCCGTTTTGCCTCGTTGCCTCCTTGAAGAATTGGACTTTCTGAATTTTAAGATTCCTGTCAAAACTTGTTGTTTGTGTGCTGATTTCCATAACGACATTGAAACTCACAATTTCCTTTCCAATAAATCCTGGATTTAGCCAAGTGTGTCAGTGATGGTAAAACGGAATGTATGAATGCGAGTCCGGTTGCAATCTACGGAGCACAAAGACTCTTGGTGTACACTTTGCTAATGAACACTCTATCTTGGATTACACAGTCACAAACATCGTTCGAAGAGGTTCTGATTCCTAACAAAGACTTGCTATTACAAGTGTGTCCTTATTACCAAACCACACTACTCAAAGCCACGTCGCTAAGACTCGAGGATACCTTTTTTTATTTTCATCTATCCAACTCTCTATCCTATTATTATGTTTTGTTTGTCACACGGTATACCCTGGCATTTAGACACACAGCGGGTAGGCTGCTCGTACAAATACACGCAACATAATCTCGCTCTGAACCCACGGGGTGTTCGTGAGGTGTGATCCAAGATTCAAGTGGTTGTCTGTGGTCACTATATATGTTGTGTGTATTGTCTGTTTGCTAGATGCCTGCCCTCCTTCCTCTATGTTAGACCACAACACATGCGCCAGTAATCCAGAACAGGCGAATTCTCAGGTAAAAATACCGTTTGTAATCGACCCACAAGAATACTTTCAAATATACTATGCAACGATACTAGACGTTTTTTGTTCGACTGTCACTTCATTGTCTTTAGATTTTATTATTTTCACTTTTTCCTTTTCTTCATTTATTTCTTTATCTATATTTCCTTGCGTTTCATTACTACGCTCAGTGTACAGCGGGCATCTGGTACAGTGGCCGCCTCGGTCACTCGTCCACTACCAAAGTGGACTGACGGTCATGATTACCATAATATTATATTGTTTACACATCATTAGCTGTCATCGCATACTGGACCAGATCATACAGAGACTAGTACAGAACATACACTGGCGTACTTCACTCACATCAGATACCATAACCCATTCACCATGTTACTACAATCTCTGAGGCCTGTGAATGTGGTCCTTTACTAAACGATTGCGTTGGTGATGACGTCACGTTTACTATAGCAACCTCTTTGACGTTTATATGACGACTCTTGTGCATCATTACGTAATCGAATAGTATGTTCTTATTCAAGCTTTTTGTTGTAGTATACCGAAGCATGACGAATGCATTGAATGAATTGACCTACTCTAACGAATCTGAGCTTCTATTTACAACCCTGACGATTAATTTCTTCCAAAAATATATATAATGTTGTGTCCCCGGTTGACTGAACTTGTCATTTTCTTTTTCAAATGCCACCTGCTTTGTTTATGGCAATGCATGTTTTTTTATTGCACATTTTATACTATATTGATGTGTGTACTATGGATATTTTTGTAAATAATAATGTTTTGTCTCAATATTGTATAGCATGATACACAGAGTGACTTAGATATTGATGTAAGTGTATTTTATTTACCTATATGTAAATATTTTAAGACATGCATAATGAGAACTAAATATAATATCTATCTCTTTAAAATATCTAACGTAAATTAATCTATCAGAGTTTTGACAAGACCTTTGAGAAGGCTAGGCACCTGTCCCAGTCATAATAACGATTTGCTTGTTGCATTTAATTCACGCTAATTGAAAATGAATCTTAATCAACTGTTTCATCTGTTTTGGGAATCGTTTCTAAAATCAATCGAACCTTGAAAACATCTTTATCATAACGGTGGGAATTCGATCAGAAACATTCCGAAAACAGGTAAGACGGTAAGTGTAGCCAACAGTGCAGTGTGTGACATGAGTTTGGCGAACAGGCGAGGGGGAGAGGCGCGGCGAGCGGGCAGGCGGCGAGCACGATCGCGCGCACGAGCGCTGGTAACGCCGGGACGCCCACGGCGCAGTCGCCCGGCGCGCCGCCCGCCGCGCCCGCGGGCCCCGCCGCGCCCGCGTCGCCGGCGCGGCGCGCTGGCCCCGCCGTCGTGCCTGCGCCGGGCGTGCAGCCGCCGTCCGCGTCGACGCCCGCGCAGCAGCCCAACCTCATGCAGAAGTTCTCGGAGATGACGGCCCCCGGGGGCGACATCCTCAGCAAGGGCAAGGAGCTGATCTTCATGAAGTTCGGCCTCGGCGGCAAATAATGTCGGCGGAGCGGGCGCGCGGGCGCGGGCTCGCGGCTGCTGTCGGTCGGCTGATCCTGCTGCGGCTCGCCGTGGAACTCGGCTCGATGGTAGAACGAATTCTATTGTAGGCCGCTCGACGCGCCGGTACTTGGGCCGCACTTAGGAGATGTTGTACATAGTAAAATTTCAATAAACGCACAGTCTAGTGAATATTCGAGTATTAGTGCTGTCTTAATAGCATCCATGGTTGGAGTTTTAACACCCGAACACCCGGTTAGTCGTGTATTCCGATGCTTTCTATATCTTGGACTCGCGTCCGTCTGTTAGGTTAGATTATGATATCGAGTGAATTGTTTACACATTATTGGAGCGCATTATTTATTATGTGTAGGAACAGTTCGTAAAGTTATTATATACCTAGTTATTACTACACGATCCTTATAACATAGAATTGTTGTGATTTTCTACGTTACGTTTTTGATCGCTAGCCGTGAGTTACCTGAATGTATCCTAAATGAGTAGTTGAAACTTAAATGTTTATTTCACAATATTTCAATGTAAGAACATTATTATTAATGTTAACAATACAAATGTATATTAAATAAAATTCAAATAATTCGAGCAATATTGCAAGCACCAGTATGCTGCTGCGACCGTCCCATTGACCAAAAGTTGAATCAAAACTATCTGTTAATGAATTTCTATAAACGAAACTTTAACTATCCCATATACTCCATTCATGATCAAAGTACTACATTGTGAAATCGAAGTTCGGTTACCAACGTTGAAGACATCATCGAGTCATCTATATAGATAAGTCGTTCCCCTATGTAAAAATTTACATATTATTAAATAAAAGTTATTTGTATATCTAAAATCCTGTTCATTAAGTTAAATAACTTATATTACAATACTATACGACAGTTGATTACACGTAAATCTTGGGAAAATGTAAGTATAGGTGCCTACTGAGATTTGCCAATACCCGTTTGTAATATCCAACTGCTATAACTCAATATACTTACATGATAAATATATTTTAAATAAGAAAATTTGTGTAAGCGCATTAAATTTATATGCTGGTTCTTTGATTATTCTCGAAATAATAATATTCTGTGATAGTAGACGTGATACCATCTTTATCATTCTTAATATAATACCTACTTACTAAACAGTACTGCGTCATTTGTCACTTAAATTAACTGAAGATGTGTTGAATTATTGTTTCATCTCTGTTGTGAATGTATTCTGTTGTCAAAGCATTCTTCGCCAGCTTTTTCATTATGCAGATGAGCAAAGGTTTTTAAGAAATGAATTTTATTAATGAATCAAATCATAATCTGAGTAAAGCACGTGTTTTCTTTAAAAATGATTTGGTTCTGAGTTGACCTTTGCTTATTTCATTTAAGAGAATTTCATACAATTTTGATATGGAGTTTTTAATAAAAACAATAATAGAATGTGAATTAATTCTTATCGTATATCTGTTGGTGTGGAAAGTGACATATATAACAGTCAAATGTTAGTTTTGTCGTTTCCACCTGACTAAAATTACTTTTAGAAAATATATAGAATTCGTTAAAATTAATATACTTCATTGCGACACAAATGTGTTAGATAAACAAAATATGAATGAAACAATGAATGTTTCATACTTTTGAATAACTATAATTATTGAATAATTGATGAAACCAATCGACCTAACCTATATATCGTAGGTACCTGCGAGGATGCACTACATAGCGACGTTGAAGGATCTAAATAATTTATAAATGTTCTAAAGTTGTTGTTGTACATATTGATCGGTAAGGTCGCTTGGATTGTAGGCTACTTGGAGATTGCTCACTTCGTACAAGGGATTCTCTTTAAGTCCTTTATATTGCTTCGTATCTATCCAAACAAAGTTCTCGTTCTCGTGTATTTCAACCTTTTCACGTATAAATCCAGATTTAGCTTGCGATTCCTAGTGTTAATCACTCGTAAAGTACATATATAACCCCACAGTTTAGTCCACTACGATGTATAACTACTTATGTATATTATCTGGTTGTACATAATCATGCGTGCGCCCGCGTTCCAATGTTTTAGCTAAGCACCTGCTACATATCTACATTATATTATATGTATAACCCGTATTTGAAGTTTTTCTATCATTAATAAAGAATATTCTAGTGTTGTTTCCGACACGGTTCGAAGTTGTTCACTTGTTTATATATTGTTATAAATCTGTATTCATATCTTTTATCACATGTGTAACTAAATGTATGGTTATTTATACCTATGAGATAATATAAATTATGTATATTAATCGTGCATTCATGTGTGCATAATTTAATATAAAGAGTTGTATATTACTTATATACTAATGAATTATGGCAAAATCTCTAACAATGTACCAATGAAATATGCTGGAAAATAAATAATACGAATGCCGCTTCTTTATTTATTGTATTACTATAATACTTAACCACAAACAAATAAATTATATTACATCATAAGGTTTATATTGTAGCCGTCATGAAAATCTATGGGGGAGTTCAAACAGGAGTAAGTAACACTAGCCGATAAGGCTTAGATGAATGAATATAATAAAAATGTTAATCCCGAAATATAATATACATTCATTCTGTTATATCCTTATTATGACTAACTATTTATCAAGATTATCATGGTTTCACATTATTTAGTGGGTATCTACTTCCAATTGTCACCCAAGAAGACGAAATAAGATAGATGCTGAAATATCTTTTGAACGAAGAAGAATTATTAATGTTTTATAATGCATTTCAGAACATGAATTTTGAAACGTCTGATAGTCGTTAGATGGTGATCATTTTCACATGCCTCTTTGTAATCAAGTTGGATTTACCTACGGATAAGTAATAAAAGGTTTTTATTTACCCAACATCGTCCTTATCCATGCCATGATAGTTCCTTCTTCCTTTTTTATGAGGTCAGGTTTAAAACGCATAAAAACCCCTGCTTCAACAATTACGCATGTCTGAATAACAAGCTTAACAATTCTTTTTTCATTTCCCATTGCAAGCTATCAATTATTTACTGTCAAATATTATCGTTACATCCATTGACTCGAATCTCATATTTAGAGAATCTGGTATTTTGAGAATCTTGTATTTCGAGAATCTGGTATTTCGAGAATCAGCCGATCGATTCTGTAAAAATCTCACCGTGAAAAGTTAGGTGAAGTGAGCTTGGAGAGCTGTCAATAGTATCAATCCCTGCAGTGCGATTCTGTAACCATCTCGCCGTGAAAACTTTGGTGAAGTGAGCGTGGAGTGAGCTGTCATTCCAACTAATGCTAGGGATTGACACTATTGACAGCTCACTCTAAGCTCACTTCACCCACCTTTTCACGGTGAGATTTTTACAGAATCGATCGGTTGGCATTAGTTGGAATGACAGCTCACTCCACACTCATTTCCCCTAAGTTTTCACGGTGAGATGGTTACAGAATCGCACTGCTGGTATTCTGATACGAAAGGATATTATAGACCAGGGGGTCTACTCCGAAGTGGTATTGGCCGAATGTTCGGCCGTTTCCTGCTACGAAGTTACTATTTGGTTCGGTCGGTCCCGATCCTACACTCCTACACTCTTACAAATATTGACTATGGTCCCGACCCAACTGAGCCGATCCGAACTTTTTTCGCATTTTTCGGTTCGGCCATGTGTTGGTCCGATCCGATCATTCACACTTTGCACTTCGTAGTAGACCCCCAGGCTTTTATCTTCTTTAGAAGGCTGGCACATCAAACCATTGGAAGGCTTTGTCACCGGTTGTGTTGTAAGAGTACTCCACACATTTTGTTTCGAAGAACCTGAAAAGACATGAACAATGAGCGAAATATATATACTTTTTTAAAGACTACGAAAGTGGTGTTACAGAGAAACTACAGCTGCTGCTGCTGCTTTCGATGGTAATTTTGGATTATTGGGTAAACAATATATGTATGTAACGACTTTTTTACCACTGGACAAAAACAGGGTATAAAGGATGAACGAAGTAGAGCCTGTTTTTGAAAAAAAAAGAGATTTCTGTGCCATAGGCTTCTACTCCGATCAACTTTTATACCCTATTTTTGTCCAGACAGTAAAAAGAGTCAGCCGGTATATATCTTTAAAAAAGTTCTTAACTTACCCTCCTTTCTTAATGCATTCGGTGACTGGATAGTCTTCTCTGAAACATTTTGTGTGCAGCGTATCAAAGTATATGATTCCAATGTACTTCGCTGTCTTTGATTTGGTAGCATGCAGGCAATCGTGGAATTTATTATCGCAAGTGCAACTCAATCTGAAAAACAGAAAGTAAGTAGATTTTAGTTTGTACTTAAATAGTTTTAGTTAATTTAGGATATAATTTTGTTCTTATAGAGAATTAATTCCACGAATAAAAAGTAACTTTTTAGTAGATTTTAAATTTTTTGAACGAAATTAAAAATATTAAATACAATGAATACAAACTTTTCTATTTTTGTCTGTAATAATAAAAACGTATGTATCTTATGTATATATCTCAACACTGCCAACTAGATCACGTTATGAATAATGCTAGATTAGGTACATTTAAAAGTGTACATGGATCTCATGGCGTGTGGCCAAATTCGGAACTAAAGCCATACCTGTACCTAAAGGAATTAATGCACATAATGAAAGTAGTTTGGAGGTATGAAGAATAGGGTGTAAAGTTCACTCATCCTCCATAGAAAAGGGAGGATCCTCCGACCAGAGGGGTGTTGTGTCTGGCGGGCAATTGCCCAACGATTGATGTTGGGAAATTGTATCTATGCTAATTGCGCGGTAAACTCGGCTTGCGAGATGCAGGATTTGCGTGACGTCAGTATGACGCGTTGTTCGCATGTGGCGTTGTAGATACCGCTACAGTAGTTTGTTCAGAATCGATTACTGTAATTTTTAATATAGGTAATTTTTATCCCAAAAATAATTAAAACTACGTACCTACATTACAGTCACACTTCTGTGTTCGTTTGTTCGTTTTGACTGTAAATCAGTCAAAACGAACTAAAATGTACAAATTACCTACTACACTAGACACCTATACGTGTGCGACTGTGTGCGTGTGTAGATTTGTAATGTGACTACAATTTTCTAATAAACAATATAACTAATTTAATAAATAAACAATAATTTAATCATAATAGTAAAAATTCAGTGTATGTATGATGATTACAACAAAGTATTCTAAATGGCTGTGTATTATTGTGCGTTAATTCCGGGACATGTTGTTTAAAGCCTGTGTTATTAAAATTTTCTTTGATTTTTTTTGCAATTTCCAGGTCAGTGTTAGGTCGTATGTTAATCAAAATATGATTTGCGACCGTAAAAAATATGTATTTACAGAATTATAAACATGAGAATCATCAATACAACTCAAAAGTCATGACTATGAAATACCTAGTTATTCAATAAGGGAACTTGAAGAATATTTAAGTTATGGTTTTAATTCTGTAACTACATATTTGTTACGGTCGCGGTTTAATCAATATAAAACCAAATACTAAACTACAAATTGCAAAAAACGTAAGAATAATTTCATTTCATGGTCTACCCACCCAGGCGCTTTCGCCTTAACGCAAAGCAATTTAAACGACAGTATGGCGCTGTTAGTAAAAAATCTCCCCCTACCTATTGGCAACCATTTTCTTTAAAGGCCCATGTTTTGTTCAGCTGTAAAATGTTGGCGCCCAACACGACTTTCAGGCACATAGTTGGTGCCCAGAGTGGGACTTAAATAAATGAAATGGCGCCCATCATGGGATTTCAACAAATGAAATAGCGCTATTTTGTCTACAACCAATTAACAAACGCTAGGCTATTTCTGCCAAAAAATACACGTCTGTAATAATACCTTGTATAAAAAGCTGTGTTGGTCAAGTTGCACTTGGTGCTTCCTCCAGAGATTATATCGGGACAGTGGTCATGTTCCCTGCAGCACATGTCTGTCTCTTTCTCCACTCCTAGATCGTCATAACTGTTTGCCACGTTGCCAGCTCCGCACCATTTCGTTCCTAGAGTTGAAAAGTAATATTTAAAAAACTTATTATTATTCTTTGGGATAGTTTTGTCAGGTGTATGTTTCGCGCTGAAGACAGATTTAAAAAAAAACTCGAGTTATGATAACCAACCGAACCATTTAAAAAATTACAACCAGGGTACAAACTATTTCTAGTTTTATGCATATTGAGTTTCATCTAATCCCTCAAAAGGACCTAGATAGTGCTGCTATGGTTACCTACTAGACAGTACGGTGATATCTATACTATATACTAATAATAAAGCTGAAGATTTTTTGTTTGTTTGTTTGAACGCGCTAATCTTTGGAACTACCAGCTAGATTTGAAAAAAAAAACTTTTTACATTTGATAAATTTCTTGAGGAAGGCTGGCTGTAACATCACGCTGTGACCCGTAGGAGCCGAACAAAAATAAAAAAATCGGAACGATTGCTAAGCGAAAACGAAGTGACAGCGCGAGAAAGTGATGCGATGCGATGGGGTGGGTCGGGGTATCAAGAAATGTATCGCGGACAAAGTCGCGGGCAGAAGCTAGTGTTTCGATAAAAACGTAAAGTTGTGAACTTGTGATCAATAAAATGTGGGGCACTTTAAAAATCGATTGAAGATTTAAAGTTGTTGCTGTAGTGGTTGAAGATAAAAAGATTCGATCGTGGCGATTCAAAATATTTTTATGAAAACAATTAATTACTTCTGTACAGCAAATAAGTATCGGCGGTTTCACCGGCATAAGTTTCGATCCCATAAGAATATCGGGATAAAATTATCCTATATGTTAATCCTGGTTTAAGCCATCTGTGTGCCAAATTTCATCCAAATCCGTTCAGTCGTTTTTGCGTGAAAGAGTAACAAACATCCATCCATCCATACAAACTTTTACGTTTATAATATTAGTAGGATAATATATAATATAATAAATAATAATAATTAGTAGTAGTTATAATATATATCATATACAAATATATTAGTAGGATAGTAGGATTTCGAAGAGGGACACGATTGACATTAACTATTGACCTACAATGAATTAAAACCTGTAGTAGTAGTTCCTATTTAGGTATAACAATTAGTTGAGTTAACTACGGATCAAAAAACCGGCCCTAAGTATTTTGAGGTAAAAATATATTATTAAATTAATTAACTGTCATAGATGAATGTACTCATACATTGTTTGTTAATGTTGTCTTCGAGGAACTAAGTAGTATACAGCTCTGGAGATAAATAACCTTAGCGAACTGATTACAGGGCAGGTACTTTTCCGCATAGATAAGACTTATTTGGTAACAACGCGGCAGGTACTAAAACCGAGAGTTTTAACATCAATTACGATAGTAAACATTTTTAAGCCTGGTGAAGAACTACAAGCGTGGCGGAAATAAGTATCTACTTATTTTTTTTAGTTATATTTTAGCGATGAAGGAAAATATCGTGAGGAAACCGGCATGTTCTAGAACCAGAAATACGAAGACATGCGACATCTACCAACCCGCACTGGGCCCGCGTGGTGGATTACGGCCCACTCCCTCTCGCAGAGAGGAGGCCTGTGTCCCAGCAGTGGGAACATTATAGGCTAATCAGCCTATGTTATGTATACGGTCCGCCATTTAGTGACTTCTGCTTTACACTAATTGGATTTAGTCACCACTTAATTATCAGGTTAAACAATTCATTAGTAACAAGTACCTAACAATAAAGAAATAAGTACCTAAACATTAAGATTCAAATTGAATGAGTAAATATGCCACCTAAACGCAGAGCTGTCAACCAGGAGGCCAATTCTTTTTTTATTAAAAACGTTCAAAACCTAGTCGCGATCTCATCTCAGCGATAATCAATATAAAAAATGTAGGGAAATTAGTGGTATTTTTGACAGTTTGAGACTATTATTGGAATGCGAACATTCCTAAAAATACGGGAATCGCCCGTCTAACGGTAGGTCTTTTAGATCCCATAGATATCGCACTGACGCCAATTCAACAGATCAGACTTGCTCAGTGAAGGTGTTAGACTGCTTAATTATGAGTTACATCAAAACTGCTCCTAATTAACTAATTGAAACAACAATTACCTATCTTAAAATCTGAATCTCAGTAATCTATATGATAATTTATTTATCAAATAAGACAAGCAGGTAAAGTCTTAACACTTTGAGAGACACTAAACGCCCTTAAGCGTAATAAAAACAAAATGTCTATTGTGTATCGTTCAATAACCTTCAACCGATTAAACGGTGAGGCAAATAAGCAGATCAGGAAATAAAATTCAACAAAGTACTCGTAAATAGGTACTTATCTAAAACTGAAGAGATTTTTTGTTTGTTTGAACGTTAAAATCTCTGAAACTATCCGTCGGATTTGAAAAATAATTAAAACAAAAATAATTTAAGGCTTACGCTAGAACCCTAAGGCGAAGCGAAAACGAAATAATAGTGGATCGGGGAAACAATTTTCACGCGGACGAAGTCGCGGGGAGCAGCTAGTGTAGTATAAAGATCCTTAGGTACTTAGGTAGCAAAGGTACCTGTGTTCGCGCATTGTAATTGTATTGTTCAATTAAACAGGTTCCGAATCATCGATTATCGGTTTTTACTTCCTTGTTATATATACTTAATGCATTTTTTAAGAGTTTTGTTGGTTCCGGAAACACAAAAAACGCTTTTTATGTGACGAACCGTCACGGGTGCGAGCCGCAACTTATTTTGGTCGGCTCGGTTTCCAATCCTGGCCTCGTCTGTACTCGAACCAAGGGTGCTTTTCTCTAAGTCAGAAGTAAGAAAGTTGTCGATCCGTCAGAACTAGCGACAAATTCAATTTTTCAGAAGGGGAAACACATCTGGGTTAGGGACAACTGTCAAATACTGTTGTCGTTCATTCTTAGTTCGGGCCCCGAACAAAACTTATCACCATGAGTGATACGAAGTAGGAAACGCCCGTAACTTCGGCCGAAACAAGGATTTCATGCTTAGGGTAGTAGACCCCCAAACTCGGACTGGCAAAAATCATCCTTAACAGGACACCAATCCAGACTGGGCTGCTAGAGAGAATTTCCAAAAGGAAAACCCCAAATCTACCCGACCGGGATCGAACCTAAGACTCCACGCAGCAGGCGCTCAGGACCACCACCATCTCATGAGGCAGTCAAAAATAAACAAACTGAAAATCACTCACCCGGAAATATTATATTGATTCGTCTACCAGAATCAGGTAAATCGTTATCAACTTCATCGTAAGACATTCCATTGTCGTTCTTCTTGCCTTGACTCAACATTTTAATGTTAATGTCAGTAATCCAACAGTAATAGGAATCCACCGTGAGAGACAGTAGACATAAATACAATATCACTTTCGACATTTCTACGATAAAAAATCGAACTTTTGAAAATTAAGTCGAACCAAACTTTTGAAAATTAAGTCGAAACAAACTTTTGAAAATTAAGTCGAACCAAACTATTGAAAACAAAAGCGCCAAAGTACTTGTTACTATACGATATAAAATAATATAGTCCGCAATTAGGTAATTACTTCAAGTAACATGGGCTGAATAATACCACGGAAGGATCTTTTATGTTTATATAGCTAACGGTTTTGCCATGGCTCAGGTGCGCTTGCGAGCGGAGCGTGCGGCGTTGTACGCTATACGCTATGCTTATGTCAGTATGTTAGTCTGTCTGTGCCTTTAGGAAAGGAAATGTCTGGGGAGAATACGTGTATATACTTATCTTCATTATTAAATCAATAACTAATATCGATACCTTCTATAAGTACCTATACCCAAGAAGTGTTTTAACACCTCTCCTAAATCTGAAAATTAATTTCAAATCTATCTACATGGTACTCCAAGACAATTTACTCACTATCATCATCTGCCTAGCCTTCTCCCAACTATGTTGGGATCGGCTTCCAATCAGTAAGATTGCAGAAGAGGTGCAGCTGAATACCTTCCAGTATTTTACATGGAGCGACTGTCTATCTGATCTCCACAACTCAGTTACTGGGTAACCTTATACCTTTTTATTCACTAAAAATAGCAATTAGAATAATTGTAAGTTACTTGGTTTTTTTTTATAAAGAAATTATTAAAATTGCAACGATTCTTATCCTACCTATGAAGAGAATAATCCTCAGTAATATTATCTACCTGGTGTGACTTCTTCGAAATCCCCTACATACATATTTATTAGAATGCAATGTGTGCCCCATTAGTTATCTCCATAAAAGGATACACCAGAGTGTCACAGATAATGATTCATTTACTTATAATTGAACTAGCTGCGCCCCGCGATTTCACCCGCATAAGTTTCGATCCCGTGGGAATATCGGGATAAAAAGTACCCTATTTTTTAATCCTGGTTATAAACTATCTGTGTACCAAGTTTTATCCAAATCCGTTCAGGAGTTTTGGCGTGAAAGAGTAACAAACATCCATCCATCCATCGATCCATCCAGCAATGCAAATTTTCACGTTTATAATATTAGTAGGAAGGATTATAGTAGGATATCGGCAAAAGTAGGTAGCCAGGCAGCTTATAACTATAGGGTAATAGCTTTTGGAGGTCGAAAATTATTTCACGTGAACGTACTACCGCGATAAAAAGTATCCTATGTGTGTATCACCCGATTGGCTCATCGGTGTAAATGCTCTGAATCTAGGGGACTGTTTGGGTGTATATGTAATCCAGGTTATATAAACAATCTGTGCCAAATGTCGTCCAAATCCTTTCAGCCGTTTTTGCGTGACTGCATAACAAACATCAAAAAAAAAAACCGACATCTGCGACAAACATCTACTACTTGGGTGATTTTCTTCTGTTTGTTTTAACAGTTGTACTTTATGCAGCCTACTCGAATGTTCTTTGTTTTGGTATTGTTCTTAGAGTCGTTGAGTTCCTTAAGTTCGAGTTGAGCTACTATACTGACTGGACAGGTTCACTCAAATCTGTGTCATTATTTCTTCAAAGATCATCTCAACGTTCTTAAAATTACGAAAATTGCCCCTCAGATCCTAGTCGTATCGTAGAAAATGGTAGGACTATTTTCTTTAAAAAGTTGTCACGCATACAATAATAGTGAACTTTGCCTACGTAGTGCAAAAATGTTAATTTCTTGGCTTGATATCAAACTCTAGTTGGCAGTGCATTACAAATTACATGAATCATTAAATTTATGTATACTGGAGTTTCCGCTTACGGTAGGACAACGGATCAACTAATAAAATTTGATAAGCCCAAATGAATAACTCAAAGGAATTTTCCATCATACTTTTCCCTTCATTTCCCAAATATTTTCACGTACGTAAGTTGAGTTTGTAAGTATTGTACTCATGATCGAATTACCAAAAATGATTAAATCATTTAAATTATAACTATCCTTTTCAGCTTTGCTTAAAACTTACGGAGCGTTAAGTGTTATTGGAGATCAGTGCACATTTTGTATGCAGTAGGAAAATAAATACCGAATTAATTAGGAAAAGGAAGAAGAAGGAATTTCTTGCCGAAATAAACTCGCCCCTTCTTCTCATGCGGGTAGGCAGAAACTTCAGAGCGCCACCTGCTACGATCTTTACATAACCAATTAATAACCAACCAACCAACTTAATACCAACTATAATTATGCATTGATGTCTTTATACCAGTACTAACTCAGTAAGCGGGCCCACACTGTTTATATTAGAACCATTTATTTATTTATTTATCCTCACACTGGAACGCCATACAGCAATTACACCAATAGAGTGAAAAATCATTTCATGTGCTGCTTTCCATCCATCCTGTGCTCGGTGGACATCGAACGAGTGACGATGGATCACGCACGCTCACGCAGCGTGCAAGTGCAGCATTTCTCCATAGCCCTCTATCACTCTTTCTATATTGCGCACATTCATTGTGACCTTTTGAAATTCAATAATTGTTCAAAGTCAATACATTAAAATTGAAAAAACGGAAAATTTTCAGGTGTCATCCTGCCTGACAGATGAAAGAAAATGATGTACAGACGCCAGCACATCAAGCTACTACAATCTGTCATATTTCTTTAGTAGATTTTCAATTTTATCGCTAACGTATTAAGGTTCAAGGTTGACTGGGAAAATTTGACAGTTTCGGGTAGCTTGACCTGCTGGCGTCTGTACCATGTCTGATTGTATGTCACTCGCTTATTGTCGCAGCCGTGATTGGCATAGGAACCCTAAATCAATATCGCTAATAGGTATTACAATCTAATCACGGTACAGCGGATAGAGCTCTGACGGGATCTCATGGTGACATGGAGAGTGCGATTGTCGCAACCCAGTGCTGGGCACGCCACAATTGCGGCGATAAATCCCCTCTTTGAGGAGTGGCTGGAGAGGCGCCACGGCGCCCTCACCTTCCGCCTGACGCAGGTCCTCACCGGACACGGTTGTTTCGGGAGGTCCCTGTTCAGGATAAGGCGGGAGGAAACGTCAGGGTGTCACCACTGTGTGGATCGCCCGGAGGACACGGTGGAGCATACGGTGGAGGTCTGCCCGGCTTGGGCGGGGCACCGCCGCGTCCTCGTGGCGCCGATCGCCGGCGGCGATCTTTCGCGTCCGGCCCCAGTCCAGGCCATGGTACGGGGCGAAAGTGCATGGGAAGCCGTCACCTCCTTCTGCGAAGCAGTAATGCTCGCAAAAGTCGGGAGTCACCAGCCGACTCCCGGCCACCGTAGGCGCGGGCTTGCGGGCGGCGAGCAATGGGCAGCTCGCCGCCCGGCAAGGTCCAGGCCCGAGTCGACGGCGCGTTGTGTTCCACGCGCGCCTCAAAGAGATGTCAGCACAAACTGACGGGGTCCGTTGGGGCCGATGGCTGCCAGGGCCGCGGGTTGTTCGAAAGAGATACCGTGGTCCCTGACATAGGCAACTGAAGGAACACGGGTGGGTTTTAGTCAGTAAAAGTCTGACACGCCCTCCTGCTCCGCCCAGAGCGGGAGAAGTCATATGATGATGTCCCACCCAGGAAAAAAAAAGGTATTACAATCTTACATAACAACACGCCTCTATTTCTTGAAGGAGTAGGCAGTTACCCCCCATATTTCGCCACTTATGTGTGTGGAACGAAACTATGGAACCCCATGTTCAGCCAAGTAAAAGGTGCGTTATAGTAGCCTCCACGAGTGGCGATACATTTAAATGTAGCTACGTCCGGTACCAACCCGCACTGCGCCCGCGTGGTGGGTTACGGCTCACTCCCATCTCACAGAGAAGAGGCCTGTGTCCCAGCAGTGGGAACGTTATAGGCTGATTGTGCTGTGACGCCCGGTGAACCCTGGGTAGTCAGGTATGCTATCACCTGCTGACTGGCTCACATTTTTATTTTTAAACATGACCTGGCGCTTTTTCCTCTCAGACATCTGTTTATGACAGCTGCACTTAGTCCCTGGATGCTGTCAAAAGAGCGTAATATTGAGTAAACTGTATTTTTCCCTAATGATGACGTATTTATGACTAGACGTGCGTTTATGTCGAAATACCTAAACAATGCACAAGCGCGATGGGATACCCTGCATTCCTTTGACGATTGATGACGTAGTAAGGGTAAAATCCTTAGTCTTCTATACTATACAATATTATAAAGAGTAATCTCGTAATCTCTGGAACTAGCAGTCGGATTTGAAAAATTCTTTTTGTATTTGATAGCACAATTCTTGAGAAAGGCTATAAGGCTATTTAATACTACGCTATGCACCTTAGGAGCCCAGCAAAAAGAAAAAAAGTTAGAAAGACGCTTAGCGAAAACGAAGCGATAGCGCCGGCAAGTGAAGCGATGCGAAGGGGTGGGTCGACGGAAAAATAAATTTCACGCGGACGAAGTCGTGGGCTTAAGCTAGTAACTAATACGACAATGACATTCACAATATTCCCTGTGACCAGGTATTATTACCTGTACATACTTTCCACATAATATAGGTACCTACCTATAACTATGGCATGGTTTTCCACTGTGAATAAGACACTAAGCAAGGTCGAGAGCATTTTGCTCTCGACCTTGCATATTTGATTAATTTCTAATTCCCATTAAACCGAGTCCAGTTTGATGTAGTCCACTTAAAAATGTAGTTTTATTTGATTCGTGATTTCTGTCTCCTTACGGCTGTACAAGGAGACAGAAATCACGAATCAAATAAAACTACACTTTTAACAGTGATTTTTATGGTGTAGATACTTAATAAAGAGTATTTTATCTGTATTCTATATCTGTTAAGTTCATTGACCTACGGAAAATCGAATGAAGAAAGTCAGAATAAAACAAGTTTTCCTCAGCATCCAATTCTAGCCTTAAATTGCCTTTGTATTCTTATAAATAAGAATAGAGTAGAAGAATAGAAAGCATTTATTTGACTAGGTTTATATCTACTACTAGAATCTAGATAGGTACTCGTAGGTACCTACTTCGTTGAAGTGGTCGAAAGCGCAACTGAAGAGAGAGGGGTCCTTGTTTCGGTATTCGCTACCTACATAGGTACAAGTTGG
Organism: Apamea monoglypha; assembly: GCA_911387795.2. Taxonomy (NCBI): domain Eukaryota; kingdom Metazoa; phylum Arthropoda; class Insecta; order Lepidoptera; family Noctuidae; genus Apamea; species Apamea monoglypha. The sequence goes on along the minus strand of OU426934.1, from coordinate 13,309,402 downwards.
TAGTTCTAATGCTACGGCTACATTGTCGCGATAACGCGAACCACATTTCGCGCGCTCTCTCGCGCAGCGCCCGACGTCTCGCTGAACAAGAGAGTGAACGAAGTGTAGTTTACGTTATCACGACAAAATAGCCGTAGCATAATAAGTGATATTTGCACACCTTTTTGAGTGTAGATTTGTGCTCTGGCAACATGGAAGAGACCAAGAACATTACAGGCGTAATGTTGGTGTACCAACCTAATATACACTCCTTTGGGACATACAGGCGTGATCGCATGAGTTAGGTACAATGACTATTGAACCACAAACATATTGTGGTTACCCAAGAGCTCCTCTTCTATGGGAAAATCTCATAGCTGGATAATTCTTAGTTTCAACTAAGTACCTTTATGTTGGTCCATAAACTTTGGGGTCCTCATTTGTAAGCTATATATACTTAAAAACCTAGTTTACTTTAACTTATCGTTGAATTTGCTAAATGTTTCCTGTGCCTAAGGGTTCTCCTGAAGTGCACTATCAGTTTCGGTGTTAAAACCCATTACCGTCAAGCATGACAGGAATTTAATTAGTAGATAGTAAAGTTTTATGTAGATACTTAACTAAAAATAGACCTAATTACGTAGTAAGTTAAAGCCATTATATATACTAACTGTCAGTTTCATCGAAAAGTAACTTTTAAAACTGGCATGATAAGGAAGCCAGAGCTGAACTGCACGAGATAAGTCCTAAGACTAGCAAAGAATATCATTAACAGTTCAGCATTTATATCAGTTTAAGAAATACATACGTTACAATTTGATTATATTAATGGTGAGAAACCCCTATAATGATTAATTAGGTTAATTATTTATATATCTGTAGGTCATTAACGAACGTAACATTAATCTTATTTTATCAAAATCAAGGACTCTTATTTATGGTATTTAAATTATTGTATCAACATTATTACCTTTGAAACCGAAAAAAAATGTAATTTGTGTACTATACAAAGTCAAAGTTGAAATAGAATAGGTACAGAGATCTTTATGTTTTGTTATGTCGCACAAATATCAAGTAGGTGCCTGCGTACGAAATTACAATTTAGTATTAAAAAAGTTTCTGGTCTACAAGTGAACTTTCAATAGGTACATACCTACACCTGGGGGTCTACTCCGAAGTGGTATCGGCCGAATGTTCGGCCGCTTCTTGCTACGAAGTTAATATTTGGTTCGGTCTGTCCCCCTGCTTACCTCTTTAGAGACTACGTGGTGTAAAGATTAATCTGTAAGTTTATTGAGAATGTCAGAGTGTCAAAATACAGATGTTGTGAAGCAATCATTGCATTAGTACGTACTATATGGAGCAACTCTATGATCACGAAGCAGTTGTACCAACCGAAAGAACGTCAAATGTCACTGTCTGCTGTCAGTGTCCAGCACCGCAAGTTTTGTTTACGTTACGATTTCTACTAATTACTCATTTAAACGCGATCATTTCCTAAATACCTTGACACACTAACGGGTAATTAAATTTCGGAATCAATTCCTGATATAGACATAAAAAAGCCCCGTAAAATGGAGAACCTGAAAAATATTTGGAAACCGGAATGTAAGTTACTTGTGGAAACTTTTTGAATTACTTTTTATGTACGAACATTTTTGTGTAATAAACTTGTATTTTTCAGTATATCGAATACAAATGGAGGCTCCGAAGCCGAAGCGTGTGGCGTGTGATAATTTGGACGATAGACCGGAGTTCTATGGGAGGGAATATCATGGTGTTATGAGTCACAAAGAAGCAATCTTGGTTCTTGAAAACGAACCCAATGGCGCCTTTTTAATAAGAAAAGGCAGCCAGGGTAACGACTTTTATACATTAACTTTAAAGTAAGATTTTTTTCGCTTTTTAAATGATTTAACATCACCCAATAAGACCGATTTTATCCTACAAGAATCCATTAACAATGCTGCAATTTTATAGCTTATTTATTTTAAATATTATTTTGAATAATTTATTTGTTTCCTTATCCTAATCCTGATGAATCAACACATTGTAGAATGCAGACAAAATAAATGTGAGTCAAAAATATTGTATCATTGTCTTATTTATGTAGGTACATGAAAGTAAATATTTTTAAACCATTTTTTTATATGCAAAGGTTAAATGGATAGTCTTAGCATTTCAGTTTTTTAATCATTCTAATCTTCATCATAACATGTACGTAAAATACATAAGTATCTAATTATTTTGTTTCATTTGAACTTTTTAAAACATTTCAGATTTGATGATAAAATTCATCACTACAAACTTTACTATGACGGAACGCATTACATTGGAGCTAAACGGTATGACACTATATATGACCTGGTGGCCGATGGTCTCATCACATGTCATATGGAACTCAAAGCTCATCACATTGTGGAGATGATCAACTCTAGAGCAAGTTACCCTGAGAGTCCGTATGTTACGCTGAACAAACGCAAACTAAATACACTGTCAAGAATGCAACAGTAAGTTAAATACTTCTTTTTCCAGCATGAAATGTATTTTTGTGAGCTTCAATATTTTTTATTGAGTCATACTATTATTATCACTCAAATATCATTTTTAATTCAACACCTTAAAAATTGAATGTTTATTACTTTTCTTTGTATAAAATATAGTCATGTTAATATGCCAAAATCATCATCACCTTCCTGCCCTTACTTTGTAACACTTTGTACAACACTTTTATGTAAGTAAGTCACTAATTATGTCCTCCTAGGGCATTTAACTAACTATTATAAATATAATATTTTACTATAATATTAATTACCAATTTATTTGTGATTGTGCACAACATGTCTATATTCTTATAACATTCCATGTTTATTCCAGAGTCTCAAACAATGCAAGCCCCATAATAACAAAGACTGCAAACATAGGCGTAAGCGAAGTAGACGGCATGAAGAAGCCTCCGTTTGATCTCACACCGTCCATAGAGGATAATCCATTAGTAATGAAGTACTCCAAGTCACACAGCTTCAAAGTACATACATTTAAGGGTCTGAACTGGTGCGAACTGTGTGCCAACTTTTTGTGGGGATTTACAGCACAAGGTGTTAAATGTGAAGGTAAAACACTCACAAGTATTTTGTTTTACCTGTTCAACCAGCCTTGCCTATCCTTAATATTGATGGAATATTATCTTTTACCCGCAACTTCCGTTTTAACAAGAAGGAACATAAAAATGTTACCGCTTTATAAAATACTATAGATATACTTGGAGAGGCCAATCTGCCTCAGTTTGACTCGTCTGGATATGTCCAGAACGAATATGCATTAGGTACCAATTAATACACAGTTTTACAATGATTAATGCCCAGCATGCGCGTCTTGACACCAATCAACGCGCACTTTGCGTGTCCACAGATAGACCCTGTGCAGATAGATAACTTATAACTTATGATTTAAATCTTCGCGTAAATGAAATGGTATGTTACAATTTTTCGTAATTTTAAATCTCGCAAGATATATTATAAACTTGTGGTGTTTTAAATTTTCCGGTGACTCTAATAATAATCATAAATACAAGCACAAGAACAAGCTAGTGAAGTACTGTTTTATAATAAAAATATGTATGTTTCGTGTATGGCCTGCGTCACCTGAAATAATGTATGAGGGAAATAAAAGGCCATCACACTTCATAACAATATTTTAATTGACAAAATATGTGTTAATCAAATTTAGGTATTGGTCACATTTTCCTCACAGGAAAACCATAACTGGACTAACTAAATATCAATGTATTTATTAGAAGTTATTCAATGCACTTTATTAAGTGACAAAAGGCTACCACATGCCACTATCGTTTAGTTTAAGTACTAACATTCCATAATTATAGCATTTAAAACCACTTTAAATATTATAAATGCGAATGTTTGAATGTATGTTATTCAAAACTTTATAACAGCCGGATTTGTATGAAGTTTTGCACACAGCTAAACTTTGGACTAGATTCGCAGACCACACTGTTGGAATATGAACATTATTTGTATAATGCTAATGTTCATATTCATATGAAAAGTTTGTTCACAATCTCTTATAAGAATATGAACATTACAATGATTAGAGTAATGTTCACTTACTTAGCGACGTACAGACGCCAGCACATCAAGCTACTACAAACTGTCAAATTTCTTTAATAGATTTTCAACTTTATCGCTAAAGCGTTAGGTTAAAGGTTGATTGGGAAAATTTGACAGTTTCGGGTAGCTTGACCTGCTGGCGTCTGTACAGTCAAGCCAGTCAGTATAGGCTACTTTTTATCCAGACAAATGTAGAACCCCTTTAATTTGAGTAAAACCACAGCCAAAAAAGTAAATTATAACCTAAAGCTATCTTTTCCAGATTGTGGTTTCATAGCCCACTCAAAATGCTCAGAGCGCGTTCCAAACCACTGCGTACCCGACTTGAAGAAACTCCGCGGAGTGTTTGGTATAGACCTGACTACGTTATTGAACGCACACTCAAGTACTCTGCCATTCGTGGTCAAGAAGTGTGTGAACGAGATAGAAGATAGAGGCATGGATTCAGAAGGAATATACAGGGTGTCTGGGTTCGCTGATGAGATTGAAGCTTTGAAACTGGCTTTTGATAGAGGTAAGGAACCAATGAACAATACTTAGATAATAATAATGAATAATACTTCGTATACAAAGGAAACTCCCAATAAGTACTCATTTAAATCGTGCTGTCAGTTTACAATTTAGATGTTGTTTTTTTTATGGTATTAGACTGCAAAAGAATGAAAGGTCTAATGTCATAGGCCTGTACACCAGCGCCATCGATAAATAAATAATACTTCGTCTAGCAAAACTGCGCGTATTTTTTCTTTTAGGGCTGGTTGTTTCACGTTCACTCGACGCACGCGTATACGTCAAAAATGGCGCTAGCTATCGTCAAACCAAAAAAAGGCTTTGTTTCAAATTACAATTACAAAATTATGGCCTTGACCTACGTCAAATAATAACGATTACGTAATCGTTATTATTTGACGTACGTATGTAACGTTAACCAACCGTTTGAAACTACCGGCCCTTAAACGCATTCTCGGGAAATTTCGCTCCGTTTAGTATTATCAATTAATCTGCTTCCTCTCCAACTACACATACTTAGTAAGTTCAGCACAATTAACGCGCGGAAATAATTCCAAGTTACCTATAGGTACCTTATTACAATGGCATAAGACTTACTTTACATATTATGCTCTTAAGTTGCGATATATATAGTTAATTTCAAATCCTATTCCTCATATGTTTCAGACGGTGAAGCAGCCGATTTAAGCGTGTACAGTAACATCAACGTGGTCGCCGGCACTCTCAAACTGTATCTACGACTTCTGCCGGTGCCTCTCATCACCTATGAACTACATCCGAAACTGGTGCAGGCAATACGTGAGTATGAGTATACAATATACATTTATTTATATATTTAAATGCCATAAAACTATCATTACAGGTCTTACTTAACCTAATGCGATAGTCAAGTCACACACACAAAATTAAAAATAAGTCACATGTTATAATATACGAGGTGGAGACAACAATACGACGATAAATTAAGTAATATTTATTGCGTCTATCTTACGTTTCCAGTCTGCTAATGAAAATTCAACCAAACACAGGGTGGCAGGGGCATCGACGCGCAACCGCTTACCATGGATTCAGTACATGATTCTGGTCCCCCCTGCGTTGAAATTTATCGTCGGCTTTTTCTTATTTTTTTACGTTTTTTTCCTGCATTTTTTTTTACTGTAAACTGTTAGCTTGTCGACTGATGGGGGAAACCCATAGTCGGCTCATCACTAATATTTTGTTTCGATGTTAGGATTTATTCGATAGTTTCAAAATAATCCGATGCGGTTCTCTATGGTGATGGTTATTTATAAAAAAAAGGGTTAGTAAAGTCACATATTAAGCCAAGTGAAACTTCTCTCATCAAAGTTCCATCAAATATATCTAATTAATAAAAAAAGGACGATACCGACGGACAAACTCAACGCCGTATCTGTTTGCACATCTCTATCTACTAAACTATCATTAAAAAATAATTAACTTAATTTCAGAGATGAAGACGCAAGCGCAACAAATAGCCTCCCTACGGGAATGTCTGGACTCTCTCCCGCCCGCACACTTCAACTGTCTGCAATACATGGTGCAGCATTTACACAGGTTAGATGGACGCCTTATTAATATTATTTACGAGTTTTTTATAGTGCCTTGTTTTTCTTACCAATAGGTACATAGTTTCTGATAAATAATAATGACGCTTTATTCTTCGCATTACTACTTACCAGTTGCTAAGGGTTGCCAGAAGCTGACCTTTTTTTCACTTGTAGGTTTTCGTAGGTGTGCGTACCTACGAAAACCTACAAGTGAAAAAAAGGTTTGTGTTGTGTATGTTTTTTTTTTCTGCTATACAAAACCAGTATAAGCTGCCTTCTGATTGTACGAAAAACCTATACAATGCGAGGTCAGCTAAAACTGGAAATGCATAGCTTGATGTGTAGCCGTGTGTCGCCGACGGCTGACGCCAGCAGGTCAAGCTACCCGAAACTGTCAAATTTTTCCAATCAACCTTGAACCTTAATGCTTTAGCGATAAAGTTGAAAATCTATTAAAGAAATTTGACAGATTGTAGTAGCTTGATGTGCTGGCGTCTGTACAGTGTATCTCAGTAACTTGTGTCCGAATTAAATAAATGCGTGACACACAAAAACGACCGATGAGTGTTGCAACGTTTTAAAATTGAGTCAGCCTCCAGTATTTATTATTTATTTATTAAAATCTCCCTTCTAACTATCATTACAGCCGGCCGATTCTGTAAAAATCTCACCGTGAAAAGTTAGGTGAAATGAGCTGTCAATAGTGTCAATCCCTAGCATTAGTTGGAATGACAGCTCACTCCACGCTCACTTCACCTAAGTTTTGACGGTGAAATGGTTACAGAATCGCACTGCTGGTGTATGTACACAATGACACAGTGCGGTCCGTAGTTATTATTAACCTAACATTATGTAAAGTATAATTATAACCTTGAGGGGCCCCGAAGGGTCAAGACGCGACGCTGCGCGCACACTTTAAAGGGTCAGCTCACACCGAGACGCGACGCGACGCGACGCTGCGCGCAAACTTTTAAAAGAGTGACTTAAAATATACTTTATTTTCTACACGAAAAGGTACACATTCCATTGTGAGAGTTCAGATTACGTTGCGCGGCGCAGCGCTGCGCAGCGCTGCGCCTCGTGACGCCTCGCGGCGCATCGCGACGCAGCGGTACTTGCCGGTGCGCGCGGCGTGCGAGAGCGGCGCTGCGCAGCGCGGCGCCGCGAGGCGCAGCGCGACGCCGCAAAGGTACACAATGGAATGTGTACCTTTTCGTGTAGAAAATAAAGTATATTTTAAGTCACTCTTTTAAAAGTTTGCGCGCAGCGTCGCGTCGCGTATACTATACTTCGCGTCGCGTATAATAATTACGAGAGCAACTTGAAAATGTGTTTTTTTGTTTATCGAAATATCTTAACGATGTTGGTGTCAAATGAAAGGTCTAGGTCTAAAACCATTTCTTCCGTTTGAATCATGTAAATCGGTCCACACGCTTAGGAGATAATTAAGAATTAGTATAGGGAAAATTTAAACAACCATAATTTTTTATGATTTTGTTCTACGTACTTTTTAATTAATGCAAAATGTGAAAATGATATTATTGTACTATGTAAGTTAATGAGGAATGTTAAATAAAGAGGTAGGTAGGTATCTAGGTAGTCTAAAGATTAAAGGTTTGTTTTCAATTGCTAATTACAAATGACGGACGTTAATATTCATTGTCTATCTACCTAGGTAATTGACCGTGTATTATATGTAATATTTACAAAGTTCAAAACCTACCCGATAAACCCATTTGTTTACTTATCTTATCCCACGCATTATTTTTTGCATTTCTATCACTATACTGTTTTGATGATACGTTATACAAACATTCGTAGCGCTGCACAAAAAAAATTAACTTTTCCTCGATCTCCATAATGCACCCGCCAAATATATACGTCGTTCTCATGCGCTTGCAAATGGTAGACTGCGGGTGGACGCGGGGCGGGGCGGGAGCACGTAGCGAATGTAGACAAGTCCCACTGCGCCGCGCGGCGTCTAGCTGCGCCGCGCGGCGCCGCGCTGCGCCGCGCGGCGTCGTGTTGCCAACGATTTTACGATGCGCCTCGCGGCGCAGCGCGGCGCAGCGCGAAATCACTGGCCTCTTCCAGCAGCGTCGCGTCGCGTCGCGTCTCGGTGTGAACTGACCCTAAAACGACCTACTGCACCGCGCAACGTATTCTGAACTCTCACAATGCAATGTGTACCTTTTCGTGTAGAAAATAAAGTATATTTTGAGTCACTCTTTTAAAGTGTGCGCGCAGAATCAGAATCAGAAATATTTATTTGCCAACAATGTAGGTACAGGTTTGAGGTGGTACAAAATACAATGTTTCCGCTACATTCTACCTTACGGCGTGCAAAAACATTAGTTAGCATTACCATGACATTAAAATAATAAGACATCAAAAATTAATACACACAAATAAATTGTCACAATAAAAAGTCATTACATTAGAAAAATTATGTTAAGTATCAAATTATAAAATATTGCAAAAAGGTACTTAAAATGTCAATTACAAGAAAAATAGTCAAGGTACAGTTATAAATCTTTGTCATTCAAGAAGTCATTTACAGAGTAGTAACGTTTTTGTAAAAGCAATTCAGTCAGTTTAGTTTTAAATATGCGTGTGGGGTGTTCTTTGAGATTATGTGGAATTTTATTATAAATGATTGGCCCCATTGACATTATATTTTTTCTTAATAGTGCCGTATTATATTTTTCTGTATGTAATAAGAACTTGTATTGTAGTCTTAAAGGGCCTGACCTTGACCTAATGTCGATAAGTGACGGAAATAAATTTAAATTCGACCTAACAAAAATGGACACTTCCAATATGTACAGCAACGGGAAGGTTAGTATTTTTAGAGACCTAAACACAACAGCGTCGCGTCTCGGTGTGACCTGACCCTTAGGGCCGAAGCCTGCCGAGTCAGCGGGATTGTCCGAAAGGGTTACCGCTACCCCGGAACATAAAGGGCAAAGGAAGGAACATGGGTGGGTTTTATTCAGTAAGAGTCTGACACTCCCTTCCGCTCCACCCAGAGCGGAAGGGGTCATTTGATGATTTCCCATCAGGAAAAAAAAAAAAGGATAATTATAACCTTCACTAGCCATGATAGTAACATGTGCATCCAGCCAGCGCACTGTCAGTGAGGTACCAAGAGAAGACTTTACTTAGCTAGGTAAAGCCAGCGTGTCATACAAATATGAATCTTATTCTCATGTTCATATTCGTAAGGGACGCTTACTTGGCAGAGTAAAGTCAAAGTGCAGTCTGTGAATCTCGCCCTTGGAAAATAAAATATCGATTTTCAAACTTATTAATTAGTATATTTGGTCCCCAGAGTATCTCAACTAGCAGATCTAAACAAGATGAGCGCTCACAACCTGAGCACAGTGTTCGCACCCACACTGGTGGCCACACCGCCAGCCATCACCGACCTGGCCTTCGAGATACGCGCCCTACAAGTACTGATCGAACACTGCCCTCAGATATACTACGGTAGTAAGTGAGTTGGACTGAAAAATATGCTGTTTTAGGTGAATCTGAAAGGTTGTAAGTAAATAATATTTTATATTAAAAAAAGTAAAAAGTAAGTATCCTGAACTTATAAACATTAATATAAGTCTGAAATCACCAATCCACCTTGAGTACGCGTGGTGATCAATGCTCATTCCTTCTCTGTATGGGGGCTGTTCATTTATTACGTAAGACAATTTGAAGGGGAAAGAGGTTCTTTCGTGGGGGTGGGAGGGGTCTAGATTATTCTTACGTATTATAATTTAAAAAAAAAATGCTACTTTTTCTTTACAATTTTATTAGATACTGATCTTACGTCAGATTCAATGTTCATTCAAGTCTTATTTTTTCTTATGTAATTAAATATTAGAAATTGTTTAAAATGTTCTTACGTAATAAATAAATAGCTCCATGAAAAAAGACTTGTCCTGCAGTGGGACAATAATAGGCTAGTATTATTATTTCCTTTATTTCATTTACATACTTACAGATTATATTTTTAAATATTTTTATTATTATTATACTGCAGTCGGACTTCACCTTATGACAATGACATAAGTGATATGACGCGTGCTCGTAAACTCCATTATCTATACGCAATAAGGACTTAAAAACAAAGAAATTGATTTTAATATTGAAAAATAGACTGCGTTTTTGCGATTGAGTATATTTTTAAGCAGTTTCGTATAACATTATTGCTTTTGCTTATTGTAACTCAACAAGACATTATTATAACTTTAATTCGTATAAGGGTCATTCCACTTTAAGCACGATAATGCTTGAGCAGTTTTCATATTGATATTGAACTATATTACAACAGACAAAGAGTTTAAAATAGCATATGTGCATGACATACGGTATTATCTCTTGCACGCTATTTTCGACTCTATTTTAATCGTCATTTAGTTCATTATCAACGAAAGGTGCTCCAGCAATTCGCTGCTAGTTTCGCTGACCGTAACTATTCTTGTGCTACTAAAGTAGACTGAATTTAATTTTAAAAAAATATTATTTCCGTTGTAATTATATTCTTTTATGTACCTATTTTGTTTTTTTTTGCATGTATAACATATTATGTATAATTATTATCATGTTTGATGCCCTGTGTTCAATAGTAAACTTTATTTTAGAAATTACTATTATCTTAATGCAAGCATTTACCTAGATTAAGATACATAAAATGAGGCACAAAAGGTGCAATTAAAAAACTCATTGAAAATAATCTCACAAATTAGCTGTTAAGATAGTTTTACGTGCAATATAATTAATTATCTCTATCAAAAAAATGTGATATTGGAATATCGGTCTTTCTAAAAGAATAATTTGTCTTTTTTCTATCATTCCAGGTTGTGTACTTTTAGTTATAAGTTGTATAACCAAATTATAATGTTTTAAGAAATCAAGGAATTATTGTGAGGTCCTTCGTGCTTAATTTATTATTTATGAGCGATTTATAATTTTACTAGCTGCGCCCCGCGGTTTCACCCGCATAAGTTTTGATCCCGTGGGAATATCGGGTTAAAAAGTATCCTATGTGCTAATCCTGGTTATAAAGTATCTGTGTGCCAAATTTCATCCGAATCCGTTCAGTAGTTTTTGCGTGAAAGAGTAACAAACATCCATCCATCCATCCATACAAACTTTCACGTTTATTATATTAGTAGGATTTCTTGACTATACACGATGTGATGTGGTGAAATAAGTATTGAAACGGGCAGTAAACAAGATTATATCTATCACCAAGGTAACCGTGACCAAATAAAAGTTAACCATTGATTTTGCACAGCCTGTATTGTCAAAAAATACGAGACAAGTGCGAATAGCACTGAGCCCGGAGGGTTACGTCTCAAAGCTGTGCCAAGCTGCCCTGGCTTCAGTCACGTGACACGGCCTATGAATTTCCAATTCCTGATTGAAGGAACCTTAACTTTGCAATTGAAAAAAGACTTGATAGTGGAGAATGGACGGAATTCACTGCAATGAAGTCTAAATGTTACTTCAAGATATGGGCTATAATTTTTTTACCTGATTAAACAAACACAAACACGAAAAACTTAACTTTGCAATTGACAAAATATTCTCAAGTACAAAAAAAAAATGTAACCTACATACGATTATCGAATTTTTTCCTTTACTTGTGTTGTGAGACCTTGCTTCTTGCCAAATTTCATGATTCTAGTTCAACTGGAAGTACCATATAAAGGTTTTGATTTATTCTGTCAAAATATTTTTTGCTTGAAGTGACTGTAGATCTGACTATTTGTTATCAACTTCAACTTGGAACCGCCATACGTCCCTGAGAAACGGGATTTTGACAGAAAGACTGACATCTAAGTGAACTGAGATTATAAGGGCTCCATTTTTCCTTTTGCGGTATGGAACCCTTAAATAGGATTTTTTTTTTAATCTGGCAATTAAATTTATAAAGAGCTCAGACCAAAATTCTCTCTCATCTCGTGGTTTACTGTTTATAACTTTACACCATTGCTCTAAGGACCTCAGAGTTATGTAAACTTTTATACGTTTTTTTATGTAAACATAGAATATAATTATTCGTTTTATGCATAAATAAAACAGATTAGATCGAGTTTCCTTTATTTTATTTACAATCACACTTTTTTCCGTTTCTTCTTAGGTTTGGCGGTATCATTGCTGTCTGTGTCATTCTGTTGGAATTTCTTTAAGTCTGCACAAAAAAGTACCTGTAACAACATACACACAGTATTTTCATATTTTATTTCAAAATGGCGACATCACATTCAATCCTGCCAATAATATTTAATTGAAGTATTTTACTTTTACTAAAGGTATCACTTTCTAAATTTTAAATGACACAAGGTAAGATGTGCCCTAAAGGTGAGTATACATAGATTAGAGCATTTACTTGTAACAAAACATCGAGCCGCTCTTAATGGACCCATTCACGAACCGAACAACGAGAACGCCGCTCGCCGCTTTGTTACAACTTAATTTTGAAAAAAAAAAAACGAATCAATCAGCGTATTATTTTAACAAGCAAGATAAACACAGCACACGCGACCTTCAGATCCGACATTTCAACAAAAAATAATAAGTAACGCTACAGGCACATGCTCACACGCCGTGAGTATTACTTCGAACACCGTGTCGAGCATTCGCAGGAACGTTACATTACAGGGAAATACTTTTTAAAATGGGCCCTTGCTTATAATTGTACCATTCGTAATAATGTTACATTTACGTGGATATAGTATAGCGTAACTTTACGGTGAGCAAAGCACCTATGATCTATGGCCATACAGGATTCCTATTTAAATGTTAGAACAATAGGGCAGAAAAAAATATTGCAAAAAAAAGATTCACCATTGTCATTCTCTTGCCTTTGTCCCAATTTATTTGGAGTCAGTGCAACATGTCTCCTTTCATACTTATCTATATTTCGTCATCTCAGTAGTCACACATGATAAGCCATATCATCTTTCACACAGTACATTAATAGTTTCTTTGGTCTTCTCCTACTCCTATAATAGTCATTAAAATTCACACAAAAAATACATAAAAACATCTTACAGTATGAGCCCATCCTGCCATATCTCCGTACAGCATTCTGAAATGATCTCCAATTTCTGTGTACATCTTCTCCGTGACATTCTTCTTGCCTCGCAAGTGTGGGAGGTAATTCTGTGCGGCTATTTGATACACGTGGGTGTCCACAGGAAGAGCTTCCAGGTGGTTTAGGGACATCAGGCAAATGCAGTCAGCTACCTGTAGAAGATTTGTACATTGATAGAAAAAAAAAAAAACCGTGAGCCTTACACGACCGCGCGGTGTAAACGTAACGTAATTTCGAACGATTTTAAAATAGAAAATACTAGTTTTTGCACATAATATTTGCTTAGTTTTAAAACTGTCTTTATTCATATATGTGACTGATATGAATTACTTGTCGCAAAAATTTAAACAAAAATGCTGCAGGATAATTGTATTTTCGATTCAAAAATCGTTCGAATTTACGGCACGTTTACGTGCTGGGGTCTATATGAGACAAAAACGACGTAATGCTATTTTGCACTTTATAGCACTAAAGATAAGGTTTAAAATCGTCTAGGCTGCATGATACCTTACATAACATAATATATTTAAAAAAAAACTACTTAGTTTACCTTGGGCCCAATGCCATGTAGTTTCATCAGCTCTAGCTTGGCCTCCTTATACTTCATGTCTTGCAAACTGTTGAACCATTCCACTCCCCCCCACTCTACTATCTGAGTAGCTGACTTCTGTATGAACTTGGCTCTGTACCCAAAACCTAAGTTCCTGAGTTCTGATTCTACCTACAATTGAAAAAAAAAATTATGAAGAATGCCAACAGAATATACATTTTAACATTGGGTTACAACAGTATTTTAAAAAGGTATTACTGCTAATGTATACACAAACTGTAGGTGTACATAACATCGGCTACAATTTGACAAATACTTCATACTACCAAGACTATTCTAGTTTATGTTTATATATCCTTAAAAAAAAATCCTATTACGTTTACAAAAAAAAATTGCTTACCCCTGGTAAAGACAATTTCTCGACCTCCGGGAATGCATAGTATGTGTCTCCTTCATATTCACATATTTTGTCTCCATAATGAGTGCACAGCTTTTCCACCATGGTAGATATCCTGTAACACATAAAATATTTACACAGCTAATAATAATTGAGTTCTACACTGCAAGTCGGTTAAAAAAAAAGATTGTTATGAAAATGTTACCCATCTTTTGCGCTCCGCTGTATACACAAATAAAAAAAAATATTTTCAATCTTGCCAATTAAATAAATAATATTTAAAAAACAAGGAAGTATTCAATGAGTAAAGAAAATCATTATTTACCGTGATATATGATTATTCTGGCTGCAAATAAAGGAGAATAAATTCTCCACAGGTTCTTGGCGCAACATTCTGATGCCATAAAACTGTTGGCAGGCCTTCCCAAACAGTTCATCTTTCTCTGACCATTCTTTGTAGTATTCTCCTAGATTCAAATCTAGTCTAAAATAATCTTCAAGTAACTTTTTAAAATCTACATCTTTTTTTGTACGTTTGCTTTTGTTTGATTTATTTGACTTGTTATGTAAGGAGCCTATGACTTGATACTGTAGATGGTCATCATTTTCACGTAATTTCCAAACGGTTTTTGAGAAAACGCCAATCCATTCATTGTTTTCTTTGTTGTGTGTCCACCTGAAGAAGAACAATTTATATATGAATCATCTGCTGGTTGTGTTCTGTTGGGAAATTATTTATTTACTAGCTGCGCCCCGGTTTCACCCGCATAAGGGTTGATCTCATGGGAATATCGGGATAAAAAGTATCCTATGTATTATTCTGATGTATAAGCTATATTACTGTAAAGTTTCATAAAAATCCGTTCAGCAGTTTTTGCATGAAAGAGTAACAAACATCCATCCATCATCACAAACTTTCGTGTTTATAATATTAGTAGGATAGTAGGATTGAGTTCCTTCCTTAGTTTAGGAGTTCTCTGTATATACAAGATTCCACATTATTATATTTTATTCTTAAGTAAGTCATATACATAAAGTCCTCCAGATCGAATTTCGGCCATGGCAACTAATCTCAGCAGAGACCAGGCTTCGACGCGTGTGATATTATAGTCCAGACTTGTGTGCGCAGACACAGATGCACTCTCTCTTCCCTCACTCTCATTGTCCGATGGGACGGCAATCCGATTCGACCGAAGAACTAAGTCATAAGTATTACTTACCTAATGAAATATTTACCACGACAAAATGCAAAGACGTCTCTATAATAAAGCTGTACATAAAATAACATCACGCCTGTGTTGCCCGAAAGCTTTAAGCAGAAGTGTAAGCTGAATTATCATTATCATACAGGTAATTAATAAAAAAAAAACATATATTTAAATAGTTTTGCTAAAAATAACATGCACAATACGAACCTAAAACTTTGACCGCCAGATAACGTTCCAATCAATTGAAGCTCCCGAAAGTTACACAACAATTTATTCCAAGTCATTTTTATTGGTTACTAATTTGTATTTCTTACAATTTCATTGAGAACTTTGTGAATATTAATTGCATTTTAGCGTTTTTTAAAGCGGCGCGAAATTTGACAGAAATACTGAACACTGTCACACTGACAGGCTAGTGTCGCTAGTGACAGTTTTAGTTTTGTTCGGAAATGAAAATCCATATTCTAAATATATATTGCAGCTAGCAACTTTGATCATCAGGCTTCCAGGCTTCCCCATTCCTGGAAATAAGCGTGTTGCCATACAGGCAATTGTGAAATCAAGTTTGTGTCAGGGTAGCCCGCTAAATTCAAATTTTCTTAATGTACATACTCACATTTATTTTCATTCATTCTGCAGGTCAGAACAAGCCTTCCGTTACTGTTAGGCGCTGTTCTGATTATCTTTCACGACACCAGGCCACGTTATTTATCCACAATTAGTACACAGACACAGCCCTCAACTTTAACTCAAAGTTACGACGACTTGGTGACATTAAAAGGCTGGGAATTTTGCCCACATTAGTTGAAATCACTTTTTCGTTTAGACACTTATATGTACTTTTAACACAATATAACGTTAGATTTTATTATCATATATCATGACAGTTTTGACAACGCTGTTCACTACGTTGCCATGACAACTTTTCTTTGAAATTTTTGATGGCCTGTCATTTTTTAGCTGAATAAACGTTCATACTTCTTCAAAATTATACATAACCACTATCATATCTCAAATTCATATTTTCGACATGATATTATTCTACGAGTTCACTTTATAAATTCACGCAGAGCTAGGGTCAGTTCCCGTTTCGCCACTAAAGCGAATACTTAAAATAGGCATGATTCTCCTGGGCTCCCATCTTGGGAACACCCATCAGCGTGCCTCTTCTAAAGGCTTCCTATGCCTGACGGACCCTCACTGCACCTCCCTTGAAGACTTCCGGTGCCTCTCGGGCCACCGGCGCGCCTCCCCTGGGGACCCTGAGGACCCTGAACGCCCCTCCTGTACCGGTCGGGCCATCGGCGCGCCTGGTCCGAGGGCCGCCTCGCCTGGCAGGCTGACAGCGTCCCTGCAAAGACCCGTCGTTCCTGTCGACCGGCTAGCGTAGCCTGACTGCAGCCGTGGTCCTGGTCCTGCTGTGTGGGCCCCTCCTCGGGTGCCCTCCGTGCCGCACGCGCGCCCTGCCTGCCTTTACTTTCAACTCCACCTTCTCAACCCAACGATCACGCATTTTCATCCTTTCCCACCTACACATACTACACACACTGTACAGTCCATCTTCATCTTTTTATCTTGTAAGTAAAACTTTATTTGATTTCAACTTCCCTTTCTTTTAATTCCTTAGTTTAATTTAAAGTTAAAGTTAGGATTTTCTTGTCGCTACACGACAAAGTGAGTATAGACTTGGCCACTGACCTATAATAAACAATTACGCTGGACTTCATACTATCGATGACAAAATGAAGACATTTGTTTTTCGCCATTTTGGCGCTGACAACAATGTGAGCGGCGGTGAGCGTCCGTGGAACTAAATTTTTTATAGCGAGTTTTACAAGATGCGCATACTCAGGATAAAAACGTTCTAAATATCTCGCAGTAAACAAAAAATACACAAAAAAGTTAAAATTTAGAATTAAAGACCTAAATTATCAGAGACGTACCAAAACAAAGCGACGTTAGATCGGACGCTTTGAATCGGCACAAAAAACAACTGTCATTTCGTATAGTTTATAGCAACAAAATAGCAAAACAAGCAAGCAAGCAAGCAATAAAGTATTGAGTATATTTAGTCCAGCGTACTTGTATTGACTAGAGCATTTACTTGTAACAGAACATCGAGCATACGTTACATTACATGGAAATGCTCGAGAAAATGTGCTCTCGTGCATATTCACTTTTAGGTTGTATGTTAAACAAAATTTATGGTCTGCGACCGTGAAAAAGTTATTTGTGCAACAAGAGAGCAAAGTAGTTTTTTTGCTGCGAGTGCTGATTTTGAATCCTGAGTGTGGCGAGGGATTTAAAGGCACGAGATGCAAAAAAACTTTGCTCTCGTGTAACACACATAACTTTTCACTTCAGCAGCGAGAACACTTTAGGAGATAAAATAATAAACAGGAATAGATTGAAATAACTATTTATTGTGAATCAAAATAATTAACATTGTAGGTAGATACCAATTCTATAAAATGGAACATTATAAAAGTTAAAAGTAAAATTACTGCAATTCTGCAAATTTTATTCCCGCTCTTTTATTTAAATTAAGGCGTGTTCGGAAATAGCACCCATGCTATTTTATTATTCAAAATATATTATGTACCTAACATTTATTGAAACTAGAAATAAATATTTACAAGTTAAATATCAGTTTTATTTGCAGTAAATACTTATTTTCGTTTAAATACAACAATAAGTTAAAAATTCAATAAATTACATTAAAAGACATAATTTTCTTTTTGCAAAATTTCTTTAGTTAGTACGAAATTCCGAACGTGTTTGTCTTTGAGGTCGAATTCAAAATCCTAACTTCGAAAGGGCTGATCTTTGTCTCTCTCTCTTTCTAATGGCGGGAAAGAGATAGAGTGTGAATGTTTCGAATTGTATGATTAACGGGGCACCGAGCTGTTTATACACAAAAACGCGCTTTTATAACGGTTGTTTGAAGTAGTAAACAATTAAATTAAAATCTCAGGAAATAAATTGGTATTATTGGCCATATATACTAGGCAGTATACAGGATGGAAACACGATTTGATAAAGTTGGCTCGATAGAATAAATTCACAAAGTTATCTCTAAAAAACACAACAAACGCTTAGTACGGCGTGAATACTTCGCGGAAGGTCATCAGTTTTTTAATAATAACAAAACTACATGTTTTATACAACGTATACGATTTACATTTTCAAAATGTGTATTTGTTTAACAATAAGAAGGAAATACCTAAATTCGCGCGAGTTTTGCCCATCATAAGCAGAGCTGCCGCGCCGCCCTCTTATCCGCTTTAGTCCGCCGTCGGCCATCGGACGGGGAGCTTGTGTCGCTTGCGCTTACGCACGGATTTAATAACGTAACGAAGAAAATTGTGTGAAAATTAATTGTAGCGTATTTGAAATTTATTTATTTATTTATTTTTATTTGAAATGGGGAACAAAGTAAAGAAATCAAGACAGAAGGGGTTGGCGAAAAACCAATGCTAAACGCTTTTATGAAGAAATGAAGTAAGTAAAATTCGTATACTGTTTACCTACTTATTTACTAATTGCCTTACCAAGTGGTGTTATTTTTTTTTTATGGGGTATTTTAAAAATAATTGAATTTATCTTTTAGAGCAAGAAAAGTACAGGCTGAGAATGTTGAAGACAAAAAGAATACTCCTGTTGCTTCGTAAGTATACTCAGTACAGTACCTACCTACTTTCTAGTATCTGGTGACACTAATTCATGCAGCCAAATGCATACTGAAGACTCGGTAAGTGCTCAGTATCAAGGTTCGATGACCGTCTTTGTGAATTTCGTAATTTTTTTCTATTAATTTCGAAATTTGGAAAATATGTTGTCGATCCGTGATTATGCACGGATCGACAACATATTTTCCAAATCACGGATCACGGATTAAATCTACTATGATTTAAATCATTCTGTATTATTTTTTTCTATTTATAGAGTAAATGTACCAGTTGTTGACATTTCACTGCAAAATAAACTTGACCCATCTGATGCCGAGAGAGAAACACAACTACAGATAGAAAATTTTGAGGATAAACAGAATACTGTGGCTTCGTAAGTATAATCTTCCTACCTACTTATTATACTCAGTTATTAAAAGTAAGTACATAGTTGTCACTTATCTATCTATTTACGATATTTTAAGAAATAGTTACGCTGGAAAATTCTTTATCTTTTTCTGTTTATAGGGTAAATGTACCAGTTGTTGGCACCTCACTACAAAACAAAGAGTCGTCTGATGAACTGGTGAGGTAAGCGCAAAAATAATAGGATGTGTCTAAGAAAACATTATAATAAATTAAGTACCACATTATCTTTATAACTTTCAATTTCATGGTAAATTTCATGGAAGCCACCGATTCCAAAATTTATCAAACTCTGGAATTGTAAGTTCAGAAACTAATTATTTTTATGAAATAAGTCTTACTTTCATCCCAAAACGGATTTGTTGATAATTATAGAAATTATAATTAAATCAAATGTTCTTTTTTATTATAGGATGCCAATTACACCGGAACAAAATTGTTGTCTTCCAGTGGAAGGAGAAATAGACAGTGACATGACTTACTCACACAGAGAAAATATTGCCATGAAGCAAGTCCGATATTGATTATTATTGTTGCTTGTGTCCTCATATTTTTTTATATGCGTGTGTACACATTGTTACAAATCAAGTTATACTACTTCAGTATAAGCTGATCTCGCATTGTATAGGATTTCTGTACAATGAGAGGTCAGCTTATACTGGAAATTTATAGCTTGATATGTAGCCGTGTGTACATTGTGCATAATATTTAGGTATACTGGGCAATATTTTTATCACTAGTACCCTAATTTTAACAGGTTGCTGTTCCCACAGTTGGGACACAGGCCTCCTCTCAGTGACAGGGCTAGAGGGTCGTAAATTACGACTCTCTAGCCCTGTCACGCAACGCACTGGGCCCGCGTAGTGGATTACGATTCGTAATCCACTACGCGGGCCCAGTGCGTTGCATGCGTTGGTGGATATCATATGTCTACTAATTTTTTGTTCTAAGACGTGCCGGTTTCGTCACGATGTTTCCTTCACCGTTTTTGACAGCAGTGGTGATGAAATAATTTACTCCTGTCTGGGCTCGAAGCTACGACCTGCAATTCTTAAGTCGCAGCCGTGACCTCTGGGCTACCACTGATCCCTCCTCACAGGCAGCGCCCTCTATTATATTTTATAAATCCTTACAAAAATATTGATTGCTAACATAAATCTTCTTTTTTTTTTCATTTTAGTTTTCCGTTTGATGAAATACAGAAATTACAGACGCGTGCTGCTGCAACTAGGACGCAAGACAATCCCAATGTAAGTAGTATTAGGTATGAATTTATCAACGTATCCTGAACCTATTGAGAAAAATAGGATATTTGTTTATTTGATTTAATATCATAATTTTTTTACCTTTTAGCATTCTACACATCATTCGCCAGCTGATTCAGATTCAGAAGAAGATTATTACACAATAGAACCAGAAGAAAAATTGGAAGAGATCAAAATAAGTGGAAATAGAGTTGTAGATTTTATGTATTTATTAGAACAGTTGCAAGAAATTTCACACACATTGGACATCGTACGAACAACATGTGCATAGAAACTGCCGCGTTCCGTATCGTTGAGTTGTGTAGGTACCTACAGTGTGTGATTCGCTAGTGTGATTGACTTGTTCGTGAATTGCAATCTGATTTAAACTGCAAACCGTTTTACTATTGCGCTATAACCAACACTACCCTTAGTACGCCCACAGTAATTAAAATATGCCTGATGCTAACGAGAGACAGACACACCTTCTCCGACAAGTACATTTGTGAAGTTCATTGAATATAGTTTATTCTTACACCCACTCAAATAGCTGTTTTTTTATTCAAATCTGTCAAATTAACCATCAAGTCACTAAATGGAATTAAAGTCGAACCTTACGTACTAACGAAAGTAGTTTACTGAATCTACTTTGAAAAATAAATAATTTGAAATTGAAAATAAAAGGTCGACTACTGGGATTTTTACCCTACTTATTTAGCTGATAAGTTATTTTACGTTATTGAAATCACTTTTAAGTTTCTCTTGTACTTAGAAATTAGAATATTATCATAAAAGGTAACTAATTGAGTATTATTAGACTAAATACCTAATATTATTTTTTTATTGATCTGATCATAGATACTCATCTAACGACGGTAAATTATAAATTTTAAAAATTGTATATTTCCAATAAAAGTATTTGAAATCGTTTTTTTTTTTTTTTGTTTAATTTTGTAAATATTGGTAGCACCTCGCGAGTCGATCGGCGCACGGCTCGGCGCGAGCGGCGCGCGGTCGGCGCAGTGCTCTTATCTGTCTAGCCGTTCGCTCTCTTGCCGGTGTGCCTCACGCACACATACACGGAGCGCATAGAATACCTAAAATCGATTAGCGCTAGAAGCTCGGTGTGCCCTTAACCCAAGGCTGAATAATATATACGCGGCTTTCTGAAAAAAAAAAAAGTTACTTTGTCTCACTCAAAATATGGAATATTTTGCCACATTTTCATACAATGAGCGCCCGTCCGCGAGGTGTAGTTGTAGTAGTATGTACAGACGCCCGCAGGTCAAGCTACCCGAAACTGTCAAATTTTCCCAATCAACCTTGAACCTTAATGCTTTAACGATAAAGTTGCAAATCTATTAAAGAAATTTGACAGATTGTAGTAACTTGATGTGCTGGCGTCCGTACATGTGATCGGGACTCGAACACGTCCGGTACCTACCTACTATACGTATTGCTTTACGGAGACCACAGATTTATAAACTAAAGGGAGATATGGTGTGGCTGCCCAACCGTTCGAGTCCGGCTGTCGCCTTCAACTACATATGCACTACAATACGAACACGCACTCATTCACACTATAACAGTCACCACACTAACGCGAGCCAATCGCGTAACGCAGATCGCAACGTTGAGACACACAACTACATTGACAATTCTTATTGACAAATCAACGGCGCCCGCGTTTGTTTCTGTTTTGTGCATACATTGTTCGCACGCGCCACGCCCCCTTGGCATATCTCCGTTTAGTTTATAAATCTGTGACGGAGACGGTGTCCCTAGTAGCTAAGTAGGTAGTAAAAATAAATCGTATGGGAGTTTTTTAGAGTAGATACAAAAATAAATAAAAAAAGACGCACTGTGATAATTTATTTATTAGCGAGTCAGACATCAAACTAAACTTATTTTCTAACAAAGACAATAACCTTTTGCGCATAGGAATATTTAACAGAATTCAATATATTTTGGTGGTCCCTTTTCGCTGTACATACAAAATAATCTTGAACCAACTGTATAATTTGCTTTTTATAAAATAGGGTACGTAACTAGGTACAGTCAACCGCACATTAGTGATAACACTTGCATCACGAAAATTGCCCTTAGTGCTACGACGTAAAGTCGTAGTCAATGTCAAAATGTACGGTTGACTACTAACTTTATTATTCAATTGTGGTTACAATAGGATTTGATATTGACCAAGATTATTTTATGATTAGCGCCGATAAAACGCAAAATTGTGGCCAGACTTCTTTTTGTGTAGAAATATAATAAAAAATGCACATTTTGACTGACACTGACAATTACTTGTTCCTAACTAAACTATAAATACAAAACTAGATATATTTATTACTTTAATTCTAGAATAATTATTTATAAAATAACTTTATCGGTTTTATTTATTTACTTTGAGCTTGATCGAACTAATTTTGGACGGTTTAATTTATTGAGTATTAAAACAATAAAAAAACGGACTAATGTAAGTAAAGTGGTGCATTTAGTACATTAGCAAGTTTCACTTGCTTTGTGTGTAATGGAACTCATTTCATCCAATGGCACTTAGTCAAATCAGAAAGAGTGGAGCGCTTTTCAAGAAAGCCCTGCCGGTCTATTCTGTAAAAACCTCACCGTGAAAACTTAGATTAAGTGAGTTTAAAGTGAGCTGTCATTCCACCCGATGCTAGGGGATTGAAACTATTTACAGAGCCAACAACAAGATATTTACAGAATAGCACTACTTCAGTGGAAGTGCTATTCCATTTTGTAAAACCCCAGAAGGCCAATTATTCCAGTAAATAAAAACGTTCAAATATATCTAGTCGCAGCCTCATCTCGGCGACAATTAATGTAAAAAAAGTAAAGATTGAGACTGAGATTAGATTGTGTCCGTTCTTAATAATACGGAATTATAACTGCCCCTCTGCTTATTGCCGCAACACTTCTCTAATAAAAAGGACTATCAGTTCCAAATTCAACTTTGTAAACAATCCCAATAACTCTATTCTGCACCCTTGCACGTATAACAACAATTACCAGGTAAAAACCTCATATTATTAGTACTGTGCTAATATATTTCTAATCCACGGCAAGAACTGCGCTGTGTCTGTGAACACAACATATTCGTTGAGATTGCAGGTGTTATCTCCGTTTTCAGCGCGGAGGGACACGGAGACTACGCCCCTAATCCTCCACTTGCCGCCTTCAAGTAGGTACATGCCGCCGCCGGAGTCCCCTACGCATGGACCCGCACCTTTTCGGTCACCTGTCAAAGGGAAATGTCATCTTAGGTTTTTAGCACTCAATACAATAATACAAGAGAATTAAAGAAAATTGCGGTTATTGGTAGAATTTAAAACATAAAAAAATCAAGTTAATATAATTTCAGATGGCAACATTTAGACCTGCCATCTCATTTTCAACTGCCCAGTGGCAATACTGGGGCAATGGATTATAGAAATATTAGCCTACCATTAGCGGGGTGCCCCAGTGGACACGGACCCCACTTACCATGTAAGTGGTGGGTTCAATCTCGGGCAAGTATACATACATTATATTATACTATAATGCAAATGTAGTGCTGTTCCGCAAACGATGAGACACCTCATGTCATGCCCTGTATGCCCTGTTGTCTGCACGCTACAAAATTGACGGGCGCTAGGTGATTTGTCCCGCATCCCGCGTGTTGTTCACTTCACTTTGGCCAGAGCTTTACGGTTTACTGCCCAGGACCAGGATGAAATTTTCTAGTGTAATCTGAATACTGATATACATTGTACATACTTGTACAACCTACATACCTGCACACAATGTACTGTCGTAGGTTAGGTCGTGGAACAGAGCCTTGCTGGCCCTGCAGTCATTGGTGCTGACTATAGGGACCTCCACCTTATGGGGCTCGCCTTGCCTGCCAACACCCCCCACACCTTGGTCACCCCAGCCGGCCACCTGCGGACAGAATACATTATTATAATCGGTAGGACTTGATTGTATGTAGTGTACAGTAAATTTTTTATCGGTTTGAATGTATAAGTTGTCTTAGGGTTGAAGGGCTGATTTTTCTATAGTCAGAAAACTTACTCTCATGTCGGCGGCTGCCATCGACGCGTCTACGGCAGCAGTTGCCTCTGCCGCTGGCAACGTGCCGCTCGTGTATTTGAGCACTTACCTGACGAAAAAATAATGCAATTCTACATCTTTTTAAATACCTACAGAAATCGTGTCGAACTGTCATTATTTATTTTTCAAATAAAAGTTATCTGACTAACGAAAAGTCAGCCCTTAATTTTATTGGTAAATCAATTAGATCTTGGAGAAAAATTAGGTAAGTACTTACAACTCCTTTCCTTCCCACGACTACCGAGAGGTCGGTGTTGCCGGACCACAGACAAGCTGGACGGATGTAATTGTTGAACTTGACGACTTTGTCCAGGGTGAGCATCAGGATGTCGTCTGAAACAAGTTCAGCCAGGCTAGTGAGACAAAAGGTTTTCTCGTCATTATCTCGCGTCGAAACGAGACATATCTATACAAGCAAGTGCATACCGCAAACAAAACGCCATCTGGGCTTATTTTGTAGCTAGCACGAGTGAAGAAGAGAAAGTGGGTATAAAATTAAACTTTTATTGCCTCACTATGGTCTCGTCATTTAGAGAAGTAACGTAGAAGGAAATATGGGAAGGATTACTACTTTTACTATATGGCTGATGATGATGATGATCGATATACTCACTTTTAAGCGTGGCAGGATTATACTGTTCGTGTACAGCGGCAGCCTGAAGAGTCCTGGTGATGGTGATATCGTCACTCCAGTCATTGAGGTTGTGTACCCCAACTTTGACTACGATGTCTTTGATAGAAGTCAGGGTGCCGCGACTTTGCATGCAATGAGCAGCTGCAAATAAAATAGAAAGTTTCATAGTCATTTATGTATTGGGGTAAGGGCAGGTGGTTGATGACTGAATCGCAGGAACAGTAAGTTATGATCCCTACTCACCGCTAACAATATGACGATCCGATATGAGCGTCCCTCCGCAGACAAATCGAAGAGAAGCCTGTTCTGTCTTGTAGATAGCCACAAGCCAGGGTAACTCTCCCCTGTCGTAGGCACTGCCTTTGTAGATTAGGGGAA
The DNA here is from genome assembly GCA_911387795.2 of Apamea monoglypha. Lineage (NCBI taxonomy): Eukaryota > Metazoa > Arthropoda > Insecta > Lepidoptera > Noctuidae > Apamea > Apamea monoglypha. The sequence continues at coordinate 13,283,498 of OU426934.1, read as the reverse complement.
GCCTATTATTGCCGCCCGAGACTGTGCCGCATTCAATCGTTGCGTCTGGAGTATTTGAGTAACGGTCCGTGCTGGAAAGAGATAGCAGGTCTTGTTATTATCATGTTGGTGGTGACTGTATGATCGATCTACAGCAGTTAAGTCTATCTGCAGTGTACTTGAAACCAGTTGCGGATTAAGCCCGTCGGGGGCACGGGGCGGCGAAACAAAATAAACTAGAGACGATAGTCTCTATCGCACCTTATTTTTTCAGGGAGTTGCAATTTCAACTTTACATGGTATTTACGGACGTACATAGATGCTTATTCGGTTTCTTTTGAACATCCATACAGAAATATGAATTGTTTTGTTGAGTCATTCAGTAAAGTTTAAGAATAAAGGATGCGAGAGCGAGCGCTGTGAGCTCGTTAATGTTTGCACCAAAAGAAAACCTGACCTTTCCGAGGAGGGGTACGGCCTCCTCGAAAAGATTAGGTTTTCTTTTGAACATTCATACATAAATAGGAGTTACTTAGTCAACATATGTAGAAACTTTGAGAATGCACACTACCTTGTATAGGTTAGGTGATCTTTTGACTAAAATAGGAGTTACTTGGTCGACGTATGCGGACAATTAAGACTGCTGGCAAGACCGAGCAAAGCGAGGGGACCAATTCAAGCACCGAGTTGTTTTTCAACTCAATTTATGCAATAAAATCTGAGGAATAAGAAATCATAAGAGCGAGCGATGTGAGCACGATTTTTTTATTTTATAACTCCAAACTGCTTCTTACTGGGATCTATTTTGGCCTTTTTTGGGATTTCATTATGCACTATTTCTCAAGATTTAGGGGCCCTCAAATACCCGCCAGTGCTTCAAACTTGAATGTGAAGAGAACGCCAAAAATTCAAAGCGATTAAGAGTGAATGATTCCTGAATGTAGCAAATCGGATAATTTCTCCGAAAAAAAGAAATGATCTGATTTTGTTTATAACGATTGTTAAAAAATGTTAAAGCTTTATCAGCAGATGTTATGATATTTTTCTGTAAAAATATGATGTTTTAATGACAAATAATAGTCCTTACCTAGAACTGATCGCAGGCGGCGTGTCCGGAGGTGGGTACTGGAAATCATTTGGATTAGTCACTGGATCAGGTTCATACATGGGTTTGTTGGTCAAAGGTTCTGTATAGACGGGAGTTATAGGTCTCGCAGGTCTCACAGGTCGTGCAGGTCGACTAGGGACCTGATAAGCAGGTTCGTTATATTCGTAGTTCGTTGGTCTGGACTGGAAAATTTGCTGCGTCGGTGGTTGATACTGCTGTGTTGCTTGCGTGAATGGAGTAGTGTTGTTCACTACGTAGTTCGGTGAGTTAACTGAAAATTAATTAAATTACTTAGCTTGACAAACCTTGATAATTTTGGGTACTAAGGAGCGCATTTATATAGCATGAATGACGATATTAACAGGATGATGCATTCTGAAGATTGTTAACGTCGCAAATTGCTGTCGTTTCATTGTTTTACATTAAATTATGAAATATCGCTCTATACTGTACAACAAATTTGATTATCAATCGCAGTAATCAATATCGTAAAAATGCATATTTTGTTTTAGGTGTGAAAAATGTTTTTTTTTTTAAATCCAAAACTCTTCGAACATAATTTATTCAACATTACTAAACTTACTATACTTAGTGCACTAAAATATTGATTATGCAATAATAAGACTGTATTATCATTGCTCATACACACGAGTGACACGCGTCAACGACAAATGAAAATGAAAAAAAAAAACGATACCTAATACAAAAAAAAAATAAAAAAATAAAAATGATAAAAATAATGTGTGTGTGTGTGTGTGTGTGTATGTGTGTGTGTGTGTATGTATGTATGTGTGTGTGTGTGTGTTGTATGTATGATAATTATAATGTTGTATGTATTTACGTCGGCACGTTGTCGACGGTTACAGCTGCTTCTGTCATTGACGCGTGTCGCTCGTGTGTATGCACACTTATACATATCAATAGTTTAGTTCATTATACATACCTATACATTTATTCATATTGATTAATTAATCAACATTTAAATGAACACTGCAAGCAGCTAGCTAGCATGCGGCTATTTGCGACGTTGCTGACTCTTAAAGGCCCTCTCTCTCCCCACTAGAGCCGCGCGACTCCGTGAAGCCACGCGTTGCAAAAAACAGCGAAAGCCCCGTGAAGCAAGGCCGCGCGGCCCTAGTGGGGACGGGGAGAGTTGTTTTTTTCTTTCTACGGAGTAACTTACCTGAAGTCCAACTAGGCTCAATATCGTTAAAGGTATAAATTTGTGCCGAACCGTCATCGTCTCCAAATTGGATATGTATTGGCTCTTGTGGCCGCGGCTGTGGCCTTATCTGTGGCCTTGTCTGTGCGTGGTGTTGAAGGTTGTTGTAAACTGGAGCCGAGCCCCCACCCCCTTCTAGGAACGCAGTGTGCTGCAGACTTAGAGTTGTGATGTATACGTTGGGCCTCACCTGGTCTGGAAAAATAAGTTGTTTGTTAATAACCTACATATGATATTATGTTAATTAGGTTGGAGTTAGGTACAGATATGGGCGTCGAGTTTTCATAGGTATGCAATAGCTTGGATGGACTGTAATAATAACCAGCTTTTGCCTGCGACTTTGTCCGCAGATCAAAATAAAACATATCTTTTGTCGATAGATTCGATAGATTTCGACTTTCAGTAAAGGTATAACGTGTAGATATTACAAAATATGACGTTTAAAGTAAAAGGTACATACAAAGTAATTAAAACCTTAAATTATGGATTCATTAATTCTTTCACTGACAGACGACGCACAGCCTAAACCGGTGGGTAGTAAGGTAAAATCTTGCACAAGAGTTAATTTTGTAACGAAAGTGATTACTAAAGCTGGGGGTTCCTAAGACTCACGTCGACGTCATATATTATCCTCAATTTACCATCAAATGACGTCACTGAAACGATCTTTAAGAAAGTAAGTTGGTGTGTTTCCCTAGATAGCGTTTTTTGACAACGTAAAGTCACAACGACCGCAGTGATGCCATCATTTTCCTGATGGCCGTCACTGCGGTCGTTATGTGGCAGTGTGTGCCCCTAAAGGAGTAAGAACAGGATAAGACTCTTCCTTACGACTTCCACGCAAACGAAGTCGCGGACAGAAGCTAGTGTTGAGATAAATAAAGATTTATAATCATGATGCTGACCATTTTTTTCAAAGTAACGAGCATTATTGATTTTTTTACTGTGATATTGTCATAAAGTATCTCACAGTCGTACTCACTGGCTGAGCTACCTGTCGCTTGATTCTTGACTTAAAAGACTCAGTAGCCAGGACATTAAATTAAAAAAAAGTTTTTTTAAAGAAAGTGACAGGAGCGTCACTTCCCGCGCTGCAGCCAGGGGGTCTACTACGAAGTGCAAAGTGAGAATGATCGGATCGGACCGACACATGGCCGTACCGAATATTATTGAAAATTGCGAAAAAAGTTCTGATCGGCTCAGTTGGGTCGGGACCATAGTCAATATTCAAAAGAGTGTAGGAGTGTAGGATCGGGACCGACCGCACTAAATAGTAACTTCGTAGCAGGAAACGGCCGAACATTCGGCCGATACCACTTCGTAGTAGACCCCCAGGACATTAAATAAAAAAAAAGTTTTTTTAAAGAAAGTGACAGGAGCGTCACTTCCCGCGCTTTGCATTTACCGGGCGATTTCAATTTCAATTTTCAATAGGTAATAATGTTGGAGTGTTGTAGAAGTAGTAGTGAGTAGTGAAGTTATTAAAGTAATCGGTAATTAAAACACTTGCAATTATTAGATCTATCCGTTCAGAAGTGCGTTAAACAGTTACGTGCAATTAGTACCGCTAAAACGCTATTTTGACTTAGGTTTAAGAATCTTGTGTGAAAAGAAAAGGTGATATTCTTTTGTTCTAAATACAAATTAATGTGTTGTAAAAGGACGCTAAAACGACGCACCTATCTGTGTGGCGGACTACAACTGACTACTTTTTATAGTTGATAAAATTGCTGTAAGTGATAGAAATGCATCATGAAACTTGGGGTGAGCTTTTTCTAATTTATTTATCCAACTTTAAGACTTTAAAAACTTCGATGTTATTATGGGTTGTTCTAATATAGGTGATTATAATTTGTTTGTTTCTCATTCTTGTGTGTGGTGTTTACTATAAGCGACTTAGTGTTCTTTTACTCATCGTCTATTATCTGAGAACATAGCGACATACCTATCGTATTTTTTTTTAAAAGAAATTTGCAACATTCGAGTTTTTCCAAGTGTAGAGAAGCGGTTCTCGTTACGGTAAAGTTTTAGCCTACATTAACAGCATATAGAGCGTTTTGTAAAAAAAAATAATTAGAAAGCTCCTAACTCAAAAACGGTGCGTCGTATGGCCATGATTCTCAGAGCCTAAATGGTTTCTATGGTCAAGGTTAACCCGAAAGTGCAATAAAAATTTAAAATTTCCGAAAAAAAAATCCGAAAAATTTACAAAGTCCCAAAAATTTTTTTTATTGAAAATATTTTATTTTTATTTTATTTACTCCAACTCCTAAAACTCCGCCCCTAAGATGCCCCACTGACAAATTATTTGGTCTAATAGTTATCAGTACAAATTAAGAACAAAACAAAAACAAACAAAACAAAACATCAAAACATTGCTTATTTATTTTTCTCTATGGCATGAACTCACTTGACACAACAGAAGAGGTACTTACATAAATTCTCTAATAAATAAAAGTTCAACTTAGTAAACATGTGGAAAAACCCACTGTCATGTATGTGTGTCGATTAAGTTAAGGAAAAAGTTGGCGAAATTGTAACAGAACAGTACAATGCTAAGCGTTAACTTGCTAATATGTATGTAGTGGACTTGTGGTTGTCTTTAATAGCTTATCAACTTTATCGCTAAAGCTTTAAGGTTCAAGATTGATTGGGAAAATTTGACAGTTTCGGGTAGCTTGACCTACTGGCGTCTGTACCATCAACCATATTCCGACAGGTCATCCTATCCATTTCATTCTCAGGATAGATTCATTCATTCATCAACTAATGAAAAAACCCAATAACACTACCGGACTGGGGATCTACTTATGAGAAGGGAGTTAAACAGATTGTAGAGTAGGGCTCCACGATCTGTGTAATCTATGCTCATCACTAAGCCGTTGAACTGGCGACCAACGAAGGCTGTGTAGATATCTAGAGTTCTTTGTGAAGAAGAGAGACGAGATCTAGGTAAAGAAAGAAATTAAGAAAATAAGTTTGTTTGACCCAAGTTAAGTAAGTAAGGGTCTGCAGTGCGATTCTGTAACCATCTCACCGTGAAGGTGAAGTGAGCATGGAGTGAGCTGTCGTTCCAAATAATGCTAGGGATTGACACTACTGACAGCTCACATCAAGCTCACTTCACTTGAGTTTTCACGATGAGATTTTTACAGAATCGACCAGCAGATATACAAGCTGAAAATCAACCTTCCCCACCAGTACTACTCACTAATGAAATCCTACTTGTCGGAAAGAATATTTCATGTGAAGGAAGCAGATGTGACGTCACGATTCTGCAATATAACTGCTGGAGTACCGCAAGGGTCGGTACTGGGACCGGTGTTGTACACAGTATACACTGCAGATCTCCCGCAGGCTGACGAAGTTATTACAGCAACATTTGCTGATGACTGGCAAGCCATACAGATCCTGCTATGGCCTCAAACATGCTGCAAGGGAGCCTCGACAAAATAACCACATGGTTACAAAAGTGGCGGATAAAGACGAGCGCAAGCAAATCAGTCCACGTCACATTTACGCTGCGAAAAGGTGACTGTCCACCAGTACATCTCGAGAATATAACACTATCTCATCACGAAAGCGTAAGATACCTAGGGTTACATCTAGACCGACGTCTAACGTGGAAGAAACATCTTAAGACTAAGAGCCACCCAAAGACAATAAAATAAAATAATAAATAAGTGACACTGGATCATGGGACGAAACAGTAAACTGAGTACCGACAACAAACTTTTAATATATAGAGTGATCTTGAAGCCAGTGTGGCTTTATGGAATTCAACTTTGGGGCAGTGTCTGTAACTCAAGCATTAGCATCATACAGAGAATGCAGAACGCTATTTTGAGGTCAATTAGTGGCGTTCCTTGGCTTGTCACGAACGCTGAAATACACAAGGAGTTATCTATGAATTCTGTCATGGACGAGATCCAGAACATTACAAAAAGGTACCAGGAAAGACTGGAAAGGCACCCCAACGACCTGGCTGCCGCACTGAAAACCAGAAGTTACAGGAAAAGACTTAAAATGAAATACATCATGTAGTTCACCCACACCTGTGTGGACCTAAGCGCGAACACGTACGAGTAGATGGCTCGCTGGAGTCACGCTCTTCGCGCCAATGTTTACCCCCAACTCATCCGCTAAAAGTAAAACTGATCGCGGATAACCACAGAAAGAAGAAGAGAAGAAGAAGAAGAAGCAAAAAAAAAGTTAAGTAAGACACAAAAAGAAAAAAAAATACAGCTTAAAACAGTAGGTAGGTATTTCCATTTTATTTCTGGGGTGGTACCTACAGGTATTCATTAGTGGAGGTTGTGAAGGTGACCACTTATCATTACAACCAGTTGCCACTAATATAAATAAATCAATAAAATTGAAGGGTCTGCTTATCAAAATAACAGCTTTTTACTAAGTGGATAAATGAAAGTATATACGGTAGGTCATTATAAAAAAAAATAAAACAATTTTAAAATTATTTGTCTGTCTTTCTGTTTGTTCCGGCTAATCGTCGAAACGGCTGAACCGATTTTGACAAGATTTTTACTAGCAAATAGCTGATGTTATAATGTTACCTTATGCTCCTTTTATTGTACGGACGCCAGCACATCAAGCTACTACAATCTGTCAAATTTCTTTAATAGATTTTCAACTTTATCGCTAAAGCATTAAGGTTCAAGGTTGATAGGGAAAATTTGACAGTTTCGGGTAGCTTGACCTGCTGGCGTCTGTACAAGAAGAGATAACGCGCAAAAAAAATATGATAATTTCCGACATCTACGCGGGCGAAGTCGCGAGCAGAAGCTTGTAATTAAAATATAATAAATCATTGAATAGTTATAGTTACCTCCAGGCCCGTAGCAGATGGTTTCACCATTGACAGTCAGCGCGGTGAGTTTCGGCAGGGGTGACGTCACGGGGAAATGTACCAGGTAGTTGACTGTTTGCCCCCGGTTATACCTCTGCAGGAGGGTGTTGCTGTTATATGCGTCTAAGCGGCCTACATAATTCTGGAAATTAAAAACAAAATGACATTTCAAAATCATTCTGCTACATATACATATAACTCTATTAGTCCTCGTACACACGGCTACACATCAAGTTATACATTTCCAATTTTAGCTCACCTCGCATTGTATGGGTTTTTCGTACAATCAGAAGTCAGCTTATACTGGTTAAGTATAGCTTGATGTGTAGCCGTGCGTACAATATTAAAATTGGGTTAGTACCTTAAGTACCTACCTATGTTTTAGAAAATACTCAGGTGTTACAGCTTTATAATATAGCTCCTATATCTAGGTACAGACGCCAGCAAGTCAAGCTACCCGAAACTGTCAATTTTTTCCAATCAACCTGAACCTGAATGTTTTAGCGATAAAGTTTAAAATCTATTTAAAAAAATTGACAGATTGTAGTAGCTTGAATGCTGGCGTCTGTACATAATTTTATGAGATTGTTTAACACACATAAATTTTCTTTATACCTCTGTCCCATTTTACTTGGGGTCGGCGCAACATCGTCGTTTTCTTCCCTTCTACCTCATTTCTATTTCTATTTCCCTGTCAACCGCCACGCTATCATTCATTACCTACCTTTTCTTTCATATTTCTCCTCACACAATCCATCCATCTTTTTCTTTGGCCTTCCTCTTCTCCATCCATCAATTTTTTACATACATCACTACCTTTTTTTTGTTTATTTAAAAAAGGTTTTAAACTTATAATCTAGACAGATTATGCCACTGTTATCCTCATTGTTACAAATCGACTTTACATACTGCTACATAACTCTATTAGTCCTCGTACACACGGCTACACATCAAGCTATACATTTCCAATTTTAGCTCACCTCGCATTGTATGGGTTTTTCGTACAATCAGAAGTCAGCTTATACTGGTTATGTGTAGCTTGATGTGTACCCGTGCGTACCTTGGTGCACTCAGCTGACATTTATTTATATAAGTACCTATTCCACATGATGTGACATAAGTGACAATCAATATCAATAAATTATTATAAAACAGTAACCAATTCAGTACAGTACACACGACGACACATCAAGTTATACATTTCCAGTTTTAGCTGACCTCGCATTGTATAGGTTTTTTCGTAAAATCAGAAGTCAGCTTATACTGGTTATGTATAGTTTGATGTGTAGCCGTGCGTACCTTGGTGCACTCAGCTGACATTTATTTATATAAGTACCTATTCCACATGATGTGACATAAGTGACAATCAATATCAATAAATTATTATAAAACAGTAACCAATTCAGTACAGTACACACGACGACACATCAAGTTATACATTTCCAGTTTTAGCTGACCTCGCATTGTATAGGTTTTTTCGTAAAATCAGAAGTCAGCTTATACTGGTTATGTATAGCTTGATGTGTAGCCGTGCGTACATTGAATATTTTTTGGAAAAAAGTCACTGCTATCGAGGTGTGGGAAACGAGTCTGAAGCCGAGAATATAGTTTAGAATTTTTATTCGTTTGTCTGGATGTATGTTCCGGATTGGCACAAAACGGCTGAACGGATTTGGATGAAATCTGGCATACAGATTGTTTATAACCTGGATTACCACTGCATAGGGTACTTCTTATCCCGGTAGTACGTTGCCGTGGGATATTTTCCGACATACACGTGGCGAGGCCGCGGGCAAAAGCTAGTTATTAAATATTAGAGCAACGATATTTAGCACAATAACAAGCTTAAGCGCTTAAGTTTAAGCTTTCAATAAATGATCAAATTTTTGTTTAAAGATCGTAGCAGGCGGCGTTCTGTTGTTTCTGCTTACCCCCATGGGAAAAAGGGATGAATTTGTATGTATTTACTTATGTATATATGTTTTACGTTAAAAGCACGTCACTATGGCTGCGCAATTTGCATCAACGGGTTCCGCACGGAGCAAAATATTGTTTAAGTACTAGCTTCAACCCGCGACATCGTCTGCGTGAAATTTTTTGTGCCCCCGACCCCCTCCGTCGAATTTTCCTTATTGCTCAGCTCCTAAGGGTCATAGCGTGATGTTAAATGGCCTATAGCCTTCCTCAAGAAGTGGGTTATCAAATACAAAAAGAATTTAATTAAAATCTGACTGGTAATTCCAGAGATTACCCCCTGCATATAAACTTACAAACAAATACCTCTTTATATTATTAGTAAAGATTATCCCACCAAAAACATTTCCATGTAAAATGTTGCCAAGACGAGACCATATGACTCGCACTGTCAAAAAGTTATCAGATATCATGTAGCAAGCCAAGCTTCTAACTCTACATGCCCTAACTCTACAAGGCTTAGGCCTTGTGACTAAGGTGTAGAGTTTGTGAAGTTAGCTTCACAAACTCTACACCTTAGTCAAAATATGTGGCTTGGCCATTTCGCTACATTCACATGAGCGTAAGGTGAAAAATATATTCACTGTTCACTACTTTTAAATTACTTAAATTTCCCTACATTTTGACAAGTTTTTGACATTTGTTTGTCGCTGAGATGAGACTGCGACTAGATTTGGAACGTTTTAAATTACGAGAATTGGCCTTCAGATCAGACCTCTAGCGTCAAAATTGCGGGTCTCATACAAATTTCCATCCCCTAGTTTAAGGGGTTGGGGATAAAAGTTACAAGTTTTATAATTTTTTTGTTGCCTGTGTACTAATACTAGCTTACATACCAAATTTCAGCATTCTAGGACATTGGGAAATACCCTAAGAATTTTGATGATCATCAGTGAGTCAGTGACGAAATCAGGGTTTTTAGATATCAATACAATGTAAAGTATAGGAGCTATGCAATTAAAACTTTATATGTTTAATAAGTCCGCTATTGACAACATATCCCGAAAATTTGTTGATCTGGCATAATCCAAACCCAAGTTATAAGGGTTCAAAAAAACGACGAAGCGCTTCGAGAAAAGGTAGATGCGCTTCACTTAGCCCGTCTTGGCGGGAGCACTACCGTGTCCCCAGATACAAGACAAGACTACCGGCGCGGCGTTTATTCATACCTTTCAAACAATAAAACACTTACAATGAGGATAAGGTTATTCGCTTTTTATGTAAAATAAGCACTTAATGCCAATGTTTATAACGTGTATATTGTGTATTATCCCCTAATAGCACGTACCTAATGGAATGCAACGTGAGTGTATATAGTCGACCTCGTAATTTGCCCTATTTTACATGTGCTAGGTATAGATAACACATTGATCACATCATTTTTGACAACAATTTCCATCAACCCAGATACTGTGACGGGCCTTTTGTAGACCAAAAAATGCATACGCATGACATGCATACGACATACGACCCCTATATGACGACGGGACTTTTAAAAGGCTACCTTTTCCTGGCTTATAGCTGTAGGTACACTTTTATTTAACACTTTCGACTCCATCCACTTTTTATAGAGCTCATACGCCATACCGCCATACATACTCGTATGTATCTAATTGTGTACTCATGTGCTAATACCATGACCATACCCTATCGGGACTCCGAAAGAAATAGAGTTTATTAACTCTTTGGGCATGGTCAAGGAAAACTTAGGTAGGTAATAGAGCCTTGTAAATAGCCGACTACTAGATAATAAGTGGGTGGAGCCTACCTAGGTGGAGGTTGGAAATACCAAGTGCCATAAAAAAAGCCGATTGATATCGCAGTAAAACGTCAGTTCATGATGAACCGCTTGAATATAAGGCCTTTATGTTGGTACCGAACCAAATCAACGCCTAGGTACAGTCAGCTTCACATGAATCTGTGACTGTGAATCAGCTACTCCCCTCGTGTTCAGAGCCGCAATAAAGTTTGCATCTGGCTGTATAGATTGATTTAGAAAGTAATACCGAATGATGGGAAATTCGACTACATATACCGTAAAAGAGGTGTGGCTAGCTTATTTTCATGCCCCGTTAACTTAAATCCTGCGCCTGATCTCTCTCCGGTCGTGTCGAATTGTCGTCAAAGCCAAATATTTTTTTCAAATGTATAGACTATGAGAGTGAGGGAAGAGGGAGTGCACTGATTGTCTCTGCGCATACACTTGTGCACTATAACATCTCCCGCGCCGAAGTCTCCGTTGAGAATGGCCGCCAAAACATGGTCTGGAGGACTATATTTAACTTGAGGTCAAAAGACGGTATTTTTCGGGTCATTCTTTTTAACTTTGTGTGGCCTCCTTGCAAGAAAAAGGGGAAATTTCTAATCACCTTGTAAAATAGGAACTAAATATTTAGCGGTCAGAGTTAATAGGGTCTTTAAGTTGACTGGTAATATAAATAATGAAACGGCGTATTTTTAACGGAAGAATAATAAGTATATTATGAGCTTTAAAACCTGTTTAGGAAGATGAATCAACTTGTTCTCGGTATCAGCAGGTTATGAATGTTTTTATTATTATTAAGGTTTAGAGGAATTCGAAAATGTCTGACTATTGAGAAGAAAATTGTTGAAAATGCATGTTTTGACATGCGAATTGCAGCGCGTAAGTTACAATTCAAATTTCGTAGATCCTACTAAGTACTCGTACTAATGTCGACGTAGTAATGTTGAATGCGATGAGCGAATATCAATTCGAATTTCATATTCAATTCCGGGTGCTCTCTGACGTCGCGTCTCATCGACTCTTTATTATTTAGTTTCAAGGAAAAAATGTTAAATTAAAATTAAATAATTTTTTACTATGAACTTACTACGTAAAGGATTTTTGTCAAATGTTTTGGCGAAAAAGTTTAGGCCGGGTTTATAACAAGTTATTAAAATGTCAAAAGTGTGCTGGGTTTGATGAGAAAAAAAATGTTATCAAAATATCTTTGAAATTCCAAAAAGGTTTGCATTTCACCAGTTTCTTTTACGAGTGCTTAACATGACATTTTCATTAACTTTTTTTTAAGGACTTCTGCTTCTTTTTGTTAATTGCTTCGCAAAATGTTTCTTTGTTGCCAGACTTTACTGCATAGGTAGGTACTTAATATTTTAAACATTATTATTTAACAGGTATTGTGATTTACCAGTTTATACAGCATCAGCAGTTTGATCGCAGTTTGATAGGTGCCGCAGATGGATTGTAGAATCCGCTGTTTTACAAAACCGCTAGTGGTTTTACAAAACAGCTCCGTTATGTAAAACAACTGAACAACGTTCAGCGGTTTTCCATAATTACTGAACTTGAAAACTCAGAACTGCATAAACGTTTTGAATTCATTACTGCAGTGGGTCAACAATTAGCGGTTTTGTAAAACAGCGTGAAATGAAATGTCAGATTGTAGATTTTAGTTCTAAATTTTGTCGCTCGTGGCTCTCTGTGTGTCGTAGCAACAATAATGGTGTGCGAAACAGAAATAAATAAAACGAGTAGTACGAGTAAAAATTACCTTAACTCAAGTTTAGTAAACAGTGATTTAATTAAAAGTTATGAGAGTTTTATGAATGTCATGTAGTTTTATGTATGGTTTATGAATGCTCATTGTGAGTGCAGATAAGCCATTCTGCATTACGTCTAAACGTTGGTAGCAGTTTTGTAAAACGTAGCGCAATGACAATCCAGCTGAGCGTTGTTCAGTTGTTTTACATAATGGAGCTGTTTTCTAAAACCACTAGCGGTTTTGTAAAACAGCGGATTGTACGGACGCCAGCACATCAAGTTACTGCAATCTGTCAAATTTCTTTAATAAATTTTCAACTTTATCGCTAATGCATTAAGGTTCATGATTGATTGCGAAATTTTGACATTTTCGGGTAGCTTGTCCTACTGGCGTCTGTACAATCCGACTGCGACATATGTAAGCACTCCTCATCACATTCATCAAATAAAAAAGCGGCTAGATACCGCTCAAATTATTCAATTAAAATAAAACGCAGTCTAGTTTGTCCGGTTTTTTAATTGTTCATAACTACGTAACCATTATCAAATTTCATAATGACCCGAAGCTTCTTATTATTTTAACCGAAAAGTTCCATTGTTTACTAAAGCCGCTAAAACACGCAGAACAAGCTTTTAGCGCTGAAGCTAATTAACACAGACGAGATTTATCTATATTCAGGGCTGGCACACTTTTGAAACTCGAATTGCTTGTAACTCATTTTTAAGAAAAAAAGTATTCCATGAAGATCATTAATAAAGGTTTAAATAATTGAAAAAGAAATACGCTTGTCGTTTCAAGCCAGTGATTTCGGTTTTATAATATTTTGTAAATTAATTTCACACTCCATAAAAGTCAGGTTTCCAAAAAACGGTAAACACAAAGATTAGGTTTCATTCAGTCATCGTTTTATGATGACAATCTCTTATGATGACACATATGCCACACTCACGCCGCGTGTCTGGGGCATATGAGTCGGATTTATTCATTAGTATAATAAATAACAGTTACCAATAGCAGTTATGTATATGTCGGAGAAGCACTATACATCTCGACATCGTCATTAGTGGTCACGGGTTTAGTGGGCGTCATTAGGGTAAAATGCGAGCACAAAACAAAGTATTTCACTGCATACAATATAATGAAAAGATTTATAATAATCAGATTCACTGAACTTTGCAATTACGTATTAAAACGTTAATCAAACAAATATGTCCGAGCAGCGGGTTAGCCACATCAATCTTTGCCAACAAAAAACAATACTCCTTTTTATTAAAAATATGGACAATCCAACTCGATTTTCGAAAAGTGTATATATATCGTACTCGTAAAATATCGAAATTACGGTTATACAGACAGTAAACAAAAGAATTTCATGAATGATTGTAAAGCAGCAAATTAAATACTACCGTCTGCGAAAATTCTCAACTGGCTGACAGTTTTTTTGGTGAACCAAACGTTGATGACTGCTATAAAAATAATAAAACCACGATTCCCGCGACCGTCGCCTCGTCCGGGCGTATAAAATCAAAGCCTGGTGAGTACTGTAATAAAAATTGTGTGTATCAGTATCAGAGGGGCAATACTCGTAATTTTTATAAACAGTCAAAAACACTCTGATTTCAGTCTCAAATTTGTCAAAAATACTTCTAATCTCCTTACATTTTTGACAAGGTTTTGGCATTGATTGTCGCTGAGATTTTGAACGTTTTTAACTATCTACCTACGGGAATTGGCCTTCAGGATGGCGTGTGCACTTTTATTTAAGCAGTTTTAATAAGAAGGTCTGTTAAGCCGATCTTTGGAAAAAATATCTTAAGCCTATCTCAACCTCAAATCTCTATTTGTCATCATAACATAATGTTACGTCATTGGTTTTTTTGGATTCGTTAAATAATTGACGTCGCAATAACTATTAGGTGCGTATATTTTGCAGACTCACAGCCACAACGTGCTAGAGAATAATTAAAAACTAAAAAAACTCCGCATCGTCATCGCGTTTACCAAACTGGAAATGGGGCATTTGGAAAATACGTGATTACAATTATCTGATTAGGATGTTCATCTGCCTGTGTAAAATTAATTTTCAATTAAATAATTCCTCAGCCATTTCAAACAGTTTATTGGGACGTTTCCACCTCACCCTAATCCGTTAGAAATGTCAGGAAATCCGTTAAGTTCGTAACACTGGTTCTGTTTGTACTTTTTTTGGTGTTCGTATAGCCGGAGTCACACGGCATTACTATAATAGGGAACGCATAAATCGTACGGAGACTTCGATGTCTTGTTTAAAATACCTTTTTAGTCGTAGTTGGGTTTTAGTTTCTAACTTTTTTTTGTTGAGATTTCAGTTTTTTACCCACATAAAAAGTTGTTCTTAAAGATGAGTACAACGACCCCGTAAGAGTTTTTCAATTATTGTAAGTATGCCTTGTAATGCAACTTTAAGCATACAATTTTGACAGCCCTACAAATTCAAGTTTCCTTTAAAGGCCACCTAGCCGTAAGTCCATAACTTATGTACCTGCAGTTATATAGTCAATCTTCGGTGTTTAACGGTGAGAGAAACGGGTTCCATGGACCGTGTTGACTTTTAACACTGCAATAACTAAAGAAAGCAATGAGGAAAATTGTGCATTTAATGCTCAAGCGCGGGTCTATGGTGTATTTTAGATTTTTTTTTTGTTGCTTACGGTTGCTTACGGTCCTTGGCTTTTTTGCTCCTTGCTAACTACTGCACATTGAACGGCTTTATGTTATGACAGCCTTCCAATATAACCCTTCGTCTGCTTTTTCCCAACCTAATTACCAAAACCGTCTGCTAATTCTAGAAGTCTATTCTGAAATAATAGCCTACTCATATCTCTCATAGATCCTGAATTCCTATCATGAAGATGACACTAAAAGCGTTATAATGAATATAATAATACCTGCTTTGAAACCTGTATCAAATAATTGTAACAAGGCATTTAAAATAATCTGTTTTGGCCATAAATCTTTTTTTAAACAAAATAAACAAAAAACGGCTTCATCAAAGATGACCTTTTGATTTTGGCTCGTCCAGTAATGTAGGTAAGTCGCACTGGCATTGACATTTTTATGTATGGTGTATGATTGCAATCTACGAGTGTTTTATTAAATGAAGCATTCAAGCTAGTTTTGAGTTTACGAATAACTAGTTCTTATTTAGGTACAGCTGTTGCAAGCATAGGTACTCGCCGACCAAGCAAGAGAAGTATAGACAATTGGGGAGAATGCAGTCCACCTGCCGGAGCTGCGGGCTTGTACCTGAGATCCAATTTTCGTCTAATATTCGTCAAATATTTACGAATGACATCACGACTATTAACAGTTGTTTAATTAACTTTGTCGGGTATTAAAATTATTTGTTATTGAACCGGTAATTTACGGCTAGTCCAATTTTATTTGACCTTTTTGTTGCCAGTAATGTCATCTAAGTGCACTTTTTGTAGTTCTGTGCGACGTTTATGCTGTGTAGAATTATTCCTCATGGATTTCCTCCTCTGGGGAAGTTAGCTGTCATAACTTTTTGCTAGCCGAACTAAGCTTGTGCCTCCACGAATGGTGGAAGGCACCTTGACCCTCTCGGGACAGTTAGCCGCACGCACTTATCAACCTTCGCTACTCATAGGTACACACGGCTACGCATCAAGCTATGCATTTCCAGTTTTAGCTGACCTCGCATTGTATAGGTTTTTCGTACAATCAGAAGGCAGCTTATACTGGTTTTGTATAGCTTGATGTGTAGCCGTGCGTACTATATTCCAGATATTTCCAGTCTGCACTGAATGGGCCATTTTTTCATCATTTGTTATACTATTCTTGTATGACGCGTACATGTACGAGGAAAAGATGTACGAAGTACTCAGCACATACGGGAGGCTGACTTCGGCATCAAAGTTCGAGCATACGGGCTGATCCTCCCGAGAATTCGGCGCTTTGCACTGTCTGATTTTTGATTCTACGGCTTTGTAGAGCGTCGTCTCTACCACTCTCATTATTGTATCTATTTCTAATGCTCACACGCCATAATAAAACCCGAGTATTGTACTTACGTCCGTTTAAATTAATACTAGGAGGCATCTAAATGTGCGCTGTTGGATTTTTAAGTCTCTGCTCAGCGCTGAGATTAAAAATCCAACAATTTAAGAGGTGGTATTTAAGTATTTGTTAAATATCGCCTAGTATTAGTGAAAACAGGCATTAATTTTCTTAAGACTAGACGAGACAGCCTTTCGCTCGTATCATAATCATGCGTTACATCCTCCTATCATATTGCTTTCTAATTTAGCATCCTAAGTCTATGCTGATATGTATAAAGTTATAAATAGACGGTGCTTTGATAAGATTGCGTTCTATTTTGGAGCGTTGCCAGCTATGCCAGCCTGTTGCTGTGCCTACATTTAGATACCATAAATAACTTAGTTTTTACAGGATGTAAAACACCCACCAAAACTTTGTGCAAACGTAATTGCTGGGAAACGACTTTTATTTTTAGGGATATCGCTTTAAATGCTTATGTGCATCCAACGGCACAGGGATGAGGGATGGTAAGTGATGGGTGATATTTGAAGTTATGGTTCAACATTTAAAACATGATTGAAAAAAAAAACGACAAACAAGTTGCAACTTTGACCTACGATATCTTCGTAACCAGAAGGTTCCAGATATAGTCCAGTACAAAATAAAATATCATAGTAACGGAAAAACCAGTGACTCTCGGCGTCGTTAAAGGTATTTTTACACCCGTTAGAAGCTTATTACACACAGAGCCTGAGTAATGTGTAGTCGAGCAGACGAACTTTCTAAAGAAGTGGCTTGTTTACGTCTAAAAAATGTCGCTTGTGTAGGTACAACAAAATTAAGGATAGTGATAGCTAAGTAGCTGTCAAATTCTTAAGGGTTCCCGAAAGATCAATTGCAATTACTGTAAGAGCAATCTATTGTGGTAATATTGTCAATCGTTTCAATTGCATTTGGTGGACAATAAATTTGCGCATCGATGTGTCTCAATTACGTAAATATTGGTCGTTTCGGGGACCCCTTAGACACCCAGTCATAGAAGACATCTGAAGGCCAATTCCCGTAATTAAAAACGTTCAAAATCTAGTCGCAATCTCATCTCAGCGACAATCAATGTTAAAAATGTAGGGAAATTACAGGTATTTTTGACAGATTTTTGATGACTGAGAAAGTTCTTAAAATTACGAGAATTGAAGTGAGTAAGTGGCAGTTTTTATCCCCATTCCAAAAAGCTTTACAAAACTTTTGATTGGGGTCCCATCAGAGTAAGTATCCTAACAGAGAGAAAACTTCATACAAACGCATAATCATAGGCACAGCAAAACGTGGTAGTAAAAAACTTAGAAGCTTTGCCTCTGCGGGGGTTCCTAAGCGCATACGTTTTTTTGTTTTAACTGTACTTATAAAGTAGATATTGAAAACAGCCCTTTTTGGTACATATAAACACAAATCATCTTTTCTACTTACATCAAATAAATGTCGAGTTTAAAATAAACAAAGTCCAATGCGTGATTCACAATAGTTAATTTAAAAGATTCATTGCTTTATGAAGCAAATGGAGACCCGATATTTTGTCGAGGCTAGGTCTTTTAAGCTGAATATTTTTATGGGTGAAATTCGTATATGTATAGGTGATGCTCCCAAGATAACTAAGTCTGTTTTCATTACATACAGGCACTTGTGGTGAATATGACAGTTGTTTCATGAAAATGATTTTGTGTAGATTCGGCAAATTTCTTGTGGAGCGTTTTACGACTGAACAACGTGTTTTAATTATTAAAAAAATCTGCTAAAATTCTAATAAAATTGCAGCCAATTTTTGGTAGAAATGTCTTACCTTCGCGGCTAACAATAACTCGTTTAGTGATTAAATTTGAGCAGCATGGCATTGTAACAGATAAAGCAATTTTCTTACATCAAGTGAATCAATTGGGCTTAGGAAACATGTGGTTCCACAAGACGGGGCCACATGTCATACGGCACGAGCCATTATCGAGACATTGAAAAGAACGTTTCCGATTCGATTAATTTCGAGAAACGGTGACATTGATTGGCCCCCAAGATCCCCGGATTTAACAGCTCCTGACTTTTTTTGTGGGGCTATCTAAAGGGACGTGTCTATGCTAACAGGCTAATGAACCTTCAAGAATTAAAACAAAATATCTGAGACACAGTCACTGAAATAACGAAGGAAATGTGTGAAAATGTCATGAAAAACGCAATGAAAAGGGTTCATATCTGCCATGCTGCTAGAGGTGGACATTTGTCTGAAATTATTTTCCATACTGCCCTTAATACTATATTTAAATAAAAATACTTCATAGAATACAATTTTAAAAATAAAGTGTATAAGTACCTCTTATTTGCCCACCTTAGAGTCTAATAGACATAATTCATATTTTATTTACTTTTCCACTATAGCTGCTTTTTTACCGTAGACGCTTCCCTTTTCCTTAGCTCACTACTCTTGGAGTATTGAGTTAAGGAAAAGGGAAGCGTCTAAATATGTATGAGACTGGTCTCATACATATTTATCACGTTTTCGATTCATTTGTGATCGACACAAAAGTAAACAAACAAAACTATAGCGGTTTGTAGACGGGCAGCAATGCAACCTATGACGAACTTTTATTTTTTAACCCTATTGCATTTAACCATGGTAATAAATAGACAAGTATGTACTTCGACTTTCATGATTGTTACTGCTCTATATTAGATCTCATCATCGCGCGTTCTTATTTCCGAAGATAGACGATGATTGTCGAAGCCCTGGTTGGAGGCCTTAATTTATTGAAGCACCCACAATACAGAAAGTCCGTTTAAGCAGGCGACAACCTCCTAGGACGGCCAGCGAGATGCCATTCCACAAAAACAAAAACGATGATTGCCGAAGCGCATTCGGTTTTTAGGAAATCTGTAGGAAGGTAGGTTACCACAAGATTTTTTTTATCTTTTGCAATTTGCTACCTTATTGTTAAAAATACATTTTTCAAAAAAAAAAAAATACTGTCTTGGGTACTATACAAGAAATACTGTTAACAATAAATGGTAGTCAGTGCGTCAGATGTCGGTAGTCATTTATCAAAGAGAACAGACGTCATTATTTTAACAATATGGGAAAACACACTGGGTACTAAAATGCGTAAAGTCTTGGTTTTTTTAAATAAACCCACGTATAATAGATACCTGTTTCTTTTGGCGAAGTAATTTAGATACTGCCTGTACGAAACCACAGCTGCTGTAGTTATGTAACATACCTTCTATTTCATAAACGGGTTTTTTTTTTCTAAATATATCTCCTAAAAAATTAATTAAATGATATCTTGTATTGTGGACTGATTAAAAAAAACACATTATTGTCGCTTATTTAAAAAATCAATCTGTTAAATTGAATAATTTTATGTCGCCGAATCCATAATGACCAATGTTGTGTCATCCTGCACCCTAATTGCGTAACACACTGTTACTCTCAATTTGAATAATTTTGAAGCATATTGCTAATCCATTACTCCATATGTTCGGAAAATGTGTTTGCTCAGCAACGCAAATAAAGCAATGAATGTTGTTGAACTGTCATAATGAAACTCATTGCTACTGCTAGTGTGTTACGCAATTACCCTGCAGATTCCTATTCCTCATTTCTTAAATGATTCACGTTGAGATCACTGTAAGTGTGTAAAAAAAGAAAAAGTGTGAAGTGAGTGTGTGTGTGTGTGTGAGTGTGTGTGTGAAGTGAGTGTGTGAAGTGCGTGTGTGTGTGTGTGAAGTGTGTGTGTAGGATAAAAAAGAAAATATAAGTTGTTAAAAACAGATTAATTCATTCAAAAGTTAGTTTCGTAAACGAAGCAAAAGGAGTATGTAAGGATTGTAGCAGGTTATGTAGAGTTTTGTGCCCACTATATTGTAAATTGTCATCGTTGGTAGGTACAGACGCCAGCAGGTCAAGCTACCCGAAACTGTCAAATTTTCCCAATCAACCTTGAACCTTAATGCTTTAACGATAAAGTTGAAAATCTATTAAAGAAATTTGACAGATTGTAGTAACTTGATGTGCTGGCGTCCGTACCTACACGATTTTTTTTAATATTCGGGCTTATAAAATTCCCTTAAGTATTACGTGAGTGTTAACAACATTGGATATTGATTGCTTTACCAAGTATTTTATACAAAGAAAATTGCGTAATTCTTTAACACATCCGCTTCGATTCGACGAATATGGGCGTGTGTCGATGTAACAGTTTCTTTTGGAGTTAGTGACCCTCAAGTTTATTTATTTATTATGGTCACCAAATTACCTATCGACCATAGAAAGGTAGCAACCAAATATTACTATCCTTATTTTATTGATTTACTAGCTGCGCCCCGCGGTTTCACCCGCATAAGTTTCGATCCCGTAGGAATATTGGGATAAAAAGTATCCTATTAGATATGTTAATCCTGGTTATAAACCGTCTATGTGCCAAATTTCATCCAAATCCGTTCAGTAGTTTTTGCGTGAAAGAGTAACAAACATCCATCCATCCATCCATCCATACAAACTTTCACGTTTATAATATTAGTAGGAAGTAGGATCATCATCATCATCTACCTAACCTTTTCCCAACTATGTTAGGGTCGGCTTCCAGTCTAACCGGATGCAGCTGAATACCTGGGGGTCTACTGCGAAGTAGTATCGGCCGAATGTTCGGCCGTTTCCTGCTACGAAGTTACTATTTGGTTCGGTCGTTCCCGATCCTACACTCCTACACTCTTTCGAATATTGACTATGGTCCCGACCCAACTGAGCCGATCCGAACTTTTTTCGCATTTTTCAATAATATTCGGTTCGGCCATGTGTCGGTCCGATCCGATCATTCGCACTTTGCACTTCGTAGTAGACCCCCAGTATTTTACATAGGATAGTAGGATATGATATATAATATAGGAGGAAATATCTAGTTTTTTTTTTTATATTAGTAGTAGGTAGTTTTAATTGAAATTTTTTGTAAGTAATCTTAATTTTATCCTATTGCTGTTCACTTGCAGGGTCCATACTTTTTTACAGACGCCAGCACATCAAGCTTCTACAATCTGTCAAATTTCTTTAATAGATTTTCAACTTTATCGCTAAAGTATTAAGGTTCAAGGTTGATTGGGAAAATTTGACTGTTTCGGGTAGCCTGCTGTGCTGGCGTCTGTACTTAGCTTTAAGCCCTTCGTAACATCTTTTCAACAATATGGAATGCAATAAATATGTATAAATATAATGCAATAATATGAATATGTATGTATCTATTAATTTACAAAGACATCAGTCAACAAAATATTCATAAATAAATAAAGAAACACACGCAAATCCGAGATAACAGCGCTACAAACCATGTGCCCAATAGAATTTTTCATCGCCAAAAATTACGAACTTTCATACAATCTTTCATCCCCTATTTAACCCCTTTGTCGAACGTACAGACGCCAGCAGGTCAAGCTACCCGAAACTGTCAAATTTTCCCAATCAACCTTGAACCTTAATTCTTTAGCGATAAAGTTGAAAATCTATTAAAGAAATTTGACAGATTGTAGTAACTTGATGTGCTGGCGTCCGTACAAAAATCTTATTTTGTGCTCACTTTCGTTATAAAGGAACTCTTATGCAAAATATACTTTGCACAAGGTGTAATTGGAAACCTCTTAAGACTTATGGGGTCATTGTAGTCGTCAATTGAACAACTTTTAATACCTGCAGTGCGATTCTGTAACCATCTCACCGTGAAAACTTAGGTGAAGTGACAGTGGAGTGAGCTGTCATTCCAACTAATGCTAGGGATTGACACTATTGACAGCTCACATCAAGCTCACTTCACTTGAGTTTTCACGTTAAGATTTTTACAGAAACGACCGCCTGATGTTGAGGATTTCATTTCAATTATACCTTGTATTTTTTTCTAATACTTATATATTAACACGTTGTTTAATCCTAACTTCCTAACTAATATACTCCACGAGACAGGCTCGACCTAGTGTGGAGTCCACAAGTTAAAATATAAAATTATGTTTCCCCTGTAAAAATAATCTTAGGAGTAGTTTATTTGTACTTAGTTATAAGGAAATGTAAAAACACTATTTGGTCAATAAACGATTTATTATTATTATTAATATTATAAATGCGAAAGTGAGTTTGTTTGTTTGTTTGTTACGCTTTCACGCTAAAAGGGCTGGACGAATTTAGATGGAATTTAGTACATGGGATATGATACTTATTATGTATGCGAGGAAATGGCATAGTATATACTTTTTATCTCGGTACTACGTTCCGTGGCATAATTTTCGACCTCCACGCGGGCGAAACCGCGGGCAAAAGCTAGGTAAAAATAAAAAGCGTTTTACTCACAGATTTATAAACTAAAGGTTTTAGTTTATAAATCTGTGGTTTTACTGTATAATCGAACTGAATAACGGGACTCTACGAGTGTATAAGCCCATATTTTTATACTTAAATAATATGAAAGTATTTAAAAATATTAAGTAAGTAATACGGAAACTGCCTAAAAACGAAAACCAACTTCCGAAAACTTTATTCTTGGCTTCCAAGAATAAAGTAGAAACAACAGCCACCACGTGCACTGTACAAATATTACCGATTACTCATTATTTGTAGGTCTTATTTAGTTTGTACCGAAAATAAACGGTCTGTTTGCAGTTATTTAAGGCCGTGTTTCATGTTTCCGTAAGACAATAGACCGGTTCACAAATTCCCAAAAATAAAAGCTGTCGAAGCTTTGAACGCGCACGCGCGCTAATAACGCGTTTAGGATACTGTTGGGGTTGTCGTGGCGTTGTAGTGCGTCCACAATGTTTGCGGAGGCGCGCACAGACGATTTTTACGCCATATTAAGAAAAAGGACCGCCTCCATAGCCGGCCGGCTACGCGCCACCACCAACGGTCTCCTGAGCGTGTTCTCAGATAGGTGGGATTCCCCTCTGCTGCGTCACTGGGTAAGAATCCATACCAGCTGAAATTTTATTTGTATCTCTTATTACTAACACTAGTTATTAAGTTATTTTGTTGTTACTAACACTATGGACCCAGGTCTGAAATAAAAAAATTGAATTTGAATTTTTACTTAGTGCCTTTTTACTTTTACATTACTAGGTACTTCTTTTTTTAAATAACGCCAGTATTCTTCCAATTTGTAGTTACCGGCAGCTTAACCCACCATCGACCTACAACTGGTAAGGTGGGGCCGTCAACACGCCGGCTCCTGACATGGCTATAAGGTAACTCATAACAGGACCGTTCCGACGCAGCAAATAACTCGTCATTCAAGTTAAGATTTTAAATCAACTGCATTAAAGTAAATTTTACGATGCCAATACAGAATAGTAGACAGTCACACCTCGCGCCGTCTACGCGCTTCAAGCAAGCAGTCCGCTCTCCGCTGAAGAAACGCCTGCAAGCGGTATGCAATTATGCATGTCGGCGACACGCCCGCGCGCCGTGTGCATGGCTGTCTCCCCGTCGCACATTGGGGATAGAGCCAATTTTTTGTTCAAAACCACCTAGAGATCGCATAAATAAACCAAATGAGACAATTTTTGGACAGAAATGTTTGTAATTAAATTCTAAAGAGACTGACTAAGCCGGATTTCTAATATTCCTTAAATCTAAAACTTCATAATCCACTAAAACTAAGGTAAAGCGAGTTTTACCCTGTTCTATAACCCTTTCAGTCACGCATTTCAACTAACATTTGTATGGAAGTGCAAATATACGCTTCCGATGTATTTTTCGTCGCTGAAAACGAATCTGATGTCTAAAAATATAAAATCAGTCATAATACATAAAAAAAAAATTATATTCAATTCATATGCATTTTTTATAAAAAAAATTACAACCTAATTTCGCAAATCGGCCTTCGTGAGTGTCTTTGGAATTTAATTTCAAACATTTCTGTGCAAAAATGGTCTCTAGGTGGTTTTGAACATTCTGTCCCCAATGTGCGTCGCCCGGAAATTCTGTCACTCACTAATATTCGCAAACCGGTCTATAAGCTGAAAACTAGCTGTTGGCGAGTGGACGCTGAGCTACCAACTAGTAGGCTGTCACCTCAGCGGGGTGGCGTGCCAGCAGCGAGCGGTCGTCTTGCTGCCGGCGCGTTGGCGACGAGTGGGTTGATTCTATCCGAGGTGGTGCCGGGCCATTCTTGCGCTGGAGCGGTGCGGTTATCCTGAGTGATCACCTTAACACGGCAAATTGAAGTAGGGTGCCAGTTTGCTTGACAATTAATTTTGCTGACTGCTATCTATTGAGGTAGGTACTTCATACTTCGATATCACAAAAAAACCACAAGGAGGGACAAGGATGTCAGTCGAAGTCTCGCCATTAATCGGGGTATCCGGATGACTTGCACTCTGGTTTCCACACGAAGGCTTTAGAAGAACGTAAAAAAGTCATATAATGATTATTAAGTAGCCACTTGAAATATAATTTTCTGATCACAACAATCTTTACTTAGGTCCGGTAAAAGAGTATCTTTTTCATTTGTTGCATATTTTTTTAATCCTACGGCACAGCTTTAATTTGCTTGGAGGAGGTAGGTACTTACCAATTTTTTTTTTTTTGGCGGTGTTTCTGTTTTATTTCGAAATATTAACTCGTCTCGTGTAACAACAATATGGTTGTAATACCTATGTAGGTAGGAGCTTTATGAAGAAGGCCACTAAACCGCAACAAGGAAAACAATTTTAAATAATAAATATTCAACTTAACTGATCTTTTTGCATAGGTTTACTCGTTATTTGCAGTTTTTTCTGACATTCTGTATATAATTGTATAATTAATAATGCAATGACAGGAGTCGGCAATGTTTTTTTTTTTTTGTTTATCGTCGAAATTATCTTATGTAGGTACCTACTTGTAAAGCGAGTTACGTCAATCAAGCTTCCTAAGTTTTTAGAAATTTCCTGATCATAGAATCAAACAGTTAGCGAACAAATACTTATAATAGTTAATAATAGACTAACCCGCGATTCTGTTCGCGTGGAATTCAAACACAATATATACTGAAATAACAGCTACATTTTTATAAAACTCCCTCGGCCCCCGATCCACCGCGTCGTATTGCATCGCCCGCCCGTGCTATTAGATAGTTTTCGCTTAGTGCTTTCTGACTTTTTTCTCGGCTCCTAAGTGATGTAGCGTGACGTTATAGCCTACTAGCTGCGCCCCGCGGTTTCACCCGCATAACTTTCGATCCCGTGGAAATATCGGGATAAAAAGTATTCTATGTGTTAACTCCAGTTATAAACTATCTGTGTGCCAAATTTCATCC
This sequence comes from Apamea monoglypha, assembly GCA_911387795.2. Lineage (NCBI taxonomy): Eukaryota > Metazoa > Arthropoda > Insecta > Lepidoptera > Noctuidae > Apamea > Apamea monoglypha. Next base: position 13,257,475 of record OU426934.1, on the reverse strand, counting down.
AAATCTGTGCCGTGAAAGAGTAACAAACATCCATTCATCCATCCATCCATACATCCATCCATACAAACTTTCGCGTTTATAATATTAGTAGGATAACCTTCCTCAAGAATTGGGCTACCAAAAGCAAAAAGAATTTCAAATTCGGACTAGTAGGTAGTTCCAGAGATGAGCCCGTTCAAACATAGTAACTCTTCAGTTTTTGTATATTAGTATAAACAAGTGAAATAATTCGAGCATATCTTCGTAAACTGCGAAAGTAATCCAACAGTTTAATTTTAAAAACATTTCAGTCTGGGGAAGTCAGGTAAAAAAGCACTTACTGTAGCGTACTTTCAAAATGCAATATTCAGTCCCGTTAACATTCATTACACTTTTTGTCCATTAACCGACATATTGATAGCCATAATACTTACGATGTTGTCTCTGGGTAGGATACCTAGTACCTGTAGCGAACACGATAACCTTTCGTTTACTCGACCACCATACGACAAATTTTCACTTTTTTCCGAATTTCGACACCTTTTTTTGGGAATGACTCACATGAAAGAACTAGCCGCCGCTTATTTGCATAAGCTGAGTCACATTGGTTGACATATGAGTATTTAGAAGCCAATATCAATATGCATAAAAGTCAGAGGGACCATTGTAGCATAGGATTAAATACTGTTCTCAGAAAACATATGAACATCAGCACTTGGAGTGATTAATATTTGAAAAATACACATTGTCCAAAGTTTAGTCATACCTACTACCGTACGTTTTTATTATAGCGGTTTAAAAAAAGAAACATTCTTTACTTTTGAATAATATATGCAGGAATTTAATTGACAAGAAATGAAGGAGATTTTTGTTTAGAAAATCTTGTTGCACATACAGTGCCAGCATAAAGTTTTTTTAAAGGAAAGTAATCTGTACATTAATTCATGCATATAAAAAGACCTGAGACAGAAATACACTTACATACTTACGATTTTTATTATTTAACAGTTTTTATTATTATTATGTATTATGAAAAACTGCTTAAATGATGTATAGTTTCTTATGAAAACTAGTCGCGTTAATTTAAAATTCTACAAATATTTTTACGAGTTTGATCCGTATTGGAGAGCTTCAAATGTTATATTAAATACCTTGACCTTCCGTATTCAACAAACAAAAAATATCTATTATTATTATTATTAGCCTTTTAGTCGGACAAATAAAGTTTAGTCAATCTCGAATTTGGCGTTTGTTTATGTTTTATAGGTCCGTTTGCCAGTTGGCAAAGGCCTCCTCCAATTTTCTCCATTCCTCTTTCTCTGACCACTCATCTCGCCTCATCTCATCTGGCCTCAAGCTGTTCCAGCGACCTGTTTGATGTCATCATCCCACCTTTCCTGTGGTCCACCTCTTTCTTTGGCTGTTTCTTGGGTACCACTGAGTAATTATTTTGCTCCATTTGTCCTACGAAAAAATAGCTAATTACGTAATAATCTCGTGTCAAGAACAGTTTATTTTTTCTTTATAAGTAATCACTTCGGTTTGCTGACCTAGTTTGTTACCGCGGGATTAGTCTATTATCTCAGGTAAATTTGGGTGCCGGCATGCAGCCCAGAGCACTACCCTGGGCTGCATGCCCACGTCGTAAATGAAGTATACAAGGTGCAATATATTAATAAAACCTGCAGTTTTTGTGATAGTGCCCCAAAAAGATGTAAGTACCTATATACTGGTCAATAAGTTGAATGTCTAGTGATAAAGTGACCGAGGGAGCTAAGCTCTTTTTTCATAGTCTTTACGGGCTATATCCAGGCTATATCTATGGGTAGGCCTATGTCCAGCAATTCCAAGTTCGGCCGCAACACCGGATTGTCCGAAAGGGTTACCGCTACCCCGGAACATAAAGGGCAAAGGAAGGAACATGGGTGGGTTTTAGTCAGTAAGAGTCTGACACTCCCTTCCGCTCCACCCAGAGCGGGAGGGGTCATTTGATGATTTCCCACCCAAAAAAAAGGCCGCAACACCCGACTTTTCGCTTTCGGGGTAATTGAGCAACACACAGTAGCATTGCTACTGTGTGTTGCTGTCAAAATGAAAGCCATTGCTACAGTAGCAATGGCTTTCATTCAACAACATTAATTGCGTTATTTACGTTGTTGAGCAGACACATTTTTCTAACACATGAAGCAATGGATTAGCAATATCCTTTAAAATCATTCAGATTGAGATTAATAGTGTGTTACGCAATTCGGCAGCTGGTCTGTCTACTTATCTGCGATTTATCTAGCTATTCAATCTGAACTTCAAAAATAATCAAATATTTATTTATATAAACTTTTCGCTCATAGTCAGAGTAAGGTGCAACAACCAAGAGTGGTAATAAGAAGATGGAGATAAGATGACAGTTTCTCTGTTTGAAAGGAGATAATAATAAAAAAACACAGTATGGCACTTGCAGAGACATCGACGCGTAACCATAAATTCAGCACATGATTCTAGACCAACCAGCGTAGATAATACGTCGGTTTAAAAAAAAAAAACAGCTGTTTCATAAAAAAGTGCCAAAATGTATGGAACGGCAAATTAATTTAAAAAAATACCCGGCTTATGAAAGAAAACGCAAACATTTAATACTGTGATTGGCAGACCGAAATCACAACAACCAATCAAGTCACTTGACATAAGTTTGTTAGCGAATTTTTGTGTTCTAAGTAATCAACTCAAAGGGTTTATAAACCATGTAGATGTGCGGTAAATCAGAGGGGCAACTCTCGTAATTTTAAGAACGTTCACAGTCTGATCTCAGTCTCAATCTGTCAAAAATACGTCTACTTTCCCTACATTTTGACAAGTTTTTGACATTTGTTTGTCGCCGAGATGAGATTCCGACTAGATTTTGACCATTTTAAATTACGAGAATTGGCTTTCAGGTTCAGATTTTCTACTTTAGATATTTCTATATTTCTAAAAGGAAAAATAAAATAAAATTACCTTATTAAGTAGCTGCTGTGGTCTGGAGTCTGAACAGTAACTTTTAAGCAACATACAATACATCCTGTATTATTAATATAGCAGTAAAAGATACGCACTCTTGATTACATCCATCACATCATTCGAGCACAGAATTCATTTGAATAAAATTATAATTGAATGTTTAGTATGCCATTTCTCTTACACTTATATTTTTTTTTATTGCAGTAATGTGACATTATTGTTTTAAATTCTGTTTCATAAATTTTAACGTAAATCTTATCATGTGGGCAATAAAAGCGATTATTAATAAACATCAAAACCGGATGCTGTGCTATACCTATTGCTAAAGAATGTTGTCAACAATTTTAACTTGTTAAGCCAGTTAGCACTTGAAATTCTATTCCTCTTTTATTTCGAAAAAAAAAATCACGTTTACCTATGAAGACCAAGGGGCACCGTGTGCACCTGGTAACTGGGTTGTGGAGGTCAGATAGGAGTCGCGTAAAAATAATCTGTATGCAGCTACATCTTGGACTAGCAGCCGACCCCAACACAGTTGGGAAAAGGATGGTGGATGAACCGAAATCGAATGATAGATGCAAATTGTTTTGTTAAAATTATTAAAATTTGAGGCTTCAGATGATAAGTTCGTGAATTTTTAGTCGTGGTTTTGTGTCAGAAGAATAAATATGACTTTTTGACACATTTTTTAAACCTTTTAAAACCATAATTATTTATTCCTCTGGTAGTTTAGTAAGTTATCTGACGATTTAAAAAAGGCGGTTCGCCAAGCGGTTTGTCGACTCTTCACGTGATCAGAGGGCTGGCCTATTTTTTGGCCAAAGAATCAGCATCACCATTCAACGTGGCAATGCAACCAGCCCTTTTCCCGCTGACAGCGATGCGGATGAATTTTTTGATGAACATTGATTCTTTAGCCTTATTTTGTTTTATATACCTAGTATGCACATAATATTATTTTAAGTCTGTTAGCTTATAGTATATTATGAATAAAAAAAAACAATTTAAAAAAGAGCCTTTAGAATAAAATGTAGGTACAGATTGATTAATAATGTACAAACTCAAGCTAAGTAAGTAATACAATTACAAACTATTTTTTTAAACTTTCCAAATTAAAAAAAACCTGTACTTAGTTCTGTTAATCTTATTAAGACTATCAACCGGATTGTATTAATTCATTATGTAAGGCATGCTGCCTTACATAATGAATCGTACCAATTTAAACATATTTAATATGCAATAAGGGCCTATAAAATTGCTTTTGGGTAGAAGGTATTAAAAAGGATCACGGACAATACCTACTTCCGAGTAAATCTACTTTTCAGAAATACATTTCGTTTTGTTTGGTTCGATAGATGCCGAAAGCTTTAGCCTTTTATAAATCGCAACCACAGTGTAGCTATTGACAACAATTAGTAGTTCAACCACTTTCATATTCACATATCCTTATAATGACAATATAATATATTGACAAGGTAAGGAAGTTATTTACAAGGCAGCTGTGAGTGGCAGTTGTGAGTGGAAATGCCAGGGGGACCCCCTGGAAGGACGCCTTATTGGTGACGTTCTTCAGAAAGGTCAGGTGCATGGTACACGCAACCGGCATGAGCTATGACCAGCGGGGCAATTGCGCAACACACTATCAGTAGCAATGGCTTCAATGTTTTTCATTTTGACAGTTTAACAACATTCATTGGGTTATGTACGCTGTTGAGCAGACACATTTTTCGAACTTATGAAGTAATGGATTAGCAATATCCTTCAAAATCATTAAAATTATGATTGATAGTGTTTTGCGCGGGCTGTAGATGTTTGAATGGTAATGATGGTGGCGTTCTTTAGTTTCTGCCTACCACCATGGGAAGCAGGCGTGAGTTTATGTGTATGTATTATTGATTGCATGACAAGTTACAAGTGCAAATTACATGTTAGCACATTTGATAGCAAATAATTACCGCCGCCTTCGGACACGCAGAATCATTTGCTTAACACCTTAATTAGTATTACGATCTCTTTCATTTTGACAATCCAACTGAGTTTAAGTATTTGTTGCGTTATTTAGGTACGCGGTTGTTGTGCAGACGAATTTATTATTTAGATACTAGCTTGTGCCCGCAACTTCGTTCGCGTGAAAGTCGTAAGTTACACAATATGTATACTAAAAGAACAGCCACATCTTTATAAAACTGCCTCGGCAGTCCGTGCTATTACTTTGTTTTCGCATGTGTTCTTTCAACTTTTTTTTCTTTTTCCAAGGGTAAGATGGTGATGACCTTCCTCAAGATATTATATATTATTATAATATGGATATTATATTAGTAAATAGAAACGGAAAGTAGTCATTGCCACAATACATTCAACACACTAGGTTAGTAAAATAAACGTTTAATCATTAATAAACCATGTAACATAAATAACTTTACCTAATTAATGGACATGATACAATTTTATTTGCGCTCATTTAGTTTGACATTTATTTTTACAAAACTTCCGCATGATCTCAACGAAGCATGTTAAAAATTGTGCCTTTTTAAAAATGGCTTCTGTCTAATATTTTATGATATTTCATTTTATTTTATAATTGTTTTTTTTTTTACACAGATATTAGACCTTAGGGTCGATTTTTTGATCCGTAGTTATAGTATCTGAAGAATAAATATGACAGTTGACATAATTTCTATACAAAAGCTGTCAAACCGCAATATTTATTCCTCAGATAAAAATTATCTGACTACTGAAAAATGAGGCCTAAGGGAAATATGTTTTTATTATAATACCAGCCTATTATGGTCCCACTTGCACTGCAGGGCAAAGCCCTCTTCTCATAGGTACAGAGGCTTGGTCAAGACGGATTGGTGATTTCAAAACGGATACTAATGATAATCCCAGATTTCTTCACGATCTTTTCCATCACCGATGTCAGTATGTCCAAGATAAACTCAAAAAGTACAGACGCCAGCACATCAAGCTACCCGAAACTGTCAAATTTTCCCAATCAACCTTGAACCTAGTACTTATTAAAGAAATGTGACAGAATGTAGTAGCTTGATGTGCAAGTGTCTGTACATATGATTTGAAAAATTAACATTGGTACTTGCCCGGATTTTAATCCTCACATGCACCCCCACCCCAGCAGATGCATGAGAGGCGAGGCCTTAACAACTGGGGCATCACGACAAATAATAACTTTTAATTATTCTTAATTAACTTCTGATAAAACGGTCGTTCTTAGACTGTCGTGGAGGGGGAATTTCATGCGTGGACTTTTCTCCCTCCTCTAGTGTCTTAGACCCTAAATTCATTTGGTGTACTTGTATATAAGAGCGCATGTCTTTAGTTATTTGACCATATTATTTTTGATACTTGGCGAATTTCTATTGTTTTATTTAGCATAAGATTTTTTTTTATTGAGTTTCGTTGCAAGCAGCTAGATTTTCGTAGCAAGCAGCTAGACTTAAACACTGTTTGCCAACGCCGGACGCCCGATCAAAAATTGTGATGGATCTCGCTCGCCCGCGTACGAGTTTGTACAACAATGATCACACTTGCCGGATGTCGACCCCGAAAACCCCACTACCCGTGAAATTCGTGCCAGTAGTTCAATGAAAATGGTTACGGACATTCTAAAATAATTTAATAAACTTCAGTTCGTCACTTCTTAGTTTCATATGTCATGCAGTGACTAAGTTCTGAAAAGTTCCCGAAGTATTATCTCTCCTAGGAGAAAGTGCATCCAATGGTTGTTTTTGTTTTCTTTTATTATAATAACTACCGACTTGGCACGGTTTTTATAGTCACCGGCACGTAACTTGGCAAGGTTTTGGCGTAGTGGGAGTAAGTTCGCGCATGTACAGACGCCAGCAGGTCAAGCTACCGGAAACTGTCAAACTTTCCCAATCAATCTTGAACCTTAATACTTTAGGGATAAAGTTGATAATCTATTAAAGAAATTTGACAGATTGTAGTAGCTTGATGTGCTGGCGTCTGTAGACAGACGTGCTTAGTGCAACAAAAAAAATGGTTACTTTTACTGCTTGTCAATATTCTATGGTTATTATCATAATTTATTTTTAAACATGTCTGTGTAGAAGAGAGTTACAGGAACAACTAACAACTCTTGCCAAGTTATGTGCCGGCGACTGTACGACTTGACAAAAAATCGAGTATTTTTAAAACAAACCTTCCTGACTAATAATGATTAATTTGAACAATTCTCATGCCTTGTGTGAAGTACCGAAAATTGGCTGGCCCAACTTTCGATCAGCTCCGACATCGGACTAGTGTGAATGGAGGCAGCGAATTTCGATAAAAAAAAAGGCGCCCCGACACCCGACAAGTTGGAACTGGCTCTATCTAACTCTCTTTTAGTACAACCTATCAAGTTACTCGTATGTAGTGTCTATGTAGCTGTTGTAGGTAAATACAATGCTGAATGTAGTCATTGCTGGTATTCGGGTCGCACGCAACGGCAGCTTGTGTTTACTTTTCAAAATCTCATTCTTAAATATTTTCCTGTACCTACCTGTTGTACGTAATCAAGAAGAATATCTATGTATCACCAAAATTAAGTAAATACACAATTACATTTTTTTTTTATAATTGATCGCCAGTCCTTTTTATCCGATTTCAAAAAAAGGAGCAGGTTTTCTATTCGGTTGTCTTTTTTATGTGTGTTACCTCATAACTCGGTTATTTATAAACCGAATTGCAAAGTTTTTATATTTTATATTTGAAATAATATACTTTCAGATTTGTCTCGTAGAAATTTCATTAAAATCGGTTGAGTATTACTGGTAAAAATTCAAGTAAACGAAATTGCGTTGCTTATTTTCCTATGACTTTTCAGTGGTGGCTTAGTGGAATTTTCATTGGATGCATTGTGTCTATAAGTGCCGTATCTTAACATAATTAACCGACTTCAAAAAGGAGGAGAATCTCAATTCGACTGTATTTTTTTTGTATGTATTTTAAGCGATATCTCCGGCGTTGTATATCGATTTCAAAAATTATTTTTTTAATGTATAGGGTATGCCTCAGGGGTGGTCCCATATAAATTGTATCAACTTTGCTTGGGTAGTTTTTGAGTTAGCTTCAATAATACGTATTTGTGCCACTTAGTTTATGATGTTTACATAGCATATAGTGTTATACAAATTTGTGTGGGGTGAGTACAACTTGAAAGTGAAAAATAAAACATTTTTACAAAAAAAAAAAAAACACAACCGACTTCCAAAAAAGACACTACAGTAGTGACTTTTTTGGAAGTCGGTTGTTTTTTTTTAAAGCTTTTATTTTCTAGACAAAGGAGTAGTCACGCGCCTGTTTGAAAACTAAGTAGGTAAACTCTTAAACTTTTAAAAACTAAATATGTAGATGTATTTTTTTTTAATACCTATCTCATGTTATCTATTGTTTTGAACGAATGTTTTTTATTATAAGATTAAAAAAAAACCTCATAAAAAAAAAAACATTCGTTAAATAACAAATTAAATTGAACGAATCTCTAAAAGGTCACGAATTTAACTTTTAATTTATCTGAATATCTACTTACATTATTAATTAGTTGAGCTGCAACCGTAAAATTAATTCTTAGTACTAAGGAAGACACTGGCGCCACTGGCCGCAAGGTAATTTTTCCGTACACATACTGCCCATCATTTTCAAAGTCAAAAACACCAGGGCAAGGAGTATTCGAGTACTGGCCACACACAAATTGTGAACAAAAAACTAAAACACACAAACACACTGACTTCATATCCATATTTTTAAATTACGAGTTCTCATTTTGCGATTTAAATCTTTGTTTTTAGAGACGTGTTTTCATGCCTCCGATTGGCGAAGGACTGGCTTTATTATCAAGATGGATGAGCCATACAAAACAGATATTTCGCATAGTCCTTGTGGTGCTTGTGGTCCATCGACTTTTGAACTTATTTTATTGTGGTATGTCGAGGACAGTGTGTACTTGGTACGCGTATTGTGTATGGTGTAAAAAGAGAAAGGGGAAATGGTAGTTAACACAAGATGGTACTGACTTCAATAGTACGTACTTTGACTTGAAAGATGTATGACTTAGGCACTATATGGGCTGCGTTTGTTCTAGAGAGTCTGTTGTTGATGGTTTTCATTATATTATGAAGAACTAGCTGCGCCCCGCGGTTTCACACGCATAAGTCTCGATCCTTTTGGAATATCGGGATAAAAAGTATCATACGTTCTAATCCAGCTTATGGTTTATCCATGTACCAAAGGAGATTGAAGATTTTTATATGGAGCCTACCTACGAGCATACCGACGGTCCCGCCTTTTTTTTTTTTTTTTCAAAATTGCTGCCAGGTATGAGACGATTTAAAAAAGATAAATCGATAGCTGACAGCAATGCAAACTGAAAATATAATAGGATCCAACCCCGTAAAGCATTACGTTTCCGAGATATTAACGTTCAAAGTTGATCACGAGACATCCATATTTTTTTAACTTTCTCAGATCTTTGCATGTTTGATTACTAAAAACTTTCAGAGTGTTTATTTCAAACATCTATGCAACAAGATTTAAGCAAGTGCAAGCCGCAAAAAGAGCGCTTCCAGCATTTATTTTAATTTCTTAGAACCAATCAAACACACCGTAATAAGTAATTTCATAAGACAGGTTTTATTTCACCACTGATCATTAATTGCATGATTTAAATATTGAATCAAGAGGTAACAATCTAAATTACAAGAAACACGTAACGGATCATAAAATTCATAGTTTATTTACATATTTTAACTTATTTTAGGCAGTGGTGGCCCCTGGCAACGGCCGGGACTTACCGAGTTGTATGTCGTAGGTTCGAACTTAGACAGGCATTGTACTTTGTCTAAATTATTTCATCACCACTGTTCTGCGCGGTGGATTACAGCATTTACAGCCCACTTCCTCTCACCGAGACGAGGTCCTGTGTCCCAGCAGTGGGAACTTTATAGGCAAAGATTAGTACTTTTAACTTATTTTCAAGTAAAATATTTACGCGACAAGGTCGCTTTGCAAGATGACTAAGTCATTCAACATAAAAGGCTTAATAACATTATCTTATTCGTTATACTTACTGTGTGTATGAGAAGATACACGTGCTTAGCATACAAAAGTCTAACCAAACACTGGATACGTAATACCTATATTACCTCTTGTTGTTGTTTGACAACGTTCTTAACTAGTGTGTAATAAGAAGATGGATTGATGCTTATTGTTATAAAGATTTATAATCTAATATACTTAATAAAAATGAAATGATGTTCGTTGGTAAGCGCATATTTGAGAACGGCTGGACCAATTTTGCTATTTACTTATTGTTTAAAAATGTTCGTAATACACCGAAACAGGTTGTACGGAAATAAAAAGTTGGAAACTGAAAGTATTTATATTCTAAGGGAATTTTGTATGAAATATTGAAAGGAGATTATGCGAATTTGTCCTGAAGCCCAATAGCGTTAAGACTCAGTCACATACCAATGGAAATATCTCACCAAGGAGTTTCTTACTATGACAACTTTTTTTTAAAAGTTGTACTTGAAGAATTCTTGGCACCCAATAGCCATAAGATAAATACCTACTAATCGAAAGAGCTTTTTAAGGAGAACCTTTGCCACAAACATAACTCTTGCCAACTGTTAGTCAGTCTGGAGTTAATGACTTAATTAGGTGACAATTTGGGCACCGAAGTTAAGGAATTTTATGGTCTTTGTTCCGTACGAACGTGATATTTTTCCAACTTGTTAAGTATTTGTCTTTATTTACTTTTCTCGTATTTTTCTTTAGGAAAATAGGAACATCGTTTGAAAATACCAGTTTCGGACGGAAAGCGTTCATAATAGCGAATGTTTCTCGTGATCTTAACGTGTCCGAAAATAATGTACAGACGCCAACAGGTCAAGCTACCCGAAACTCTCAAATTTTCCCAATCAATCTTGAACCTTAATGCTTTAGCGATAAAGTAGAAAATCTATTAAAGAAATTTGACAGATTGTAGTAACTTGATGTGCTGGCGTCCGTACAGACGCCAGCAGGTCAAGCTACCCGAAACTGTCAAATTTTCCCAACCAAACTTGAACCATAATGCTTTAGCGATAATGTTGAAAATCTATCACAGAAATTTGACAGATTGTAGTAGGTTGATGTGCTGGCGTCTGTACTTAATTTTAACTAAAGAAAAAACAAATGAAATCCTTTTGTGAAGCTTAATTTTGCAATTTTGCGATCTTTGAAAACTCTAAGGAAAATAAATAAAATCATGATCCAAAACGTCATTTGCCAAATGGGTATTTTATACATAATGATAATAAAAAAAAACAACAATACTTACATTTATTATAACAAAAAGCAGGTTAAATTCTACAAATTTGTTCTATCCCTTAGGACAGTGCAAAATAAAGGGGGAACCGACCTAAATACTAATATTATATTAACATAATTAGGAAAAACGAAAACTTTATCAGTCTAGGGTAATTTAGGAACAGTAACGTGTGGGTAAATATTAAATAACTAATACTATTTTTCCATAAATACTATGCAAATAGTAATCATCAACAACGAATTTTGCTATATTTATTTTTTCAAATCGACGAAACATCTACGACGAACAAATGATATGCGCATATTTATGTGAGTGTGTCATTAAAATATTCATATAAATACGTAATGTGCGCTTAGGTGTTGTGTTATGTTATATGTGTGTTTGTTGTGTGTGTGTGAACCGTAACATGTTTCCTCATAAGGCACGGGGATTTACCTACCTACCATTATTTTATACTAACTGACGAAACGGAAAAAACTTTCGCTGGGATCTGCCCATTTTTATTGTGTAAAAACCCGTGGTTTTTATAACAGTATAATTATTAATTTTATAAAAACTAATGAAAAAAATATTAGGTATGTACACGTAGCGAGAGAAACATTTGTTTTTATTAAATTACGTAAATACTAGCGACACACCCCTGCTTCGCACGGTTTTGACTGCTTGACACAACATCGACATTTCTAATAATTATGTTACTTTAATATTAATCTACGAATATCTATTAAATCTATTTATTCTATCTATTATTTCTAATGAAGCTGAAGAGTAAGTTTTTTGAACGCGCTAATATCTGGAACTACCTGTTGGATTTGAAAAAAACTTTTTAACACCCTTTTATTAACTTCACTTGTAACGAACAATGTAACAAAATCTTAGAAGTCATTTTAGCCTACTTCTAATTGGCGTATCGAAATGAAACTTTGTAGGTATATGTAGTTCGGGAGACAATACTATTGTAGTGACCTACTGACAATAATAATTTATATATGTACATATTTACAAAATAACTTAACAACTAGCATATACCTATAGGTACGTGAATACCAGTCGCACAAAAGTTAGTTGACGTTTTATAACTTCTGTAGATTTACAATAATTGCAGGGTTGTAATATTAAATGTAGCAACATTTTTAGTAAAATATTAATATTTTTAAAATAAGATATATTCATTGTCTGTAAGCTTATTCTGAAAAAATATTGGATTCGAGGTGAAAATTAACCATACAAGAAAGAACAAAGGTTAACTGTGAACATTTAAAATTAAAAAAAAAAAAAAAAAAAATGGTTTTGTATAAAAAAACTGTTTCAAATCAGCCTTGAAGGGGTCCGACAAGGGATGTCACGGCAGAAAACCTCCACGTGTGCCCGGGTACTGGGGTTCCTTTCTGGATACGTCTAGGGGAAGACCAGTGTTCGGGCCGGTACATCCTGGGGTGCGGGCAGCGATTTCCCATTGGGATTATTTCCCAGTGGGATTTCGCTGTCCGCATGCTAATGTTCTGCCAAGAGGATCGCCCCACACAGGTCGCTCTGAGTAGCAGAGCAACAACTGTGGGGGGTCAGAGCGGGCCTGGTGTGCACTTACCCTGCCGCCGGGCAGGCAGGAGGGGCAACCCTTCTGCCACTGCTGCCAATCTCGTAGCCCCGGAGACAGTTAAGGTCATGTCTCTGGCTGTTGAAGGGGGTCGAGGGTCTTGGCTTAACCGCCCGGACCGCGAGGAAGATTAACCTCTATAAAAAATTCCCCAAACCTCCAAGCGGCGGCGCACCGTGAGGGAGGTTGTAAGCTTGGCTAATGGGTAGCTTGATTTAGTCGCTAGTGCGGACCATGTAATTTGAGCCAGTAAAACATGTATATACTCGTGGGAACAAATATGGAATTCACAAAAAACCAAACCACAGAAGAGATGGGGAGTGATGCGGGGTCGGAGTCCGACGCCGCATCTGGAGGCGCGAGCACGGGAGGCTCAGAGAGCCCCTGTCGTGCCAAGGAGGTGGCCGCTGCGAAGAAGAGCAAGCGGCCAAGGTCAGGGGACAGCCAGAGGTCGTCCTCCGACGAAGAGCTGGCCTCGGCTCGGAAGATCCCCACCAGTAGGCGGGGTGGAGTCCGAGAGCGAGGCAAGGGGAGGGGGCTCACGGCCCGCGAGGCAGCCGAATTTTCGGAGGGGCCCTCGGGCGACGAGGCGGATGCGGTTGGCGCCCCCAACCCCGAGGAGGACGGCAAACCTCGGTTTGCGGCGGTCGTGGAGGCCGCGATACGGGACGTGGCCCTGAAGAAGCTGCAGGCTTCGAAAAACAGGGCCATAGTCTCGGCGACGGCCTCCATTATGGCGGCAGCGGAGGCGGCCAACTACGCCGGCCCTTCGGCCGGCGAAGTGGCCGAATTACGGGCGCAGGTGGCCCGCCTGACGAACGCCACGGAGCTTCTCCACAAGGAGAACGAGAGGCTCCGGGCAGACCTGGCCGGCCTGCGGGTCGCCGGGGGCGCGCAGGCGAAACCGCTGAGCCAGCCCGACCCGGAGGAGAACCAGGTCCTCAGCCTGGTTCGGCGGGAGCTGGCGGCCTTCCAGGCGCGGTTTACCGTCCTGGAGGGCATAGTGCTGCGCCCCACCCTGGCGGGGAGAAAGGCCCCGGGGCCGAAGGCGGCCACGTATGCGGCCGCTGCGGCAGTTGCCGCCCCTAAACCCGGGCCGTCTCGGGCCCAGGCGTCGGCCAAACCGGCGTCAGGCAAACCGGCGCCGGCCAGACCGGCGGCGGCAGGTGGAGCCCCGGCACAGGCACAGGCCCAGAGGAGGGGAAAAACGGCGCGGGAGGCGAAGGCCCCACAGCCAACGTCCCGCCCGCAAAACCCTCCCACTTCTCCCGCGACCGACGCCGAATGGCAGGTGGTCGGGGAGAAGAAAAAGGCGGCCAAAGCGGCCAGAAAGAAGGCGCAAAGGCAGCGGCGCAAGGAGCGAGCCGTAGCGGCCAGGCTTCGCGCCCCGAAGACCGCGGCTGTAGTAATAACGCTACAGCCGGACGCGGTTAAGAGGGGCGTGACCTACGGTGACGTGCTCACGAAGGCGAGGGCGACGGTGGACCTCCGGGAGCTGGGGATCACCGGGGGCCTCCGGCACAGGGTGACCGCCACTGGCGCCCGCATGCTGGAGATCCCCGGGGCTGCTAGCGGCCCCACCGCTGACGCCCTAGCTGAAAAGCTAAGGGCGTCCCTTGATGCGGAGGAGGCTCGGGTGTCCAGGCCCGTCAAGTGCGCAGACATGCGCATCTCGGGCCTGGATGACTCCGTAACGGAGGGAGAGGTGGTGGCCGCCGTCGTCAGGACGGGCGGGTGTCTGGCCGAGCAGGTGAAGGCCGGCACCATACGGCCAGACTCCACGGGCATGCGTACCCTAGTGGTAAGCTGCCCCGTGACGGCGGCCAAAACTATTGTGGAGGGCCGAAGGCTCCTGGTGGGCTGGGTTTCAGCGCAGGTCAAACTGCTGGAACCCAAGCCTCTGAGGTGCTACCGATGCCATGTGGGGCACCACGTTGGCGTCCAGTGCACCTCGGAGGTAGACCGCAGCACACTGTGCTTCCGCTGCGGTCAGCCCGGACACAAGGCCGGCTCGTGCGACGCCGCGCCGCACTGCATCGCATGTGCGGCAGCTGGCAAGCCGGCCGATCACCGGGCGGGGAGCAAACCCTGCGCTCCGCCCACCGGAGCGAAGTGGAAGGGCAGGCCCTCTGCCGCCGTCGCCACCGCCACCGTCGCCGCCGCCGCCGCCGCCGCCGCCGCCGCTGCCATCTCTGGCGAGGGGCCCTCACAGGGGGCCCGGGAGGGGGCTGAAATGGAGGAGTAATGGCTCCTCCATTACGCCTCCTCCAGGCGAACATCAACCACTGCGCCTGCGCTCAGGACCTGTTGCTCCAGAGCGTGGCGCAGTGGTCGATTAACATCGCCGTGGTCGCTGAGCCGTACTTTGTCCCGCCCAGGGATGACTGGGTGGAGGACCTGAGCGGCTCAGTGGCCATAATTTCGTCGGCCGCCGCCGGCACCCCGTCCCTCGAATGCGTCACGAAGGGACAGGGGTGTGTAGCAGCACGGTTCGGAGAGATTGTAGTAGTGGGAGTGTACTTCTCTCCGAGCCGAACTCTCGCCGAGTTCCACAACTCTTTAATAGAGTTGAGTGTCGTCGTCGCCGGAAGCCATCCCTTCCCCGTTCTAGTGCTCGGGGACTTCAACGCCAAGAATTTGGCCTGGGGTTCCCGTTGCACGGATGTGCGGGGCAGGATGGTGGAGGACTGGGCTCTGGAAACAGGCCTGGTCGTCCTAAATCGGGGCTCTGTTCCCACGTGTGTGCGGATGCGGGGGGAGTCGGTGGTGGACATCTCGTTCGCCAGCCCCGCTCTGTCACAGCGTGTCATTGACTGGCGCGTCATGGAGGAGGTGGAGACCTACTCCGATCACCGGTATATCCGGTTCGACGTCTCCACCCAGACCTCTAGCGCGCTGGTCCGACAGGCCCCGAGTGGTCCGCGGTGGGCGCTGAAGCAGCTGGACCGGGAGCTCCTCCTGGAAGCCTCGATCGTGCAGGCCTGGGTGTCACCACCGGACAGGCCTGCCGATATCGACGATGAGGCGGAGTGGTTCCGGGAGGCCATGTCCGATATTTGTGACGTGGCAATGCCCCGAGTCCGGCCGGGACGCGCCCGGCGTCGGGTGTACTGGTGGTCGCAGGAGTTAGGGTCGTTACGCAAGGCGTGCGTCGACGCGCGACACCGGTACACCAGGCACCGCAGGCTCCGCATTCGCCCTCCGGATGCGGAAGCCACGGAGGCGGAGCTGTACGAGGGGTACAGAGCGGCGAAGACCGCCCTCCGAGAGGCTGTCCGGCGGGCCAAGGATATGGCCCGCGAGGAGATGGTGGAGACTCTGAACAGAGATCCGTGGGGGCGCCCTTATAAAATGGTGCGGAATAAACTCCGCACCTGGGCCCCCCCGCTGACGCAGAGTCTCCGCCCCCAGCTGGTGGAGGAGGTGGTGAGCGCTCTGTTCCCCTCACGGGGGGTGCACACACCCCCGCCCATGGCTCCGCCAATTGCGGTGCCCGAAGCGGACCACGCGGACGACGACGACATCCCTGAAGTGACCGGGGTAGAACTGAGAGTGGCGGTAGGAAGGCTGAAGGCCAAAAATACCGCCCCAGGACCCGACGGCTTGCCAGGTAAAGCCTGGGTCCTGGCCTCGAGGGCTCTCGGGCCTCGACTGGAGGCGCTCTTAAGCGCATGTTTGGAGAGAGGCCAGTTCCCGCTTCGTTGGAAGACGGGGAAGCTGGTCCTCATTCGGAAGCCAGGGCGCCCAGCGGACTCTCCGTCCGCATACCGGCCCATCGTGCTGCTCGACGAGGTGGGCAAGCTCTTTGAAAGAGTAATTGTAAACCGCCTCGTCGGGCACTTGGTGAGGACGGGGCCGGATCTTGCGGACAGCCAGTTTGGCTTCCGCAAGGGGCGCTCGACGGTGGACGCCATCATGCGCGTGAGAGCCCTCACGACGGGGGACGCGGTGTCCCGGGGTGGGGTCGTCGTGGCGGTGTCACTCGACATCGCCAACGCGTTCAACACCCTGCCCTGGAGCTGCATTGTGGAGGCACTCCGGTATCACCGAGTGCCGCCCTACCTCCGTCGAATAGTCGAGGCGTATCTGACGGACAGAGCCGTCAGCTACCCCGGTCGCGATGGGGAGTGGAACCGGCGAGAGATGTCGTGCGGTGTCCCGCAGGGATCGGTTGTGGGGCCGTTCCTGTGGGACATCGGCTACGACTGGGTGCTGCGGGCCGACCTCCCTGATGGCGTCAGCGTGGTTTGCTACGCTGACGACACGCTGGTCCTGGCGCAGGGGAGGTCGCATCAGGCGGCGGCCGACGCGATGACACGCGGGGTTGCGATAGTCGTGGAGAGGATCCGGCAGTTGGGTCTCGAGGTGGCATTGCACAAGTCCGAGGCCATGACGTTTCATGGGCCCCGGAACGCGCCACCACCGGGATCCCAACTAACGGCAGGAGGGGTTCACATCGGCATCGAGACGACGATGAAGTACCTGGGTCTCGTCCTCGACAGCCGGTGGAACTTCGTCGAGCACTTCCGACGTTTGGCCCCCAAACTGGAACGGGCTGGGGCCGCCTTCAAGCGGCTCTTGCCCAACCTGGGGGGGCCAAACGCCTCCTGCCGGAGGCTTTACGCGGGGGTCGTGCGGTCCATGGCCATATACGGGGCCCCGGTGTGGGCGCGTTCACTGCGGCGGCGAGCCGCCCACTACCTGAACGCGCCCCAGAAGGTGGTAGCCGTAAGGCTAATCCGGGGCTACCGCACGATCTCGCGCGAGGCGGCAAGCCTCCTTGCCGGACTGCCGCCATGGGATCTGGAGGCGATAGTCCTCGCGCGCCTGTATGAGTGGCGCGCGGAGGCACTACGCCGGGGGGAAAGTCCGCTCCCGCGGCAAATTGCTGCGGAGCGGACGGACCTCCGGCTCGATCTCATGGCGACATGGAAAGAGCGACTGTCGCAACCCAGCGCAGGGCACGCCGCGATAGCGGCGATAAGACCCCTCTTTGAGGAGTGGCTAGAGAGGCGCCACGGCGCCCTCACCTACCGCCTGACGCAGGTCCTCACCGGACACGGAAGTTTCGGGAGGTTCCTGCACATGATCAGGCGGGAGGAAACGCCCGGGTGTCACCATTGCCAGGATCGCCCAGAGGACACGGTGGAGCACACGGTGGAGGTCTGCCCCGCTTGGGCGGAGCACCGCCGTGTCCTCGTGGAGGCGATCGGCAGCGGCGGCGGCCTCTCGCGCCCGGACCTGGTGCAAGCCATGGTCCGGAGCGAGAGGGAGTGGGAGGCAGTCGCCTCCTTCTGCGAAGCAGTCATGCTAGCGAAGGAGGTGGCGGGACGGATGAGGGAGAGAGCCTCCCGTCCCAGCCGCCGCGGGAGACGCCCCGGGCGTCGGGAGTCCACTGGAGACTACCGGCCACCGTAGGCGCGGGCCTGCGGGCGGAGAGCAATGGGTAGCTCACCGCCCGATCAGGACCAGGCCCGTGCCGGACGGCGCGTAAGTGTTCCACGCGCGCCTCAAAGAGATGTCAGCATAACGAGGGGCCCCTCAGGGCCGAAGCCTGCCGGGGCAGCGGGATTGTCCGAAAGGGTTACCGCTGCCCCGGAACATAAAGGGCGAAGGAAGGAACATGGGTGGGTTTTAGTCAGTAAGAGTCTGACACTCCCTTCCGCTCCACCCAGAGCGGGAGGAGTCATTTGATGATTTCCCATCCCAAAAAAAAAAAAAAAAAAAAAAGGGGTCCGACAAATAATAAAACAACGTGTAAAACTCTTTCACTCACTCTTTTCTATTATTTTACGTTGATGAAAACTTCGGTCTGGGCCTCCTTAGTTACAATTTACAATATTTCTTGATTATCGACGACTAGTGCGCTAGAGCAAAATCAATCCCAAGATCGTTGTATGAGGGATTACAGAATCCTTACAAGAAGTGGGAACTTCAATTTCTTAAACAACCGTCAGACGACGCCTGCACGATACTAATTTACGAGGTCTCGTCGCCAGAAGAAAACATTTGTAAACATAGGTCCGTAAGAGGCGAATAAATATTTGATTTTCTTTTAAAACACTTGGATAAGTCACTAAATTTTTGGATGACAGTTGTGTTGAGCAATTAATTTACTTTTGAATTGACGGCACGGTTGGTGCAGTGGTTAAGCGATTGACTGCTGCGCTGCGTGTCGCGGGTTCGATTTCCGCACGGAACAAATATTTGTATTGCCTACAGGTAGTTGTTCCGGGTCTGGTTGTTTGTGTATGTGAGTTTAAATGTTTGTAAACGCACCCACGATACAGGAGAAATTCCTAGTGTGGGGCAACGTTTTTAAAATAAAAAAAAAAAATAAAAAAAATAATTTAAGAATCGATGTTGACAATTTGTATGGTGCCGTAGCAGCTGTAACTCTTATAATGACAAATATTTTTTAGCAAATCAAACCAAGACACCGAGTGCAATCTATTGGACTCGTCAAAACAAATCATATGAGCCCAAACTCGAGGGGTTTACTAGTAGCCACTGAAGAGTTCCACTATCCACCTCCTGGCTCTATCATCAGATCAGCTCCAAGACACCAATTTATAGTTTAGAGGGATGAGGAACAGGGTGTAAAATTCACTCATCGTCCATAGAAAAGGGAGGATCCTCCGACCAGACGGGTGTTGTGTCTGGTGGGCAATTGCCCAACGATTGATGTAGAGAAATTTGTACCTATTTGAAAAACAAAAGCCGCTTATCGTAAAATAAAAAAAATACATCAGGTAATCTCTTATCATAGGTAGTTGAATTAGTTAATAAAAACGTTATAGTGTTTGCGTAACACATATTCGGTAAATGATTGAGATTAATTGGTTTTGTTTCGATCGCTTTTTGTTTCATTTTACGATTTTCTTAAGCACATATTGTTCACTCTTAGCGTTTCAAACCAACAGTTGTTGCTATTACATGATAGTGGAGTTACGCAATACGAAAATCGTAAAATGAAACAAAAAGCGATCGAAACGAAATCAATTAATCTCAATCATTTGCCGAATATGTGTTACGCAATTAGGCTGCTGTATTAATGTCGAATAAGTTAATATGCTAAGCAAACGGGTTGGTGACCGCAAAGCCACCTCTTAGACGTCAAAAAACGAAGTCTAAAGGTTAGCTACTTAATAAAATGTTTTAAGACGATGCCTACTCATGTTCATTAACATAAGTAGTAAAACAAAATTCATTTGAACTGTCACAAGAATAAAAGACACCTTAAAACTATGAAAACAGAAAGAAAACGAAGCTTAGGTTCCTCAGTCAGTTACAGTAGGTGACCTCATGTTTTTGGAACACGATCATAAAAACTGCAGGTTTTATTTAACGAAGCACTGCATCACGACACGCCCACTATGATAAGTTTGGCTAATTTATTGGAGATAATAACATCCTAAACCAGCGATAACTACTTATTAATGGTAGCTATATGGTCGACAACTGCGGTACGCTAATTGCGTAACACACTTTTAATCACAATTTGAATGATTTTAAGGATATTGCTAATAAAAAAGTACTAAAAATGTATCTGCTAAACAACGTAAATAATAATAATAAAATGTTTATTCATCAAAACAGCATTGTAGTACATGATTATTTACAGGGTTGTCAAATTAGTGTACTAAAACTACAACTGAAATGGTGGTGAGGTACTGCATTCTCACCTAGGTTATAGAATAACCTGTATAAGGTACCTACTTACTACGCTTTGGAATGGGCAACTAGCTTCATTTCTCTGACTGACCGACCCCTTAACAATTCAAAAGTGCCTGTAATTGGTTTAATTGAAATAAATACTTTGAGTTTGAGTTTGAGTTTGAAGGGAGTACAGTGCCAGTCCCCATTGGGTGTTATAATTTAATTTAATTTATTTATTCAGTTTCTGACAGCAATATAATCCATCTTGTTAGTGGAAAATATCTTATAACTTTGTAATGTTAGTAATACAAAACACACAATCAACACCGGCAACAACGAATTAAATGTCCGAGGCAGGTTGTTCAAAGAACAATCAAGCCAGGGATCTAGTTGACCATCCTCTCCACAAAATGCCTCAAAACAGGGAAGTAAGGACTCTCCGCCACTACTTTCAGGATACTATTTTTACTGACCCGCGTTCGATGCATCAGTGAAGCAACTTTTTTGCGTATGACTGCGTGGAAACCATCAGTTCGGTTATTCGAAAACATCTCGAATGCACTACAGAAACGGGGCAGTCCCAGTAGCATCCTAAAAACATTATTATACTGGACGCGTATGGCATCCAGCGATCTTATGGTGTAGCTGACCCAGAGACCCCTGCATACACCCTGACAGAAAGCCTTGAATAGGGTGATCTTGACTTGGTCACTACAACGGGAGAATCTACGGGCCCCCGCGGGTATCTGCGGGTCCTCGGACCGCTAGTGCCCTATTTTCCCTCTCAATGTCTACATTGTCCTTATGGTCGTCGCCGCGTCGGTAAGCATGTACCCCAAGTACTTAAATTGGTCCACTTTATATAATAATGCTCATGCCATTTAGGGTGGAATTAGGTGAATGGTTATAATGAAATTGTACACAGTATGTGGCTTAACACTAGTCTTCTATTACAATTTTATTATTATTGATGACATAGTGTAACTAAGGGTAATTACAGAAAGAACAATTACATAATCGTATGTATTAATAAAAAGATAAAAATATTTTTGGGTCGCCGTCTATTCTATGCTTGTACAAATTGTGATTAGTAAATAATTTTTAATTTAAATTTAATTGAATTTGCTAAAAGTTAAGTGAGTGTGATTGTTTGAGCATGTCAGTGTGCATGCGAGTGTGTGTGTGTTTATGTATGAGGGTGCGCGCGTGCGTGTTTGTGAACGTGCGAGTGTGTGTTGGTGAGAGTTGGCGCGTCTGTGTGTGTGTGGGTTTGCGTCTGTGAGAGTAATGGTCGGATTTTGATGCATTGTTTTATTTAAGCTGTTAGCAACTTTTCTGTCTCATCGTAAGTTTTATTTTGTAGAAATGAGTAAACTGCTTTTTGCATTTATGGTACGTCATACCATAGATTCATTGGGCAATGTTTATTAATGTTATTTTATAAATTCGGGCTTTGATAGTAGCAGAATCTTTTAATGCAGGATGATCGTGTTAGCGATATTGTATGTACATATTAGATCTTTTCGTCGTTTTGTGTTTTTTTTTAATGGGGTTTTGCGATATTGTAGTAGGATGGCTTGTAAGTTATAGTGTTGTCTTACATTAAGAATTTTCCAATCTTAACGCTACCAGTCTTATTAAAAGGTAATGCAAATTTATCGAGAAATGAATTTTAAAAAAATCTACCCTAAATCAGATAAAAACGAAAACGAAACGTAAAACGTAAGGGTGATTGACAACCAAATCTGTCCTAGTATATTGTCCTTGGCGTAAAATGTCGTGAAATATCGATAAAACGATTAACGTAAAAACAAATATATGTGTCGCATCTTTGACTATTTATTGGTTTAAACGCTCAATTGATTTTTGTAATACCGGTGCACGCAGTGACGTCACATGTCACGTGAACGGAATCGGTTGGAGGGGTGTCGATTTTAAAGTTATAAAAGCGCGAGTCGCAAGAGAACTTGGCTCAGAACGATACTTCAGATCGGACCTCCAATCGGGATCGTTGGTTCACAGGTACCTTATAAGTATTGTCTCTAACTATTATAACCGTTATTATTTAAACCGCTGTGCTATTATTCAAATAAACCTTTGTGCAAGTATTTGATATTGTTACTGTGTTACTTGAGACTACACCATGGAATCTCTACCTCAAGACCATACTGATGATGGGCGAGCTGGGCAGACCTCTCAGCCGTCGACATATGAATGTTCACTAATCGTATGTATGTACAAAAGGCACTGTTACTACTGTTATTAGGAGAGCTTAGGATGCAAGAGCGAGCAAAGCGAGCTCTGGGCTTGGGGCACCCCGACTCGGACAGGTTAGGTTCGAAGGGGATGGCGGGGTATAGTGAGCGAGCATAGCGAGCGATCTCAGGCTCAGACTACACCTTTTAAGCAACTTGAAAGTGTTTTGAGGATAGGTTACAATAATTTGTTTTTCTCAAGAACGATGCGTTACCTTTTCATGGAAATGGTGACAGGGTAGATGGGGCACACCCGCTCACTCGCATTCACATTAATCATTTTAGGCCTACCTTTGTGTATCCTATATTGTTACTTATATAAGCTTTTTATTATTGAGCCTTAACTGACTCGGAAATAACACTGAGCACTTGTGCTGGATTTATTCCAGACCGTCATCATTATCATCTACCCCTGGCATCGAGCGAATGTTTCTCACTGCCGGTATGTTGCGGAACCTAGTCAGGGACATTAGGTATGTTCCTGCCTTATTCTCTCTCTACTTCCCACGACAGCGTGTGGCATTTGTTTGAACTCTTTCAGCCAGTCGATTTGATAAGTCGCCATCATCAATGTTTTTATTTTAATTTGTGTAGTTGAAGGTGAACCGGTCTACAAATGTTGCGGAAAGGTTATAAGGTTGTATCTCTCTATGTTGCGGGATTAAATGAAATGGATCTATTCCTTACAATAACTCAACTTTGCTAACAATACCATTAATACTATTTTGAACCATTGCAATGAAACAGCTTTACAAGTAGGTGCCACATAAAAAATAAAAATAGTTTTAATCGAAATATTTCTCTGATAATATATTTCTAATCCACGGCAAGAACTGCGCTGTATCAGTGTACACGATATATTCGTTGAGATTGCAGACGCGGGCTCCATTTTCACCCTCGGGGGACACGGAGACTATGCCCCGCAGTCTCCACTTGCCGTCATCTAGCAGGTACAGGCCGCCGCCGGAGTCCCCATTGCACGGGCCCGCGCCGTTTCGGTCACCTGCCAAAGTGAAAACTCTCAAGTTAAATATAGCCACTATACATACAAGTGGCACATATGTGCACATGTAGCGTCGTGGGACCCTGGTGACTTGTACTACAGACGTTGCTTGCAATGACTATTTCAGGCATCAGTCTCACCAATGTAAACTTTTCCATAATCAAGTTTTACGCACTTCCACTTTGCACTGTTAAGAGAAAATAAATATACCTACTGTTATAATTTTTATTTCTATACAGGGTGGCAGGGACATCGACGCGCAACCGCTTACCATGGATTCAGTACATGATTCTGGACCCCCCTGCGTTGAAATTATTCGTCGGCTTTTTCTTAATTTACACAGCTTTTTTTCTGCATTTTTTTTTACTGTAAACTGTATAAAATCATTGTTTCTATCTAACCCAATGAGATTTTTAATTAAAAAAATAGTAAATTCACTTGTTTCACATAAAACAGCAATGTAAATAAAACTCGAAAGGGCAGCGCGCGGTTTCGCGGTAAGTAGCGCGCGCGCCAGCCGCGGAGCGTTTTGATCGCGTTGTTTGCAATACATTGCGCACTCAAAAATGTCAATTTTTTTAACCGGTCATTTCCGAGATGAATGACTTTCGTAATTTTATTTATGGCATTTCACGACGTTTGGGCGTCGATGCCACCCTGTATTTGTTTTCCTCGGCCTAGCCGGGTAAAACGGATGGCACGGGCCTAAGCCAAGTGTCCAGCAGCGGGGTTAAGTGTGGAAGTAATATTATAAGTAGGCAGTATGCTAGACAAAGCTATATTGAGTGGGAGCATTGGTGCAAGTTTATTATTTTTCTCATCTATGCTGCATGTAATATTCTTGACGTTTTGAAAATTAAAGACGTTTCAATTCAATAGTCTGTTCATAGAAGTGGACCGTAACGAAAAGATCTATATCCGCTGCTGTTCATTCGTTGTGTACATTGGTACAGACCAATGGACATAACGAATGAAGATACAACCCATAAATCTGTTGAATCCGTCACCGTACTTCGAACACCGAACAACACCGACTTCGACTGATTTCAGGTCCCTCAGACATGAAATCAGTCGAAGTGATGCAATGCAAAATCATTGGCGTGCTGCGGACAAACCTCAGCCGTCAACCTCAACAGGAATTCGGAAGAGAGACCGTCTTTGGCTGGAGCTTTCTAACCCAAGCAGGGGCCAACCATGTAGAGTGAAAGCGAAGTAGCACGTTGTGTGCAAGCGTGACGTGTTAGAACGTGCACGCCTGTTGTGACCAAAGCCGCCAACATCCCGATTGGCGGGACTGTAAAGTGTAGACGTAACCAGTTCCCGGTTGTGTCAGCAAGCGCGATCACCGCTCACAAATCGCAAGGTGGCACATTCGACGAAATCGTCTTCAACTACGCTAAGTAACAACAGACACAGCTTGTGTACGTTGCGCTGAGTAGACTCTCATCAATTGACGATCTGTGTCTTACCAACGATAGAGACCATTTTTTATTTTATCACGGGCAAGGCAGATTGGCGCCAACGTTGAAAGATACACGCAACGAGTGCGATCGGATGGCCAAACACCGGCTTCCCACGCTGCAACTGCGCGCAAAAGACTTCTGCAAGCGAGACGTTCTATGTGAATGCGATGTAGACTAGGTGACCTACATCGACGACGGCCACTAGTCCCCTCGATCTTTTGCTTACAGACCCCGGCGCATACCGTCGCATCCCGCCGAATACCGTCTCAAGTCCTTTCCTCCCGCCGCATGCTGTCGCGTCCCGCCGCTGGTTGCAGCGCGCTCTTTAATACAGCAGATAGGAATGTTTCGATGCCTTCGATGTTTCGTGGTCGGTCTCTGACCTTTGGAATCTATATCTTGTTACCATTAGATACGTACGAATTTATGTTGCTAAGTTTAAATACCCTGGCCCGCCATCCGCCGATGTGTGCTGGTGTTTATTGTTTGCATTGAAGCATCACACACACAAAGATATGCGCAGAACCGTGTGGGTGAATATTAAAATTGAGATACTACTGGATTTATGACCTTAGACTGTACATACCTGCACATAATGTATTGTCGTTGGTTAGCTTGTGGAAGATAGCTTTACTGGCCCTGCACTCTTTGGTGCTGACAATAGGGACGCGCACCATTTCAGGCTCGTCTTGATTGTCTATGCCCCCCCTGCCGCGATCACCCCAGCCCGCCACCTGTGGAAAGATCGTACTGTAAAAATCAGTAGCCTAACTTCTTCAAAGACTTTTGATATTCTTGAAAGGTCGACTGAAATTATATCTCAGATCAGGTACTTACAACTCCAGTAGCCCCCACAACACGTGACAGCTCAGTGTTGCCACTCCACAGACAAGCTGGACGGATATACTGGGTAAACTTGACGCGTTTGTTCAGCGTGAATATCAGGATATCATCTGCACAAGCAAACAACTAAGAAATATTTACCGGTGGAATGCCGTAATTACAGAAACAATAGGTTTAATGAAATGTAAGTAGATCTTTTAAGACACTTTCACACGTCAATTTATTGGTCAATATTTTAAAACTAGATGTTGCCGTTATTTCCTGACTGATCCCTGAATGCCGAAACGAACTCAGGGGTCAGTGTCTCTTTTAAAGTCCAAAAATGATATTATTAAGATTTTATGTGAGTCTACCAATGCAGAGCCGTGTTTGGAAGGGCCTTTGGAAGAAAGAGCTATTGCAGCTTTGAGTTGACCTGTCCCGACAGACGGCATGCATGCATCAGTCATCGTGTATCTCAACCCTATTTTCCGTCACACGACCCTACCAGATCTGCAAGACATTTGTGTAAGCCACATAAAAAATACTCAAAATCGCCAGTCAGTTATAAAGTCATGTATTCTATCTAGCCTGCATGGTATTCACATTCACGGTCACTTTTCTCTTTAAGTGTCATCAAAAATATCATAAACACTAAGCCCCACTTGCACGTTCATGCGCTATCCGAAATAACTCGGAGTTATCGGCTGACTCAGGGTTAATCTAATGATTCCCCTTGCGCCA
Source organism: Apamea monoglypha (assembly GCA_911387795.2). NCBI lineage: Eukaryota > Metazoa > Arthropoda > Insecta > Lepidoptera > Noctuidae > Apamea > Apamea monoglypha. The sequence goes on along the minus strand of OU426934.1, from coordinate 13,230,627 downwards.
GCTAGAGTTAGAGGTAAACCTAGAGTTAAACTTTCAAATATTAAACGCACCGATGTGGGAGAGTATTCTGGGTTATTAATGATGTAAATAATGAATGTCCTTGGTAATGCCAATTGTATAAATTGACGTTATGACGTACCGCTGATAACTTATTTTTTATTTTATATTTCGGTACTGTATCAGCAGGCAATATATTCATGAACTCATAACAATAGATACAAATTATAAAAAACTTAAAACATATTTTTCCTTATCTGACGGTTTCATCAATCAATAAACTAAATCTCCGTGGAAACCATATATTACGTATCGTAATGTAGTGTAAATAAAAGAGACGGGTATATCATTTCCGTTCATTCTTCGTTCGTTCATTTTTAGCCGGATTTCATATCAGTGCACAGACATTGCAAATCTATTTTATGTTTCGTCGATTAAACTGCAATACTAGGTAAACTAACCCGCGGGGCAAATGCGTAACACATTATCAATCATAATCGGTTTCATTTTGACAGTTCGACCACATTCATTGCTTTATTTACGTGTTGAGCAGACAAATTTTTCGAACATGTGAAGCAATGGATTAGAAATTTGCTTCAAAATGATTCAGATTCCGATTGACAGTGTGTTACGCAATTAGGGTGCCGGTGTTACTTTTCAGTGGCGCAACGCGTAATAAGAATTAAAATTTTAATTACTTAACTCCCGAGTTTACAAACTCTACATATCTTAATTTAACCCGACTAAACGTGGAAGTGGGCCTTAATATACTCACTTTTAAACGTGGCAGGATTATAGTCCTCGTGTATGGTCATCGCCATAAGCTTCCTGGTGACAGTTAAGTCATCACTCCAGTCGTTCAGGCCGTGTACCCCAATCTTTATCACGATTTCTACGATGGGAGTCAGGACATGGGGGCGACTCATGCAGTGGGCAGCTGCAAATAAAACCAGGCTATATTTATAGGCTGAAAATAAAACAGTAATTTTTGATGGTCTATGAATACTTCCGTCATTCCTTCTTCCCCGCATGAATAATAGGAGGTGGGGGAAAAAACAGTCTCCCTAGGGCTCCTTACCGAAATTCTATGCTGAAATGGTAAAAAAAAGCTTATGACTTTATCGTGTTTGTCACAGCTGCTTTTTTGAGTTATTCGATTTATGCTATCGACTTGTAAATTAGAATTGTTTTAAATTAAACTTGGGGCACCTTTATTTCCAGCGAGTGTTATGAACACTTATGCAGGTAAGATAATTCGCGATCAAATTTGAAATACGTAAAACTATTAGTAAGTCATTGCAATGTACATAACTCTCATCTCACTGTAATAAAGTATAAATTAGAATGATTCTATTTTATTCAACGGCGACGATATACGAATATTCGAACATATGCGGATAATGTTCGTGTTCGAATATCGTCGCCGTGCAGTGAAAACCTTGTAAGTAATTGTTGCAATAAATTATTTTACAGGGGAAGATAAAACTTGTCTGGAATATGGCCGTGATTGGAGTTTCCCTAGTTTCTCATTATCATCAACAAATGGCATTAGAAGCATTATTAAATGAGCATTACAAGGTTTTCCTCCATACAACCAAAAAAAAAAAAATAAAAAAAAAATATTTTATGAGGTTTCCCTGTACGGCAACATGCAAACGTGAACAAGCGCTTCATTAGAATATAACAAATAAAAGTTCATATTCGTATGAGACGCTTACTTAACTAAAATCTTGCTTTCAAACTCACCGGAAACAATATGACGATCCGACAGGAGCGTGCCTCCGCAGATAAATATAAGATTGTTCTGAGCGATCCTATAGATAGCTACGAGCCAAGGCAATTGTCCCCTCTCGTACAACTTTCCATTGTGAATCAGGGGAACCGGGCGCTCGTTGCCGTCGCTGCCGACTACACCGCACTCATCCGTTGTGATTGGAGTATCCGAAAAGCGGTTTTCTGGGCTGGATAGGATAGGGCAGAGAGATTAAATTAGTTCTATCTTTTACTCCTCCCTCTAATAGAGAAGAGGCCTGTATGCCACCAGTGATTTCCTGATTATGCTGTTAGACTATATTTTATGCCCGGTTTCGGAGTTCCTTAAATAATAAACTCTTATTGATTCGACAAAATTATCTATAAATTAAGCGAATTTCTTCTTTAGTCGAGTGTGCAGAAACGTTATATCGTACGTCTAAATTTCTAAAATAATACGTTTAACTAAGATGAAAATACCCCTGACACCGTGCATTAGTCTATGTATGTATTTTATTCTTAAATATTTAGCCTATACTCGGGACTTCGTAGTCCACAGCAGCTGAGCTAGCTAGGGAGTCGTCTCACTAGATGACGACACCAACGAGGCAGTAAAGTGGTAGTTACATAGCACGACACATCGTTTTTTGAACAATATAAATTAAATTAGTTAATAAAATGGTGAAAATACATATTAAATCTAATGGCCTGGGCGCAGGAAATTTTTCGTACACACCTGGTCTCGAGTCTCGCTGGTGCTGACTGTTGCGTGGTAGCTGGTTTACGGGAGTTGATTTCGGCAAGGAATGCTGAACTGGCTGAAAAAACAACGGAACATGGCTTAACATGGCTTTAGCAGGCTTGCAACTCGTTGGTCCTAGCCGGAACATGTGTGTGTAGGTGTGAACAGTTTCCGAATTTTCAATGAAGTATTACTTGATGTATCCAGAATACGCATTTCCAAGACCATAAGTGAATCAAAGAAACTATTTGATTTGATCGACCGTTGACTTTTATCGGCAGCAATCAGCTGGAATATGGCGATGCCAGCACAGGAAAAGCTACCGCAGTGCTAAAAAAATTAGGCAGTCAGCAGATGAACAGAAGCGTTGGCCAAACTAACGCATTCAACATACATCCGCGATGGCCTACACAGTACTTCATAGCGGGTCTCAGTTGTTTATGATGAACTTGTAAGTACTTGTTCTCACCAGCGCATGTCCTGTGACAGCAAAATAACCAAAAATGTCTTACGTGTAGCAGTCTTAAATCCGGAGTCACGAAACTTCTCAAATAATGCGTCAAAATCTTTAAATCCATTTTCGAAATTTAGATTCCCGCCGATGTCGCCGATTTTGTCTGGAAGAATTAATTCGTAGTGTTATTGATTTGATATAATTTTTCAGGAGTTCGTTAGGTTCGAGATATACAGGGTGGCAGGGACATCGACACGCAAACGTCGTGAAAAGGTTACACACCTGATGCCATAAATAAAATTACGAAAGTCATTCATCTCGGAAATAACCGGTTAAAAAAATTGACATTTTTGAGTGCGCAATGTATTGCAAACAACGCGATCTAAACGCTCCTCGGATGACGCGCGCGCGCGCGCTACCTACCGCGATACCGCGCGCTACTTACCGCGATACCGCGCGCTGCCCTTTCGAGTTTCATTTACATTGCTGTTTTGAGTGAAACAAGTGAATTTACAATTTTTAAATTAAAAATCTCATTGGGTTATATAGAAATAATGATTGTATACAGTTTACAGTAAAAAAAAATTGCAGAAAAAAACGTAAAAAATAAGAAAAAGCCGACGAAAAATTTCAACGCAAGCCCCCCTGCGTTGAAATTTTTCCAGAATCATGTACTGAACCCATGGTAAGCGGTTGCGCGTCGATGTCCCTGCCACCCTGTATAAGTAGTCAGGGGCCACCAGCACCCTAATTACGTAACACATTTTGTTTTAATGCGATTCCGAAATTAAGCAGACTCCAGTAGAAATCCTTTTCCATATTTGGAATTGTAATTCCCAGTCATTTGCCACAGAAATTTGGAAATGGCAATCGTCGACCTACGACTATCAAAGTTTTGTATGTATTAACACAAAATAAATAATGATTTGTTTGACTAAATGTTTATTTTTTAGGGTTTGTTTTCATATTTTAAAACGTTGTTAATTTACGTCTACCGAATGTTTTAATTCGAGATTACAATCAAACCTTACACTTGCGCAAGATTCAAAAGTGATTTTCTCTTATCGTATGAATATACATTTTATGGTGTTATGAACATAGTATTATCGAAACCATTTGTCTATCTGGTGTTTTTTCTACGTGGCGCTTTGAAATTCCGAACAAGATTGTCGAAATCCGTGTTTATTATGACGCCAGTCAATCTAATTCGCAACAAAATATGTATTATATGACCTTTTGTAGTGTTTAAGGCGCAGTAAGAAGCAACTTTTCAGGTAAACGACAATAGCGTATCGCGGCAATAAATAAAAGTACAAAACAGCGGTGGGTTTGATGTTAGTTGAATCGAATGACCACCAAAATAAAAGTAATTTTGCAGTCGAATTAAGTTAAATAATAAATGCACGGCTCAGTCGAATTGTTTGGGTATTTCTTTAGAAATGAATTATTATCATTATATAAAATATGATGGTTTACGCTTCGCTACGCGAGATCTTTGTGACGAAAAAAATATTTTTGAACTCTGTTTTACAATTTTTTTAGCATGATACTATTTTTCTTTTATAAAATGATTTTGAAATGTGTCTTTTCTTTGAACATTTGACAACACACTCAATTTTTTCTGGCTTGTAATTGGTATGTAACAATACATCTAACTGTGCGTTTTACGGTGTCCCACGGTTGGGCAGCGTCTTAAACAAATGCCTTACCACTGTTACTAGTACTGAAGCGTTGGAGGATCTGCTCAATCTCTGGTGTTAGCTGTAGCTTCGTCTGTGGTTGACGTTGGAATCTTTTGTTAGCTGGAAGCCCGCCGCCGACGCCGTACGAGTTAGTTAGCTGGAGACTCCGATGTGAGGTAACTTGGTTTGGTATGAGTTTGACTGGAAGAAGTAATACGTAGTGTTATTAAAGACTAAAGAGGCATGAGCTACGGACATAACACATACATACATAATCAGCCCATAACGTTCCCACTGCTGGGACACAGGCCTCCTCTCAGTGTGAGGGAGTGGGCCGTAATCCACCGCGCGGGCCTAGTGCGGGTTGGTAGAGGTCACGTCTTCGAATTTTTTGGTTCTAGGACATGCCGGTTGCCTCACGATGTTTTCCTTCACCGCTTTGAGAGCCGTGGTGATGGAATAATTTACACAAAGTAAAGCGCCTGTCTGGGTTCGAATCTACGACCACCACTGCTCCGGACGCTATGAACGCATTCGCGCATTCATTTATGTGGTGTAGGTACAGTAGGCCGCACGGCAGTAGATTCTTTTTTTTTTTTTTGTTAATTACTTTGGGGTTTTGAATCATTGAGGGTTAAAGGGAGGGGAGGGCGTTGAGGGAAAATTCCTCTTAGAGTTCTCTGTTATAGAGACAAGTTTGGTTGTTAATTATTTGATATAATAATGTACCAAATGGAATTTGATACCTATGACTTGCTACGAAACATTTTAGAAGGATTTTTATTGAACTCTAATAACAATCAAAGTATTAATTATATAATTATAGATAACCAATTAATATAATAGGCTGAGGTGGATCTATCATTAGATACCAACCACGATATATTAATCATTAATATTTTTTCATGTTAGATTTTATATGACGTCATATAGCCTTTAGTCTGAGGAACAAAATGGCGCTTCTAAAGATACCTGAAAGAAAAGAAAATATGTTTATTTGCGGTGAACGTGACGCAAAGAAAGAGCACAAACACAAAAAAACAAACCAGTTGGGGAAAAATATACGTAAACATAATGCTGCAACCCTATGCGAGACAGCCCTAGCGCTGGGCGACAGCCGACCTAGTTGGTCAAATTATGACTTAGGAGTTATGAGGGAACAGATGAAATACATACATACATGAATTGTTAAATCATAATCCATCCGCCTTTGACCTAAACAAACAAGGTCCACGTTTACCTCCAGGTGCAGTAATCGCCGTGACTTTCGGCCGCGGCGCGGTCACGGGGAGGTTAACCCGGTAGCTGACGGTTTCCCCCTGGTTATTCTTCTGCAGAAGGTCACCGGGTGAATCAATGCGTCCTAAATAATCCTGGTAAATAAGAAAAAATACATTTAAAAATAGGGAAAGCAAGTTATTAATTCCAATAGTGTTTGTTTTACAACCATTTGGTTGAGCGTGTGTTATAAATTGATAGTTTGCGTCCTTCTCCACACATTCCAATGGACGTTAAGCAAATGATGAATATTGTTGCTCGAATAAAAGGCATCGTTCACAACATCTGTCGGATTTGTCCGGAAATATCCGCTTTTTGGCTCCCATCTGGGCTCTGACCTGCTCTGTCGTTTGTCTGGACTTCCACATAAATGGTTTTCTTTTTTATATACCTAAAAAAGTTACATGAGAACTGAAAGACGAAAGTAGGTACGTACACCTTCTTCCTATGGGGGTAGACGGTTGGGGAATTTAAAAATTGTATATTTAATACAACGAAAGCTACCGGGATTTAGGAAAAAAGCACACTCTATACTTGCCAAGTTGTTTTTAATTTTTATTCGTTTTATGCTACCCGTCTTCATTACATTGATTTGTTTTAGTTTCTAATTAATAATAGCCGTACGGGTCGATCGGCTGAGCTTGCCGCGGTCGGTCTATGAATGGGTGACCAGCTTTACATACCGCGCCGAGACCCCACCGTGCCAAAGAAAGCACGTTAAGCCGTCGTTATGGCTCGTCAGAAGCCTGAAAGTCTGACAACTAATCTTACCGTGTTACCCAGTAACTGGGTACAGTTATACAGTAACTCACATCCATACATCAACTAGAAAAGAGGTTCAATCGGCTGAACAGATTTTCTTGAATTATAGCTATGAACACCATCGATCAAAACAACTTTCAAGCAAAAAAAAAAACTAGGTTTAGGTTTAGGTCCGTGTGGGAGCTATGATGCCACAGACAGACACAAAGATACACAGAATATACACACGTTCAACATATACCATCCCACTTTTTGCGTCGAGGGTTAAAAAAAACATAGGATGAATACTCACAGAGTGGCCACACTCAAATAATAAACTTAAAACTAAAACAAACAAACTCACAGAGTCCATTTTTTAATTTCGAATAACAGATTACATTAAAAAAAATCTTAGCGACGTGTTTATATGCGTCCGATTGGCAAAGAACTGGTATTGTCAAAATGGATGAACCATACGTAACATAGCAGTGATGGTCCAGTGGTACAAAACGACCGCGACAATTAAAAAAAAAAACAGCAAAATAGTTGTGATATACCTGCTTACTTTTTTTACTGTCTGGACAAGAACTAGGTATAAAAGGTGAACGGAGTAGAGAAGGTTGGTCTTTTTCTTTTGCTAGCCTACGCTGTCCCTCTCCTAGGCAAAGGCCTGCCTCCACTCCTTCCAGCTTTTGCGAGCCCGCGCGTAAGGTTGGTCTTAATATTATTAATTTAATAACTAATAGTATTCCAAATTCAAAGATGTTGAATAAGTAACTACTAATGAGTCAATGAAACCAGTAAACCAGCCCTATAGTAGAGTGCCGGCAGTGACGCTTGAGTCCAAAATCAATGAAAAGCCAGTTAATGGTTCTTCAAATTGGGTTTCAATTATGGTGCCGGTCCTCAAGAGTGATGGAGACGTTGGAATTTGAATTGATATGAGACGAGCTCATCAAGCTATAATTCGAGAAAACTTATCAACAATGGAGTAACTCCTTTCTAACATGGGCATGTTATGAAGTGGGCTTTTATTTTTGTATGAATTGTTTTTGGAACAGAGTTCGGAGCTTGCGGTAAGAGTAAACTTTGAGAAATCGTCACGTAACGAAACAGTAGAGATATGTAGTTTTCATGGTTTTGGAGAGTGCTGAAGCCGATAGTGGAGTCAAAATGAAAATCCAAGATGGCGGCTGCAAAAATGTTAAAATTTGCCGTCGTGGGTACCGTTTTCATGGTTTCCGAGGGTGCTGAAGCCGATGGTGAGGTCAAAATCAAAATCCAAGATGATGGCTGCAACTATTTTCAAATTTCCGCACCCATCTTACATTTTCGTTTTGAACTTCGTTCCTGCCACGTTTTTTTCATGTTATATTGGACGCTTTTAACCTTTTGGACGCGACCACATATATGTGACAAACGAAATCTTATCCTGAACGCCAACGTCACAAATATATGACAAAATACACGTCGCACCATATTATGAAATAAACAATTTAATCATTACTTTTGTGTGTTTTTATTTATATAAATTAAAAGTTTAAGCTTCCGTCTATATTGTATTGCATGAAACTAATATAAATAAACCACCAATATCGAGAAATTTGTTGTTTTAAAGGTAGATGTTAAGCGCGTATAAAAGGAGTGTCTCACACGCCGTAGTCTGCTATATGTGACAGCTAGTATTGTGACGTATGATTGTAAAATCAATAAAAACTTAAGAAGATGAATATGAAATTTTAGTCCAGAGTATATTATTTGTGTATAAGTTGGTATTAGGAGAAATAAAACGTATTTTTAAAACATCTCAGCCTTATACAACCATGCCTCTAGCTACACAATCAAAAATAAAATATGCAAATGTTTAATATCGACACTTGTTAAACATATCTCTTGCGTATCCCTAGCGCAAACCAATATTATCAGTCCCTTGTACGCCATAGTCATAAATCTATGACACAACGGTGACGTCGTAAGCGCAGGCGATTAAGTTTAGTGAAGTGCTTTAATTTTGTTTTATTACTACATTAAAATCCATACGTATTTTAGATATGGATAGGTATTATATTAGATAAGAATACTTATTAGAATCGATAACCAACGTGTACACTGCTACATCCCTAATTCAGATGCGAGAATGTCATAAAATTGACTGGCAAGCAACGCCATTGTCACAATACCAAGACAAGTCGTGTTGAATAGTGTTATAACCATATTGTAATAAATATATTTTTTTAGTTTTCTAATATCTGCTTTTTCATTGATAGTCTCTATTAAATGCTGTGTAAAGATATTGGAATATATTGGCAGGTTAAATAAAATTTCAGTGTCGTGAGTACGGTTTATTAGAAAATTAAAGACGAAAATAAAAACTCAGTTGTATATCGATATAAGTTTAGGAATCCCTATTTTTATGAAGGTCATTTGACAGAAAAAGTGGCCTGGCGTCAGGGGTACGGCGATACGTTTATATTCTGGCGTTCAAAAGGTTAACGTGCACGTCATTATACATCGTTCTCACATGCATAATTTCAACTTAAATTATGTAACCAATATTTTGTATCAATTTTATTATTTAAAAGAGTATCCGCATGATACGGCTTTAGGTAGGTAAATAAAAGAATAATGTATTTACTTATACAGGGTGGGCAACTTGGAGGTATACAACTTTTTTTTGTCGCCATTTTGTTTTGGCGGTAAATTTGTTCAAGAAAATTATTTTGAGTAGATACGGCAAATTTTACGACTGAACAACAACGTATTGCGGAAGTTCTAAGAAAATTGCGGCCAATTTTTGGTAGAAATCACTTACCTTCGTGGCTAACAATAACTCGTTTAGTGATTAAATTTGAGCAGCATGGCATTGTAACCCGCACGAAATGTGTGGAAAAAGCCGTTCGGTCAATTTAGCTGAAATTTTGGTACAATATAGCCTGTAACATGCTGATTGAAAGTTAATATGGGCGTATAAAAAAATAATGGCCAGTTTTAGAGATATAGCCATTTTTATGTTCTAGTCAGGAAGATGATTTTTATATAAACAAAAAGCATTCACATCAACCACAACAGGTTCCAATTTACATGTGATAGTTTAAAAACATACGGCTCTGTCTGGCTTTTAAGTTGGGTAAGGTTTTGAAGTACGCGCACAAAAACAAACACACAAAATTTTTAAATTCTCGATGTGTCCTCCATTCACATTAATGCACAAATTATACCAACGGAGAATATTGTTATTTATTTTTCTAATTAAATCACTGTCCGTCGCGAAGCACTTTAATTTGTGAAATGCTAAAATAATCCTATTTTTTAGTTCAACGGTTGTACTTACCTCTGAGGCATACACACTTTAATTACACACACACACACACAACCAAAGTTTAATTACGTGTCCTATCACAATAAAAAACAGTCAATCACACAAAAAAAGTTATGTGTCTTGTCACAATAAAAAAACAAAATCACGATTGTCAGCGCGCGAATTCGACAAATCGTACATTCCGAAAGGGCAGCGTCGGCGCACTGAAAAAACAAGTCTTTTAGAGGCCCCACCATCATCACCATCCATCCACCATCTTTACATACCGATACCCCTCCGTGCCTCGGAAAGCAGCCGTTGGTCCCGTCAGCGGGATTGTCCGAAAGGGTTACCGCTACCCCGGAACATAAAGGGCGAAGGAAGGAACATGGGTGGGTTTTTTTTTTTTTTTACGAGTTCTATTACCGCAGACATGAGGGTCCGCGCCTTTGTTTACATATAGGATTGTTTACAGTTTTTGTTTTTTATAAATAATTACAGTTAAAGTGCTCCTACGGCGGACACTTCTTAACTAAGACATCTGTCTTAACTACTAAGCTGCTTAAGTCTACGACATGGGTGGGTTTTAGTCAGTAAGAGTCTGACACTCCCTTCCGCTCCACCCAGAGCGGGAGCGGTCATTTGATGATTTCCCACCAGAAAAAAGAAAAAAAAAAAAAAAGGCCCCACTAACCGATCTTCGAAACTTAGATAGAGGGTGTAAAATTACCCATCACATAGCTGTTATCTATGCATTCTGTACATTAAACTAAGACACTATAAGTAAAAGTGATTGCTTTACAACGACTTTTGGTATGAAACGTCGCTGTTTTCTGCAGCGCGCAATGACCGTGCATAACACTGTGCTTTTGGGTGCATGTAATGCAACGGTACAGGAATACAAGTTAAGTTCTATTTTGTCGTGAATTACCTCATCCTATTACTTTAGCGTAACCCACCCAAACACAATAAAATAGATAAAAATAAAGCAAATATGCACTGAAAACCAGTTTTGATTTCGAAAAAAAGTTAGCTTCAATATCTCCGTAACCAGAAAGAAGGTTCCCAGGTACGGTCTAGCACAAAAAAAAATCGCAATTGCAGGGAGAACAAGTGATTCGGCTTTTCTAAACACAGATAGGCATCTCAATGTTTTGGTATGTCGCCACATGAGTATATAGTACCCGTGCGAAGCAGGGGCATGTCGCTAGTCTAATGTAAAACTAAAATAGGGTAACGAAAAATTCCTCCTTATCGCTGTCGACTGGTAGCGCATCCACATGAATGACATCATTGCCACGTCGAATGGCAATGCTTGGCCAAGACCCTAGCCTGTTAAGGCTCTGGCCAAGGTAATAATCAGCCCTATGGTCACGGGAAGTTAAGCAACCGTTTGGAGATTTCTTTAGAAAGGAGATGAGCGAAGTCGTTATATTTACATGTTATCATGATTGAGTAACTAGCCAGTATGGTATCTATAAAAGGAGATCATCTTTGTAACTGTTTTGCAGCATTAATTAAATAAAGATATAATTATACATAATTGTAATAAACAGTTTTACAGAAATCTGGTAATTATTTAACCTGGTGTTCAAATCGACTTTCAATCCAAGATTACAGACTAAAATTATTTTCCAAAAGTTTCAGCAACCGGCCGGACGACTTGTCCATGCGAAATGAATGTATACAACTCTGCCTACCCCTTCAGGGTATACAGACAAATAGTTAATATCAATTGGAATGTTTGGTTTTGGTTCTGATTGCTTTTTGTTTATTTTTGCAGTAACTATTACATAAAAATCATCTTCCCGACTTGAACATAAAAATGGCTCTATCTCTAAAACTGGCGATTATTATTTTTTTGCACCATATTAACTTTCAATCAGCATGTTACAAGCTATATTGTACCAAAACAGCCAAATTCACCGAACGGCTTTTCCCACACATTTCGTGCGGGGTACGAGCAGCATGGCATTGTAACAGATAAAGCAATTTTCTTACATCAAGTGAATCAGTTGGGCTTATGAATCATGTGATTCCACAAGGCGGGCCACATGTCATACGGCACGAGCCACAATCAAGACATTGAAAAGAACGTTTCCGAGTCGATTAATTTCGAGAAACGGTGACATTGATTGGCCCCCAAGATCCCCGGATTTAACAGCTCCTGACTTTTTTTGTGGGGCTATCTAAAGGGACGTGTCTATGCTAACAGGCTAATGAACCTTCAAGAATTAAAACAAAATATCTGAGACACAGTACAAATATGTGAAAATTTCATGAAAAACGTAGTGAAAAGGGTTCACATCTGCCATGCTGCTAAAGACTCCTGTCAGTTTCATACAAACGGATACGTGTTTTGCGAATTTGATCCGTATTTACTACTAGAAGTGTCAACGTCAAAACGGGCCTTTTATTTTTTGACAACTTTAGAGATGGACATTTTGTCTGAGATTATTTTCCATCCTGAATTGCCGGCCCAAAATACTATGTTTAAATACACAAATACAATTTTTATATTTCATAGAATATTTTTTTTTAAATAAAGTGTATACCTCTTATTTGCCCACCCTGTATTTGTTTGAATATTCTATAACTTCATCAAAATCTTTCTTTTTCAGCATGATACGCGGCACAGGGATGTACTGGAGGTTTTTAAAGAAAACAAAGTCCTTGACAATGAAAAGTGTGTACAGACGCCAGCAGGTCAAGCTACCCGAAACTGTCAAATTTTCCCAATCAACCTTGAACCTTAATGCTATAGCGATAAAGTTGAAAATCTATTAAAGAAATTTGTCAGATTGTAGTAGCTTGATGTGCTGGCGTCTGTACCTTGTCTTCAGCGCGGGTTTTTTCGAAACATTTCTCAAAATACCTTACACATAAACATTTGTTTTCATACACAAGCTGTGGATCACTCATTCCAATATTCATGGGGCAAGTGTCACCATTGCTCCGGAAGTTAGCAACGGAATAATAATGGCGCGACACCAGTGCTGCCAACCTAAATATTAATCAGATAATATATTTACTTTTTAATAGGTAAACGTATTTTATTTTGAGCAGCCTTTAAAAGGTTATTAATTAAATATTTTTATTTTTAATAAATCAATCAGCTAAAAATGTAATGGTAATGGTAATTCTGCCGCGACATGGAAAGAGCGACTGTCGCAACCCAGCGCAGGGCACGCCGCGATAGCGGCGATAAGACCCCTCTTTGAGGAGTGGCTAGAGAGACGCCACGGCGCCCTCACCTACCGCCTGACGCAGGTCCTCACCGGACACGGAAGTTTCGGGAGGTTCCTGCACATCATTAGGCGGGAGGAAACGCCCGGGTGTCACCATTGCCAGGATCGCCCAGAGGACACGGTGGAGCACACGGTGGAGGTCTGCCCCGCTTGGGCGGAGCACCGCCGTGTCCTCGTAGAGGCGATCGACAGCGGCGGCGGCCTCTCGCGCCCGGCCCTGGTGCAAGGCATGGTCCGGAGCGAGAGGGAGTGGGAGGCAGTCGCCTCCTTCTGCGAAGCAGTCATGCTAGCGAAGGAGGTGGCGGGACGGATGAGGGAGAGAGCCTCCCGTCCCAGCCGCCGCGGGAGACGCTCCGGGCGTCGGGAGTCGCGTGACGACTACCGGCCACCGTAGGCGCGGGCCTGCGGGCGGAGAGCAATGGGTAGCTCACCGCCCGATCGGGTCCAGGCCCGTGCCGGACGGCGCGTAAGTGTTCCACGCGCGCCTCAAAGAGATATCAGCATAATCCCAGGGGCCCCTTAGGGCCGAAGCCTGCCGGGTCAGCGGGATTGTCCGAAAGGATTACCGCTACCCCGGAACATAAAGGGCGAAGGAAGGAACATGGGTGGGCTTTAGTCAGTAAGAGTCTGACACTCCCTTCCGCTCCACCCAGAGCGGGAGGGGTCATTTGATGATATCCCACCAAAAAAAAAAAAAAAATGGTAATTCTGCCAGCCTTTCGGGCACTTATCCCGTTGACAGTGATGCGGACGAATTTGTTGATGCCCAATGAGCCTTTTTCTATATTTTTTATATAATTGTATAAGTATATATTTTAGTGTTAGCTTGTAAAAATAATAATTAATCAGTGTATGTTAAATAAGTAATAAAAACTAAAAATTAAATCATAATCAATAATAATTAAGTACTTATTTTACATGTAAATATGTATAGCTATATAAATGTATCTTCGAAGCGACGACGACGATAATTATGTAAACAAATTACGATACTTTACACTGATTATGCTATTGGTTCTTCACGACAAAAGATTAACTTTATAAAATTAAGGCCAATTTTGGTTGTAATTAGAAATAAAGAATATACAAGCGTTTAATCCGGTTTAGAATATGAATACAAGTCAAACACCTATAATAAAAAGGTGTTTTTCCTTATGATATATTAATTTGCTCAAACATGTTGTGTACAAACACATACAAAAATAAAAACGTGAATTATGGATAACACAAAAAATACACGTTCTGACATTTTCAAACAAACAATCCTAGTATTATTATTATTATTTGCTCTACCCGACCTCGGCGAAAACATAACTCGACTCGAAAGACAGATTTTCGATAATATCGTTTTTTTTTTTTTTTAATGTTGTCTCAAGTTTTATACAGAGTGATTGGAACTGATTGGAAGATGGGTGCAAAGCCATTTAGGCCATGGTTGTCTTAGACGAAGTCTTAGCAACTTTTTTATAACTAATTATTATATCTTTTTTCGAAAATTCACAAAATTTTAAGTAAACTGCTTATTTATGGCCAAATTTAATGATAAATGTCTGAAAAGAAATAAAATTAATTTTAATTTATTAAAGTAACGTGTAAGCAATCTAGCAAAACATGTTTTAGGCCTCTAAAAATTTGAAAAAAAATAATACTTTTTATAAACTTTATTAAAAAAAAAAACCGGTGGGTGTTTTTTTTTTTTACGCGGGGCTCGTGCGGTCCATGGCCCTATACGGGGCCCCGGTGTGGGCGCGTTCACTGCGGCGGCGAGCCGCCCACTACCTGAACGCGCCCCAGAAGGTGGTAGCTATAAGGCTCATCCGGGGCTACCGCACGATCTCGGGCGAGGCGGCAAGCCTCCTTGCCGGACTGCCGCCATGGGTTCTGGAGGCGATAGTCCTCGCGCGCCTGTATGAGTGGCGCGCGGAGGCACTACGCCGGGGGGAAAGTCCGCTCCCGCGGCAAATTGCGGCGGAGCGGACGGATCTCCGGCGCGATCTCATGGCGACATGGAAAGAGCGACTGTCGCAACCCAGCGCAGGGCACGCTTTGACCAAATGATTGCGAGTACTACAACACAAGGAACGCCACTGTCAAAGGCAATTAAGGAGGTAGATATGTACCTAGCGGACGAACTATTACCTCGCAAAGACCAACTAGGAAATTGAAACTGCCCACTCGAATGGTGGAAAAATCATCAATTTGTATATCCCCACCTAAAACAAATATTTGTTACCCACTGTAACATAGTGGCTACATCTGTTCCTTGTGAACGGATGTTCTCGAAAACTGGTCTTATTATAAACCAAAGACGAACAAGGCTGACCACAAGCAAAGTAGAACAAATCATGTTCCTGAACGTAAATTCGCCTGAAGACCGGTTCAAGGGCTACGAATAATAATAATAATAAATTTTTATTTATTTCAAATAAGTTACAGACGAGAAAATACATTATATAGTTGTTATGGTTATAAATAGGTAAAAAAATGGATTACAACTGGTTGGCATAAGAATAAAGACGAGTACTAGGTACTTAATTATGCTGTAACCACAAGGTCTGTACATGAATTAGGTGAGCCCTGCCTCTTAAACTAGGGTGACCTGTATCTTAAGAGACAGTGATCAGCTATAAGGTATCATACAAAAAAAACAAAACTTGTAAAGTGTGTCAGTTAGCCATGATTGTGTTTATACTTCTGTAAGTATCTTAATTATATATAGAATAAACATAAATTAAACCAAACATAAATTACAAACTAAACATAAATTACAAACTAAACATAAATTACAAACTGAACATAAATTACAAACTAAACATAAATTACAAACTAAACATAAATTACAAACTAAACATAAATTACAAACTAAACATAAATTACAAATTAAACATAAATTTATGGTAAAAAGGAGGAGAAGGGAGTGGAACTCAAGAATGTAGTGTAGGAGAGTGTGTGTGAATGTATGTAACCGACACCCATGTGTATATGGAGAGTGTGAGTGAGTGTAAATTATGAGTGTGCAATGAGAAATAGTTATTATTATTACGCAATGTATGTAAGTAGGGACTCTGTTTGTAAATAGTCTTGTTGAAGAAGCCATTCTGTCACCTTCGCCTTTACTTGATATCTGTTTAGGTCGCGGATGTTCAGGTCTTTGTGAGCTTTCTTGTAAATATATGCACTAAGTGTGTGGTACTGGTGTCGAGCGAACGATGTTTTATGCTGTGTGCCTGGGGGAATGTTGGTGCGTTTTTTAGGATCAGAGGGAGGGACGCAAGCGTGTCTTTTTAGTAACGATCGGAGCACAAAGAGCTGACGGACAGTAAGCACCTTACAATCCGAGTTTAGTTGTGTTGTGGGATAGCGGTACGGCTTACGTACCATTACTTTTAAAATAGCTCTCTGTGCTCTTTCAACTTTGATGAAACTATGAATGAATAAAATGTAAAATAAAAAAAAATCCGAATGTACACACGCCAGCAGGTCAAGCTACCCGAAACTGTCAAATTTTCCCAATCAACCTTGAACCTTAATGCTTTAGCGATAAAGTTGAAAATCTATTAAAGAAATTTGACAGATTGTAGTAGCTTGATGTGCTGGCGTCTGTACATAAATATACTAAAAACAAGATTAAAAGTAAAAAAAAAGTATAACAAGCCAAAATAATGTAAATAAAAATTGTAAATAATAATTGATTTATGTACATAAAAATCAGATGATCTTCTAAATACGCCTGAAATTTCTGTTTTATAGCAAATTAATCAGTCAGTCCTAAGCCTGAAAAAAGTACCTATGAAGGGAAGATCATCTAGAACCCTAGGTAGGTAGTAGGTAAAGTCATCATAAAATGTTATCCAATTTCATTAGGTAAACTGCATCAAATTTTTCGTAAATTAACATTACAACAGCATACGCTGGGAATCAAACTCAGGACCCTACACTCAGCAGTAGCGCTTGCGACAACTAGACCAACGAGGCAGTCACACACAGACGTCTGCTAATTGAGACCAATTTATTAGTAGGTAACTTATAAATTGGTGTAAATTATTGTAAATAAGTGTCATAGTGGTAGGCACAGTACAGATAAAAGAGGGTGGTAGGCAGGCCCGCCGCTAGCTACTTAGTAGCCCGCGTGCAATACCGATTATGCCGCCCTACGATTACTTATGCTGAGTTTTGTCAAAAAAGGCTATTTAATGTTTTCTCAATTAAATAAGTTATTGCTAAAAAAGCCAAATACATCGGTAAATGTTTTTAACTCGTCGAATCTATCCTTTAAATTGTTATTGTCTGATCTAGGACTTTAAAATAAAACTCTACTCTATATTTGATTTTGGGGTCTACTAAAACTTCCATCACTGTGTTCATATTGAAATTGTGTTGGTTTTCTTCTTGGAAATCTGTTTCTACATTGAGCCTGTGAGCCACTTTGGAAGCTTCTGCTAACACCATTTCAAAGTGTTCATCCGTACGATATTCTGTAAACTTACCAATCAACTTATTTAACAAATTTATGCAGATTTGATTATTCATTGTGGGGCTCTGCATCATTTTGCTCAGAGCATAAATTTCGTTTAAAATATCGAACCAAATTACCACCGAGCAAATAAATCTATAATTTTGAATGTTCAGAGCAAGTGCAAGCAATGAGCTTTGTGAGATGTAGTACAATCCCATTCCAAGGAATCACCAGATATTTCCAGCAAAGCATCAAATATTTTTTTGAGGTGATACCGTAATGGTTTAATCGCATCAATTTTGTTAGACCATCGCGTGGCGCTTAAAGCTTTTAATTTTAAATTTGGTAAATGTTTGCAAATTATCGACCACCTTTTTGTAGATGATGAAAAGAAAACGTAAATATCTTAAATTATATTAAAGAAATTCAAAGTTTCGTGCGTAATATTTGCTGCATCATTTACTATCAAATTAAGACTATGAGCCGAGCATGGGACGTAAATACGCGGTTATTGATTTCCCTATTTTTTTTTTTTTTGTAATCCATTGTGTTTTCCACGCATATTAGAATCATTATCATAACCTTGACCACGTACGTTTTGAATGTTAAGATTTAATTGTGAAAATAAATCTAAAACAAAATTTAATAGACTTTTACCTGTGGAGCTGGTGATCGGACAGAAACCAATGAAATTTTCACAAATCGCAACATTTTTGGTTTCATTATTTAAAACATTACAACTGTAATTTGTTCTGTGTGACTTACATCTGAGGGGCAATTCTCGTAATTTTAAGAACGTTCACAGTCTGATCTGTCTCAATCTATCAAAAATACGTCAAATTTCCCTACATTTTGACAAGTTTTTGACATTTGTTTGTCGCCGAGATGAGACTGCGACTAGATTTTGAACGTTTTAAATTACGAGAATTGGCCTTCTGATCTCAGTCTCAATCTGTCAAAAATACGTCAAATTTCCCTACATTTTGACAAGTTTTTGACATTTGTTTGTCGCCGAGATGAGACTGCGACTAGATTTTGATCGTTTTAAATTACGAGAATTGGCCTGCAGGTGTGCTATCTAATATAATGGAGAAATATTTCGATTCTCTGACTTTGTTCAATATATAATTTTTATGTTTGTGCCGAGCAAATCAATTATTTCATTTTGAATTTGATCTCCTAAATAGTGAGTCATACGACTTGAATTCGAATCGTACCAGGAAACGGCAGAACATTCGGCCGATACCACTTCGGAGTTACTATTTGGTTCGGTCGGTCCCGATCCTACACTACTACACTCTTTCGAATATTGCCTATGGTCCCGACCTAACTGCGAACTTTTCTCGCATTTTTCAATAATATTCGGTTCGGCCATGTGTCGGTCCGATCCGATCATTCGCACTTTGCACTTCGTAGTAGACCCCCTGGTTCTTAGTAGTACCTTCTCTTGTTTTACTGGACTCTCCTTCTGAAGAGCATACATCTTTTTCTTCAGACAACTCCACTGCTTCTTGATTTAAGGCTGTGCTTGTTAAAGCTAATTCATCATTTTCTTGACATTCCGGTTCCTTATTTTCTGGTTTGTTTAAAAATTTCATTGTTTTTTCCATGCTGCATTACATTTCTTATTCTGTAGGTGGGGTGGGTATTATGACAATGATTTTGAATATTACGTGATGAGTCGCTCGATTTGCCGCCCCCCTGGACGTGCCGCCCGCGTGCGGTGCACGCCTTGCACGCCCGCTTACGGCGGCCCTGGTGGTAGGCGTAGATCTCATAAAAGCGTTTAGGCGTTTATCGTTCATGCAAGTTGACGTTCGTAACACGTTAACTCGTTGACGAAATTAACTAGTTGACAAACGCAATTCAACGTTAACGTTTCGTTGACGGAAAAACCTTCAACGACCCAACAACAAACTTAAAAGTATTGCTACACTAAAAAACCAAAAAAATAACACGAAATTTTATTTTCAAAATAGTTATTATAAATTGTTATTCTAAATACTACCTTGCCTGTAATAAATTATGGGCTTGATTGAAAATTTTCGGTGTACAAAATTAGATAAAACACAGACTTAAAGTGAAATTCACAAACCAATCGCTAAAACCACAAAAATATTGTTATTAAATTCGTTGCTTTTTTTTCCTTATTTGTTAGCTGGTAACATTAATCATGGACGTCGTCGCTTGAGTTATCGGCGTTTTGTTGAAAAATACAGCGAAAATGTGTAATTAATTTGTAAATCGAGTATTTTTTAACGTTGTCGTATAACAGAAAATGGTAACGATTGTTGACGATTTAGATTCTTTAACTTTGCAAGAGCCAATTTTCAAGGATGTCAAATATTATGTTTCTGGCGATGTCTCGGAAAGGGTATGTTTTGTGTTGATTAATTTATTTCCAATGGATTATGTGGTGTAATAGACAGTATAATGAAGGGACATGCCCTAATTACAGATTATGCTGTTACTTCAGTCCGGTGGAGCGGAGAGTACAAAATATTTCTCTGACTATGTCACACATCTAATTTGTGGTCAAAATGCTGCGGACACTGACGTCGATGAAGCTCAGGACATCTACCAGATCCCTGCAGTGACCGAGCACTGGGTGCTTGCGTGCGCGCGTCTCAGGAGATTGGCCGACCCGAAGCCTTACATCCCTCATAAGAATAAGATATTTACTAACATTGTATGTTGCATATCTAAAGTGAGTGTTGCTGACGCTAAAGCCTTGTTCGCTGTTATCACATATCATGGTGGAAAAGTAAAGTTGAACTTGGACTCTCAGTGTACTCACCTGATTTGTGGATTAGCCACGGGAAAGAAATATAGTGCTGCGGTCACACTCCCCTCCTCAAGAATTAAGATTGTGACTCCTGATTGGGTGCTCGAGAGCATTAGGGGTAGAATACAAGCGGTGACTGATATATTTCACCCAAAGCTGTTAGTTGTCCCTCAGCCGCCCCCGAAAGCAATGGACCGTATTAGTGCAATCACAGGATTCGACTTTGAGGAAGGTATTGCTAAAAACGAAGTGCCCACACAAAACATGGCTGAGAACAAGGATGATAGTACACAGGCTTTGTTAGACAAACTGAAACAAAGGATGCCGTGGAACCATCCCCCGGCTAGTTCAAGTGCATCAATTGCTCCTACAACTCCCATCAGTTCAATGGGATACACGTCAACATCTATGTCCAATCCTGGTATAATGAGCAAGTCCATACCTCAAGGGATAGTGACTCAAAATGTCCAAATACAAGGCAGCCAGGCAAACTCCCCACTGCTGCAGAAGTTTGGACAACAGAACACAGTGGTATCCCAGGCTAGTATGATTCAGAATCAGCAAATGAGCATGCAACAGCAACAGCAACAGTCATACAACCAAAGCCAGCAGCAACCGCATGGACTAACAGCAATACAGATACAGCAACAGAAGATGTTGCAGCAACATCAGTTGAAAATGCAGATGCTGCAACAGAACAAGCTCGGCAACCAGCAGAATCAGCAAGGGTTTCAGCCTAACGTCTCAGTGTCCCAGATGTCTCAGAACTTGCAGGGGCAGTTGCAGCAACATATACAGGGTAATCAGCATCATTTACAACAGAATATTAACCAACCTCCGACCACAATGAGTTCAGCTCAACAGCATATTGAAAATATCAGTCAGATGTTGAGTCAAAGTGCTAACAATCTACAACAACAGCAGAACATGGCTATGAAGCAGAGCTTGAGCCTCAGCCAGCAGAGTGCATCTCAAGCTGTCCAGAACATAGCTCAACAGTTGGCACAGTCAACCCAAAACCTTCAGAATGCCAAAATGAGTCAAAACCTGGGACAAGGACAAGTGATTAACCAGCAATTGATATCATCTGGGCAGCAGATGCCACAGCAGAACCAGAATCTAATTCAGCAGCAAAATGTACAGTCTATTAATAATCAACAACAGAACATAAACATGGGAGTTCAGGGTCTTGTGACGTCATCTCAAGGGCAGGCAGGCCAGGGAGTACAACTTAACCAATTAGTCAATTCCAACCAGCAAACAGTTTTAAGCCAACAAATACAGTCTGTTCAGCAGACTATACAAACTCAACAGAATGCTAATGTGCCTGTCCAAGGTGCTTGGAGACAGCAAAACATTCAGATGGTGCAAAATGTTCAGGGTCAGCACCAAATAATAAGGAATCCTTTAGTTCAATCTCGGGCACCACAGAACCAGGTCATACTACAGCAGCAGATAATGCAGACGCAGCAGCAGGCTTTGATAAATAACCAGCAATCACAGTTGAGCCCTCAGCACACTATACAACAGAGTCCTCAACAGATTCTTCAACAATCTATTGGTGGTCAAGGGCAGCAACTAAGCCAGACACATCACCAGATACTGTTCCAAAAACAGCAGCTTCTAAGCAGTTCTGGACAGCAACAGATAGTGCAAGCTCCTCAACAAGTTCTAATAAACCAACACACTGGACAACAGCAAATACTAGTACATGGGAACCAACAAGTTACTTTGCAAGGAGGTCAGCAAATCGTTTCTCAAAGCCAGATTGTCCACCAAGGAGGGCAGATAGTCAATCAAGGTGGACAACAGATTATAACACAAGGAACACAGCAGGTTTTGACTCAGGGAGGTCAACATGTGATCACCCAGCAGGGTCAACAGCAACATGTGGTGATAGCGCAATCATCCCAGCAGATAGTGACTCAATCTGGGCAGCAAATTCTTGGTCAGGCTGTGGGTCAGACTCAGCAGGTGTTGACTCAAATGCCGCAGTCTCCGCAGGCGGGTGGAGGGGGCAGTATCCAGCAGATCATCACGCATGGTGGAGCGCAACAGATAGTCTCGCCTGGGGGGCAGCAGATAGTTCAGGGTGGTCAGAATGTGTCATGGCAGCAGCAGCAGTATTTGCAGCAGAGGCAGCAAATTGCTCAGCCTGGAACTGTTGGGCCTAGGGTGAGAGTTGAAGATATTATTTATTAATTTTATAATGTTGTAGGTCCGAGCAAAGTTGGGTACTTTACTATGGCCCATATCCCCTCGTCTGTTAGCCAAGCTCATTAAGTTTGGTAACAATAGAAAAAGTAGTAGTTGAGCTTTTAAATTTTATTCCTTAGGGCTGATTTTTCAATTGAGCGATAATTTTTATTTGTGGAACAAAATTGACGTCCTGACAATTTTTGTATGGAAGAACTGTCAAAAAATCAAAATTATTCCTCTGATAAAGATATCTGGCGTTGGCACATAAATATTATTACAACCTAAAGGTTCTCCTCTTCCTAATTCAGTTAGTAGTTCACTGTGACACAACATTTTTTAGATTAATTCATACCCTATTTATTTCAATTTGTGTTAATAATTATATCCCCAGGTCTCATGGACCGCTGGTGGCGGAGGGCGGCAACTGATACACTTAGACGCGCAGACGCACGCACAGCTCCAACAGATGAAACCCCAGGAGCGAGCGGTCTTCGTGGCGCAGCTGCAGAAGCGACGCCAGCTGTCCCTCCAGCGACAGGCCGCCATAGCTCAACAACAGGTATGTGTTGTGTTTTACAAGCTTGATGATATCAAATTATATGTCATGTTCACCTAAAGTAAGTCATAAAGCCCTGGGGTCTAACCTGGTATTATTATTGTACTGAAATTCATTATTACACTGGTCAATAGTATGATTTGAATTTTTTGTTAAGATTCCAAGCTTTTCAATGAATTGGTATGAAAACTGCTTAAAAAAAGGAGACGAAAATAGTATTGCTTTATATTACTACTAGCTGCGTCCTAAGTTTCGATCCCAGGGGGATGTCGGGATAAAAAGTATCCTATGTGTTAAGCCTGGTTATAAACTATCTGTGTGCCAAATTTCATCCAAATCCGTTCAGTAGTTTTTGCGTGAAAGAGTAACAAACATCCATCCATACATACAAACGTTCACGTTTATAATATTAGTAGGATAAATTACTCACATACATACACACCGAGAGCTGCTAAATTAATGTTTTATTTTATTTTTACTTTTCTTTTCTTACTTTCCCTTTACTTACTTATTAGCCTCATCATTGCTAAGCTACGACTTAGGGAAGAGCGAGACAGCTCCGACACAAGTACTTTTGTAACTTACTGGGGCGGCCTCAATTTATGTATGACACAATGTTTCATCATCATCATCATCAGCCTATAGCAGTCCACTGCTGGACATAGGCATCTCCTATTGCACGCCATTCAACTCGATTTTCGGATGTTTATTCTTATCCAGCTTCTATCAGCCATCCTGCGAAGACGGTCGCTCCACCTAGCCTGAGGGCGTCCCACCTTACGTTTATTCGCGGTCTTCACTCAAGAACACGTCTACCACAACGGTCATCGGTTCTACGGCTAATATGGCCGGCCCATTGCCATTTGCAGCTTGCTCTTTCTGATTCTGTGAGCTATGTTGACAACTTTGATTCTCTGCCGGATCATCTCGTTGCGGATTCGATCCCTCAGAAAGGCTCCAAGCATAGCCCGTGACACAATGTTTAAGTTGAAATAATTATTTTTGTATTTGTAAATTCTATTACTATAAATTCATCCCAACCTTGGGAACCCTTTTTTGCGCGTGGTCCAACACGGACTTGGTCGGTTTTTTCTTTATAAAAAAAAAACCGAGTGTGCTTATGACCACACGACTGAAGTGAAACTTCTTTCTCAAAATATTAATTCATTAAATTGTTCAAAACGAAATAGAATTACGAAAAATAACCAAAGAATCACCGTTCGCGTAACGCTAGTAAACTCGCAAACGAACTACTGACTGAGATATATACATATTTCACTTACTAGCTATAAGAGAAAGAGAGAAAGAAAATGTGCGCGCGCACTGCTCTCTCTTGCTCCTACACTGTGATACAGACAATAGGCCTGCGCTGTGCTTAGATATACGGAACGTATTTGGCTATGAGAGGAAGAGAGAAAGAAAATGTGCGCGCGCACTGCTTTCTCTTGCTTATATCTCCCGTTCGCCTCGTCCGATCACACTTTTCGTAACGCTTACGTCACGCGTTCTCCAGCTTACTCCCCAAGTCAAGCGTGCGTAAAGAAGAAGAAGTTTCACTTCAAAATTAATAATAAATGTTTTCCTGTAGCAGCCAGGAGTAGCAGGCTCGCCAGGCGCCCCGGCCCCGGCGGGTGCACAGAGCGTCACCTTCATACGTAGCCAACTGACACCAGGGCTGGCTCAGCAACAACAAGTGCCGGTAAGTTTTATCAGCATAACTAGCTTCGGCCTGCGACTTCGGCCGCATGAAATTTCTTGTTCCCCACCCACCCCGTCGCATCGCACCGCCTGATCGCGCTATTGCTTCGTTTTCGCTTCGTGTTCTTTCTGATTTTTTTTCGTTTCGCTCAGCTCCTTTGAGTCGACCTTCAACCTTCAAACAAGCAAACTCTTCAGCATTATTATTAGTATAGGTTATAATTTCTAAATATCTTCAGTTAGAAAGAAAGAAAGAAAAAGTATTTATTGCGACTCGTACAGGAAGATTATAAAACTAAACTAAACATAATAAAAAAAAAAAACAAAGTTGCGCTACGTCGTTAGGCTGAGCGTGAGGGCCTGGGTTCGAGCCCCACGTCGGGCAGTGTTATTGGGTTTTCCTATTTGGATTTTTCAGTAGCAGTTTGGATTTGTGCCCGGTTGAGGGCAATAGGCTCGCTCCCTATTACATGGGATATAAACATAAATAGCAAAATGTGGGTGTACTATAGGGCCAAGGCGTGACGTTATGTTATCTTCAGTTCTGAGCATCATTATCTTGGCACAGGTACAATGGCTGCAGCAGCAGGGTGCGAGAGCGGCGACCATACCGGCCGCACAGCCCGCGCCACCACCACAGTCACCGGGTAAAAAAATTATAAAAGAAGAGCAAAGATTATAAAATGGTTTAGGATTTTAGTAGTAAAAGAAGTAGATTTTACTACTCAATTCCTATCCTAAAATCCTTGTTCCACGATTATTATTGTACACACGGCTACACATCAAGCTTATACATTTCCAGTTTTAAAACACCTCGCATTGTGTTGGTTATTCGTACAATCAGAAGTCAGCTTGTACTGGTTATGTATAGCTTGATGTTTAGCCGTGCGTACTAGCTTCTGCCCGCGACTACAACCGCGTGAAAGGAAATCATTCAAGTGTCGAACATTTTATATTCAAAAATTAAAGTGCCAGAAAAAAGAACTACTGTTTTCTTATGGGAAATAACATTTTGAGATTTTTTACTATTTCAGCGAAATTGTGAACAATTTTATGAACCCATGGCTGCTATTTGAGATCGAAAATGCCAAAAATGTAACTCAACTTATGTGAATTGCAGACTACAGTAATAGTACAAAGAAACTGTTTTCTTATGGGAAATAATACCTTGACTATTATATCCCTTTAGAAAACAGTTATTTTTTCCTGGCGGCACTTTAATTATTGGGTACGAATGAATGGTGTCCTTTATTGTTTTAACATAAAAGAACATATCCTATGACACTCGGCAATACTGTAACTTCTCATTAGTGAAAGAATTTTAGAAATCGAATCAGCAGTTTCGTAGATTACCCCCTACATAAAAACTCACAAATGTGAACTCTGTACAATATTAGTATAGATATATAGTTACACTAGCTTGCGTCCGCGGCTTCTCTCGCGTGGTATATCGACAAAATGAGCCTATGTCCTTCCCCAGGGTTCAAAGTATTTCCATACCAAATTTCGTCTAAATCCGTTCAGCCGTTTTAACGTAAAAGAAACAAACATACAAAAAATCAAATCCTTTTATTTGTAATATTAGTTTAGAAGAACATCAGTCGGCAACGTGCCCAACTAAGGCACATGTGTTTCGAGTTCGCCAACCCTGATCTAATATTTATTAGACATTGGTTTAAGGCTATGGTCACACTATCAACTTTGGCGACGATTTTAAAATAAAAAAATGTATTGGACAGTTTACCTAATTCTTTCAAACAAAAATACTTTACTTGACTTTCAGACAAAAATATTGCTTTTTGTCTAGTGTCATTAGCATCCATTTTGCTAGGTTCTTCTTTTTCGTCTTTTATATACATATACAGGGTTAAATTAAATTAGCTACCGAAACTGCCGACGGGATGGGTATCGATCTAAACACGGTAAAATAAAAACAAAAAAGATTTGATGGCTGTTAGACCCGGACTCCGCCCGTCTGAATTTCGTACATTTTCAATTTGAATGGAACAAAATGAATCTAAAGCGATGCGCAAACGCTTTAACAAATTCGCGCAGAACGTCAATAGATTCCGTCGAAGAGCAAATTATTTTCCTTTCGTTTCTTTTCTCGAAGATGTGAGAAAAACTTTCTTAACCCCAAGTAGTTATGGAAAAACCCAAGAAAACCTTTTCGTATTGATCAACTGTGGAGCGAAACGTTAGAAATTTTGGTATTTAAATGAAATCTTCATAAATAAGGATGACGCTCGCCGTAACCATATCACACATTATAATTTCAAAGCGCTATCTAGCACTATACCGCAATATATTTAGTATTTTACTTGAACGACGCGGTGAGAACTGCTTGCACCCTTTTAATATAAAGTGTTATAGTTAAAAAAAAATAGTTCATTGCAGAAAATGGATGAGGAAATTACAGAGATTTATCGTAAGTTGTATTTTTTTTCTGCTTAGACAAATTCAAACAGTTATTTTTCTAAATCAACGCGTACCAAGTTATTATTTACCTATATTATTGTTTTGAATATGAGTGATTCATTAATGTGAACAGGAAAATTCAATGATGTTTTCGACCGGTATTGTTTAAGTATGGAGTTATCTCAAAAAGTATGGTAGGAATTTTAGTGTGGTTTCAACTTTATTGAAGATGTTTTACCATAATAGTCTTTTTAATAACAGTAATATGTGGTCTGGCTGAATGCTAATTTAACATATTTGATATTGATAAACTGTGTGTATTTATATTGTGGGTTTCATACCTTCTGATATTGTGAGTGATTTTTCAAGTGTCTTCTTTAAAAGCAAAGAAAATGCAGAGTGGCTTCGACGCACAAACTGAAAGTTTGAATTCGGCACTAGAGCCGACGCGCAAACTGAAACTTTGAATTCGGCACTAGTGTAAAAAAATATCGTCATTTATTTTTAAAAAAAACCGCTGTTGCCTATGCTACAAAAAGTACGACACAGCAAATTTTTGTTTTAATAACCGAGGAAATATTTCAACGCAGTTTCAGAATCATGTACAGACGCCAGCACATCAAGCTACTACAATTTGTCAATTCTTTAATAGATTTTCAACTTTATCGCTAAAGCATTAATGTTCAAGGTTGATTGAGAAAATTTGACAGTTTCGGGTAGCTTGACCTGCTGGTGTCCGTACTAAATCCATGGTAACAGGTTGTGCGTTGATGGCCCTGCCACCCTGTTTGTATGTCTGCTTGATTTTTTTTGTAAATTACCACCAATTATAATAAGCTTTATCAAGTGATCAAAATTGTGCATTATAGTTCGGTTATTACACTTTGGCCTTTTTTTTTTTTTTTTTTTTAACGTGGAGAAATGCTCATGCATACTGCACTACCACGGGGAGATAGTGCAGTTATGTGGGACTCTAACCCACTAAAACTCCACGGTGTCCTCCTCTGCCGCTTACGGCGGGAACACGGGCACGCCTTAGCACTCATCCGTGAACCCGCCGCGGCCGTCCGTCACCGGACCCTCCTCTGGGGATTACTCCCCATCACCGGCGCACCAGCACACATGGCACGCCGTGACCACCTCAGGGATCAAATCAGCACATGGGCGCCAGACGACCCCGTGTCTGGGCACCCTTGGTCCCCCTGCGACGGGTCAGGTCATTGGCCCCGCCGCCTGCCAATTTTCGGCCGCAGAGGATAGGGAGAGCGGCCAACGTAATACCAACACTCCTCTTCCCCTGCGGCCCCAACGCGTCCGCCATCAGACGGTGGCGACCCCGTCAAGGCCGCGGAAGGTAGGGAGAGCGGCGCACCGCAATACCGGCACTCCTCCCCCGCCGCGGCCTCCAACCCTCAGCCGTGATGCCTCCCATACCACATCACGGCCCGCCTCAGTTGCGATGTCGCCCAAGCGGCACCGCAACCTACTTTTTGGCCGCTACGTCGTCGGCTTACAGGCAAAGCCCTGACGAGCGGCCCCTCCTCGGGTTCCTCTTAGCTTCACCGTGGTTGTCCAAGCCACGGCTACTGAGCCCCCCCGCCTCGACAATGCGGGAACCCACCGGGGGGGATTACACTTTGGCCTTGGCCAACTGCTCATAACTTTACATGGACACACTTAATTTTAAAATACTGATTTATCTGCGTAATAAATCTTGGTTTGGCATACAATCAGGGGGTCTACTCCGAAGTGGTATCGGCCGAATGTTCGGCCGTTTACTGCTACGAAGTTACTATTTGGTTCGGTCGGTCCCGATCCTACACTCCTACATTCCGAACTTTTTTCGCATTTTTCAATAATACTCGGTTCGGCCATGTGTCGGTCCGATCCGATCATTCGCACTTTGCACTTCGTAGTAGACCCTCTGTGAGGTAAATGATTTGCCAGGATGGCTTGTCCACTATTTTCGACAAGATAAAAACGTTTATCCTGCTTCCTACTAATATTATAAACGTGAAAGTTTATATGGATGGATGGATATTTGCTACTCTTTCACGCAAAAACTACTGAATCGATTTGGATGAAATTTGGCACACAGATAGTTTATAACCAGGATTAACACATAGGATACTTTTTATCCCGATATTCCTACGGGATCGAAACTTATGCGGGTGAAACCGCGGGGCGCAGCTAGTGTAACATATACCAACTACCAAAACGCAACGTGCCCGCGTCGTGCTATTTGTTCTGTATAGCTGCATCTCTCTTTTCGACTGAAACAATTCAATTATGGTTTTATTTAAACGTCATAATAACGACCTTAAGTTGGACTGGAAGCCAACCCCAAAATAGTTGGGAAAAGGCTAGGCAGATGATGATTATAAATAACGGCCTAAACTCTGATTTTGCTGCTATCGACCTATTTTTGTCAACATAACATTAAAGTAATGATCGAGGGGTCATATCGGCTTAGCAAATAAAAAAAGCGAGTTTAATTAATCATGTACCCAAGTCCTGCACATCTTTTACTGCTAGTCGGTGCTGACTTGTATGGATCAGAATGTTGGGCCTCAAAAGGGATGAACGAGAGGCAACTGAGATGAGAATGCTACTAGACATATGTGGTGTTACACGAATGGATACAATATAAAATGAGTATTTTAGAGGAAGTCTGAAAGTAGCACCGGTAACTGAAAAGTAGCGCGGATATCGGTTGTCATGGTATGGCCATGTTATGCTAAGGAATAAAAAAAATGACGTATGGAAAGTTTTGAGTATGAATGTGGAGGGCTATAAGAGTAGGGGAAGACCAAAAAAACGATGGTTGGACTGTGTGACAGATGATATGGTAAGGTGACTGATAAAAGATTTTAGTTTTTAAGTAGCCTTGTTACAAACACTTTTACTTGTCAATCATATTTTAAAAATTAGATGAGGTCGGCGTTTCCTATCTGACTAGTATGAGAAGAAATGCCGTAACAAACTCAGAGGTTACAGTCTCTTTTAAAGTCCAGACATAATCTTGGTCAGATCATATACTAATGGCGACTAATAGAAAAGTATGGAAGGAAAAGACATGTTGCTACATGGGGATAAGTCGGTTCCACAGGCGTGCCCAGTCCAGTGGCGACCCCAGGAGCCGGCGGCGCAGTAGAGACACAACTGCAGCAGCTGCAGATGCAGCGGCAGCAGCACTACCAGCGCTTGCAGCAGTTGCAGGCGCAGAGGGACCATGTAGCGCATCATGCTGCTGTAAAACAGGTACGTAGGCTTTCGAAACGCACACCATTCTACGTTAAGACTTCCTGTTTTTACGTATATTTCTTAATTAGATTTCTACGCGAGCATGAAGTGCGGGTGAATAATTGCTTGAAAACTTATTTTTTAGTCGTATTTTAGTTAACTTACAGTCTAAAAAAGATCTCGTAATTCATCATTTCGGCCGAAAAACGTCCCCTGCTGGACATAGGCCTCCCCTAAGCAGCGGAACTTCGACCGGTTCACTCGTAATTGCAGAACAAGAATCACCAAAGTCTCATAATGCGAAAACATATTATTTTCTTTATTCATGTCGATCACTCTTTTTACGTCATATTATCAATGTGTGTCTCCTACTGTCGGTACAGGTATCCCCAGGGGTGACGCAGCACGTGGTAGGGGGCGCCCCTCTCACTGAACAACCAGTCGACGCAGCCCTACTCACACCCACCACTCCAGACCAGCAACAAGGTAATATCACTATATTTGTACCATTTGACGGTAGTTTTGAAATAATTGCGTGATGTCGTGGGTAGTTTGGTGATCTTTGTAGTTCTGAATGCTTATAGACTTAACAGTAGAAAAATGACATGTTTACTAATATATAAATGAAGGTAGAAACAGCATGCTAAAATATCCGCATGTATTTTTTGACAAAGTCATTTCGGTCGTGATAAAAAGGAGTCAAAAACGACATACAAAAGGGAACTAAATCATAGAGCAAAGTTTTTTGAATAAAGTGTGAGCATGCCAAAATATTGACTCCACCTGATATCCCTAAGAACAGGAGACACCAATATCTACCTTCCAGGCAACGCTCTACTCGTAAACCCGAAGACGAAGACCGCTCTCGCAAATATGCTGAGCATTCGTCTGCAAGGTGGCACAGCTACTGAACATGAGCCTTCCGCAGCCGGCACCCTGCGACTCATGACGGCGGCGCATGCGCGACCCGCGACCGGCGCGCCTCGCCTGCTGCTGCAGCACCCGCACCACAAGGTACCGTGACACACAGCTACTGCACACGACCCGCGACCGGCGCGCCTCGCCTGCTGCTGCAGCACCCGCACCACAAGGTACCGTGACACACAGCTACTGCACACGACCCGCGACCGGCGCGCCTCGCCTGCTGCTGCAGCACCCGCACCACAAGGTACCGTGACACACAGCTACTGCACACGACCCGCGACCGGCGCGCCTCGCCTGCTGCTGCAGCACCCGCACCACAAGGTACCGTGACACACAGCTACTGCACACGACCCGCGACCGGCGCGCCTCGCCTGCTGCTGCAGCACCCGCACCACAAGGTACCGTGACACACAGCTACTGCACACGACCCGCGACCGGCGCGCCTCGCCTGCTGCTGCAGCACCCGCACCACAAGGTACCGTGACACACAGCTACTGCACACGACCCGCGACCGGCGCGCCTCGCCTGCTGCTGCAGCACCCGCACCACAAGGTACCGTGACACACAGCTACTGCACACGACCCGCGACCGGCGCGCCTCGCCTGCTGCTGCAGCACCCGCACCACAAGGTACCGTGACACACAGCTACTGCACACGACCCGCGACCGGCGCGCCTCGCCTGCTGCTGCAGCACCCGCACCACAAGGTACCGTGACACACAGCTACTGCACACGACCCGCGACCGGCGCGCCTCGCCTGCTGCTGCAGCACCCGCACCACAAGGTACCGTGACACACAGCTACTGCACACGACCCGCGACCGGCGCGCCTCGCCTGCTGCTGCAGCACCCGCACCACAAGGTACCGTGACACACAGCTACTGCACACGACCCGCGACCGGCGCGCCTCGCCTGCTGCTGCAGCACCCGCACCACAAGGTACCGTGACACACAGCTACTGCACACGACCCGCGACCGGCGCGCCTCGCCTGCTGCTGCAGCACCCGCACCACAAGGTATCGACACAGAACCTTCCGCAGCCGGCACCCAAAAAAGTTTCATTCGTGGATTTGCATGATCATTCTGATGGCGGACGAGACTATGAAGTCGCGCAGAGATGGCAAGTCAATAATTTTATTTGCAAACACAAAATACAGTCAGTCAGTCATTCATGTTGTCATATAATCATCAATCATGATTTAATGTATCATAAGTATATGAGATATCACTCAAACCAAAGTTAAAGTAAAATACAAAATGGTGGCTATAAAAAATCGCTCATTATTCTTTATAGTTCATTAATCATTTCCAAAGTTTTTCGAGGGCGAGGTTGGTTGCTGACACCTTCAGCAACCACCCTCGCCCTCGAAATCAAAACCTCTCACTTCTCTGACGATTGCGTTGTCCATATCAACTTTTTATGTTGCAAATTTGATCTTTTAAATTTCCAAATTCGAATACCATAAATTCCAAATTAGATTTTACTTCAATACTTCACACCCACATCTTGCACTCCATCATATTGACTCCAGAAGTCCAGCGTCTCGATTTCAGTAGATTAACGCATATATTCCTACTAGGTATACGCACCGCCCGCTCGTCCGCCGCCGGCGCGTGCGCAGTTTTACGGACACAACCCCAATCTCAAGCTGCCGCCTGACCTCTTCTTGCTAGGATGCGTGTTTCATATCGTGAGTATTGCCCTGTATGAATCTGCAGTACGTATTAATTGTAAAGGACACAATGCTAGTTTTTGTATCTAAATTATCTATTACTTCGAATATTAGGCGATTTTATCTTAGAAAATAAACACTACAAATGATATTTTATTTCTGTAAATTGGTTTTAAAAAACACTTTTACATGTCAAAAAGAATAGTACATTACAATACAAAAGAATAGTACAGTCACGAAAGGAGGTAACCAGGTCGTCTATAGTTGAAGTTTAGTATGAAACCGATGGATGTTTTCAAATGAAATTTAATTTGATAAATGAACTGTTTGTTTTATATTAATTATATTGAATTTTATTCGAAAATATCCATCGGTTTCTTACTAAACTTCAACTATATCCAACGACCCTGGTTACTTATCTCCTTTGGTGACTGTACATATACTATAGTAATTTCACGCCGTGCAATAATAGACTACAGTCACACTTATCGTCTATTTTATAGCTCGTGTGACCTAAACTCGCACTTAAGCCGCAGAAAAGCGTGACTTAAGTGCGGGTTTAGGTCTCACAATGCTATAAATATATTTTTTTTAAATAAGATGACGTCGGTCTTTCCTAACTGATAAAAAGGGGAGGAACTCTTGTTTCTAAATTGTTATCCACCTTATTTAGAAAATCGGTAAGATATGAAAAAACTGAGACTGCCCTCAATAAAATTGCTTATAATTCAACACTACGTTACCAGGTGGAGTACCAACAATCTTGGGGCGCTGACCGAGTCTCGCGCTGGGCCGAAGCCATACAACGTCGCGGCGGCGAACTGGAGCCGGTCTACTGCGCCAGAGTCACGCACGTGCTGTGCGAGACGCAGAAACATGGCGTTGTGATGCAGGTAAACATGTATAAAATGAAAGTAGAAATACTCGAAATTGAAAAGGTTTAACCTACTAAGGGTGGTCGTCGGTTTCACTCTTTGCCTTTACCTTATATTATTTCCATGCTCCGGCTTTTTTTAGGATAAAGTACTTTTGAGCATTAAATATTGTGCAAAAATAAGTTTTACCATGAATACGGGGCTTATAAACTCTCTATAAACTGATCTGGACTACCACTTTACTCCAATTTTAACTATAAATTAACAAATGAAAGTGTCAGAAGGCATCTTTTTTTTTATGGTTATTTTTCTGCACTGCTCTCCGCTATAACTAATCTCCCATTCACATTTGCAGGCCCTACGCGACGCCAAACGCTGCGTGACAGCGTACTGGCTGTCGGACGCGATGCTCCGGCGCGGCGTGGTCCCGCCGTGGCACGCGCTGCACCTGCCCAGCATGTACGCGGCGCGCGACCGGCCCGCGCGCCACCACCGCGCCGCCATCTCCGGCTGGCGCGACGAGGAGCGCGACCGCGTCACCTTCTGTGTCGAGCACATCGGCGCTAAGGTATACATTATGCCTACAGATGTATAGAATAATACATGGGCCAAAGACATCCCAAGCAAAAGAATCACGGCCTAAAAAGTTCCAATGAGACATCATTTACAGCAGCCTATTCAAATCTATCGGTCAGAATAGGGATGATGCTTTTCGCCGTTTAGCGTCATCTAGCGCCCTTGCACTGGAACAATACTATCTATAATGATGTATCTATAAATGATGATTCCATGGTAACAGGTTCCGCGTCTATATCCCTGCACTTCTATATATTATTATTTATTTATTTCCAACTTAGGGCTGATTTTCCTATCAGATAATTCTTATTAGTGGAATAAAATTGACGTCTGACAGTTTTTGTATGGTAGAACTGTCAAAAATTCAAAATTATTCCTCCGATAAAGTTAACTGGCGTTGGAAAAATCAGCCCTTATTATTATAATGGTATTTTCTGGTTGATTTAGCACTCCCAAGTTTTTCAATCCATTTAGTTTCCGATCACAACATTTTTGATAACGTTTCTTTGGTTATATTTTTCTTTTTTTTTAATATTTTCATCTTAATCTCTTCTCTCATCCCCAGCTAACACCATACATGACGCGCGACAACACAGTACTGATCTGCAAGCGCGCGGAAGGCAACAAGTACCGACGCGCTCGGGAGTGGGGCATCCCCGTGGTCACGGCGGCCTGGCTCACGGACCTGCTGCTGGGCAACATGAGTGCGCTGTCACAGGTATGTAACTACTAACTCATATCCTAGTCCTAAGTTGAAGGCCATAGCTCTTACAGTCTGTTCCAAAAGTATTTGATGAAAATGTAAACATATGGATCAGAATACGTACCTGTGGATGCCCACTACTGGGAAACGGGCGCCGATTCCCTTGTTCATAAACTAAATTTAAGTTCAGTGCATCTTTTTCTTTCTATTTCATTAAGAAAAGGACAGAAGATAAATATTAGTTTAGTCCTATCAAATTAAGATACTCCATAGACAAATTAGACGTGATTAAAAACATGGCTACTAAAACTACGTCAATTTACGTCAGGCGCTGACTAATTTGACAGGACTAAACTAATATCTATCTTCTGTCCTTTTCTTAATGAAATAGAAAGAAAATGATGCACTGAACTTAAATTTAGTTTAGTTTGTGAACAAGGGAATCGGCGCCCCCGCCTCCTCTCTGTGGGAGATATTGGGCCGTAATCCACCACGTGGGCCCAGTGCGGGTTGATTGATGACACATGTCTCCGAATTTTTGGTTCTAGGACATGTTGGTTTCCTCACAATGTTTTACTTCACCGTTTTGAGAGCAGTGGTAATGCAATAATTTACACAAAGTAAGCCGCCTGTCAGGGTTCGAACCTACGACCTACAACTCGTAAGTCGCGGCCGTTACCTCTTAAATGCTCGGGTTCTAAGGGTCCTGGCGTATTTAAGTAGCCTTTCTCAGGAACTAGGCTTTCAAATGCGAAGATTTTTTCAAATTCGACTGGTAGTTTCAGAGATTAGTGCATTCAAACAAACTCAGTTTTATTATTAGTATAGATTTGTGTTGTAGTGCGAGTAAATAAATGGTGACTAACTTGGTTTGTATGGACTGTGTTGAATATGGCGCCTCTAGCAGCGGTGTCTTCGTGGTTTGTGGTTATGCATTATTTCGGAGTTTGCAGATGAATAAAAAATATTTTGTTAATGAATACTTATGGTGGGATTGGGATTCAGGCCTGCCCCATGACTTGATTGACTGACCAGAGGGGCAATTCTCGTATTTTTAAGAACGTTCACAGTCTGATCTCAGTCTCAATCTGTCAAATATACCTCTAATTTTCATACATTTTGACAAGTTTTTGACATTTGTTTGTCGCCGAGGTGAGACTGCGACTAGATTTTGAACGTTTTAAATTACGAGAATTGGTCTTCTGTTGTTTCGCTCTAGTGCTACTGTTACTGTTAGCCTGCATCATCCCACTGCTGGGCAAAGGCCTCTCCCCATGACTTCCAGCTCTTTCGATCCAAGGCTAAAATAGACCACTGGTTAGTTGTTTGGTCCAGATCGTCCCGCCATTTTCTACGGGGTCTGCCGCGACGCCTTCTAGCTGTGTCAGGGCTCCACGTGGTGTTTATTTTGGCCCACAGCTTTTAGCTATGGCAGACGTAGTCCCACTTCAGCTTAGCGGTTTTTTGAGCAACGTCAGTAATCTGTGTTTTGGAGCGCAGTGTGGTGTTGCGAATATGGTCTGTCAATTTGACACCTAGAATACTGTGCTCCATTGCACGTTGGCAAACCTTGAGTTTGGACTTTTGAATGTTTGTCAAAGACCAAGTCTGGGATCCAAGTGCTAATGTAAATAATAATAATAATGATTACTTATGCGTGTTTTATTTTATCAACAGGTCGAGAACGCCAAGTACCAACAGTTTAACCTGACGAGTCCATTCAGAATGGACTATAGTTTGGTGTCGCATTTAATGAGTAAGTTACATCATATTTATAATGGAGACTGCCCAGTTGGTCTCGTAGTTGCAAGCACGACTGCTGAGCGTGGGGCCCTGGGTTCGATTTCCAGTTCGGGCAAAAGAGTTATTGGGTTTTCCATTAGGAATTTCTTAGTATTGTTACGAGCTTCGAGGTTCGTGACAATTAAAACTGCCGATATAAATGATCATAAATGACACTTTAATGAAACAACACTAATAACAACTCAAACACACTAATTACAAAGCACAATTGCACTTAAGTCGCACTTGAAGATCGCTTTCGATGTATTCGCTTGTATCGCTTATCCAACTCTGTCCAGTTTTGGGTTATTCCGGCCTTATATAGTGCCGCAGATAGTTCTAGAAACTTCTATTGTAGAAACATCTAGAATGTTCGAGTACTTACCGGCCCCGACTGACCAGATGTCGATAGTTCTAGAAAGTTCTAGCATCGACATTTCTAGAAGGATCTTGACTCTCTATTAGTTCGGCTACTCGATACTAGATGGCGCTAGTGGTAACTAATGTCATCATTAATTGTGGCGCGCAACAGTATAAACAGCCCGGAGTTTGAAAATTGGCGGTTTAGTACCCCCCCATGCCTCGGAAAGCACGCAAAAACCGTTGGTCCTGCGCCTGATCACTCTCCGGTCGTGTCGGATTGCCGTCCCATCGGCCTTTGAGAGTAAAGAAACAGAGAGTGCATCTGTGTTTATGCACACACTTATGCACTGTAATATCTCCTGCGTATCTGGCTAATCTTCATTGAGATTGGCCAACGTGACCGAAATCGGTCGGTAGGTTATTATTATTTATAAAATAATGGTACTTCAGTATCATATTTGTAATGTTTGTAAGAATAACATCTATTTGCTTGGTGATGGGTCATAACTGTGCATGGGATTATTTCGGTTTAGATATACAATCCTTTGCAAAAAAAAAAACGGGCACTTTACAGTCTTTGGCTTTTCTATGAATAATATTAATATTTTTTGTATGTCATTAGCATAAATGACTAGAAATCTCTTATTATCAATGAGAATATAGTTTTTAACACTTAAATCCTGGAATCGATGTTTTGGTCAATGTAAACAGAGTGTCGTGTTAAAATGGACATTTTTATGGGTATAATGAAATTAAGACTACGAGTATATTTTATGGTATTTTAATAAAAAAGGTATAATAAAATAAATTAATAACGAGTATGACCTCCCAGTTACAGTGATTACGGCATGTAATCGCCTTGGCATGCTTTCCACCGGGCTTTTGATGGTGTCCTGTGGAATGTGTTCCCACTCGGCCGAGATCACACGTTTAAGCTCCCTGATGTTTTGTGGAAGTGGTTGGACAGATCGTACTCGCCGTTTTAGGAGGTCCCAGACGTGCTCAATGGGGTTAAGGTCGGGGCTCCACGCTGGCCAATCCAAACGACGAATATCGACCTCTTGCATAACGTCGCCAGAACGGTGGGCCCGAGCATTATCGTCCATGTAAATGGCATCTTCACCAATTACAGTCAGTGCGGGTTGTGCATGTTGACAAAGGATTTCAGTTATGTACCTTTGCGCATTTAGTGAGCCATTTTCAATAAATACTATCTCGGTACCATAGCTGGAAGTTACGCCCGCCCAAAACATAACGGATCCTCCACCATAAGGGGTGATTTCTTCAAAACCCGTCGGCGTAGCGTTCCCCTGGTCTTCGTAACACTCGCCAACGTCGGTCCTCACCATTCAGACAAATTTGAGCCTCATCGGAGAAGAGTACGCTAAATCCAGTTACCTAGTATCCAAGGTAGGCAATTTCTAGCGAACCTCAATCGAGCAATCCGGTGCTCACGGAGTAACTTGGGGGCCCGCGCTGGTCGTCGACTGCGTATGTCAGCCGCTAAAAGCCTCCTCCTCACTGTCCATAGGCTAACTTGTGCTCCTCGTACCTCTTCAAGGTTTCTTTTGAGGTCTATGTAACTGCATTTGCGGTTCCTCAGCGCCTGGGTTACTAAAAATCGGTCGTCTCGTTTTCTCCTAGTACCTTGCCTTCTCTAAAAGGAACCTGTCTCTTGTTATCAAGTCCAGGTTCTTTGGACGGTTGAACGACACACGTTTAACCGTAACATTGGCTACACCCCTCTTCCAGCAGCGCTATAATTTTACTAGCTCTTATTGCTTTT
The DNA here is from genome assembly GCA_911387795.2 of Apamea monoglypha. Taxonomy (NCBI): domain Eukaryota; kingdom Metazoa; phylum Arthropoda; class Insecta; order Lepidoptera; family Noctuidae; genus Apamea; species Apamea monoglypha. The sequence goes on along the minus strand of OU426934.1, from coordinate 13,191,400 downwards.
TCTGCCATTACAATCGACACAAAGATATCTGTTTTAGTCACAATAAGGCAGGATTATGCGACTAACATAAATTATTCTACTAAAAATAACGAGAAGTTAGTTTTATTTGCCTGATAAGCTTTTAACCGCAAACCCGCGAAAAGTAAGTAAAAAGTCACAAACTGAAAAAAGGGATTATTATTTAAAAAAACCAAAGTGTCGAATTTGGAATTAGCTTACTTACCCAAACTCTTTATTAAGTGCCAGCAACATAGTTTGGCGATTAAAACCTCTTTAGATCTAAATGATTACGATTAATGTAGAAAAATCAAAACTGCCTGTTTTTTTTTTGCAAAGGATTGCAGTTTTTCATATTCTGAATTTTATACATTCTTAGTTGTTTACATTTGTAGATTTATTCCTTTTAGATGTCTATACTTAATGATAGCATTTTATTGTATAATATGTACTTATTTATATGGGTGCGAGCTCCTCTCCGCCGGGTTTTAGAAACCTATAACTCATTCACCTACAATTAATTGATTTTGATATTTTCGCGTTGTCGCAATCTAAATTTAAAAGAATGGTTCACAATCTCTTGCAAGTCGCCCTTAAGCCGGATGCTCTTGTCGTTCGTTATCATACTCCGATGTCACTTCGTGGACAATAGTGTGGGTTATACGTTTTCTCGACTGCAATATAACTACTTTTTGTAAATGCTGTAACGTATAACTGTTTTTTGTCTCAAATAAAAAAAATGCTGTATTTCATTAAAAATACACGTGAAAAATATAGTCTAGCTTTTGTCATCGCGCAGTCTGGTAATAATTCCTATTCAATAAGCAATAGTACATTAACGGCCAGAGTCACTGCCAGAGTCTATACACGAGTAATCTATGGGTCAATTACACTAAAAGGTCGCTGGATGTTCTTCGCGTTCAATATAATAATGGTTTCAGGATGTTGTTGGGACTTCCTCGCTACTGCAGCGCGTCAGAAATGTTTGCGCTTGCTCGTACCGACGGGTTCCACGCGATTATTCGCAAAAAAACAGCGTCATCAAATTCCCGGTTTAGTTCAGAATCGTTCTTATAAAAAGTCCCAATAATTGTATAAGTAACTTTTCTACCCCACAGACGCCTGGAAGATGCCGATAAACATAACGCAAGAGTCGCACGAGCGCGCCAAGCGCTCCGCGGCGGCGGCGTGCGTGGCGGCGGGGTCGCGGCGCAGCAAGCGCGCGCGCCTGCAGTCGCCGCCGCGCGCCGCCGCGCCGCCCGCGCCGCCGCCGCCGCTGCACCTGGCGCCGCGCGTCGCCTTCTCCGCGCTCGCGCCGCACCTGCAGCACAAGCTGGCGGCTATCGTTAGGTCACTACGTCCGCCTTGATTTATGTACAATAATATGCATTACAATACCTTCTGGTTTGTATAGAGAACTACCAATTGTGTAAAAGAGGGCGACGAAGCAAAACAATTGATATTCGTCGAGTCCCACGCTCAAACTTGCGATGGAGATTTTCTTACTAGCTTCCCAGTAACTAACTTAAGAAAAAGAAAGTGGTTATGCATTCGATTCTTTTTAGATAATAAACTCGATACTAAAACACGAATAAGTAGTTAATAAAACAAAAGAGCAATCTCATATTTCTTACTTCAAAATTCGCATTTTGACCAATTGGCTCAGATCTGAGCAACAACCAATTTTATAGCATAATTAGCCTATAATGTTCCCACTGCTGGGACAAAGGCTTTCTCTCAATGAGAGGGAGTGGGCCATAATATCCCAGTGCAGGTTGGTAAATGTCACAAGTCTTCGAGTTTTTTGTTCTATGACGTGCCGATTTCCTCACGATATTTTCCTTGAGAGAGAGCAGTGGTGATGAAATGATTTACACAAAGTAAAGCACCTGCCTGGTTTACCGCTGGGCCACCATTGCTCCTTTTTGTCGAACAAAATATTAATAACAATGAATACTTACTTACCAAAAAAATGGTCTATTAGAAATAATAAGCACATTTATTGTTATTTTCGTTACAGCGACATTAAAATCGAACCAGATGAAAATGAAGAAGGCTAATCAATATGCGTTTGAAATAATATTAGGTTAAATATTTGACAAGTCTTACATTGCTTAGTGATATAGTATACAGGGCGATAGGGATATCAATGTGCACCCTGTTACCATGGATTCAGTACATGATTCTGGATCCCGTACGTTGAAATTTTTAGTCGGTTATTAAAAAAAATATAGTTTTTCTATATATTTTGACGCCTAGATTGCACTGCTCTATGAAACAGCAGATTTTTTTGATAACCTACGAAACAAGTCTCCGCTAGGGGGCCAGAATCATGCGCTGAATTCATGGTTATAGTTTACGCGTTTATGTCTCTGCCACCCTGTATTTGTGCCAAGAAACGACCCGCGCTTTATTTGTGATAACTAAGTGTACAAAAACGCTGTGAATGTGTGTGAAGACGAGTAGCGACACACTTCCGACTTCGCCTTTGTGACGGACGGTACCGAGAGCTCCTACGCTACACACACATGCACAGCGTGTTTGTACACTTGGTAACCACAAGTAAAACATGCGTCGCTTCGTGAGATAAAAATACTATAGTTGTTTGCGGTCTCTGTTTTGTTGTAGCTTTAGATAAATGCCTTTAGTTTGTAAATCGTATTCATATTCATTTATTTATTGTTGGTCACAGGAATTCAGTTCTTATATTTAGCATTATTGTATCACTGTAACATACACATGGGGTGTACAATCGTAACATTGTGGAGCAATCATTGTAGTTCCTAGAAATGAATATGATATAGGAATTACGACTACCCGTAGGAATCTTTAGAATCGTTCAGAACTGTACTAGTAAAAAGTTGGGAGAAGTATCGGCTGTAACGGTCAATAGTTGTGAAAAACGTATCTTTGTCTTGTATTTGTCCAGAAACAAAATGTAAAATAGTCAACATATTAATAAAAAAAATATGGTTTACAGGCAACTAGGCGGTCTCGTAGTCTCTTCAGCGACTGAAGCGACCCACCTCGTCATGGACAAATTGGTCCGAACGTGCAAACTGATCAGCAGTCTTGTCACCGTCAAACATCTACTCACACCGGAGTGGATCCTCGAGAGCCAGCGCCTCAACAAGTTCGCCGACGAAGCCAAGCACGGCCTGCGAGACGAAGCGTTCAACAAAATGTTCAAATGCGACATATCAGATGTACTACTATGCGGGGAAATGAGGAAGAAACTCTTCGAAGGAGTCACTTTCTTCCTCACGCCGTGCGTCAAGCCTTCACGGGGCTCTCTGACAGAAATGATAGAGCTATGCGGGGGAAAAGTCGAGAAAAACCGAAGGTCATACGTCTCCATACAAGAGATGCACAATCAGAAGAATTACAGCTACATTGTACTCACTGTACCCAACGATTTGCATCTAGTGTACTATCTACTGCAGTCGGAAAAGACTTTAAACGTAGTGTGTAGTACTGAAGTGGTGCTAACAGCCATCATGAGGCAAAAATTAGAAGTTGAGGAATTCCTCGTCAAAATAGACTAGAGAATATTTTCTTGAATTTGTTGTCTGCTAAGTGTGTGTACACACGAGTGACACGTCGACGCGTCGTCGCGACGGTGCTCAAATACACGAGCGGCATGTTGTCGATAGCTGCAGTTGCCTCTGCCGTTTACGCGTGTCGTTCGTGTGTATAAGCATTAAGGGAGGGCGCGCCCACGAGCAACTTTTGTCTCCGTAACTAATTTGTGTCTCACATCAAGTCTACGGGTTTGTATGAAAGTGCGCGCATGTAGTGACGCGACAGCTGGGAGACATTTTTTCCGCGGGTTTGGACGCAACTGCCGCCCGTCTATTGGTTGCAATGCACGTGCGCGCACGGAACAAAAAAGTTGCCGGCTAGCCGCTCAACCGAACATTGTACAAAAAAGCAGCATTGCTGTCGCTCCCGTGGAGACAACGACAGAGACAAAAATGTTGCTGGGCTACTAAGTTGCTCATGGGTACCCATATAAATGTTAGTTATACGGATTTTTGTCTATTTACAGTTTTAATTATTGACAATATTTAAAAGTATTTATCATCATGAGGTTCCATAGCAGTAACATGATGGAAAACTGTTCTGAATTCTTGGAAGTTTGTATTGTTTTTGTGTAACGAACGAACTTTTGTTTTGACTATTGTCTTAATTAACTTTAAAAGAGTAATTAATTAATTATATGAATTGGTTACGATTGCCTTGAACTGTATTTTCCTTTATTTTGGAATCCCTCGTTTTTTTTTATATTCACTCTCTTGTTAAAATTTTGCATTTTAGTTCAATTCTATATTTTGTTAAAATTTTTAAAGATATGCGTGCATGCATTAATTAACTTGTAAGGAGAAGTTTTAGAAATATTTTCTCATTTTGTGTAAATAGACGTTTTAAAGGTCTGGACCATGATGTGTATAAATAAAAATGAAAAAAACTTAAGAAGTATAATATATTAAAGTATGTTTTCAATGAGCAAAGTGTTTTATTATAAATTATTTTCGTAGTAAACTTCCGTGGACATATTCTGCGTTGCGCCTCGCCAGATGTGCGTTGTTCACGATACACGACTAGCAATCACAATCACCGAAAAATTTCTATAATTAGGTATTTGAAAATTACTAATGGTAAAAAGTATTTTGCGACAACCGTCAATCTACGACTATTTGCACCGCGCTCCGTCGCGTAGCGCGCGGCGCCCATAGCAAAAATCTGCGCGCGGGAGTAATCTATCTCGCGAGATTGTAAACTGTTGTGAATTTTATTAATTGCTTACAATATAACTTATTCATTTTCGATAGTGTATAAGCTATCCATGTCAAATTGTGAATGAACCTGCGCTTGACAGGGTTTACAATCTGTCCGTTTTTATCACCCGTAAAATTGTGAACCGTCCCTGATTTGTCGGTCTTGGCGGTAGCCAAATTGGTCGCAGTAACTGCACCCCGGCCAAATTGGTTATTACCTATAACCATCCGTGCGCGAGCCGAGTGAGCGAAGCGGTGCCAGAAGACGAAGTTGGTCGCAGTTACTTGGCTAATTTAGTATTAGCGCAAGATGCTATCCGTCGCATTCAAGTTTGATACCAGTTCACAATTTCGGGCGTAAGTACACAAGATGAGGTACTAATTAACTTTATCCTCAAACTTTCTGCACAGGTCCATACGTCGATAACGTAACTCCTATTTATGTATGAATTTTCAAAAGAAAACCTATCCTTTCCGAGGCGGGGTCACAGGGTGCTAAAATTTTCGAGCTCGCTTCGCTCACTCTTCTTCTATATTCGTATGAATATTCAAAAGATACCTAACCGAGAATTCAAAATGGGGTCAAATATTGAACTCGCCTGGCTCTTGAATCCTACATTCTTGCTCCCCCTCGGATTGTGTTGAATGATATTTCTACTCCATAGTTTCATAGGTTTTAAAAATTCGTCTGTTCGAAAACGTAAATAAAGTGGCTGAACTGAAGTGGCGGACGACATGGTGTTGCTGGGCCCGACGGTCAGGGGTCTCAGAGAGTTGTTACGGGTGTGTGAGGCATATGCTGGTGCACATGGCCTTGTATACAATGTCCAAAAAACGGAGTTTATGATCTTTAGGGCCACCGGTGGATGCCCCGAGTATTCACATAATATAACCCTAAATGGCTTGTGCATAAATCGTGTCACGAAATTTAAATACTTGGGGCACTTAATTACCGAGAGTCTTGAAGACGACCTGGATATAGAGAGGGAGCGCAGGGCTTTGGCGATCAGAGGTAACATGCTGGCCCGCAGATTTTCCCGCTGCTCTGAACAAGTAAAGATAACCTTGTTCAAGGCGTATTGTCAAAGCTTTTATACGGGAAATCTGTGGGTCAGTCACACCAAAAGGTCGCTGGATGTCCTGCGCATCCAGTATAATAACATATTCAGGATGATGTTGGGGCTGCCTCGCTTCTGTAGTGCATCGGGGATGTTTGCGCTGTATCGCACGGATGGCTTTCATGCAGTCATCCGCAAGAAAACCGGATCCCTGATCTGCAGAATGCGTGGCAGTTGCAACGGAATTCTGAAGACTGTAGCTGATAGGATCTCTTCGCCGATATGGAGATCCTTTATTAAGCGAGTAATTTAAATGTATTTTAATTTAATTTTTATTTTTAATTTAATTTTGTAATTCTATGTTTTATTTTTTATTTAATTTGTTTAATTTTTAATCTCTTTTATTTTTAATCTTTAATCTTTCATTTGTAATTTTTAATTTAATTTAATCTTATATTTATTTATTTTATTTTAAGTCGGAGTGAATGGAATTATGGATCAATTAGTTATCCGAAATAAATGAATTTTAATTTTTTTTTTTTTGAACTGTCAAAATGAAAGAGTGTGATTGATTGTCATTTTAGGTGTATTCTATGTGTTACGCAAATATCCCGCTGGTGAGCCGCATTTTGTTTTGCAGCCCTCGACAGGCTTCAGATGATCAAACTATTCTTAATCGAAGTTGTATCCAATTATCTATTGGTGCAGTAACAAAACGTGGGTAGTATTCGTTCGGAAGCAGTTGTCAAAAAATAAAAGGCCCGTTTTGACATTGACAGTTCTAGACAGTAGTTAATAAAGATTAAATTCGCAAAACACGTATTCGTTTGTATGAAACTGACAGGTGTCAAGAACGCATTCTGAAATGCCAAAACGGGTCTTTTATTTTTTGCCAACTTTAGTAAAATATTTTCGAATAAAAACTAACGAAACCTATTGTCTTTACTCAGTTCTGACCTAACATAACCAGGCTAGCTATTTACTGCAACCATCTGTGAGAAAAGGCCAGAACTTTGAAAAAGGCTTATTTATAAATGTAAGTACCGTATGCATCATCATAAGCCCAAAAATGGTTTTAGAGGTTCATTAATTTAAAAAGCGTACATCATTAGAAGGTTAATAAGTTTTTAGAGGATCAGTTAAATATTTCCTTATCAAAAAAGGAAAATGCATTTTCTACCACCATCATCATCTTTTGATTTCTAAACGAAAATAATATTAGTCATTGACGTTCACTATCAATCGACTTGTACAATTGTAGTTTCTAATCGATTATTACGCCAAAGTTTAATCGCTGTGTTTGGTTTAGTACTAGTAATATTTGTAACAATATCCTACTATAATATTATAAACGCGAAAGTTTGTACGGATGGATGGATGGATGGATGGATGTTTGGTACTTTTTCACGCCAAAACTACTGAACGGATTCGAATGAAATTTGGCGCACAGATAGTTTATAACCAGGATTAACACATAGGGTACTTTTTATCCCGATATTCTCACGGGATCAAAACTTATGCGGGTGAAACCGCGCGGCGCAGCTAGTGCCTAAATAAATCCTTACCTTCTCAATATTTAAATGGACCAAGAAACACACATTCTAACCATTACTTGCTACCCCTTGGGCTTGCTGGATAATAATAAGGTTTTCATTTAAAACCAATTAAATAGAATTAACAAAATTGGTTACTTATGGAAAACGGTTTTAATTCTAATAATGTTGGCATTGATAATAGTGTCTTGGCTGCTCCCTTGTCCAGTACACGCATGAAATTATACAAAATTGAAAACCTAGGTATTAGCGTAGATAAAATGCCTCTATGAGGGTGACATACTGATCATACATTCTATAAATAATAAAGATTATAAAAATAAAGAACAACATTTTTTGTAAATGTTGTTTCTTGGTCGACTATAACTTTTTGTTTCATTATTATAGAAAAACAATATTTTCTGATTCTAAATGAAAATCCCAAAAAATGTTATTGAATAAAATTGTAATCGGTAAAAGAAACCGCATAAATCGATTATCTGGTTTCGGAGACTCCATCTATCCGTTGTGCACAGGCACAGACACACTGCACATCCCTAGTATTGTTCCGCCCCTTTCGTCGTGTCAAAAGTGCGTTTGCAAGTTTTAATACATTATCTTTACTGTTTTTCGGCTGTTTAAGTTGTTCTGTTGCATTGAAGTAACAATATTGTGATTATTCCATTCTTTATAAATTGATTTCTGTTTAAATTTACTTTTGTATGAGTATTCGATGCCGCAAACTGGCTGTCATATTCACCTGATATTATCGATTTTCTAGGTCGGGTGTCACAAATAAATAGATTTTTCTTCATCAGAGTGTAATAAAATTCGAGTAAAAGAGCTTAGAAGTTCTCACGATGACCGATTCAAAGTATTTTACGACGACCAAGAAGGGCGAAATATTCGAACTGAAGTCAGAGTTGAACAGTGATAAAAAGGAAAAAAAGAAGGAGGCAGTGAAAAAAGTAAGTTCTAGTACACTTTTGCTTATGTAAAAACACGCTTCTAACTCGGTTTCTGTATATAATGGAGCAACGATTACTAAAAGGTGCTAATGTACTGCAGTAATCCAACTAAGTACTTTCCACACTTTCGTCATATCCAAAATTGATGACAGATCATCTGTCATTGATTTAAACAACAAGCGTAAAGATACCGAATTGGCTACATTTCCTAGCTGGCCCAATTCTGTTATCTTCTTTAGTTTACATACACTTTAAAAATGGACAAACTCTAATACTATTTGGTATTGCATAAGAGCTGTTCCTTACTTTTACTTTTTAGAATAATCAGCTCTACAACATTCCTTTTTCCTTGAACTAAAATAATTATGAAGGGATTTTAATAATTGATCAATATTTTAATCATCAAGGAGTGATAATACTTTGTGGTGATCTAGAGGAATGTTTTAAGTATATTATGAACCAACTCTCCAACAGATTTTGCTAAGCCTGTGATTCACTGAAAGATATTGAAATCCGTAATAGCTGGGGTTGACCTCTCAACAATCACTTGTACCATCTGCTTTCATGGCAACCAATTTTTATAATGCTGGGACATAAAACCTCAAGAATATCTGGACTTAAAAAGAGACTGATTGGAAATGTCAACTCCCATCTAGCTTAATTTAATATATATTTTATTAAATATCTTGTTAAAGTGATTCCGATTATCCTATTTACAGACTAAGCGACTTAATTTAATTTCTTTTCTGTGAGAGGGAGTGGGCCGTAATCCACCATGAGAGCCCATGGGGGTGGTTTGCAGTAGCATAACTTTACCAATATTATATTTTTCAGGTCATTGCCTCAATGACAGTCGGCAAAGATGTGTCCGCACTCTTTCCTGACGTGGTCAACTGCATGCAGACTGACAACTTGGAGCTGAAGAAGCTAGTCTACCTGTACCTGATGAACTATGCAAAGTCTCAGCCTGATATGGCTATTATGGCGGTTAACACATTTGTCAAGGTATGTACTGTGGTATAATACGTAGTTAGGTGTTGAGTGTGCGTTTATTTGGGAAATGTTAGGATTTGATGATATTGATAGGTATTTGAAGTTTTTTAGCGTGGTGTGATTTGATTTTTGAGTCCTGTGTAGATTAAAAGTAGCTCTGGGTTTCATATAACTTTAACGCTAATTTTCATAGTTCTGGATTGACTTGTATAAAAGCCAGAAAGAAGCATTGTAGTAAGTTGTAGGCTAGTATTTAAAGATATTTTTATATTAAAAAAAGACTTGAAATTTCTCAATTTATTATGTGTTGACTATGTCTGATTTGTTAATAAATGAGGTTAGACTATCACTGCTGTCGATCAAGCACCTTTTCTAAATATCATTCCAAAATGTTTCATATGAACTGTCCAGTCAAATTTTGAAGAGATGTGGGTATGGGATTACGATATATTATCAATATTACTAAAAAAAGAAACGAAAATTCATATTTAATTGTTTTAGTATATTACAATTTAGTATAATTATTAAAATTATCATAATAATAATAACTACTGTTTGTAGTTATTTTGTGTGTGACATGTATTTTTTATCGTTTTTTAATGTCTACTGTACCTATAATGATGGGTGGAAGGATCTACCAACATACCAGCTTGTTAAGGTAACAAAATGATCCAGAAAAACCAAAATCAAATCATCTGATTGTAGATTTACACATTGATGTTAAAAAAATATTGAAAATTTGTAAAATTCTTTTTATCGGATATAATTTTTGATAACATTTTTCTGAAATTTCTGTCAGACATCAAGTCGTGTTATAAATTGGATTTATGAAATCATAATTTGAGCTTAATCCTGCACATTTCAACTTGGTATATCTTGCAATTTAAGTGTAGATGAAAAAGGAAAATATTGGTTACATTTTTCAGATAATATAAAATGTAAGGGTAGTTATTAAAACTAAAGTCTTTTTAATAATCGGCTATCAGCCATCTTTCTTGCCTTGAAAATATTAATAGTACATTACGATATGTGGGACTATATTAGACCATTATTGCACGGCGTGTGCATTAATACTATTAATTTAATAGACTACTTAATTCACACTTATCCCTATTCTATAGCTCGTTTGACCTAAACCCGCACTTAAGTCACGCTTTTCTGTGTAAAAATGGACTAGTTAAGTCACAGAAAAGCATGACATAAGTGCGGATTTAGGTCACATAATGCTATAAACCATCTTAAGTCATGGACTGCCACCGCGGTCATTGGTGTCCGCTAACAATAGAATTTCCTATTGTGTCTGTTGTCTGGCAGTCAACAGGTTAATGCTGTTTCTCTAGATAATAATTTAATTTTGGGTTGGAAAAACAAAACTGTCTAACAGAAATTTTCTATACAATAAAAATAATTCGCACTTAATATCCTGATGAGACCACCCTGCATGCAATAGGAAAATTATTAAATTGCATGATAACTTATATCACAATATAAACCAAATATTTTATATTATACAGAACCCTATCACTGGCACAAGAAATGTGTAAATCTACATTATAATCGACAACCAGTAAAAAAAAAAAACAAATATGTATGAAATAAAATCCATGCCTCATACTTTATAATGAATAGAAGCACATCGGCTATTATTTTACTATATTATCCCATATTTATTATGCAAGGGAAACCATTTAGTCTGTCAAGTGTTAGAAGTCGTATTTAAACCGTCGGCCTTCAAAGGAGTGAACAGGCATATTCTGGGCACGCTCGTTCCATCATAGACCTCATCCATCGCTTTTCATCAGGCGTGATCGTGATCAAGAGCAAGCCCATTTAGCAAAAAAAGTTAGTACCTAGATTTAGAAATGAAAATGCGAATTAACAGTCCAGATAATTTTATGGAAACAAAATATCATTAATAGTGTGTTCATTCCTTAAAACTTGGGAGAAATTCAAACATCATCTGAAAAAGCCTCTTGCGTACAAGGAATTATGCGTAAAAATACTTACGCTGTTCATCTTACTAATTTACAGGGTGGCAGGGACATCGACGTGCTATCTGTTACTATGGATTCAGTACATGTACATTTAAGTCCTGCCATCCTGTATAATGTTTTGACTCATTTATCAAACATTACCCAGTAATATGGATCATGTTCAAAAAACAAACCTTAAACAAACGCAATAGGCGGCTTATGGTACACAGAAGCCAAGGAGCTAATGTGACAGATGAGCTCGTCCAACAGCGTCGGCTCCAACAAATCGGTCTCCTCCGATATGAGTGGCTTGTCGGTCAACACCACTTCGTTAGCGGCCGCGGTTTAGATGAAGCTGCGATACCAGGGGGTCTACTCCGAAGTGGTATCGGCCGAATGTTCGGCCGTTTCCTGCTACGAAGTTACTATTTGGTTCGGTCGGTCCCGATCCTACACTCCTACACTCTTTCGAATATTGACTATGGTCCCGGTCCAACTGAGCCGATCTGAACATTTTTCGCATTTTTCAATAATATTCGGTTCGGCCATGTGTCATTCGCACTTTGCACTTCGTAGTAGACCCCCTGGATAATTGAATAAGTTTTCATCTCGCGTGGTAGATTACATTCCACTCCCTCTCGAAGAGAGGATGCCTGTGTCCCAGCAGTGGGAACATTATAGGCTGCTTATTAATATAAACGATCGCGACGATCGCGTAGAACTTATACATTCCAATATTTCAGAATAAATTATTTAAAAAAAACAGTACAAGAAAATCAGACTACAAGGTTTCCCTTCCATCGCTTCTAGTAAAATTGCTTCAGTATGATTGATGTGTTGCTTCTCTTTTCTTTTTATACACAATACCGACACAAACGTTGACCCCGGCAGGACTGTGAAGACTCGAACCCCTTGATCAGAGCCCTAGCGGTGCGCACCATGGGTTGTATACGAGTGGACAAGATCACCGAGTACTTGTGTGAACCGCTCCGCAAGTGCTTGAAGGACGAGGATCCGTATGTGAGGAAGACTGCTGCCGTCTGTGTCGCTAAGCTCTATGATATTTCTTCGAGTATGGTGGAGGATCAGGTAATTATTGGTATTGTATTTTTAGAGTCATGTCCTTCTGCAGAGCAAAGGTATCTTCTAAAGCAGAGAAGGAACTGTATTGATGACCTTATGTCCTATGCCCACGGCGTCAGTTCACGCGCTTTCGACGCACGTATACGCACAGCAGACGCACGTATACGCACAGCAGACGCACGTATACGCACTGCAGACGCACGTATACGCATTGCAGACGCACATATACGCATTGCAGACGTAACTAGCGCTGCTTTTTCAAGGCAAAACGCGTATAGTTATCAAGTTATTTCAAGTAATGTCCGAGTTTCTTGCCCGTTGTTATACGATGTTTTGGAACGGGCAACTAGCTTCAACTTTCTGATTAACTGATGGACTCTTTGACAATTCAAAAGTTCCTGTAAATGGTTTAATTGAAATAAATACTTTGAGTTTGAGTGAAAATAACTACAAGTCCGCTATTTTAGTTGCTGTTATTTCTATAAAAACTCGTTTACATTTCATCTACATAACATGCAATGCACCTATCTTTCCCAGGGTTTCTTAGACCAATTGAAGGATTTACTGAGCGACTCCAACCCGATGGTTGTGGCGAACGCCGTCGCCGCGCTGTCGGAGATCAATGAAGCGAGCGTGTCTGGACATCCTCTTGTGGGTGAGTAGCATCTTAATATGAACCTATCTTGGACAGCCCAACTGTGATAATAATATGTATTATAAAACCCCGATATCCTGATAATCAATCTTATCAAGGGGTATCAATTACCCAGTAACTGGGTTGTGGAGATCAGATAGGCAGTCGCTCCATGGGGACTGGAAGCCGACCCCAACATAGTTGGGAAAAGACTAGGCAGTTGATGATGATGATGATAAACCGCATTCTTAGTCACTGACATAAAACGCACAGCCACAGCGCTTGGTCTAAAAACTTGAAATTTTACACAAAAGTTGGGTTGTGTCTAAAACAACACCAAGATAATGCTATAGTGTTTTCTCCCCAAGTTCCTTATTGAAACATTTTCTCGAGCCAAACAACGGTGATGCTAAATAAAGCCAACTATTTGTAAGCTTATTAGTTAAAGTACCAGTTATGCAAACGCATTTCTGGCTTATGTCCAAAATCGCGAAAATAATCACAAAAGTTGCCAAAATAAACATAAAATTCATCTATAAAATATTTTGTCCCACAGAAATGAATGCACCCACGATAAATAAACTCCTGACAGCTTTGAATGAATGTACGGAGTGGGGACAAGTGTTCATACTGGACGCGCTGTCGAACTACTCGCCACGAGATGCGCGGGAAGCTCACTCCATATGCGAGAGAATCACTCCCAGGCTTGCTCATGCTAATGCTGCTGTGGTTCTGTCGGCTGTCAAGGTAAATATACGATACATATTTGTTCTAAAAGTGAATAAAGTTGACTAAATTCGAATATACGTGACTCGCTGAGATATAGATGCCTGTATTAACCTATGTATTCTAAAGGGGATCTTTACAATATACCTAATTCTTGCCAAAATTTTTATTCCACCATCTATTTGGCTATTGATCTGTTACGAAAGATATGTCAAAATCCAATTACAATTTTGGATTAAATGAAATAATTATCTAGGTTTTTATGAAAATCTTGATAGGCCAGCTCCAGTGTCCTTTAGACCACCAAAAAGGCAATCATCTTCACCAGGCTGTACTAGTCCACTGTTGGACATAGGCCTCAGCCATAAAGCAGTCAATAGACGTCAAAAATGGCTAACCATATAATGCACAGTGCTCCCAGAAGCATATTTAACAACAAATCTCTCATTTCCAGGTCCTAATGAAGCTGATGGAGATGGTATCAGACGACACGGAACTCGTCAGCACGCTCTCCCGGAAGCTTGCCCCCCCTCTAGTGACGCTTCTCTCTGCTGAACCGGAAGTACAGTATGTGGCGTTGAGGAACATCAACCTGGTCGTGCAGAAGAGACCGGATATTCTGAAGCATGAGATGAAGGTAGGATTTTATGGGTTAAAGTACTGTGGACTGTAATACCTACTGGTTCTAGGTATTTAATAGGTTTGCCCTTTCAAATTCAAATAATTTATTTTCTCCTCACAAACAATGGCATCATATTAATTTAGACAAGTTTAACAACTACATATGTGACACTAGTTTGTGAGAGACTGGTGTCTGCACTAGGAAAACCTGTACAGCAGATCAGGGGGCCTACTCCGAAGTGGTATCGGCCGAATGTTCGGCCCTTTCCTGCTACGAACTTACTATTTCGGTCGGTCAGTCCCGATCCTACACTCCTACACTCTTTCGAATATTGACTATGATCCCGACCCAACTGAGCCGATCCGAACTTTTTTCGCATTTTTCAATAATATTCGGTTCGGCCATGTGTCAGTCCGATCCGATCATTCGCACTTTGCACTTCGTAGTAGACCCCCAGAAGGAATTACGACGACGAATTTAGACGCTACTCGTGTTCAAGCACACATTCACAGCGTGTTTGTACACTTGGTAACCACAAATAATGCGCGTGTCACTTCGTGAGATAAAAATACTTTACCCATTAGTAGGTAGGAATCCTTAAGAGCAGAAAATTTTCGGGGTGGTCATTGTTCAAGATTTAGCTTTTGGACTAACCTGCTTTTCAAGGAAGAATGGTCGAGCTCTTTTTCTAGGTATTTTTAAACTGCCTCAACAAATTCTGCAAACACATTCAATGTAACATAATTCCAGGTGTTCTTCGTGAAATACAACGACCCGATCTACGTGAAACTGGAGAAGCTGGACATAATGATTAGGCTCGCGTCGCAGGCGAACATCGCGCAAGTGCTGGGCGAGCTCAAGGAGTACGCCACTGAGGTGGACGTGGACTTCGTCAGGAAAGCCGTCAGGGCCATCGGCAGGTGCGCCATCAAGGTGAGCAGTAGGGTTCAATATTAAGAAAGATTCCCCCAGATAATGATAGGCTAGGATGAAATTGGACAGGTCAAATCACCATAACAGATAGGGTTTTGGCTTCTATACGCCAACCACTTATCTGAGACGTTGCCTGAGGTAGCAGCGCGGTGCGGGAGGGGTGTGGTGACGTGATGCGGGAGCTCAGTGATTCGTTAACTTGTGAAAACTATCACCCCTCCCGTACCGCGCAGCTACCTCAGGCAACGCGAGAGTAAAGCGGTCGGCCTATAGTGGTCATCCAATTTTTTATAGGGTAATTGTGGTATTTCAATGAAATTATAGTAATCAAAACGGCGAAGGAAAACATCGTGAGGAAACCGGCATGTCCTAGAGCCAAAAATTCGAAGATGTGACATCTGCCAACCCGCACTGGGCCCGCGTGGTGGATTACGGCCCATTCCCTCTCACTGAGTGGAGGCCTGTGTCCCAGCAGTGGGAACATTATAGGCTGATTATGTGTTATGTGTTATAGTAATTCCTTTTATCGTATCCTACTTCCTACACGAACAAAGTAACTGTGGAATTCGACATGTTTGGATGTTTATAAATTTGGATGTTTGTTAAATCACATCTCAACGCTTGGATTTCTATGAAATTCAGTACACGGGTAGACCATGATGACCTGGGTTAGGACATATTATGTTTTTTATCCGGGTACTACGTTCCCGTGCGATAATGATCAACATTCTTGCGGGCGAAGCGCGAAGCCCCGGGCAAAAGCTAGTATTAACTATAAAATTCTTTCCCCAGGTGGAACCCTCAGCCGAACGCTGCGTATCAACTCTCCTGGAACTGATCCAGACGAAAGTGAACTACGTGGTACAGGAAGCCATAGTGGTGATCAAAGACATCTTCCGCAAGTACCCCAACAAGTACGAGAGCATCATCAGTACGCTGTGCGAGAATCTGGACACGCTGGATGAGCCGGAAGCGAGGGCGTCTATGGTAAGCAATAGAGGGAAGTTAAGTTATGGTAACTAAGGTTATTTTTTGGATTGCAGACCATTTTTCAAGATCTGTTTAACAAAAATTTTGTTATAAGTTAAGGTGGATGCGATACGGTAGACCGCGTTCACGTTGTTTGCAGCAACATACAATCTGACACTGCACTGAGGGGCAATTCTCGTAATTATAAGAACGTTCACAGTCTGATCTCAGTCTCAATCTGTCAAAAAATCCTTCTAATTTCCCTACATTTTGACAAGTTTTTGACATTTGTTTGTCGCCGAGATGAGACTGCGACTAGATTTTTAACGTTATAAAGTACGAGAATTGGCCTTCTGATTTGCAGGTTAGTGTCAGGTTGTATGTTGATTTAAATATGACGAGTTACCGAAAACTGTCATTACGAGCCTAAGTTACCGAAAACCGTCATTACGAGCATATGTTACCGAAAACCGTCATTACGAGCATAGGTTACCGAAAACCGTCATTACGAGCATAGGTTACCGAAAACCATCATTACGAGCATAGGTTACCGAAAACCGTTTTACGAGCATAGGTTACCGAAAACCGTCATTATGAGCATAGGTTACCGAAAACCGTCATTACGAGCATAGGTTACCGAAAACCGTTATTATTTTATTTTTCTTTCCTCAGGTATGGATCGTGGGCGAGTACGCCGAACGTATCGACAATGCTGATGAACTACTAGACTCCTTCCTTGAAGGCTTCCACGATGAAAACGCACAGGTAATGGAGGAAACGAAGATTTAAGTATATCATGACCTGGAAACCAGAATAAGCAAGCAAATTTTTATGATTCAGCCATTTTAAATACCTTTATGATAACACAATTTAATCTCCCCCCAGGTCCAACTCCAACTGTTGACGGCTGTAGTGAAGTTGTTCCTCAAACGTCCTGCAGACACGCAGGAGTTGGTTCAGCACGTGCTCAGCCTCGCCACGCAGGACTCCGACAACCCTGATCTTAGGTAAGCAGTCTTTTTAGGGTAAAAAAGGAACCCTTAGTGCTCATATACACGAGTGGCACGTTGCCAACAGTAGAGGCAATTGCATCCGTCGACAACTTGTGCCACTGGCGGGATACCAATGAAATGGGGTGTTGAAATTTTACAATGTAACTACGTAAAGTGGGGCAGTCAGATTTCTTGATCTTGATTTCTTGTTTTATCAGGGCTTCATATGTACAGACGCCAGCACATCAAGCTACTACAATCTGTCAAATTTATTTATTAGATTTTCAACTTTATCGCTAAAGTATTAAGGTTCAAGGTTGATTGGCAAAAATTTGACAGTTTCGGATAGCTTGACCTGCTGGCGTCTGTACATTACAAAGTAACCGTTCGCCTATTACGTATTTTTTTGCTGTAACGATACAGAATATGTATTCCCTAATAACCCCCTGAATTCAATTTTTTTTAGTTACGATTTAAAAATCCCCTGCGAGATAAAAATTAATTCCATTTTCCAGGGATCGCGGCTTCATCTACTGGCGTCTCCTGTCAACCGACCCGGCGGCCGCTAAAGAGGTAGTATTGGCCGACAAGCCGCTCATATCGGAGGAGACCGATTTGTTGGAGCCGACACTGTTGGACGAGCTCATCTGTCACATTAGCTCCTTGGCTTCTGTGTACCATAAGCCGCCTACTGCGTTTGTTGAAGGTGTGTATACTGATCTGTATTACTGGTTAATGTTTAATAAATGAGTCAGAACATTATGCAGGATGGCTGAGACATTTACGCGCAAACTATAACCACCATTTAGCGCATGATTCAAGACCCCATAAAGTAAAAAAATTGCGCCTAAATGTCCCTGCCACCCTATATTTCTCTTATCATATGACAAGATCTTTGTTATCGTGATTAACTATGAAATATAATTTAAAGCCGCTACAAGATTGATTTAAGGATACAAACAGTCATGGAAAATGTATTTTTTTTTTCAAATTTTTATTTGTTTTTCTTTGCTAGATACTTAACAATGCCTTTATCTTTTGGATAGCTGTGGCCCAGAGGTAACAGGCCGCGACTTACGAGTAGTAAGTCGTAGGTTCGAACCCAGACAGGCGTTTTACTTTGTGTAGAATTTTATTCAGTTACTACAGTTATTTATCACCAAGGCATATCCTAGAACCCAAAATTTGAAGTCATGTGACATCCACCAACCCGCACTGGGCCCGCGTGGTGGATTACGGCCCACTCCCTCACACCGAGGGGAAGCAGGCCTGTGTCCCAGCAGTGGGACACAGGCCTGCTCCCCCATTGAGTATGTCCGCTGTGGCAGGTCGCGGCGCGGGCGTGCGCAAGTCGCTCCCGGCGCGCGGCGCGGGCGCGCCCGACGACGCCGGCGCCGCGCCGCCCGCCGTCATACCCAACGCGACGCACAACGTATGTATCACTACATAATATCCAACACAAACTTGTCGAATATATTACCTCCTTATTTTTGAAGCAACCACGATACACGATACTGAATAGTATGTATGTGTATATAACCTATTTACCCTACCTACCTACCTACCTACCTAGATTTAAGTTTTTTTTTTTTATCATTGTCCCTCTCAACCAAAGCACCTGCCATCTAATCTCTTCACCACCCTTGGTTGACTGGTAGAGAATGTCTAAGGCATTAAGTCCGCCTTTGTACCTTTTTATGCGATAAGCTTAAATAAATAAATACAGGAGTTTTAAGATCACTTTTTTGTTCAGGAGTCCCTTATCGGCGACCTGTTATCGATGGACATCGGCGGGCCGCCTCCCGCGCCCGCGCCCACCTCCAACCTGGACCTGCTGGCCGGAGGACTGGACGTACTTGTGAGTTACACTCTCATAATTTGTTATTAATATAAATCTGTTTTGTTAATCTTTGATTTTTGATTTGTTAGACCATAAAATCACCTGCAATGGATCTTTTTATGTCATATTGACAGTGTTTATATAAAAAAATGGAGTGTAGCAGCTTTTTTTTTTGTAATCTAGTTTAGAAGGCGCTTGTGCAGACACAAGCAAACAGTACTTCCAGAGATTACCTTTTACAAACAAACTATTTTACTTCTTTGTAATATTAGTTAAAATGACTACAACTCTTTATGAAGGAGCTGTCACCAGGCAGAAATGGAAAACAATTTAATAAATCCTTCTAATATTATAAACGTGAAAGTTTGTATGGATGGATGGATGTTTGTTACTATTTCATACAAAAAGTACTGAACGGATTTGGATGAAATTTGGCACACAGATATACATATAACCAGGATTAAATATAGGATACTTTTTATTCCGATATTCCCACGGGATCGAAACGTATGCGGGTGAAACCGCGGGGCGCAGCTAGTTAATTATATTACATCACACTTCAAAATAAAATTGTTTTATATTCTAGCTGGGAGGCGGCCCAGAGCCCGCCACGACATCCGGCACAACCGGCCTGCTGGGAGACATCTTCGGCGTCACAACCACGCCCGCCTCCTACGTACCGCCCAAGCAGTGCTGGCTACCTGCTGACAAAGGAAAAGGTTCGTTAAAACATGGCTATAACAGACAGCTACTGTACTACCGTAGCTAGCCTGGAGTTAGGATATGTGCCCGGTATTATCAATTACCGCTCCCTATAGCATTGCGACTTAAAATTTAAATATACACCAGCCTCTGCCAACCCTTTTGAAGAATGAAGGCGTGGTGAAATATCGTTTGTTTTTTCATTCAAAAAGATATACGCTTTTATTCCCATTACAATCTATAACCTAAAGCTAAAGTAATTTTAATATAACTTGAAACTACTAAGTAACGATAAAATTAAGAAATCATCCAATTACACCATTTTTATTCACTTTTGTTTGGGAGAATACACTTGATTCACGTGTTCTTTATAATGGTCAGCACTTGCACTACAGTTTAAGTTCAGTTACACTGTACCTTCTCCCGCTCTGGGCGGAGCAGGAGGGCGTGTCAGACTTTTACTGATTGAAACCCACCCTGAAGGAACACCTTCAGTTGCTTATGCCAGGGGCCACGGTAACTCTTTCGAACAACCCGCGGCCCGGCAGGAATTTGTAGGTCTTAGGTGTCTTAGGTACATCTACCAACCCGTACTGGGCTTCCGTGGTGGATTACGGCCCACTCCCTCTCATCGAGAGGAGGTTTGTGTCCCAGCATTGGGAACATTATAGGCTGACTATTGACTAATTCAGTATTTTGTTATTAATTACAGGTCTTGAAATCTGGGGCACATTCAGCCGTCAGAACGGCCAGCCTCGCATGGAGATGACGTTCACCAACAAAGCGATGCAGGCCATGAGCGGGTTCGCTATACAACTCAACAAGAACAGGTCAGTTACACACTATAGCGTTTATAAATTATAAATGTTGCTTAAAAGTTAAGAGACGTTAAACGTCAAATAATGTATGGTGCAGACTTTAATCATTAAAAACAAATTATCACACAAAGCGACGCACGCTAAAGCGTGCGTCGCTTTGTGTGATTAATTAATTGTAACCACAAGTAAACTTGTGGTTACAATTAATTTAGAGTGTCGTTATTCTGTCTGGGGTCTAATGGAGGGTCTATTACCGAGCCGGTAAAGGTTCGTGTGTTCGGGTCCTTTTAGCACGCGTAGTATGACCACAGTAGACAGTATAGACAAAATGACAAATTTCTTTAGAAATCTGTCCACAATCTGTAATAGAAACGGGTTTTGTAAATGGAAGAATAGACAAAATGATAGATTTCTTTAGAAATCTGTCTACAATCTGTCATTTTCTTTCTTCGACAAAATCCGTTCCTGTGGTAGTCATGCTACGCGTGCAGGGAGCTTCCGAATTACACGGTTACTATCAAGATAACATTGTGTCATCACAAACATGTTGGTTCCAGTTTCGGCGTGTTCCCGTCGGGCGGGCTGAGCGTGGGCGCGGTGCCAGCCGGCGCGGCCGCCGACGCGCCGCTCGCGCTCGCCACCAGCGGGCCGGTGCAGCGCATGGACCCGCTCAACAACCTGCAGGTGGGCACACGTGCAGCTGGGAATGTGCAGCCTCTCAGCGCACAATGTTTGCAAAGAAGGCCAATTTTATAATAGATCCATTTAAATGCAAGATTTCGGATCCCATTTAGCTAGCATGTCTAGTATATGCTTTTTTTTGTTATCGTCCAATTTTCATCCGGATATTTAGAAAGAAAGTCATTAATCTCTAATTAAGCATAATACGCAATAAAGATGTTAAATTAAGTTCCCTTAATTAAATCATCTACACTCACCCACAGGTGGCGATAAAGAACAACGTGGACGTGTTCTATTTCGCGTGCCTCATCCCCGCACACATCCTGTTCACTGAAGACGGACAGCTCGACAAGCGAGTCTTCCTAACCACCTGGAAAGAGATCCCCGCTGCGAACGAAGTCCAACATACTCTCTCAAACGTGACCGGCAACGCAGACACCATCGCACAGAAAATGACCCTGAACAACATCTATACCATCGCGAAACGAAACGTCGAAGGACAAGATATGCTGTACCAGTCCCTAAAACTCACCAACAACATCTGGGTACTCCTAGAACTTAAACTACAGCCAGGAAACCCAGAAGCAACTCTCAGCCTCAAATCTAGAACCGTAGAAGTCGCCTCCTGCATATTCCAAGCGTACGAAGCTATCCTAAAGTCGTAATCTCACAGATTTATATGTAAATGTTGGTCTAAGATGTTATGAAAGTATTCCTATGTAAGTTATAAAGACTTGTAATATGTAAAATTCCATTATTGAAGTATGATTATGGATACGCGAGTATTTACGAGTTGAGTCAGAAAATATCAACGCAGAAATTATAACTACATTACATATATATGCAGCTACGTTAGTCTGGTTCTTAATAAAATTATTAACTGGAAGCAATAAATCGAAAATGAAATCTATTATTATTTTAATTATTCGAGCAAAGAGATTGATAAATGAAATTATGATTGTATAAAATGTTCTCCAAAAACTCGGCTGTAAATCTGCGCGTCGTATGTTTATTGTTATTATAGCTGGCGTCGTTTGGTGAAGCAAACGGTGTGTAAGACGTTATAATAAATTTATGTTATACGCATTACTTCGTTTTATTACAACAACTCAAATGAAAGTCCATTATTATTTCAATCATCACCTTCCGTGCCTCGAAAAGCACGTTAAGCCGTTTGTCCCGGCTGTCATTCGTGGATCTTTGACAGTCGTTACGGGTCGTCAGTAGCCCGAAAGTCTGACAACCAGTCTTTCTAAGGGGTGTCGTATTACCGAGTAACTGTTTTGTGGAGGTCAGATAGGCAGTCGCACCATGTAAAATACTGGTATTCAGCTGCATCCGGTTAGACTGGAAACCGACCCCAACAGAATTGGGAAAAGGCTAGGCAGATGGTGATAACCGGTAGAGTCATCATCATCTGCCTAGCCATTTGCCTATTACGTCTTAGCGTATCGATGGCAAAAATATGAACTTCTTTGACCCAAAGTTCAGCTCCGTGAACTCCGCTCACTGACGACGCAGTCATAAGATCATCAAGTGCACAGGTGACCGGCCATGCGGCGCATAATTGAAGGCACAAACAATGGCTTACCCTATTACATAAGACTTATATAAGCCATAACGGGCAAAATGTGGGTCTACATAGGTACCACCTCTTGCCTTACTCTGGGGAATACAGCCGTGATGTTATGTTATGTCATCATAAACATTCATTTCAACAAAATGCTCAAGACAACTAGATTGGATAAATGACAAACATAACATCAAGCCAGTATTTTCGAAGGTTAGGCAGAGGTATATGAATATATTTTTATAAGCTTTTTTTTTACTTGCCTTATAACTCAGCATGTATGGGTCAAATCTTGCAAGCTGAATCAAAATCACTTCCTCTTATCCTACGGAGTTGAAATTTTACATGTTAATTCTGTTTCGAAGACAACGTATTTTTATGATGCATTACTTGATTCTACACCGAGGATTGATGCCAGACTAAGGAACTCCTTAACGGTAAATTCATAAAGTCTTTGAAGCAATTATTGTCCAACCGAGTTGTAACAGCATGAAATAGGCTCCCGGAAAATGTGACGGCTCACTGAACTGTTTCAAGAATAGACTGGACGTTCATTTTTATAAATTTAGACACCCCCTTTGTTTACCTATATTCTACAAATAAAAATATTTGAATTTGAATTTGAGATTAACATGCATAGCGTAGCATGCATAGCTACTTTCCCACTCGTATGGGAGACCTCGGCGTCCGCAAAATTTCTTGTATTTGTTTACGGGTCAATCAATCAAATCAGCCTATCGCAGTTCACTGCTGGACATAGGCTTCTTCCATGCTGCGCCACAACTTCCGCCTGTCCACCGCCTTCCGTATACAATCTGTCCTAGCCACATTTTTGAGGTCGTCTGTCCATCTAGCTGGGAAGCGTCACTACGCTTGCCGATCCGCAGTCTCCACTCCAGGACTCGTGTGCTCTAACGGTAAAAATGACAACCCAATTGAATTAAAAGACTTTCGCCCTATTAGCATTTTACCGTGTCTGTCTAAAGTGCTGGAAAAAGTCGTCCGCCACCAGTTAACGCATTTTCTGGAACAAAATAATGTGTTGCCGGACTTCCAGTCTGGTTTCAGAAAACAGCGCAGTACTGCCACTGCCTCACTGGATGTGACTGATAAACTTCTATAAGCCCAAGATAAGGGTATGTGCTCATTGCTGGACCTGCTAGATTTTTCCCGGGCATTTGGCGCAATAAATATTCCATTATTGCTATCGAAGCTAAATTATGACGGATTTGACCCCAGCGCTACGCAATTGTTCCGCAGTTACCTTAGTGATAGAAAACAACTTGTGGATCTACGTTTGGGTGACGGCACTGCTCTTACATCGACTCTTTCTTCCATTGAGAGAGGGGTTCCGCAGGGATCTATATTAGGCCCAATTATATTTATTTTATACTGTGCAGATATAAGTAATATAATGTCTCCAGAGATGCAAGTACCACGTGTTGGAACGTGGAAGTCAGGCATCGTTTAAAACGGGTTTATGTTGTTCTGAGTCGTTTCGAAGAATTTATTTATTTACATATTAACGAAGGTCTATCACGCGGCCGTCTCATTATATTTGTCAGTATTTTTTGGTTTGTGAGAGGGGCCCGTGGCAAAATAACAACAGCCGCATAGGTCAATCGATCAGGTTAAGCTATGCTTGCCGCGGTTGGTCTATGGATGGGTGACCATATTTACATACCGAGACCCCTCCGTGCCTCGGAAAGCACGTTAAGCCGTTGGTCCTGGCTGTCTTTCGTAGATCTTTGACAGTCGTTACGGGTAGTCAGAAGCCCGAAAGTCTGACAACCAGTCTTACCAAGGGCTATCGTATTTACCCATTCACTGGGTTGTGGAGGTCAGATAGGCAGTCGCTCCATGTTAAATACTGGTATTCAGCTGAATCCGGTTAGACTGGAAGCCGACCCCAACATAGTTGGGAAAAGGCTAGGCAGATGAGTATTTTTTGGTTTATTTTTTGCAATATTACTCAACTCACACTATTCATGTACATATTCGTTACTACTTTTATCGGACACATATTTATCTTATTTAAGTATGCATACACACGTCACGTTGCAGTGTAATACTGATTTACATCCGTCACCTTACACATCAGGTTCAGTTGAAAACCAGCGTCAGGCACTATTGTCTGGCATTTTTGCTGAACTGGGACTTTTTGGTGCAGCCGTGAGGTACATTTTCCTGCTATTTTCTTACATCGGTCTTTATACTTTCTTATTTGTTGCTATCTGATGTATGTATCTGGCGTGTCTTTTAGTCTGTGCTAAAAAAATGTATTTTCTTTCTTTAACTAGCATCTGCCCGCGACTTCGTCCGCGTAAAATTTCTTATTCCCCCGACACATCCTGGCCGCGTTATTACTTCGATTTCGCTTAGCGTTCTATCGGAGTTCCCTTGTTTTTGCTCGGCTCGCAAGGGTCTTGGTGTGATGTTAAATATAGCCTTCCTCAAGAATTGGGTAATAACCCAATAGTCAGATAAACTATATCTGAAGAATAAATATGACAGTTTGACATAATTTCTATACAAAAGCTGTCAAGCCGCAATATTTATTCCCCAGATAAAAAATATCTGACTATTGAAAAATTGGACTTTAGAAAGATTAGGTTATGTTAGAGCTTGCAAACAACCCTACGAGGGCCGACGAGGGCGAACAAGTTAAAAACAAACACCGTCACTAATTTCAGTTACTTTATTAAATAATTTCATTTTACAACCAGTATTGAATGCAGTAACGTTTCATCACATTATAGTACATACACATTCATAGACAATTTGATAATGTGGTTACAGACACATAGATATAATACGTATATATAGACTGAGTAATGGAGTACACAATTACAAGATACACTATAAAGGAGTACATTTTTAATAATCAATAATCAGCTAGTGTAATTAAAATTACTATAAAACAAACCAGTCGTGAGGGAAGTTAAAAAAACATGTTCTATATACCTATCAGATATGTTTCAGGTTTACTATAAAGCAACAACTCATCTGTAACAAATAAATCATAGAATAACAGTCTGATCACACGAATATTACAAATTAAATAATAAAAATGTATATGCCATCTAGTTATTTACAAAAGTTAGCTAACTAAATAACAAAGAACCTAATATTATTTTGTAAGTTACACGCCACTAGGCCGTCTAAATACTGACTGGCTGGCAGGTCGCCGCGCGATCTCTAACCGCTAATAATTAATTTCCTACAAGATCCTACGCTAAATAAATTAAAGTCCAAGCCTAGATAATGGCGCCGATGTAGTACTCAGAAGCTCTTCTTTAAAGATATTTTTTTAAATCTGGAATGCATTCATTTTTATAACCTGGCAACACTGCCTAGGACACCGGCGCCATCTGTCACTAAATACACAGAATTACCTAAAAATCTTTATCAAACGCGTTAATAATTTCATATCAAAAGCTTTTCTATGAATACATGAAAGATTCGAATGTATAATCGATTAATGTATAATGACGTTCAAAAGTGTTATATTATTGTTTTTACTGAGCAGTCTAATTTAGGAGCCATCGTTACATTTAATTCCAAGCGTCGAGTACTATTGCTACGCTGTATAGTTTTATAATAATCATCGCTGGTATGGGGTGCATGTTTAATTAATGAAAGAAACAATATCATTCGCACTGAGGAGTCTCTGATCTCACACATTCATATTTTTCGCCACTTTTTGACACCTGTCCTTTTGACGTACGTCTGTCATCTGTCAGTTTGACGTTTCCGTCACTATTTGACATCTGTCATTTTGTCGTTTCTTTGTTGACAGGCGTCACGTTTGACGTTTATTTTATTTTAGTCGAGCACAATATGCGGCGCGGGCGGCGTGCGGCTGCAGAACACGGCGCAGAGCGCGGGCAGCGCGCGCGTGAGCAGGCTCGCGCCGGCGGGCTGCTGTTATGCGAACGATTCCTTCGTGGGGCTCATCTGCTTACTGGAACCGACGCTTGAGCGACTCTCGCGCCCGCCCGAGGAGTGGGATCTGAGGGGGAAAGAAAGAAATAAATTAAAAGTTTCGTTCTGAGTAAACCGTTTCAGATTAAGACCCGTGCGACAAAAAATCTCTTAAAACCAGGGAACCAGGCGTCTACAACAACTTCATCGGTTATAACCCACATCATTATAAAATTATTATTAACTATCGATAATATAGGCTCAACGCTTTTCTATGTCTGGCCATGTGACCCAAAAAAGGGTTTGTAAATATGCTGTCAGGTCTGCTGTCTTGCTCAATTATTTTGTCACGCCCTCTTGGTTTGGTCAGAATATTTTATATAACAACAATTTGACTCTATTAACCCCAAAAGCCCTTTATGTTCAGGAATAATAAAAGCCTTAAACACTGAGTACTTACATCCCGGAAAACACTTCAATTACTACGTTTTTTTGAAGCTTAACATTTGGCCTCTCACATAAATTTAAAATGTCAGTACTTACTTCTGTGTGTCTAGTTGCACGCTGTTCCGCGACGGCGCGGAGGGGCTCAGCTTGTGATTGGCTAAGAAAGTGCCGATTGATTCGTCCGAACTGTAACTGTCGTTGTCGCTGTAAGGTAGAATACATATTTTAGTTATCATTTGAAGCAGGCGTTTTTGTAGACGAATTTAATGTGGAGAAAAAGGCAAAAAGAGGCTGAATTTTATTTTTAAACCAAACGGTTTATTAACCCTTCTTATGCGAACGTAGATCCACGCGAGACACAATGGATTTTTAATTGTTTCTGTAATTATGGCATTCAACCGGTTAATGGTATCCTAAAACCAAAAGTATTTTTTCATTCAAAGCTTTTGATAGCAAGCAAAATTTGACTTTATATTGTCTGTTCTTACCATAAATTCAGAAGGTTTATGGTCATTTCTAAACGTATTGTCGTTACAAACTATCGGGATGAATGTGCTGCTCAAAATT
Organism: Apamea monoglypha; assembly: GCA_911387795.2. Lineage (NCBI taxonomy): Eukaryota > Metazoa > Arthropoda > Insecta > Lepidoptera > Noctuidae > Apamea > Apamea monoglypha. The sequence continues at coordinate 13,163,593 of OU426934.1, read as the reverse complement.
ATCCGAACCAAACCAACCATTTCATAAGACATAATTGGGTAGTTGCATGATATTGAATACTATATATTCTAGTAGATAATATATTCACATGTGTGATACGATAACAGAATTCGAAATCAAATTTGAAATCAGTCGAAAAATAAAAAACTTATAACTTATAAAAGCTTTTTGTCTATCTCTTTCTCGCAAAACGAAGTTTTGCATGTAATTTATATGGCGATACTGAACTATGATGTCACAGTTCAGTAATTCCCTCTCTGTCTAATTGTGAGTTTTGAACGCTTATATCTTTTTAATTTCCGAAGATATTAAAAAACTGGTTATACCAAGCTATTGGTGACGTAAAAAAGCTTTAATTTAAATAATAAAAAAAAATAGTCAACCAGCCAATTATTGTTGGTTATGGTTGGTTGAATAACAATCATGTACGGTGGCTAAAGGAGATAAGTAAACAGGGTCATTGGATATAGGAGAAGATTAGTAAGAAACCGTTGGATATTTTCGAATAAAATTTAATTTAATTAATAGAAAACCATCAGTTCATTTATCAAATTAAATTTCACTCGAAAACATCCATCGGTTTCTTACTAAACTTCAACTATATCCGACGACCCTGGTTATTATCTCCTTTGGTGACTGTAAGAAGCCGTCTTCTGCTGAATAATGATGATGATCCTATAGAATTATGAGGAACAAGGTGCAAAGTTCATATGAGGGTGCAAAGTCTTAAAAGGATCATCGCTAGCAATAAGTCCGGTACCGCGGCTGGTGAGATGGCCGAGAACACAATGTAACGACTTGAAATGCACTGTTATTTTATTTTTTAGAACTGAGTCATATTTTTGCTCTTTGCTTCTGTGTGTGGAACGTGTTTTGGTCTATGTAATCTATGTTTTCTCAGAGATATGTGGCTGTTGTTGTCCTTTTCCAACTTGTTATATTTGCTTGTTTTCTTGCTGTGTGCTGTTTATTATATTTTTAATGTCGCTTTTCCTCCAATTTCGTAATTGCGTGTCATTGCAAATTTATATTTTGTTGCCTAAGTGTACTCATAAACTTTTATATTATAGTTTTAATGCACCCTACTTCAGACTTAGAGTTGCCTTTTCAATAACACTATTTATTTTAATTCAATACCACTATTACCGTAAAATTATAAGCATCGATGGCTATTAATAACATTGCAATTTATTACCAGAACTGTAGAGGGGTCCGCACAAAGTTGCACACATTATACATGAATATATTGGCATGTTCATATGACGTCATCATACTGACGGAAACGTGGCTGATTCCCAGCATCCAGGATAGCGAATTTATTGACGATCGCTACGTGGTCTTCAGACGCGATCGTGATCGTTCTGCAACGAATAAAGGTGACGGAGGGGGAGTTTTAATAGCTGTTCTTAGGGATTTACGCCCTAGCAAGTTACCGTTACAATTCGTCTCTACAGAAGTTGAGCAAATTATCGTCCAGCTACCTGCTTCCCAACATAATAAACGCCACATCATCAGTGCCTCGTACATACCACCTCGTACGAGTGAAGACTCATACACACATTACCTAGACATGCTACAAAGTTTGGTTAACGATCCTGCCACCGACTCTTACTTTATTACTGGTGATTTTAACCTACCTGACGTCGACTGGATTAACCAAGGGAATCACGCAATCACACAAGCTACGAACTCAATCGGACGAATGTTATTGAATTTCATTAATATAATTGATGGATCTCAGTTTAATATTACGAAGAATAAATTAGGCCGAATACTAGATCTGTTTATCTCAAATGTCAGCTGTCAATCTATACCATGTAATGCTTTACTTGACCCCGATAGTCATCATCCGGTATTTTCTGTCTTGACTTGTCTGAATTCTCAGTATACTCCATTAAAATACCACGCGGTCCGTAGACATAACTTCTATAAAGCTAATTACGAGAGCATAAATTGTGAACTGGGTAACATCAAATGGGATTTGGTGCTTTCTCATCTTGATTCTGATCAAGCTGTCAACATTTTCTACGAGACTTTGTATTGTATTATTAAGTCAAATGTACCGTTGACAAGAACGAGAAAGTCTGGTTTCCCTACCTGGTTTACACCCTCTCTTATACGAGTCTTCAAAGCAAAGGAGCGTGCTTGGATAAAGTGGAAGAAGTACAACAATCAGTCGGACTATCTGAGATTCTCTAACTATCGTAAACTTTTCCACAGAGACTCATTGCAATGCTTTAGGAATTACATAAAATCGGTTGAAGATAGCATTCCTAAGAATATAAAGCATTTCTGGTCTTATGTCTCTTCTAAAAAAGGAAAAGCTAATTACCCGGCCATTATGAATCTCGGTAATGTTTCTAAAGATGATCCCATAGACATTAGTAATTTATTTTCTTCCTTCTTTTCTTCCGTCTATGAACCTTCTACTTTGGATCCTATCAAGTGGCAACCATCTAATAACTATTCAAATAATTCCCCTTGCATATCCGACATCTATCTATCCACAGAAGTTGTACGCACGACACTCAAGTCTTTAGATTCCTCTAAGGGGGCGGGACCTGACGGTTTACCACCCAGCTTCTTTATAAGGACTTGTGAAAGCTTGTGTGCCCCTTTACATATACTTTTTAATAAATGTTTGCATGAGGGCTTTTTCCCCGCAATTTGGAAGCGTGCATTCATAACTCCTGTTTATAAGTCTGGCGACAAGAACAATGTCGAGAATTACCGCCCCATCTCAATCCTTTCTACATTGTCTAAAGTTTTTGAGAGTCTTGTACACGGTGCCATATATCCCCACATTCATCAGCTTATTTTACCCGAACAACATGGTTTTGTCAAACGACGCTCGACCACGACTAATTTACTAGCATTTACAAACTATTTATTTGAAAACATGGACCATAGAACTCAAGTGGATGCTGTGTATACCGACTTTCAGAAGGCTTTTGATAAGGTGGATCATGTATTGCTTCTGGAAAAAATTGCTTATAACGGGATACGTGGTAATTTGCTTAGATGGTTTGTCTCATATATTCATAATCGGACGCAAAAAGTTGTGATTAATGGTTACGAGTCAGACCCGGTTGTGGTCAAGTCTGGTGTCCCACAGGGATCCATTCTGGGCCCTCTCCTTTTTGTCATATTTATTAATGATATTAGTAATTGTTTTTTAAACTCTAACTTCTTAATGTACGCAGATGATATTAAAATCTATAGAACCTGTAAAAATATTCAAGATTGCAAACTCCTACAAGACGACCTCGACAGGCTTCATGCATATTGTGCAAAAAACAAACTTTTTTTAAGTCTTCCCAAATGTCATACCATCTCATTCACCAAAAATAGGAATAAAATTACATTCAATTATTGTATTAATAACACACGGTTAGATAATGTCATATCGGTTCGTGACTTGGGTGTCATACTAGATTCACGTTTACACTTCGACACACACGTCGATAATGTAGTAAACAAAGCATTTCGGATGTACGGTTTCGTTATGAGATCATCGGGTGACTTTGTGCGGCCCTCTACGTTCTTATTGTTATACAAAACATTGATACGGTCCCAATTGGAGTACGCTGTCCAGATTTGGAACCCTTTCTATGATAAATACAGCTTTCAAATAGAAATGGTACAGAAAAAGTTCCTGCGTTGCTTGAACTATAAATGCCGTCACTCGAAGATTGGTTATGTTCAGTTACTTGATCGTTACGGCATTCTGAGTTTGAAGTCCAGGCGATTTCTTCTGGGCGTAATGACACTGCATGGCTTATGTAACAATAGTTTTGACTGTCCTCACTTAGTGAATAAACTACGCTACATAGTGCCTAGAACTGTTATCCAACGGGGTGCGCGTGTGCCTCGACTGTTCCATACAGATATGTGCAAAACCAACGCCGGGAAACGTGCACCCCTTCGTCGCCTTGTAGAGACATACAACAATTATTTCATGGAATTGGACATATTCACACTTTCAAGCCAACTGTTTAAGAAAAGGGCTATAGATATACTGTCTAAAATGGAGTATTGTTAAAGGAAGCTATTTAAATTTAATTATGTTTTGACCACACAGGCACACACATATTTGTTTTTGTATACGTTTTGTCTTTTACTTCTTATTATTTTTTTTTTTATTAATATGTGGACAATGTTGTGGGTTACATGTTTATAATCTTAAGATAAGTATTTATTGTATAACTTGCATGTAACTGTTTTTTGTCCCTAATGAATAAATAAAGTACACTCATATGAACTTTGCACCTTAACAACCTTACGACAACCTTACTTTTCCGTTTTCTATGGAGTTACCTTAGTAACTCCATAGAAAACGGAAGATCCTCCGACCGGTATTGTGTCTGGTGGGCCCGATGATTGATGTTGGGACGTTGTATATATGCTAGTCGCGTGGTAAACTCTGCTTGCGCGATGCAGGATTTCGCGTGACGTCAGTCAAGTGTGTGGCGATGTAGATGCCACAACGCCGTATGACGTGACTTTTTCAATTCGACAAAATTAAAAAACAGTCTCAAGTTATCATATCTTCACCTATCAGTATCCCTGGAATCCCCGGGACTGCTCAGGTCGCCAGCTATAGCCTCCTGCAGCGCGGTGGCCCGCCTGGCCGCTAGTCTGGCCTCATCCCTGGCGGCTGCAGCCTCGGCCGCTGCGGCTGACGATGCAGCTTCAGCGGCTGCCTTGGCTCGGGCAGCTTCGCTTAGCTTGGCGTTTAGAGCGCTGTTCTCTTCTTTGAGTTCGCTGTGGGTGGTGAAATAAAAAAACAATATTATAATATTGCACTGATTTATTAATTTATGAAATCTATCACAACTTTGATGTGTTAAAGACACTTTACCAACTGTAAATGTAGGTAATAAAACACATGAAAATGAATTTGATTTGCAAAAAAAAAATCTAAACAAAAAAAATCTAAACAAGATAAAAATAGCGCACATATTAATTCTTCAACATTATTTGAAATGAGACATCATACAACTATAATTCGGTTACCCAGAGCAAAGTATAAGATTTTTTTCTATAAATTTCAAGATGATATTTTGTTTTTTTACTGCAATTTGTACTTAACTCCTTTAGTTAGAGTAATTTTTTTAGCATAATTTAATTATTAAGAAAAACTTGAATTGACAGTAAATGGTAAATAAATACCGACTCACCGCTAAATACAGAATTGTGAGGAAAAGGGAAGAAGGAGTCTTTTGCCCCGTTGTGAGACGATACAGGTTAGTTAGATAGAGGGATTTGACAGAAGACTCACCGCAGTTGCCTAGTGAATTTGCGCACTTCATCAGCAGTATGCTGTTCCCTCGCCCGAGCAGTGCCGAGCTCTGATGCTAGTTGTTCATGTGCCTCTCTGAGACGGGACAGCTGGCCTTCGAGACGGGAGCGGGCTGTAGCTTCCAGTTCCAGACTGGATTCTAATTCCTGAGGGAGAAGGACTTTTATTAATATGACAGTAAAAATTAACAATTTAGTTTGTGGGCCCTACTACTAACATTGTTATTTAAATGAGTGAAATGTTCATGTTCATACTAAATCTTGGATACCATTCACATTCATTATACATTGGTCGTCATTTATCAAATATCCGCTTTATTTTGTATTCTAATTGAACTCAATTTTCACATTTTTTCTTAGATAATAAGCTGATGTCCTTTATGTTGAATGCTGTGTATAATGGGGAAATGCCATGAAAACAGCGATACCGTAGGTATACCAAATAAATAAACAATAAAATGGCGGATTTGCTTTTTATTCTAAATAACTTGGTTTTCTATTACATCCTGAAAATATGCGATTCTGTCCGGGATGACTATATCGCTATAAGTACATGTAACTCGACATATTTAGGACCTCGATAGCAAGCATTAAAATCAGATAAATTGAACGCTAATATTACAGAAAAATGAGGAAATCACATTGGGTGAACGTGGACACTTATGATGTAAAGTATAAAAAGGGAAGAAGGAAAATAAACCATACCTTATTCCTCAACTCCAGCCGTCTCTCAGCCTCCATATGTCCATGCGAATGGCCTGCCTCTGCATGAGCCAGCTTGGCACTAAGTTCGGTGAGCTTGTCTCTCGCGGCTCTTGCCTCTTCAGCCGCGGCGTCTGCGCGCGCGCATGCCTCTCGCGTTTCGTTCTGTGCGGCACAGAGGGCGCTCGTGCTTGATCGGTATTTCTTTAGGAGCTGCAATGAGAGAGTTGGTGGGTTAGTTTGTTTTATTGTAACAAATAGAAATTGGAGAGTTGCAATCAAAACGAAATTACATTGCGTGCGGATTTGGAATTTAATTGTCATTTTATTTTGATTGCAATGCGACAAAGCAAAAACGGGTTACAAAGTTAGGTTCTTTTTTAATTATTTAGAAAAAGAATCGTCATGGTTCGAACTGCCCGAACTGGCATGGCTCGGCATCGGCTCTGGCTCTACTGGCTCTTACTAAGAGTGCCTATATCTAACTACTTTATTCTGTGTAGTTACCTCTGCAGCTTCCTCTTCCGCATCATCAAGCTGTGCCCGGGCGGCTGCAGCGTCTCTGGCCGCAGTCATGGCTCGTTCCGCGGCGTCGCCTCGTGCTCTGCTGGCTTCCTCAAGCGCTGCGTTCGCTTCAGCGGCCTCTGCTTCAGCGGTTTGACGCGCTTTTGTTGCTGCACGGACGGCTAGTTCTAAGTCTTCAACCTGGGGAAAGAAGGGATGGTTTTATTATTAAGGTATTTTTTTTTTAAATTGAGATAGTTTTTGTGTACAATAGAATCAAATTGACAAAATAGCCGTAGAATAAAAAAGAAAATAAAATGTATGAAAAAGATATATTCCGATCATAATTCTTTGTAGCGTCTTAATAATGTAGTAGTGGAAAAAGCAATGACATGTATGTATTACTTGGTAACATACCATCTTTAGAGTTAAAGGAATCAATAAGTATAAATACGCGCTCTTGCTAAAAGTAGCAAAAAAAAAAAATGTATGGACACAACAATATTTCAGACTTTTGGAGAACTTTTCTTTGATGTTTGTCTTTCATTGCGTCTTGTAAACTAACAATTTATAGACTAGAATACTCTATATTATGTGCACCATATTAATTACAGATATAAATGTAGACATTTTACAAAGGGTGACAAAATGAGCGGTCTAATCACTAAGAGCGATTTTTTAATGACAACCTTTGGATGGATTTATTTTGATTTTTGAAGAAGTTAACACCTTAAAAAGTCTATTTATAAAAGAACACGTACCTGGTTCTTCAGTTGTCTGATCTGTGCCTTAGCGCCGCCCTCCTTCTCCTTCTGTTCGAGCATCGTCTGTGCGTCGCGGAGCAAAGCGCGGTATCTCTTCAGGTCCCTGCAAATAATCACAAGTTATTTGACATGTTGTGCAAAATCAGCGTTGATCAAATAAAAACAACCATAATCTGTCTCAGCGAGCAGTGGTGGCCCAGTGGTAAAGGCCGCGACTTACGAGTTGTAGGTTCGAACCTGAGACAGACGCTTTACTTTGTGTAAATTAGTTCATCACCACTGCTCTCAAAATGGTGATGGGAAAACATAGTAAGGAAACCGGCATGTCCTAGAACCAAAAAATCGAAGACATGTGACATCCACCAACCCACACTGGCCTACCTGGTGGATTACGGCCCACTCCCTCCCACAGAGAGGCCTGTGTCCCAGCAGTGGGAACACTACAGGTTGATTATGCTAATCTGTTCCACCTGCTCTGAGATTTGACAACGAAATATATTAAATAGGTTTTCATTCATTGGTCATTACTGGTTACTTATTTATTGTAAAGAAAATAAAAATGTGAATATAAGGAAAATATGAGTGATTACTTTTTCCTTTAATCTCATGCTTCGTGTCTGCTATGATTGGTTGACTAGATAAGCGGACAAGTATCACAGAACAGCTCAAGAACAAGCAAGTGAGGTACTGCATACTTTATAATTCAAATATGTATGTTTAGGTTAAAAGATTTATCTATGGGTCTGCGTCCCCTGAAAAAATGATTCAATAAATAAAATAAGAACTCGTTCATAAAAGTTCTAACTGGTCCCCTTACCTCTTGAGTCTCTGCAACAGCTGCGCTTGCTCATGGTTCTCAGCGCGCGCGGTTTCTTCCAGCGCGGCGAGGCGTCGCTCGAGTTCGTGTCGTTCACGTAGAAGCAGACTTCGCTCCGAGTGCTCGCTCTCAAGTTGGCTTTCTAGTACTGTAAGAAGATGGCCAGGTTAGTTTTGAAGACGTCGTTGTCGTAATTAATCTCTTCACCACCCTTGACTGGTAAAGAATAAATAAACAAATAAACGGAACTATAGACTAAGATATTGATTGGTATAATGTAGGAGTCAATAGTATTTCGTTTTACTAGGATCAGATTGGAAATATAATAAAAAGCTTCTGTATTATTCCCGAAGAGATGGTGTGTGAATAATGTATGGTGACTCTGACTCCTGTAATCTTTGGTCCTAATAAATCTGCTTCTATGTACCGACATTCACCTTTAGAATGAAGATGGTAAATGCACATCTAAGTATGAGAATACGTATTATCTATAAGTAATGCCGCGTTAACATATGTACTATTCAATCATCATCTGCCTAGTCTTTTCCCAACTATATTATATTAGGGTTGGCTTCCAGTCACACCAGATGCAGCTGAATTTTATTTTATTTTATCTGTAAATTACATGGAGTGACTGACTATCTGACCACCATAACCCAGTTACTAAGCAATACGATACCCCTTGGTAAGACTGGTTGTCAGACTTTCGGGCTTCTGACGACCCGTAACGAAAGATTTACGAATGACAGCCGGGACCAACGGCTTAACGTGTTTTCCAAGGCAAGGAGGGGTCTTGGTCTGTTAAGATGGGCACCCGTCCATGGACCAACCATGGCAAGCTTAGCTTAACCTGATCGATCGATCCGTGCGGCTGTTGTTACTTGGCCACAAGCTCTTCATAATAGGTACTATTCAATCATATTAATCAAATTTGGGAAGAAATTACACAAACACACTCTATAGACTTCTTGGGCTTTTTTTCTCTCTTTCTCTTTTTCTTTCTTTCTCTTGTAGCGGTATCTACGACGTCACACGCGAACAACGCGTCATACTGACGTCACGAAAATCCTGCATCTCGCAGGCAGAGCTTACCGCGCAATTAGCATAGATACAATTTCCCAACATCAATCTCCAACTCAAACTCCCGTCTGGTCGGAGGATCCTCCCTTTTCTATGGAGGATGAGTGAACTTTACACCCGGTTCTCATACCTCTTAACTCTCTTTTCAGGAAGGTAGCAGGAACACTTACTCTTAAGTTTCTTGGCAGCGTTAGCCCTTGTTTCCTCCATCTCTTCGTCGCGTGCGGCAGCTTCCAGTCTCGCTTCCTTGCGCTGTTGCTCTAGCAACATCTCCAGGCGGAGCTTGGAGCTTTCCAACAACTGCGGACAAAGAAATTGTTTAAAGACGATAATTAAAAAAATAAAACCGCACTAGAACCGGAAGACGTTGTGTTCTTTTTTATCATTTTTTTTACCCTATCGTTTGTCCTATCTATATTTAGCTATTAAGCGAAAGTCACGTTTTATAAGACTTGGCCAATAAGGAGTGATACTGATTTGAAGGTGATTTAATAAAAAGAAGCAATAATGTGCGAGAACGAAAATTTTTGCACCTAAGATAGAATAGATAGAGTCGACAAAGAACTCGTATGGTCATAAGAGAATCTTATGACCATACGAGTTCTTTGTCGACTTATGCAAATAAGCTTGAGAATAAAAAAAAAATTGGAAAAATGGGCGAACGAAGCGAGCTCGAAAATTTAAGCACCCCAGCTCGGGCAGATTATATTTTCTTTTTACTATGCATACAGATAATATTAATTTTACTTTGTCGACGTATCCCTAGAAGCTTCAGAACAATAAATATTATTGGTAGGAACAACTCTTAGTCTGCCGCCCCGGGCCATGGCCCTCTTGGCCATAGGGTAAATACACCACTGCGTCCCTGACTCATCTATTTACCTGTATCTGCCCGGCCAGTTCGTCCAGCTCCTCCTCCTGGTCCCTGACTTTCCGCTCCAGATCGGTCTTGCTCCTCCTGAGGGCGGTGACCTCGTCTCCTCCCCCTCCTCGCTCCTCCAGCTCACGGGTCGCGGCTGCTAATCGCTCTTCTTTCAGCTCCAGTTCCAGACGAGCTTCCTGTGGGTAAAACAAAATTGGTATTAGAAAAAACAAATTTAACTGAAATTTTTAGGTTTCGGTATCTCCTAAAATATCAATATTGGGTTGTGAAACTCAGATGGAATCGCTTTACATAGAATACTGATAGTCAGCACTATTTGGTCATAGCATATAATGTTCCCACTGCTGGGACAAATGCATTTTCTCTATGATAGGGAGTGGGCCAAGTGCGGGTTGGTGAATGTCACATGTCTTTGAATGACTAGTACTAGTAGTGACTCTTCGGTTCTAGGACATGCATGTTTCCTCACGATGTTTTCCTTCACCGTTTTCAGAGCAGTGGTGATGAAATGAAATACACAAAGTGCCTGCAGTGGCATGATACATGCTAACAGTAACTAGTAAAGTGCTGGTTACTTTTCAAGGGCGTACAAGGCTCTGTCTTAGCCAAAGGCTCTGATCAGGGAAGTTCTTTTCAGCATTAACTTTCTCTTTTTCTACTGTTAGTTGCTCCATAACTTTAAGGGTTGTGTAGGCGTTAGAGGATGTCTCATACTCACAGAGAGGCTCTGTTCGATGGCATACTTCTCGGCGTGTGCTTGGTCTCGCTCCCTCGACAGTCGCTCCTTGGCGCTTCGTTCGCGCTTCAGCTCTTCTTGCGCCGCTTGCAGTTCGCCGTCGAACTTGCGCTGTCGCTTCTCTAATAGGTTGTTGCGACATGTCTGAAATATTACAAATACATTTAGTAAAGCTGCAGAAAGGAGAGGTAAGAAAAAAAAAAGAAATTATTATGGCTTAAGAATTGTGAGTTTAAGAAGCTGCCAAAATATTTGCATTTAGTTATAATTGCTTGAATGCTTGCCCTTTTAAGTTCAGTCTTCAAGTTTCAAGCATCAGATTTCTTTAGTGTCTAATTCTCCCCTGGATTCTTAGGTTTTCGAGAAGTTAAGACTAATATCTTTGTTTTCCCAGAACCTGGTTTTTGTTTAGGTCTAAAGTGATCCAGAATTTTCATGACCGTCATTCGTACTTGTCTTTAACAATTCAATTTAATTTATTCTTGATCTTCGTTTTTTTTTTTATAAATGGCTATTTATCTTTGAAGGAACATACTTCTTAATAAATCTTTCTTGTTAAAATAGATGTGGTTGTTACCTGTTCATCAAGCAGTGACCTCAGGTCGGCCATATCGTTGGTCAGCTTCTGCAGCTTGCGCTTCCACTGCGCAGCCACCGCTCTCTGCTCCTCCACTTCTTCGTAGGCATCTTGTACCTGTGGGTGAAGGAAAATGGTTATTATCACCAAGATTATAAGTTTTGAGGTAGTTTCGGTAACATGTGCGGTTGTTTTGATAAAATGCGATGTTGCTGCTGGGGGCGAAGGAAAATGTTGGTTATTATCAACGCTGGTCCATGAAGGATCTATTGAAGGGTGGTTTTCCTATGGCACTGAAACGCAGGCTCATGGACATGTGTATTCTTCCCATCTTAACCTATGGCGCACAAACTTGGTCTTTGACTAACATCCAGAAGTCCAAACTCAAGGTTTGTCAACGAGCAAAGGAGCGCAGTATACTAGGCGTTAAATTAACGGATCGTGTTCGAAACACAATACTGCGCTCCAAAACAAAGATAGCTGACGTGGCTCAAAAGGCTGCCCAACTTACTTAGACATGTCCTTAGACATATCCTGCCCAGTCCCATTGGACTGGGCAGGATATATCTGCCGAATGCCGGACAAACTGTGGGCCCAAATAGCACAGAATTGGTGCCCTGACACAGCGAGGCGAGGTCGCGGCAGACCACGTAGGATGGCAGGACCAGCTTGATTGTTTGCTGTGTAGGTTGGTTCTCAAGAACGTGTATAGGTTTAAGTATTTACTTTTGGGCAGATCATCATCTGCCTAGCCTTTTCCCAACTATATTGGGGTCGGCTTCCAGTCTAACCGGATGCAGCTGAATACCAGCATTTTACATGGAGCGACTGCCTATCTGACCTCCACAACCCGGTTAACCAAAGGCTTAACGTGTTTTCCGAGACACGGAGGGGTCTTGGTATGTAAAGATGGTCACCCATCCACGAACCAACCGCGGCAAGCGTAGCTTAACCTGATCGATAGACCCGTGCGGCTGTTATTACTTAGCCACGGACGGATGATCAAGAGAGCCTCCCGTCCGAAGGGACATGGGTGGGTTTTAGTCAGTAAGAGTCTGACACTCCCTTCCGCTCCACCCAGAGCGGGAGGGGGGGTCATTTGATGATTTCCCATCCGCAAAAAAAAGGGTCTATCCTGCATTTCTTTCCTACTTTGTTGGTATTATGTTTTGTACTAGACTAGCAACAGCATGGAAAGTAGGACCCTAAAATAATAGACGTCAGTCTTTCAAAAACTCGAATTCGCGATACACGACAAGATTCGTACAGATTAAAACAATAGACAAACGATCTTCACACGCTTGTATTTCAGCATTCTAATTACTATTTTTATTCAACAATGTAGTACTAATGATGCTAATGATATTTGAAAGTCTAGAAAGAAATTAAACAATCTTCCTAAATTTGAATGAAGAATTTGAGATAATTTTCAAGCTATGTCATACTCAACAAAGTTCAAATTCCATTACAACCATAAACGTATTAAGACCGTTTTGTTACACGTGGTCATTCAAAAATCAACTTAAAATACATTGCACCAAAGGCGATAACTGATTAAGTGGCGATGGAATGTAAATTATCTGATCTTATGAACACTGCTATAGTCTGAACTCTGTAAGAAAACATTACCTAGTACCGTCCGGCCATCGAGAGAATGCGTTCCTAACAGCTGTCAGTGCGACCATTCTAGTAGCTAATAAAATAAAGATCAAATTCGCAAAACATGTATGAAACTGACAGGTGTCAATAACGCATTCTCTCGTCGGCCGAACTGTATTCTAATTTACTATACTGAAGTTAATAACAACACAGTTGCATGTGAAACAAGATGATTCACAAATCGTGAAAAGAGAAATTATTAGGCGATATGTAGGCAGCTAGTCTTACGAGACTGAATTAAATGTCAATTTGTTAAAAGTAGATTCGAAATGTCGCAATCGAGTTGCGAGTAATTAGGTAATCAACTACGTTGGCTGAAGAGAGAGTTTAATGGCGTTCGAATAGAGGCCTATGTCCAGTATTGGACAGCTATGTGCAGACGATATTGACGTAGGGTAGGTGAGTTCAAATGATTTTATTATTTATTATAATTTATTTACTCACACCAATAAGTACAACATCTTACAGTATTCCAAGACGATGTTATACATAACGCACGCACGCACGCACGTGTCGCACGTGTTGTTTTATTTTACATAAACCTACATAGGCACTTGTGAAACGTCAGAAACTAGGTGCACGATTTTAATTGGTTGCCACGGTTACTCTTTTAAAGAAATTGGCAATGACAATGCTTTCAGATTATACTGTTTAGGTATAGGTATAGAAAGACTGTGTAGGCCTGCCTTCTTATACCTATGAAGAGGGTATTTAGCTACGAGTTTAGCGCCAACAGTAGCGTCCATTAGTCCTTTGCTATTCGGCCAATATAAGGTGATCACGGAATATTCCAGCGAAGGCCAAACATCATAACAGTTCTAGATTTTCCATTGACCAACAATAATAACATGAAGTTATTAAACCAATGCGTATTAAAACGCGATGTATTACGAAACGTAATCCGAGCCGGTCCGGCCCGACGTCGTTGGACCAAAGCCAAACGTTACCGATTACGATAAAACAGACTAAATTATTGTACTATCATAACATTTTCTTATTAAAAGTGCACTAACCTCGGTTTCTTCCTCCATATTATAATTCACGAAATTTTAAAATCGCGAAAATTTTCGCAACTTTGAATTATTAATTGCGAATGTCAATGCCCTTTGACATTTCATTGAACTTTTTTGTAGTATAGATTTCATACAGTATCTTCCTGTTTAAAAGATTTTTGAGTAGATATAAAACCATAAAACAATAATATTGGAAAGCACTTTGATTCACTGCACGTATACGTTTCTTCGAGTGTATGGACACTTTTAAAATTGATTTATTCCAGCTTTAATTTGTATTTCAACATAGACACTTAACTCGTTTATCTAAACTATTCACTCCACTTTCCTTATAAATCTTCCACAAATTGAAATAAAATAATGTTTTCCTCTACTGGTTTAGGTAATGGCCTCAATAATGTAAATGATGACACAAAGTAAAATAAAATCCAGCTTTATCAGCAGTTGAAGGCATTCACTTCTATATTAAAACACAATATTATCATTTTTAATGCATAAAGTTAATAAACTACAGTCATATCAACTTTTTATAGTAACACTTAAGAGTTTATCACAGAATGTTTCGTCACTTGGTTTTCAATAAAAATATTTTCGGTAACGATATTGTGGGTTAATACTTTTGTTACGAAATTTAACAAATTAATCACTTTTCGTGAAAAAACAAATGAAAATCGAAAACTTTTACTTATAAAGAATGCGAAAATCGAACACTTTTCCCGATAAACGTAACTTTATGTGTCATTTCGTGGAAAAATTTGACGTTTTGGAAAAAAAAAACAAACGAAATACTTAAATATACATTCGTGTCACGTGCCCGATAAGTGACCGAATAATGACGATAAAACAGATGATATCGGGATCTAAGGTGTGCTATCAGTTTTAAAGACGGGGCCAAGGATGCTGAGATACGTCGAGATAAAGGTGACTATTGTAAACCTAGACGCCTCTTTACTTCTTTAGATATTTACTAACTAGACTAGCTGCGCCGCGCGGTTTCACCCGCATAAGTTTAGATCCCGTGGGAATATCGGGATAAAAAGTATCCATCCTGATTATAAACCATCTGTATGCTAAATTTCATCCAAATCCGTTCAGTAGTTTTTGCGTGAAGAGTATAAAACATCCATCCATCCATCCAATCCATCCATACAAACTTTCACGTTTATAATATTATTATAGATATAGTTAAAAGTTAAATAATAGTTAATTAAGTTACTAACTAGATTATAAGCATGTCTGACGTACTTTGAGAATGAGTAAAAAATGTATGGTTATGAAATCCTGATAATGTATTTGAGTGATTTGCCAAACGATTTATTTTCGGAAAGAAAGATTACGTGGTAAAATATTAAGAACATTTGAAGAGCATTTGCGAAGCTCAATGTCATTTTTTCATATTCATGTAAAGATTAGAATTATGACACGTCCAAATTATAAGTGTGAGCGATTCCAATAGCCGGCAAGAATTTAGTTATAATATTCATTCACATTTAATAACAAGAATACTAGGTCATTTATATTATCGACATCCACAGACAGAAGAACATGGATGTAACATCGATTGTTACTCCATCCATACTATCTTCCTAGGAAGTGAACACTGATGGCTGATAGAGAATAATGGAAGAAGAAGTCGTACTGCGAAAACCCAAAAAAAAGGGGGCTAGGTGCGAGTTGGACTCGCAGATGAAGGGTTCCGTACCACCGTACTTCGGCCATAGTACTACACACTCTGTGAACATTTCAAGTGTCTACCTAATACGGTTCAAAGATACAGCCCTGTGACAGATAGACGGACGGACGGTCAGCGGAGCCTTAGGAACAGGGTCCCGTAAAAAGGGATAAGAAAGGCAGGAGGATGCTGATCTCCATTGCTACTAAGCCCAACATCCTAAATAAAAACTAAGTTCCAATTACATTTACGCACATCCGTCTTTCTAAAAATCACTCGTAAACCGATACAAAACACATGTTCGTGTGTATTAATAGCGCGAGTAGTAACAGGTATCACTTATCGTGTGTTTGGCAGCCCTAGCACGGATGGCAAAGTTGTCGGTCTAGGTCAGGGATGATCACTGAAACACTTCGACGGTAATATAGAATTATGTTGAGTGTTCTTACGGAGTGGTTTAATTTTATCGTTTGTTTGTTTTGAGTAAAAATGCGTTATTTAATAGAGGCTGCATTGTGTTTTTCCAGCGAGATGCATCTAGCAACTGCCATGTACCCATGATTGATTGGATACTAAAAGCGGACAACTGAAATTTGGGAGTGGTCTTTGTAACGGCCCCGACTTACAAGTTGTAGGTCGTGGGTCCGAACCCAGGCAGGCAGGCGCTTTACTTTGTGTAAATAATTTTATCACCACTACTCTCAAAACGGTGAAGGAAACCATCGTGAGGAAATCGGCATGTCCTAGAACCAAAAATTCGAAGACGTGTGACATCTACCAACTCGCACTGAGTCTGGGTGGTGGATTACTGCCCACTCCCGCTCACAAAGAGGAGGGCTGTGTCCCAGCAGTGGAAACGTTATAGACTGATTATGTTTATGCTTTGTCTAACAGGGGATTGCGAAGGCTGAGTTGATTGTAAGTATTTTTGTGCTTGATTGTCTTACGAAATTGTGTTTCAACAAAGACCTACAGCGGTTATATTACTATCTGATCAGTGATCTAGCCTGTAATACCCCACTGCTGGACAAGGGCTTCCCCCCTCGATGTCCCTTCCCATTTTGGGCACGTCGAGATAACTCCATCCCTACTTATAAAGGGATGAGCAGAAAAAACTCTTCGGGAAGAAGAAAGTTTCTGTTCTGTTTTTTCTTGTCTGTTTATATATATGTGTGTACATAAATGGTAAAATATATAAAGTTTTAAAAACATGAGTAAATGTATTTGAAAATTTTACATTTGAATCTAATCCGAGTAAAGTAGCGAAAATGTAATTGTATGGACAATGACGTCAGCAGTGCTTCATGGCCTATTTCCACACATTAGTAAATTTCATTGAAGTGGAACATACAAACAAACCGCCTCCGCTCCGCCTACAGTGTGACGCGCGGTTTACATGCAATTGTTATAATTAAAGAATATTCACTTGCAAAATGTTTCTTGTTACAAAAAAAAACAAAACATGTTTGCGGTCTTTCCTGTATATCTTTTCGTCACGTAGTGTTGACGCGTGAAAACTTCGTTTTATTTTCAGTAATTCGTTGAAGTAATCGTTCCTATGAAAGTTTCTGATAATGGAGATCTCTCCATGTATTCCCTTCCATTCATAGGACACTATCAATCTCAATCTGAATCATTTTGAAGGATATTAAGGATATTGCTAAACCATTCATTGCGTTGATGAGCAGACAAATTTTTCGAACATATGAAAGTCATATTTTTCGACAAAATGACAAGACAAATTTTTCAGCTTCATATGTTCGAAAAATTTGCCTACTCAACAACGCAATGAATGAAGATGAATGAAAGTTGTTGAACTGTCAAAATAAAAGACATTGCTACTGATAGTGTGTTACACAATTACCCTGCTGAGCTGACACAATTAAGATTGCTACCGTCTAGTTAAATCAAAGTTTTCCTAATGGTGTTTGGGTTACATGACACCTACACTGCCCTCTCATGGCATTGAAATATTGTAAAAGCGAATTATTTTTAAAAGAGTAACCGTGGAGTTTCTTGCCGGCTCTTCTCCATAAGAAACGATCAATTGGAACCGTCCACCTAGCTTCTGACGTTTCATAAGTATTTTATTTTACATAAACCTACATGGGCATGTAGGTTTATGTAAAATAAAATAGTTTGATTTTGATTTGCAATGCTCTGAAGCTAAACGAAACAAGATATCTTGCAAGATCACTAATTAGATTTATAACCAATTACACAAACAAGTTCCGAAAGAATTGGACCGCGATAATTAACATATAAACAGGATCTTTATTCCATGGAATCCAGATTTCAGAGAATGAGTTCATAAAGTTATTTCAGTTACAAAATAATGTATTATTGCTCAGATTCAATGACAAATTCTTTGCGTAAAAATAAGTGTGGACGTAGGCGGGTGTTGATGCGGAAACTCGACATAAAATAGAAGACGATCATAATAATCATGTTTTGTGATGTGAAAATGAGTTTTAAGTAAAGAGATTGTAATACAGCGATTTGTTTTTTTTTTGCATTATTTTGCAAAAAGTATCTAAACGTCAGTATACACCAGAGCATTTCCATGTAATGTAACGTTCTTATGAATATTACAATACAGGCAAAAGGTCAGTTTTCAAAAGCATTTCCATGTAATGTAACGCTCCTGCGAATGCTCGACGCTGCGTTCAACATAATGCTCACGGCGAGTCAGCATTTACCTGTAACATTTATTTCTAAACTGCGTTCATTGTTAAAATGTCGGACCTACAGGTACCCCTCGTGCCTTTGCTCGATAAATGCTACAACAATACTCTCGTTGGTTTTCAAAATCAGGTTGTAACAAAACATTGAGTGTCGTGTTCGAAGTGCGGATACAATTTAAAAATGGCGATGTTCTGTTGTACAAGTAAATGCTCTAGTTTATACTCACCTTAAGGGTGTTCGTCCACGACGCTATCATAAACTAGATAAGTCAATAACTAGTGAGCAAGATGCATCGTATACGGAAGCCAGCACATCTAGCCATTACAATCCTACAAATTTCATTAATACTCGTAGATTTTCAACTTTTTCGCTAAATCATTAGGTTCAAGGTTGATTGGGAAAATTTGACAGTTTCGGGTAGCTTGATGTGCTGGCGTTTGTACGAACCGCCATTGAAACACTAGTGTTGTGACAGCCTGGTTACTCATTGTAGATTTGACTTTTAACTTCTAAAGTTTTGAATACGAGTCTTTTGGCTACTTTGTATTAGTTTGTGTATTTTTTTTTGTAATGTGCGTCTTGTTTGTGAAGAATAAACAATTTTTCTTTCTTTCTTTTCTTTATATTCCACGTTACTTTTGAGTAGCGTCGTGGCAGATCGGCCCAAGTCCTTAGACATATTTCATTACTCTACTTATCTTTGTGCAGTGATTTAATCAGCTAATTATTACAAAACTTCAAGTTTAAGTAGGTTAAGATTTAATATTTTAATTCTTTTTCATCCTTGGCTGAACAAGACATTCTTAAACTGTAATATCCAAATGCATTTCATGTATTTATATCCTGCAATACAATTTAAATTATTAATGCTTGAGTTAAGTACTGTTGTAGACATCATCATCTGCCTAGCCTTTTCCCAACTATGTTGGGGTCGGCTTCCAGTCTAACCGGATGCAGTACTGTTGTAGACGTAAATAAAAAATTAAAAAATCAAGACATCCAAGTTTTTTTTTGTTAGGCATACGAAATACTTGACCGAATTCAATTTAGACGTTTTCAATATGAATACCAACATACCAGTAGACAAAAAAGTTCAACAGCTTTATCTAAAATCTGACCCAAAACTAAAGCTGAAAACACATTGTAACACAACAATACAATGTTTAGACCGCAATAAAGGAAACTGGTTGAATTAAAACCGAAATATAAAGCTTGTTTACAATACTTATACAGTGATGTTTGGTTACATGACTTTGTGCACACAGCCTTGTTACAGATCTGCGGTACCTTGGGAGAGTGATACGTGCGTATTGTGTAGAACCATTTCTGATAACAGGGTTCATAGTTTTCCAATTCATGTCAAGACTCAAATTGATTAAAATCGGATAAAACAGAACTTCGAAGAAAAGTGACAATTACCAACCCGCGCAAGGCTCACGGGGCCCAGTTCCTCTCACAGAGAGGAGGCCTGTGACCCAGCAGAGGGATTTTTATAGGCTGACTGTTCATGGAGAACATAGAAATATTGTCTAAAGCATTTACTAAATAAGATAGCAAACCTCAGAAGAAACACAAAAGAAGCTTACTTTGATGAGTACTGTAAAGAATTCGGTATTAGAGTTGAACTATTTGGCATTTACGAGTATGTCAAGCAAGATGAAAAACGTATCAAGGCTATTACCGTTTTGCACAAAAGTATTCAGGCCCCGAGCAGCCATCGATTTTTACAAAAAATTGCACCTAACAACAAAAAAAAATATGAATCCAACACGAGTATCAACGAAGACTCATTAATATAAGTTCAGCGCGTTCCCGAGATTCGCACAGACAGACAGACAAACAAACATTCTTAATGCAACAACTGTTGATGTTACTAACGCAGGAAAGCAGGCGAGCGTAGAAATAGGATAGTTATTTTTAAACTACGGAAGAACTTTCTAGACGAAATGAAAAGAAATATGATCGATTTAAAAAAGTATAAAGTTTTCCAGGCTACGCGAATTTTGATGAGGTCAAAAGGTGAGTTTTGGTGAGGTCACCATGAAAATTGATTGATTAGAAAGAAGAAAGACAAATATGTTTATTTATCACAGAGACACATGCATACAAAAAGATGAACTCGAACAATAGAGAAAAATAAAAACCAAACAGAAATATTCGACAGCTGCAAGACATGACTGTGACAAGAAGGCCTCCACTCAGCGTGCTGCTGGGCTTTGGGGGACCCCCAGCTGATTTTCAGTGGGTACCCAAAAAGGACGCAAGGAAAGCGACCAACAAAATAGCTAACTGCCCGAACGGTGACAGAAAACATCGTGAGGAAACCGGCATGTCCTAGAACCAACAATTCGAAGATATGTGACGTCCACCTCGCACTGGGTCAGTGTGGTGGATTACGGTTGCCAATCCCTTTTGACAAAAGTCTGAGTCCCAGGAGTAGGAAATTATAGGCTGATCATTGTTATGTAAGCTGTTTAAATATCTAACCTGACATTCAAACAACAAAAAAGGACTAAAGCTAAAAGGATAAATCTATTTATATGAAACAGTTACGTGACTGATTGACCGACTGACTAACCACAGACAACATACAATCTAGAAATCTACCACTAAAAATAGAAGCATTTTTGGAAGTATAGAGTATAGAAGGAATACCAAAGAAACGATGGATGGATTGTGTGAAGGATATTAATGTATAGACAGGGAGTGACTACTTCTTCTTAGTGTGTCGATGGCAAAAATAGCACGAAAAAATAAATATAGTTTTTTAAATTTGTTTGGCTCTAATTCAGCAACGCGTATACCATTCGCTGACGCAGCCATTAGGTCCTCACACGGGCAGGTGACTGGGCATGCGGTGCAAGATGGGAGGTGAGCCATTGTCTATGGTGAGACACCGTATACACACCGGAGGTCTGAGCCTTCCATGAACCCCCACTCGTGGAGGTTGTCCTTGCTGCGGCCTACTTGTACCCAAGTAGGCCGCAGCAAGGACAACCTCAATAAGGTTTTCCAAGTAGTGACTAATGAGATGACTGCTGATAGAGATGTATGACAACAAGATATGCTGATTTGAAGTTAATTAGGATAACGAGAGGAGGATGATGAAGGAGTGTGAAGAAGAAAATACTTTTTTAAATTCCATCTCTATGCTGGCCGACAACAAGTGATTGAAGTTGTATGAGAACAAAGTAAGCTAGTAGGTTGCATAACCATCCTATAATTTTCCCACTCAGGCCCCCTCTCTGTGAGAGGGAGTAATCCACCACGCGGGCCCAGTGCGGCTTGGTAGATGTCACATGTCTTCGAATGTTTGGTTCTAGGACATGCCGGTTTCCTCACGATATTTTCGTTCACCGTTTTGAGTGAAGTGGTGATGAAATAATTTACGCAAAGTAATGCGCCCGCCTGGGTTCTTAGCCAGTAGGTAGTTAGGTACAATATGAGTAATAGAACAGTAACCAAAACAATAGTAAAGGATGTTATGCCCTGTTCCCCGTTAACCTATTTATGTAAACACGGATCATTCAACATTTACAACTTCCGCGGAAAACAGCCACATTGTCTAGAATTTACTCTGAAACTCGTTCAATAATATTATCGTTTCGCATGTGATACAAAGGGCTTGGCAGGAGCATGGAGTATAGGTAAGCGTTCTTGATGTGAAATGGAAAAAACTTATTATTTGAAATAGACACAGGCGAAATCCTATTGATAGTACTTAAACGTCTACTTTCTTGGGGACCGAAGTTACAACTACAAGCAATTGATCATTATTCCGATCTTTCAACAGCATTAGCTGTATTGTCATTGGACGAATAAGCATGGGACCAAACCGTTACTAATCTGAAATAAGAACTGCATTGGAACGTGCTGCAGAGTCTCTGGTCTCGTTCATCGATAGAACACAGCGTTTTTAGTACGACAAGTCTGTCTGATTATGTCTTCTAGAACATTTGACCTTCATTTGTTTACTTCATCAATATCATTCAGTGACAGACGTTCACTGCTGATCATAGTCCGCCCATAAGCGTCGCCACATTAACCGCTCCGGTTCTTTCCTCAACTAGCGGATCCTTGCGACCTTCACCAGGTCAACAGTTTATCATTTGGGAGACTAATCCATCTTGTTTTCTTTACTTATCCATATGTAACACGACAGAATCCTTACCTTTTTCTCCAACTGCTTCTTAACAGTAACAAGCTGTTCCAGGTCATCCTCATGCTGCCTGCGCAACTGAGCTCTGAGAAGCTGTAGCTCCCGATGTGCTCTCTCGAACCTTCGCTTGTACTTGTCCCCGGAGATTCCAGCGTCGGCCTCTGAACCTTCGGAATCCGAGGGTTCAGCACCGCCGTTGTCTGCGGAGCGCCAGTGGAGGAGCTCGAGCTCCAGGCGTTCGGAGGCCTGTGGGAAATCATGGAGTTAGTTAATGTCGTCATCCAAAGTGTGATGGTTCCTAATAAATAGGTCTACGCACATTATGCTTAGCTAAGTATGCATACACACGAGCGGCAAGCGACAACTGCAGCTGTCGACAAAGGCCGACGCCCGCCGTCGACGCGTCGGCGGCTGTCGTTGACATCGCGCCACTCGTGTATTTGAGTACACGAGCTGCACGCTATTTACGGCTGCAGTTGCCTCTGCCGTTGACGCGTGCCTCTCGTGTGTATGAACACTTAGAGCCAGCAGTTTTAAGAAGGTTGAACGTTCTGTTGTAACCTACTTGATAGCGTTACAAAATAATGCATTCTATGTAATTGCTATATGTCTACTATATGTATATTCTTGATAGCATCATCTAGGAAGACATATAAAACTCAGCTAGAAATGAATCGAGGTCTCGTTTTTCAAGATGGTGGTACAAAAGTGATGTTCTTTTGTTTATTTACCGTCTCATTATCAACAGATCAAGGGTGGGTTATCTGAAGTATCAAGATAAGATGAACTGTCGGGTATGTTATCTAAGACCAATGCTTCAGGCACTTCGAGTTGCAATGAAATTGTGCTATCATTGCTTCATTGAAAGATGATTAAAAAAATACATATTAATAAACAGATTTATTGGACATTTGGGTTGGGCAGACTGAGATGAAAATGGATTGCCAGTTCCGATAGTTATGTTTTTAAAATGGAATCTTGATTTTGACACAGCAATGTACGAAAATCGACATTTATCTTGACAGCATTTTATTCTAAACACGATCTCATTTACTTGCTTTTTTAACACTACGGTTATTATCAATTCTCGTGCTTCATGTTTCTCTTAAGACGTGAACCCACCTGCTGCAGTCGTTGGTTGTTAGCGAGCAGGTCTCGGTTGTCGCGCTCGACGCGTAGGCGCTCGGCCGCTTCCGCGTCCGCCCGCTCTGTGGCCAGACCCGCCGCCGCCCGCTCCTCGGTGAGCTCGCCACCGACTTCTGATAGCTGTAGACAAAAGTAGACATTAGTATTGTGAATAGTTATAAGGGACAATAATACAGTAATGCCTCTTAGCTTTTTCCTGAATGTTGGGAAAGTTTGAAAAAGTAAGTCCCTATTTGGGAAAATATCTCAAAACTCTACTGAAGTCTGATAAATGGTTAATATTTTTTTTTTCTGTAAGTTATTTCTGCATAAACACATACACTTTTACACGTTAATAATATGAGGTCGGTGTAGAACTTTAAACCAAACCATCCTGTCATTTCAGCCGTTTTGGATTCCTCGATTCCCTATAGAGAAGCTACCTATCTACCTACTGAATACACTACGTATTTCAAATAATATAACCTCCAGAAGGAAAGGTCACATACAATATTTTATGTACAGTCCCCTACGATTGGAACAGACATAAACACTACATAACAAGGTCTTTAAGAGTGAAATTCCATCACGAACTAATCTTGAAACTGAATATAATTATTAACTATGTAAACTAGAAAACACGACAAGTGCAGAAAACTCAAAATTATTATAATTAACGCATTTCTGTGAATGTCACATTCATTTTCAAGTTTTAAACTTCGTCTGTCGTAGTATTTAGTTCTATACCCATGACATGTAATTGATGGGGTTTCCTCGAAGCCGTTCAGTTGTCATGGGGGTCAATCTCCAGCAGCAGTGAAAGTGTTAACATTGTGGTATTAAAGACATTAGATAATTAAAATATTAACTTTAGATACTTTTTAAACGGAATAGACGTACAGTCAACAGCAAAAGTAGATGTACAAAATCAGAAATTCAATACTAATGAACGGAGTTCGCGTCAGAACTGTGTGGCGTCGAAGTGATTCAAAAGTATAAGTAATTGTAAATCACATACTTTTGAATCACTTCGACGCCGACGTACTAGAAGTGATTATTATTATATTATACATTACAGTTTTTGCAATATCTCGACAGTGTAAACTACGCGTGATGAGGACCGTACCAACATAAATAATATCAAATAAATGTCAGCTATGAAAATCTTTAATGATAGGCCATAGCCAAGCCTTCCTGTTCAACCATGCCACGGACAAGTGTTTAAAATATTCCATAGACTATGCTCTATAGCGAGAAATCGCTTTACTTAGAAAGTAGGTAATTGCAATGTTCCTAGTCGTTAGCAGTTAATTCTTCACTGCCGCGTCAACCACTGTGTGATTATACCATAACAAAAAGGCAACACCTAGCTTATTAATCGCACAAATGGCGGCTACGATCATTAGAATGTCGATCTTACACTTAAATAATCGATCGTTAATCTAAGTTATCGACGTGGTAATCATAAGGCTGAATGAAAATTAACTAAGCGGTAACATTTCAAACATAACAGGTTAAATTTGGAACGCACTGACGCGCTGAGTAGGTGGCCCAACCAACGTATTAACTGTCTGGCGAATTCGCAACGCGAGCAATCTTTAACTCTTGCCAAAAGCGCACACAATTCTTACAAAAAAAAAAATCCACAAACGTAAGAACAAAAGCAAGTTTCCTGTTTCAGTTCGAGTAACAATGTCGTAATACTCCGCTGACGGACAAGGCAGCATCTCGCGAGAGACGTAGCCGTCGAGAAGTCAACAATGACAAAAAAATATTTTGGCAAGCGACGCGTGTGCGGTAATAGAAAGCCAACTGCCACAGTTCCAAGCGCCACTAGTAGCCCATGAAACTATCGCAAACAGCCGGCGATAATTTATTACAATGTATTAGCCTTATCTTTACGAGCATCGCGAACGCTTTGGAACATTTGTACTATGATATCTAGAACTAATCATTAGTATGAGTCACCTCGTCCATTTCGGAGACAGTAGTTCGGTCTTCCGATATTCCGCGGCTGGATCGGCAGATACTGCTGGCTCTGCTACCACTCCGGCTGAACAGCGTGAAACCCTTGATCATGATGTTCGTCGCAGACTTCGATCTTCCAACTCTCCTCTTTTTTCCATCAAACATCATGTCAGAGTCATCTTTGTGTCCCAGTCTTCGCCATTCATCCATTACATGGTCAGTCCTCTGAAGGAAACTATCGATCTTACTGCTCAGGTAATTAGAAGACGTTCCTTCTTCCATATGAGCTGCCACTGGCTTGAAATTCTGCCGGACGGGTTGTCGATTGCAACCAAGCACGAACGACATGTTAGCATCGAAAACAACAGGTGCCTGTTCTCTCGATCTAAGTTCTTTTAAATCTACGCGTTCAGACATATCACAAGTTTGTGGGTACATTCTTCTAGGAGTAGGCGTCCTGCTGTATAGTGAGGAGTTGATGCTCGAAGAACGAGATAACGGCACATAGGTCCCGTTGCTGCTGCATGTCGAGTACTGGCTAGCGGAACTGCGGATGCTGCTGTATGACGACGGACTCGGAGACCTTGATGTCAATAAATTGATCGGCACATGTCTTTTAGCAAGTTCCGCTATAGAGCCCCTCTCTACGGAAGCAGTAGAAATGCTTCTTCTATAGGATGGGCTCGGTGAGCGGCTCATTAAGTACCGTCCATTGTCACCACTGGGCTCATTAATAGTTCGAACCTCCTTCAGAGGTTTCGTGACAAACAGTTTCTTGCCATTCATTAGAGAAGACGATAGCTTCGGTGGTACTTTCTCATCGAAGTCAATCGGCAGCGTCTTGGACTTCTTCACCGGCAGAATGGGTCTGGTCGGCGGAGCTTTAGGCGGTTTCTTCGGAGTTGTATCCAGTATTGGAGGAGACAGAGGTCCGTTGAAGTTGGGTGGAAGAGAACCATTTCCATTGATCGGCGGAGAGAAGATACCGTTGCCATTTGTTGCACTTTTATTTTGTACTGGTATTTGGAGCTTCAGCGGGTTTGAGCTCGTCCCGTTGACGGCTTCGACGGCGACGGGTGCGTGCGGCATTTTCGTTTAGGCTGTTCGCTTGCGTTTCCTGTAACGGAAGTGTCGCGAACGTTGAAAGTCCAGTGCCATTTCACAGTGATCCGTTGCAGTATTATTGTCGCGACGTTACGGGATGCGTCGGGACATTAGTTGGAAATAGAACCGGCGCGAGAGGGCTCCGCGGACGCACTGCGCCGGCTATCTCGGTCGCCGGGCCGACGACGCGGCCGCTCGACTATTTTAGTTTACTTAGATGTCGAAGTGCACGCGCGGCTGACACGGGCTGGACCTTCAACATTCAGTGGACGTTCGAGTACGAAGCCAATGACAACATTCGTACGTCCGAACGTCCTGTACCAAACAGTCGGGGCGCGTTAATCAATCACAGCTAAATATAAGATCGTCATACCGTATAGTTATGATAAACAGAAGTAGAATTAGGTCAATCGATATGCATGTCAATAGATCAGAAGCGCAGTCGTCAGGATATCTGCGCAGGAGCCGTGGACCGGAACCCGTGAAGGCCGAGCTTGGCCTCACTTTTCTCGTACATTCAAAACGTCTGTAACGAGAGACTCGGCCCAAAATGGAAAAGGAGAGTTTAACCAGAAGCGTGCACGTGTTCAACGTGAAAAACATGTGTATTTCATGTAAAACAGAGGCATTGCACGACGCTGACGCATCACACATACCTAATGTCTCCAAATATAATAAACACAACAAGAATATAAGAAGCGCTTACGTACATGGATACCAAACAAGAACACATATTTCAATACCAACCACTCAAAGTCCACGGGCAGTTTCAAAACATCTTCATAATAATTGTAATAACCGTCATTTTGACGCACATGCACTGAGACAGTAACTGTTGGCAACTACTAAACTGGACGTTGGCAAGGAAAATTGGTAAAATAACGTAAATAATATAGCATTCGAATATGCAGCTTTTGGCAAAAACAACATTCTCACCAAACTTGCGCGCACGCAGAAGCCTGTAGCGATTTGTTGTGTAAACAGAAACACGTCAACAGGTGGGGAAATGCCAAAGTGTGTCAAAATCTGTTTTATGTAAAAGTGAGAAGAACGTTCAGGAAAACAAGAAAAGAATGGCCGAATAATAAAGTACGGAAATAAGTCAACGCCTTAGGTTAAAAGTTAATAAACTAAGGATGATTTTGCAAGGATCATCGACGTCCAAGAACATTTCGAAAGGATGAAAGGATTTCCCGAAATCCCAAACGAATAAATAAATTCAGCAATCGCACTGAACAACGAAAAAAACAATTTTCTTCTCGTACAAAAACAAATTTCTGAAACTGTAAAGTCAACAGACTGGGTTATGTCAGCTAGTAACAAGACGAACATGATAAAGCTGTGTCTAACGAAATGTGGCATGGCCATCCTACGCTGTAAACCTAGATTGGCTTCCAGATACCGAAAACAAAATGGCTAATTATTTATGTACGACTGTTCTACATTCATTGACACATACTGTATTTTCAATGATATTGTTTACCTATAAATTGGCAATTTTATTAATCTAGCTAGCCAGTTACATTTTTTCCGTACACGTTACATGAAAATGTGACAAAAAATAAATAGACTATAAAAATATTGTATCTTGGCATAGGAAATAACTTTTCGATGAGACTTTTTTAAGAGTAAATATTTATCAAGAATGAAGAATGTCGAAAATAAAGCCCATTGAGTTTTCAGATGACGTTAATACTGGAAAAATCGAAGACATTTTCAGACAACTGAGAATGGGGTCGCAAAAAATGAAAAAAACATCTAGTACAAGAGATACAATGACAACCAATAAAACTCCAGTAAAACATTTCTACTCCAAGACTTATATTATCAATACAGAATATACTGACGGACGACAGCTAAAGGGCTCGAACGAAAGCTGTTCCAATTCTGCCGCACTGCCGGCCTATCGGTCAGATGTTCCAATGAGAAATAAATAACAGCCAGCCGTGTCTGCCAATGCGTTCGCTTGATGCAATCCGTTCCGCAGTAACAATGCTGACAATTGCGCAACCAGAGACTAAATGGGTTTTTAATCTGCCAGTGGTGAAATTACAGGGAAGCTATACCTAATGAATAGAGATTTTTGGGGATTTGCGGTCATCTATAGAAAGGTTGGCTAAGAGTAATGATGAAATCACAAAACATAAAAATGAAAAGGCTACATTGATGCGTCATCAAGCAAAGTGTGAAGTAAATGAATGTTGAATGAAGGACAGTACTTCAATATTGTTGGGGACAACCACTACTCATCAATCAGTACTTAACCACAAACACCAACATAAGTATGTATTAGATATGGCTGTAGCGGTATCTACAGCCACATGCGAACAACGCGTCATACTGACGTCACGCAAATCCTGCATCTCGCAAGCAGAGTTTACCGCTCAACTAGCATACAGACAAACTTCTCAACATCAATCGTTGGGCAATTGCCCGCCAGATACAACATCCGTCTGGCCGGAGGATCCTCCCTTTTCTATGGAGGATGAGTGAACTTTACACCCTGTTCCTCATACCTCTAAACTGAAAATGAGCGATTAAATGGTGACAACCATGCAAGACATACAATCCATGTTTAAATACACCTTCCAGCTGTTACTCTCTCGAACCTATGATTGATTACATTTGTTAACAACAATAATGATTTACAAAAAGACAGTTACGCAAAATGGCATCTCATATGATAGTACAAAAAGAAAAGTAACTGCGACGACAATATCCCACAATATACATCAGTCAATAAAGAAAGTGATTCAGCGAAATCAACAATACGTTGTCACACGCTCTCGCGTCAAACGAAAAACTCGATAGCTATACAATTAAAAGTGTTTCCAATCAACTTCTGCAGAGCATCGATCATCTTTTTATTAAAGTAACCATAATTGATGTTACTTTTCAAGTTACAAGTCACTAAAATTCACTGGTTTGTTATAAAATCGTATGTATCGATAAAAGTTCGTTCATTTTTGCGCTTTTTTCGCGGGACCGTCGCGCGCTCCTCGCGATAGTTCGACAAACTGAACGTTTTGTCTCAGATTTTCGAAATGGAACGTTATTTTAAATTTAGTTCGAAAGAGATTTATGGCGGCAAAATAAATGTAGTGCGACTTGAATTTATTTGTACATCCTATAAAAATATGACTGCTCTTTAAACGCTTGAATAAATAATGTTGTTTTTATGGAATTTTCCACAGAATCACTCGGATTTTTTTAAACACATTAATTCATAAACTTTTCCGCCAATCACACAATTTTGTATTTATCAAATCTTAATTTGCATGATTTATGTTGCGTTAAAAGCTTCTTTCAAAGTCCTTAATTCATCGTTATGATAAAACTTTTAATACATTTTGCAAGAAAATGATAAATTCATCTTTAATAACCTAATAATGCAATTTCTTTAAAAAAATATGTTACTTTTTCAAATCTGTAATTCCGTACAGACTTCACGGCCAGTCTAGTTTCCGCACAGCGTAAACACAAAACAAAATCCAGCATGAACGCTAAACATTGATTTCAAAAGCCTATTCCTGGAGTACTGTGCATAAATCACGGAAATTAGGTCATTCACGACTGGGCACACTGACGAAGGCGAGTTCAAGCGATGTTTTGAAATGTTCATTAAAACCTTTACAATGTTATTAGCTTGTTGACGTGAATGACACGGCCCGGTTATTGACGAAAATATGCGTGATGTGAAGTTTAATATTGGCGTAATTTTTAGTTTAGGTAACCTATATTTTAACTGTGTAATGTTAGAGTGGCTAACATTCGAACCAGCCGGTGTATTTTTATACTACTCAGAAAAACGAACCCTACAGAAATATGAGTTTTAAAGTGCTTAATAGTCATATTTTTTGCGTCGCATTCGACAGAAAGACATCATGTAGCATTTTGATTTATTACATTCCATTTTAACGTTAAACGTTACTTAACGTTAAGAGACGTTTAAACGTTATAAATGTATGTGTTAAACAGTCGCTTATCATTATTAAACTTTAAGCAACGTCAATAAATGAACCCCACATAATTTTATAATGAAAAACATTATGTATCTTTCATTAGTCCAACCAAGTTAAACATAATCTTCTTTGTTTATAAACGTAGCTTAAAGTTACGAGACGTTCAAACGTCAAAAATGTATGGTTAAACAGTTGCTAATCTTTATGCAACGTCAGTAAATAAACCCCCATATATTTTATAACGAATTAAGTATGTCTTTCATCCTGAATTTTCCAAATGGCTTTTCTCGCTACCAGAGTACCACTGTTCATGACTCCTATTTTGCAATATAATAACAGTAAAACCAAGTAATTAAAACGAAACTCCTCATGCATTGACATCTCAATTCAAAACAACAGCTGTAGGTTTAAAAATAAAAAAAACAGACATGGCCGCTCATGGAATTCTACATTCAAATATTTCGCGACTGCAATGATCGTCAACAGAACATTCCGGAAGGGTTCATTAAACTCTGCAAAGATCTGTATTCTTCATACGATCAGCGATTACCTTCTAAATGTCCAGTAAATATGGAAATTAGTCTATAACAATGCATGTAGATTTTTTTGCAGTTTTATCGGGACATCTGTTTGATTTTTATCGGCTCGCTTATCATTATGAGACCATCAATCTTAGCTTTATTGGCAATGGCAATGAAACTTGTCAAGCTTGAAGTATTATGTGAATTGTCTATTGTTATGTTCGTGATGGGTCTCAGTTACACGATGTTATGATTATGTTGATAAAAATGGCTTAAAAACGATACGAATTGTCATAGAAAATATTCAAAATGGATGCGGTGAAAATTAATTAGGTATGCTTTACTTTCGATATAGATTATTAACTTACATGTTAAAAGGTGGTGGTGGTGGTTTTTTATAGGTATTCCTCTGCCTAGCCCTTTGGCGAATACATGATACATGCGTGTTGTTATGTTAATTTATTAGTGCATATTATTAATTTCAGTAACAACAAAAAAACCTATCTTGTGTTTAGAAAAATGGTTCAACATCGATACGAGTTGTTTTTGAAAATATTATTAGTGCAGAAATAACGGGCAACTTACATTATAGATTCGGTTTCAAGAATTTAGTTCTCTAAAAGGATTTATAATATTCACATTATACAATAAATATATTATTACTTATTCATTCACATATTTTTTTCGGTAACAACCAATTATATTCTAATATCATTGGTAACACCACAAAAAATTGCCGCCAAATATTTTTATTTGTCATCCATCGAGCATCCCTTCATGACTATGAGCCAACTTTTTTTAAATCTAACCTTGTTGACATCTATTACTGTTCTAATTTCAAATTAAACTTTTTTTTTCATTGTCAAGGAATTCATCGATAAGCTTCAGTTGTCTTTTAAATAGTGACATTGGATAATTATCTTTTTATTGTATGATATTGTTTCATTGAGTGAGTTACTGGCTGGGATTAGTATCGGTATTCACGCTAAATGCACGACTAGCTCTTCAAACTATAACTAATGACTTACATTAATAGCCAACATTGACAATTTTTCTGTGTAAACTGATGAATCACTGGATATTTTGAAAGACGACAATTTGAATCGTCGCCGTCGCACATTAGTGAAAAATATTGTTCAAAGTTCTTACGTCACAGCACGTTATAATATCGAATTAAATAATCGATAAATGTCATATTTGACCCTAATTCTAAATTGATGACTAGAGAAAGGATAGTGTAACACAGTGTTAGTAGTGACATGAACAACGAATTAAATAAAAAAAACAGGCTGATTAGAAAGTTCTCGCAACACCGTGTAACAGAGCGAGTTTAAAAAAAAGTTTACTCATTTCTTTCAGAAGTTGTTTGTCTGTGGTTGCATAATGTCAGTTTGACAAAAAAACACAAACGATGTTCGGCATTTAAAAACGCGAATGTGTTTTTCTTTGACACCACTAAGGGCTTTCGAAGTAGATAGGTAGGTACCTAAACATTTTTAGAGGCCAATACTAAAATTTTTAATCTGTCCATCAGTGGCCAGGCGCAGATAAGTACCAGTGGTGGTGACTGATGGTACTGTAGAGGTTTATCTGCATGGGGGCGACCTCACATAATACAGGCCGGAGATAATTTAGAACGGGTTAAATTCGAACGTTCAAACTAGCGTCATGTTTCTTCTGTTAGGATTTTTATATATAACTGTCAGTGGTGACTCGGTCTAGAACACTTAAAGATATGCCTATAATACAATCTTAAAAGAGTCTTATAGCTGTTTGATTCCAAGATCCCCTCAGAGGACTCCTCAAGTCCTCACATATGGTGGAGTGCGCCGGGTAGGCGCTAAATTGTCGAAAGGTATAGGCTGAATCGACGAAAAGTTGAGGAGGAATTTGCGCCGAACTTGCGCTAAGCGTTGTGCGAAGAAACGTACCCCATACGTATAGACGAAGTTTTTGAAGAAGCGAGACCGCTCACATTCAAGAGGATAGAGCAGGCACAGAAAAGTCGCCTGGATATTATATGCAGCTAAGTGGTCCAATATTTTTTTTGTGTAAAAGAGGTTAAGATGGCTGAATATTATACGGGCAGTAACGCATGCCTAGAAGAATTCATTGAGGCGTTCAAAGTAGTTGCTAACTACAATAGATGGCGTGAGAGCGATTGGGCGCTGATATTGGGCGTATATCTTGAGGGTGCTGCCCTGTGTGTTTTTAAAATGATGTACCACGATGGCATGACATTCAATGCGTTGTGTGATGTACTACGAGCAGAGCTCCCGTGCCGTTGTCACAAAGCGTTTTATAAGAGGCAACAAGAGGAGATTGCACAACATCTGTCTGAGGGAAGCGGACAGGAAAATTTGTTAAATGTAGATGATGATGCTTGTTTATTATTTAGTGGAAGACAAGATGGCCCACTACAAGATGAGCAAAGCTGCCTAGAAAGCAGCGTGGAAGTGGAAGCTGATGAAAAAGATGATGTCGAATGCAGCAGCCAAGGGTGCAGCCCAGCAGAGGATGAGAAGGAGCCGATGGAAGTGTTCGAGAGTGAACACGAGGAAGATAATGAATCGGGTCAGTCCAGTCCTTTTATTAATATATATAGCTGTGTTTCAGAGCATCAGGATGAGCAGCATTGTGATCACGGTGTCGAAATTGATAAAAATAGCATCGCTGGTGATCAAGTTAAAGAGGATAACTCTGTGATAATTGATTCCGAGACAAAGGAGAGTTATCGTGTCGAGTTGTCCACGGACATAAAAGAAAATGCTCAGAGCGTCGTAATGTCGAATGACGACAGTAAGCTGGACTATGAAGTTGATCTAGTTAAAGCTGATGTAGAGTTGTGTGCAGTCAGAGACGAACGCACAGAGGTGATGAACAATTCTGTGCGATTGAAAGACATATTTAATTTTCTTACGGATGAGGGCGCAAACTTTAATCATAGTGATCACATTATACATCACATAGATGACCCTAAGATTAATAATTCAATCTCACTTCATTTCAATTCATTTTTTGCAGATAGGTTTCAATCTTTAATGATATTAATAATGTTAATAGTTAATATTGTTCATTCACAATGTGCTACTAACAATATAGAAAAAGCACGAGTAAAGGAAAAAAACTCATTTGTTAGAAAAGTTGAAACTAAACGCTTAATTCCAAGATATTTTTCAATGATTAATAACTTTCTAAATATATTTTCCTATAATTATCAACATTTTATAAAGAATTCTTTAATTTTAAAATACAAGTTTATAAAATGTAAGTTCAGAGATAAAAAACTTTTTGATAAAACATTTTCATATTATGTTGCAAACTTTTGTTGTCTTTAGTTGTCATTCATTATCACGTCAACGTTAGATAAATGTAAATAACACTTTTAGTATATTATTGATTGTTATGATACATTATATTAATATGTTGTCATTTGTATTTTTTGCATATGCTGCGATAAAACACCGGACGCGGCTGGGAGCGAGCGAGGTGGCTCGCCTCACAGCTTCAAGGAGTCTGAGGGAGTGAGCATATCGTCGTCTTCATAGGCTGAGTTAGCATGAACATACTCCAGAATTTGGTACCGCGAGTTAGGAGAAGTATTTAGATTCATAAACTGTGGTCACTCCTACAGGGGGGGGATGGCACTCCCCAAGCTGAAACCATCTTTGCATACAGGGCATAGCCTTCGCAAAGTGTGTCTGGTTGGCACAAGTGGTTCAACTTATATTGGAGGACCCACAGTTTTATCAGTATAGACTGTTGTTTCATGGAGTTTGAACTTGGTGAGAACGGAATAGATTTTTGGAAATATTTCCTCTGGAGTATGGGCGCGAGATAGTTTTCTTTCGATGGACACTGACCTCTTGGCCTTTTCCCTCCCTCTGGCTCAATACCGTCCGATGGGGTAAAAGAGTTTGAAGTTAAGATCATCTATCTGCTTTAAGCCTCATCTAGGCTGATGTGAACTGTCACATCATATTGTTAGTATATAGGAGGCCGCGTCGCCTCTTTTTCGCCAGTTTTGGCGCGACGAGGCATAAGCATGACGACGTTAGTTTATGTTGGTGCACAGTGGCACATGTAAATGTTAACTTACCAGACACTTGTCATAGTGTCGGACTCGCGATTCGTTTGTCCTGACTTAAGCCTACTCTTGCAAGAGTTGGACCTCACACTGTATATATTATCTGGCGTTAGGTAACTGTTATCTTAGGGATAGGCAGGAAGGGTCTGAGCGTTCGAATGCTGTGAATAAAAGTCTTGTTGAGAGGCGGGAGTTTACCAATCCTTTTATTCAAGGATGGGCGTAGCTCATGTAGAGGTTTATCTGCATGGGGGCGACCTCACATAATACAGGCCGGAGATAATTTAGAACGGGTTAAATTCGAACGTTCAAACTAGCGTCATGTTTCTTCTGTTAGGATTTTTATATATAACTGTCAGTGGTGACTCGGTCTAGAACACTTAAAGATATGCCTATAATACAATCTTAAAAGAGTCTTATAGCTGTTTGATTCCAAGATCCCCTCAGAGGACTCCTCAAGTCCTCACAGTACAAACATTGCTTGTACAACTTATAGAATATCGAGGGATTTTCTTCGGCCCTGGATCATAAAAAAAAAAACTAGTAAGTAGATTCTTAATTTTCGCAAACGCATACCCAATATTCGTGTAAAAATCAGAATTAAGTGCATAAATGAAATAACGTCAGATATCTCCACTATTATAAACATGCGATTCTGTTAATAGCTCTTATAACTAAAATTAGTTTTCTGTAACGCGTAATTAAATTAAAGGAATGTCGCAATTTTTTTTTATTAGCCCGTATTTTCCCACTGCCGGCAAAGGCATCACTCTACCTCTCTCCCCCCTCTATCACCCTCACCCTCTATCACTCTCCATCTACCTCTGTCTGTTTAGAGATTTTTAAACAATTTTATGTTTGATGATCAAATTATCCCAGATTAATTAAACTCTTGGGAAAAGACTTTGTCTCGAAGTTGAATAGTACCTATCTTTAATTTAAAATTAAGAGACAAAAACAGAGTGAGAATGGTTGCCAAAATCATGATAAATTGGGTCGACAGGCAGCTAGAAGACATTAAAAACAACAGATGGTAATTCTCCTAATTTTAAGAACGTTCACAGTTCTCAGTCTCAATCTGTCAAAAATAATAATCGACTCTAATTTCGATACATTTTTTCATGTTTTTGATATTTGTTTGTCGCCGTGATGAGACTGCAACTAGATTTTAAACGTTTTAATTACGAGAATTGGCCTTCAGGTTGGTCCAGATGTGTAATATGAAGTAGCATCCGAATAGCCAATTTGGAGTTTTGGAACTAAGTATCTCATTCGGGAATGAATAGGAAAACCCTGAAAACCGATATCAGGGCCCAGTTTCGCAAGACAATCTAACACTAATATAATAAAGCTGAAGAGTTTGTTTGCTTGTTTGATATCAGAAGGCCAATTCTCGTAATTTAAAACGTTCAAAATCAAGTCGCAGTCTCATCTCGGCGACAAACAAACGTCAAAAACTTGTCAAAATGTAGGGACATTAGAGGTATTTTTGACAGATTGAGACTGAGATCAGACTATGAACGTTCTTAAAATTACGAGAATTGTCCCTCTGGAATCCAGTCGGATTTGAAAAATTCTTTTTGCAGTTGATAACCCAATTCTAGAGGAAGATTATAGGCCCTTATGAGTCGAGCAAAAATAAGTGAGAAAGAACGCTAAGCGAAAACGTTGACGGAGTTTTATAAAAATGTGGCTGTTATTGCGTATCTTACGACTTCCCGGCGAACGAAGTCGCGGGCAAGCTAGTACAGACGCCAGCAGGTCAAGCTACCCGAAACTGTCAAATTTTCCCAATTAATCTTAGCGATAAAGTTGAAAATCCGTTACAGAAATTTGACAGATTGTAGTAGCTTGATGTGCTGGCGTCTGTACTATACAGACTTTTAGTAGTTCTAAATAGTTCTTAAAATTGTTCAATGTCCGGAGTACTGAACTATCGCACATTCGTGTTATTGAGTGCCCAACCCCAACTGACAGCTATATTATTTTCGTCTCGGTCAAGGAAACATTGGAGGCCGAAATTCATTCTTTTTTTTAAATCTCTAGGTCAACCACAAATTCTTGTCATTTGTAACTTTTTTTACGTCAATAAATCTATTTTGAACAGGAAAACATTTGTTAAAATATTTATCAAAGTTACATGCCAATTAAAAATTAAACAGAAAAGTATAACATTTAACGTTAGAGGTCGTAATATAGCTAAGCAGTAAACAAGAAATTAAAAAATATACGGTTACATTAAACAGTGGACGCAGGACATTTATAGCGCAGGTACCTAATTAAAATTAAACATTTTCCTGAGAATACATTCAATTTGAATAAATCAAGGCGAAAACTAATAGTCAATTAAAATTTTACTTACGTACTTACATGCATTTTATATGTCCATTAATACTAGGATTTAAACACTTTTATCCTTTACTGCGACGCGGCGAACGTTTAGTTTCCTTTAGTATTTTATTTCAGGAAAGTAATAAAAGTTAGTCTTTTGTTTATGGTTATGCGCAATAACACCATGAAAGAGTTTTTATTACACCTTTAATGGCTGGACATTACCCAAGTCTATTACACCGCACATTAAAAAGTTAACACATTTGAATTTGGTCAATCAACCTTATTTCTATTGATTGCTGTTTTAATTAAAAAACTATTTTTTAACTAACGAGTATTTTATCTCAATTAAAATGAACCAATACTCTTTTTATCTTATCAGAAACATTTCAACCAAATCAATCACAAAAAAAACACAATTGGCGCCAATAGAACTGTCAAAAAAACTGACATTTCGTTTACACTTATTTTTTTTAAAGCCAGCTGATGTAGGCAAAAGTCACATAGAGACTGCCACGGGTTATGCACGCGTATCCTGTCCCAAGGTAAGCAGGACGGGTGCTAGGCCAGTGGGCGTTTCGTTCCTCACCAATGAACTTCATAACAATTACGTTGCATTGTTTTGTTTGTCATCAAGCTACCGGTCTTATTGATGCCGAGATAATTTATTTAATTACGGTTTTAGAATTTTTTTGCGAGATAATCGCTGATAATCGTGAGAAAAGGAATGTAATTTTAGTACTTATTACTCAACAATGAAATATTAAGTGACGGCTGTATCCAGTTATCATAGAATTTTAAAAGAACTTTTTTTATGTCCAATCTATAATCACGAATCGTCTACGAATCTAGCCCTCAAACGATAGAAATTATATTCAATCGAATAATATTCAATGTTATCATTATTTTATTTTTACCAAAGATCGTTGACTGGCAAAAACATACTACAGATTCATCCACATAAATTAGGCAACAACCAAGAGGATTGCACAGAAAATATAAAACCTTATTAGCGACATTTGGCGTTTGCTGGACACGGGTAATAAAAGCTGTTCAGCTGGTCAGGCCGGATACGACCCTTGTCGTTTACTGTGGGAGAGCCGAGCTCATGTAGACATATTAAGGTGGGCACACACGACCGAAACGAAGAGCAACTACAAAAATATCAGAGGTGCAATTCTCGTAATTTTAAGACCGTTCACAGTCTGATCTCAGTCTCAATCTGTCAAAAAATACTTCTAATTTCCCTACATTTTGACAAGTTTTTAACATTTGTTTGTCGCTGAGATGAGACTGCGACTAGATTTTGAACGTTTTAAATTACGAGAATTGGCCTTCAGTTGTAGATTTAGACTTTACTAACTCATTTAAATCTGCCAATGAGTAATAGATATGTAAAAATAAGACGGAGCATAGACAGTGCAGATTCTTATTTTGAGAATCCTAATCCATTTGATGTTCAGGATCTGTATTGATTTTGCCAACATTTCCTTAATGTCTACCGTTTAATGAAGATATAGGAAGGACTGAGGCCTTCAGATCACGACTTGTTATGATTATAATTTATTGTCACAATGTAGAGCACAAACTACACATTTGTTTTATTTCGTAAACGCCCCAACAATAATTTTAAATCAAACACAAGTGGGTCACGGAAATAGATCACATCGTTCGCCAAAAACTAAACAGTTCTCGTTGACAGTTTACAAGAGGCTATAAGTCTAATTTAATAAATGGCCGCCTATTGACTGCAAGTACTGCTGTCACTGCTAAGAGTTAAAGCAGCTGCATATAAACATTCTAATATGTTTATACAACAGTATTAATGATACATTAGATAAAACAAAATAAACCGCACCCTAATTACGTAAAACATTATCAATCTCAATATGAATCATTTCCATTGCTTCGTATGTTCGAAAAATTTGTCTGCTCGACAACGTAAATAACGCAATGAATGTTGTTGAACTGTCAAAATGAAAGCTATTGCTACTGATAGTGTGTGTTAGGATTAATGAATGAATAAGAATAAGATTTAGATATTCACTTTAATTAAAATATATTTAAGTTTGAATATGATAATGCTTCTATTTTCATACCGCAGCGCAAAGGCCTCTTCTCAGACTGAGAAGGTGCTTGCCCTAAGCGTGTTGGCGATGTTAATCTAAATACAAGGTACCTGAGCTACTACTTTGACTCGCTTTTAGTTCGCGTGAAACTTTATGGCAGTTCGGAAGTGCACCTCGTTGAATTTGTTACTGTGCAGCGACTCGCCTCAGGTTCCCAGGCGTTATAAAGTTTGAATCGGGATACAACAATACGTTTAAATGTGTCTGACACTATTTTCATAATAATTCATAAACATTTTATCGGACTTATTCGGACCAAATTATCGGAGAGATGGAGTGTAAATGTGGTGTTGTTCCACAAACAATGGGACACTTAATATCGTGTCTAGCGTGTCCTGCCGATCTATTCTATGAAAATCTTACCGTGGAAACTTAGGTGAAGAGAGCTGTCACTAGCGTCAATCCCTAGCGTCAGTTGTAATGAAAGCTCACTTCAAATTCACTTGACCTTAGTTTTCACGGTGAGATTTTTACAGATTAACACCACTGTTTTTTGCAACTAGAAGCTACTGAAGGTGCCAAACTCCTGCACCGGAGCACCGCCGTGTCCTCGTAGAGGCGATCGGCAGCGGCGGCGGCCTCTCGCGCCCGGCCCTGGTGCAAGCCATGGTCCGGAGCGAGAGGGAGTGGGAGGCAGTCGCCTCCTTCTGCGAAGCCGTCATGCTAGCGAAGGAGGTGGCGGGACGGATGAGGGAGAGAGCCTCCCGTCCCAGCCGCCGCGGGAGACGCCCCGGGCGTCGGGAGTCGAGTGACGATTACCGACCACCGTAGGCGCGGGCCTGCGGGCGGAGAGCAATGGGTAGCTCACCGCCCGATCAGGACCAGGCCCGTGCCGGACGGCGCGTAAGTGTTCAAAGAGATGTCAGCATAATCCGAGGGGCCCCTTAGGGCCGAAGCCTGCCGGGTCAGCGGGATTGTCCGAAAGGGTTACCGCGCTACCCCGGAACATAAAGGGCGAAGGAAGGAACATGGGTGGGTTTTAGTCAGTAAGAGTCTGACACTCCCTTCCGCTCCACCCAGAGCGGGAGCGGTCATTTGATGATTTCCCACCAGAAAAAAAAAAAAATGTGCCAAACTCGCAGCCAAATTCAGGGCCGAATCTATCTAGATCGGGTAAAGAAGCGATTAATAAAGTGTGAATTGACCCTCAACTGTCGACTGACGTTTCACACAATCCACCCCAGTTACCTAGTTATAAAATAAAAAAAGGTGATCATTTAAATCTGTGTCTAATATCCACACGTGCGCGTAATATTCTACTTTTTTAATTTCCTTATGCTCTGTTTTAACTGCTTTTGAACCAAACAGAGCGTCAAACAATATCGAAGTAAATTGCATGTAATTTGGGTGCACTTGGCAGTCTTGGCTAAATTACGAGAAAATGTAGTTAACTCGAGTGGCAGGGAGTTGAAATAATATGAAGGAAAGTTGCCAAAAGTGACTGCCCATAGCACGTTCCATCTAAATATAATAATATAATAAAGCTGAAGAGTATGTTTGTTTGACCCGTAGGGGTCCGTAGCTAAATAATAACAGCCGCACAGGTCGATCGATCAGGTTAAGCTACGCCAGCCGCGGTTGGTCTATGGATGGGTGACCAACTTTACATACCGAGATCCCTCCGTGCCCCGGAAAGCACGTTAAGCCGTTGGTCCCGGCTGTCATTCGTGGATCTTTGGCAGTCAGAAGCACGCGAAAGTCTGACAACCAGTCTTACCAAGGGGATACCCCTTGGTAAGACTGGTTACCCAGTACGGTTGTGGAGGTTAGATAGTCTAAACGGATGCAGCTGAATACCATGGAGCGACTGCTCCATGGTATTCAGCTGCATCCGTTTAGACTGGAAGCCGACCCCAACATAGTTGGGAAAAGGCTAGGCAGATGACGATGAGTTGGTTTGTTTGAACGCGCTAATATCTGGAACTAACAGTCGGATTTGATAAATTCTTTTTGCAACTGGTAGCCCAATTCCTGAGGAAGACTATAGGCTGAACATCACGCTAGGTAGTTTTCCCGTCTTTCCTAGATCTGCCTTTAACGTTTACCAAAATTTCACCAAACAACAGTATGGAAAGCAGTACCTAGTAGAAAAATATTTTTTTATAAATTAATCAATCGACATGTCTTCCAAAAATATTTAATTGGATAAGATATTTCAAAAGTAATCTCGTGTGTCCCCGCCTTTACACCAATAACTTTTTACAGCAAAATTGAAATGAAACCCGTTCTTAAATAAAAACCTGTAGCTGTCATTAAAAGAAGTTTTGTTTTGGCCGCCATTCTTTTTAGAAACCTGTTGCACTACTGTTTATTGAAATATAGTGTATTGAAGGCAAAATTGTCCCCTTTATTTATAAACGTTGCTTATAGTTAAGAGAATTATAAACGTCAAAAATGTATGGTTAAACAGTCGCTAATCATTACTTAACGTTAAGCGACGTTTATAAATAAACCCCTGTGTGGTTAATTTTGTCAAAGTCATTTATTTGCAGTGAATGCGGTAATAAAAATGGTAGAGGTATATTAATAGTTAGTACGATGACAGATTTCGCCATAAATTGGCATGCAAATATTAAAGTAGCATTAATTATGCTAGTTTTATTAAGCAAATCTCTACACAAATGAAAACTATAATGAATAATAATCCACATTCAATTATTTACAAGTGAATTTTAAGCTTTAAAAACTCAACATATAATGTCTAATTTATAGACACAAAGTAAAATAGGTATCAATATCTTTATATTCCGATATTTTTGTCGACGTTCCTAAGATTTTAAACGTGCGAACGTGCTTAAGCACACGAATTTTGTGTTTTACAAAAAGTGCTCAAATTTTCTTTTAGGTTTTTTTTTTTGGATGACCTGTTTAATGCCGATGATCAACCCAGGAGCTCGGTGACCGAGACGAACACAACAAAATATTTATGATCCCAATTTGAGTTCGCTCATTAGCGCATCATAAATAGAGCATTGAAATGAACGGCTTTTCATTTAAGACTTTAAAAATGTTTAAGAAACTACATTTCTTTAGAAAGAGTATTCTATCTTTGTATTATTTCGTTCGAATCTTTTTGGTTAAAGTTAGGTCGTCGATTTAAATATGACGAAAATAAAACTACGCGCATGTTTAAGTTTGGCTGGCATTTATTTTATTCAATTAGTAGGGAAGTATGAAATACACCGTCGGTCAACAAAAACAAAACTGTTGATGACTGATTTCGGGCGGTCAAAATGTATGGGAGAGCAATTTTTTTGAAATTAACAACGAAAATTTACTGATTTTTCCAACGCCAGATAATTTTATCGTAGGAATAATTTTGAATTTTTGACAGTTCTTCCTCACAAAACCTGTCAATTTTATTCCACGAATAAAAATTATCTGTCGATTGAAAAATCAGCCCTTAGTTACATATATCATTACAGGGTGTTCTATTACGATAGTGTAAGTATCTAAACTCTTATTCTAACTTATTGTTTTAATAATTTTTTGTAACATTACAAACAATGCACTCTTTATAAACTCATTCGGAGAACCACAGAATAGGTTCGTATAGGCTACACGAGATAGCACCACTATCTACTAGATACTTTCCCAGGAAAACCAGGCTCTAAAGGAAATTACAAGAAACTTTCCTAGAACAAGAGAAAATAAAAGGAAAACAAGTAAATTTTCACACTAACCTTAGATTCGAGCCGTTCCGACTCATTCTTATAATGCGTTCGTTCACTTTCCACCTTGTCCAGTTTAGCCCGAAGGGTTTCCAGCTCATCCTGTTGAAGAAACAACGTTATTACTAAAGATACAACGTTGGTTTTTGTTCACCTTAGGTCCTAGTGTTAGAAAACGTGCACTTTCTGCGCATGCTCATCGATTTGTTAGTGATTATGGATGCTGTGACCCGTATGTTTAACTCGTCATTTGTATACTTAACTTGGTAATGTTTCATTATAATATTTACTTGGATACGTAAGTAAAGGATGGGCGAAGCGTGTGTTTTTAATTGACAGGGGTTTTCTCTTACAAATCTTTGCTTATAACAACTGTCTTTCTCTTCTCTACATTTGCCTAATCTCCGACTATTAAAACATCCGTTTCTCATGGCTCAATTTGCTCATCGTATTATTTGAAATTGGGTAGATTTCCATTTCGGCTAGTGCGGACTTTGTAATGGGTTTTAGGCAACGATACACTATACATATATTGTCATCTAGTTTTATCTATTATCAACCTTGCTAAACTTTATGAAATGGGCAGTAGGTACTCTTGTAAGTCATTCCTTCTTGATTCTAATTATTGATGAACCAACATCGTGCTAAAAACTCTGCCCATCTATTCTGTACAAATCTCACAGTTAAAAATAATGTGAAGTGGGTTATGTAAGGTCAATCCCTAGCATCAAACGGAAATGACAGCTCACTACAAGTTCACTTCACCTAAGTTTTCACAGTGAGATTTTAACAGAAATAAAGAATAGACCGGCTGGTGTCAAAATTATCAGATGGAATGATTTGATTGGATTTTGTTATTTCAGTCAACCGATCGCAAGGTAACTTAATCCGCAGAGCTTGGTCAGGCTTTCAGAAAGCTGTGAATAGTCTTTACTAAGGTTCGCCCAAATACAGTGCTACTTAAATCATTTCTCATCTAACTATGTAAGTACTATGAACATAACGTAGGAATGTTTAGAACTAAAC
Source organism: Apamea monoglypha (assembly GCA_911387795.2). NCBI lineage: Eukaryota > Metazoa > Arthropoda > Insecta > Lepidoptera > Noctuidae > Apamea > Apamea monoglypha. The sequence continues at coordinate 13,119,117 of OU426934.1, read as the reverse complement.
AACAAACATGGCGTCGTACGTGCGAGCGCAGCGCACACGACTGCGCCGTTCAAGATGCGCGGCAGAGCGGCGCGTCATCGCGTGCCTTTGACGGCAGTTGGAGAAAATTTGGAGTAACAGTTTAGAGGCGGAATTTTAAGTGGAGTTGATATTGATTCCAGTTTAGAATTTTGTTAATCATGCGTGCCTTGCAACAATTATATTGAAGAAAATTAAATTGAAAGAAAACCAGCGTGATCAGCGAATTCTTAAATTTTTTGTAACAGGGTTTAAGGAAAGCCTCGGAAAGAAAACATCGAATTTCATCACATTACCATGTGATATTCAGAACGATTAAAAATATCAAACTCTAGACTTAGAAAACGACCTTAAAGACACCAATAAACACCTACCAATATAAAAGAACCATAAAAATATAAATCCAAAGCCATAAGGGCAAACCCACACTCGACCGCAAACTTCCGCAGCATTACGCACGTTACACAACCTACACATCTAATCGCACGTTTGATTTCTAATCGAATAATCCGAGCGGTGTATACCGTGATTATCGACCAATTAGAGCGGACCTGTCATACATACTGTTACGCCATGCGGAAATGGCTGCTGCCTCTTGTGTGGGAGAATGCGGGTAAAAACGTTGTGTGCAGTTGGCTGGTGGTGCTATGGACTTTGTATACTTGTCCGTTAAGTTACTTGAGATGGTAGTTTAGTTCATTGAGTTAGTTTCTTGCCCATTCTTCTCCATACGAAAACTAACCTTTTGGAAGGGGCGACTAGAATCAATTCTATTTTAGTGTAATTTTTGACGTTCAAAAGTGCCTTAAATAAATGATTTGACTTTGATGGTAAAATACAAATCAGATGAATTTTTGGCGCAGAAGTTGTGAAAGAAAGTATTCTGGCAACGTTGTCTGAGTTTAGTTTGAAAAATTGTACGTTTCTGACAATTTCTTGCAGTGGCCTATGGCAGTCGTGGGTTGCAGCTGAAAATCAGCGTCAGGTGGTAAATCTTGTGTTATCATCTGACATTATGCTGAGCTGAGGCCCTTTTGGCATCATCATCTCTGTTTTCTGTTTTTATAGTTTTAAAGTGGTATTTATTTTGCTTTAATGCCATTAAACACATCTTTCCTTCTTTCTTAATTTGTTTATGTTGCGTTTTTCTAAATCATTTCGTCGACGATAAAGCAATAGAGGAAGAGAAGTCTATGATTAAAGGCATAGGTTAAATTTTTTCCTACCTTGCTTCAGTCTAGCCGTCGAGAGAATGCTTTCCTGACACCTGTCAGTGCAACTATTCTAGTAGCTAATAAAGATCAAATTCGCAAAATACGTATTCGTTTGTATTATACTGACAGGTGCCAAGAACGCATTCTCTCAACGGCCGGATTGTAGGCTAAAGTGATCTCGTAGGTACCTAGGTGCACCTAGGCATTGCAGACCAATTTAAAAGACTTTTTCTACGAGTAATAAGTGGTTCATTTTTAACAACTCTTCTTTCAGTTACGAAAGAAGAGGAGGAGGAGGTTAGGTTGAAGCATCTTTTTGAAATATGCTTGGGTACTTCCTCAATGGAATGTACAAAGCCCCTAAACATACAAAAGATTACGATAGATCTTACAAATTAATAATGTATCAGGTATTATTGCCATTAAATCACGAGATACAACTGGGGCGGATGCTGGTTCCGCGTGATTGGCTGAGACAATAACATGGTTTTGTTGTACATAATAGTGTTTGACGCTTGCTGCAATATTAATTCATTATAAGTTAGGATAGGATGAAAAACTACTGTTATAGGTAGTGGATAAAAAATGCTATGTCCGGAAAAGCTGGTTGAAAACGTGGAAAAGGCTAGGCGAGTTTAATGCAATTTTTTTTATAGTTTTTCTCAGTTCAACCTAGGAGATTGTTTACCGGACTTGCCTGTGGTTGCCTCAATAAATTAAGGTCAGCCAGGGCTTAAAAAAGCTAGAAAACTAAGCGACTACACGCTAAGGACACCCCCTGTGGGGTACGGACTTCGGCTTAGGGCGTCGCTGGGAGAGGGCAGCAAGGGACAGGTTGGATCGATGCAATTGTAAGGCAAAATTATGTGTTATATGGATTTGGGGCTTCTTCCTTTTGTTTCGACGGTACATCTGTGTACGTTGTTTATGCTATTTGGGCCTGGTAGGCGGTCACATTTATTGTGGCGTCAGACCCGTTCTTCAGATCTTCAAGGATGCAGGTGAACAGACATTTGGAACACTCCAGTACATGGACATGGTCTGTTCAGAAGCCCCGCACTCCCACACTGCTACATCAATTAGGGACTTGAGTGGTCCAATCGATTTATTAGTGAGAGATTTTCTATTACTGAAATATTACATCAACTTTCTGCTCACCACCGTCGCAGTTTGTGGTATGATAACCAAATGTATGAAAAATCTTTGCGGTTTCCAGTACTAATTGTAATTGCTAATCGTGCAAACTGCGTAAACCATTAGGTATATACACCATTACTTTAGACCGTACTGACCATCGTATTACATAATCTGCATTCGCGATTTATTTGCCAAAAATGTAAACAGATATGCCTTTATGGAAAAATAACTTCAACTCCTACACAGTAAAGTTCAGTTTACGCCACAACTTCAAAAATTTCCATTAAAATAAAGTTGATTATTTGTTTAAGTTGAAATATCATCAATTTGAAATATTACTTTGAAATAGACTTTAGACATTCTACGGTGTAATTACCCTAGCACCTGAACGGTAGTAAGATATTTCTTTAGGCCGTACGAACCGCGCTACCTAGGTACTATACATAGACATTCTACGGTGTATTTACCCTAGCACCTGAACAGTAGTAAGATATTTCTTTAGGCCGTACAAACCGCGCTACCTAGGTACTATACATAGACATTCTACGGTGTATTTACCCTAGCACCTGAACAGTAGTAAGATATTTCTTTAGGCCGTACAAACCGCGCTACCTAGGTACTATACATAGACATTCTACGGTGTATTTACCCTAGCACCTGAACAGTAGTAAGATATTTCTTTAGGCCGTACAAACCGCGCTACCTAGGTACTATACATAGACATTCTACGGTGTATTTACCCTAGCACCTGAACAGTAGTAAGATATTTCTTTAGGCCGTACGAACCGCGCTACCTAGGTACTATACATAGACATTCTACGGTGTATTTACCCTAGCACCTGAACAGTAGTAAGATATTTCTTTAGGCCGTACGAACCGCGCTACCTAGGTACTATACATAGACATTCTACGGTGTATTTACCCTAGCACCTGAACAGTAGTAAGATAATTCTTTAGGGCTTACAAACCGCGCTACCTAGGTACTATACATAGACATTCTACGGTGTATTTAGCCTAGCACCTGAACAGTAGTAAGATATTTCTTTAGGCCGTACGAACCGCGCTACCTAGGTACTATACATAGACATTCTACGGTGTATTTACCCTAGCACCTGAACAGTAGTAAGATATTTCTTTAGGCCGTACGAACCGCGCTACCTAGGTACTATACATAGACATTCTACGGTGTATTTACCCTAGCACCTGAACGGTAGTAAGATATTTCTTTAGGCCGTACGAACCGCGCTACCTAGGTACTATACATAGACATTCTACGGTGTATTTACCCTAGCACCTGAACAGTAGTAAGATATTTCTTTAGGCCGTACAAACCGCGCTACCTAGGTACTATACATAGACATTCTACGGTGTATTTACCCTAGCACCTGAACAGTAGTAAGATAATTCTTTAGGGCTTACAAACCGCGCTACCTAGGTACTATACATAGACATGCTAGGTGTATTTACCCTAGCACCTGAACAGTAGTAAGATAATTCTTTAGGGCTTACAAACCGCGCTACCTAGGTACTATACATAGACATGCTAGGTGTATTTACCCTAGCACCTGAACAGTAGTAAGATAATTCTTTAGGGCTTACAAACCGCGCTACCTAGGTACTATACATAGACATGCTAGGTGTATTTACCCTAGCACCTGAACGGTAGTAAGATATTTCTTTAGGCCGTACAAGCCGCGCTACCTAGGTACCATACATAGACAGTTTACGGTGTATTTACCCTAGTACATGAACAGTAGTAAGATAACATTAACATCACAATACAATCACGTATTGAACACAACGCGTTGTGCCCTATTTGTTGAGCTAGTTTGCATCACAACTGCCTGCAACTGTTCACTGAAATGTATTACTGCGCTGTGGTTTAGTCTAAACATGCTGGAGTGAATGTGGTGAGATGTGTTTTGATTTGAAGATGAAATACTGATGAAAAGTGAAAGATTATAAATGAAGAGGTTCACCATAAACACCAGCCATCACAATCTGAATCATTTTGAAGGATATTGCTAATACATTCCTTCATATGTTCGAAAAAATTGTCTGCTCAACAACGTAATTAACGCAATGAATGTTGTTGAACTGTCAAAATATCAGCAGCTCGGGAAGGCAACGCTAGGCATTAGGGTAATTTGAGGGGCCCCTTTGGGTCGAAGCCTGCCGGGTCAGCGGGATTGTCCGAAAGGGTTACCGCTACCCCGGAACATAAAGGGCAAAGGAAGGAACATGGGTGGGTTTTAGTCAGTAAGAGTCTGACACTCCCTTCCGCTCCACCCAGAGCGGGAGGGGTTATTTGATGATTTCCCATCCGGAAAAAAAAATGGCATTAGGGTATCAAAACCATACATTTCACAGCCACTTGACCTTCTTCGTGTCGATGGCAAGACAGATTTTCAGGTTTTTTTGGTCTAAAACTTCGCCACCTCCATGACGACTGCCTGCCACTACAAGCATTCCAAATTTGGGGTGCATCAAATTAATTATAATAGATTTTCAAGGGAGCTTCTTTAGAGTAATTTATGAGGACCTGAGGATTTTACTGAAATCTAGTTTTCTCTCCTAAAATATGCATAACTAACAGCGCTCCGCAGTTAAACCCGCATAAGTATCGATCCCGTGGGAATATCGGGTTAAAAAGTATCCTATGTGTTATTATGATGTATAAGCTATATTACAGTAAAGTTTCATCAACATCTGTTTAGTAGTTTTTGTGAGAAAGAGTAACAAACATCCATCCATCCTCACAAACTTTCGCGTTTATTAAGTACTAGCTGCGCCCCGGGGTTTCAACCGCATAAGTTTCGATCCCGTGGGAATATCGGGATAAAAAGTATCCTATATGTTAATCCTGGTTATAAACCATCTGTGTGCCAAATTTCATCTAAATCCGTTCAGTAGTTTTTGCGTGAAAGAGTAGCAAACATCCATCCATCCATCCATCCAAATTTTCACGTTTATAATATTATAGTAGGAATATTAGTAGGATAGTAGGAAGTAGGATAGGAAGTATAGGATAGGATATGATACTTTACGAGCATCATCACCATCTTCATAATTACAGTCGCCAACTGCTGCAAATTAGACCATATCATCACCAGCAATAATTCGTAAATTTTTCCACTCCCAGATAAGAGCGGAAACATCCCGTAGAAACGAAACAGTAAATATTTACGACATCACTCCGGCGCACCTACTCCGATCACGATAAAAACTGCATAGCTATCGTTTATACGAGCCTAGTACTCGTATCAGTTCCGCTACTGAACAGATAAAAAGAACTGTTATTATTTATTAGTTCCCATGGAACAGCTATGTGTGTTGGTGAACTGATTTATGGGATCAGTGTGTGTGGAAGGAAAGTTGGTTTGTTGAAAAGTGGGTAGTTAATATTGGGGTTATGGCTACCCAGGTGTTTGGGTTGTCGAATGTCGTTGTTGGAAATGTAGGAATACATCTTTTGCGACTTTTTTTATTCGTTACTTAAAACTTAACTTTAAACCTTTTCTAGCTACCTATTTATTTATTTAGCATTAAAAAATGAGTAGGTAAGTATCACACAACCAATACCTAATAAATTAATAAAAATAACATAATTATGACTTAACTAAAACTATTCATGAACTAAAATATAGCGTCGAAATATTCATCCGCATCGCTGTCGACTGGTAGTGTACCCAAGCTAGCTTCAAAAATACCTTAATTTAAAACAAAATTTTCTGGTGTTTGATGAATTTGATGATCAACAAGGTCGTTGTCAGTTTACAATATAAAAACCCATTCATATACTGTTAATTCGCTTCAATCCACAAGTTGTGCAAAGTACACCATTTTTTTTCTACGAAACAGACGTTCCGCATTTAGATTTAAGTTAAATAAGTAAATGAATAGAATATTTTTCGCCTTAAAAGCTGAATTTCTCGTACTTAGCTCGTAAGAACATTTCTTATGTGCTAGTCCAAGTTAAAAACTATCCGTAATTGGAGATCGCGGTGCGTCTGCGCAAGACTTAGTGATGCGGCCGACGGAATGTTCTACAACGGTAGGCGTCTTAATTGGTTCGTTACTATTTCTATTGGGCAGCAATAAATTATCTTCAAATGGAAATTAATCCAAGACTTGTCATGTAATCGTCTGAAAACTTAACCAAGTATTTATTCACAATTACTTAATCACATCATAAAATAGATTCTGCATCTTCAAGCATCAAAATATTTTGTGTAATTTTTATTATTCACGCGATTGGCACATATTATGTATACAGAAACCCAAAAAGATTGAATAAACAATAATACTTAAATAAATTTATTTAGCTGTCAAAGTACAAAAACAAAATTCAATTAAGTACAATTTATAAAGGTCTTTGAGGGTACTGTACAAGTAGCTAAAAATTGATGATCTACCAACCTTAGGGGGTTGGTAAGTAAGTCAAGCTTGTATTTTGTGAGTTAGTGATTCTTAAGACCCAGAAACCAGACCGGCAGTAGTCCACCAGACAAAGTTGGGGGATCCTCCCTTTTTTATGGAAGATGAGGGAGTTTCCACCCTGTTCCTCATACCTTCATTGGGAATAATAATATTTCCATTAAAAAAAACTAAATTCAATGTGAACCTTTATAAAAAATAATAAAATACTATCACGTGCATATTGTCCAATTAGCAAATGCCTACCACCACTAACTACTAAATAAAATGTCCATAATAATCTCTCCGTGTCATTATTAGCACGCGCTAGCGCAAGCGCATTCGCGCGGAAATCGCAAACGATTACAGTTTACCGCGATCAGCGCGTCGATGCGGTCGCCTCCATTTTTATAGGGAGCGGAAATTACGAGAGAAAAAGTCTAGCGTTAAGGCACGCAGGAAATTGCTCGGGCTTAGGTAAAAAATATTGATTGCCCGAGGATAACGTAAAAGGATTAATAGATCACAGGATATTGCTATCGGAGCCGAATGAATATTAATAATTGATAGACATTGTAAAGAAAATCTTCACATACATAAATAGATGAAATTAAAAAAAATATTTTCATTAAAAATCGGTATCCTCTCTCTCCTCGTCGCAATAGTCTTGATTTCACTAAGTCCAAAAAAAGTGAAAAATACCTATGGCCATTTTAGTTTAATATAAGTTGTAGGTAATATTTTGATCCAAACGATATGGCGTCGGGAGACGGCTAATGAAAATAGGAAGTTAATAGCAGCTATCCTTTCTCATCATCATACAATCATTATTGCATAAGCCTCGTCAGTTTGGCGTTTTCATTTTCAATTTAACACCCCTCTTTTTCCGTCGGGGGTTAAATTATAGAATAACTTTCCTATTTTCCGATTTAAAAACTCCTCGACTGTGCAATACGCCCATCTTCACAATGCAATCATTGAACTGTTCTCACATTTCAAACTCCTAAAAGAAACAAAAGATCTCCCCTAAATAATACCAGACAACTCTACTGTATGTAATCTAAACATTAATCATTACACAAAAAAATCCATCAACTTTTTTCTCAAAAACAAATCTCCCCTAATATCTATCTTCTCACCCAGACGCTCACTAATAAAGTCGTCACGCGTGTACCAACCAATAGATCATTCGTCACACTAAGACCTCACACATAACATCCCTAACGATCATTACTTTCGAGCCAGTAATAAAGAATCACTGAGGGCGTGAGATGAGATCTGCTCAGACGGTGACGTAATGGACAATATGGCCATACCCTAGCACAATAACGTGTGTTGATGCACTAATGGTGGAGAAGAAAGTTTTACTATAGGCTATGCGCAGTGTCTATTGTTAGACATCTATGGAATGTATCAGAGAATAATGCTATAATAACCATTCTATTACGTAATACAGTATAATCCGTATATTATGACTCCGCCTATATTGACCAACCGCCTATTAAGACGTGATTAGACAACGAAGTTTGGTTTTCATATAAAATTCTTTCTAAGAATTCCAGTGACATGTCGCTTATTATGACCCATTTTTAATCAATTTTGTCCGTTTATAGTGACCGACATGATTCTTTACACCTTTTTTTTTTTTTTTTTGGGATGGGAAATCATCAAATGACCCCTCCCGCTCTGGGTGGAGCGGAAGGGAGTGTCAGACTCTTACTGACTAAAACCCACCCATGTTCCTTCCTTCGCCCTTTATGTTCCGGGGTAGCGGTAACCCTTCCGGACAATCCCGCTGCCCCGGCAGGCTTCGGCCCTAAGGGGCCCCTCGAATTATGCTGACATCTCTTTGAGGCGCGCGTGGAACACTTACGCGCCGTCCGGCACGGGCCTGGTCCTGATCGGGCGGTGAGCTACCCATTGCTCTCCGCCCGCAGGCCCGCGCCTACGGTGGCCGGTAGTCTCCAATGGACTCCCGACGCCCGGGGCGTCTCCCGCGGCGGCTGGGACGGGAGGCTCTCTCCCTCATCCGTCCCGCCACCTCCTTCGCTAGCATGACTGCTTCGCAGAAGGAGGCGACTGCCTCCCACTCCCTCTCGCTCCGGACCATGGCTTGCACCAGGGCCGGGCGCGAGAGGCCGCCGCCGCTGCCGATCGCCTCCACGAGGACACGGCGGTGCTCCGCCCAAGCGGGGCAGACCTCCACCGTGTGCTCCACCGTGTCCTCTGGGCGATCCTGGCAATGGTGACACCCGGGCGTTTCCTCCCGCCTGATGATGTGCAGGAACCTCCCGAAACTTCCGTGTCCGGTGAGGACCTGCGTCAGGTGGTAGGTGAGGGCGCCGTGGCGCCTCTCTAGCCACTCCTCAAAGAGGGGTCTTATCGCCGCTATCGCGGCGTGCCCTGCGCTGGGTTGCGACAGTCGCTCTTTCCATGTCGCCATGAGATCGAGCCGGAGGTCCGTCCGCTCCGCAGCAATTTGCCGCGGGAGCGGACTTTCCCCCCGGCGTAGTGCCTCCGCGCGCCACTCATGCAGGCGCGCGAGGACTATCGCCTCCAGATCCCATGGCGGCAGTCCGGCAAGGAGGCTTGCCGCCTCGCGCGAGATCGTGCGGTAGCCCCGGATTAGCCTTACGGCTACCACCTTCTGGGGCGCGTTCAGGTAGTGGGCGGCTCGCAGCCGCAGTGAACGCGCCCACACCGGGGCCCCGTATAGGGCCATGGACCGCACATTCTTTACACCTTCGGCAATGTTCGTTGATTCCCGACGAAGTTCGGCACGTGGCTTGTTTTTGTTTTAAATCTCAATGGGTAATTGACAGTTGAACGTTACGCATTTTTTTGTGATATCCTATGTATAAAAATGTCATCTCAACGTCGTAAAGCATTTACGACTGAGGTGAAAGGTGCAATAATATGCAGATTAGAAAATGGAGAATCAAACTCATATCTGGCAAAGGAATTTGGCGTGGGTCATTCGACAATCTCAATGATGTTCTAAAACAAAAACCGGATTAACCAGTCGTTCAATTCAAATGTTTTGAAATCTAAGAGGATTCGAAAATCGCGTCAAGAAAATGTTGATAAGGCGTTAATTGAGAGATTTAAAATCATTCATCAATCAATCAAAAATGCTTTGTATGACGTCCGCTTAGTATGACGTGTTTGTCAATTCCCTTCGATGTCATTATAAACGGATTATACATAAGGAGTGTAAATAAGCCAATATTCTTGATGTGCATTTTTTCAAATCGGCTATAGGTAAGCAAGCAGAGATAGTAATGCACTAGAACAGTTTTCGGTAAAACATTAAATAACGAAGTTTCCCGAATGCAACTTCTTTTACTTCATACGAATGAACAAGAAAGACGAATTGACGAGCAGCTTTAGTGGCCCAGTGGTAAACAGGCAGGCGCTTTACTTTGTGTAAATGATTTCATCGCTGCTGCTCTCAAAACGGCGAAGGAAAACATCGTGAGTGAACCGGCATGTTCTAGAGGCTAGAACCAAAAATCCGAAGACAAATTATATTTACCAACCGCACTGGGCCCGCGTGGTAGATTACAGCCTCTCACAGAGAGGACGCCTGTGTCCCAGCAGTGGGAACATTATTGGCTGATTACGATACGATCTGAATGAAAAGCACCCTTGTATTCATTCAATCGACTTCTCTGCTTCACAAATATCGGTTCGGCAGTTTAGTTAAACAGGACAAACAGTCAGACAGAATCATTCTTCTCTCATTTTATTTCGATTGACTAATCGAGTTCTATTATAAGATTCGTTAAATTATTCATCGTCTGATTAAATTACTGTCTATCAAACAGTTGACAGATGAAGAGAGATCAATTCGATTAGTATTAATCGATGCTTAAGTTTTTAATCGCTCGAGTAAATGTCATCATAAAACGTAATCGTATTTGCGACTAATTAGACAAATCATTTGTAGATCTACATGATGTAAATGCATTTATTGAGAAAGATTTATTTATAATTTCCATTCGATTAAATTATCGATTTAATTTCGCAAACACTAATTTCCATTCGATTATCGATTTAATTTCGCACACAGCAGACGGGCGTGAACTTCGTCATTGGAAGAATTGAATACCGTGGTCTACTTTAAACCAAATGAACGTGCCGTGCCGTACATACTTACTTAATTATACTTTTGATTTACATTTTAATTTTGATTTTTCATTATAAGTAACTTTTAATTTTCATTTTAATCATCATTTTAATTATTATTCTTATTTTCGTTTGTATAATATTATATGATGTACCTATGGATCCTTGATATCTGAATAAAAATGATTATCTCCTTTATTTCAATAAATACATCATACATACATACACAATCTCATCTCAGCGACAGTCAAATGCAAAAAAATGTAGATTTAAAAGCTGTACAATTATGGACAGCAGTGGACTCGTATAGGCTGAATATTATACATATAACTATAATCACTTTCTCATCTTATCTTATACAAGGTGGGGCAAAAGTAATCCATATTTATTTATTTATTTATTTTATTTATTAAGGGATAATAAACAACTACAACATAATATATAATACATAATGATAACAAAAGCTTAAGAAGTAATGTTGCAGTCCACTGCATTATCCGCAGATAAGACATATTAAAAGATCAGTGGTTGCCACTAGACGAGCATTACCAAAATTAACAATTAATTTGAGGTTAATAAATAAGCTACTATAAGGCTAGCTATAGTTACATAACCAAATCATCAGAAACAAGTTCATTTACTTAAATTATGCCATGAATAAAGAACAATAATAAGATTACAATTAGGATAAAATTTTAATGTCATATTAATGTCGCTTTTCGTGTCTGTCTGTGTGACCTGTGTCTGTTTGGTGCGGTTTTTAATATCATTTAGAGAATTTATTCAGGAAGTCTTCTGTAGGTATATAAAACATCAATAGGTATTTATCTTACATAGATATAGCACAGACATCTCGGTGTTTAGACAACAGTATGCCAATTCCCGTAATTAAAAACGTTCAAAATTTAGTCGCAATCTCATTTCAGCGACAATCAATGTCAAAAACTTGTCAAAAATGTAGGGAAATTAGAGGTATTTTTGACAGACTGAGACTGTGAACGTTCTTAAAACTACGAGAATTACTATTGCTCCTCAGGTAGCCTCAGTAGATAACAGCAGCGGCAGGGGCGGGTCACTACTCAGAATATAAACGTAAAATCTATGATGGTGATAGACTTGCCTAAACGATTCGTTTAAGGAATCGATCCCTCACAAGAAACTAATTTAGTATAGATTAACGATAATTGTAAGTAAAATGTACTAATTAGCAGTAACAATTTAATATACCACCATTTAATGGTTGAAGTTAATTTAGAGACGATTAGGTATGTGTGAATCGAGGAATTCTGTGATTTAAATTACCAATTTGAGTGCATATAAATACAATGATTAAGTTTGTATTTATGTAAGGATTTGAGCTAATGGAATTGTGATGTCATTTAAATGTTCAAAGTCGTGAGGAGCTAAAAATAGATCTATATGGTTAATATAGCAGTAGCCATCCATATGGTGCGTTAATTTACTTGTTCTTATTTGAATTAGTAAGCAAATTATTCCCAGTTCACAGTAAATTGACAGAGTGGCGGCCAAGGACTGGAAGACGAGATGTCGGTTGTCCAGCTGCGGATGAGGTATAGACATGTTGCCATCGCGGGAAAAACCTGGATGAGGCTGGCTCAGGAGCGTGGGGATTGGCACAAGAGACGAGACGCGCATGCCCAGCAGTGGGTGAAGTCGGGCTGTGGATGATGATGATGATGACACAGCAAATTGAGCTCAAAATGAACTAAACTTTGTTAGACTAAGAAATCTGATTTAAATATAGGTACGTATTGGCAGGCGCCTAGTGATATTACAATCAGGAATACTCTTGCGTCGACTGAAATATTGAAGCTTTGAAAAGGCGCTTTATCACTACTAGATAATTAAGCTGAATTGCTTGATTATTTAGATTTTCTTGATCTTGTTCAACAACAATCACAGTTCAACAGTCATTTTATTTTTTAATGTTAGCAACATTCGGTCAATAAAAAAAAGCTATGCTTCTTTCACAGGATCACAGGCTTCTATTTTAGAATTTCGGTGTCAATTTAGTCAAATAATGTTTTTTTTTTTCCTTTTTTGGCAACTGAGCCGAAGTCGACTATTCTGAGTGTTGCTACTTCAGTTAAAAAAAAAACTTCTATTTTTAAATAACGGTGTCAATTTAGCCACAGATAACGCTATCCGGATATGTAACCGAAGATTCACGTTGGTACGCTCTGGCTGTTAAAGTATCATGTTTGAGAGACGGGCGTCGAATTTAATTGCGTTTTACTTTTAAAAAAGATCGAAGCCCTGCTTCCCATGTTTTACTACCGTATCAATAAAGTGATGATTCAGAATAAGATGGAAACTTCGTTAAATATGACTTGGGATAAAAACGGTTTTCATAGTGCAAGTGCTACCACTGATGTGCGACAATTCTAATAGCTAATAAAGATCAAACTCGCAGAACACGTATTCGTTTGTATGAAACTGACAGGTGTCAAGAACGGATTCTGTTGTCCGCCGCACTGTATCCCGCACTGTAGATATCTATGTGACCTACTCATATATATAAAAAGCCGTGCGTCAGTCTGGCAAAAACTGGAAAATGGCTCAACTGATTGTGATGAAATTTTGGTAATTTGTTGTGTGCATCGGAGAAGGTTCCTACCAAAAGCGTAAGAAATATAAAGGTATTGCAACGCATGCCGGGCATAGCTAGTGATTCTTATTTTATGTTCATAGCCTAGGAAATTCATTACCGATCTTGGCTTTGCCATACTCGGGTAATAATAATCAAAAGTCGAAGATCAAATACCATCGCTTATAGCTATTCACCCTACCAAGCACCTAGTTAAACCAGGCAATATAAAACCGTGCAATATATTACTATTTCATTTCCAAACGAGTACTTTATTACTTATGCTTCGAACTAAAATAAACGAGCGGTCAGTTTTAACCTACAAGGGGGGCTTTTCACAAGTTTATTACTAATGGTATGATACAGGCCGGCCGATAACCCGACGACCTGTGAAGATTTCCAGAAATTTGCTCCCTAATCGCGTAACACACTATCAGTTACAATCTGAATAATAATGAAGGATATTGCCAATCCATTGCTTCATAATTATGTTCGAAGGATTGGGTGACTCTGACAAAGTGTTATTGGATTTTCCATTAGGAACTTCTTAGTAATTAAGTCGACGTTGGTCCTGCGCCTGATCTCTCCCCGGTAGTGGCGGATTGCCGTCCCATCGGACTATGAGAGTAAAGGAACAGAGAGTGCACCTGTGTTTACGCACACACTTGTGCACTATAATATCTCCTACGTACCTGGCTAATCTCCGTTGAAATCGGCCACCGTGAACGAAATCGGTCGGGAGGCTATTATTAAAGAAACCAAATCAACGACAAAACATAAAGACTATCGTAAATACAAAAAACAATAATGTGGCTTATGGTAATACGATAAAGGGCTGATTTTACCAAACTCAGATATCTTTTATCAGTGGAATAAAATTGGCGTCTGACAGATTTTGTATGTAAAAACTGCCAAACATTCATAATTCATTCGCAGGATAAGACATAAACTAGGTATAAAAGACTGGTCGAATTTAAGTCGTAAAAATTACATCAAGTGAAACAGCTTTGATCTTCGTTGGTGTTGAATGATAGTTATGTAAAAGAACCCTTCTTCACTGTAAGAATCCATTGTCGTAAAATATAATGTTCGGGCTAAGCAGCTTTTATGATGTTGGTAAAAGTTTTCAGGCTATGGTGTTTTTATTTTGAGTGTGGTTTATTTTTGGAGGATGAATAAGTGGGGAAAACAAACGGGAAGGGAAAGAAGCATTTTTGTTCTGCTCTTGCATGTAGCAAAATAATACATCTTTTGCCAAGGCCCAACATATCAGTGAATAGCAATGGCGGCCCCGACGAAAGAAAGGTCGTGGGTTCGAACCCAAGTAGGCTCTTTACTTTGTGTAATTTATTATATCACCATTGATCTCAAAACGATGAAGGAAAACATCGTGAGGGAACCAGCACGTCCTATTACCAAAAATTCTAAGCGTGTGACATCCACCAACCCGCACTGGGCCCGCGTGGTGGATTATGGTCCACTCCCTCTCGCAGAGAAGAGGCCTGTATCTCAGCAGTGGGAACATTATAGGCTGATTATGCAGTACCTAGCGCCTACTATTGACTAATCTTAGCAGGTACCAGGTTTCTGAACTTACATAATAAATAAAAAATCTAGATTTAACACCGTTTTAATTACAAGCTTGACATAGAAGACTAGCATTTAAGTTTCATTGTTACAACACAATGCAGTAACGTGTAACAATGTATGTATGATGTCATTATCACTGTTGCATTACAGCAATCTTACTAATGTAACGCCATCTTACAATTTTGTGAGTAGTATTGTAGAAAATTATCAGAAGTACAACACCGATCCTTAACTACAAGCTTTGAAGACAATTGTCGGTTTTAAAAAGCCAGATCAAACCTCTCATCAGTAAATCTGCTGTCAAATCAGATGGTTTTTGTATATAGTTAAGATATATATGTAGTATAGATGTTATATTGTTGGGCGATTTGGCAAAAAGACAACAAGTAATAATGGGTTGATACCTAGGCATAAATGATAGGAAATCCTAGGCATAACCGAAGAAGAAAAATTTGGCGCAGAAATGTGAGGAATCCCGACCCACACTTTTTGGGGTCGGGTCTCCTACCCGACCCCAAAAAGTGTGGAGACCCGACTCCAAAAAGTGTGGAGACCCGACCTCAAAAAGTGTGGAGACCCGACCCCAAAAAGTGAGGAGCCCTTAAATAACGGGACCAGGGGAGGAAGAAGAAAACTGCTCGAAGTCGAAGAATAAAACTGTATAAAAGGCAGACCAGGAACTGCAAATATACTCTTAGGTGTTGCTGTTTATTTTGTTGATAACTTGCAAGATGAATGCACCAATGACTGTCACATGAAACAATAAACGATCAGGATTATTATGGAAATTGACTAGTTTAGCGGTCAATATCGTTTTGCTTTTAAAATTACAACAAATTCTGTAATATCTTTAGAAGAAAGAGGTGAACTAGATGTAACTTCTTGTGCTCACTTCTACTTTTTTCCATCAACTTTACATTGGTCATCTTGTCGGTCCGGCGACCCATTTCGTCTGTACGATTAGAAGCAGGAAATCTCTGGTTGCTGTCCCATTGTGTGGGTTGCGATATGATAACCTGCGACCGGCTGCGTGGGTTCCGTTACACTTTTGAGGGCAAAGTGTATCTGTTTGATAAGAATTGCCGAGTTTTTGTCACTACTTTCGTGTTGTATACTTGTATAGCTAGAAAAGTCAGTCAGCAATGTAGCACCATGACTGATTGCTCAGAATGAGCTGGACATGCTGAATCAACGTCTTTCTTATAAATAGGTATGCCGTCGACTATTTCTGTGTTGTGCTCGTGATTATAGATATATTTTGTTTTTATTTTTCCTTTTTATTAGCATTTATCTTTTTGTATGCACGTCTGTGACAAATAAACCTATTTTTCTTTCATCTTCTGTATTTATTTTCTTTGTTAATTCTATATGTATATTTGTTGTAAATGGTTCCTAAGTTATTTATGCTGATGTATGTAGTCGGTTAGGATGTTATCGCATAATTTGGGAAATGGCTTTTGCCCAGATGATGACTGGAATAGTTGGTATATTGATAATAGCAACTGTAGTAACGGTTTCCATGCAGTGAATCTAACAGGATTTTAACTTATGCACGATTTTTTGTCTAAAGATCTTTATAAAAACGATGTTAATAGGTGTCGGCTTCCTTTGAACTATTAATTTAATTTCCGCAAATGAACGAACCAATCAGCTCCAAGCTATATTCTCACACTTTGATAACAACAATTTGCACTTTCAAATCTCTCCCATTCATATTCAATTAGACGAACAGACGTTTTATGATCTAACGCGAAACTTTATCGTAATACCTGTAATAGAAACAATTTTGATAAATTGCTTTGGAATTGAAAGGCAACTAATGTATGAATGAATGGTAGCGTTATTTTTTTTTGTGGAAGTTTTAAGACGTGTTCTACCACATCCGTGCCTATTCTGAAATTCAGATTGAATTATATGGCAATCAGGACGATTCAGAGAGTCGGCCCAGTGGTAACGGCCCAGACTTACGAGGTGTAGGTCGTGGGTTCGGACCCAGACAGGCGTTTTACTTTGTGTAATTTATTTCATCACCATTGCTCTCAAAAACGGTGAAGGAAAACGTGAGGAAACCGGCATGTCCTAGGCCCGAAAATTCAACGATATGTGACATTTACCAAACCGCACTGGGCCCGCGTGGTAGATTACGGCCAATTCCATCTGACAGAGAGGAGACCTGTGTCCCAGCTGTGGGAACGTTATGGCTGATTATCCTTATGCAGGACGATCCTTACTTGCTTTCAATATGGATGAAACGGATTCCTAAACCAGACCGTTTTTAGACAGTTTTTACGATGCGATGTTATCAATTTTATTTTTCTTATCGAGCAGTGCAGGGTACTTCAGTTACAAAACATTGCACTGGTTATAGACTTAGCAAATACGCGCAATAGGTACGCGTTGTATGTGTATATTTTATGTCTTTTTTTAAATGTAAAGTGCGTTTTGTTTGTGCAGAATAAACAATTTTTCTTTCTTTTTAAATGAACGTGGTCACAACAATCATAATCACTTCTATGATTTAAGCTTGAAAACACTATTTCAGTGTGTGTTACCAGTGAAGGTACATGGACTAATAAAAAGGATACCTAAGCTATTTACATACCTGTGCCTGCTTAAGCCGATGTTCAGTCCGATGCACAGCCAACAACGGGGTAACCCGCACCAGCAGCCTCCACCACGGCCAGTCCCGCACCGCGAGGAACGCACGCACGTTGCGTTGTACGCACCGCGCGGCCGTGTGTTGCGTACGCAGGCGTTGAGCGCGCCGCCTCGCGAGCAAGCCGCGAGCCCGCGCTTGCAGGCGCACAAGCACACGCGCGAGCGCTGCGTCTCGGCGTGCGTCGAGTTCGCCGACGACGCCGCCGCGGAACATAATCTAAAACAAAAGAAGAGTTACATTTAGAAAAATGAGGTATTGGTATAGCAAAAGAAATATACAACTCGGAGATGTTTATATCCCGCACGGCTGTCACCCTGTTAGACCTTTTTCGTTGGCTATTAAATAAAAAACAGCTGTGTTATAGAAAAGTGCAATAGCTACGCGGTCAAAATGTATAGAACAGCAAATTTTGTTTTTTATACCGACGGCGAATTTCAACGCCCCCTGCGAGGAAATTTGCCATCGGCTATTAAAATAAAAATTGGTTCAGAATCATACTGAATCCATGGTAACAGGTTGCGTTGTGCCCTGTACATTTCCAAAATACCTCAAAATATTTAGCGATATAGACAAGAAGTCTCATTATTACATAGGTACAGTGCATCTATCAAGCAATGATTCGTTTACATTCCTATCAACTTGAACTTTGTCTTTTCTACTTTCTTTGTCTACTTACATTCTATTATTATATCTCCGGACTATTATTACAAGACAGTTTCCATCACTTACAAATTACACAATCATAGTGGACGAGAGATACATAGTAAATTATTAATAATATCAATGTTTCATTACTGTTCCGGTTGCATTTTATGATAATAGTTTGACAAGATTGAAATAGATGTTACTATTATTGTTATACGAACACTTAACATCACGCCTGTAATCCCCAAAGGGTTAGGCAGAGGTGTACCTGACAGTACACCCACATTTTCCCAGTTTTGTTTAAGTCCCATGTAATAGGGGGCGATCCTACGAATATTGCCATCAACTGGGCACAAATATGGAATCCGGGCTGTTACTGAGAAATTTCTAATGGAAAAACTCAATAACACTTTGCTCGACCTGGGAATCGAAACCAGGACCTCATGCTCAGCAGTAGCGCTTGCGACCACTAGAACAACGAGGCATAATTTTGAATATAATTTTCAGTTCATGTTATAAGATAATATTGGTTCACGCTGTATGGTAATTTTTTAAATTTATTTATTTATCAAATCTTACCTACAACTACCATTACAGATCAGCGATCCAATGCGATAGAGAGACCTTACATGCTAAATCCTTAATCTACATCTTATAAAATTACATACTATATCCTAAATCTTAACCTACATCTAAATAACATTTTATATATAGGTAATGTAACTTGCGAATTCACTCAAGTCGCACCACAATACATCAAATCGAGAGCTAATACTTAAGCGACAATGTAGGTACTATGCAGAGGTTTAGGTTTTTCATAAAAGCTTGCAATATTTTTGCTGTAGCTATAACCGAGTTAGATTTTCAGAATGTAGGAGAATTTAAACTAAAACCGAACTTTTTTTTGTTGA